>CM074698.1:1400859-2801718 GCA_037367355.1 Neoscytalidium dimidiatum | reverse complement strand
CGTATCTTGAGAGTGGCCCAGGGAACTGGCGAAGGCTAGCATGGGCTTCTGTAACAGCTGCAGGCGTGTTTAGTGGAGGACTGCTAAATGTCTCTGTAGTGAATGCAGCACGACGTGGAGAATTCTCAGCAGAGCTTGTTGCTTGCTGCCTACTAAGCACAACGTCCGAAGCACGGACATGACGCTCAGGGTCAGTCACCCTTCGGTCATTCTGACTTGGTCGGTGCCTCTCCACTGCTGCCCCTTCCTGAGTCGTCTGCGGACGGTTGCCTAGATCGGTGGCCGAGCGAGCGGCAGGCCTGGTCGAGTCAATGGATAAGCCTCTTGGATTGTGACGGCGGCTAGAACGATTACTGTCCTGGCTGGAGGAGCGAGTTCGTGAACCTTCTCGTGAACCTCCGTTGACAGCCTCAAATAGATGCGGACGCGACACCGGGGGGCGGGAGTGCGAATTGGACTGCGACTGAGGCTGAGATTGAGCTTGAGATTGTGCTTGTGCTTGAGATTGTGCTTGTGCTTGAGATTGAGATTGAGACTGTGCTGCTTGCTGCACTGCTTCATGGGTAGCGCTCTCAGCTCGAGGTCGCGGTCTCCTTGAAGGCCGATCTCCATCTTGCTGACGCGTTGCCGAATGATTACTGTCACTCCGAGATCTCTCATGCCTTGCTCTTAACCTGGCTCTCTCCCGTTCCCTCTGGCGGCGGCGGAACGCGGCCGCGATCCTCTCAGTAATCTCCTCCTCTTGGGAAGCATCGATGTTCTCCAGATCGATGCCGTCCAGCAGGCCGTCCTCTCTGATCTGGCGCATGATCTCCTCCTCCATCTCTTGAGAATCAAAATCTGATGCGCTTAAGAGAGAGCGCAAGCTGGATTGGTGCTCGACAACGCGGCGGGGGCGGGGCGAGGTGTCGCGGCTGCTGACAGCTTCCCTCTGCGGATTCCTGGAGGCCGAAGCGTCCCGAGCTCTGCGACGTCTCTCCTCGCGCTCGCGGCTTCGATCCCTGCGGCGGGGCTCGGCGGGCGGGCTGAGGTTGTCGCTGCCGCTGCTCACGCCGACCTCTTGCAGGCTGATCTGACGCACCTCCTCGAGGATGCGGCGATCCTCCTCATCCTCCGAGTCGTGTCTCCTCCTCCGCAGCTTGGGAAGCACGTTGTCGCCGGGCTTGTAGATTTTGCGCATGTCCTCCTTCTCCTGCTCCGATTTGCCGCGGCTCGGGTTCGCCTGCAGGAACATGTCGAGGAGGGTGGTAACGGTGGCATTGGGCTGGGTTGCGCGCACGGAGGCGCGGCACGACGGGCAAGTGTACGGATGGTTGGTGTTGGTGGTGGCGCTCTGGGCCTGCCACGAGAACCATTCCTTCAAGCAGGCGCCGCAGAAGGTATGGAGGCAGTCAAGCAAGGTCAGCGGCTGGTAGAGCACATCGGTACAGATCTGCCAGGCGGTCAGCGAGGGTGGGCTGGAATGCAGCGAGCACGCGCCCGTGCTGAGGGCAGCGGAATGAGGAAGCTGGGGGATCCGCCGGCCGTGCCCACGGTCCTGACTCTCTGGGCTCTTCCTCACACACTCTCTTTATCGTCTCGCACTTACCGAGCACGACAGCTCCTTCTCCAGGTCCATCAGCGGGGCGTTCTGCGGGGCTCCGGCCATGGCGACGGGGGCGCGCGGCCTGCGCGACTTTGTGCGGCTTGGTGGTGTGGTATAGCGAGCGATTGTGCTGCCGGCAGCTGTGGGTGGTGGTGGTGGTCGCCAGGGCTCGCAGCACAAGCACAGTCAGCGGTGTGTAGCGCCATTCGCTGTCCGCTTGGCGGATGGAGACGATGGTCGATTCCGGAAACTGAGCTGCCGTCTGAGCTCCACAGTCGAGCTGGCTCCGGCACCTGATGATCGACGACGGGCGCTGAGCGCGGAGAGAAGCGCACACGAGCTCTGAGAGCGAGCGCCGAGTTAGCGCTGGGGGTGTCGTCAGATGCGCTGGCCGCTGGTGAGTGCTGGGGGAGAGAGGCGGAGGGGCCGCGTTTCATCCCGCCTGGCGCGCCAGTGCTACCCGGCAGCACCGCCGCCATCCCCGCCGCGGCCACTCATGAGCTCTGAGCTCTGCGAAAGTTTCAATCTTCAAACACATCCTACTCGCCCCTGCACGGTCCACGTACCTGCCGAAAGTGGGCTTCCTATAGCGCTCTCCGGGTGCCTGGTACGTGTGCCTCTATCGCGGCTTCTGCTGGGTTCACCCTGGCTTGCACCCGCCGCGTCAATCAAGGGACCAACGTCGTGTCATCCTCTGCAGCTCCTATATTTTCTGGCCATCACATGTCCTCGCAATTGGTGCCCTGGTTCCTACCGTTCACTGGATTCCATCCATTGTACCTGAAGAGTTCAATAGACCCCCCCCTTCTTTTTTTTTTTTTTTCGAACTGCACTTTCTGCATGAATCGGCGAACCATGTCGACGTGGCTTTTTCCTCTTCGGAGGTCCCGCTATGGGGCTGCTATTCCAAAACTGTTGCGGAGGCGTCTATAAAAACTTGATGATATTCGAAGTTGCCCAGGGATTTCAAGTAACCACAGTCTCCCAGAAAAGCTGGCGTCTCTAGTCTATTAAGCAACCTCCGACCCAGCATTATCGGCAGGGATCAGGATCCTCTTGATGTTCATGGGCTCTTACGACGGAGAAGCCTGACGACACTGCTGGTGAATAAGTCACAGCACCCCAATGAAACTCAACAGTTAATGAAACACATTGATCGGCGATGCTCCAGATTCCCATAATGGGAAATAGAACAGAAATTTCGCTAATAGTGCTAGTCTTACACCAGCTAGTGGTTTTATCCCACTGTCACAAAGTTTGCTTTATCCCAACGGGCCCAGCTGGAACGATAAAGCTCGGATGTTGAGTCTAGGAACTGGCACGTAGTTGAAATTCCTTACATACCGGCCGCCCCCCCTTGACCTGAGTTCCGATGGTATCATGCCTCCTTCCCACATACGCCAGAAGACACCATGCAGTACAAAAATCCCTGTTGATACCTTGCCAACACGCATCAGAGCATGAGAGGTGGCCTCACCTCCCCACCCAAACTCTGTCCGTCCCTACCTGCACCGCCAACACCATCCTCACCATCCCCTTCACACAGCTTTCTCCTCGCGAACGCCCCCTGCGCCTCGTCCCCCAACCCTCTGAACGCCTTCCGCCCATTCGTCTTCAAAATCTCATACACCGTCTCCATGCTTAGACTGTATCCGCTCTTCCGCCACCTTGCATTGAGCCAATTCGTCAACGCATCGCTGCTCTGCCTGAAATCCCGCGTATCCCATTCCTTCAAAATGACCTTGATGACGGGACCATCGGGAGGGAGCATCTCCTCCGATTTGGGAAAGGGCACAGAGTCGAGCGGGAGCGGTTTCGGGCGGTCGGGAAAGACGGTTTCCCACGCGGTCATAAAGTGCAGGAGTTTGCTCTCCTGGTGGGCGCGAGCGGTTAGAGCGATGCCGAAGGGGCGACCGTTGCTTCGAAGGGCACCGAGGGGGACGGCGGCAACGGGATAGCCTAAACGAGGACTTGATTAATATCTTCCATTTTTCCCCTCTATATTTTGCAGTTATGATTGAAGAAGATCGACATACCAGCTGCGGCCGCTAGCTCGCACAACGCACTATCTCCCGGGGCCGCCAGCACATCGATACCGTAGTAGTCCAACACCAGGTCAATTCCCTCCTTACCACCTAGTCGTCTTAGACTAGCCAGATGGTCTCTCGCAACGCTATCAGGGGTATTCTCGCTTAGCACCGCAATCAGGTCGTCCTGGTCTGGGCAGGTCTTCGGTAGCTCGATGTCTGGATGTTCGGCGTTGAACTCGATTAGACCGGCTAAAGAGCGTACTCTGCTGTCCTCTAAATTGGCAAAGAACTCGGCAATAATTTGCTTGAATTCTTTATCTGAAAGGTAACCTAATCAGCGAAGAGTAAAAGGCACCAGGTAAAAACGGCTAAATGGACTTACAAGCTACTATCTCAAAGCTGCTCATGGGGCCGCTGTTCCTGAAGACCTGTGGAGAAGGTGCCTGGACGGGGTATGACACCACGGCACCGTGGTCCCGTATCTTGTGGATGGCCATTTCGTACATGTTCATCTGCAGCAACCAGCTCAAGTCAGCCCAACTCGCAAACCCTGAGTAGGACAGGTACATCAACATTCTCCATCTGAAAAGACCTCGACGAACAGAAAAGCAGTAACTCGTACCATATACTTCTCGGCATCCGCGTTCAACCTCGAAAAGTCCTTTCCTACCTTCCAAATCGCCGGATCCACGAACCCAACCCTCAGCCCGGACCACTGACTCCTGACCTGGAACAGCCGATACCTCAGCGGCGTCGTCTCCAGCTCCTTGCCCACGGGCTCCATGAGGGCATCCATCAAGAACGTCAGATCGCTCGCGCTCTTGGCCATGCCGCCGACGGCGTCGAAGCTCCGGCTCAGCGCGAACACGCCGTCCATGGGCACCTCGCCGACGGTGGGCTTGAGGGCGTACAGCGCGGCGCGGTTGGCGGGCGTGATCATGCTGCCCACAGTGTCGGTGCCGATGGCCAGCGGGGCGAAGCCGGCGGCGACGGCGACGGCGGAGCCCGCGGAGCTGCCGCCCGGCGCGGTGTGATCCCAGATCAGGCAGCCCTTCTCGAGGCGGCGGGCAACGAAGGGCGACTGCGTCTGGCCCCCGACAGCGCTCCACCCAGGCATCATCTCCGGGCTCTTGAGGCCGCACAGCTCGCTCAGGTTGGCCTTGCCGAGCACGATCAGCCCCTTGGCCGCCAGCCGCTCGACAACGGCGGCCGGCCGGCGCGGCTTTGCGCCCACAAAGGCGTACGAGCCGACGGTGGTATCGAGCTGTTGGGCCAGCGAGTCGGTGGCGATGTTGTCCTTGACGATGACGGGCAGGCCGTGCAGGGGGCCGCGCACCTTGCCCGCGCGGCGCTCGTCGTCCAGGCGCCGCGCGATGGCGAAGAGGTGGTAGCGCGGGGCGGTCGAGATGATGGCGCGCAGCTGCCGCCCTTTGCGGTTGTGGCGCTCGATCTGCGCGAGGTAGACGTCGACCAGCTCGACCGAGGTCAGGTTGCCGGCGCGAAGAAGGCGGGACAGCGCGGTTGCCGAGGCCGTGAGCGTGTCGAAGGGGAACTGGCCGTCCATGCTGCTGGTGGTTGAGGGAGTCGGAGACATTTGGTTAGAGAGGTGTGGGGTTTCCCCAGTGTCTAGGCTTCCCTCAGCTCTTTTAATCAATTAGGTCTTGAGGTAAAGTTTGTTGGTCCTGCGGCGAAGCAGGAATGATATCCCATCAATCTTTTGGGGTCTGTCGGTGGTGGGAAGTTGTTCCTGAAGTCATCGCGGCCTGGTCCTCGCGATGAGCGGGTGTGGTCGAGGTGGAGCTGACAGGCAGTCGACGGAGCAGGGAGAGAGCAAGGAGCAGGTAAGGCGAGAAGGGACGAGCAATAGCAGATAAGACGTGGGCTTAGGAAGACCGTGAGAGGTAGGGTAGAAAAAGGAACGGATCTCCGAAGCTGAGCGCACAGAAAGGCACGATGTGTAACAGGCACTATGGACGATCCGGGACCCTCCAGCAGGTCCCCATCACCCCAGACTTAGGGCGACAGGCCGCGGTGAGGGCCGGGCGGCGTATATAAGCACGTTGGCAGGTGGTCACATACGTGCCGGACCCAGATGTTGGGAACAGCTGTTAACGAGACGCCCTCCTAGGCCAATGGGGCTTGAGGGCTTGAGCGGCAGCAGACGGGCGCAGCCTTGGACAGGCCCATCGGAACGGCATTGCGGCGGGTTTTGGGGAGAGCGCTTGACACATGTTCACAGGCTCCACAGCTCAAACGCCAACGACACACACGTACACAAGAACGAGGAGCTATGACCCCGCGCGGTGACGCCCTGTCGTTGGCGGGTCAGCTTTTGGTGGCGCTGGCGGGCCGGATAGTCAAGGCTGCTCCGAGCTCTGAAACCTGGGGGGAGGAGCGGCCAAGTGGGCGGATGGGATACCCATGTGTGTGTGTGCTCGGTGCGCGCGGGCGCAGTCGGCCACCGGGAGCAGCGCGACGAGGCGTCGGCTGGCTTGGGAAGTGAGTGGCCGGTGCAGGCGTTGGAGGAGGACGAGGAGAAGACTGGCAACGGGCCCTCGTTGGCCGCGGAAACCCTGCTAATGTTGGCCGGCCCATGCCTTTATATCTCGTGCATGGAAGCGAGGGAAGTGCGCAACGGCCGCAGCTGCCCCGAACGGACTAGCCCTGCCTGTGCACAGTAGGTCCATATGAGCGCCCTGCCTGCGAAAGCTTGAGAACAGCCTCCTCATTCTGCCATACGAGCTTTCTCTAACAAAAACCACCACCCCACCCGCGAACGCTAGGCCCCGCGGCCCGCCAGCGAAAACACTCTGCGTCATGCATCGCAACGGAGGAGGCCCAGGGCGCTCTGCCACTGGACAGCTGCCCATCGGACGGTCGTCCTCCCCGGCCTGCTGATCCACGTGGATGGTTCGCCATCCTTGCAGGCTGCCCGTCTTGCCGTCTTCTCTTTCGAACCACGGCTATGCCCGTTGCGACTCTGTTACGGAATGGGGCAGCATCGCCGGTCGGGATTGGGCGGCCAGCTCCCGGGATTGGAAGGGAAAAATCCAGCCCGGGAAACCCGCTCGTGATGGCTGGTATATTAAATCACTCCGTCAGCCTTGTCACGTACATATCGGAGTTGCGGCTGCGCCAGAGCGACGGGCGCCCCGGCCTGCGACCCGCAGCCCGCAGCCCGCAACCGGGGCTGTGCCGCACCTCTGGTTCGCCGCTTGGCCCCCGTCATGTGCAGGCGTGCGAGCTGCTGCTGGACGGACAGCTGATGAGACATTGATAAGCGAACCCGCCGCCGCCAGGACGCCACAAGCCCTCGTGTACCTGGATGATACCGCCCCGAAGAGGCACGTCTAACTCCGCTCAACGACCATCATGCGCTGCACGGGGATGATCTTCATTCGGTGATCGCGATGGCTGCTCACATGGCGCCGCGAAGATCCGGAAAAAGCAAATCCCAGAGAGGGTGTGGTCAGCGTGGTTGGAGCGAGTTCTGATCATCAGCTGTGCCGTTCGTCTTCAAACTTACTTTTGGCGCTTCACGTCGTACAGTCAAGGTCATAGCTGCTCGACCGCCCGCCCCCCGGCCAGACGCTCGCTCTCCCATGCTTCGGCGCCAGCTCGTAATGCAAATTTCTAGCCCAAACATCTTGGGAACACGCCGCAAGGATGTCTCTGAGCCAAATCAGAATAAGATGAGCATGTGAAGAACAACGCGTATGGGGGGATATGCAGACTGAAAAGCTTCGAGAGTTCTGGGCTCGCACCTCTGCAGTCAAGTAGATTAACCATGATAGTAAGGCTACTTTCACGACTCGAATGGCAATGTAGTCGACAGCCCTATCTCTCTTGGTGAGCTCACCACGATGCAGCTGTCGTCATCCATCTGACACGAGTCGTGCTTTGGGCGCCATGCGCCGCACTCGCCTGGGCATCGTCCATGCAATCTCACCCGCGTGGGTCGAAGCTTTTGATGTGTAGCCCTTGTGCGACTCGACCTGACTTGGCCGCGCCGAAGACGCTCGCCTTCGGCTCCTGTGCGTTGCATCCGACAATGCTTTACAGTTCAGCCTCGCAAGCCATGCCTTCCTTTTCCATGACAAGACCATATCCCGACAATCATGCAGAGAAGAGGGGCTGCCCGAAGAACACAAAAAGCATCCTTTCGCATTGGAGGCGCGGGTTCCTGCATGGTACGCGCAGCTGCAGTGTTTAAAACCGACGTCTCGGCTGCATAAGCGCTCGGCCGTGGAATCCTTCTGGAATTCTGTCTTTGCGCTGCAGCGGGCGGACGGTTCGGCCTACGGAGCCATCCGCAGGTATTAAATGTGGGAACACAGTTACGCAATCGAAAGTATCATGCGAATTCAACGAAAGAAGAGGAAGGCGGCATATACAAGTCAACGTTCACATCTCTAACCAACGCCAGGACGATCTAAAGGAAACGGATTGTCTTGCTCTAATGAGACAGACGAGTGTGAAATAAAACCCTAAAGACCCTGCATGAGAGCATCCGTCTCGTCATGTTGTACAGCGTCAAGTCAATCATCGTTCGAATGGTAACATGAGTCTACGGGATGAAAGGGATACCGACTTTCGTCCTTGCACGGTATTTTCGATAGTCGTCTCCGAAAAAATTAACCAAGAATTTCTCTTCGTCTGTGTCAGAAACCTGTTAGTACTTTCGCACTGAAACGCATCTCCTGGAGACATGAAGGCGCGGGAAAAGCAAGGACGGTTAGACTCACGCATAATTCGATGGCTAAAGAAATGCCACAGAACCCCCGCATATCCTGCGAAACATACAATGTTTCCCAGCATGAGTTGTGTTCCCAATCCCCACCAGAAGAAACCGAAATAGGCCGGATGTCGTAACCACGCATACACACCTTTTGTTACAAGCTCGTGCCCATTGTTCTTCCTGCTCTGTACCATGTGGTTGAAGTTGGTGCCTGCCTGGGCCATCGCCACACTGCGCACCGTCTGCCCCAGCACGATCAACGCTATCCCTGATAGTGTCGTCAGACCCGCCGTCGTGACCTTGTCGTGCCAGACCGGGAAAAAGAATCGCGTGACAAGATGCTCAAGTAAAGCCGTTGAGTGTGCCAGCTGGTATTCTTTGCCGTTGCTGAATAGAAAGCTACGCGTCTTTGCAGAGGGCGTATTGTACCGCGCTGTCGTCCAGAACTCGAGAAAATGAAAGACGGCGAGGACCGCAACAAAAAAAGGGGCGCGCCAGACAGGGTTATGCGAGAAGGCACCCAGATAGAAAGCGGTGGCCAGGCTGAGACCAAGAGCCTGCCCAAGAGCGAAGGCGCGGAAGGCGATGCCCGATAGTGAGCGCGGTTGGCCGGGGAGGAGATCCCTCGCAGACACAGGAAAGCTGGGGCTCTGAACGGCTTGAGCCGTGGTGGGCGTGGGCACGTCTTTCTGCTCGCGCAGACGAATCTGGTGGTCAACCTCAGGAGTCCAGCTTCCGCGGTCCGCTGGACGGTTAACGGGCCAGGATATCGATGGTCCAGGGTTCGTGTCGTTGGGGCTGGCTTCTGCGCTTCGTGCGGCAGAGCCGTTTGCGGCGCCGTTCGGAGAGGCAGGCATGGCTTCGGGAGGGATCGCGGGCGCGTTGGTGTATTGCGCAACTTCTGAAGACTGAGATGGTCGCTAACACGGTCTCAGGCGTCAAGGCGGAGGAAGATGCATAGCGAGCGAGCGGGAAGACGGGCGGGGGCTCTGGAGGGAAGCTGAGAGTGCTACAAAGAGCAGGGTGAGGACAATAGCAGCGTGTTGTTGGGTTTGTCTGAGGTCAGAAGGACGACAACACCAAGCCACACGAGCCGATGACGACGCCGCAGCCGGGGCCTCGAGCAGCCGACCCAGCCGGGCGGTGAGCAACCCTCGGCTTCGGCGGTGATTTGCACCGATGACTCGCCGTCGAAGAGCCAACACAGTACGTGGTACGGTGAATGCACCTCGGCCGATCATCGGAGATAAGATAAGCCGCTAACGACTCTCCGCTTCAGCCTTATGCTCTGCAACCCGCAGTGCGTCCCTCCTCCTTCAGACCTCCTCCTTCTTGCGATTACCATCCTGTCGCGAACAAACTTCCAACCGCCATCATGTCAGTCGAGGTCGACGAAGCGGAGAACAGGCGCAAGATGCTCCGCGGGGAGCTTTACCATTCCTTTAGCTTGGACTTGATCGCTGCCCGGAAACGTTGCAAGCAGGCTTGCAATCGCTACATGAACGCTGGCGAGACTTCGCGTAGACGTCAGGTCGAGCTGTGGAGAGAGTAAGTGGCCAACCTCCGTGAGCCGACCAGCCGGTGGTGGCGCCTTCAAATCCGACATCTCCTGCCAACGTCACCCTCGTCGTTAATACCGTCGCTCCCCCGCAGCATCGTCAGCGACACAACTCCTCTACCCCCGCAAGCTCCTACCCCTGAAGAGGATGACAAGCTGTTTGATGACGACCCGTGGGTCGATGGGCCTCTTCACTTCGACTACGGCTTCAACGTGAAGCTCGGCAGCAATGTCTACATGAATTCCAACTGCACCATCCTGGACACCCTCCCGGTTGTGATTGGAGCACGTACGCTAGTCGGCCCTAACGTATCTTTCTTCTCCGGTACGCATCCGGTCGACCCTCTCGTTCGTAATGGCACCCGCGGTCCAGAATATGGCAAGGAAATCCATGTTGGAGAAGATTGCTGGATTGGCGGCAACGCTACAATACTGCCAGGTGTAACAATCGGTCGTGGTTCTACAATCGGCGCTGGCAGTGTGGTGACGAAAGATGTCCCGCCGTTCCACGTCGCTGCTGGCAACCCGGCACGTATTCTCAGAAAAATCGAGACATGGGCAGACCCGGAGCAGGCCGCAGCAGCAACGTCAGCCGCCAACTCCGGTAGCCCTAGCGCGCGCGGTGGCATGATGACTGCCCAAGATGCGATTCGAGGCATGCAAGTCACTGGGGCGGGGTCAAATTTCGGGACTGAGGGTGCCGAGGTGGTGATGAAGGAGCAGGCCGAGGTGGAAGAGAAGAGCCACCTAGACGAGGAGAAATTCTGGCGTGCCTTTGCCTCAAGCGAGAAAGACGCTGCTGAAGCTGGCGCGTACGCAAAGAAGAGGAAGGAGAGTGATGTTTAGACGGTCTTCAATGCCAAAACTCATTCTCTAGATGAGAAACTTAGGGGAAATGCAGTTCTAAAGATTAAGCCGTCAACCAGGAAGCTGGACAGCTTGCGGTTTGCTGCAGGGTATTTCAAGACCCTATCATTGCATGTGTTCCGGCGGGGCTCGTTATAGCCCCTATTTTGTATCCGACAGACGAAGCGGTAATCCTGAGACTTTCCTTTCTTGGCGTGCGTCCTCGACTCTGCGTCGAAGATGCTTATGGCCCGCAAACACCGGCTCCCATAGATGAACGTGGACCAGTCAAACTCACATGATTTTATATCTCCATACTGACACTTTCGAGCGTTGAAACCGGTAGACAGACAATACCAATAACGGAACTGGCCATGTGGAAGGTCGGTCTCTGTTGAGTTAGAATAAGGTTCGGTTCGGGACTACGGCGTTGCGGGTGTTGGGCGCCTTGATGCATTCATGCGCCATTGCAAGGTCCATCGTGCACCATGGTCGGACCATCATTTCTTATCGCAACGTCTTCTCAGTCTTCCATGATACGCCGGTGGAACTCCATTCATCTCTAGGATCCAGGTGCTCGTGCCACGCCTGCTGACATGCTCTAAGGCAAACGGCTACAGCACATTTCTCCCGAGCGGAGAATGTTTGACAGTTCATCACCATCAAAGTGCAACATGATCAGCTGATAGAGCTAATGCGCCGCCTATCATGCTTTTTGCGATCCTTCTTACATAGTCTCTGCCCAGCTTCCTCATAATTCCGAGTGCTTCATTGGCTGAAACATCATAGCCGATGCGACAACGCAACATAGCAGGTTCCAAAGGAGGCGATGGCATCCGGTTCTGGCGGCAGCTGACGTCAAACTCCCCCTAGGCTTACTGCAATGGGTAATGTTGCTTGCGTCTCCACATCTGAGGGCATCCCCGCAGCCGTGCGGAGTATCGGATCACTTGATCGTCCTTCTAAATCCGACTGATTGTCAGCCGCACGATCCACTGCTGTACCCCTTGACGGCTATGGTCAGTCTAGCAGAGCGGCTAGTGCTAAATCCGACGGCACTCTCTGTTCGGAGAACGCAAATATGATGGCATGGCGAGACACTCTCCGAGACGACAAGGCAATATGTTGACCCCGCATATAGGATCATTAGCCTCGTCAGCCACATTTTTTCAGGTCTCCGCACTCTCGACAGCCGGTCGCGCAGAGTGACAACAGATACTCGCATACTATACTGCGACAAGTCCATGTCAGAGCGACTCGCAGTGTCGGAGAATGATCGAAGCTTGAGGGATGCACAAATTCCCGTATTCGGCTAGCGTGACTTAGTCAGGTGCAGGTGGTACGTACACACTTGCGGCTCCTGCAACGGGTCTCCAATGGACACGCCCGCGAGATAAGAGAACCTATGATTCTCGGCTTGGGAAACATTTTCGGCCTCTAGAAATGAAGCCCGTCGACAGGTACGTGTCGGTGCCCATGTTCCCCCATACGGACCATCGCGGCTGTTCTGCCGAATGACAACTGACAAGCTTTAAGGTTGCACTAGTCACCGGGTCCTGATTTGACGGCCGCCACATTTGCCGTCCACTGCCGCGATACAAGGCTAAATCCGACAAATCCGCCGCCATGAATCTGGGGTAAAAGCATACATGGAGTGAGATGTGTCTATTATTGGGTCTGTTGAAGGACCCCACCGCCCCCGACAAATCCGGTGACAGGATGGGGGAAGGAGGTAGTGGGTTATATGATGCGCCATTCCCCACATGCTTTCGGATCAGTCTAGACGTATACCCTGATGTGGCTTTGATTATCACGGCGACAAGGGATTCTCTACGCCTTTTCCGAAGCTTTCTACCTTCCTCCGGCTATTTATATGAGAAGAAGATTCAATATCTTCTCGGTAAATTCGCCACTGGACTCTCTCAGGGACAGTTCTCTGGAATCCTCAGCAATATGGTGGAAGTTGACCTTGAACACACATCCGGATCTGGCATCCAAAGTGCCATTTCCCTTCTTCAGTCCCATCCCATTTACATTTTGTACGTCTTTTGTATGTTCATCATTCTAAGGTTTTTCAAGAATCGTTATGCCTCTCCCCTCCGTCACTATCCAGGCCCCTTCCTCGCATCGGGTACCCGTATCTGGAAACTATGGATTACCTGGGAAACTCACCAAGAGACTGCGTTCATAAGCCTTCACAAGAAATATGGTAAGTCGTACATCATCAGATTGTCTCCTACCTGAAGTCCCCTCACGCCCAAGATCCAATGTCTCCCCATCTCTTTCTTCCACCGCCGCAACGTCACAACTAATACACCCCTCTCTACCAGGTCCTGTCGTCCGTGTTGGTCCCAACGAACTCTCCTTCTCCAGCCCCACCGCCGCTCGCGAGATACTCTCCGCCGGCAAGGGCTTTCACAAGACAGCTTTCTACGCCGTCTTCCCGCCACCCGAGAATCCAGACATCTTCACTGAGATTCGCGAGCACGTGCACGCGTCCAAGAAGCGTGTAGCAGGCACATCCTACAGCATGGCCGCCATGCAGGGGATGACCGACTACATTGAGGATACGATTGATCTGCTGTTCACCAAGCTGGACCTCTTTGCGAACGCAACACCTAGCGGCGGACAGGTCGACCTTGGAGACTGGCTGCATTATTTTGCATTTGATGTGTTGGGCGAGGTTGCGTTCAGTAAGAAATGGGGCTTCCTTGAGCAGGGGAGGGATGTAGAGGGCTGCATTCGAGCGATCGACAAGAGTCAGCAATACAATGGGACGGTAGGACAGCTGCCGCCCCTGGACTACCTCTTAAGGAAAAACCCCTTTTGGAAACTCTGTCAGATGGTGTACGAGGGGGCGCAGCCGCTGGTGACGAGGATCGCACTGGAGGAGCTGCGGAAAAGGAAGACCGGAGAGGTGAAAGCTGAGAGAAAGGACCTGCTGGGCCAGTTGCTCAAGATGCATGAGAAGGACCCGGAGAAGTTTTGCGAGGGCGACGTTTTTGCCGTGACGCATGGAGCGATGTGAGTACTGGCCTGAGTTGCCCTGTTCACTCTTGGTCCAGGTGACTAACTATGGATGTTAACAGCTTCGCTGGTTCCGATTCCACTGCCTCAACGATGCAGTCGTTCATGCACCATATTCTCAAAGACCGTCGCATCTACCTCAACATCGTAGCTGAGATCGACGAAGCGACCAAGGCCGGAAGGCTATCCAAAATCGTGCAGTTCAATGAGGCACAACAGCTACCATACTTCCAGGCTGCGCTGAAGGAAGCCATGCGCGTGCGTCCAGCCGTTGGACTGGCTATGGCGAGGTCGGTGCCGCTGTCTGGTGCAGAGATTGACGGTGTCCGATATCCAGGTGGCACGGAGCTGAATATACACGCCTGGGCAGTACACAGGGACAAGCAGATTTTTGGCAACGATGCAGAGACGTTTCGCCCGGAGAGGTGGTTAGAAAGCGAGGAGCGAGCGAGATTGATGGACAGGCATATGATCCAGGTAAGTCTCATTAAAACGTGGACGAATTGGAGATCGCGGCTAAATCTGATGCAGTTTGGCGGTGGCTCTCATGTATGTATCGGACGGAACCTAGCACTGCTTGAGATGAACAAGGTTCTACCGATGCTGTTGCGGGATTACGCATTTGAGCTCATTCATCCAGAGAGGGACCTGGACTTCCACACTTACTTCTTTGTTGTCCAGAAGGGGTTGGATGTCAGAATAATGAAAAGAGTTTAGATGAATGGCCGTTTTTCTCTAGACTTACAGGTTGTCAGGCACGGAGCATGTTTCTTTTGCTGGGTTAATTATTGAACCTTTCGGCTAAGGCCTCAAAAAAACTAGTCGGCGCCTCCTCTTTATGTGTTATGCCAAGCAAGTACAGTGGATCAACCCTCTGGTGTACTGGCCATTACATTCGGGATTTGAATTGGAACATGATGCGAATTGAAGTACATGGATTGATCGTTGACTCGGTCCCTCTAATGTATGTTGCTCAATACAAGCGAAAATTGGTACGAACATCTCTGATGTGTGTGCTAGGAGGGCAATATATAGAGGAGCATACTATACAATATGTATTATCGACGTAATTAGCGATGAGATCCAGTAGAATCTTCATGCCAGCTGCTGAGCATCTGTGCCAAGTGTTCATCTCAGAAAGTAAGCGACTTTTTGGAAACCTTCGCCACGGATTATCAAATCGTAACGCTTTTTGTAGAAGCGTATGAGTACAGTTTTGAAGACCACAGTATGTTCACCTCAGGAGCGTATCAAGGCTCACCACTTCTCGGAGCCGCAGGTTCACTGTCTATTGTGTGTGAGGAAGGCAGTTTCTCGCTCGTCGGACACGAGCAGGAAACATCAAATCTGAAAATACTACCTCTCTACGATTGAATGTCTAGTCTTGTTTGTCGCATGGGTCAGGATAGTCGCACAATGTGGTTGAATCTTGCGAGGCGATTCGACTTTTGCTCTGCGTAGGAAAAGATACCTTAATATACTCCTTAGTGTGATCATGCATGTATAGAGACAGAAAATATGTCTTGACATATACCAAGGGCATGACTGCACTGAGGAGAGACAGTGCATTCGCACATATCTTTGTAGTATAAGCATGCTGCGGGAAGAAAAACTACCGTTACTTAATGCTAAATCGCCTCAATCATCTGGTAGTCTTTCACCACAAGCTAAGTTCGGATCCCTGCGCTCACAAATTCCCTCCCGTGCCAAGCCCTCGGTCTATCCCTTCCAATCCTCTCTACCGTCGTCCGTTTCTCGAGTCCGTCGTTCTTCTGGGTTTTCTTCAACTTCCACTGCAGCAAAGCCAGCCATACCGCGTCCGCATTCCTCATCTCACACACCCTTCTTACGTCCTCTTTCTCCACCAAGACCGGCAACAATAGCTCCAAAACTTCCTCAAATGCGTTCTCATTGACCTGCACTGTCTCGATGATCGTCCTAAAAAGTTCGACCAAAGCACCGCGGATGATGCGCGTCGGCGCCGATGTGTAGTACGGCTGCACCTGGCCACCTGGCCACCCCGCGTTGCCGCCGCTCTCGCCTCCTTGAATCAGGAGAGAAGAGACACCGCCAGAGCTCTTGGCGTTCGACCTTGAAGCCTGCCTTTTCTCTCCACCGGTGCGATACAGGTTGATAAGCGTCGGCCATACGCCTTCAATGCGGCTTCTCATGAAGTCGCCCGCGCACCTACACATTAGCGCCATGACATCCAACGCGCCCGAGACGACGTAAGCCTCGCCATCATCCAGCCGCGGGACGAGGACGGGCCAGAGCGTGTTGATTAGAGGCAGGAACGAGTTCTCGTGTCTAGAGAGAGCGGGGAAAGTCGTATTGAGAAGGTCGAGGAGGGAAGTGCGGAGGGTGGGTGACGAGGAGGTGAGGTAGTGTTGAGTAAGCTCGGAGATGCGGAGGAGGAGGCTGTAGGTTTTCGGCGCGGGTGGGGGTGGGTCGGGCGATGCCGCAGAGTCTTCATTCTCCTGAGTCTCTGCGCCTTCGTTCTCGTCTTCAAGATCTTCGTCAACTTCGGAAATGAGCGGATTTTTATCTTTCTTCGTATCATTCCAAGGCCGGTGAGGGGTGACTTCGATGATGTCTTCTGGATCGTCTTGCTTAGCCTTGCGATTCTTGATGTCCTTCAGAACGGCGATCACGTCATCAATAGTTGTGGAACAGGTAGCGGCTTTGGCTTTGCTAACGTCTTCACCGGATGTGATGGCCAGCTGCGGTGTCTTTACACCCTCTTCTGCAATCCCCTTCAGGACGGAAAACAGCAGCTCAACTAACTTAGGATAGCCATGAAAGGACTCCAGCGCCGCAAATATGCTCTCGACCAGATCATCCAAGTATGGCAGAAGGGATGGTCCAGAGAGCTTGATCATCATCAGAAGGACCTGCGGAGCTTGCGGAGAGATGTCGAACGTATTGAGCTTCAGCGCTATGGCGTTTACGAGATAATCGACGTTTTCGACAATCAAGCTCCCGACATCTTTATAATGGCATGCGGCGGCTATGATGTTGAGGCAGGTGATTGCGTAGCTACCGAGCTGGTTTATTGGCGAACCCACCAGGTGAACGATGGGGTACAAGGCGTCTACCAGCTCAATCCGGAAATCTTCCTTTATCGTGTCCGCTTGGAACGCAATTGTCTCCACAGCTAGTGCTTGTAGTCTCCAATCTGACTGCGAATCCGTCGACGATGAGTCTCGTAACAGGTCCAAGGAGAAAGAGTACATTTCTTCCAGTAGCTCCTCTCTTCGGCCAACGCCTGAACCGCCAAAATCAAGGAAATCTGTCATGCAGACTTCGTTCTCCGCAGATGACTTGATGAGCTGAAGAGCAACCCAGAAGCTTGCTAGCTGAGGTGCTCCTTTGCTTGATTGGAGTGTATCAACCAGTTCTCGTGCAGCACTAAGCGAGGATTTGGATGTACTAACGCGCTTGACTAGATCTCGTAAGCCATGAAAAACCTGCCGTTGGGCGCTGTTTTCATAGAAAACGGGCTCAAACTCCACCGAAGGTCCGCCCCTGGCAGGAAGTGACAAGTCTAGGGGCATATTAGACTCTGTGGTGGGTTCGATCTCCTTCAACTTCGACTGTTCCATGACAATCGTCGATATGCCATCACGGAGGTTTGATGCCACGGCTCTGTCTACGATATCAAGGTCGACTCCTTGCTCTTCCAAGACCTCGTATCCCGTAGAAATCTGCTTGATGAGCCGGCTCTTTGCCGAATCGTCGGGACTCTGCAAAATGCGAGGAAGTGAAACTACCCAGCTGTGTATACTGGACCTAAGCAGTTCTGCAAATCTTGGATCAGCTGTCAATACTTGTCGGACTGTGGACACCATTTCCTTGTTCTCATCGGACCCGCACAAGACGATCATAGTCTCAATCATCATGGTGGCCGAATCATTGAGAGATTCGCGGCACTCTTCGAGGACGACCAAACAGAAATCCAACAGAGCTTTTCTAACTTCAGCGCGGTCATGTTGACGAATGCGAATGATGTTTGCCAAGGCAAGCTTGACTTGAGCTGCTGTAGCCTTGAGCCAGGACTCAGTGAGCTGCTGCCCAGGGGCGCCGTTGGTCTGATCGGTAGCAGGGAGATTCCTGTTGAGTTGATCACTGAGGACAGCTTTGAAAAAGGAAGATAGCGTCTCGAGAGAAGTGCAGAGTAACTCGTAGGATCGACGTTGCTTTGTCGAGGGCGTGAGTACTTTAGCAAGTGCCGAGACTATTCCGGGAAGGAAACTTGCGAGAGCTTCTCGATCTTTTAGCGCGTCGCAGGCAGCTCTCAAGGCCTGCGCAGCAGCAAGTTGTACGTCACTAGATGGCCCGTCTGTCACACCCTCCAAGATAACGACAATCGCATGCCCTAGAGGGGGAATGTTGTCGGCTGCCACAAGAGCTCTCTGGCTGGAGACATCTTGGCCATAGGTAACGAACAATTCTGACAAACACCGGAAGCCAGCGGCTTGCAGTTCTTCGGAAATAGCCGCCGGTCTGCTCTGACCTTGTGGGCCGCCGCTGGTCAATACTGGGAGCAAGATGAGAAACTGCCGTGTCAAGGCGGGGTCGACTCTGAGGCGCCAGCCGGTTCGCAGTAGAATTGCTAGGCAGTTCAAAGTAAGCTCCAGGGCGGCGACGGGGAATTTCTGCTTTTCCCGAAGAAGGTGGGATAAAGGGAAGAAGACGTATTCGGCAAGCTTGGCGTCTAGCACGTGAGGATGTGAAGCTGCTTGTTGCAGAGCAGCGTGGAGTTTTCTCAAAGCCTCAACGACATCCCGGGGGTCGCCGTTGTGCGCAGCTACGCGCAGAACGGCCTGGCTGAGGTCGACGCAGTGAGGTTTGAGCTGCAAACCATCAGCATCGAATACGTCATAGCCTGGCGCATGCACGGAGAATGCTGACCTGTTGGAATATTCGTTGCCTCTGGTCCATATTGGTGGGAGGCGGGTGGTTGTTCGGAGATGCAGTTCTACAGCATTGTGAGCATCTGGCCGATGCGGTAGGCAGCTGGTCATGCAAGCGACCGACAAGCTGCAGACCGCAGCACAAGGTTTCCAAGCTGTTCTAGGTGGGCGGATGGGCGGGGCGGGAGGCTGCAGGCGCAGGAATCAGAGCGGGCTTGGCGGGTCGGTCGGTCGTCGGGCGCTGGGGCGGCGGACGACGGGCAACGAACAGCAGCGAGCGGGCGAGCGGGCGGGCGGGCAGGCTCAGATGCAGAACAGAAGCTTTGGGGCTGCTGGAGCTCGACCGAGTCGCGTCGCCGAAAGTCAGCGCCCGTCCAAAACGCGTACCACGTCACGCAGCCAGCAACCACCGCTCCCCTCTCCTCCACCCCATCCCGACGCGCCTCTCCTCAATCCGTCGCCTTTCAATTCCGCCTGCCCCTCCGTTTTCCTGCGCTGCCTCCGAGTGCCCCAAACGCGCTTCGGCGCATCCCACCGCCTCCTGGAGACACAGCCATCATGCCCGGAACGCGCAGTCGCGCAAGCGCCGTGACCCATGTCCAAGACGACGAGGGCCAGCAACAGGAATCCGCCTCTGGCTTGTCCTTCAATGAGCCGCTGACATGGCGCGCTGGCAAGCCCATCCCAGTGGCCGAGCTGTTGCGCAGGCTGCAGGCTCTTCAACAAGAGCTGCGGGGTTTAGAGCAGGAGGAAGTGGAGCGGGAGGCCCTCTTGCCTGTCGCAAAGGAGCTCGCATCTCAGAATCTGCTGTCGCATAAGGACCGTGGAGTGCGCGCCTGGACCGGCTGCTGCATCGTCGACATCTTTAGGCTTTGCGCGCCCGATGCGCCTTACACCGCGTCGCAGCTGAAGGTGAGACGCGCCCAAGTGCGCGACCCGCAATTGCTGCTAACATCGCTACCTTAGGACATATTCATGCTGTTTATAAACACCATATTCCGTGCCCTCTCAGACCCTTCGGACCCTTACAACAGTCAGCACCTATATGTCCTGAAGTCGCTTGCCGAAGTTAAGAGCGTCGTTCTGCTCACCGACCTTCCCTCTTCCAACACCCTCATTACCGCCTTGTTCACCATCTGCTTCGACGTCCTATCGGGCCCCTCCAAAGCCGAGTCCGGCGAGGAGTTGAGCAAGAATGTGGAGCACCACATGACGGCCGTTCTGGCTACCTTGGTTGATGAGTCCCAAGGTCTTCCTGGCGAAGTCGTGGATGTCATCCTGGCCCAATTCCTGCGCGCCGATCCGCGAACCATCACAAGCAACGGTTCTAAGGGGAAGAAGGGTACACAGATTGACGAGCGACAATCGACGTTGCTTCTTAAGGAGGCACCGCCCGCATACAATATGGCAAAGAACATCTGCAATTCATGTGCGGATAAGATGGCAAGGTTGATCAGCCAATACTTCAGTTCGGTCATCATGGATGCAACAAGCGCTGGCGCGGCGACTGTTCCCAGGTCCGGCAAGCATCGGGGAAGGACAGAGAGCAGCATTGGCGACGAGCCCGAGGATGACCGCCCGCGCCAGGTTACGGAAGAGGATCTACATGAAAGCCGCAAAGCACACCGGCTGTTGCGTGAGCTCTGGCGCTCGACACCCATGGTTCTCCAGGATATCATTCCACAACTAGAAGCGGAGCTGGGTGCGGAAGACGTTCAGCTAAGAACTCTAGCCACCGAGACCCTCGGTGACATGATATCTGGTATTGGCGCTGCAGGGCCCCCTCCACAACCTACATACAACCCCTCAGCGTATCCGTCCCAGAGTCTCTCGCCACCCTCGGATCGACTGCAGACCTATAATTTCCTCACCACGCCGACTTCCCCTCATTCCTTCGCTTCGAGATACCACCAAGTCTATGAGAGCTTTTTGAGCAGACGTAATGACAAATCTCCTGTTATTCGCTCAGCTTGGGTGACGAGCATAGGCAGGATCCTCGCAACGAACGCTGGTGGCGTGGGGTTGGATCTGGAAGATGAGCAAAGGCTTCTCAAGTACTTTGGGGACATGCTGGTCGATGGAGACGAGCGTGTCCGACTTGCGGCGATCAAGGCGGTCGAAAAATTTGAAATCGACGATATTCTCTCAAAACTTGGAAGCAGAGGGGGTATTTCGGACTCGGGCTCGATCCTCAGCAATCTGGCCGACAGAGTTCGAGACCGTAAGGCTGCTGTTCGCACTGAGGCCACAAACCTGTTAGGCAGAGTTTGGGGAGTCGCTGCCGGCGTCATCGCCGAAGGCAGCGAGCGTGCGACTCAACTGCTTGGGCCAATCCCCTCCCGGATCTTAGATGCGTGTTATCTTAATGATGCGGACGTCAATGTCCTTATCGACCATGTCCTTTTCGAACAGCTTCTTCCCCTCGGCTACCCTGCAATCAAAAACAAATCTCGCGGGCAGGATAGTCAGGTCAATGGAAAGACCGAGCATACCGAAGCCGATTCCGATAAAATTAGGGTTGAGCGCATCCTTATTCTCATCAGGGATCTTGTTCAGCGGTCAAAGGTCGTGTTGTTTGCTAAACAGGGAAACCAAGTGATGCTCGCTAAGTACATGGAGGCCTTTTTGAAAAAGTGCGAAGACTATAACGGAGGTGTGATGGAGAAGGGAGAAAAGGAGACCAAACTGCACTTAGGAAAACTCATCGACTACCACGCAAAGACGCTACCGGAATCGACAAGAGCTGCGGAGGACCTTTGGAAATTTGCAAAGATGCATGACCGCCGTGCCTACCAGCTCATCCGCTTTTGCATTGCACCGGACAGTGACTATCGGAAAGTCTACAAGGCTATCAAAGAATTCACCAAGCGGATGGACGACGCCACTGGCTCGACAGCCACAATGCTCGACACTTTGATACCCCTGATTTACCGAGCAAGTGTGCTGCTCTACAATAAAAGCCATGTGCCTGCAATCATTGAGTTCTCAAGGACTGATGAAAAGGGTCTTGGCGGCACAGCGCACGAAGTCCTGAAGGAGATTTCATCCCGCAACCCAGACGTTTTCCGAGGCTATGTGCAGGAGATGTGCAGAGCATTAGAAAGCGAAGCCCCGAGTGCGAAGAAACCTAATGGCCCAGGCGCAGTCGACGATCTCAAGGCGTGCGCTGGTTTTGCGAAAAGGTTTCCCAAAGACGTCCCGACGGAGCGGAAATTTGTCCAGAGCATGATCAGTTTCGCAGAATTTGGAACACCACCGAAAGCTGCCAAGTACGGCGTGCAGATCATCCTTACAAGCTCGGACAAGAAGGACATGCATGCCCGTGATCTTCTACGCAAAAGTACCAAAGGCTTTGAGTACGGGAAGGGTAATTACCTTGCTCGGTTGGCTGCGATGAGCCAGCTTATGCTCTTTGGCGGGAAGGCCATAGAGGATGAAATTGATCCGGTCATCGACATTTGTATCAACCAGGTCCTCCTGAACAAGGCCACAGCTGCAGACCCTACTGAGAATCCCGCTTGGACGAATGAGCCAAGTGAGGATTGCACAGCCAAGTTGTGGGCGTTGAAGGTCCTTGTTAACCGCCTCAGAGGTCTAGCGGAGAACGAGTCTATCAAGGAGGCGTCCGCTCCGGTTTTTAAGCTTCTCCGAACCCTGGTCACCAACGACGGAGAACTGTCTAAGAAGGTGGAAAGCCCTGCTGCGCAAAAAACAAGGTTACGTCTGCTTGCGGCTCAACTACTCTTGAAGCTCTGCCGCGAGCGTCGCTTCGACGCCTTGCTTTCCGGACAGTTTTTCAATGAGCTTGCCGTCGTGGCTCAAGATCCTAATCCTAATGTGCGCGAAGGCTTCGTCAAAAAGCTCATGAAGTACCTCGGCCAGGATAAGCTTCCACGTCGCTTTTACGCCCCCGTTTTTCTCCTTGCTTTTGAGCCTGAGCCGCGTCTGAAGGACGGTGCTACGACGTGGATCAAGGCACGCCAATCCGCCTTCACCAAGTCCAAGGAGCCAGTCTTCGAAAACAGCTTCTCGCGTTTCCTCAGCTTGCTAGCACACCACCCAGACTATAGTACGGAAATCGACAACCTGCGTGATTTCGTGCAGTACATCATGTTCTTTCTCAAAACGGTGGCCAACGAGGACAACATCAGTCTTATTTACCACGTCGCGCAACGCGTCAAGTCCGTCGAGGACGCTATCGACACGTCTAAGTCAGAGAACTTGTATGTACTGTCTGACCTGGCGCAGGGCGTCATCCAGCGCTTCCAGACTTTGCACGGTTGGAGCATGCAGGCGTTCCCGAAGAAGGCGCGCATGCCGGCGGATGTTTTCGCGAACTTGCCGAATCATGAGATCGCGCAGGAGATCGCAGAGAAACAATACGTGCCCGAAGAATTAGTGGACGAATTGGATGATTTGGTGAAGGCTAGTATGAGGACGAAAAAGGTAGGTCTACGCTCTTCAGTACTATTTTTTCAACCCTATTGTAAAGTTTTTAATCACCACTTCAACTATGAATCTTCTTTTCCCCCTTGAAAGCCCGCTAACGAATCGTTCTTCTTACAGCGCAAGCCTGAAGGCTCTGGCGATGGCCGCGACAAGAAGCGCGCTCGTCCTTCTACTACATCTGCCAAAGGTCTCCCCGTCCGGAAAGCCCCTAGACATTCGAAAACACCAAAGCTCAAGAAGTCGCGAAAGTCTTCTAACGTGCCATCGAGCGAGCGGAGGCGCAGCGGCAGGGTTGTCGGCGAGCGCAGCTACGCAGAATTGAGTAGCGACGAGGAACGTAGTCAGGATGATGCAATGGATGATGAAGATGAGGACGTGGATATGGAGGATCAGAGCGGCGAAGAAGAGAAGAATGGCGCCGAGAGTGAGGAAGAAGCAGAACACGAAGAAGCTGAGCCTGAAGCCGAGGAAGAGCAGGAAGAAGTAGAAGAGGAAGAGGACGACGAAGAAGAACAAGCCCAGCCGAAAGCTACGCCGAGGGGTACCCGTACGACAAGGAAATCATCCGGTGAGACGCCGAAGAACAGTGGCACGGCCACCAAAGGGAAGACGATAGGAAAGAAGGAGGTCAAGACGAAGGAAAGGGAAGCGGACACGCCTAGGTCATCCAGGGCCACGAGGGGAAAGGCAGATAGGACGAATGGTTCTACAACGCCGGTCAAAGACGCAGCGGATGGTAGGAGGACAAGGAGGTCAGGAAGGTCATGAACTCGTAATGGCTTGCTGGCAGCAACGACTCTGGCGATGCCGCTGACTCAAATTCTTGCTCTTATGTTACGCATTACGGTATACGGCTTACGCGTGTGGTGACCGACTGTACAGCAAATGTGTTGGACGGGGAGAAGCAGGGAGATCCGCTGGATAGGGAGGACTGACTACCGGCTGGGACGAAGGTATAAAGTAGGATACGCCTTTAGGGTGAAAAAGGGAAGGCGTTCTTAGGCGACGCGGGAGCTATGGAGCTAGGCGATATGGGAGATGTCCATTTTCTTCTTTCTCATATTATTCTCAGTTCTCACGGTCCGATTACGTTCAGCTTTCTATGCGCAGTTTCTGATTTGTGACTCAATTAAGTTTTTGGGCATGCATATTAAGGTGTACGTTCATGGTCTTAACCATCAATGAAGAACACCTCTCACGTAACCAAAATTTATCAGCCTCTTTTTCAGCACGGAAAGCGTTAAGGCAGATCATGACCTTCTATTATGCTCTTCAGAACCGTACTGATTCTACGTCCCACAAGTGATTCCGAAAGAAGACAGTCCTAAAGAGCATACGCCAGTCCAAGGACCAGCAACACCGACCAAGTATCATGGGCGGCTTAAGCAGCCGTTTGAATGTGATTACCCACATACTGGTAATAACATCAATTCCAGCTGGACTCCAGATGCCAAATTACTGACTAAAATTTACTTGAGGCTTAACTTAACTATATATCACCGGCCATGAATATGATAATTTTGGAACTGATAGTTGATTCTTTGCAACAATTCTTTAGATAATAAGGAACACAGTACAGACACGCTCACATGCAATGCAACAAGACAACTAAACGACAGACAAGCCTCGAAGAGAACTTTGTGCATATAAGAAGGAGTTATAGAGACAGAAACTCCGTACCCCCCATTTTCTCGTGCTAATCAGAATTTCGGCAATGCTAATTTCTTCCCTTTTTCTTCCAATCCGTTTCCTTGAACAGTTCGTCCCGCCATCCAACGTGTGATAAATATAGCCTCCAAGTCGACCGCAAGACCTTCAGAACCTCGACCTCATCCTCTGTGTCCTATACGCGGTGAAGCCGACATAAGCACCGGCAACAACCATGCCGAAGATGATAAACTTGAAGAAGAACCAACCCCAGCCACCGCTCTGCTGTTTGGCACGCTGCGCCTTGAGCTTCTGCGCGCGGGCCCTACCACGGTCCTTCGGCTGACCATCGACGCCGGGAGCGCTTGGCTGGTACAGGTTCTTGGTTGACAGGGAGATGATGTCGTGGTTGTCAGCCAGCTCGCCCGTCTCGGCGGAGAAGCCCAGGTAAGCAACCGGTGGGATCTTGACGTCGGTGATGGTGAAGCATTCATTCCAGTCGGTCTCGGACTTATATTGAAGCTCAAGCTTGAGGGATTTCTCCGCGAAATAGGTCAGACGTGCTTTCGTAGGGATGGCGGCGTTGCGAAGGCCACGTGCCTGATTGGGTCTGGGGTTAGTTAATTGGCCTTCCAAATGCGACAGTCTGCAAACTTGAAGTCAGGGGGTCTGGAGGAGCATACAGAGCAACCGGCCAATTCCTGCGCCTTTCCGTCCGTGTTCTTGTCGTAGCTCGTTTGACCGTCCCCCAGCATGGCCATAACATAAGGGAACACAACGCCGGGCCTGTTGTTCTTGTACGTGTCGAAAAAAATTCCAAGACCCTCGAACTTGTCAACGCTACCAAAGACGGGCCCCTGCTGGGCGCGCTGCTTGGTGAGCCACAACGCCATGCCGTCGCCATAGAGGTTGCCCTGGCCGTGGATTTTGAATTCGAATTCGATTTCCCAGTTGGTTGCAGTGAGCGGTACGCGTGAGAAGAGCCATCCCGAGCGAGAGCCCTTATCGGCCGTCAAGCGAATGTACTTATCCGTCCGCACCACAGTGTCACCGCCGAAGTCGAACCAGCGGCTCTGCATGTCCGAATCCAGGTAGGGCTATGCATTTTGAATGGAGCCAACTGCGTCAGCATGCTTTCTCGACGGTAATTTCTTCTTTCACGGAGTTTCGCATGTCGGCGTTGCGGGGAGAGGCGTCGTAGTTAACGTACCGGTTGCAAGCTGTGGGTGCGGAGCTATCGAGCTGTCAGCTATCCCCCATCACCCCAATTGAACCGAGGAACCCAAACGACATACCGGGATGCTCTTAACCTCGGGAGCGCTGCTATCTTGGGCGGCAGCGAGGCCTAGGCTGCCGACGAGCAGAGCCAGACAGGTCCACGGAAGCAGCATTGGGAAGAGTGCCTATCGTTATTCGGCAAAGTAAGGGAACAAGGAGCGGCGGAATTTATGGATGGAGCATATGAGAGAGCGCAGGGAAGCGGATTGAGACCAAGGAAAATGATTGTAGGTTGCCTCTGCGCGCAGCGGAGAAGCCGTTTGGCAAGCGAAACCGGCTGCAGGGCTGAGGTTGTGTTGCAGTGTTGGCGTGGAGAAGAGAAGACAGGCGTGGGCGGTGGAGCTTGCTGGCGGTGCACCTGCGTGATGTCTGGCCTCTTCTCGTGCCTAAAGTGCCCTGGGGCAGAGCGAATCCACATGACTCGCGCGCACCTTCCCGACTAGAGCTCCGCCGGCGTCCGCCAACGCCAAGCCCCCGGCCTTTTCGCGCGCATCATCGGAGCTGCAACGGTGACGAAACTTCTGCTTCCGGCAAAACAACAGCCTACGACTGCTGCCGACTCGCCCGGATATCCATCACTACCGTGTCTCTCGCTCGCTAGCATCCCTCCGCCCGCCATGGACTCTTTCGGCGTCTCCTCCTCCGACCCCAAGACCGCTGTTATGCAGCAGGTGAGGCAAGAAGCCGCCGTCGCAAACGCACGCCAGCTTGTCGAGGTACGCCAGTTCAGACTTGTTTCGCCATTCGCGCCATGATTTCTCCCCAGCCTTCCCTCCAACACCCAAACTCAGCCCATCCCCTTGTCAGCTTCGTTCTTCGGAGCGGAGCTTTGACTAATGCAGATGCCTGGTTCCCATAGAAACTCAATGAGCACTGCTTTGAGCGTTGCGTGCCCAAGCCCGGCACCTCCCTGTCCAAGGGCGAGGAGACCTGCTTTACCCAGTGTATGGAGAAGTACATGAGCGCCTGGAACGTCGTCAGCAGGCAGTACGTTGCCAAACTTCAACAGAACTCGGGCGGAAACGTTGGCTTTTAAGAAAATTGGATTTCACGGGCCGAAGAGGAGAAGACTGCGAGTCCGATGTTGGAGCAGGCATGCAGTCCAAGAGTGGATGCTTGAAGATGAAGGATTATGTGAACCATGGATTGATGAGCAGCCGTACGGCGTGGGATGCCAGGCCGCGGATGACATGGGAAGGCTCAGTGCGCAGAGCCATTGTACATTACGGAACGATCAGGACAGGAAGGCTGAACATCACATATTGGGAGAATGGCGCTGGCGTGCGCCTGATGGGTCATGGCATTTCTGGGGCGCTTGACTTAGACAGAAAACGGAATAAAACATCCTGAAAAGGTACATTGCAAATATCGCGTAACTCCTATCCCGATGCTAGATATGTACCATCCAGTTACGTCATCACCTCTTGCCATGGTTGGCGCCAAAACTCTTTTGCCTCTCCTTGTACTCCTTCACTACGAGCGAGCAGGCAAACTCCGCACATAGCTTTTTCCTACGCGATGCAGGAAGTTTGTCGGCGAATTCCAACCCACTTGCTCTCTCCACAGCCTCAAGCGGGACCTCAAAGTCCTGAAGCGGCTTATCATTCGAGATGGGAGCATTGGGCAGCACGAACGCTCCCAGCGCAACATCTCCTCCCGTCTTGCCGTCCTCCGCAAAAATGACCTTGTAGAAGTGCGTCGGAACCGCGACATTGGGCGGGCTGCCGATGACCTCGTAGCTGACGCGCCACTTGCCGTCGGGCTCGCGGCGAGGAAGATAGAGCGGGCCGGTGACAATGCGGACGCTCGGGTACTTGTGGGTCAGGCGGCGGCAGAAGTCCTCGAAGTGCGCCCAATAGTCACGGTTGAAGCCGTCGCCGACCTGGGGGCACATGTTGCTCAGCGCAAACGTGTCGTCCATCGCTTCCTGGCTCCACTTGGCATCTGCGGCCGGCACCTGGTGCCCGCGGTCGTAGCCGCTGCGGAAGTAGTCCTTCAACTTCGCGCGGAACTTCTCCGGAATCGACGCGTCCTCGACGAATGCGCTGTGCTTGCGGTCTCCGTTGTGCGTGGCCAGAGACTCCGGCGTGATGTGCTCGGCTACCCAATGCGGGTTGCGCGTCTGCCGGTTGAATGACGATGTGAGCGACTTCGCAGTTCGCAGGTCGTTGACCGGGCCGGGGAAGCCATATTGGAAAAGGCCGTTGGGGTCGACGGGTGCGGTCGAGGCGAGAGGCTTCGAGATGGGAGCGACCGGGGCTGGCGTGGGTGCCGTACTGCTCGAGGAAGCAGTGGTCGTAACCGTGGGAACTTCTTTCTTGCTGCTCGAGTAAAAGGCGGCTGTTGCCGCAGCTCCAGTGGCCGCACCTGCAGCAGCGATGACAGCGAAAGTTACCTTCGACATGGCGAAATGGGCGAGCGGATGAGGTGAGATGAGAACTGGTAATGACCGAAATATTAGAGTTGAGAGCCACCTGTCACGCGGCACGCAGCCCGGAAGCTGTGATGTGGATCAGGTGCGCCTGCGACGCGTAGAAAAAAAGGTGCGAGACGCGCGCGCTGCAGGGTCTGGCAGCAGGCGTTGTGAGAGGCGGGCAGCTGCCGGTCATGCTTTGCCGATCCTGGGGCAGAAACTCTTCCTCGGCACGCTTAGTCACGTAGCACATTGCAATGCCCCGGCACCCTGTTGGCCAGTCGAGCTGCTGTTTTGTTTCCATCCGAAACTGTCATTCCGTGGCCCAAGTTACCAAGGGCCAAAGACTCGCCATCGCCATGCATATAAAACGAGTACAGTAAAACATCAAATCGACTGCGCAGGTGTTGTACCCCGCGCACCGAGAAGCCGTCCGCCCAGATTTTCCGCCTGTACTCCTTCCGCGCCGATGCCAAAACGACAGGTATATGTGTGACCTGAAGGTGCCCCGCCGAACCATGCCCGAGTAGCCAGCCAGCAGTGAACCCCCTAACCGTAGAACGAAAAAAACTCTAATGATGTGTTGAGGAGAGAAGGAATGGTTCGTCAAGATTCGTTAGAAGTCGTTGCTGTCCTTGCGCTTCTTACGGCCGGCCTTGCGCTTCTTGCCTTCACCCTCTTCGGGCGAACCGCCGCGGTCGGCCGGCGCAGGTGCATCCGAGACCTTGTTGACGATATCGTTGAGGAAGTCGAAATGCTCGTCCTGAAGAACGGCTTGCTTGAGGTGGGCGGCGGAGACGCGCTTCGACGAGCGATTCTTAGCCTCGGTGGCAGCCTTGGTAACAAGCGATATCATGAACAGCTCGAGTGCCTTAGCTGCATGGTGTGTTAGCGAGTGGGGTTTGCTACCGGGCTTAGGTGAGGGTAGGGCTGAGACTTACCGACAACGTGGGGCGTGACTTGGGCGACCTTGCCGACATCTTCGTCGGCCTGCATTATGCGCTTGATGCGAGCGGCGGGGAACTTGGTCTTGACCTCGATGCCTTCGGCGACACCAGGGGCCTGCTCCCTGGGCTCGGTCTTGATCATGCCGCCATTGGCGTCCATGAGATCACCTGGCTCCATGGTCTCAGTCTTGAGCGTGGAGGGCGCGGAGTAGAGTGGCGACCATTGCTGGCCAGCCTCACCTTCGAACTTGATGTGGGGTGCGGCCATAGGGTTGGGTTGGAAGACGATGCTGTTCCGCGGCGGGATGTAGCCAGTGGGCGGCGGATTATAAAGGCCGGGAGTGCTCGGGGCCGGTGCGTAGGGTGACTGGGGTGGCGCGTGCGAAATAGAGCCGCGATACTTTTGGTGTTGGGGTGGCAGTGGCTCGGGATCGGCCTGCTCGTGGTCGAAGGCTGAGAGATCGGGCGAGCGCGGCGCGTACGAGTCTTCCGGGTCGTCCATTGCCCTGGCGCGAAGACACACCGAAACTTATAGACGGAGCGAGGGCGCGCTAGCGTGGCTTCTCTCGTACACGGAGAGCCGACTTGCTGGGTATGCGGAGGCGGTGATTCGGTGCAGCACTCAGTAAAGTGGATCCCCCGACCGCCCGAGACGAGAGGTCGGGACGGAGAGCGTCGGTGTAGCTGCGCCGGGCGAGCGCTTGGCGCGGAGCAGAGCGATGCGATGCGATGCGCGTGCCCGAAACAGCTGCAGCGCGGAGCGTGTATTTAGGTGTATGCTCAGAATCGACGGAAATGGAACAGTCGGAGAAGAGCGGACTTAAGCAGCGCGAGTGGTGGGCAGGGCGACTTGGGCGCAGCTGCTCAGCTGCGAGCGAGACCAGCGGGCTTTATGCCCGCGCCTGCCGCCTTGCAGGGATGCGCGACCGGCCAAGCCACCCTTAAAAGCGTGCCCAAACGTGCCGCCACTAATTCAACGTCAACCTCATCTGCCCGCTGCCAGCCCGCCGAATTGGCCAGCCTTGCGCGCCGTGCCCGTTGCGTCGCCGTGCTCGTGGAGGCCGTGACACCAGCGACCAGTCTTGAATGACGACAACAAGAGCGCCCGAGACCACCAGCATACCCGCCGCGCTGCGTTGCCGCCACCCTTGGCGCCCAAGCCCGTCGCCCTTCGCCAGCCAGCCTCGCGCCGTTGCGATCGCGGTCTCTCTGCCCAAGGCTGCAGGCAGCCACCAACCGGCCATCTATGGTGGCCTGAATACTTGATCTAACCTGATAGTGCTGCCCTGGGACATGATCCATTCACATAAGAAAGCGTTTCCGAAAAGTGTTCAAGACTCCTACCACGGTATTTTCTTGTTTTTTTCTTGGAACTTACCACTACGTACGAAAAGAAACATTCGAGCCTGTTGGAGAGTGTAAACGTCAACTGCTGTATCGCTGGCCTATGTCAGGGCTGGAATCATAAAATCTCATGCACAACTTTCCACAAGCGTAGAAACGCTCTGTTGTGTCCAGATCGCGCGGGAGACCAAGTCTTGATTGCCTCTTTGCATACAGCAAATTGCGGCAGAAAACGGACTCGAACGTACCGTGGGTAGGCCAGCATTCTGCACGCCTAACAGCCGCCCCATTCCTGCCCCGGACGGAACAGATGCACCACCTTTACGCTCTTAACGCCAGAATAATACCAGTCTATAAGCCAGTACAAGATGGCAGCACTGTCAAGGTATTGTAAATCCTCATCGCTGGCAGAGCGAATGATGATATTCTCAACCTCATGTGAACACGCAAATCTTGAACTAAAACTTGCTTTATACATCAAGGCGAGAAAGCCATTCCATTTCGACGCCTAGAGAAACTTGAGGCATGAGATGTAACATACAACTCCGTGGAAAGCTATGGCAGTTACTCTACAGAGCAATATTTCCCCAGGCCCCAGTGTTCGGAGGCTGTACCTCTCCAGGAATGCAGGGGTTCCTTCTTCATAAACCAAGCATACTATGAGTCAAGGCCATGTCTACTACATTTGATTTAGGGTCAAGTGAGGGCAAAATGGCATGTCACTTGCAGGCTTGTTACTATGCGCTCGTCAATACCCAAATCGCTAGGTAGATTGGATCACGGAGAAACAATCCGCTTTATCAGGCTAAGCTGATCCTCGCGAAGTCAGCTGCTCCTTTTGCATTGCACGAGGACGAGTGCTCTGTCTTGCATATTTTCTTTCTTTGTTTTCTTTCTACCTCTTGCCTTAGCGCTTGGTTTTTGGTGCGTTGCGCGTAAAGGGCCGTCTCATGGCTAAACTATTCCTGAGCGCTGATACGCATGATTATCACACGTGTTCTTTAAGTCATCAGATGACTTCCCTTGCCAGAGTACATGGCGCATCCTGTTTATAAAATCAGACTACCGTTCCGTACGCATCAATTTTGCATAATATCCACGCTTAGATCGCTTTCAGCCGGTGGCGGTGCTCTCCCAGAGGATAAAAACTATTTGTACCGCACAGCACGGTCGTCATGCAGCGAACTAGGGAATGCCTCCGGAATCAGCGGCTTGGGATATCACGGGGTTGGAGGGTTGATCTAAATCTAGCCTCAAGGCTCCACATGCCTGGTAGGGAAAGTAGATGTGTTTCGGCTGCTCTGCCTCACTCTTCTGTAGGGGGGCTACCTACGTCATTTCCATTCCTTGGTATTAAGGCCTGAAGCCTTCGGTTGTCCATCCCATGTCGCGCTAGCACTGAAAGGCCACTCCCTGCTTCTCTACCATATTTTTTCCACCACCAGCAAAGCCAGTACCCTCTGTCCTAATCTCGACCAGGCCAGGTTTGAGCTTCTCTTTCTCTTTCTTCTTGCCGTCTTTGTCCTTCTTCGACTTCTTCTCGGATGTCAAAGGGATCTCGCACACGTAGCATCTGACGATGCCAAACTCCGCCGTCGGGTCATGTACGTCGGCCTCTTTATGAGGCACCATGAACTTTTTCGTACAAGGCTTGCAGAGCACATGGCCGCACGGTATTGCCAGCACGGCCTTTGTAGCGTTGGTAAGAGCCTTGCGACAGCTGGGACAGCTCCGGACGGGATCGCCGCTATTGGAGTCCTTCTCTTCTACGAAGTTCAAGGTCGTCAGAGTCTTAAGCGAGTATTCATGTGGGTCATCATCGGGCGATCCTGGGCATATGGGGTTAAGTTTGTTCTTCTTGGCGACCGCATGTAACGACTCGCTGTTTGCAGCAGTGGTGTCGGGCGTTTGAGAGGGGACCCAGAAAGAAGGTAGGGTTGACTTTGAGATAGCTTCGCGCTGTCATATGGCTGTCAGTATAGCTTCTGGAGCAGTAAGAGGGCTCAGTAAACAACCGGCGTATAACATGGGGACACCAACCTTCTCATCGCTCAACGCCTTGCGCACCTTGCTTCGCTCTTCCCGTGCAACTCTCATGACCTCTTCCTCATCAAATTCAAATTTTCTCTTGGCACCCTTCTTTCCGTCTGCATCTTCAACCTCTCGCTCGACTGTGACCTTTCCTCCTTCTCTCCCGACTATTTTCCCACCCATGCCCTTCGCCTCTAATCCCATCTGCACTCTTTCGAAGTCTTCGATGGCCCTCTGTTCTTCCTCTGCCTCCTGTCTGGCTCTCTCCTCGGCCTCCTCCTCTGCTCTCCTTTCTGTCTCCTTCTCTAGCCTTTTGATCTCCTTGCGCTGGGAAAGAAGGTTGTTGACTGCGCATTCGCGGCAGAAGATGTCACCGTGGGAGCATGCAACAGGGTCGCGCGATGGGAGCAAGCATAGCTTGCAAGAAGAAAATGGCAGGAAGGAGTCGCGCGTCAGGCGCGTGCGGGCAGTGCCCCAGGTGGACTTCAGTTGCTCGCGCTCGTACGAGGTGAAGAAGGCAAGAGAGGTGTTACGCTTGCCTGTGGCCAGTCAGTGTTTTGTTTTTTTTCCCCCCTGAGTTGAGGGAGAAGATCAGCTCCATACTGTGCGACATTTTGAGCAGTCGATCAGCTTAAGCGCAAAGGTATGAGCACCAAGCAATGTCGTGTTGGAAATGCAATTGTACTCTCGGCGGCATCGGTGTCGGCGTCGGCAGAGAGCGCGTGTGCAGGTACCCGATCGACGATGACGACGCGGTCAGGACTTTCCGGTCGCCGCAGCGCAAGGAAAAAAACGCGGAGAGGAAGCCGCCCAGCCAACGCGCGTGCGGGAACCCAAGCTCCCCACAGGCTGCTGTCCCGGCCAAGTCCCTGATCCTTGTTCGATTCAGAAGTTCTAGGGCTCAACAACTTCGTGCCAAACTCCATCCGTCACTCCACCTGCTTTCCATCTTTTCTCTCTTTTCTTCTCTCGAGACCCTCGCTTTGATGCATCGCCCGTAAGCCGCGATGCCGCAGGAGGAGCACCCGGCTGCTCCTAGCCTCCCATGGCGCTGCGGCTCCGTCGTCATTATGGGCGCCGTGGGCCTTCTGAGCCGAGGATTTCTGGTCGGCCTCAGCAATCTCCAGGTCACTGGCATGGACAATTTTCTCAAGCTGCTTGATGAGCGCGAAGATGTTCAGGGACGCCAACGCGGACTGCTTACAGGCAAGCTTCACATTTCGCAACTCAATGGCACAGAGAAACCAGTGCGGCTGACACGAAGCCTTCTCACGGCGCACAACAGTTTCCAACCATGTATCCGTGTATGATGTACGCCCTGACGCATTTCACGGGAGATAGCCATCTCTCTAGAGGACCCCAGTGCTAACTGTCGTTCTTGTTTTCCCTCCGTTTAGACTGGATGATCCATTGATCTGGGGTTCACTGCCAACGCGGTACATGTTTAATCCAGACAACTTGCGCTGGAGCCTTGCCAGCCACGACCTCGCTTTCCCCAACAAGTGCGTCAAACGGAAACGATAGACGTCGCAGGCTACCGACAGCTCACTCTCCGCAGGCTCCTCTCCACCTTCTTTTCCCTCGGCCAAACCCTCCCATGCCACCGTCTGGCGCACTCACCGTACGGCGGCCTCTTCCAACCCACCATAACGCAAGCCATCCGCCTCCTCTCGCGCCCTCCATTCTCCGCGCCCACTCCGCGCCGCGAAGCCGCTCCCGACATCTCCGACCCTTTTACCTCTGCCGCCCTAACTTACACCACTACGGGCCGCGACTCATTTCCAGCGCCCTCTGCCTACCTCTCACGGCGCCACGCCTGGGTGCATATCTTCCCGGAGGGCAAGGTGCACCAGAAGGAGGACAAGACGATGCGCTATTTCAAGTGGGGCGTCGCGCGTCTGATCCTGGAGAGCGAGCCGTGCCCGGACGTGGTGCCCATGTGGGTGGAGGGTCCAGAGCAGATCATGCACGAGGCGCGACAGTTCCCGCGGTTCATTCCGCGGCCGGGAAAGACGGTGAGCGTGACGTTTGGGGATAAGGTGGACGTAGACAAGGTCTTTGGGGACTTGAGGGACAGGTGGAGGAGGCTGAAAGAGAAGGAAGAGGGAAGCGAGACTTTGGACATCGGGGTTCTGAGTGAGGGCCTGAAATACGGGACGGAAGCGGTGCAATTAAGGAAAGAGTGTACGATGCGCGTAAGGCAGGAGGTATTGAAGGTGAGGAGAAGTAGAGGCTTACCAGATGAGGATCCTAAAGCTGGCCTCGTTGAAACTTGGTCGATGGAAGGCCCAAAGCACGAAGGCAAAATGGACGATGAGAGTTGGGTGAAGGATACCTAATGTCCTAGCTTCGCAAAATTGAGCTCGTGTAGATGTATAAACATGCGTTGTAAAATCACCGGGGGGAGGAGCATGGATGAGTATTTCTCACCGGGACTTTGCAGTTTTGAAATCAGTGTAATGCTTCGCGGGTACTGCCAAAACATGTTTGCAAGTGTATGTGCCCTCAAATTAGCTCTCTAGTTCACATCGACAACCTAGCAAAGGCAACGCCTCGAGAGGTGGTACCCGGGTTGTCTGCGACTTTGGCTTGTTTTCATCATCGGGCATGTGAGGCACTCCATCATCCAGCCTCAAACTCCAGGCAGACCATGGCGATCAGCCAAGAGCACTTTCCTCTCGAACTTCCCCTCCTGGCTCCCAAAAACCCACCTTCCCGTCCTCATCACTTCACACCTCTCAGATCGCTCTCTCACCAACATCGCCGCTCTCCAATTGAACCTCATTTCCAGCTCTTTCCCACCTACTCCAACCATCCACAACATACACCTTCCAGCCCTCATCCTCAGAAACATGCGCCTCCGATTGAAAACTACACTTAGCACTGTCATCAGCCGAAGAGACGAGCCCTCGGATAGAAAATCCTCGGGCCGCTCAACGAAAAAGGTATGAGGGGCTTCCAGAGCTGGTAAGATTGTCGTCATGAGCGCAGGTAGAGTCCGAGGAGTAAGGGATGTGCGTATGCGCGTGCATCTGTGATTTCGAGAAGAACACGGAGCGTGACGGCGGAGGATGCGGGATTTGGGGGCAGAAAAGATGAGACGGGGAAGAGACGACGGGGGCGGTCATCGAACAAACGACAAGCGGGCAAAGCGACTAGGGAAGCTGAATTGGAGGGAAAAGAAGAGAAGAAACAAGGGTCAGAACTCGAAGCAGAAGGCAGGCTCATCTGGGGCAAGGCGGAGGCGGTGGAGCTGATAACACAACGAACGGGCGCAGAATGCCAAAACGGTGCTCTGCATGCACGCAGGACAAGGCTCGAGCGAGCCCTGCCTCCCCGCTCCGATTTCTGTTCTTGTAATCACTCAGCGCCAGCCAGCTGTGTGTGGTGAGGCCTGACTCGTGATAGCTCAGTGAGGATTTCTTCACTGCGGGGACGCTGTCGTTTGGTTCGCGAGCGTCGCTTCGTTCTTGTTGCAAAAGAAAGAGGAAGCGATAACAGCGAGTGCCTCATAGAAGGTGATGCGCTTGCGCACAAAGGTTGCCCCGTCCGCCGGAACAGCTGCGTGGAGAGCGCGTAGCGCCGACCGGAGCAAACAACGATGGCACAATCGTGTGCTGTTCCAGTACGCTCTTCTCAAATAGATGCTACGCGAGGGAGGTGATGATAGAATACACTAGGATGCGACCGATTGCAGGAACAGCCTACTAGTAACCGTGGACACACTGATTTAGTCCGATCGATCACCTATGGCAGCTATCGGACGAGATCGAGTTGCACCGTCCACGCAGCGTTTAGGTGCTATTCCCTTCGGTCACCTTAAAGTAAAGATCGATCGATCATAGCTTTTCTCAGTCAAGACCTTTGTCTCAACAGCCACTACTTTCCCAAGCTCATTTATATAAGCATGAGACCAATTATCATTGAGGGTATCGTACGCCAACCAGCCAACCACCATGCACCGCCGCCCAGCTTACCCGTCCCTCATGCAGGCAACAGTACCAAGGCTTCCCACAAAAGTAATACAAGAAGTGACCACCACTCGCAAGGAATGAGTGTCTTCCTGACCATGAGAATGATGTACCCAATTCCAGAACCACGAAATAGAACCCAGAGAGAGAAATCAAGAAAGACATTGACTCCAACACCATACCCAGCCTGCCACCCACTCCAGGATTGTCCCACGAACCACGCTGAAATATCGAGGAAACCACAACGAAAAAAAGGGGGTGGGGGGCGGATCGCGCTCAGCCTACAGCGCCGACGCTGTTGACGCTCTGCTTCCGACTTGGTGGGCCAGGCAGTTGTCCCGGCAGGATCTGCCTGGGTCCACCGACACTCGCCTGTCTCCTCGCCGCGACAGTGCTGCCATCCACACTCATCCCTTCGCCCGTCGCGGCACCGGCAGCACCGCTCATGAACCCAGCAAATGCCGAGCCAGGGTCCGCTGATCCGAAAATACCGCTAAGGAAGTTCGTAGTCGGAGCACGGGGGGCACCCATGCTGCCATCGGTAGTGGCTGCAGAGTGGGGAGGGTGGTTGGTCGCGGGCGGGAGACCGGTTGAGAAGAGACCAGCACCGCGAGACCCGCCCATGGCGTTCTGCAGCATTTCTTTGATGCGAATGTTGCGGTATTTCGATTGCATGGAGACCAACGGTCTGGAGACGAGGGGCGCTGGACGAGAGCGGGCGATAGCCGCCATGATGGCATCCTTTTCCTCATCTGAATCAATAGGTCCATGGTTGTCGAAGTCATCGGCCAGCGGAGCATTCGCATCAATGGCCGCGCGCTGTTGCTTGGCCTGGTTTTTCTTCTGATACTGCGCCAGCAACATATCATACGGCAAGCTGCGGCCGGGCACCGCACGCTTTGCACCCATCGAATGGCTTTTGCATGTCAAGCTCCTTGCGCACATGGATCCGTTCGGTAGTAAGACACCACACTGCTTCTCGACGTCCACAGGTCCTTTGGGTTTCGGCGCCTTTGCCTTCGGCTCATCCTTCTTCTTCTTTTTAGCTGGTGCCTTCTCTGCATCACCGTCGGCCTTGCGCTTCTTGCTTTTCTTAGCACCCTCGCCGTCCAGCGCTCCCTTGGCGCTCTTGCGCGCATTCTTCGGTGGTCCGTCCTCGTCATCGTCGACAATGCCCTTCTCGCGCCGGATCGCTGCCTCCTTCGCTTCCTTCGCTTCCTTCTTCTTCTTAAGTTTCGCTTGTTTCTTGTCCAAGCAATCCTTGATATGATCTTTGGCGGCGGTTCGTAAGACAGGGCGACGGCAGTGACGGCATTGTACGGTGTCAAGGTGGTCATCTAAGGGGCGATTGGTCGGGAAGGCAGCGGTCGTCTTCTCGTCGAGCTGGTTCACAAGTGGCGATGTAGGCGCAGACGCTGGCTCGATCTTCTTGTTGTTGGAGTCTAAGAAGAAGATTAAATATTAGCATCCCGGGGGTAGGGCTTGTTGCGGCGCAGTTGTGGTGTGTGCGGCGTACCGATTATCTCGCTCTCTTTCCAGTTCCCGGGCTGGGTCTGCTTGACAGTGGGCTTCTTGAGCTTGAACGTGGCGGGCTTCTTCTCCTTTTCAGTGAATATGCCATCGTAGGCGCGGGCATCGACAAGGCTGTGCTTGGAGCCTGGGCCTGCCACGAGCGAAGGTCAGCGAATGCAGAGGTGAGACGGCACGCGACCGAAGGCGATTTGAGGCGGCTTACCCTTTCGCGCACCGTTGGCCACCATACTGGGTGGCTTGAGAAAGCGCTATGAATATTCGAGTAGGTGAGATAGCGAGAGCTGCTTGGGGCGCATTCGAGCGGAGATGGGTTGAAGTCCGCGTGTGGGGGAACGCACCGCGGTCGCAAGGCAGCCCTAACATCAGCCTAGTTCCGACAAATCCGGCCAAGCGACGTCACGCGCGGCAACCCAAGGCACAGATTCAGCGATCGCGTTGAAGAACGAACATATTGGTCGAACCAAGTCAAAGTCTATGCTTAAAGATTCATTTTGCTTCCTCTTCGTTGCATGCAAGTGTGCTCCGTCATTGGGAGCAGTCTGTCTAATGTACATTGATGTGGAAGAAGCCTGAGCAGCAGCCTGGCGCGACAGAGGGTTGCCGAAGCAAACGACTGATACGCATCTACTGCAGGCTAGAACGTGTGAACCAAAAACAGGAAGCAAAGAAAACATCTTAAATCTTTTTGTGTGGGACCCCATCGCAATGTGCACCAGAGCGCCGATAGCACCGTCGCCAGATAGCAAAACCTCCCTCAACCTTCAGCATTCTCATACTATGCATCAGGAAACTCTGAACAGCCGCCCACATTCATACCGCCTTTGCAACGCCACAGATGCCGCCATGTCAGAAGTTGGAAGAAGAGGAGAATTGCAGAAAAAAATCAGCAGCAAACAAAAAAAGTCGTCCGTCAATGTCGCCTTCCATGAAAGTCTAGAGAGTCATCATGAGCAGCTGCCGTAGTCAGACAATTCCGTTGATCAGCATCCGAATCAGACCGTTCTGAATCGATATGCCTGACTATAATAACCATCTGTAATAATCAGAGTGGGACAGAGGCGATATCGCATAGCCGGGAACTCCACGAAGCAAGCAGCGAAGAAAAAATCAAGGGCTCCGTGTACAGCATCTCACGCCGATCGTCAGTCGTGTCTGTCTAAGCGCGAAAGTGAAAACGTGGGTCCCATAAAAGTCGAAAGACGTTACATGACGCGTCCTGTGGTGGGAGCTGACAAAAACTCGCCGACTCGAACATCGTTCGTACCCTAGGAGGTCTTCATGTTCAAATTGCGAGGTGCAGATGCAAGACGGAAAAGTTGGACTTTAACGGCCTCCCTTCTTAGACCGCGCGTTCTTGGCCTTCGTCTTCGGTGGCGGTTGTTGGGAGTGAAGATGCTCCAACTCCTCAAGTGCGTAGGTATTCTCCCATTTGAGACACCAATACTTCGAGGAGTCGTTATCACTGTAAGTCTTCTTCCTAGTCTGGATACCTGTCATGTCCTCGCCTGCCGTTTTCTGCGCTTGAACCTCGCTGAGATGGTTCTTCCAATTGACCATGTACTCAACAATTGAATCTTGCCAGTTACTGAGCTCCTTCTTAAGCTTCAGTTCTCGATGACCACGATCGTCCAGCCATTCGTGAAGTTTCTGCACATCTTCTGGGCTGTCGATGTAACCCCATTGCGTCGAGTCAGTTAGGTGTACCGGGCCCTCTTCCTGGTCCCGACGCTCATTCTTGGTCAGGCCTGTGAGGGCCTTGTATTCCTTCTCATCTTCAGGGCTATCGTGTTCCAGTAGCGGTTGATCCAGCGCATCCGGACCCTGCACCCATAGGCGACCATTTACGTAACCGTATTCGGCAGTAGAGCTTGTAGGAAGCCCACCGAGAGGCATTCCCCATCTTTCAAGCCACCAGTATGTGTTGCAGAACCGGTCTTTGCCAAGACAACGCAATTGCTGGCATTGGTTCTCACGAAGTTCCTCATCGAACTTCTTGATCTCCGCTTCGCAATTCTTGATGGCCTCGTTGGTCTTGTCAATCTTCTTCAGCAGTTCTCGATAAGCATTCCTTTGCTTGGCCTTTTCTGCCTCCTCCTTTTCTTTCTTCTCGCGCTCCTTGCGCGTTGCTTCGTCTTCATGCTTCCTTTTGCGGCTATTAGCACGGCGAAGGCGGCGAGCGCCCTCTTCGTCATCTGCACCGTCGTGGTCTACATTTGTATCGGGTTCCGTGACACCAGACATGCTCACATCACCATTACCTTCGGTGGCCGGCGGGGATACTGACAAAGTTGCCGGATAATCCATCTTCCTTTTCTGTTCCAGCTGGGCCAACTCCGCCTGGTACTCCTTTCGCTTTTTCTGCTGTTCCATTTTTTGATTTCTGATGGCGGTCATGTTGATATTGCAATTCTGCATATACGTGCGGACAGCATCAGTAAAAGTAGCATATTGTGTGATAATGCTTAGCGCAGCAATACGAAGGTTTATATCCAGGGTATTGTACTGGAGGGCAACCGTCTCAGGCTCGGGATCCAGGTCAGAAGGTACGAGGTGAGCGAGTATCCTGTCACAGACTTCCTTGCGCCGTGGATTGAGGGATGCCTGCCGCAATGCACCAACCAGAACAGACTGCCAGCCTCCATCTTGGAAGCTACGTCGCGCTAAATGATCAACCCAATCGAACTGGGAGAGCAGCTCAGACGCACGATTGGTCACTTCCGGATCGCCTTCCTTGTTCGGCTCTGGCTCAACCATTTCCTGGGCCTGTAGCTTGCTCAAGCTGGCACGCGTCCGCCGCGCCGGTGGCGTCTCAGACCGTGCCGGTGTAGGTGACTTCGTGCCCTGTTCGGCTTCATCCTCCTCTGGCTCAATGTCTTGAGAAAATTCGGAAGCCAGGTCAGAAAGAACTTTTATATGCCCCTTCTCATCGACCAGCTGCTTCAAAACAGCGCAGTGCATCTCAACAAGAAGCTCACAGTTTGCAGCATCTCCATGATAACCAAGAGCTTCAATGAAGTCATCCACAGTGAATGAATCCAAGATAAATACTTCAGCGTGTACGTTGAGAGTCTGCCAAACGAAAAGAAGGTCTCCCACAGACTTCATCTGAATACCAAGCTTTTCTGATGGGGGCTCCGCACCGTCGGGAACATCGTCCGAGAGGAATTTTAGCGGAGGTCGTTGGAGGCCGTTGCGCTTCGGCTGGATCAGGAGGTCTTCAATAGGATACTTGATTGGTGCAGGACGTGGCGGTGCCTGAGCAGGGGGTGGCCTCGATGGAATGGTAACCTGGTGTGGGGGTGGGCCGTATTGACCATTGAGGGGAACGGGTGGAGTGCTCTGACTTCCTGGAGGCGGTTGAAACGGAGGAGGAGCGGGCACCCCGGGTCCTGGTCTAAAAACGCCTGTAGTCGGAGGTGGAGGAGGCTGGAAAGAAGTGTACTGGAAGGCTACAGTTTGCGGGGGCTGGCGCTGTAGCTCGTTACCTGGACCCCTGTAGTAATTGAAGAAGGTCGTGTTCTCGTTTTTGATGACGTTCTTCTTAGCCTCAGCAATTCCTTGAGCAGTGAGATGATAGGGAACCTCCTTCGGCAGCCTGAACTCCGCTACAAGTTCTGGCTTCACCTGCCACGGCGCGCCCTTGTAGTTCTCGCTGTGTGCTATGTTTCGAATGAAACTCCGCAAGATCGACCTTGAATATGTCCTCCGGTCCCTTGATAGCCGTTTGCTATCGAGGAGCATGTCATTTGACTGACCGTTCTCATGATTAACAGTGACAAAGTAACGAGACAGCGGGGGCTGATTCAACATAGGGTGGCTCCTAATATCCACCGACGGTGAGAACGTGATCTTGTCGCGAATTATACCAGGCAGGCGCTTGTCCGCATTCTCATCGACTTGAGCAATGACGTGCTCACCGGGGTAGTAGTCGTCCTTCAAATCGGCATGGACGCGAGTCACCAGCTCTTCGAGGCGGGGAATGGTCGAATGGTGAACCTTACGGCAGACTTGATACCGCAGAGGACCTGGAAATATACTCCTGATTTCACGAGCATCCTCATCCTGCCTATCATTAGCTGACCCTGCCGAGAATAGCCTGCTAAATATGCGCACCTCGGCCTCCAGAGCGTCGAAGAACGACAGATTACCCTGGCCGGTGATTTGGTTCGTGAATTGTTTCTGCGCGGGGTCAGTGATGGTCGCGGATTCACTTTGTATGTCTACGCAGCTCACCTTGCGGTAGAAATCCAACCTGGGGCGTGTTAGCCTTCTGAATCAACCTTTTTTTTTTTCCTTCGCAGAAGTGTCGCAGCGCCTACCTGTTCGCGTACTTGTCGTACTCGGTGAAGATCTCACCAGTCGCCTTAATCATCCATACCTACGCGTTTTATTAGCTTCCTATTCCTACGCGCCCGCGTCCTCGGGGCGTTGTGTACGTACGGTTGCATTCTCGTCCCGAATGTTTGGGTCTGGCACAAAGGCCACTGGGGCCCTTTTGTAGAAAACCTGGATCAATTAACAAAGTGAGGGCGCGTAGAGTGATTGTGAGGGGCTCACCATGTTGGCGACGAGCTGAGCGCGCCAACCCACGGCGTGAGCAGAGGGCGGTGGAGCAGTCGGCAGCGCGTCTCAGCCCTATGGGTCGCCGCAGAGCGGACTTAAGCTCGGCGGTAGTAGTTTGCAGCACTCCAGGATGGTACGAGGGCTGGTGGCGCCAATGGGGGATGAAGCTGCGACTGCGGCGACGACAAAGACGGGCGGCAGCACGCGGAGCGACGGTGGGGCGAGGGTGTATCGCGGCGGCGTCGGCGAGGTCGATAATCGACGTTTTGGGAACGCGTAGCAGAGCACAGGACGCGTGCTCGCGTGCAGCAGCTCGACGGTGGGTGGAACGGGCGGTGTTGTGGTGGGGTTGTGTTGGTCGAGGGTGAGGGAGAGGGTGGGGAGAGGAGGAAAAGGTTTGGATTTGCGCTGGGCGGCCTGGGTGAGAAGAAGGTAGCTCGCGCTGCGGGTTGCAGAGGTAAAGTCAGGCTTGGCGTACGCTGCCGCGGCGGTAGCCTCGCCGAAGGGGCGCGCTAGCAACGTACAGCTGCCAGATATGCGAGACCTCAACCTCCAGCCAACTGACCAACTGCGCGCGAGCCTCCGCCGCCACCCACGCCCGCTGCACCCCCCGTGTTTGGGCTCGTTCGAATCGCCGCGCTGCGCTGAGTGCGCTGGCCATGCTCCGCGGCGCTCGGAGCCCGTGTGCCAGCGCGAGCCGTCCAGCTCAGGATCTGCTCCCCTTCCTCGATTTTCCCCGAAAGGAACCGAGTGCGGTGCTCCGCTACCAAGCCCCGGCTGCAGGTGCTGGCCTGTCTGCCAGAGTCTCCCACCGCACCTTGCCGTTCAAGAAAATAGCGGAACAATTGGGCTCGGCTTGCTGTCGCAGCTCGCGAACTCTTTTGCAGCTTGATGCCTGTTCGTGACTCTCCTCACAGCTGCTCTGATATCCTCTCAGCACTCAGCTATGTGCGCCACCAGTCTTGGGACATCAAACAGTAATCGACATCATATGGAGAAGCCTCAGTGCGCGGCTCGGTCCGATATGGACGCCTGTCGTGCCTTCACAACCCTCAACGAATTTTGATGGCTGGTGTGATGATGCCCCTTCCGCTTGATCAACCCCCCCGGGCAGGCGATCGTCGACTACCGATGGTGAGCTGTGGGCACGGAGCCACCGCCGTCTTACCGACTGTGCCAACACCTTCAAGTAACTCAGCTTAGCGAGGCCGAGCAGAAAATGCCACGCTTGCACCACGCGAACCCTCTTGCAAAGCACCCATCACTTGAATCGCTACCCTTCTTCAGTGCTTTCTGCCATCCATGGACTACACCTGCGTCCTCAGAAGTGCACAGTTGTACCACAGCACCCTCTTTACTTGAATTTCCCTACACCTGCGAAATTCATTGCCCGTTAATTCTTTTTCCATGCCAAATATCTCCTTTATCTTTAACGGTAATTTAGTTGCCGGTTTCCTTTTACTTCTTGTCCTGCAGGAAATTTCCAACCGTTCTGCGAGGAATCCAATTTCGAGTGGATGCATACTCGACTAGATCTTCCGCGAGGCTTGTAAACGTAGCATTCAATGCTCGTCCTATTCCTCTTATTGTTGTTTTCCGTACGGCGACTGTCTTACCAAGCCCGGGCAATTGTTGAATTCTTACAGAAACCCGTAGTCAGTGTCTGGTGATATGGATTGTCTCCTGCAACTTGATGGCTCCAGTTTCTTGACCATACTCACTCCGATTTACTTGCATGAGGGATCGGTCGCGGCAATCTAATTCGATACTGTAATTACTAATTTCTCAAGTTCACACACTTAATGCTATTCAGCATTCTTTCCGTCTATTACCTTTATCAAGCAGGATTATGAGGAGGTAAGAAATACGATTTACAGATGACGTAATTATAATATCAGACGGCCTTTGAACATTTCTTCGTGGGAAAACGGAAAACTGCACTGCAGGGGCCGTATGATTTTCGAGAATACCCAGAGCAAGAAATCTGTCTGCAACTGGCCAATCACTTTTTATTCTCCTGATTTTCAGATGAGAAGAAATTTGTGTGTCCACTTCCAGTAGAGATATGGGGCCTTTCCTTACATTGGGTCTGTAGTTCCACCTTTCTCCTGTAGTGGATGTTACAATTGTTTGGGCTACTGCAGCACTTTTTTAAAAGAGACTGTAGCTTTTCTTTGAGATTAGAAGAATAAAATAATAGCTTAAATTTCGGCATCCGCGAGCTTCCGAGAACTCCGCTGCGTGCGTTGTTACGGCCGACTAGTACGGTAAGATTACAGAGGAGAGTTTCCTGACCTAGTGAGAGAGAGTAATAGTCCTTCCATTAGAACGGCAATTGAAATCTGTTCTCTCGGCAACATCGAGCCTTTCCCGGAGGTTCACCTATTCCTAGTCTTCCTTTTCATGAGGGTTTCTATTTCTCGGTAATTGAAATAATCAGAATGTAATGGCACAAGCAATTTGGTGGACTGGCTGTATGGATTCGTATAGCTTTTAGCCTGGGAATTTGCCTATCAGCAAACATAACTAGAAGCTGTAGCACATTTTCTTCTGTATTGTCCATCTCCTTGAGGCCGATCTATCCAACTGTTTCTTAAAACTTAAAAGTTTGGGATTAAAGCTGTTACAGAAATTCCGATCACTCCACCTGTTCACTCTGCCTTGAAAAGTGCGGTTTTTTTTTTGGATTAGTTGTTTTTTTTTTTTATCAGTGTTGCTTCATGATCAATAGCAGAAAAAGTATGAGCCTGATCCGCGTCTTAGTAAGCATTTGAGCCTGCTCCCATCAGGGTGCTAATATCAAAAGCAGTACATTATCTTATCCGTTTCGCCATATCCAATTCCCGAGGGAGAACAATATGTTAACGCTCTTATGCTCACGAACTTGCGACGATGGGAACAGCTCATGATCGTCCGTAAAGTGCGGCAGGATAATCTTCGTGCTTACGATTCGGCTGTGGTGATATCTCTCATCAACGATAGCTAAGGACTCGTCGTAGGAACGGAGAGACGTCGCTTCTTCCTAGTGACCCTTGGGTTTCACTCAAGAATTTCTAATATCGTCCGCTTTGCTGAGTAACGAGTGGTTTCTGGGCCATACAGTCGCCATAGCCATGGATCTCCGACCTTGCGCAAGATGCGCAGCCCCCTAAGCCCTTCCATCCGATCCCACACAGGAGACCAAGCGCTCGAAGACACAACAGGCCAGACCCAGCCGCACGCAACAGCCTTCGGGAAGTAAGCAGGCGCAACGTTATCCGACCGTGGAAGACACCCTCATCTTTACGATTCTCTGCGCCCAGGGAGCGCCCGTTCTTCGAGCCGTCGGATAGCACCATTGGCACTCCCCAGCCACAGCCATAGACAGCTTCACATAAACAACTAAGCCACAGTCCGTACCAACTACCAGGCCAGCGCCCCTGTTTTCGCGCCCGCCCGCCCAAGTGGCTCGCTGTCGCGATGAGCGGTTAAAAACGGCATGCTGGCTCCACCCGGATAAAGGATTCGACCCGCGAACATGGTCCAACTTCCCAAAGCAACAAACGTTGATATCTGCCCCAGAATTTCGCGGAACGGTGCAGGAATAATCCGTGTCAGCGACGAGGGAACGTTGGAAGGCGTCAGAGCGCGGTGTTCAGCGCATATGCATGTTCCCTTTCCAATGTCGTCGCGCTCTGGATCGGCTCTCCGCTCTCGTGCCCGGGTGTACCGATGCTGGTGCCGGTCGGATCCTAGGCCTGCATGCTGCATCTTGTTGCTGCAGCGGCAAACAGCAGAAGCGGAGCGGTGGGATTAGCTAGCTTTGCTTTGCTACCTGGTACGTGCCGCGGCGCTTAAATCGGCCAGCCTTACGGACTAGGGCGTATAAAGTGGAGCGAGATTCCTTCGCCAGAAACGCTTGCTTTTTAAGTGCCTTTGTTTCGACAGCTTGACGTTGATCTGGCAGGAAATACCGGGGACGTTTAGGTTCCAGAGAGACGCTCCGGCACTCCCGTGGAATTTCGGCAACCGTACCATGGCTGGGACACTACCATTCAAAAAGAACCGATAAGATCCGCAGCAAATCACTCGATTCGAACGACCCCACAAGCCACCTCACGATCAACACGCGAGAAACAGTCCAGACGAGTCACAGATACGGACTTGTTTGTGAGACGACGGCGACCTATAAATCTCTATCGAGTCGATCCTATTCCTGGCACCTAAGACGTTAGATACACGTTCAGGAACCCAACCCAGCTACCAAATACACCAATCGCAGAATATGAGCTCGTGAACATCAGTGGCAGGAACTCGAGACGCGCCCCGAAAACAAGCTGGTGCACGAGCGACGTGTAGGCAACAAGTGGGATGGCTACAGTGATGTACAGCAGGGCGAAACGGTCCAGGAGGAAGAAACGGGGCTGAGGAGAACTGCACGGAGTCAGGCCATTGTCAGCGGAAGAGTCACGAGGCGGCCAATAAGACGTGTATTAAGGAAATAAAGACGAGCTTAAAGCACCCCGGAAAGTGCAATTTTAGGTAATAGGGGGAAGAAGATGGGGCCACCAAGACAAAATTTAAAGAGTAATGAGAGTTGAGAGATACGTACGCAGGCGCCAAGCGGTCGAACGCCAGCAGCAATGCTACCAGCCAGAATATGGTGTACAAGATCTTGACGGGGAATTCCATGGCGGTGAAGAGCAGGGGGAACAGGCTCACGTGCCCGGCCACAGCGAGAGGACGGAACGCTCCGAGATACCGGCGGTCTTTGAGTGCGATAAGGCTGAAGGGGATGATTACCGTGAGGATGGCCTTCTCGTGCACGTGCCAGCCGAACAGGAACGATGCGTATCCACACAGAGTGACAGCGCCGATGAAGATCTCCCATGTCGGTTTCAGGAATAGCTTGATGAGCGGAATGATCTGGAAGACCAGGGCCAGGGCGAAAGTCGCTTGCTTCGGCACATCCGGCAAAACCGCGAACTGTGAGTCGCCAACAAAGCCTCTCGTAAGGCTGGTTGCAGCGGACCGGTCAACGGGCAGTTTAAGGTACGGAGCCAGGTATAACAGAACCCTGTCCGTGAAGGAGTACATTGCCCACACGTTGGGAGCCCAGTACGCATGCGTCAGGCCGCGATCAAAGGGGAAGAGCCGGCTCAGCAGCTGCGGGATCTGGTTCCAGTACACAAAGGGACCAAAAGCAGCCGCAAAAATGACGATGATGCCGGCGCCTAGCTTCACGCAGTTGAAAAATTGGATGCGGAGAATTGACTGCGGGCTGAGGCAGTACACGCGGAGCAGGTACACGAAGTACGCCGGAGCAACATACAGATACAGGTGTTTGAAGCATAGCAAGGCGGCGAAGAGGTAACCGCTGTACAGCAACGTCGACTGCCGGCGAGCGAGGACCAGGGAGAGGACCAGGATGCCGAAAAGGAAGCCATTGTACTGGAAATGAATGTGGTCAATGATCAGCAGGCCAGGTGACAGCAGGACCGACAGAGCAGCGGCATGAGCAAGCTTCTTTGAGTTGGCCGTTTTAACGTATCTGTCATGCGTCAGGCGACAGAGTTCCCAACAAGATGGCCGGAAAGATTGCAGGAGCTGGCGTACAGATGAAGAGCATAGACCAGCAGCAGCTCGGTGACGATCACGGTGGCCCGCTGAAAGTAGACGGTCTGCCAGGTGTCATAGCCAAGCGCCTTGACATGGAGCAGGCCGGGCTCGACGAATCGGGCGGCTTGAGACAGGGCCCATTCAAAGTACGCAAAAAATGGCGGGTAGTCGAGGGTCCATTCCGAGGTTTTCTGCATTCCATCAGCAGGCGGAAGCGTGTCTCAGGACGGCAGTCTCACCTCGTAGTACCAGTCTTTGACGGGCAGTGAGTGGGTGAGAGCGAGCCAGTTGCGGTGCACCTCGAAGTCGGTGGATTTGCTGGGCCATCACGCATGCAGGTCAGCACAGCGGCGCACAAGAGCAGACGTTGCCCGGCGGCGCGGCTCGAGCACTTGCATAATGAGATTGGAGTCTGTCTCAGCGGGCGGCTCAGACAGGAGCAGCAGCAGCAGCAGCAGCGAAGAATGGCGGCGGGACGCGCATGAAGGCAGCGCAGCAGCACGCAGCACTGGCCGAGGAGCGGGCACTCACTAGGCAGGGAGCAGCAGCAGCTTGAGGGCCGTAGCGACGAGGGCGCACTGGGCCAGCGACGGGTGCAGGTCGTCTGCCATGCGGGCGGGTTGGGGAGGCGCCAAGGCGGTGCTGGCAGGGCGGGCGACACGTGAGGAGGGAGCTGAGAGCCGGGAGCTGGCAGCTGGCAGTTGGACGGCGCTGGGGGACGACGACGGATCTGAGGCCGCGGCGGCGGCTGGGGTGTCGCGCGCGTCGTATAGGGGCCGCTATTTGGACGGGTGATGAGGATGCGCAAAGTCGCGGGACCCTGGCCCCCAGCTGGGCGACCTGGCGATCGCTTCGGGGCTAGTGCCAGGCACCGCAGGGCAGCGCAGCGGCGTGGGCGTCGTGACGAGCGCAGCGCTCCGCCAGCAACAACAGCCGGACGCCCAGCTCCAGGCAGCGCAACGCAGCGCAGCCAGGCAGCCGGCGCACCGCTCAACGCAGCCAGCCCAGCACAGCGCAGCGCAGCGCGTCGCGTCGCGGGCCCTGCACCAGCTCCAGCTCCAGCTCCAGCTCCAGCTCGCCCCGCGGCCACGGCCCTGCGCGCGCGCGCGCAATCTCAACCGCGGCCTGTGCGCCGGGCTGTCTCGTGCGCCCGCTGCTCGCTAAGAATGTTTAGGTAGGGCGGCGCGGCGTCGCTCATTTCGTTGCTGGCCTGGTCGCTCCCCTGGCAAGCACGCAGCCCTGCGCTTGTCCTGCAGCCGGCAGAGCCCTGTTGCCTCTGCCACTGCCAGTTCCCGTCGTACAGCTGGTGGTCCACACCGAGCCTTCACCTCGTCTGTCTCCCTCCGCGCCCACCACGACCGTCTCTGCTGCCGCTCCTTGCACGCCCGTCGCTGCCTTCCCTTCGCTGCGCCGTGCCACCGCCCACGCTTCGCCGTCGCCATTTGCCCGGCCACATTCCTTCCGCCGACGCACACCCTGCGCCGGCGCCGACAAAACCCCCAGGACGGCGCGTGCACACCCTTCCTGAACCACGCCTCCAGCGCTGCCTTTGTCTCCGCAAAAGGGGCTCCGCGAGACCACACCGCTGACTCGCCGAGCTGCCATTCATTCCTTGCCCACGCCTGCTTGCTTTCAACTCTCCTCTCCCAGCGCTCTGGTTTGCCCGTGGCATTGCTTTTCCTAGCCCTCGCTGTGCCATCAACGCCCTCCCACGCGTACGTCGGCTCCTGCGCGCAGATCCAATATCCGCTGCCTGCCTGCCTCCTGCTCACCACCTGCTCTCCAGGGCCAGGCCCAGCCTGCGTAATTCGCCTCGACCGCCGCATCGACCAGCGTGCTGTCCCGTCGCCGCCTTTCTCCAATTCTTCGTACCCTAATAATTCCCTAGTCCGGTACGCAACGCACCGGACGCTCTAATACAACACGACGGCTGTCCTATCTACCAGTGCGCGGGACGCTTTTGTCCTGCCACCGCACCTGCTCGCCATGCAACCTGCAGACTCCACCCCCGCGGGCCCCGGCGCCGCCCGAATGAGCTCCTTCTCAAAAACCTCGATGAACGGCGACTCGACTGGCTTCTCGCACGGAGCGTTCCATTCGAATCAGCCCTCCATCAGCGGCTACGGCGATCGACACCCTCAGAGGAACCTGCCCAGCATCTCCACCGGCAGACTAGGCGGCCTCAACCAGAACGGCGCAGACATGCAGACTCCTGGCACCGCCTTCGACATGAACTTCACCCCGCTGCTGCCGTCGCAGCTGCTGCTGGGCTCCCCCTTCCAGCCCGGCTCGCCCAACGCCTTCGGCTCGCCCCAGTTCCAGAACTTCTCCAGCTTCCAGAACGGCGCCGCCCAGCAGCAGCCCCAGCAGCCCCAGATGGGCAGCCCCATCCAGCAGCCCATGTCACCCCAGCTCTACCAGAGCATGATGTCGCCCACCGGCATCAACCCGCCTTCCTTCTTCGCCGGCCCCCAGTCGCCCACCGGAGGCTTCCCCAGCCTGGCCAACCAGGCCCTGGGCGGCCTGGGCTCGCAGATGCACATGGCTCCGGGTCTGGTGTCGGGCACGAGCAGGACCGTGTACCTGGGCAACATTCCGCCGGAGACGACCGCCGAGGAGATTCTGGGACATGTGCGAAGCGGCCAGATCGAGTCGGTCAGGCTTCTGCCCGACAAGAACTGCGCCTTCATCTCCTTCCTCGACAGCAGCTCCGCCACCCACTTTCACTCTGATGCAATCTTGAAAAAGTTGTCAATCAGGGGTCAGGACATCAAGATCGGCTGGGGAAAGCCCTCGCAGGTGCCCACCTCCGTCGCTCTTGCGGTCCAGCAGTCGGGTGCGTCTAGGAACGTCTATCTGGGGAACCTGCCCGAGGATGTCACTGAGGAGGAGCTTCGCGAGGATCTGGGCAAGTTCGGCCCCATTGACACCGTCAAGATCGTGCGGGAAAAGGCGATCGGCTTCGTCCATTTCCTGTCGATCGGAAACGCTATCAAGGCCGTCGCTCAGCTGCCTCAGGAGCCCAAGTGGCAGCCGCCGCGTCGCGTATACTACGGCAAGGACCGTTGTGCATACGTCTCGAAGACGCAGCAGCAGAACGCGGCGCAGTACCTTGGCATTGCCCCAGGCTATGCACATGTCCTCAACGGCGCTGACCGGGATCTGATTTCGAACGCTCTGGCTCAGCAATCCGTTGCTGCAGCCGCTGTTGCGACATCCGCTGGCGGTGCCAACAATCTGGGGAACCGGACCGTCTACCTCGGCAACATTCATCCTGAGACAACCATTGAGGAAATCTGCAACGTTGTCAGGGGCGGTCTTCTCCACCACATCCGTTACATTCCAGACAAGCACATCTGCTTCGTTACGTTCATCGACCCCACTTCCGCCGCTTCTTTCTATGCTCTCAGCCAGCTTCAGGGTCTGATGATCCATAACCGCCGCCTGAAGATTGGCTGGGGCAAGCATTCTGGTGCCCTGCCACCTGCCATCGCGCTCGCTGTCAGCGGCGGCGCTTCCCGGAACGTGTACATCGGCAATCTCGACGAATCCTGGACGGAGGATCGCCTCCGCCAAGACTTTTCCGAATATGGCGAAATCGAATTGGTCAACACCCTCCGCGAGAAGAGCTGCGCATTCGTAAACTTCACAAACATCGCCAATGCCATCAAGGCGATTGAGGCCGTTCGTCAGAAGGAGGAGTATAAGCGTTTCAAGGTCAACTTTGGAAAGGACCGCTGTGGCAACCCGCCCCGCCAGTTGCAGAACATGCAAAACCAGCAGAACCAGCAGAATGGCGAGCTGCAGTCTCCTTCGCCGCTCAATGGAATGTCGCAGCCGAACAGGGGCCAGAACTCGATCTCCCCTACCGGCTCGGGTAACTCAAACGGTGTCCAAGCTCCCACCCCCGCCAATATCTTGTACCAGAGCCAGAACAACCCGCTCATCATGTACCTGCAAGCACAACAGCAGCAGCAGCAGCAACCGCAACAGCAACAACAACAATACCCGCAGCAGCAGTCGACCTTGGACCCTTTCCCGAGTGCCCAGCAGCAACAGCAGCAGCAGTCTCAGCAGAGCTCGCAGCAGAGCCAGTTCCCGAGCCCTCAGGCCGCGTTCTATGCCGCTGACAACGCCAATGCCGCCCCGGCGCACACCTCCCACCACGGCCCCAGCAGCTCCTTCAGCCTGACGAACGGATCTGGACCTGCCTCGAATTCTGCTTCTGGCTCCACGACCATAGGTGGTCTGCTGGCTCCTTCCAATATCGGCAGGAGCGCGCAGCACGCTCGTGCTGTGAGCCTGCCAGTGTTCTCTCAGGGACCTTTCGGTCAGCCGTCGAGCGCTACAAGCCAGGGTCAGAGCCAGAACTTTGGTAGCTTGGCTAGCGGTCTGGGCGGTTTTGGTGCTGGCAATGGCTTCGGTCTTGCAATCCAAGGTGAGGGCCATGGCGGTCTTCCCGGTTGGGCTGAAGAAGAAGCTGGCGCAAATTAAGCAATCTGCTATGATGGATAGAATGATGGGACCACTGGTCGTTTGACCATTTCAAGATTCGTTACCAACTTGTTTCATTTCTTTTTGTTTGTTGTGATTTGGTCACACTTGCATGCCATCTTGCGCTTCTTTTGTTGATACTTTTTTTTGTCATTTGACATTTCTTTTTGCTCACAACTTTTGATCCGACGCACGCACTGTACTCCATTGTATTACTGAACTTTTCTAGGTGGATGCGGGTTATTTGCGTGTCATGACGTTCGCTATCGCCATTCTTCTGATTGATTTACGTAGTTTACTCCCCTCGCATACCCCTCATACCCTTAATACTACCCTTCAACCAATCGCGAGCACTTCATTCGCTTCATTTCTATCTTTGTTCTTCTCTTGTCTCTTCTCCTTTTGAAATAGGGTGCGGAGGCGAAGTGTGTGTTAAGATTGAGATATCATTCTGCGGTGGACAAAAAAGATTGAGAGTGATTCCCCCCCCTTTTTGCGATTCCTTCAGGCAAAGATTCCCCCCGGTTGGGTTTTGATACCATGGCTTCAATTCGCTAGGCATTCACACCTTGACAATTCTTCTTGGACTCTTTTAGCAACGAATTCAAAACAGCAGCAAACGCCACCTAGCTGGCGAGGGAGGAGCAATGGAGCGAGGAGCAAAGAAATGAGGGCAGAGTCTCGCAACCGTATCTATGAGAAGAAGATTTGGATAATGAAGAGTGGTCTATCTATGTGAAAGGGATATGGGAGCCAAGAAGGTGGGTGAAGGGATACGGTGCTTGAACGCGATGGGCGATGAACAGAACAGCCCTGAAAAAGTGGTGTTCCTGGCTACGCAGATGGTATTCGTGCCATTCGTCATTCACCTCTCTTCCCCTGTGGTCCTTTTCGAGGAGCTGAAGACAGGGCAGAGGAAGAAGCATATACAATAATGAAGAAAAATACAAAAAGATTGTAATGTTGGACGCATCTGGGTTTCTTCATGTTTGTCACGTCTGCTCCATGTCAATCGTAACGTGTGATTTACGCAGAAGAGCTACAAGCTTGGGCTCTAGTAGGAGGAATGCAGAGATCTGGAATAATGCGTAGCACACGCATGTGATACTATATGTACGGCTAGGGCGTCGCATGTGCTGGGTTGACCGGCTTTGCGATTGTCGGTTTAAATCCCGTTCAATAAATGCTGTCCGCGACATATTGCAAAGCGTAGGACTGTGAACCAATTGACAGCACGCAAATCCTCTTAAAGAATGGAATAGTTACATCTGGATGGTCGCTTTCTCCGACGATCGCAGTACTTGCAATCATGTCCTTACGTGAAGGACCGAAGAGTGATTCGTTTCGTCTTCTAGTGTCGTCAACTTATCTTCAAGGCCAGAAATCGCGAGTTAGGCGATTTCTATTTCATTAGTACGAAGGGACGGATGATGCTGGTGCGTGATAGAGTTGTCGATATGAAGATTGGGCCAACAACAGCAAGAAAGCGGGTAAATTACCCTAAGTATCCTGCAGCATGATGAGTTGGAGGTACTTGATTTCATTTTGCTTTCAAACAATTCTCGGTGTGCAGCGTTGTATGCGGGTGAAGTGACCATGTCCAGGGTGGTGGCCGTGGTGCGATATCCAAGCGTTTGCACGCGTACAGCAGCTTAACCGCGCAGCTCGTGCGCAGCGGCTAGAAGATTCAAAACGTATCATTCTAGATTTTCTCTGAGTTTGTAGTTCTGTCTACAGCACGCCTTGGATGGCGCCTTTTCGCAGCTGCGTCGCGTAATGCGTGTGGATGTCAACGTCTAACGCACGCGCCAATGCCTACGACCTCAGTATTAAACTCTTGTGGCGCGCTATTTAGGAAGTAAGGCCACGTCATTCATACACAGGTATGTTTCCATCGGCTTTGAGTCACACAGACGAGCTGGGCGCGTCCGGACGCCGTCGGGTCCAATATATATAAACCCTCCCGCCCTCGCCTCCAGCCATCCTCCTTTCCTCTTCGCCCATGACCACACACTCATTTGACTGACTTGGTACGTATTCCAACCACTTCAATCCGTGGCCTCGCACCCTGCCATTTGGGGTTCACCCATGCACCTGTCATAACCCCCCACGTCCTCCTGCGCCAAACTAAGCGTTCCCATCCGCCAACCACAGCCACCTATCGTGCGAACCTCATCGCCGTAGGCGCTCCCGTTCTGCCTCTGTCAAGGCTTGGTATCATTGATTTTCCCCCGGAATATTGTCATAATGGCCACATCTGTCGCTATTCTCATTTCCTCGCAGGTCGCTGCACCACTTGTTTTCGCACGCTTTTAAGAAACAGTCACGAACATGTCTTCTCCCGCCCACACCGCGAGCCTCAACAACCTCCCCGCAAAATTGATCCACAATGCTACTGAGAACATCGCCTCCTTGAAAGAGTTGAAGGCTCTCTGTCTCAGCTCCAAGCGCCTCTCTATTGTAGCCCAAGAGCACATTTCCAGGACCAGCAAAGTTCATGATGGAAACATTCGGCAGTTCGTAGAAGCTATCCTCCAGCATCCTGATATGGCCAGAAAGATTAAGGTCCTAGGTCTGGCCCTGCGCTGCATCAATCAGGCCATTATTGTCTGTTCTGAAGACCATCCTACCGCGCACGGCGAACTTGCGCACGCTGCGTCCAAGACGATCCCTGGACCTCTGTTTCCTTACCTGAAACGGGTCTGGCTCAACCTTCTCGAGATAGGTGTTGCAGATGCCTGCTTTGTCCTCTTCTATACATTCTGCCTTCTCTTGAGATTCTCTCTGTAGCGACCGAGCAGTCCATCGAGAACACGAGCAATAGCCTATTCTACGCTATTTTATGCTATGCTTTCGAATTCCATCAGACTTTTGGACCTCTGCACATCTTGGAAAACCTCAAGGCGGTCAACATCATGTCCCAAGGCAATATTGTCGGCAACAGCTTCTCAGCACTGACCCCAATTCTTGCGGCTCCGCAGCTAAGAGTCTTCAACACTGGCGACCTCCCGACTCACATGAGCAGCTACATCCTCCCTTACGGAGAACTCCCAATCAGGACATTGGCAGGCAGGAAAATGTCCGTTGTGATATCCAAAGTTCGCCGCCAAGCTGGTGGGTAAGTCGGTACCCCTCGAGCATTTAACCGTCACATTTCAGTATCACGACTGGCTTATTAAGCGCTAGTTCGCCACCATCTTACCGGCTGTCTTCAGCCATTTCGGCCATCTCGAGCACCTGGCCCTAGTGGCAAACCACTGTGTCGACGACCAGTTGCCGTTATCAGCCATCATTCCCAGCCTGACCAGTCTTGTAAACTTGAAGGAGCTGGTCATCCCACGGTTTGCCTTGCTCGGTTCCCCAGCTGCGACTTCCAGCGAGCTGGTCCTGTGGTCTTGCCTGCCTGCCAACCTGCTGCGAGTCCACTTCATGTCGGCCACTCGGGAAATGATTGGCCATTTACAGGCAATGGCTGTTGCTGGCCGTGACCAGTTCCCTGCTTTTAGCAGTGTGCTGGTTGATTTCGAGGAATTGGGCCGTAACCGCGCGGAGACCCACCAGCTCACTAGTGAACTAGGAGAGATAAGGAGCCACTTCGTAGCCTCGAAGATCATCTTTGCGTTCTCCAGGCTTTCCAATGGTGGTGAGGCGGACGAAGAACTCGATGAGTTCTCCGTAGAGAACGAAGAGATGGCGGCGATGATGGACGTGGATGAAATTGTGTAGTCACTAGCTGGTCTTTTGTCTTTTGACGCAACTACTTAATTTTTTTTTTCAAGGATGTGGCTTTCTTTTTATTAAGTCCGTTCCTGTGGTAAACAAAAGAACGAGCTGAAGACTTTTCGGAGCAGTCGCTCTCCCCTACTTCAGTAGCACCAAAGCCACGGATGTAGCAGGCTAATAGTGTCGTTGTCAATTGTAGGGGCTGAATATGCAGTAATTTCGAAGAAGCGACGATTAAGAAACATGCTGGCCAGATAGAACACGTGAAGCAGCTTCTAGAACAGACGTTATATGTCATTTTATTGTACAGGCGCCCGTCAACAATCGCGGACAGACCATAATTCTATACTTACGAATATCCATACACCACTTAGATCAGGGCCTGGCCTCTATACATGCCCTCCCGGACATCCTTTACAACGTCCGCGCGATCGCCTTTGCCGAGCAGCACAATGCCACGGCCACGCCTGCCCATGCGGCCAGTTCGGCCGAGACGATGTATGAAGTCGACCGTCGAGTGAGGGACGTCGTAAAGTATGACATGTCGCACGGCGACAGTATCAATGCCGCGGGAGCCTAGGTCGGTCGCAACAAGGACCTTCGTGTTGACCAGCTTCCGCTGGTCTCTGGAGCCCTTTTTTAGGGCCTGAGGCTGTTCTTCGGTGGGATCTTTAGCCGAAGCGATGCCTCTAAAGGCAGCCAGGGCCTGAGAATGCCTCTGGTCAGAGGTATCCCTGTTCAATGCAATAGCGTCGATGCCTTTCGAGACGAGATATTTCGCTAACTCGACAGCTTTCTCACGCTCGTTGACGAACACAATGATGCGTTTTGTGCTAATGACTTCTTTCTGATCGTCGTAGTGTTCGGCAGCGGATCGGCCAATATTCCAGATCGTGTCCGCGCACGCGAGGTCCTTATTTCCCCTGTAAGGCTGTTGATCAACCTGGACAACACCCAGTTGAACGCGTCTTGGTATGGCGTGGATGTTGGGTGTGACAAGTCTATTGATATTGGGAAAACGCTTGCGGAGATATGAGTCCATACTCCGAGGTATGGTTGCAGAGCAGAAAACAAGTTGGCGTAATGATGGTGAGGATCTGTCAATGATTGCGGAGGTAAGCGGGGAGAAGGATCGGTCGAGAAGAGAGTCGGCTTCGTCGATCACGAGGTGGCTGACGCGGCTGAGAATGTTTGGGTCACTCTCCGCGATGCTGGCTAACAGATGGGGAGTAGCGATAACCACATCGACGCCGGACGGGTTGAAGAGACGGTTTCTAATGACGGTGCTGGAAAAGGAGGCAGATATGAGAGCTGCTCTGAACTTGACCGTATGCGAGAAAGACTTGGCCACGGCTCCGACTTGGTCCACTAGCTCGGCGGAAGGCACAAGGATGATCGCCTTGGGCCTGGCAGAGTCGCTCTCTTCCTCACCCGAAAGCGGCGGGGGATCTAGTTCAAACATCTTGTCTTCCTGAGCCTTTTCGGCATTTAATCTCTCTTCCTCCTCTTTCTCCTGCATTTCCGCGCGCTTGATAGCATCCATAACAGGGAGGAGGTAGGCAAGAGTCTTGCCGGAGCCAGTCTCAGCAGCAATCAAGAACTGCTGCGTTCCTGTAACGTCCTTCTCTGTTGCTCGCCTCTTTCCTTTTGCGTCCATGTTGAGTAATGCAGGAATGGCCACGCGTTGAGCCGGAGTCGGCGTGATATCCTCCAAGCCCGGTAGGGCCTGCGTTAGGATTGAATTTTGTATGGCGGGAAGCAGAGGAAACTGACTGAAGTCATCAATGTCCGCAATCCTCTGCTTCACGTCAGTTCGGCGGTCGTAGGATACAGAGCTCAAAGCGCGACGCTCCTTTAATGCCTTGTACCATCGCGGGTCCTCTTTTGGGGCCTTGTCCCTTGCATCGCGGGAACGCTTAGCAGACTGGACTTTGGGGTCCTTTGCGTGAGGAGACGCAGGGGCTCTGGAGATTTGCGTTTGTAGTGTTTTGGGCACTCTCGTTCGGTTGAGGCCTGCAAAAGGGCCGTCTGTTCTGCGGGTGGTGGGTTTAGTCTTGGGCTGAGCAACCTTGGCCGAGAGCTCCATGCGAGCGGGTCTGGGGCGCTTTTGCAGCTGCGACGCAAAACGGGCCTGCTGCCATTGCGGTGAGGTGGCACTGGGGGCGCGTGACGGGAAGAGAGCGCGGATCTCGCAGAAGGGACAGAGCTGGGATGAGGCGCGAAGCATGGCTACGGCGATGGAGCGGGCTCCGCGGCCCTGGGCGCAGAAAATATCAAGCAAAGAGCATGGAGGAGGGCGGTTGGACAGGGGTGGTTGGCGAGGCGGCCAACGAAGCAGCGGTCGCGTGGAGGTGGAGTTGCAACAAGAACTTGGAAGATAGAGCAGGCGTGACGTCCGCGAAATTTTGCGAGGCGGGACGCGTGCTGGGGTGGCGGCGGCGGCAGCGGCAGCAGAGGCTGGAGCGGCTGTGCGCACAAGCCACAGATCGAAGTGGTTGCCGCCGCTACTTTGTTGACATCCGCTTTGGACCCACTGACACTGTACGAAATAGGGGCTATGGATTGATATCTGAGAACTCCGAGCCAATGAGCGGCAGCAGGAGACCCATGCAGCGGGCTACGTGCAGCGCGCAATATGGAGTCGCCCTGCGCGGGCGGGCGTTTGGGGCTCGCGGTCGCAGGTGCGGCGGCAGAGCAGCAGGCAGAGAGGCAGCAGGCCTGGCGGGCTTGCGGCGCTGCGGCGGTGCACGGACGGCGGGCGCCGTTTGTCGCGCGCGGTTTCCGTGGTGATCGCGAGCTGCCCAGGCGCCTCGGCCAACTCCCAGGCAAGCAAGCACGGTTGTTATCCTCCACACAAGCTCGCGCATCATCGTCATCCGCCTCCTCTCCTCTCCACCCCACATAAACACACTCTACCTCCCTCCTCCACCTTCGCCTCTGCGCGTCTTGACGACCTCACGATTCGCTTTCCTCCATCTCTCCCCGCTGCATGAGCTGGCCGCGCCAGTCCTCTCGCTCATTTGTGCTTGCCTGTCAGCTTCTGCATTCCGGGCCTGCATTCCACCGCTGCTCGGCCAATTGAGCTTCGCCGGCCCACGCAACCTACTGCCAACTGGTCGACATGCCCTCAGAGGCTGTAAGTCTAACTTCATCCGCCGCCGCCGCTGCTGCCATCCAATCCAAATGGCCCGCGAAACTGACCGCTATCGCCGCCGCCAGGTCCAACCTCTGCGCATAAACAAAAACACACCGTCTTCATCGCCCGCAAAAATGAGCTCTCCAGCTCCGCTCTCTGAGATTAGCCCCATGGAGCATCGAAGGAACTCCGCCAGCCACAAGCTCAACACAAAGGTTCGTTTTGCCGCATTCCTGACCTCCTGTACCCTGCTGACCCGCGCTAGCCCGCTGGTGCCCGGGAAACCTCTCCGCTGGATACCTCGCCCTTCGGCTCTACCTCCAAGCATCGCTTCTGGCAGTCCCGCGACCCAAACTCGCCCGATGTCGAGAACTCCTTTGAGCGCGAGCAGCAGACCCTGTCCCCCAAGCGGAGCTCCATCGAGAACCTCATGAAGGCCTCTCGCGTCAAGAACAGCACCATGTTCGCCCGCGAGCAGAAGAACGAGTATGACCCCACTAAGCTGCCCATTGTCGAGCGTCCTCTCGCTTCGAACCGTCCTCTCAGCGCTCAGGGTTTTGTCCCGCGCGGTTTCGATCCTCTGCGCAGCCGCGAGACTCGCGAGTCTCCGCTCAAGAAGCAACAGCACCGCCACAGTGACAGCGCAGACACTACCCCACGCGCCTCTCCCTCTAAGTTCGATGGTGGATACACTACGAACTCCCCGTCCAAGACGCAGTCCTCACCTCTTAGATCTTCTCTCTCCCGCAATGGCAGGTACAGTCAGGGCTATGACAACGACTCGAGTGTGCTCTCTTCAGACGACGAGCGTGTGGGTGAAGGTCCACAACGTCCCTTGCGCCGCCATGCAAAGAGTGTCACATTTGAGGCGAAGCCGCCGGTGATCAACGAGTACGAAATGGTCACTCCCGAACCTTCTCTGGCTTCGCGTGATGGTAGCTGCGACGAGTCTGAAGAGGAAGATGAGGAAGATTACGAGTTTGAAGGCGACTCAATGGAGAGAGATGACAGTTTCGACGCGTCTCTGGAGGACACAGACAAAACTCCCGTTGTTCTTCCTGGCGACTGGCGTCACATGAGCCCGGAAGCTGCGAACACTTCGTTGGCCGACACTTTTGACGACCCCTTTGACGTGAGGGAGTCGAGCCCTCCGCCGACTGCCAGACCAAACTCCCAGCGGCCTGAGCACGTGCGCCAGCACTCCAACGCATCCGACGGTGAACAACGTCCGCTTCCTCCGCTTCCACCTATGCAAGGCTCCCCGGACACTCGTGGAAGGAGGGAATCCAGCAATGGTCTCTCCGCTGCCGCCGAGCGTGCTAGCAGCGCCCACCGTTCGCTGCCTTCGCCTCCAAGGATTGGCGCTACCATTTCGAAGTCTGATATTCTCAGCATTGGCCGTAACTCCATGTCGCTAGAAGACCGCCTACAGCTCATGGGAATTCAAGGATCACGCGAAGCGACTCCCACGATGAATGATAACGAGAACGTAGCAAAGGAGGAAGAGCCGGAGAAGAAGGACAGCCAGGATACTCTGAAAGCTGAAGAGCCTGCTGAAGGCGATGTGTCGGCCCTGGATGAGATGAACATCCCTCACATCTCGCGTGAATCGATCTTAGAGAAGGTCAAGAGTCGGAACTACGATGATTACGAGCTTACTGAGCAGCCTTCCATGATTTCCGAACGCAGTTATGGGGATCTCGAGGTGTACGACCCTGACATTCCCATCCCATCCCGCGAAGTCTCCTCAAACTTTGACGAGGATGTTCCTGATGAGCCTGTCAAGGTCAAGGCCGAGGATGAGGATGCAGCGCTGGATCTCAACAATATTCCCAAGCTCCACAGCCCTCACCCTCCTTCGGAGCATGATGATGATGACAGCTCGCGTGAAGGCTCAGTGATCCATCATGACATCAGCGGGACTGAGGTCGATGATGACGACGATGCGAGTCGCTATTCGTCTCCTCAATCTGAGGTTGAGGATAAGCCGACTCACAACAGCACCGACGAGGACGATGGCCCGCCAACCCCCAAAGCTGAAGATGCAGCGGCGGATGAGGAGGCACCAAAGAAGAGCCACCATAAAGTTGCCAGCTTGCCAGAGTTTGGATCATTCACCAACGAGGAGGACTTCCACCTTCAGCTCCAATCTTATCTTGGCAAGAACCGGGGAACACCAGTGGAGTCTGCACCAAAGCTTGAGCCAGACGAAGAGTTCCTACAGCGACCAGCGACCCCAGCCGACCAACTAGAACCTCCGAAGGTACCTGGCGTGGACGAAGAAGGCGAACCTGGGACTCCAGATTCGGTGATTCGCCATCCTATCGAGCCCCCTGAACGTGAGGATTCTTCGGAAGTCGAAGACCCGGTCGCAACGATCAAAGCTCCGGGCGGATCTCTAAAGACTCGTCCTTCTGCCACTCCTTCAGACTTCTCCACCATGGCAGCCACTCGTCGTAAAGTCAGCGGCGAGCTTCCTCCTTCCGTTCCAGAGCGGAGCCCGAAGCGCCTGTCGATGACCGCTGAAGATGCGGACGAACCGTCACACCTGTCGCACGTCTCCGAGGAGCAAGAATCGGCAACAGATGATGAGACGAAGAGCGAGGGCGATCAGCCAAAACGCCGTCATAGCTTCAAGATGAAGCTGGACTTTCCAATGGGAGATATTGGCGAGGATTTGAGCTTCGATCTGGACCGAGAATTCGACCGTGTCGTCGAGGCTCAAAAGGTACAGCAACCACCTTTTTCTATTCCACTCCACGCTCAATTCCCTGCAACATCAGCTACACCATCAGCAGCGGACAGCAGCGGAGTATCAGCTTCCATATATCAGAACAAGATTGCTAACGGTAGTTGCCGCACACAGAAGGGATATCTTATGCGTCAAAACACAAAGGTCGTAGTTGCGAGCAGCCGAAAATTTAGTGATGAGGTCACAATCACTGGGCCACCAGGCGACAGTCTGGCTCCTCCTCCTACCAACGATCGTGGCGTTGTTCCTGCACCTGGCAACAGGTCCAGCAGCGGCTCTGGAAAGAAGAGTCGTGATCGCAGCAATACTTGGACAACCGAGCCTTGGAATGGTAAGATGAGGCGTCGTAGCATCCGGAACGCTTCGAATGCTTCGGTTACCGTGAGCGAGTCCAGGCCAAAGACTGCTCCGGGCAACGCCCCACCTCTACCTGGACAGGAGAGCGCGGTTTCTGATAACTTTGGTGACATGTCCATGATTGATGAGGGAGACGAGAACTTGGAGAGGGGTAGATTGTTTGTCAAGGTCGTTGGCGTCAAGGACCTGGATTTGCCTCTCCCAAAGAGTAAGTTTCATGTATGTCCACCTCACTGATTTCGTAAGACTGACTTTTCATTGTAGACGAGCGTACTTGGTTCCAGCTCACGCTTGACAATGGTCTGCACTGTGTCACAACAGCTTGGCTGGATCTCAAGCGGGAAGCTCCCATCGGCCAAGAGTTTGAGCTGGTCGTACTAAACGATCTCGAGTTCCAACTTACCTTGCAGACCAAGCTCACACCGCCGCCAAAGCCCAAGGTTACCACCGCTCCGGCACCTGCCCCTCCCAAACCTGCAGGCCACAAGAAGACTAACTCTGCCTTCGGTCGTCTGCTTACATCACCGAAGAAGCGCAAGGAGCTTGAGCGAAAGCAACAGGAGGAGGCTGAGCGCGCGGCTGCTCTCAAAGCGCAGGAGGAGCGCGAGGCTGCCAAGCGTGCGAAGGCTAACCCGACGGCCTGGGACCTGCTCCATGATCTCGTCGCTCCGGATGGCTCATTCGCTCGTGCTTACGTCTGCCTCAAGAATCATGAGCGCCAGGCATACGGGCGCCCTTTCACGATTGACATCCCTTGCTTTAACGAATGGGCGCTCGAAGATGCTGAAATCGCTAGTAGCGTGAAGAGCAAGCGGGGTGGCCCGGTTCGCCGTCCCCCGTACAAGGTTGGCAAGTTAACTCTCCAGCTGCTTTACGTCCCTAAGCCGAAGGGTGCCACGGATGATGATATGCCAAAGAGCATGAATGCATGCATTCGAGAGATGAAGGAGGCCGAGGAGTCCAAGGGACGTGTCTGGGAAGGACACCTTAGCCAACAAGGTGGCGATTGCCCGGTGAGTCTTCCCGCCACCCTCCCATCTACAATCGATGAGATGGCAAAGAGTGGAAACATCCTGATTAGATTTCATAGTACTGGCGTCGCCGCTTCTTCCGACTCTCTGGCACAAAGCTCACAGCATACCATGAGACCACCCGCCAGCCCCGTGCCACCATCAATTTGGCTAAGGCATCCAAGCTTATTGACGATCGTACCGCCTTGGTACACAACAGAGCTGGTGGTCGTCGCAAGTCTGGCTTTGCCGAGGAAGACGAGGGTTACGCGTTCGTGGAGGAGGGTTTCCGCATCCGTTTTGGCAACGGTGAGACCATCGACTTCTACGCAGACAGCGCAGAGCAGAAGGACGGCTGGATGCAGGTGCTTTCCGAAGTAGTTGGAAAAAGCCCAGTGTCCAGCTCTTCACGAGCGTGGACTGAGCTGGTATTCCAGAAAGAGAAGGCGGAGAGAGCTGCAATACGCGCTCAGGCCCAGCAAGCCGGCTCTTCTCAACAGGACGGCCAGCAGCTCAAGTTTGATCCGGCCCGTCCGGGCATGTACGATCGTGGAACCACCAGCAGCGCGCCAGACAGCGCGAAGAGGTATCACCGTCGCAGTGAAGTTCCTCCTCCGCCTGTCGACAAGAGTCCGCGCCATCAAACCAATGCAAGTTCGCGGCGTGGTGAGGTCAAATCCATGATCTTCTAGTTCCTAGTCGGCCCTTGACGTGTGCCAGACGGATAGATGGATGGACGCAACGATAATTTCCTTGGTCCTCTTGGTTGCATTTCCTTGGTGCCTATACCCATCTCCTCGTCTCGATCTTGTTGCATGCTGTTCCCGGACCTGTCTTCCTGCTGGCTGACCGCTGGACGGAATAGACTTCGCAGAATTCTGCTTGCTAAATTCGACCACTTTCCCGGTCATTCTGTTCCTTTTAGCCAAACGCTTGTTGGCTAATTACGTCGTCACTAGGGATCAATATGCGGACAAGGCGATAAAGCCGGACGTACATGTCTGTACAGGCCACCTATTCCTTTATGCTCGTCTTTTGCCCTCTTGCTTCTCCATTCTTTTTTGCTCACATCGAACGCCTTCTCGGGCTTGCAGTGTCCTCTGCGGCCCTCTTACACTCCTTTGACAATCTCCTTGGTGCCGCGGATGGAAACGAGTACTTGTCTGTGTGTTGCCAAATTCGAGCTCTTCACAATTCTATCCTTCCAGTAATTGATTCGGCCGGCGGAAGAGTTGATAGCGGGGGTGTCAAGAAGATTATGATAGGCAATAGTTGAGGGGAGTGATTCCTTGGCGGTGTGGAAGGCGTTTTGTTCGGCGAAGAAAGGAGTCCTCAATCCCTTTTCCTGCTTTGTGCAATTTCGATCCCGTTGCTCTTTATTTTTTCTTTGCTCGAGAGGTGGTTGGGAAAGGCGGGATCTTCTTTTCTCTCTCTGGATGATGATGGTATGACAGTGACGCTGTGTAATGAACGAGCTACGTACGTAACTTACGTCCGAACCGCTATTCTGTCGGGAGGGATGGGATCGTGGGATGGAGCTATGCAGCGATTCTTTAATGCCATTTTCAGTATTTGGGTATCGATGATTTGAGCGCGGCTGTGAGTACTCGACGGAGATATACCTGCTGATTGTTCGATCATCACGCGCACTACGTGCCTGGGCCATAGTCGTGCTTAAGTCGCCTTGCGCTTTGTTTTGGCGGCGCAGAGAACGGTGCGCGCTATCGAAGAGGTTCCATGCTCGGAAGCTCGTGGTCGGTCCGTTCTCGTCGTCGTAGGCAGTTAATAGAGCGGGGTATAAGGCAACATCGATAGTCTATTTTCGTGGCTTCTAGTCTCTTCTTCCGCTTCCAATTCCTAGGATATGAGCTTGTTGATTGGAAGACAGAGGAGATATGTCGCCCTTCAGATGTTCTTTGGATCTTCTGATACAAGGGAGAGACTGCGCCGGCTGCTACGTAAGGAATCAGCGTCAAGGGTGCTCTTGCCCAGCGTGTTATGGAATCGGGTGTACGACGAGTTTGTCACTGCGGCCATTGGATGTGGAGGGGATGCGCAATGAAATCAAGAAGACGGAGGTTGGGCAGGGGAGTATGTATATCCCGAATCCCCAATCGACACCTTGCATGCATGCGCATAGTGAGTGGGGGCTGGCTAGCTCTTGCGTACCGAAAACTCTTCCTAAATGGCGTTGATCAACCTTATTGATTCTCGACCGGGCGTGTTTACCTTTTGCCAAACCCGGCTCGACAAATGGCCGATCCTCTTCCTTGGTCTGTTGCTCGCTGGCTCACCACGTCGGGTTCGGAAATTGCTGCAACGGCACGCGGAGCTACTCCCCAGGTGTCGAAGCGGCCATCGACAGGACGTCAATGTCCAACGATGTCGTTAACGTCAACTTCATTGCTATCGATAGCAATGAAGTTGACATCTAGACAACTGCTTCGACTATGGCTGCATGGAATCGTCCTCGCACTGCAACGCTTCTGGGCAACCTCGTAACCTTCTCGTAAATGGGAGGCAAGGCTCTTCATTCTCTTTTCCCAGCACGTCCGTAAGCGCTCTGGCGTGCCGGCTAGCGGCGGAGTGATAGCGGAACTGATAAGTGGCGACGGAGGAAAACAGGCTCCAAGACGGGGGCGGGATACCTGATTGGGTATGAGGTCATCTTTGGACCCTGAATGGGCGACCAACTTCGGTGCTTTTTCACTCCTTCTTGTATTTGCGTTGCTGCACCGTTGCCTGGTGGACGGTATACGGAAGCAGGGAAACATCATGTCACAGGCTGGGGGGGGGGGAAGGGACGGGACGCGTGGAAGAAATGCACGGGATGATGACATGAGTAGCGGTAGATTCCCCAAAACCTAGATCGCGATGAAGTTCGCTTTGCTTGACAAAGGCCTGACCCTGCAGTATTTTCTCGGCTTTTCCCTCTCTTTCTCAGCATTGCTAAAGCTGGGAGAATTTTCACATCATGGAGCCGTGCTAGACCGGAAAGCGAAGATGGTAGCGAAGGAAAGGAGGAGATTAAAGATCACGAGATTAGTGTCTCTTCCTTTTCAACCGAACGCGAGCCGCCCGCCTCCGAACCGGTCCCTTTTCCACTTTGATCCGGGAGCTTCTGATTCATTTCTAGGAGAACCGAGCGGAGTAAGTGCGAGATAACGACCGTGAAGGCTGGGAAGACGAGTAACGATTGTTGCGCGGTCTGCACCTTGGTCGTGCCCTGATGAGGTTCGCTCGGATTCGTCTGTGCTTGTTCGCCAGTGGGCCCATTTGGATCCGCAGTGTCCGCGTAAACGGTCTCGCCTGCATGTCGATCACAGCTTAAGCGTGTGCACAGGAAGGTACACGAGGCAGTCAGCTTGTGGAAATTGCCGGTGGGTAGGCCTGGGGACCGTAACGAGTCGTCATGGCAGAGTCGTCCAACCTTCAAAGGATTGCAGCGCGATCCATGGGCCATGAGGACTAAAGAGAAGAGGACCCGAAGACCACAGATCACATAAAATATCTTAGACGCAAAGATGTGATGAGTGCCCAGAGCCGTTTTACTCAGACAGAATCCTGAGCAACGCCTCTCAGCGCCTCCGATCTTCAAGGTTTCCAGACTTCGGCCTGTGACCTGGCAATCGAATCACCATGCAGCATCACAAGTTCCTGTACCTGCAGGACGGGGTTCACTCCACTACTGCTTGGAGAGATCCGAGACAATAACGACAGCAAGATTACGTTGCTGTCCGATTAACACGGAGGCGGACGGTAATCCCATGACGAGACGCGTTGATCGTCCAACACCTGACCGTACCTGGCAAGATGCTGTGGACCAAGGCGGGAGAACAGCGACATGTCTCTAACAGATTGTGTATGTGAGAGAGGCCGGTGTGCCCCATGTTGTGGTTGCAACTTTCCGTGATTGCAACGCCGGCTGCCATCGCATCTCTATCGTCGAAGAGGCGAGCGTACAAGTTAGGACACCGGTCTTGAATCAGTGATGAGCACCCTGCTCATTGCCTCGAATCGTCAATCTGGACTTCGGCGGCAAGGCCGTTGCCAAGTAAACGCTCGAGGGGCCGATTAGCTGTCACGGACCAGGAGTTCTGCCGCCTCGGTGTCAGCATTGTCCAACCCAGTCCAGTTAACTGACTTTCTCATGAAACTTTCTTAGCATCAGGGTTAGCGCTCCTAAGGCTCATCGGCTGCGAGAGCCCTGCCCGCGGCAAGATTCCCGAAAAGTGTGCTCGAGCCGCTATTCTACAGCAATTGTTGTTGGATCTTGAAATGTTTTGAAGTCAAATCTATTCGCGAAGCTCGGTTCCCTCTCTACAACCGCGCCTCAGAAACAAAAGGTCAAATCCTGTATTTGACGACACTTGCTATGTACATATAAGACCCACTTTGATGCTTCTGCTTCTCAATGTGCTGTTGTCATATTCTTCTGACTGAGAAACCGACTTCGAGAGCGCAGATAACCCTTCTCTGAAACTCTATGGAGGACGCAAACTCGTCATCTCGGAGCCATTTCATGTTTCATTAAACCCTCTCCAATGCAAGAAGCATATTTACACTACGGCGGCGCGAAAGAAATCAAGTAAGATAGAAAGAAGCAGTTGCCAAATGCAATCGTATTACACGCGCATGCAGGTTCGCTCTCTGCTGTGTGCATACTCGGTGACCCAAATCTCCTACTTTTCCAACTCCAGAGAAGTGCATATGAGGAGAGAAAGGGAACCAAATTACTCTTAATGAAGCTGTCAACTCATCTCGGGAAGGAACCAAGCACCTGTAAGCTTAAAGAGAACAAATGAAAAAGCAGAAGTTAGAATAAAAAAAAACCAGTCAGATCTCCCAGCCCGTCTGCCGTAGAGACAAGGCTCCTGACATCTTTTTGACTGTCCTCGACCAGCTGAGGATGAGATGAACGATGATAGGAACTCTGCCTGTCACATTCGACAAGACTTTGAACGCAACGCTGCTGTTGAAACCGACCGCATACTCATCTTCACGTATCGTATAGCTACCAATTCATGCCATGCTCAAGCGGCTGCTCCTCTTTCTCATCCCCCTCCTCCGACTTGAAGGAGTCCCTTCACCTTCAGCACCAACGCTCTCGCTTCTCATCCTCTCGCTCAGCTCACTCGCTCTTCTCTTTGCAATCTCGATTTGCAATTGCCTCTTACTCTTCTTGATCTCCCTCTCCTCACCAGGCGATACGAAGCGGTTGATCTCTCTGTGGTCTAGCACCCTCTCCTCACGGTCGTGCTTGCCTTCCTTGTCTGTCTTCGGCCAGGCATACCCGTACAGCTTGCTGTGGCGCTCGCAACGAGGGCACGCCGCGCGCGTCAGGTATGCATCTTCCTGAACAAAATCGGTGTCACACATCCGGCAAACGACCCAGCGGCTGTACTTGGCGCAAAGTAGAAGTGGCGTCAAGGTATAGTCACCTGGACAACGTTGATTCGGGTCGAGTGAATTGGGAGACGGATTGGGCAGATGCTCGATGGTTGGGATCGGGGCAGTTGAGGCCGAGGTTGGTCCGGCTTGGTTGCAGTGGGAGCGTGTGCGTGGAGGCGTGTTCATGCGCTTTTGTCGTACAATCTGTTGATTGTCGTCGTCGAACGCGAGACTGTCTGACAGTTCGGAAAGTTCAGAGTCCTCGACCATATCGTTGACGAGGATACCGTTGAGTGGAAGGCTGCTCGCAGGTTTAATCGTCTGGACCTCGGATGTGTCGGTCTTGACCTCAATAGCAGGAACGTGACCAATTTTCAACGAGGCTCCGGTCCCATCATTGAGGGCAGCCGCAACCGTATCTCCGTCTACGGAGGTGGCGGCTGTTGATTGTGATGAATGCTGAGAGGTCTCGCTGAACGAGCCCGGAGAACTGGCACTGAGCGATTCTGATTCGGTAAGAGCAGTAGCCAGGAGCCTGTCACGCTGATGATTACGGATAGATCTCAGTCTTGCCATAGCAGTAGTCATGGGACCACAGTCGTCCTCAGAAGTAGGAGATGCATCCTGGCTCTGCTGCGATTCCGTGCGCTCCATCTTGATATGTGTTCCAGTTTCCGACTTGCGCCGCTTGTTGCTTTCTGAACCTGCGGTTGTTGGTCTTCTCAATACCTCGTCCGCATCGGCCTTTCTCTTCTTTCCTCTCGGACTGGAATCATGTGGCGTTGTCAATGCCTCGATCTTGGTGCCGACTTCGCGGGTTGCGGGCTCCATCGATGTATCGCGCGAAGCGGCTAGCGAATCCGTTGCGTATCTCCTCTTCTTCCTGAAAGAGTACGGGCCATCTTGCAGCGCGATCTCAGATGACTCGTCCCCCTCTTCATCTTCAGTTTCCCTCTTCTGAGGTGCCCAACCGTTTCTTACTAGCTTCTCACAAGTAGCGCATAGGCACTCGCAGTTGCCTTCTCCAAAATAGTCCTCTCCGTATGAGACTGTGATCTCCTCGCCGACCTCGATGTCCTTCTTCGAAACAATGGCCATGCCATTCGGACCTGCCGTCGTCAACCTGGCGTTCGGGTCGCAATCGTGATTTGCGAAGCGTGCCGGGCCCAGGAATAGCGACGGCGCCTTCTTGCGACTTGACATGACTATACTGAAATCCCGCTTATTGAGGTCGAGAGTCTCCTCCTCTTCCTTCGTTATGGCTACCTGGATACCGCAGAGGTACTTGATTACCTCATTCTTCCGGATGTCGCGACGCGCAGTGACAGCGGCCTCATGCTGGGTGATGGTGTAGCGATTGGTGGTCGAGACCTCCCATGGGCAATCCGGCATGTACAAGTTAATGTACTTGCGAAAGTGCCGCTTGAAGTGTTCCTTCTCGTCCTTGGTGCCCAACTTCGCCAGATACCGCTTCAAGCCGGGCAACTCCAGTAGTTGTTCTTGTGCCCTGGCTGGATCCTTGCCAAGGACGACCGAGTCGCGCAGAATCTTTGCAATGTCTTCCTCATGAATGCTCCGGCATGGTGAGTAGCGGGTGCGGTTCTTGCGTATCGTGGTCCAGAAGTACACCTTGTGCGCGCAAGTGTCAGCGCCGCCATTCTGTGAGCCGAAGTCGCAGTATCGTGTAATTACATACCTTATCAACTAGCACGTCGGTGGCTAGGTCGTCGTACTGCGCGAGTTGCGACAACGTTAGGCCGCCCTTCTTCGCGAGCGCTTCTTTGAGCGGTGCTTCTTTTTCTTTGGCCATGGTGGAGGGGTTCAAAGACGCTCAGAACGGGAGAGCGCAGTGCGCGCAGATATGTGCTGCAGTAGATCACACGAGCGTGTACTGGTTCTCGTAGGACTGGGGTCGAAAAGGGGAGGTGACGTAGACTCGCAGCGAAGGATCGTGCGCTGGTCGCAGCGGCTTGCAGAGGTGAACAGAACACGGAAAGACAGGCGCTTGGATTTGGCAGGCAGAGAGAGCGGCTGAGACGCAAGCAGGAAAAGAAAGGCAACGGAAAAAGGGACGCGCTACCTTGGCAGGAGCGCGGGTACGGTGAATAGCAGACTCATTGAGAGAGATGGGCGACAGAAGCAAAGTTTCGTTTCACTTTTCGGCGCAACTCTGGGCGGGTGAGAGCAGAGGGCGTGTGAGGAAGCGGAGGAGGCTGGGGGAACGGACGGAGTGTGAGGCAGGCCAAGAGCAAGCGCAAGCTGAGCAGCGCATGGACAGGAATCTCCGGCCGCCTGCCGGCCAAGGAAGGGCCCCCAAAGGAGCAGCACGAAGCCAGCCCCAGGCCTTGGGGCTGCCCGCGCCGCAGCCGCACCGCACCACCTCCGAGCGCGCCTTGCGGAACATCCCGCCGACATTTCTCGCTCACCACCACCGCGTCGACCTTGCCCCAGCCCCCCCGCGTTCCTAAGCATTCCTTATCGACGAGAAGACGAGCGCCATGATTCAGCTGAAGGTCAGTCGCAATGAGCCTGACGCTGGCACGATGCCCGCACTGTGCGCGAGTGTCGATCGGATCCGCTGACAGTATCGGCTTGCATACAGACCCTCGTTAACTGCATTGACAACTCCGGCGCCGCAGTCGTCGAGTGCGTCAAGGTGTTGCGGAGCAAGAGACCCGCCACAATTGGTACGTGGGCGAATTCAGCATCCACCGCCAGCTACCTGCGTCAAACGCGACGTCGCCGCTCTCCCACCTACGACTCCCTGCAAGTTCTGCTGCGCTTCGCCCGTCCTCGCCGTCCAGACTAGCTTCTATATATTTTCTGACACTATATTTGTAACTCCGCAGGTGATCGCATCGTCGTCGTCGTCCAGAAACAGCGCTCCTTCGGTCCTGAGTCCGGCGGCAGTGTTTCTGTCAGCGCCGCAAACAAGGTCCGTCGCGGTGACATCAGACACGCAGTGGTAGTGCGCACCGCGAAGAAGATCCAGAGACCAGACGGAAGTGTCGTCAAGTTTGACGACAATGCATGTGTCTTGATAAATAAGTCTGGCGAGCCAATTGGAAGTCGGTTGAACGGTGCGTACAGAATTCCGAGATGGCTACTGGCCCCGTCCTGCTGCGAACAGAAGCTGGCAGCGGAGATTTCAATATTAAGAATTCAGCCGCCGAATACTGACTAGAGTGACTACTCAGGTGTCGTTGGCCAGGAATTGCGTAAGACAAAGTGGTCCAAGATTCTATCCCTCGCTCCGATGCACCTATGAATGTCTCGAAAAGAAGAAAAATATACAAAACAAGAATTAGAAGAAACTCATGGGCATGGGAGTTTGGCGCGTGCAAGATACCGCATATAAGTTGTAAAAATATCTGTAGTTATGCTGGGTGCCAAATATCTGGGTATCAGGAAACCCTAGGACTTTTCCAGTCTCATCTTGAACGCCGTATATAATTCCAACAGAACCGCCAAACACATTCTGCCACCGATCGGACTCCATGCGTAATATTCCTCATTGTCCGTTGCTGAGCATGCTCATTTAACGCTTTTTGTATAGCGTCTTACTGTTTTGTCCTTCAATGCCTAGCTATGAAACCGGTTCGGCTGGTAGGCGCACTATAGCGCTTATTGCCAGACATGGCCACACGCAGGACTAACGCAGACATAGTACAGTTTCTGTAACGTATTAGCAAGTGCCCGGTGGCAAACGCGGGTCGCAAAAGTCATACCATGCCGGTCTCGGCAGTACGTTGCTGCGACTGGAAGAACACCGCCTCGGTCTCGCCGCATTTAGGACAGGGTTTGTTGGACCTGGGCAGCTGTTCATGGAAAGCAACAAGTCAGCGAGCAAAGCTCTCCAGGCTCAGCGCGACTAACAAGGACTGCAATCACAATGAAATCAAATCAATACGGGGATTGACGCGAATGTCTTTTTCCCTTTCACTCCTGCTCTTGCTGTGTGCCGTTCCGCTCTGTCATGTGCGACCGTCCTTCGAGGAGACGTAATTCTTGGTGGTCATGGTCCATCACATCCGCATCTTCATCTTCATCGATGTCGTACTCGTTGGCTGCGCCGAGAGGGACCTCCTTAGGCCGGCTGGCGTGCATGGTATGGCGTGGGTCATCGTCGTCGGCCTCGATAAATAGCCCGGCGTCTTTGGTCTCCTGACCACAGATCTCGCAGAAGATCTCTTGGCCACACATGGTGCAGAAGGACGGCACGTCACCCATCACGTCCACGTCCAAATCTTCCACGTCCATGTTGGGGCTCACAGCGTTGGAGTGCGGGGTGTATGCGCCAGCAGCAGTACTAACCGTCGGATCCTGGCCCAGGTCACTTGTCACACCGGCTGTCTCGGCCGCCGTGTTGCTCATCTCATTGCGGTAGATACACGATGTGTCGGCGTCGGTGTAGTAGTTGCAGGTGCGGCATGCAAACTGGAGCGAGTTGCGGTTCTCCGGGTTCTCCCTAGGGTAGAGTAGGTTCGAGCTAGAAAGATGTTAGCTTAAGGTGTCAGAGCATAGTGACAGGTCGAGGGGATCATTACCAGTCGGCACAAAACCTGAACGTAATCTTCTTGGGCTCGTTGGCACCCTCGGACGGGGCGGGGCTAGCGTAGTCGGCCATGGGAAGAGGGTTGTTGAAGTAGTCAATATGACGATGAGAGAGGTTGAGTGTGCCCAGCTGTAGGTGGTGTTTGGAGGTTATGATTGTGTGGCGTTTGGAAGTTAAGGTGAGGGAGCGACGCGGGCGATTGGAGCTGCTGTGTTGTTGCCGGTAAGAACCCTTGGAGGCGATCGGCGCCGGTTTTGACGGCCTCACAATGCGGCCCGGCTCAGGCTCCAGCATCAATACCCGGTCAACCGCTGGCTTGGCAGGGCGTCTTACAATGCAACGGAAACAAAGCGAAGAGTCACTCACTGGGCACCCTGTCCGTGGACTCACGTGTCATATTTCTCGTACTTGGTGACACAGTTGACGTACCTCCTTTCGTGAAAGGGGACGGCCTGACCTGATCACACGCCAATCATGGTAGCGGGGAGTTCGCCACTTTTTATTTTTTTTTTGTTTTTTCCCCCAAAGGATAAGGATAAATTCTCATTCCCGTACCTGCGTTACACATAAGTACTAACTACACGCAGTCCTGCGCAAGAAATAGCTTTCTTGTTCATCGAAGGCCACATCACCCTGGCCAGAAACCCCAGTTCCCTTTCCGAACCGCTCTAAGGTCATCAATGTTCAAAACTCCTACGTCTTCTTTGAGCAAAATCTCCCATATCTGATTCCTGAATCCTCTCGGCCATCTAGGTGTATCCCAATAACGAGGTATAAGACCTCTTGCATGTGCATCTTTTATTTGTTGCCTCAGAGTATCGCGTTGATCCGATGACAATAGTCCTTTGACGTCCCCGATTGCTTTCCCCAATGGGGCTGATGCGTAGTGGGAGTTGGATGGGTTGTACTTGAATTTCCTCGTCTCCTCGATGTCAGACGCATCTACGAGCTTTGCTAAGGGTGCATCGAGGAATATGTCTCTGTACGTTTGATTCGTCACCACGAGGTCATAAGGTGTTGCTCCTGTTCCGACCACTGTGATCGGCCGTGGAATGCGATGTGTTCCATTCCAGTATGATAGCCATCCCCGTTCTCGCAAAGGACCCAGCGTTTCGAGCAGATACGGCCACGTAGCTGCTCCACTAGTCTTCACGTCGATGAGTAGAGTTAGAGTCTGTGCAGGCTCCGTATCAAAAACACCTCGGTATGGCTGTTGCGGGTATCCTTCGTGAAGTCGGTTAGCTGCCTCCAGGATCCTGACAAGCGGCTCAATATACATATGACCGAGAGTACCGTTGGTGGTCATTGTAATTGATTCCTCTGTATGACCGACAAAGAGCTGCTCGTCAACTAGCCAGATGTCTGCTTCGACACCTACACATCCAGTTCCAAGGGCTGCGAACAGTGGGGTTGTGCGCCAGTAATCATCTACTGAAGATTAGTTGCCGAGCACGTAGGTCAATCAACTTTCGCTCCGACAGGAGAATACTCACTATGCGAATGGCATGGTATCGGCACGACACTAGAAAGGAACTTCCTCGGGTAATCTGGAGATTCTGGATCGATCGAAATTCTGTTCGTCTGGAAGGAGTAGAACGCCGAGTCAAATGCATCCATGGGCCATGGTAGCAGAGTGAATGCTGCACTGATTACTTCTGTGAGGCAATAATAAAACCAATTTGGCTTGGGAAACGTACAACGCAAGAAAGAAAGACAATGAGAGCACGAGTATGAGTTGGACAAGTTTGAACACCACGCGAGGGTTGATGGAGCACACGAGCGTGCGTTCTTCGCCATAGAGCGGCGCGTAAAGGTGCATTCTCGGCCAGAACCATGATCGACAAGATTCAATGCTGCCAGGTAAGGACCAGCTTGCAATGCGGTGCTCCACGGTGTTGGTTGGCGACATGTTTGTGAACGAATCTCATTTCCGACAACGACGTGGATGGGGCCATCGGTTTAAGTGTACTTAAGACAGGGAATAGATGAAACGACTCAAGTCGCCATACGAGAAGACCAACAGACCCTAAGGTTGATAGCTGGTGAGCGATTTCAAAACTCGTAGCCCGGTCAGGGTCCGGAATCCACCGCACGGCAGAGAGCAGACCAATGGGGTACCCTAGTACAATCCGCTAACCTACCTCGCCTCCCGCCGACTGCAGGGGATGAGCGCGTTCCAACTCTGACTTCTCCACATTGAACGACTTACAGAGGGCGAAGGTAACAAGTAATTGCCCAGAAGAACGAGTGCTAACAAGTGCTCTGGTGTTGAGGCATGATCCCCGAACCGATCTTGAACGGTAGCGGGTGCGGCATTGCTTGGCATATGCAAACAGTCTTGGAATGTATGCCTGTAGCCGAGTCAGATCGCGAACGCCTCAGCTGCTGGGGCACGGGTTCGTGGAGCAGCTTTGCCCAAGACGGCAGTTGGATTGGCGACGGACGTCTCACTGGCCTCTGCTCCCTGGGGACTCAGCACGGCGGCGCAGCGCCGCCGAGTGCCAGGCTGAAGGTAGAGAGTCACGGATTAGACTCACATGCGCCTCGCAGTTTCGTAATCCGCTGACGTGCCGCACAGAGGGTACATTTCGACCGGCTCTGGGCCTTGGATGGAGGCTAACGTTGCGCCAAAAGGGCTTGGGGCTGAGACAGCAATGGCACCGCTGGCTGTCATACGACAGCCAGTCTGCCTTGCTGGGTTAGCATGGTAATAGACGGCCTATTCGCGGTGCTCACGTGCATGTACGGCGGCAGCGCTGAGCAACGAGGCACTGCATCGGATCGTGGTCAGGTTTGTGTCGGTGCCTGGCGGGAGCGATCGGCGACAACCTGGAAGAAGCGGGGCGGTTGCTGAGGTGCGATGCCGCCGCCTTGGCCGAACCTGAACCCCGCGCGCGCTTGGGCGTGCGCTCGCGACCATCTCACAAACATCTGCACCGCACCAGCACCAGCACCGCTCCAACAGCTGCTCCCCACCCATAGCGCCGCGCTATCATCTACACCAACGCATACCTCTCCTTGCATCTAACACGTCTACACACGCAGAATGGTATGCCGGACTGCCACGCTGCTTCAGCCGCGCGTGCTCTGCATTGACACTTTTCCAGGCTGAGACCGGTCTTCCGCCTGGATGGGAGGTGCGCATCTCCAAGTCCAAGGGTCTCCCCTACTACTTCAACACAAAGACTACCGAGTCTCGCTGGGATTCACCCGAGGGCACCGACCCGGATAAGCTGAAGTTGTTCATGGCCAACTACCACAGCACCAGGTCCGGCGATGCTGTCCCCGGCGGAAGCAACGATGCCATCCGCGCTGCCCACCTGCTGGTCAAGCACGAAGGCAGCCGGCGACCTTCGAGCTGGCGTGAGGCCAAGATAACGCGTACTAAGGAGGAAGCCATGGAGATCCTGAAGGGATACGAACAGCGCATCAAGTCGGGCGAAACCACGCTGGCGGAGCTGGCCGTCACTGAGTCGGACTGCAGCAGCGCACGCAAGGGTGGTGACTTGTGAGTTGGCCCAGGCCAGTCAGCCTGCAAATAGGCAGCAGTTAACAAAACTCTGGCAGGGGTTTCTTTAAGAGGGGCGACATGCAGCGGGAGTTCGAGGATGCAGCGTTTGCACTGCAGCCAGGCGAGATTAGTGGCATCGTGGAGACAGCTTCTGGCCTCCACCTGATTGAGAGGTAAGTGCACACCGCCCTGGTCAAGCATCCGGGCCGGCGGTACACGTGGTCGTGCAGGGAGCTGACGTATCAAACCTTATGTTTGACAGGCTGCCGAATGCGTAGAATGATGAGGCTCTTCCATGAGTATCCACCGGCCAAGCTGCGGAGGGTGCTCGCCGGCGAATCACAAAGGTAGAAAGGACAAAAAGCTAATGACATGTGAATCATATTGTGGAAAGCCCAGCCGTCAGACGGACGTGGGTTTGGGCAGCGGATGAAATAATAGCCGTGGTCGAGTATACCTAGTAAATGGAGTGGTGGCTCAGCGCTGCAAGGGGCCGCCATAGGCACAACAGGGACTAATGCTCGATCCGGCGCCTTTCGCTCGATCTCCGCCTCCAAGGCCGCCTTGTCGTGTGGTCGTCGGGTTGCCCACTTCTATCTGGATAACCTGCAGCTCTCCAAATGCGTCCATAACATGTTTTTCCACAGCTCAGGGCCGAGCCAGCCGCGTGCATGCACCGCCCGCCATGCAACACGCATACTGCCCAGCCGGCAGACATCAGCTTCCGGCTGCTGCGGCGAGCTAATACAGACTAGCTGCGCGCTCTCCCGCACGCTGTCCGGGCCCAGTAGCGTGAGCCAGATCGCGCACGACGCTAAAGCATGCGTGTCTGTCGGCAGCATCCCGCATGTGGCGTTCCCACTCCGCCTTTTGTTTACTCCCATTGTCCTTTTTTCCTGTTGGTGCACTGCGCAATTTTTGCCTCGTTTTTTTTTTTCCTTGGCCAAGCCACGCATTGCTCCGCTCCTACCCGAGGCGGTCGAGCAGAGTCGCAGCCTTATGCGCCGCATCAAGCTTAGCGCAGCGACGATGCAAGCCAGCACAACGCTCTCGGAGCCCGACCACGGCCCTGGTCTTCCCGGTGACTGGTCCAATCTTGGATCTGCTGGGCGCGTTCCGCGGGCGCGTATTCCAGCGCCTATCGGGCACAGCCGGCCCTTCTCGAAAGCTCTGGAGGATGCCGCTGAAGCCGCTTATGCCGCATCCGGCTCCTGGATGAGCGTTGCGTCAGGCCACCGGTTGAGTGGTTGAAGGGCGTCAACTCGATCGGTGCCGCCGTAATTGTGACCTTCTGATGCCGCTTTGGCAAGTCGAAGAGAGAGCGGGATGGCGGGTGTCGCGCCTGCCCCTCCGGAGGGGTATATTTTATTGAGCCTTGCCGCCCCACGATTCCCCCGTGTTTGTTCCCCACCACATGGTCCTGGCCGCGACTCGACTAACCTAAAGGCCTTATACTTTGACACTGCCCAACGCTGCGTCAGCCTGTGCTCCTTACTCGCAACCCCGTCTCGCCCAGCATTTAAAAGCTTTGCGGGAGCGCTAGGGAGCACCCGCAGTCCACAGCACTCTCACTACACTCCACGCCCAACCCTCCGCCATGGCGGCCACGTCCACGCCCACTCCTGCTTCACCGGCGCCCACATACTTCTCTGCGACTGGAGGCTCGCCGCCACGCCACCACTATCGCCGTCCTTCGCTGAAAAAGACTCTCACGCCCGTCTCGCCCGGCGTGTCTGCACCGCGCACCCATTGCCCCAGGGATGTCGATGCCTTCAGCTTCAATCCCTCGCACTTGCCCGCATGGACCATGTCACAGGATCTTTGGGAAAGCCTCCCTGACCGGTTGCGGCCCCACCTGGTGAGCGTGCAGCATGCTGGAGCAGCCGTGCTTACGGGCTTTCAGCGGCTGAAAGAAATCCGGATGACATTGCTCTCCGACCTTGTGGAACTGGAAGAGTCGCAGGAAGACAATGCCCTGGCCACGGCCCCATCAGAGCACAATATCCGCGCGGAAAACGAACTCGATGTTCTACTCAATAACATGCAAATCGATACTATGACAAAGGGCCCGCGCTCTCGGCACGACTCGCTGGCCACGCCCTCGCTCTCCACACCGTCTCTTACTCCCCCGAGCAGCGAGGTCACCAGTGACCGGTCTGCGGATTCTTCAATGCCAGGCACGCCGGATGGATCTTCACCGGTCACGCCCGCGAGTCCTCCGACTCCTATTTCCCCGTTCAGTCTTCCGGTCGACAAGTCTCTTCGGTCCTGTACGCCGCCGCCCGGTTTTCCAGAGCCACTAACCTCGCCCCTCTCTCCTCCGGATCCCGAGACGCCCATATCGCCGGCCAATACCCCTGCAACACCTACTTCGCCAAGCGTCTTATCTTCGTTGCGTCCGTTTGCCCAGCCACCGCGGCATCCGCACGCAACGTATTATGCGGCTGAGATGGCGGAACTTCGTTGCGTAGCGCTTGTGCGGCTGCGGCACGCTGCGCGCCGGGTTGACGCCGAGTGGGCCGAATGCAAACGGCTGGGTATCGTGCGGCCGTCCGAGCGTGACGAAGACGCACGGATGGCAAAAGAGTTCGAGCTATGGTGGGCGGGTAGAAAGGGAGCTATCGGCGCGCTCGAGGAGAGGATCCGTCGTATTGAAAGGCTCGGTCTAGGCTCGAGCGGATTAATGTGAGCAGCGGCTTGTCTTTCAATTCTTGAGGGTCGGGTGGGTTGGGCTCCCTTCAACAATTCCTCATCAGGATGACAGTCGGACGAGTTGTGGTGCTTAAGTGGATATCCACTCTTTTTTTTTCCCCCTTCCGGTTTTCTCCCTTTACCTCTCTCTCTCGTCCTCCCTCTCTTCTCCGATTCTTTCCTATTGTCATTTCCGCATTAGGAATTGGTTCCTGCTCTTCACGGCGCTTATCTGCAGGGCGACAGGCGCACATAACACGACACATTAGGGATCCTGGCACAAAAGCATTACACGTCACGCGTATGCCTACTTCAGAGGATTGTCGAACATTATTCAATCATGGACAAAAGATTGCATGAGGATATGGGCTATGGATCTATGTATTTATTCATATTTCTTTCTCTTCTGTTGTTACTAAGGAGCAAAGGAACCTACTGGTTGGGCTCATGTTCGTTTTAATATTGTCCTCTTCGTGTATCAAGATTGTTTAGTACTGAGATATCTCATGGTTTACAGCTTTTGAGACAAGCACATGACTGCTGGCAGAAATAACCAGGTATTCGAACTAGTTTTTAGCATTCTGTTTGATCGTGACATGAACTATATTGTATCTGTGCACACTGTACTTCAATACGGGCGGAAAACAGTTCGTGTATTACCGGCATGGTTACATGACGAATTCTTCAGCCAGAAGATGGATAATAAATCGAATGCATGTGATCCGTTATTGGGGCAAGCACACCCGAGACTTGGGAGTTCTCTCGGCTCCGCAAACGTGGTCGGAGTTATCGTTACTAATAACACCCGCTCGTCCGGATGGTCGTTCCTGTACACCTCGACGCATTCATGGAATCGGCCGATAGATCGCGTGAGGCACCAGACTTCTTCCATGATATTCTGGTTAGAGACATCTCATGAGATGCTTCAATGGTCCCCACTGCACCAACAGATGTTTGGCTAATCTCCGCTTTAACCTATCGCTGTAGTGGGTTAATGGAAAATAAGAGGTATAGTTCACGTGTCCTATCTTTGTAAGGTGGTGTGATAGTTCTCTCCCCGCTGAACAGCCTGTTTATGGTTGCTGTTTTGTCTTTTTTTTTTTTCTGAGAGGCTTTTCTGCGGCAAGTGCGGATGCATGTATGTGGCCTCAAGCTACCCCTGTGATCATTGTCGACTAACAGATAGAGGCATCCTGCTATATTTCCTTGCTTTACTGAAGGCTCTGTAGGTATTTACAACAATAGTGGATAAGCCCGCTCCAAAAACAAACACACACACACACACACACACACACACACACACACACACACAAAAAGAAAAAAAAAAGTGAGAGAGAAAGAAGAAAGGGAGAAGGGAGAGGGGGGGAAGAAAGGAAGGTTGAACACTGAGCCTATTGGGTCGCGTGGCTCTCTCTTTTGGGATGGCTACAGATAAATTCTGGGCTTGCGTTTCCGCTCGCTTCTACGTCGGAATCCATAGCTCACAACGACCAATCGAAGCGCTTAGCAAAGAGGACGGACAGATAAGGAATGCAGTTCTGGAACATTATCACGTGGCAGTAGGTGTTAGGGTTTCCTTCAAGCCCCCAGCGACTTCGAGGATTAGTGACATCATATCAGTAGGATGGTCGGGATTTGGCCGAAAAGGGCGCTGAGCAGTGGCGCACCCACATCCACACCTGACACCCCTTGAAAAACACATGGCTAGTTCGCAAAAATCGCGCGTGTAGCTGGATAGATCAACCCAGTATTGATGTGAGGGATCTTTGCCTAGTCCGGGCTGGCTCGGCTGACGTGGTGTTTGCAAGTACGACCCTACGTCTACGGTTCCTATTTAATTCGTCTTTCCTAGAACTATGAAAGTTCTACTTGAAAGTATCGCCCTCTTGAATACTGATAAGCGTGCGATCAGCGAATTCATCCAGGGTCTTCTAATTTTTGGGTCCCGTTTTCGTCCCGGATTGTTCGGTAAGCACCTTAACCGGCAAATAATGACCTTCCGACGCCTCGCGTAACCATGGGACATCTGTGGCTGAGACCTTCTGCCGTGCGTAAGCAACAAGATGCTCAGCGCCAGGCGCGCCTTCCATAATGCCAATGACGCCAGCCCTTGGCAAACCAAGAGCAGCTGCGACTTTAGGTTCAGAGGACGGCTTTAAGGGAACAAGACGCGTGAAATTCGAAGAGTCAAGCTTATGCGAGACCGTATGTACGAGGAGCGGCAGGTGCGAGATCGTAATTGATGAAGGGGGCTGCAGGACGAATATTAAGGGTAGGTGTTGTAGAGGATCCGATGGAGACGGCGCCTCTGTTTCACCTTTTGCGGCTGTATGTGGCTGCTGCGACGCGTCCGTTTCTCCTGAAGCTGTTTTGTGAGTATGCGGGGCATGTGCGCCTTGTGCCAATTGCTCGAGATGGCGTGTGGTACTATTGATGCCGAGAGTAATGTGACGTGCGAGGTTAGGCGGCGGAGGCGGTGCTGCAATCGGCTGCGGCGCGTTTGGGGCTCCATGACGCTTGCGCTTTTTGCTGCGCTTTCCCTTCGAGGGTGTGATGTGGGTGGAGCGATATTGGCCAATAGGCGCTAGGAGACTGAATGTCGGTTAGGTATGGGGCTGGGAAATATTGTTGCGGTGACTTCATGATCGCCAGTGAACTCCCCTGAGAAGCAAGTCTGGAGGGAGGACAGATCCTGGGTTCGCCAATAGCATGACGCGCGGCAACCAGGGCACATTTGCAACTGAGCTCGAAGGAGCCAAGATGCCTGGCGGGATGCGCGGGAGCGAAAAAGCAAGCTGTAAGGCGACAGAGCTTACGGCGAAAGCAGTCGGGAAGAAAAGAAAAAGGGATGAAGAGGGAGAGAGAAAAAGAAAGAAAGGAAAGAAGGGTTTGGAATGATGGTGAACAAGGCTGAAATGAGGAAATGATAGCTACATACTTCACGAGAATCTCGAGCATGATGTCATGGTCGACGGTCGCCAACTGTGGCCTGGGAGTGTTGATCAGCGGCTGCATGCTGGTGTTGCAGCATTCCGGAGCCCTGAAACAACCTACCACTGGATCTGGGTAAAGGGTACGTCAAGCTTGAACACAGGTTTGCCGGGCCGGACGCCCTTCTTCGCGTCGGCCATGGTGCACAGCAGTGTTCAACAGAGAAGGCGTGCAGAGTTGTGTGGTTGTTGAGAGCGTGGGCGGTCGCTGGCGGTGGATGAGTTGTGCGCGGCCGACGTGCTAGCGAAAGGTCAGAGCAGGCTAGTGTGTAGCGTATCGCGGGGCTTCCATGCATGCTGGAGTGCGTGGTTGCGTAGGTGCTTGGGTCCGACTCGTCGCCGCAGCGGCGGGCTTTGCGGGCCGATGATTCAGCACCTCCAGGCAGCGGGCCAGAAGAGCGCAGCGCAAGCGCGCTAAAACCATCCAAGCTCACGCCCCATCGGTGCGCACTTGCCTTCCCGCCGCGAAGTCACCCCGCGACGCGTCCAGCACGCACCTCTAACGTCGTCGTCGCCGCCGCCGCCGTTGACCTCCCGCCCAAATTGGCTGTCCTCTACCCCCATCGCCGTGCGCGCGAAAGCCCGTGACGCCGGTGCCTGCAGCCTCGCCCAGCCGCCCCTGCGCTGCGTTGCTCTCCAAAAGCAATTGTAGGCTGCCGCCCGCGCACCCTTGTCACGCACATCTCCAAGCTCCAGAGCTTCACGCATGGTGCCGCACCGCTTCTCCCACCACCATCACCTGCCTGCCAGGCCCTCTGGACCCTTCCGCAGCTCTTGCCAGCTGCGGTAGACGCGCTTTCACCGTCTGCCGACTCATGGAGGCGCAATATGTTATGGATCCGCTCAGCTTAAGGAAAGCCACTCCGCCAGCGAGCCTGGAGTCGCCTGAAGAGCGTCGTGACTCTATGGAAGACGCGGCTTGCTCTCCTGCCCGATTCAAACGCCCGCGCCTGGACAGCGGCAGCCGCGCCGTCCGCAAGATGTCCCAGGATCTGGACCAGCCCGTCGCCGAAGGCATGGCGCACCCTGATGCTAACGCGCCTGCAACGCCCACGGAACAGCACGAGCAAACCAAGGACTCCGTCACCCACACCCCCAAAACCCCCAGCCGCGTCACCCTGAATCTGCGTCCCTCGCGTACTCCTTCCCACACACGTCGTGCCGCCTCGCCAACCGCTGACACCCCCGCCACGACAAACGAGGCTGCCGACCTCATGGAGGCAGGCTCAGACTCAGATTCCAGCGACACTCTCCGCTCCTCGCCTTCCGCATCCTCCCACAAGATCAAACTCCACACTCCACCTGCAGACGCCGAGCGAACTGATTCCGCGCTCTCACCTGCCGCCCCGTCAAGCCCCCGGGTCGAGGTCGCCGTTGACACCTCCGATGATATGGGAGACTCCCCCGATAACATGGTGGAGCTAGATGAAGACGGCAGCGAACAAGATAGCGCACACGAGGTCATGCAGGAGGTCGCCTTTACTGACGATGTTTTCGAGAGCTTCCCTTATGCAAAGAACTTTGGCCGTGAGACGGCGCTGGGAGGCATGCTTAACCTAATCGCAAAACCACGTAAGTTGGGCATCTTCAACCTGCTTATACATACGTTGCTGACGTACAATTGTCTATAGGCCACACCAATGGCGCTGATGGCGAGCTGACGCAGCTGAAGGACTGGTTGAAGTCATTGGCGACACTTGTGCAGCAGGAAAAGGTTGATGCGTTCGCGGCATATCTGCAACAACCCATTTTTTGGGATGAGATTGCCAAGATGTTTCACCGCATCACCCAGCGCCAGGTTCCGTATGGAGAGGTCTTCCAACTCGATCCCGGACATGGCGAAGAAGACGCACTCCGGGATTTGTGGAGCGCGTATGCCACCTGCGTTGCACAAATGCTAAAGGTAGAGATCCAGTCTTTTGAGGCTGGATCCCACTCTCTCAACAACTTCCGCTTCGTATCCCTCAACCATATGAAGATCTTAAGTCAGCTCCTACGGTTCCGCGAGGACCTGCCGTTCTGGGCGCTCATGTCCGACCTCGTTGGCAACGATACGGAGGACTTGAGGCGGCTATGCTCAGCTATCATGTCAACGTTCATCACTGAACTGGACGGTCTCGCCTCTATTGTCCGTTTGGTGCCCATGGCCATCGCTGATCCCAGTTTACGCCCAGCGGCAGAAGAGGGTTTAAATCTGCTGTACTGGCTAAGCTCATATGCGAACCTATGGAAGCCTGATGCCGGTCGCAACGATCGTCGCTGGATGGCACACACGTTATTCTCCCTCTTCAACAAGCTCGACAGAGAGATTCAGACGTCACTGAAAGCACCGATTGGGATCTGCACTGAGCTCGTTAAGACCACTGCAATGCTCTTGCAAACCGCCGCATTCATGGACCCAGAAACCGCCAGGCAACTTGCTTCCTCCATCTATGGCGATTCAAGTGATGTAAATCAGCCAACATTGCTGCCGGACGTCATCCAGATGACCTGGATGCTGAAGACCCTGAAGCAGTACATTCTCAAAGGACATATGGCGCATCGTATTTATGGCATTGAGACCATGAGCAACCAGTTCATCCAAATCTGGACCAATTGGAGTCAGAAATATCACTCTCCGGAAATCCTCGATCACTTCGCACAGATCTTGTTGGAAGATAAGATCATCGACTACATCATCGGCGTTGACTCGCACCCTCAGCTTGTCTCCCGGAGCGGTAACATCGTGGGATTTCTCGCTGTGACTGACAACTATGGAGAGAGACAGACTGATGCTATTTGGGACTCCATTACTGAAAACCAGGATCCGCGGATGGCAGAAGCTCTCATTGAGATGCTGCAGCACACAACACAACTGATGTCAACGCGGGACTTACTCTACCTTTGTAACAAGTTCCGGACTCTCCCGTTATCTAGAGTCACACCGACATTTGCTGAATTCTTCCGCAATCTCTGCAGTAGCATTCAAAAGAGAGCTCGCAGTGACCTTGCTAAGTGGAGTGAGGAACCAGATCGGTTGAATGCATTTGCGCTCTGTGTACACCTGGCGCAGGAGACGTACCCTTTCCCAGTCGAATCTTTGACTCCCTTGCTGCAGAATCTCCACCGCATTGCAATCGCCGAGCTTGCTCTCTTCTCCCGGAGCGACCTTGCAACCCCGGAAGATAAGGTCGAGATCTACAAGACCTGTGCTTCGGACATTGCAGAAAAAAAACCTCAAGCTGCCGCTAACGCAGAAATCATATTCACAATGCTCTCAGCCATGCCCCAAGACGCGAAGTTTCTTCTGCGATGCGGTGTAGCGCAACATGTTGCCGAAGAGCTCTGCTCCTTTGTGGCAGCTGAGAGGGGAAGTGCCAGGAAGCACCTAGAGACACCGCTCACATCACGTCTGCAGCTGCTATTCCAGCTTATTGATGTAGATCCCGTTGCCGTCACTCTAGAGACCGAGAAACTGGTGTGGGATCACCTTGTTGGTGACTTTGCTATCCGCACAGACCTCCGCGACATCGCTTGGCACTATCTTTCTTCTATGGCGAAGTCTCAGACCTCGAGCAACGCTTTCATCGACCTTTGCGCGGCTGAACTTCTACCGACGTTGAAACCGGAATTCTACAGTATAGGAGTTTTTGACTTCCTGCGTGAACTCACAGATTATCAACGGCGCATTTCCGCGGGAGGAGAAATCTCCGCTGATGGCACCTTCGAGCCACCCAGCATAGAATTATTCTGGCGTATCATTCTCACCGCTCCCTCTGGAACAATCGAAAAGATCACAGCAGAGTACCTCGCAAAGCTCTATCTGGACCCTCAGACATTTAGTCATTACGTGGAAGAGTATCCGGATGTCGTTCGTGAAACACACACCGCCCTGGTCAGTCGTTGCGTGGGGCAGATGGTCACTTCTTACTCTGCTCTGAGGAATTCTCAGAAAGACGTAGTGGCCGGGGAGGTAGAGATGACCGACACAGATACCAAAGCGCGCCAACAAATGCTTGAACTCCAATTCCGGAGGACGGTATTATTCCTGACTGTGCTGCTTGGCCTAGTCAGGACGCGCCCTGAGTTGAAGATTAGTTCCCCACGCCTAAGGGAATCTGCGGTCCCTACCACGGTGGAAGATACCGATGGAGTTGTCAGACCTATCAAGTTTCAAGCTATTGGAATTGAGGCCGAGCCTATACAGACGGTAAACATAGGGGACCTCCAGAGTCTGTCATGGCTTGTGGACCGTTTGCGTGAATGGACAGGCTTTCACGAAGTTCGTCTTATTCATGGAGGTTCACCCCTTGATTTGCAGACATCGGGTGAGCGGACGATACGCGATCTACTACTTCATCAGAAAGGCGCGATTCTAGTCAAGAATCTTGGAGAGTCTGCTGCAACTCCTTATGGCCAGGGAAGCTTGAGCGTCATCGAAAAGGAAATTCTTACAAATTATGACACAATATTCGATTTCTTGGACGGTGGAGACGATCCTCTTAGCGAGGCTGTAAGTATTACAAATCAGGCATTGGTGGCAAAACTGATGCACAAGCAGGCGTATGAGTTTCTAAGCCAGATGCCTCCGCATGGCAAGGCTCTTACTGTGACATTCGTTGGGCGACAAACAGAGTCGATCCCGGACATCGTTGAGTCCGCATTTTCACCTGGCAAGCTGTTCAAGGCCAGGATTTCCGTATCCACTCTCTGGAAAGACTTTCGGAATCAAATGAGATCGGTATACCCTCGGAAGCCTTTGATGACGCAGAAAGTAGCGATTAATGCGGAACAGGGCCCGTTGAACGTGCAGTCAATTAGTCATTCTGTTCAGCTGCTCAATGCGGTCATCCTCAACGAAGAACTTATCCACGAATCCCTCTCTGGGCCTCAGGATGAGATGCTCGCCCTCTCCGTCCTCGAGACCTTCACTGAGTTGCTCAAAGGTCTGCGTACGAACATTTCACACCAAGGGCATGACGCTGACCATCTTACAGAGCGCGTTGACTCGGATGTCTCCAGTTCGTACTTCAATGACGAGTCTCGCCTTACTGAGCGCCTCATGGCATTTCTGCAATCATCACTAAACCAAGGGCTCAACCGAAATCTTACGCTGCACTGCTACATAGCCTTACTTGAAGCTTTCAACCACGGCCGCGGCGTCTGGGATACATTCAAGGCTTGCGCTGGTCTCGATGAGCTCCACTTCGATCTCATTTGCCATAAATGTGAAAGTTTCCGCGAGCTGATAACGGTCAACATCGAGAATCAATGCCAACACCTTTCTGAGTAAGTCCCGGCAAACACATTGTTCGATGTCTTTTTCGTGAATATCGACTGATCCTGCGCAATAGGAAATCCGCTGTCGAAAAGAATGAACTTATTTCATTCTACTGGAACGTTTTGTCCAGTCTTCTTCCGCGCGCTTCCCAATGCTCGAAGTCTTGCCAGCAGCTTTTCGACTTGTCAGTCAAGGCGTTCCGCTGGTATGACGAATTCCAACGAGATGAGGATATCCTTAGGGGCTATATAAACTCCTGGAGTGAGCTTCTTCTCGATCATGATTATGAAGCTTGCGTTGGCCGCTCCGAGATTGATTTCGTCGTATCTGGATTTGCGCAACTTCTCCAGACGGCTGTGCAATCACTCAAGTCGCTCAAGAAGCCATTGGGTATCGACAATCTTGCTCCAAAAATTTTCACGGAGTTCCTCTTTCCTCAATCCTCCGAAATAATGTCCAGTGGAGAACACGGTGAATTTGAAATACTCCCCGTGCTGGATACAAAGACGAGAACAATATTGTATGATCTGATCATGGCTCTCTGTGAAGATCCGACTGTTTACAAGCACATGATCGACCTAAACCACCAACTTTTAGAGAGCTGCGCCCATGATGGCAACGACGATTACATACTCGGCGGATCAAAAGAGCTTCGTTCTGAAACCGGCTACGTCGGACTTGAAAACCCCCAAGCTCTCTGTTACATGAACTCTATGATGACGCAGCTCTTCATGGACATCGAGTTTAGGAAATTCGTCTTTGAAGCGGAGAGTGGAACCAACGATGGTTTATTGAAGGCCATGCAGGAACTCTTCGCCACTATGCAGAGCAGCTACAGTAGATCTGTCGATATGAAACCTTTTGCGAACTGCGTTCGGGGCACGGACAAGAAGCCGATCAACGTCGCGATTCAGATGGACACCGAGGAATTTTTCCGACTACTCATGGATCAGCTCGAAAGCGAGCTGCGTTCGCCTGAGGAGAAGCAGCGTCTGCGGAATTTCTATGGCGGCCGCTCTGTTAACCAGATCAAATCGAAGGACTGTCAACATGTCTCCGAGACTACGGAGACGCTTTTCAATCTGCCCCTGGAAGTGAAAGGCAAGGAGACGTTGGAAGACAGCCTAAGGGCCTACGTGGAAGGCGAAAGCCTAGAGGGCGAGAACAAGTACAAATGCGAGCCATGTGGTGGACGTCTTGTCAACGCCGTCAAGCGCACTTGCCTTCAAAGTGTTCCTGACAACCTGATAGTCCATCTCAAGCGATTTGACTTTGATCCGTTCACGATGACCCGAAGCAAGATCAACGACTATTTCCGCTTCCCGTCACGCATCGACATGAGCCCATACAAAGTGGAATATCTTAGCGATCCAGACAAGCCTGTCGAGGAAGACGTCTTTGAGCTGGTCGGTATCCTGGTCCATGCGGGAGGTGTTGAACAGGGTCACTATTGGTCTTACATCCGCGTTCGACCCGATAACGGAGGATCTTCGCGATGGATCAAATTCAACGACGATACTGTCACTGAGCAGGACCTCAGCAAGGTCGAATCCGAGTGCTATGGTGGCAACGGCCGACACACCTCTGCTTACATGCTTCTCTATCAGCGGGCCTCCTCTATGTGCAAAAACGGCGTTGATGTCCTTCGCGCTCCTCAATCACTTAATCCTATCGCAAAGATGCCTAAAGGACTGGAGGAGTCAGTCGCATCCTCAAATGAGCGCCATATTCGCTCCTACTGCATATTCGACCAAGCTCATGCGCTATTCATCCGCAGGATGATCCCGCAGATGAGAATGATCAACAAAGGTGTCTGCACGGAAAACCACGGTCTCGAAAAGTTGGTCATCAACATGTGCTTGAAGCACATCTATGAAGTAAGCGGACGTGGCCAGGACACCGAGGAATTGAACCGCATCATAGTAGACTTGAAGAAGACTGTTCATCGATGCGCCGAATGCACGAAACTGGCCCTTGACTGGATCGCCAACCATGACCATGCCTTGTCTGACTGGTTCATCTTCTCTTACCAGGCCGATGCCGGTAATACAGTCGGCTTCCAGCTTGGTTGCTTCATCGTTGAATCCTTGAAGGAGCTTCGCCATCGTGATCCTTCCAAGTACGGTTTAGATGGTAGTCAACAAGATCTCGAGCAAGCATTCGAGGACGGGCGAGACGGGGCTCTGCACAACATCCTCACACGAATGAAGTCTACGATCCAGAATTTATACCACTGCCCTCGTGGTCTGGACATTACGCAACATGTGTGGGATATGTACTTCAAATTCCTAGTTGCATTGCTCGATTTTGGCCTGCACGAGGTTGCAGTCCTGCTGGATTACGGATTCCTCCAGACGTGCCTTGAAATATACCACGTGGATTCAGTCCCGGAAATGGCGCAACGCTATCCACAGCTCCGACAGACTCTGTCAAGGAAGAACTGCAAGCCTTCTTTCGTTGAGCTAACGTCTTTTTTGTGGCGCATGATCTGCCATGTCGACCTAGAAGCAGATCTTGTTCCGACCACCATCGAGCGCATTCGGTCTTTTGCTGATTCTGAGAACCAGAAATTCCCTCTTACTCATATGGAGCGGAGTCTATTCTACCGGTGGGACAAGGATAATAGCTGCCTCACTGTCCTAAATCGGGTCCTCGAGACATGGGAACTATCGCCGAACCGTAGTTTCATTCCGGGAGAAATCATTAAGCTGATGATGGCGGTGGAGCCGGATGCAGGCAACATGCGTGCTATCCACATCACGATCCACGAAGGCGTCGAGCTCCTCATGCCTCACGTGAGTGCACCATTTGTCATGGGTGCGCTCTACTATTGCTGGGTCGCCCCTAAGCCGAAGGAAGCGGTGCTGATGATTCAGGACATTGTGAATTGCATGATCCTGGAGAAGCAGCTTCTCGGAGAGGCGTTTTGCACCTTCATCTCGAACTTGGCAGGTTTGCGGAACGAAAATTGGGGTCAAAGGTATCCGGACTTCTTCTACGTTCAAGTTGTCGAGCATGCGCACCTTTGGGCAATCAGACTCATGTGCTTCGACGATTCTGACGTTCAGCAACATACTCTAAACCTTGCAAAGAGGTTGATTACTGACAACATCCCAAACCGCCCGTGCGTAAGGAGGGATTGGGATACTGAAGCTGGCCTCGGTGCACGCGTTCGTGCGGTGCAAGACCTCATACGGCACGCTTACGACCGGGTGCTTTACATTCAGAGGGATGCGGACGTCTCCCGCAGCTTCGTGGAGCCACTCTTCACCCTCATGCACGATTGCCACCGCTACATCAAGGCTCTGCAAAACGCGTACCCACAAGCCCTTGCCGAGCCTGACATCCAAGATCTCCACCAGAGATGCATTGCGATGGACAGGATGTGGAGGGACTGGCCAGAAAGTGATGATTACGAGTCGAGTAAGTATAATCGTGCCGGAGGGTTTGATCACATGGAGAACCTCTAAATCCGTACCACGAGAAGCAAATCCACATTTCAGTACCATCTCATCAACATTCTCTTCATAACGAGTCAAAAATGCGACTAACGCATGAGCAACAACAGCTTTCTCGGCAGACGAGGAACTGGAATACACGGACAATGACGTCGAAGCCGTCTGAAACCACGGTAACGATGAGCATGACTGCATCCCAGAACTTCTATTCGAGCTTGAACCTTCTTGTCGCAAAGGTTTTGACCCCTCTTTTGGGCGAATTGGCGTTTTGGAGAGATTGTGGGCTCCATACCTCGGATGATAACGACTGGGTTTTGACAGCAGAGTTTGCAGATCTTGCCTTCGGCTTCCATCGGTCTTGGCTCCTGCGAACCTCCAGGCCAGCCTGCGTCGGGAGTGAACGAGGGGCGCAGACTCTATGCGGTGGAAAGGTTTCTGGTAGCGTTGGTTCTTTCCTTGCTTTTCCCAAATCAGATATTGCGGTCGACGAGCCTGCCTACCATTAGACATCCTAGGGCAGAGCTACTGATGATTGAACTTTTTCTCTTATGCATGGCGACGGCGATGGGCAAAACAGGGAAGAAAAAATTGTTCACGAAAATATTGGGTCGTAATGGTGGGCTTTTTTCTTCTATTCATGCGGTCTTCTTCCTTTACATTAGGGTTGAGCGTTTCTAGCGTCTTTCTTCACACCTCTGGTTTTTTTTTTTTTCGTTGAGATCATGGCTGAGACTGGGCATTACGAAAGGCACACGACTGGGTGAATGATAAAGGAGTGATTTGAACGTTACGGGCTTGGTCTGGGATTTTCTTTCTCTCATTGCGGTAAGGAGACGAGCCAACACACTCTCCACCTCTAGTGGCATCAAGTAGGGACGGGTAGCGAGACTGTGTTTTTTTTCTTTTATAGACGCTCGTTCGCTCATGTATAGCAAGGGCCAAAGGAGCGCAGAGATTTGCAAAAAAAAAAAAAATCCTAGATTTAACCTCCCCTCTCTGTCTTGCTGCGACATAACGTTAAACGTTCAGTGACGCTGGGCCGCTTTGACTTGCTGGCTTAATCGAGCATTGAGCTTGCTATTGTCCCTATTCACCCTCGCTTAAGTTCACTGTTAATTGTGAATGTGAGCCTATTCACCCTATTGTTGCCAATGTCATCTATTGTCTACTGCTACTGTTGTCCCATGCAACCTCTGTCCAGGGAATCTATATAATCCGCTTTCTTCCTCAACCTTCCTTCCTTTCCTCGGCGACCTTTACAACCACCACTTCCGAACCTTCTTCTACTCTCCAAAGCTCTCCCAACAGGTCCATTTCCAGTCCACGCCACATCAACCTCAACCCACAACCAGCCACCATGGCAAGCCAATACATGTCGCCACCCATCATCTGGTCGCCGGCTGGTCCGGCCACCACCACCTCCTCCTCTGTCGCCGCCACTGCTGCGCCCGCTCCCACTCCCACAGGCGCCGCCATCATCATCGACTTGGGAAGCCCGTCGCCCTCGCCGTCCCCCGCCTTGGGCCCGTGGCCCGACATCGTCGATCTGGGTTCCGAGCCCAGCAGCAGCCCGCCGCCAGTCGCCTCGCTGCCGCCACCATCATCACCACTAGCAACAGCAGCAGCAGCAGCAGCAGCAGCAGCAGCTCGCGCCCGGCCGGTCGTGGCGTTCCCTTCGCCGCCGCCGCCGCTGCCCGCGCGCCCGCAGTCGGCGGGACAAGGCACCAACAAGCGGAAGCGGGTCGGCGACGGGCCGGACCCGGGGAGGGAGGACGAGTTCCGGGAGCAGCGGGGGGGCCGCGTCGTCACCATGGCCAAGCGGGCCCGGTCCGCCGGGTACGGCGCGAGGCTGGGACTGCCGTCTCCCGCCCGGCAGCTGGCCGGCCCGGCGCCGCGGCCGCCATCGCCCGGTGCCCTCGCTGTTGCTGTCGCTGCCGCCGCCGCTGCCGCTGCCGCCGTCTTGCCTGGCGCTGCCGGGTGGCTGATGCCGCTCCGGAGGGGCAGGATTGGGGATAGGGGGAGGAGGAAGGGCGTCCCGAGCCCGATTCTGGTGGTTGAGGAGGATGCAGAGGACGACGACGACGACGACGACGATGAGGAGGATGAGAGTGGGGAGGAGGAGGAGGAGGGAGAAGGAGAGGAGGAGAACAGACAGGAGAGTGGGGAGGATGACCTCCCCGACTACGAGGAGTACGGGGAAGGGGAGAAGTGAAGGGGGGAGGAGATGCTGGTCGGGCTTGAATCTGGTGCGGTAGAAACGACCGGCTGGTCCGGTTCGTTCTTGCTCAATAGTGCTTTTTTGTTTTCATGAAGGGTCTGGAGCTTTTTCTTTTTATTCCGATAGACATCGTCACGCAGCCAGTGGGCTCGAGACGAGAATTCATCAAAGTTCTTCTGAGGTGCGATTAGCTCATGAAAACACTTCTCCGGGTGTGCTAGTATTGAAGAGTTGTGATGGAAGCGTTAGCTCTGGCTATGTTCTCACTTATAAAAGAGCATGTCTATATATGCATGCGGCTTATGAATTGACTGGATATTCCTACCTCACAGCATTGTAGTTCTGTACACTGTGTATCAAATTGTAAACATATCGATAGCTAGCAAATTTTGTTAATATCAATGACATGGGTCTGTGGTTTAGTGGTATAATACTCCCTTAGCACCTCCGATCCCTGCCCCCAATCAGGGTTAATTCGGGTTAATTAATGGGAGTGGTCCCGGGTTCGATTCCCGGCGGATCCAGCTTCTCACTGGTTAGAATCTAGTATAAGTCCCATTCTTTTTGTGTTATGGAGGTGCTCCAGACGTTTTGTGTGACCAGAAGGCGGGGTGGCCAGGAGTGGCTGATGTTGCGAGGTGTAACGCTCTTTTTGCTTTCCCAACAAAGCAAGTCCCTACCGGCCGGGCGTCAAGCAAGCTACAAGTCGTGGGAAGAGAGCCGGAATGGCGTACAGAACAGTGGCAGCTGGAGGAGGAGAGACCGAAAATTTCTGCGGAGAGCGAATCAGGGATGGGCAGACGTAGGCGGAATAGCGGTCGGCTAGGGCCGAAGTGACGGGCGGTAAGCGAATGCGACTACGGCGCGCAGGGAAGCATGACATGCATAGCGACAGCGAAAAGGAGACCGCCGGGCAACGAATGATCAAAATTTGCCAGTACGAGAAATTGGAACCGCGGTCTGCCGCGGAGACGACTGCTCAAAATGGGCGAATAGAGAGTGCACCTACAAAGTTAAGTCATGCATTACGCAGAGCTCTGGCGTCATGCTTGGATTATGTGCTCGGGCCGTGGAGTCAGCAAACAGGTAAACAAAGCCACGGACGTGTAGGCTTTTCACGTGGCGTGCGGAGAACGAACAAACTCAACGCTTGCACAGGTCGGCACCGGTTTCCGTAGCAAGGAACGAAGCATGGCGGGCGCAGCTGGATGAGCTTGCATGGCACCATTGCGGTCGAAGCATGGTCGCGGCGCGCGGTCGACTGGTCGGCGGGCTTGGCTCTCGTACCGCGGAATCACCATGGCACACGCGGAACGTCCGAGGGGAACGCATGTCTGGCGAGCGGGACCGCAGGTGACGCGATTTGGCGAGCCGTGCAGAGGAGGCCTCAGTGCCGACCACACGCGGCACTCAAGTCCGCGCGTGCCTGCGTTGCGGGCTGCGGGCTGCGGGCTGCGGCCATGTTGGAGGGGTCCAAGGGCAGAGTGCGCAAGCAGCGGGTGAAGGGCGAACACAGCCTCACGAGGGGCGCTGGGCCGGACGTCTCAGGTGGTGGGCTGGCGCGTCTTGAAACGTGAGGGCGTGGAGCGAGGCTAGAAGAGGCGGCGGCGACGACGACAAAGGGCGACAGGCGACAGGCGACCGGCGATGATCTCGCGAATCTCAGCGGGAGCGCTATCGCAGGAGCCAGCGCTGCTGCTATTTTTTGGTGCGAGTACGGCGCTGGGCCGCCAGCCTGCCCAAAGCGGCGAGCGATTTGATTGCTCCAAGCTTCTGCAGCACTGCGCTAAGCCTGTTCCTGGCCGTGTAACCCCCGCCCCTGCCATCTCTCCCGACGACGGCAAATCATCGCTCCCACCTGCTCGCGCTCCTCGCGCTGCCCGCCTCCAGCAACGCAAAAGCGCGCCAGCTCCAGCTCGCGCGTCCTCGCTTGCGGCTCTACCACCCAGCGACGCGACCGACGCCTGCCTCTTGCCGTCCCCTCGACCGTGTGATCACCGCCGCCTCTGCCCCGTCCCACCCGGCTCTCTGCGAGCTAAACACCTTCTATCGTTTCGACATCTGTCAGCGGCGCCGTAGACTGCCCGCCATGTGGACCTCACTGCAACCTTGAAGCCTCGCCCGTTTCTTGCGGCCGAGCAAGCCGACGTGCCAGGCCTGTCCGCGGATGCTGCGTCGTCTGGCCGCCTGCCCCCCGGCTGCCCTGGTCCCTGTCCCACTGCCCGATTCTGACCACCCGATGCTCTTTCGGGCAACCCATGCCCAGAGTGAGCCCGTCCGTCGCTTAGTGAAGGCCTCGATATGGCGCCCGTCATGCACCGCTCCGTTCTTGGCAACGCGCCAGTCGACCATGTGCCCCGTGTGCCGCAGGGAACCTTTCCTCCTGCCTATACCCGCTATCGACGTAAGTGCCGTCGCCGCTTCTCCCATCCAGCTTCGCATCGAAGTCATGGCTTGGAGGATTGGTGCCGACCGCCGCTTCTGGGCCTTGACAGGTCATCCAATGCCCGTCCTGTCCAGCTTTGCGTGCCGTCTTCTCTATATTCTACCTGTCCACCGCCGCCCAGCCCGTCCCTTTTCCCTCCCTTTCGTCGCTCTTTCTTTTTCAATATTCCGGGGACATTGCTTCTTTTGCTGCCGACGGCAGGCCGGGGTGTGCGCGTACTCCTGCCCACAAGTCAGGACACTTAAAACGTTTCAGCTATAGCCAAGACCCCGAGACGACCTGGTAGATCTCCCGGTAGCCCTTTGCGGAACTCTTCGCGAGGGCCCGCCCTGCCACCCTACTATAGAAGGCATTACCCGCCAGCCTGACTTCGAGGCCCTTGTTCGCCCCTCCCGTTCCCCTCCACCGGACTGACCCTCTCTTTTCTCTTTGGTCGAGTAGAGCTTGACTGCCTCTACTGCCATTGTCGTTCTTTATACCCCGAATCCCAGACCGCTCTCTTTCCCGACCCGGACCTGTCGTCCGCGACATATAGCTGCCCAGCAGCAACTCGATCTTTTTTTTTAATCCTACCTCTTGTATCTAATTCTAATCATGGGCTGGTTTGGAAGCCTTGGCTTGGCATGGAAATACTTGTGCGTGAATCTGCAGCTTAGCATCTCGCTCAACACTGACGTAGCGTGCAGTCTCGTCTTTGCCTGTCTGTTGGTACTCACAGTTGTTGCTGGCCTCGTCAAAGTGCTCTACAACAGGAAACAGTAAGCCTTCATCCATCCTGTGGAGTCGCTCGCCTACCGCTAACAATGCGCACAGGTTGAAAAAGCACCTAGCGCTCAAGGCCGAGCAAAATAAAGAGGAGACGGATCATTTAGCTCTAAATGACAGACCAAAGGACGAGGGCGATCTTTTTGGAATCAGGGCGCTAGAAGCAGGATATTATGGCGGTGTTGCCCAGTCGCGCCCGACCTCTCCCACGCCCTCTTCGATGGGCTCGTCCCGGCATCCTTCCATCAGTACCAACACGTTGATCGGCAGTGCCGCGTCTCCCACTCCCAAACTTATTTCTCCGGCCACCAGCGTCACCCACCTTCCCCACGCTAGGAACACCTCTGGAGATGCTCCTCCCAAGACTCCCTCCTCTCCGCCACGCAGAAATCCTCCATCAATGCTGAGGCTAGAACCTTCACAAGCAGAGCTCAACGGCAGGAAGAATCACGGTGCTGTTGACGCCGCGGTTCAGAGGCCTTCGTCTCCTGTTGAGCCGCAATTGCCGCAGTCTCCCGAATCGCCAAGGTCTCAACGCTCTCCGAGGTCTCCGAGATCACCGTACCGTGCTGATGGTGGCCTCAAATCACCAGCGATTACCGTATCGGCCGCCTCGGAGTACGAGAGCGAGGCTCCGATGTCGCCTGAGCTTCTTCGTCCTGCTGTCTACAAGCCAAATGCGCCGCAGCTCCCTGTTGTGGAGAGCGTTTCTCGCATTTCCTGGAGGCATGAGGGTGCAGATGGCATGGGAGCAAACGCGCAATCAGTGGCGGCCTCCTTGGATTACACTATGGGGGCCCCTTCTACTAGGAGTAACCCTTCATCGCCAGCCCGGTCTGCATCTCCGCTGCCATCTCCGATTAAAATCTCTCCTACCCCGTATATCCCCCGCCGTTCAAGAGACGAGCCGCGTTCCATTTTTCCCGCTGAGCCTCGCGAGCCAAGGTCCAGGAAGAGCTCCTTTTCGTCCGTCAGGAGCCGCCGAACCAGTGAGTCGTCATGCAGTCCACTTTGCTCATTGGTCATTCTTGCTAACATGCTGCAGAAGCAGAGGACGAGGAAGATATTCCAGATGTCCCGTCTCTTGCTTCCGATGCTGACCTCTTTATCCTCCCACCGACGGTTTACGTGCCAACGCACAGCCGTGATGTTAGCATGTCTGCAAGCGACTACAGCACGGACTCTCGCCGGCGCTCATCTGTGTCCAGTGTTGAAACGCTCACATACCAGACGTCTCCGGTGTCCAAAATCGGCATTGCGCGTAGCAATAGTGCCGCCAGCCGGAGGCTTAGCGTCGGTGGTAACTCGCTGATGCCTCCGCCGTCGCCTAATGCCAGCAGCAAAGACCGGTTTAGCGAATTCTTTGATGCTTACTACCGACATTCCCAGTCACTGACGGAGCCGGATCAGAGCATCGAGATGTCGCGCACGGAGACGCTGGCAATTCCAAGGCACTCGACGATCGCTGAGGTGCCGACGCCACTAGGAACACCGCTCGCGTCTCCGATGCCTTATAAGGACCGCATGAGCGTGCGGGTTAGCGAGCCGGGCACAGCGTTATAAAAGCAACGCGAAATGCCACAGTGGGCGAGTGGAGTTGACGCATAGCACAGGCGAGTCTCTGGCGTTTTTCTTCTCCTTCTTCGAATGGCACTATTGCATGCATAGCTAGGCGGCCAGAGCGTCCTTTTTTTTTTTCAGCCTCTTCCTCCATGATTCCTGATTCCCACAAAGTTTTGTTTTATCTTACCTAACCTCACGGCCGGGCAATATTTCTTTGCGGCGGCACCTCTCCTACTACCATCTAGCAGCGGCGCATCCGGCCAATGACGTACAAAAGAAGGACCGAGAGTTGGAACAAGGCACTTACAAGCACCAGTACATAGAGTAAAGTGTATAATAGTAATAACCCCCTTTCTTTCGAGGGCAGCAGAGACTGCAGAGAGGCAGGCTCAGCGGCCGAAGAAATGGACGAACAAAATTTTTTCAGAAAACGATTACCTTGGAGCATGACTCTCGCGCCAATGAAAGCAATGATTTTATGAGGAGGTCGATCGGCATAGCGATGAAGTGGGTTGTGAGGCGTTGTGGATGGGCGCACAATGAGCTGACCACCACGTGTTTATGGTTCAAGAGCAACGCTCAGGCAGCGCGGCAGAGTGTGGGGGGGCAGAGGAATGTGGTGGCCGGTTTCTGTCGGGCGTTGGGGCGAATCGGCGGCAATGGAGGTGGGCTTCTCCAGGCACATGCAGCATCTTGCTGGCTGGTGCGTTCCTGCATGTGAAAGCTCGGCCGTCTCACCGCCCAGCGGCCTCCGTGCCTCAGTGCCTCTCCTGGCGCCACCCGATTCCCCATTATCACGACCCTGGCCCAGCAATCGCGAGACCTCTCGACGACTTTTTCTCTCTTTGCGTTTCTCCTTCGCGCCAATCCCTTTTGACCTGCCCGACATCTGACTGCCGCACCGTTTAATAATAAGCTTGCGTACCTGCTTCCGCCCGAAACAAGGCTGCGGCTCTGTTTTAAGCTGCTGATCTGGACCGCTGGTGCCTTGATTTCCTTCCCGCGCACGACTCGACTTTGTTGGACCCTTCGCTATTTCAACCCACCCTCACCACCGATTCTCCACACCACACTCTGCGTGTGCGCCCGCGCGCCCGGCACTCTTAGCGCGCCAGTGCTGCAACTCATTCCCATCGAACCACTTGCTGTCGACCATCGCCGAGGAACGAATCGCCGCCGCCGCTTCCTCAACAAGCGCAAGACGTCGGACTACCGCAGCTCACGAACACGACCACCACCGCCACCATGCCCCTCATAATCGACGGCACGCCTTCGCCCTCGGCGACCGACCCCACCGCGCTGGGGCCCTTCCGCGACGAGAAAGAAGAGCGCCGCCGCGTGCACCACGACGCCGACGTCGTCATCATCGGCGCAGGCGTCTTCGGCTCCGCCGCCGCCGTCGCCATGGCGCGCCAGGGCCGCTCCGTCATCCTGCTGGAGAGGTCGCTCAAGATGCCCGACCGCATCGTCGGCGAGCTGCTGCAGCCCGGCGGCGTGCAGGCCCTGCGCGAGCTCGGCCTCGAGGACTGCCTCGAGGGCATCGACGCTATTGCGTGCTACGGCTACGACGTGGTGTACTACGGGACCGGCGTGAGGATTCCTTATCCGGAGAATGCGGGGAACACGGGCACGAAGACGCCGCAGGGAAGGGGTTTCCATCATGGCCGCTTCATTCAGAGGCTGAGGGAGGCGGCCATGAAGGAGCCGAATATCACGGTGGTGGAGGCCGAGGCGAAGGAGTTGGTGAGGAATGGATGGACCGGGCAGGTTTTGGGCGTGGAGTGTCAGACGAAGGGAGAGAAGGACTACGTATGAGGCATCCGAAGATCCGTGGCTTGTGGATGTGGGTGCTAATCGGTGATGGACAGTACTTCGGCCACATCACCCTCGTTGCTGATGGCTACGCCTCCAAATTCCGCAAGTCGAACCACCCCCACGTCCCGCAAGTGCGGTCGAAGTTTTTTGCGCTCGAGCTTATCGATGCTGAGCTGCCCATGCCCGGCCATGGTCACGTTATCCTCAGCGAGGGTCCGCCAGTCCTCCTGTACCAAATTGGCACCCATGAGACCCGCGCTCTGATCGACATCCCGGATGGTCTCCCCTCCGCATCCGTCAAGAACGGGGGTGTCAAAAACCACCTTGAGAACGTTGTCCTACCATCTCTCCCTAAGTGCGTCCAGCCATCATTCGAGGCCGCCATGCGCGCTGGCAAACTGCGCTCCATGCCCAACTCGTTCTTGCCTCCGGCTACGAACAGGACGCCCGGCCTGGTGATTGCCGGCGATGCATTGAACATGAGGCATCCCCTGACGGGCGGCGGCATGACCGTCGCGTTCAATGACGTGGTGCTGCTCGCGGAGCTGCTGCATCCGAAGAACGTCCCTAGTCTGGCGGACCAGAAGGCGGTATTAAGGCAGATGCGCGCCTTCCACTGGCGTAGGAAGAACTGGGCGGCCGTGATCAACATTCTGGCGCTAGCGCTGTACGCGTTGTTCGCCGCTGACGGTGAGTTTGTACACACTTTCCCAACGTCACCGGACAGATACCAGACCTCCATGATTCTGCCCTCGCTCTGGAGCGATAGCTGACATATCTCCAAACAGACCCCAACCTGAAGGCCCTTCAACTCGGCTGCTTCCGCTACTTCCAGCGCGGCGGTGACTGCATCGATGGCCCTGTAGGCCTGCTCGCTGGTATCATCCGCCAGCCGCTCATCTTGTTCTATCACTTCTTCTCCGTCGCCATTTACGCCATCAGGATCCGCGTTGCCGATGCGCCGCTGCTGCTAAAGCCGTGGGCGCTGGTGAGCAGTGTTACAGTCTTTTGGACTGCGTGTAGGGTCATTTTCCCGTATATTTGGTGTGAATTGATGCCTTGAGACCCGTACGGCGAGAAGCCTATATGATGTTGCGGGGCATTGGTTGTGGAAGAAGAGAGAGTATGGGTCGAAGTGGGGGAAATGAGTGATCATGAGAGCCATGTGTTCCATGAATGGGAGTGATAGTTACGCGTGGCAAGGGGGCAGCGGCCGGGCGTCGTATATATGGGAAGCTCCCGCCTCCTGTATCTTGTCACATGGTTTTGCATAAGGGTCGCAGGGCGTCTGGAAAGAAGGAGAAGGGGTTTTGTAACATGAGGTTTACGATGCTTATTATGTTCTTGATGCTTGTCTTGTAGACCATGCCCTGATACTTTTGTTACTTGTAGTCCTTCGATGAGTAGATTGTAATTTCTAATGCTCTTGAGAAATAACTTCGGTCGTCGTATTTCAAGCTGACTCTAGAAGGTGGCGGATCAGCTAGTTGACGCTACTCTAGCCCTTTGCAAAAAAAAAAAAAAAAACTTGCGAAGACGCCGACAGGCAAATTTGACCGATCATTCCACTTCGTCGGTACCAATTTTGAGCGCGAGACGCATTCGTACAAGCCAAAAGACCTTTGTACGAGGTGGGTATAAGAAGCATTGTAACAGCAACTTGCTAAGGTGTGCACATGAAGTTGAAGCAGTATTCGGGTCGTAAAAGCTCGACAATGGCGATGCCATATGGGCCTGGATGTATGCTTCGACTGCTCACCGGGCGGATTGCCTATTGCAAAATTTTTGGGTCGACCTCGCACCCCAGGTTTCAAGAGCCCAAGACTACTGCCCAACAGTCAACAAGTTCATGAGCATCCAACCAGATAGCAATGGAGGCGTATGAATAGTTATTCTTATGGCGATCCGAATATAAATCTCATGACGTTCCTGCTCGCACCGCTAAGAAAACAGTGTTTTTCTCAGCTTGCGTAGCCATACACAAGCGAGCCGTGAACTCTACCGTACTTCTTCAAATCCCATACAAATGGACGCCTACAAGCTGCGCTGAAGCGAAGTTACAAAGCCCGGAGGATCCGTTTCGGGCCGTCGAAGCAGCTCTTCGATCGGAAACAGGATCAATTTTCCACGGTGACATTCAAGAACAAAGAGCGCCTCAGTAATTTCCTCTGCTTTGTGCTGGCTATCGACTACCAAGTCTCCATCTGGCATCATGGCGTTCGAAAACTCCCTTGCGAGTTACCGAGTCGGCGCTTGTCGGCAAGCGATTTAGAGCACTTCACCTGGCTAGGCAAGGCCATCGCCCTGTTTCTGGAACTCAAAGACCAGAAAGACCACCCACACGCGTGAGAAGACATGATTGCTCTTTCTGGCAACTTGTTGCTGAACCTCAATAGGCCGGCGCGGAGTCTGGGCTGGTTTGCCAGCTGACTATGTAGTCGCTGCCATCTGGCGCTTCTCGGTGGACGCGAATGAACGTGGGATATACAGAAGGTCCCTGATGGCAGTGCATGGCTATTGGGGGATTCGGACGATTGTGAGCAGGCTATGGTATGACAGGAATGTGGTGATCCCGCGGATTGCCGCCCGGGATCGAGTCTACATCCATGAGGGGACTTCTCTAACGATTGGACCAGGTGCGATACGTTTGCTTCAATGCTCTTGAAAGACGAGAATTGGTGCTCACAGATCCCAACAACGAGCGTGATCCGGGTGTGTGCTGTCGGATCACATGGAGCAATTCCGAACTGTCTGACGAGTGCAGGCGTATGGCTGAAAGAAACCATGAAGGACGTACTTGCATACATGAACCGCGCGAGTAACGACATTAAGGACAAGTCCAACCATAACGGACGATTTCGGAGTTCAGCCGAGGCGACAGCAAGCGCGTTTAGAATATTTCGCGGAAAAAGTCTAAGAGAGACCAGCAATCTCCACATGCGGACGAGCTTTCACCGTCTGAGGGCCAGCTGCGCAAAGCTGTTCATCCGAGCGCTGCTCGTTTGACAGCCTTAAAAGTGGGGATAATGCAGGTATTCGGGAGACTTCATCAGGAGGGTGGAGAAGAATACCGAACCTTAATTAGGCTGTTGCGCTTCGTTCTGCTACGGATCATGCATCGGATGTCAGCCGCACGCAGAAACGACTGTGCTTGGTATAGTCATCATTTTTGCAGAGCTTCAAAGTCAGCTTACATGTATTATTTATTTCTCTGCTGTTCATATTAAGTATAATCCAGTGGTTTCTCTCTGTATTTGTAAACAATGATCAACATGAACACTCGGTGTTCCTATTCGGGATACTTCGCCTTCTATGAGCATGTATTTTGTTTTGGTACAGCCCATACGGAACAAGAAGGAGTGATAGAAGCATTTGCAGTGCAGTTGCCCCAACGCAAGAAAGAGCAGCAGCACTCATGTACCTTTAATCCTTTCGTATTGCCTACCTTCTTCTTCTCTTGTTCGGCCGCCGACGTACGCCTGACGGTATGCATGACCTGCTCCGATTTCCAACTCAGAAGCAATCCGTGGTGGAGAATATATGTGCTAACTCTTCCTATGGGTATTTATTAGACCCTGCTGTTCTTGCCAGCCCGCTTTTCTTGTAGGTCATCCATCAAACCTCCAAGCTGCTCCCTTGCTCCCTTAGACTGCTCCCAAGCTCACCCCACACTTCCCGTCAAGCAATACCATCCTCAGTTTTCCATCAATCAAAGTATCGATAACCTGTGCAGTGATGACACAGGAAGAGCTCTCACTGATGAATGACTATAAGCGACGACAACAACAGCGACGACGACGACAACGACGACGACGACGACCACCACCACCACCACCATATCCACCGCTGCCGCCACCGTGCCTCCCCCGCCGGCCGACCCGGTGCTCCCTCCCGCTTCGGCTCCCCCGAAAGGGATGCCGCCCCTGCCCGTCGTGTCTGCCCCGGGCTTGGTCGGCCAGGTTATGCGACGCCTCCGGCCTCGGGCGACGCCCGCCCCCTCTTGCTGGTGTTCGAGCCGCGGTAGTTTTTTTTTTCTTTTTTTTTTCTTTGAACTTGTCTTGTGTCTTCTCCTTCTTGTTATTGTTTGTGTGTGTGGTATATGGTATACTTCTTTCTTTGTATATTTATATTGTTGATTGCCAGTCAATATGAAGAGGGGTGTGTGTGTGTGTGTGTGTGTGTGTTTGTCCGGGTTCCTATATTATATTTAGTATTTGCTGAGTTGTTTGCGGGCTGCTTGCCCACAGTAAGTCGTTCGCGTGGGCCCGAGGCCGTTCAAAATCCATGTTTTCGCTCGCTAACAGTTACGGATCTATTCTAAGCTTGCGTGAATGATGTGATTACACTTTAGAAAAGACAACTTATATGAGGTGAAGATTTCCGCGCCTATCGTGAAGTGCTATTCCCTCCTGTAGTTAGAAATTCTAATTCCTATTTTTGGTATGCGTAGGAAGCTATCAGTGCGTCTTGAACATAGTTTCATTTCTTGTAACTCTTAGATCGTACGAGATCCAGTTTTTATTTTCTAAGCGCTCTCAGTCCTCCATCGATGAACCCATCCATTCCATATGATACCAACCAGATACCCTAACCCTTACATCTCCAATTATATCCGCTTCACCTCTTCCCCTTCTTCTTCTTTTTATTTCCACCACCGCCTCCGCTGGCAATCTGTGGCTGCTGCTGCTGCTGCTGCTGCTGCTGCTGCTGCTGCTGACCGTGCTTCTCCTCCACGACAACACCACCCTGGGTCAGCCCAGCCTGCCTCAACTTGCCCTTCCTACCCTTCGGCTTGTAGTAGCTCCGATCTCTCATGGGTAGCCACCTCTCCGGATCGACCTTCTTGTTGGGATCGAAGTCCTTGGGCATCCTGCTCTTCCTGATCTTCTTGTTCTTGCCCTCCTCCGCGTGCTTCTCCTTGGGCGCGGATCTCTTGGTGCTCACCTGTTGCTGCTGCAGCGAGGCAGTAGTGGTGGCCACGCCGGCCTTCTCCAACGCATCGATGTCAATATCGGCAACAAGACGCGGGATGGGAGTCAGGGCGTCCAGCTGCGCGGCTTCGACCCTCTCCGGATGCGTTGAGGCGTACGATGCCACAAGTCCCGCTGCGGCGCCACGGTCTGAAGGGTCGTGGGCGAGGAGGGACGAGAAGATTTGCCCTGCTTGTTCGAGGTCCGCCGGCCTCGAGGACTCAAGCAGAGCAGCACCGGCAGCGCGGAGGAGCGAAGCAGGTGGATTGTCACTCCGACTGTTCATCCAGAAGTTGGCGGCCTTGGCGAGCTCGCTACGGACCGAGCCGCGGCGGCCAGCGTGCGCGTAGAGAGCAACCAGTGTACCAACTAGACCAGGGGCAAACCGGGCAGCGAGATCGTCCGCGTTTCCGGTGTTCTCAAGGCGGACCAGAAAGTTCTCCAGGAGGGGCGTGGCGGCACCGTAGTTTCCTTCCTGGACGTAGATTTGAACCACAGTGAGGGCAAGACCGACATCATGGGGTCTCTTATTGACAAGTGGTAGCAGTTCCTTGATAGCTGCTTTACCGGTCGCCCCTTTGGCATGGGCTGCTGCGTTTAGTACAGAGAGAGATGCGGTGACTGGGGAGGTGGAGGCAGGTGCGTCGGCAGCGATCTTCTGAAGAGTGGTACTGGCGACACCTTTGTGCTTGTTGGAAGAAAGCCCCATGACCTGTTCATTGTGATCCAAAATGGCTGACTGAAAGGTGAATGGCTTGTCGTTTACGGGAAGCCTGCCTGATGTCTGAAGCTGGCGCCAGCTCAGATAGGGATTGCGGTCTTTGATGGCCCTAGCCAGGTTGTTGACGCGAGCAATGTGCCGCGTAGAGAGATCTGGGATACTTTTAAATCAATCAGCGACAACAGTCCCGCACCAAGCGTACACTGACCATACTCCTGCATTGACACTTCGACGGCAAGCTTAGCCGCCTCTTCGAACTTGCCGAGCTTGTGCAGCACATAGAGCTGCTGGATGAGAATAGACATGACCTCCGCTTTCTTGTCGTCGTCACTTAAGTCCTCGGACGCTAAGCATAGGTCCTTGGCTCGCTTCAGCAGCACCTCGCCCTGCGCCAATTCGCCGCGTGCGATGCTGCTGCACGCCGTGTTGTAGGCCGTCTCGAAGGCCTCTAGGTCTTCCCGCTCCGGGGTGTTCTTCCGCGCAAGGTTACCCTCACCCTTCCATTGCAATTGCGCATCCACTGCTAGGCTGTTGATGCGCAAGTCGTTGTAATGCTCGAAACCCTCGCCATCCTGTGGGCGCGCGGCCAGACCCTGGTAGACATCGGCGGCACGCGAGAAGTTCTCAGCACGGTAGGTTGCCTGGGCCAAGACGTGCTGTGTTCCGCGGCCGTTGTTGACGGCTTCGGCTGCAACCTTCTCAGCTTCTTGGAGCTTGCCGGTCTTGTACAGCGCATAGGCGTATTCTAGGGCAGCCTGCTTCTTCAATTTGTCTCCACCTTGCTCGATCTGGCGGAGAGCATCGTCGAAGCGGTCAAGCTTGAGCAGGGCGATGGTGCGGACATGCTGGGCGTCGAGGTCATTTTTGGATTTGGCGAGGTGGTTGTTCGCGGCCCTGAGGATCTCCTCGTGATCGTCGAGGTGCGTCTGGGACAGCAGGGCGGCAAGCTCGTTGCCAGTGCTGACGGCCATTGTCGGGGGGAAGGAGTAAGTGGCGGGTTCAGCGGACGGCCATGCGAGTCGAAGTCGGTGGTGCAGCTGTCAAGTGCGGGCGATGGCCGGGAGATCCACGGGGCGTGGGAGCCTTGGGCAGAGCTGTTGGTGGGGTCCTGGGGCCCTGCCTGCCTGCGTGCTGCGCTCCGTGGGGAGCCCGGCTGCGCTTCGCTAAATTTCAGGAACAAGACGTCACTGCTCCAGACTCGAGCTCGCCCCAGCTGCAGTTTGCTCGTGGCCCAGCCGTTTCCATTTCTATAGATTAATGCGTCAAGTGATTCAAGCAATTGGACTTTAGATACGTCCTTTTCATGGTTTCCGTGCATTCTCCCCGTCATCTGCGCATCGGCAATCCAAGACCCGTGTCCCAACGCCTGCAAATGCTATAATGCCCTTCTCAACCTCACGTAAAGCCGCGAACTCCGTCTCTAAAAAATAGTTTCTCAAAGTGCGTCCTCGAATTCATCTGCATCAGATTCCTCGCCTCCAGAAGGTTGAGCAGATGATGCCGGAGGCACGGAGGACAGCGGAGGTGTTGGAGCTGCTGACTCGTCCAGCTTCACCCTCTTCGCTTCTGGTGCACCATCGCCACTGTTCAAGGCCGCAGGCGTACCTATCACATCTTCGAACTCATCATCATCTTCGTCGTCCTCATCATCCTCTTCCTCGTCCTCCTCCTCCTTAGCTTTCCTCTCCTGCTCTTCTCTTAGAGCAGCGAAGTAAGCGTCCAGCTCAGCCGTGTTTGTCTTCTTCTCCTCCGCCGTCTCGAATCCATTTGTGGCGTCATTCGAGAAACTGCTGTCCCCGTTCGTCTTCGCGCCCACAGTCTCGCCGCCCACCGTTGAATGCGTAGCCCATACAGGCAGTTCGTTTGACGCCGCCACCTTCGCCTTGTGCGCTGCCACCCTAGCCTGCTCCGCCGCGGTGTTCTCCTCCTCGGTAGAGATGGTAATCTCAACTTTCTCCGGTCCAGCAGTGAGACCCTTCACGGCAGTAGGGCGAAGCTTCTCATCGGTAACCACCTCGGTCTTCTGCGCCGGGTGAGTGGTTTCGTCACGAGGCACCGGCTTCGCATTTGCGACAGCCTCTTCGCCTGTGACGGCTGGGACCGTGGTGGAGTCGATCTGTTGCAAAATGTCCAGTAGCGGCTTGAACTGCTTGTTGAACTTGGCGGGAGTATCGTCAGCCTCAGGTTCAGCCTCGTCCTCATTGGTGCGCGACTTTAATGGGAATTGGCAACGCTTGCACAGAAAGCCGCGACTTTTGTCCACATTGTCCAGCACCTCCATGGTCGTCCATTGAGACTTGCACCTCGGGCAAAAGTACTCCTTCTTTTCCTGGGTTGGCTTCGAGATGGCCTTTATCTTCTCGTCCAGCATGTGAATGCGGTACTTGGTGCAGTCTACGGCACGGCGGTAGTCGATATAGTAGTACTCGCGGTTCGTTGGCTTCTGGGCACCCTCGCGAGTCTCGGAGCGGACGTAACTGCGGTACGACGAGCGTGAGCGTCGATGTATGCAAATCGGGGCGAGGCAGGCACGTACACTGAAACAAGACCGCCCTCCCTCAACTTGGCGCAATGCTTCTGTGCCTTCTTATGGTTCTTCTCCTCCATCACGAGCGACAGATCGGCAGCGGAGATTCTGCGCGCTGATTAGTATGGGTGCTCGATGTGAGGCAGAGTGAGTCTAGGTACATACGCGCCATGGTTCACCAGAGCGTCAATGACGATGATCTGCTCTGTGTCGTAGAAGACGCGGGCGACAGTGCGGACGAGGACTTTGGCGATCTCCATGGCCTCTGGGTCAGCGGTAGGATGAGGGAGTGTGCATCGGCCGGAGAGGTTGCGCGATGCAGGCGGCCAGAAGCAAAGCGGGTGGTGCCTGGAGGGCTTGTAGGTGAAAGTGAAAGTGAATGGCGCACGGCATGGGGAGCTGGAGGCTGCCGACAGGTAGCTTGGTTGCCTACGGCGGCAAGTTTTGCCGGGTGGGATCTGCATGCATGAAATTTACGGCGGAAAGCTGCGAGCGCGCCGTCACTTTTTTGTCCCGCCATTCTGCCTACTCCACCTCATGCTGCAACGGCCTCCAACATGGACCCGGAGCCTCCCAAGCCTGAGCCTGTGTCTCAAGCGCCTTCGCAACCCGCAATGGACCCCAAACCTGCCGAAAGCACGCCCGCGCCCGCCGACTCCGCTGCCGATCCTCCTTCGGGAGATAGAGACAAGAAGCAATGGCGCGACAAGGGCGTCCGCGGCAACAAGCGCAAGTGGCAGCAGAGTGGCAGCGGTGGCAATCTACAGCATGGTTCGCGCGGTAAGAGAAAAGATATTGGCCGAGGAGAGTATATGTACGCTCCCGCTCCCCGTCCTTCTACACCGCAGCTAAGTAATTCAAAGTCGCAACCAACCAGATAAGCGCGCCCGCAATGAGGATGAGAAAGCCAAACGCCGCCGTCTAGAAGCTGAGGGTGTCGAATCTGTTCTCCCCAAGGCCTTCTCCAAGGAAGAAGTCGAAGCTGAGGAGCGCCGCCCCAAGCGCAAGGTCGTTGTTATGATCGGATACTCGGGCAGTGGTTACAAAGGCATGCAAATGTGAGTGTTTTTTGTGCCCCCGGCGACTACGGATTCTCACACCTTCAAAGTATGCCGAATCACAGAACCATCGAAGGCGATCTTTTCACTGCCTTCGTCAAGGCCGGTGCAATCTCCAAGGCCAACGCCGATGACCCCAAGAAGTCCGCTCTCGTACGCTGCGCCAGGACCGATAAGGGCGTGCATGCCGCCGGGAATGTCATTTCCCTCAAGCTTATTATCGAAGATCCAGATATCGTTCAAAAAATCAACAGCCATCTTTCCCCACAGATCAGAGTATGGGGCATCGAGCGCACAACTGGAAGCTTCAGTGCCTATCAAGCCGTCGACTCGCGGTGGTATGAGTACTTGATCCCTACCTACTCTTTTCTCCCACCTCACCCCAACAGCTATCTGGGGAAGAAGCTCGTCGAGCTAGCAGACGAGGTCGGCGATCGCGAGGGCTATGAGCAGAGGCAAGAGGAGGTTTCAGAATTCTGGAGGGACGTAGATGAGACGCGAATCAAGCCGGCTCTTGCTGAATTGAAGCCATGGGTCAGAGAGCTCGTCGAAAAGGCTCTCTGGGAGTCAGAAACAGACCCTGAAGCTCCTAACGATAAGACGAACCAGGCTGCTGCCGAGGATGCTGCCGACATGGCCCGACCTGTGCGTGTCGGTGGTGACACCGCTGCCGATCCCATGCATACTGATGCCAATGAAAAGACTGAGGAAGCAGCCATCATCATCAATCAGCCAGGGCGGACCAACCCACCGGAACCGACGAAAGAGCCAGAACAAGTCCATGCGTCTCAGGGTGCCGGCGCGCCCGAGTCTGTTCAAGAGCAGGGATCGACCAATGCCCCGGACTCAGAGCCTATGGATATTCAAGCGAACAACTCTGAATCGGCCCCAGCCCAGGACGACTCAGTTCAGACCGCCGTTGACAACCCGAATCCATCTACCGAAGACAACATGCCCCCGACCGACCCTGCGAAGCTTACTTTAGGCCAGAAGCGTGCGATAGAAGCGGCGATCAAGAAAATCAAAGGCATTTACATGGAAGCCAAGAAGGCTTACCGCGTACCCTCGAAGCGTATCGATCGTCTACGCGCTGCCCTTAGCGCATATGTGGGCACAAAGAATTACCACAATTATACAGTCCACAAGACTTTCAAAGACCCGTCGGCAAAGCGTCTTATTAAGAGCTTCAAGGCTGCTGAGAAGCCCATCATCATCAATGGTACAGAATGGATCAGCCTCAAGATCCACGGCCAGAGTTTCATGATGCATCAAATCAGGAAGATGGTTGGTATGGCGGCGTTGGTGGTACGATGTGGCTGCCCGATCGAGCGCATCGGCGAGACATTTGGCAATGTAGACGTCGCGATCCCCAAGGTTCCTGGTCTCGGTCTGTTGCTGGAGCGGCCCGTGTTTGACTCGTACAACGCGAAGGCCGCAGAGAAGTTCAACAGGGAGAAGGTAGAGTTTACAAAGTATGAGAAAGAGATGGAGGAGTTTAAGCAGAGGGAAATCTACGAGAGGATATTCCGCGAGGAAGAGGAGACTAATCAGTAAGTCAAGACTTCAGAGTGGTTCTGTATTCAGACGCTGCTGCAGCGGACTTGCTCACCGATTGAAACTTACAGGTTCAACCAATTCTTTGCTCATATTGATGGCTACAGAGAGCCATTCTTCCTTTACCTCAGTTCCAAGGGCATTAAGGCATCCACGGGCCCTGAGATGGAGCAGGCGAAGAACAAAGGAAAGACCAATAAGCCAAAGGAATACAACAGCGATTCCGAGAGTGATGTCGAGGCTGGTGATGGCTGAATTGAACAGGAAGCGTTATCCTGCTCTGCAGTCACAGATTCAAGCATCTGGGGCCCACTGATAGACATTACGTGGAGTCTCCTTTATGACGTCCACGTGTCACATATTCTTGCACAGGCAAGGCATATCCAAAATAGAGAATATCTGTGGGATCGCTCTTCCGCTCGTAAATCACGCTGAGTGCACCTCCAATCGCGAAGCTAAATTTTCGCGTCGATGGCAAACAGGACATGTACAATCCCAGCCCACTTCTCTGGTCCAAACTAATGTCAGGTTGGAAACCAGTGGTCGCATTGTATGCCTTCTCCGTACATATCTCCGTCTACAGTCCGATCGTCGTCGTCCCTAACTCCGAGCTCCGACACAGGCTCTCATCGATCCCTTCAATCAATATCCTGTAAGCGGTCCCGATTCTCTGGTCGCAAGCGCGAAGATCTGCAAATTATAGCAACGGCCGGAGAAGGACGGCATTGACGGATATAACATCTGTATAGTGACCGCATCAGACAGATGACTCTCCCACGCCGGCCTGCCGTGTCCAACCCTGATGAATTTTCCGCAACCACATTATATCTCGCCATCATGATCAGATGTTCAGAGCATCCGACAGGACGGAATGTCGTAAGTATGCTATACGAAATACGATAACTTTCATGCTCAAGCGCGAAATGCCTCCAACATCACGCATGGAAACCAGTGCACTGGAAGGCAGAAAAGTCAACCATATGGAATGCCTTTCACATATCTCTTTGTGTAACATCGTTTCCAGCGCTTACTAACGAGGAAGATTCCGGTGCCATCTCCGAGGCCTGACTAGAGATCGCATTGGTAATATAGGCCATGCTGGCTAACCTTGTCTGCTGATCCTATATGCTCGCTTCCATGCGCCAGGTAGGTCCGGTCAGGGAGCCGCGGCTGCAAGCCGTTCCAGCCATCTCCCTTGCAGGATCTCTTCTGAAACTTTTGTCGTAGCGGCGGCACCGCCGGACGTGCGCGGCGTAAAGGTGGGACGTGCATTTGTAATATTGGCTTCCTGCTATACCGCCGGAGCTATGTGGTTTCCGCAGCTAGGTAATGCGTTTCATGAATTTAAGTTCTTTGCTGTTGGTGGCTTGGGAAGGCTCGGCGCGCCATGCTGTCCGAGTGATCGGGGCCGGGTATGGCCGTGCCGGCGGCTGTTGCGGATTCTTGACCTCATGCGCGAGGTCTGAAAGTTAAGGAAGAGGGTTGCGAGGCTGGCGCGGCTCGTGCATGGTGTTTCTGTGTGGAAGCTCAATTAACTGTACCAGAGAGACCTTTTTCTGCAATCAGGGATCCGCTTCAAGGTTGGGGCTGCCTAAAGTTTGCGTGAGAGGAGAGAACGGCAACCAAGAATCCCGCAGAATGCGTAAAAAGCATGTACGCTGGTCCCTTTTCGCAGCTTAAATGATTTCCGGAAAAAGGGGCAGACAAATAGGCAGAAAACCAAGGATACAAACTGCAGCGCAAATCCACTTTCCTGCCCACATCCCGCGAGATCCGGAACCTTTGGCTAAAAATCCTCGTCTCGGGGTTTTTTATCCATTCCTGGTTTTCGCGCTGAGCACACTTTTCACCTTGCATCATCCAAGATCATCCCCCGCGCCTAAGGCTCGTGGCCGTCTCAGTGCTGTTCCCACAGCATACATACATCAATCCCCCCCTCCCCGGGGGGTCCACCACCATCACATCCATCATGCGATGTACGGCCAGGAGCATGACTCTCCTGCTCATCACAAACACCTGGGCGCTGATGAAAGGATCGATAAGCTTCCCGCCTGCCCGTCCTCCGATCCAGATCACTCATCCTTCTACGTGCTCAACCCTCTGGATAGAAGTCGATACGCCTCTGCTCACCTTGGCATCTTGGCTGCATTTCTGCACACGCACCTCTTTTTCTTTTCCTTCTTTTTTGACAGATGCCACTTTCGCTTTGCTAGCCTACATTTGAGATTGCGTGCATGCATGCATAGGCCGCGGGCAGGCCGGCGGCGCCACCCATGCGTTGCGCGCGTGCATAACGCATTCGAACCGGGGGGAGTGGTGATGTACGTGTACGTACGTACGTATATCTCAGCCTACTCGCTTTACTTGCCGTGGCTCAGCTGGCCCCAGGAGTGAGAGGTGAGAAAGAAGAGACACACTCCTCTTTCTCGGCGGACGTGACTGACGGCTTGTTCCATGGGAGCGCTCATTCGTCAGGTGTTGCGCGCCCGTGACTGTCCGCCGCTGCAAGTGTGATTGATTGATCCGCATGGGTGCTGCCCAATGGGCTGCTGCTACTGCCTGGTGGGGTGCCCCCCCGCGCGTGCGTGCGTGCGCGTGCGTGTGTGCGGGTGAGCGAGGGTGAGCGAACGCGGGCGGACGGCGGTCTACCTACGTGCTGCGCTTAGCTTACGGGCGGCTCGGCTGTGGGCGCAGGGGGAGAGCCTGGTCCGAGGCCTGGTTTCTGTGTGGGATGGGTGGTAGGGATGGGTTCGGCAGCTTCATATGGCCTGGTGACAGGGGTAAGGATGAGGGGTGAGGGGTGATGGGGAAGTCAATGGCGAGGCTTTTTGCGGGAAGTGCGGGAATAAATGAGAGGACTCCTGAACATACCGCTGGGAGGTGTGGAACATGATGGGTCTGTGGGTACCTTGTGTCAGTCAAGATGATAGCGACCGCTCATATATGCACGTGGTCATTGCGACTGCCGGTGTAGTATAGCTGTGGAATGCAAGTGGCGAATGTCGCGGGGCAAGAGATGCAGCGGCGGAGGCTAGAAATGACAAGGATAAATTCACCGCTCGAGAGTGGGGATATGGCGCGTGGTCCGGAACTTACATGGGGGATTCTCCGGCACAAATGAAGCGGAAGGAGCCACTGAGGTATGAGTAGTATTAGCGCTGTATACGATGATTCCGCGGAAGGGCATGGATGAATGGGACACAGGGGTGCGCATGTACTTGACAGTTCTGGACCGGTAAGGATTTGGATGCAGCAGTTCATACCGACGCAGATCAACGTCACCAACGGTGAGCGTGTGAGCATTGCTCGAGGTTGCCAAGAAGAGGCGAGAATGAGAGGATCAGACCTCGTCTGATTTAGTCGATGACATGAACCTTTTAGTGAGAAAGAGGATAGCTGGCGACACATTGAGCACGCAGCAGCGTCTCGTGCTTTTGAGAAAGCTTAACTTCATCGATCAACCGATACACTTGTCGACCAGTCACAGAAAACCGAAAATTGAGCAATATTGTACTGCGCTACCCTTACGTGCGTATCATCAGGCACAGGCGTGCCCTGAATGTTTGCTTTTCTCTTCTGACGATGATCAAGAGAATTGTGAGCGGTAATTTGCGATAACTAGGAGTCAGCATACAGTGCATTATCTAATGTGTCACAGGCCATGGAGTAGGAGCAAGCCGCAGCGACAATATCAAGCTGAGTGGCGCAAACAAAGGCCAAGCAATTTTGATCAGATGTGGATGCCGTTATCTGTAAGCTTTAAGGTTTCCGGCTTGCTCGAACTGAGAAGAGGGGCCTTCTTGGTGTAGGTATATGCAAAAGCCAGCATGGGATGGACCGGAGCGTTGGTAATTTAACCAGAAAATCCGTTCCAATAAACGCTTCTTTCCACGAGCAACCTGTTTGTAGTTGAAGCAGGCGAAAGTGTGCATTCCATTTCATGTCTCGTACCAGCGGATCGTCACTTACATCCAAAGCTATGGATCTCACTGGGGTATGCGGTCTAATGACCGCGGTAAGCTCTAAAGTGAGCATGCATGGCCGGTGGTCTTCAGCGACCGTGCCAGTGTTACAACCTAATAAGCTTCCGGCAAAGAGCAAGGGCCGCGGCGTAATGAGCGGAAGAGGCCGCTCTGCCCGAGCTGATCCAGAGCGACCCGGCCGGAGCGGTAGCAACAGCAGCGATAGTGGCAAGTTGTGGCAAAGTTGTCGCAATCTATCCGCAGGAGCTTCGTGGTTGAGTGAGAACCGGGTCATGCGTGCGCGTAATTCATGGGGAGGGCAGAGCGGCTGATCCACCTTCAGAGACAGAACCTTGAAGAAGAAAGTAGCCGCAAGCTGTCCGACACTTCAGTCTCGCGCCATGCTGACTTCAACCACACATGTGGATGCGCGAGCACAGGCGCTATAGCCTGAATTGTCCGCAGCAATAGTCGCAGCGACCCACCTTGGCCACCCACCCACTTGGGCATACTGAGTAAGTTACCTTCCATTTCGGGAGGTGGGCCACCGTAGCCGTAGGCCCGGAAGGGCAAGCTTGAAGAAGTCGAGACGAATTGACCCAGCTGTGGGTGCTATTGCTTCTCGGTTCGCTCGTCGCTGGGTCCAGTCGCTGACGCTCAACCCTTCCCCTGCTGTCCTGGGGCCCTGCTGCCGGGTATTCGGGTGGTGCGCGAGGTATGCGTCTGTCCGTGTGGAATGCTGCTGGTCTGTACGGGTCTCCACAATGCTTGCTGATCGGTCGAATGAGGAATGTTCGGATAACAAAACCCGTTCCAGCGGGTAGGTTGATCCTCTGCATGCTCGGCATTGCCACGTTCCGATTGATTCACCCAATTCTGCGATAGCAGCATTCATTGGGGGCGGTGTGGGTACTGCCTCTGTTAGTCATGCAATTCTCTCTAGCTAAGTGTCTGTGTGATCTGACTGGAAAAAAAAAGAAAGGGCTAATTGACGAGATGGACTGGAGTGGATGTCGCATTTCAGTGGCGCTGAACAGGGGCAAGCTTGGCGGCAAGCACCTGGCCACAGAAAGCTGGACGGAAGGGTCGTCCTGCAGGGCTTCCATTCGATCACAGCTAGTTCGTTGCAACGAAAGTTACCGTGCAATCTTCAACATGAAGTCAGTGCTTGCTGCTGCTGCTGCTGCTGCTGCTGAGACTTGTCGCACAGGCCTTCGTGCGACATGGCTGAATGAAGCAGAAGCCAGCAGCAATTAATTTGCGAGCGGGCCTTTCGACTGCTCTGGCGAAAAGTAGAAAAGTACGTAGGCTAGGATAAAGGTTAAGCTTCGGAGAATATGAACAGAGAGTGAGATGGCAGCGAATTGTAGCATCGGTGTGTGGAGACACCTTATTGATTTGTATGTCTCAGTCCGAATAGAGTGAATTGGCCGTCCGATAAAGACAAGCTTGCTTGATTATTTTCGGCGGAGCAGACTCCGCGTACCGTGCGCCAGGCAATCGAGTGGTGGGGAGCGGTCGAAAATGATTAAACCGCAGCAAAGTTTGTACTCCCCCGTCCCGCCGTCTGTTCGCTTCATGAGACACCTTTCACCAGACGATCTCTCAAACAGGCAAAAAGAGCCCTGTTCAATACGAAGTTGACCCAGAAGGACTGTGGATTGCGCGGTTTGGAGAGACTTTGCGCCTCGATAGATTTTCCCAGTGGTCGAGCCATGCGGCTATCTGAAGGGATGCTTCGCAAGTTGACATCTTCACTATCGGCAACCCACGTGCAGTTGACGGCAGCTTAAGGGGAGGCACGAGGAAGCTGTGGCGTGCCACAACGAGGTTCCCGACCTGTTAGGCGAGAACGGCTGGTTTCCCGAGGATAAAGCAGGTCAATCTATAAAATTTGTCTTGGGTTTCATTCGCTTACTAGTTAAAATCCTCTCAAATAGACGTTGTGGCCGCCAGATGGTACAGTGGTAGGCCTGGATCGATCTGGCTACGTTGCCACCTAATCAGACGCCCCTTCCTTTCTGGGCTGACAACACGAGGAGACAGGGTCTGCACGAGGGCGCTGCACGATTGCGTCGATCCGGTATATGGAATAGTTCGAAATGCCGTGCATGATCTTAATGATGATGCTAAGGAAAGGCCGGGTTGTAGAGATCGAATGATACCGGAAACAGTAAATAAGTGCCAGGTCGCAAACCTTTTTACCAATATGTCCCTGGATCGCAGGAGGGATGATTTCAGTCGAGTATATGTGTCGGCACTTGGAGAGCAGTAATGCTGCCGAGGGATGAAGATTCAGACTGAAGCTTGTAATCGATGAGGCAGACCTGCGCGCGTGGGGTGGGCTTCTAGCGTCGCTTAAACCTTTTTTTTTTTCTTTTCTTTGCTTACCCCTCCACCAGCCCAGTGCTCTTCATCGATCGATCTGGAGCTGTTGTATATGAGGAGATGCTCGTTGCAAGGGACAGCGGTCCGAGTTGGTGCAGACCCTGATACCAAAAGGGGCAATTGCGTTGGAACCCTGTCTGTTTGACCCTGGGGCAATAGTGCCAACGACGCAGGGTCGCTCACACACGGCTCATACACGCTCTCCTTTTAGAGTCTGACGGAGAATCGGCCCCTCATCGAACCGCTCAAGATTCGTGTTGTCCGGGCGGTCTTTGTTCGCTGTATTTAAGTGTTTCCCTTTACGGTAGACGCTCCGAGACATCTTCAATCAAGCTTGGATGGATATGATATGGGGCGCCTGAGAACGGTGCGCGGTGTGGGGCAGCGCAACTGGGCCCGCAGGCAAGAGTGCGACCTTTTGTCCTGCGCGTGAGGCATCGACGGCAAGGATGGCTTCAGGAACGTCCGCTGCTGGGATTGGCCTGCGGGAGCATGAAGCCGTGTGGCATTGGTAGAATTACCGCAGTTGGCGTGCGAATGCTTAGTGCAGGCGGCAGAACGGCTGACTGGCATGCGTCCTGACACGGCGGCACCATGACTCCCATCCCCGGATCCAGGTCGGCGCTGAGTTAAGAGGTGCCAAGCATGGAGATTTGACCGCGGATCCCGAAGCGGCAATGAGCGCGCCCCGCCGATGGGTCCTGGATGCCAAGCAGTCCGAAGTGCGCTCATGTCAGCTTGCGTGCATTAGCGGAAGTGTAAAGCGTCCTCGGTCCTGTTTCGCCCACGGCTGCTGTTTGCACGCGTGCGAAGGGCAAAGATGCTTTGTTGGGAGTTTCGGGGCGGTCGGCTCAACGGTGAGCAGCTCCGGCTTCACATGCACCCGTTCGAGACTGGAGATCTGCACGCCTTCAGGAAGTCGGCCCGGTGGGCGAGAGCGTGCAGTGTGGCCGCCCCATTGCCCAAGAAGGCAGGGCGATGTTCCTCGCCGGGCGGTGCGGCCTGCGATTGGACAGGGGGCCGTGCGACAAAGCCGCCAACCGCTGACTAGCCCGCTACGACGAGGACTGCGAAATTGCGGTGGTGTGCTCGAAAACCAGGTTCGCTGAGTAGGGCGGCCGAGCCGTGCTCTTGAGCAATGGCCTGATGGTTGCATTGGCTGCGCCCGTATGGAGGCGATGTCGCAACCTTCCGGGCACATCATAGCAGCGTCACGGCTGCAGGGACCTCCGCTGCTCGCTGCTCCCTCGACCATCCACGCCGGCCAATTACCCAGACTTTGGCGGTGCCAGAAACACCCTCGCTTGCGGATTCCTCGAACGTTTTTTGCAGCGTCCACCGCCGGCGTGCCCACGGCCATCCGCCGCAAGCAGCCAGCGGCCAGCGGTCAGCGGCCAGCTAGCGCCAGCAGCGAGTTCCAACAGCATGATGGCAGGAGGCGGCATCACCAACCGAGGCGCGCTGGCCTACCGCCCGAGGTTCCGAGACAGCTGCACGATCAAGATTCATGCAGGAATGGCCATTGCCGTTATCTGATCCGGGGCCGACAGCCAGCGGCCTCCCAAAAGGCCACCTGGGAGCATCGGGTATCGCTGAAGCCTGGTTCCTGGTTCTCGTGCTGCCTGATTGTCGGCTGCCGCGACTCATGGCAATAAGCTCGCGCCAATGCTGAAATGGCCCGAACGCCTCGCCACGTCCCGCGCAAGCGTCCCCGCATCGTCACGCTGCTGTGGCTTGTGCCTGGCTGTCGATCGCCTTACTCAGAGCCAAATCGATCGTGGTTTGCCCAGTCCATCTTATCTGCGGCCGTACAAGCTTCGCCGCTGCCTCGGCGGCACACCCAGCGCGCAGTTCGAGGGCGGGAGCCAATGCCGCGCAGACGAGCGTTCTGCCCCGACTGCTTGACTGCTTGACTGACGGGCGCGGCGCTCTAGACCGCCCGGCTGGGCTGGGCTGAGGGCAGGCCTGGCGATCCACCAACCATGCGCAGATTCAGGCTGGAAATGAACTGATGCTACGGTTACGCACCGCGCGACCTTCTCTCCTGGCGGCGGGCACGCCAATGGGCGGCGCGAGCTGGAGGTATTTAGCCGGCGCAGGACAGCCGGGGCGGGCGCCGGCAGCGGATAGGCGAGAGAAAAGGGGAGGCCAAAACGCCAGAGCAAAAGAAATGGAACCAGCGACCCGGTACAGCTATGGACGGACGTGTCTGATATAAACATGGTCAGCGGACTGTTACGAGGAGCTACGCAAGCGGAGAGAATTTCGACTCATTCCCGGGTCGGATCCTGGTCGCCGGCAACAGCTGCACGCCCTAGGCCCAGTGCGGCAGCGCAGCGCACGCAGCCAAACCGTAAATGCCCGTCATAAGACATGGGAGCCCGGAACGCGCGGGCCTTGATCCCAGGCTGGCGCCCGGCGGCCGAGATGTGCGTCGCCGTGCAGGCGCTGGGACCAGGGCGGTGATCAGGGAGCAGGGCAGGGCCGCCGTTCACGGGTGCATGCGGACATGGGGCTTTGCTGGGGGATGGGGGGTAGAGGGATGAGGTTGGTGAAAGGGCCGCCATGGCGCGCCGCAGCTTTAGCGGCCGCGGGCGGTAGCGAGGCTCCAGATGGAGCGAGCAGCAATGCGACTGTTGCGCGGTCATCTCGTCTCGCGGCAGAGGCGTTGATCGCCGCCGGGCTAGAGCGTCGCCCGGCGGCAGTATCCCTGCATTGCTCCATCGCGCTGTGGGTACAGTAGCAGTAGCGCTCTGATGCCGGAGACTCGTGGGCGCTGGGCGCAGGACGCGCTGGATGGTGGATGGTAGATGGTGGATGGTAGATGCTGGGCACTCACTGGGCGCTAGGCTGTCGGCTCCGGAGCCGCCTCAGCAGGGTACACGCACGGCGGGCGGTCAGCAGCAGCAGCAGCAGCAGACACGACGAGACATGTCGGAGCAGCCTCGCAGCCAGATGCGGTCTCAGTGCCAAGGCCGCGCGCGCTCACTTCGTTTCCCTGGCGGATGAGACTTACATCACCGCCACAGACGACCCGTCGCACAGCGCTATCGAAAAGCGCTCGCTGGTGCGGTGGAGCGCTGGAAGCGAGGTGACCAGCCCTGCCCCGGCCATCCCTTTTCATCGCCGCGCGCCCCAAAGCGGCAGGGCGGGCCACGCGAAAGCAGCAGGCGTCGCCCAGAGCGGACGGGCGCCGCGGCTCCAGTTGCAGCGCGCACGATTAAGCATTCTGCCACCTGCGCGGGCAGGCCGTCGCGCCTCCGTGCTGTTGCGCTGCTTCTGCGTCCGCGGCCTACAGCTCACGGCCCACGGCCCACGGCCCACGGCCCACAGTCCACGGCTGCTGCGCTGCGCTGTTATATAGCTGCTCGCGGCGAGCATGTCGCACGGCGCGACGCAGCGCTGTCCAAATGGGAGGCGTCCGGCAGGCGGCGGCGGCGCGCTGGGGCAGGCTGGGCCAGCGCGCGCAGCCGACGGGCTGGTGGGCTGCAAGAGGCGGCGAAAGCAGCTACGGCGCGCTGAGCGTGGGGCAGATCTGGCCGTCAGTCAACGGCAGCTAAGGAGCGCCACGCCAAGGACCGCCGTTGACAGATCGATTCCTGGTTGCCAGACACCCCGTCCTGCAGCGCCCGGCAAGCGGCGTCGCACGAGGGCGCACGGCGGCACCGTGTTGACCATTCCGCATTCCAGTTTCTGCCGCCCCTCCTTGCGGGCTGGCAGCGGCCGCGCTGGAGCCCTCGCAAGCCCTCGCAGGCGCGCTGGCGCTGGCATGTAACTGCGCGCTCACAAATTGCTGGGCGTGACACCTGTAGCGCCCGCCGGCGCCGATGCGAAACAGTCGCGCCGAAAAACCTGGGGCCGCTGTTTGTGTTTGACCCGGGAAAGCGCCTTATTTGACGATGCGCGACGAAAATGCGCATCTGCGCCTGCATCACCACCATCAGCTGCACCTCTCCTTGCGCATCAGGCTAGCCCGTGTGCCGCGCAGATAAAACCCGGCATATCCTAACCTGCCGCCGGAACGCCTGCCTGCCGTCCACCGTCCCATCCCAAGCCCTTCCCCACGGCCTGCAGGACGCCCCAGGGCCCATTGGCCGCGACGAACCCGGTGCCCCAGTGCGCCAATCGAGCAGCCCGGCCTGAGTCAAGCCCACGCCTCGGCCGCTGCCATCCCAGGTTGTCGCAAATGTCTGGCGTGAGGCTTTGGCATCCCTGGAACATATCCCGGAAGCCCTCGACAGCAGCATAGCCGACGCGCTCTGAAGCTTCCTGCCTGCCTGCCCATGTCGATCCAGATACAACCTTGACACCGCGGCCCGCTCGTGCCTTTTTAACCTCCGTATCCGCCACATTGGACCGTTTGGGTCGCCTGCTGTTTCGACTGTCTCGCTGCCCTCACCGACTCTGGTTTGCGGGTCACGGTCAAAGACGAGCGGAGCTCCCAATGCGGCTTCGTGCATCGTGTCCTGCCGCGGACAACTAATAACACGCATGTCCCGACCTCCAGCGCCCTCGCCGATACATCCTCCAAACTCTTCGCAAACCACCTCGCAAATGGCCATGACCGAGACCCAGAACCTCCCGCACTTTCCCCCGCCGCCCTACCTTGGAGACCCCTACCGTCGCCTGCCCCAGCCCGTCCAGCTTCCTCCCCTCTCCGTGCCCCGGGACCCCGTGCGACCTGACTTTCCGCCCTTCTTCTCGCCCTCTCAGCGCTCTCTGCCCTCCATCCACTCTCTGCCCACCTCCGTCTCGGCCCCAGCTCAGCCCAGGCCAGAGCATCAGCACCGCTCGCAGACCCGCTCCGCTGCTCCTGTCGACAAGCTACTATCATCCAATCCTTACACCCCGCCTCGATCAGATCCGCCGTACTCTCCTCCCCTGCAGTATGGCCGCAACCCTTCTCCCAGGTCGCAAGTTGAGGCGAGGCCTCCTCCACCGCGACCGGTGACGACGAGATATCCAGAAGAGCCACGCCCCATCCACCACCAGGAGCCTCCGTACGCCCCTCAAGGAAACCCTCCACCACCGCCACCGCAGCGACAGCAGTCCTACCAGCCGCTGCCATCGCCGAACTACACTTCGAGCTATCCGCCCAGCAATGCCTCCTTCCGTGGATCAATCGACTCACACCGTGGGTCCGCAGCATCGTCTTACGGGACAGCTGCAACTTACCCCGAGCCCGCAGCTCCTCCGCCGGCCCAAAGACCGCCACCTCCTCCGCCTCCACCACCCGCAACAGCGGCCAGCGCTGGTCCAAGCATCGTTCCCAACGCTCCCTTTCGCGGACCACAGCAAGACAAGACGTACGCCGCGCGACTCAATCCAGTTTTCGACTTTGCTAATGGCTTTGAAGGCAATACGAGTACAAACTCGTCGTTCGGCAGCAACCAGTGGCTGCTCGAGCCTGCGGATTCGGGGAGCGTGATCGGAGAGTGATCGATCCTCCACCCATTATCCAGCTCCTGGTGACAGATCCGAAAACTGGGCAATCAGATCCGGATGAGCTGCGATACTCTCTCAACGTTGTTCATTGCACGCTGTGGAACGCCGACGGAACGAATGAGGAGACAGCGCTCGTTCAACCCGACCGGAGGACCACTAGGCGTCTCATGGGCCAGCTCGTCGCCTCGCCCTCGGTTGCGAAAGATGAGCATGATGTGGAAGGATGTTTCTTTTGCTTTCCGGACTTATCATGCCGAACACACGGCAAATACAGGCTCCGATTCGTCTTGATGCGTATCGACCCGATGAACTTGCACGTCGGTGGGCTGATGCCGATCTTGACGGAAGTCTTGAGCGACGTCTTCACCGTTTACACAGCCAAGGACTTTCCAGGGATGCGGCCCAGCAGCGCTCTAACGCGAGCGCTGAAGTTGCAAGGATGCAACATCCAAGTCAAGAAGGGGAACGAGAAGGCCCTGGCCAGGCGGCGGGCCAGTCATATCAGCGACGAAGACGACCAGGGAGACAATGATTCGCATTCAGGGCGCAAACGGCGCAGGGAGTAACCTTGGGTTCGCCTTAGTATCTAAAATCGGGATTACTGTTACAAGGAACTAAACGGGCATATTGTGGGTTATATTAAAGCTGGCATGGCATACCCCTTCTATTTTCTCTCCCTACGGCGCGCAGCACGGACTTGAAGACTTCCCAGCTATTCCCTTTCGCGACTCTGCGCATCTTTCGGCAAAGGCATCGGTACGTAGCATTCCGGCAGCTACACATGCGCGACCTGTTCTCTGTCATCAGGACGCTGTGGTGACATCCCGTTCTGGCGGAGAAAGAGGGTTTGGGCGCGAAGAACGAGACTGGCATGGATGGTATGAATGAGGAGGGCAATACTGCCGGAGGACAAACGCGTGTATATGACCGAATAGCAAGAGAGGCGGATTGCGTGTAGGCGTTTGTTTGCTACATAGGTGGGTGCACTCTTAATGGTCTTTATTATCGCCTTCTCAGTTTGCTCGGACAATCCAGCTTCAGTCAGCCTTATTCTCCGCCTTGCACTGCCAACCAGCATGATTATGTCTGAATTTGACGCTGTGATATTCTTGCGCTTTACAGCTGCATGGATTCTAAAGACGTCCAGACGATGTTCCGTGACGCGAGGGATGGTTTTCCAGAAAGCTTGGCATGGCTCATACAGAGATGAAGCATATCGTTCGACACTTGCGTTACGACATTAAGTCTGCCTCGAGTCACCCACATAAACGAACAGAATACTTCTCGGGCTGCATGTGCACACAGCCCCGTCTTCGCGTAATTTATAGTCACATTTCCTTTAGAGCTCCCGGAGCGCTGCATACACGAAACCGACTCGATCCATAATCGTGCCTTTACATACGAACCCGGCCCGTCTTATCGCATTTCCTGCGCGGAGGAGCAGAAGTGGAGCCCAAGGCGTGAGTTGGACGCGCAAGGCCTGCTGTGCAGCCATCGCATTGAAGATCGCCGCGTTTGTATGCACTGCGTCCCATTGGGCAGCCGTCATGCTCCTAGCTGACCAAATTGATGGAAGTGGCGAAGAGATAAGCGCGTCATCGCCGCGTTAGTGTTTGCGTTCCCTGCGAGAAATCGTGCCGCGAGTAGGAGGTAGAGGTTAAGAAAAAAAAAAAAAAAGTTGGAGACGGCGAAAGGTCCGATGGTGCAGGACAGGTGGAGCGTGTCGCGTTAAGGTTTTCTCTGGCCTCTGCCTGGCGCGCCCCAAGCTCCAGGCCTGCCAGCCCTAGCCCGCGCGGTGAGCCCCACCAATATTTTTTCGCGACCACTGCCGTCAGCTCGACCTTTCTTTCTTTCCCCCTGGCAAAAGCCAGGAACGGCACCATTTAGTTTCACAGCCACGCAAAATGAAGTACGTCCTGGTGTCTGGAGGTATGCGACCTGTCCCCTGCCGTTCGGATGCGCGCGCTGACAGCTGGCGCAGGTGTTATTAGCGGCGTCGGCAAGGGCATTATCGGTATGACAGCTCTCATGGGAAAACTTCGCGTGCCCTGCGCCCAACTGACGCGTCAAAAGCCTCGTCGACCGGCCTGCTGCTCAAGACCATCGGATTGAAGATATGTTGCCCGCCGTAACGCGTGTTTTGCACGCGCTGGTTTGTGGAAATGCTGACGGGCTGTGCACGTATCGTCGATTAAGATCGACCCCTACCTCAATGTCGACGCTGGTACAATGAATCCGAAGGAGTACGTCGTATCTTCCGTTCCCGAAAGGCTGGCTGCGGTTAACACCGTCTCAGGCACGGCGAGGTGTTCGTGCTCTCCGATGGCGGTGAGGTCGACCTAGACCTAGGCAACTACGAGCGCTACCTCAACATTACCCTAACCCGCGAGAACAACATCACCACCGGCAAGATATACCAACATGTCATCGAGAAGGAGCGCCGTGGTGATTATCTGGGCAAGACGGTGCAGGTCGTGCCGCACATCACGGACGCCATCCAGGCGTGGGTCGAGCGCGTGTCCAAGATCCCCGTGGACGACACGAACGAGGAGCCGGATGTCTGCATCGTCGAGCTAGGTGGCACGGTTGGTGACATCGAAAGCATGCCGTTCGTGGAGGCCTTAACCCAGCTGCGGCATCGCGCTGGCAAGAACAACTTCCTGAACATTCATGTCTCGTATGTTCCCACAATCAACGGGGAACAGAAGACAAAGCCAACTCAGCACGCTGTAAAAAGTGTGAGGAGTGCAGGCTTGATTCCCGATTTGGTACGCAGCTACCCGGTCAGCTGGAAGCGGACTTTTATTGACGTTTCAACTTAGATTGCGTGCCGCTGCGAGCGCCCGCTCGAGCGTTCCACGATTGAGAAAATCGCACACCACTGCCAAGTTGAGGTGGAGCAGGTGGTCGCGGTTCGCGACATGCCCACAATCTATCAGGTACCCGTCCTTCTGGAAGAACAGGGGTTGATCCACCTTCTGCGCGAGGCACTGAAGCTGGATGCTCTGAATACACCTCCTCCCATGCTCAAGAAGGGCGAGAAGATCTGGAGGACCTGGAAGGATCTTACCGTTACGCAAGACCATTATTTTGAGACAGTCAACATTGCGCTTGTTGGAAAGTACATCGAACTGCACGACTCGTACCTTTCCGTCATCAAGTCGCTCGAACACTCGGCCATGCGCTGCAGGAGGAAGCTCAACTTGATCTGGGTCGATGCAGAGCACCTGGAGCCCACCACGAGGCAAAGCGATCCGGCCAGGTTCCACAAGGCTTGGCATGAGGTGTGCACAGCATCCGGAATCCTTGTGCCCGGCGGGTTCGGGCAGCGCGGAACAGAGGGCATGATGGCCGCTGCAAAGTGGGCGCGGGACAACAAGACGCCCTACCTGGGTGTCTGCCTAGGCATGCAGGTAGCCGTCATTGAGTACGCGCGCGACATTTGCGGAATCACGGGCGCCACTTCCGAAGAGTTTAACGCTAAAGCCGATGACCGTCTCATCATCTTCATGCCTGAGATCGACAAGGAGACGATGGGCGGCACCATGAGACTCGGTCTACGCCCGACCGTCTTCCAGCCGGGCTCCGAGTGGAGCAGGCTTCGCGCCTTGTACGGCGAGGCGCCACAAATCCTGGAGCGCCACCGCCACCGCTACGAGGTCAATCCGGCGTACATTGAGCGCCTCGAGAAGGGCGGTCTCAACTTCGTCGGCAAGGACGAGAAGGGCGAGCGTATGGAGATCATCGAGCTTAAGGATCACCCCTACTTCGTCGGTGTTCAGTACCACCCAGAGTACCTCAGCAGGGTTCTTGAGCCTAGCAGGCCGTATCTCGGCTTTGTTGCCGCTAGTGCGGGCTGCCTCCCTCAGATCACGAAGGAGTTATTGGCTGAAGCTAAAGACAACCTCGCCAATGGGGTCAATGGCGTTGCTGATGGAAAGGATTTCTAATTGATTCCTTGTTGAAGACGACTGGCTTATTTCTGTTTTTTGAGGATAAGGATGTGAAGCCATCATTTTTGGGCCGGCGGATTCAAAGAGAGGTATACTGAAAAATTTTTTGGCAGAGTGATCGGCGTTGGAGGCAATCTCTGGGGTTTTCGGCTCTACATGGTTTCTTAGAGGCTTGAGAGTACCTCACATTTATCTGTCTTGGGTATTTGATTTGGGATATAAAAACCTATTTTAGAAAGCACAGTCCCGTGCAGCAGATATAGAAAAGGAAAGTGCAAAACTTCATCCCCAAAATAGAAATAGGTGCCCGCTCCGTGCTCCTCGCAATGCGCTGCCAACCAGGGCTTGCCCTCTATGTTCTAATCACAACTCCATCTAGTTCAGAGTCTCCATCTCTTAGCAATTTCAATGCCCTCAGCTAGTGTGCCGACGCGTGCATCGATGGCGTAGCCCTGTTGCTCGAGTGCCCGGCACTCAGTGTACAGCTCTGCTAACGGGACGGTGAAGCATTCGATGAATTCGTTGTCTTCGAGCTCGGGTTTAGGGTCCTTGTTCTCGGACTTGGTCATGTCGACGGTGACGTGAACCATGTTGAGGTTTGTGTTGCAGAAACCGGGGTCTAAAGTTGATCCCGATCAGTTGCCAAATGCACCAAGGCTCCCAACGGTTCCCAACACTCACCATTCCACATAACCGGACTCACGCCGAATCCTTCTTTGATCAGCTCGCCCACGTAGCCCGTCTCCTCCTTGAGCTCGCGCAGGGCGCACACCTCGGGCGACTCGCCGGCGTCGATCAATCCCGCGGGTACCTCGATGCAGACCTTGTTGACGGGCGGGCGGAACTGCTTCTGCAGCAGCAGCGAGGGCGGCGCGTCGGGCGTCTGCAGGATGGCGACGATGCCGACGCCGTCGATGAGCGAGCCTTGCGGGCGGGTCTGACGCTCGGCAGACTCCCAGTCGCGGGTTTTGGAAAGGGGGTCGGTGTAGGTGGTCCTGTATGGTTGGAGCGAGGAGATGTTAGAGGAGTCGGTGCTCGAGGAAACCATGAGGGAGAATCGTGGGGAGAATGCGTTGGAGGCGGAAATTCAGGGCAATTGGCGGGCGTCGAAAGGGAGGGGGTCGAGGCGAGGCGTACTTCACGAGACGTACCCAGCAGGCATTCTTGGGATCCTGTGGAGTGAAGCCATGGTGGTTAGTGCGCGTATCAGTTCAGAGTCAGGCTGGATGCTGCTTTTTTTTCCCCCTTGAAGTGAGGACTGAGGCATTGGCGGCGGCAAGGAGAGGGATGACGTACGAGCGGCTCGGTCTTGAGCACCTTCGCGTCGGCGGCCGACATTGGGGATGTGTGACGTGAGTGGAGTGGTTGTTTGTGGTCGGTTGGTCGGGAGCAAGGTGGGAGGGTGAGATTTGGTGTTGCCCCGCGGCGGCGGGCGGGACGGGCAGGTGCTCGGCGAGTCAAGCCACAGGCTGATGACGCACTTCAGTTCGTTTCAGGGTCCAGCGCGCGGGCTCGCGGGCTTGCGGGCTCGCGGGCCGCCAAGGCGAAGGGCAACCGTCATGGAAGGGGCTCCATCCATCCGACACCTCTTCTCCGTCAGATTGCTGCGACCTTCCATCTCGGCCTTGCTCTGTTTCATCTGACCGCTTGTCTCGAACTCTGGATCTGGAGCCGTCGTGAACAGCGGTGAGAGAAGCAGAGCCATGCTGTGTCGACAAGGCACCTCACTCTCCGACCTGTTCGTCCGCAAGAGTGAGCCAGCAGACCGCCGTTTTGCCATTCAATCAAGTCGCATTGCGTCCTTGCTTAACCGCCAGCCTGCCCGCCCTGCACGTCGTACCGTCTCATCTCGCAGCTCAGCTCGCAGACTGCCTGCCCGATCGATCTGCCCTGACTGCTTGACGCAGAATCTACCGATGCAGTGCAGGTGACGATACATACCCGCCCCCCGGCGACTGTAGCACGTACATACAAAACACGGAATAGACACACATGCACATGTACATACGTATGCCATATGCTCCACCCGCCAATCCTACCTACGCACATGCGAGACCACGCCCTTGCCACGGCCCCGTTGGTCTCCGAGATGTGCACTTATCGTGAGTCCTGCAGCCACCCGCTTCTCCTTTCGTCCGCATGGGATGAGAGTAGGCATTCAAAAAGAGAGAGAGAGAGAGAGAGAGAGAGAGAGAGAGAAAGAGAGAGAGAGAAAGCAGAGAGAAAATGAGACGTGACTACCCACGGCATCCAATTACCGCATGCCACGGTCCTTTGCGGCTCAATCGGTGTAACATATGCCAAGTCCTACATGCTGGCTGCGGCACCAGCCACCGACAGAGAGGAAGAAATGCACGGCGCTCACATTTCCAAGACGGTTGGTTCATCTCTCCTTCCTATTCAGAATAAACCACCGCTGTGTATTCTCGATTGGCTGGACGAAAGAGGGGTCGGCGTCGTAGCTTGATAGCAAATGAGCCACGGGGGAACCAAATAGGTAGGACGCACAGCGCCAGAGAATATGTGCGTGCGTACGTGCGGGTGGGCGCACCTTTCTGGACTGTGACCCGGTTTTAGGAGGGCGCGTATAGCCGCGCACAACTATTCTTTTTGAGGTCACACGCCTTCGTGAGACATGCAGACCCTCTTTTAAGCCTCTCTAAACTCGTTTTCACCTTTGTGTCGCTGACGTGGGCCGGCTTTTGATGCCTCCTGTGCCCCTCGCTAGTTTAAACCTGTCTGAGGGTCCTGGCTTCCGGATACGCGGGTGCTGCAATGGGGTCACACAGATCGAAGGATGTTTAAGGCCGGCCAGGGGTCACGCTGGAGATGGTTGGGAGGTGCGAGAGTAAGACCTTAGACCGGGAGTGGCTGACAGGGGTGTGTGGGACATGCGAGGCGGGTTTCTGAGTGGTGTGAGTGGGTTGTGCCGTGTATACGCGTGTGGTGGATGCCTGCATCCCGGGTTCTGCCATAAGACGGGGTTGGAACGGCCGGATCGTGTAGCCATGTTCGGGGAGATGCGGCTGCGGCGTCGAGAGATCGTGGGACGTGGGAAAAAGCAATTATGGCCTCCATCTGAGCGACCGGAGGGCGGCTAGCGGCTCTCACGCCGGAGTATTCCGCTCTCAGGAACGTTTTCATGGTTGAGAAGGCTGAGCCCAACATAGTGACATCCTCGACTCCACTGGCTCTCTGTCACCATAGAACACTGGTCAGTTGTCAATATAGTCAATATAAGTCAGCACGCTTTGTAGAGATTAGGTGAACGAGTCTATTCAGGCGGTCATCCTCAGGAATCGATGCTCTGATTTGCTATCGGGGTGTAGGGCCTTTCGTTTCTGCGCATTGTCCGTTATTTTGTCTTAAGACAAGAGCAGCAGCTACCAAATCCATCTCCTCTGCCGCTAAAAAATCGCGAGACTTGGGCACCACCTGTGCAGAGAGCTGTATTTGCCCGGCGGCTCTTTGTCAGATATTCTATACTTTATGAGACGCCTCAATGAGGCATACACTTTCCGCGCTGGAGACTCTTGAGACCTTGCACAGATGCAAGCAGCACTCTTCGAACATTTCACTTAGTGCCTTTGTCTTGCATATTCTTTGTTCTAAACAGACTTTACACAAGTCTTTCGAATAAGAACTAACGGTATAATATCAGCGTGGGGCGCCGAGACCTTAAGACAGTTAGCCCGCTAAGGCCAAATTTGATGCGATTATAGCTTCTCGAGACGGGAAAGCAGAAAGAAACAAAATAAACAGACGGCTGCAGCAATAGTCCAGTTTGACCTTTTTTTGGTGGTAAAAATCTACTACATATTAGGAGGTGCTAAGAGTCTATACTGGACCCGCGAGCGTTTTGAGCGTACCGGCAGTGAGGAAATTTAAGGAAAAATTTATAATGATAGATGGGGTTAGGAGTTCCCGGAAGGAAGGGGGGGTGGGGGGGTTTCGTTCATCGTAGAAAATACCAGGAAAGGTGAACAAGTACGCAACTGTTTTGCAGTGCTAATTCCAAAATATTGTCATCTCACGATTAGAGAATGGTGAATTTCTACCGCGCAAGGGCGGCAGGACTTGAATATGCTATATTATGAGACATTTCTATAAGCTAAGTCATCCGAACAACCCAACCAACTTCAATCTCAGAACATAGAATACCATTTCACCCATTTCCACTCGTTCCCGTGCTTTTTATAGCTCTTACTATGTTTTCCGAACTCATAATCCCCCATAATGTGTCCGTCAATGCCAAAATTTAAGAGGCAATGCACGGGTCTTCTCCCATCCAGCGTCCAAGGCCTGGACCACTTCATCCGGTAGCGGACCCTGCTCTAGCGCTGCCAAGTTGTCTTCGAGGTGCTTCGTGCCGCTCGCCCCCACAATCACAGCATCCCCAAGCTCATTCTTCAACGCCGAATGGTGTGCCAACCACCTCAACGCACATTCTACCTCTGTGATTCCATGCTTCTTCGCCACCGGCCTGAGACCCTCCAACGCCTCCCACATGGGATCGTTCCAGTAGCGGCTATGGAACAACTTGCCCTGCCACCTCTTCCGATCGAACCGCTCGCCCTCTTGGAACTCCGTCTGATCCTTCCGGTACCTGCTGGTCAGGAACCCGCCCGCGAGAGGGTTGAACACGTACAACGCCATGCCATAGTGGCGCAGGCAAGGAACGAGCTCGGCCTCGACCAAGCGGTGAAAGGCGTTATACAAGCCTTGGTACACGCTCGGCATGATCCAGCCGTTCTTCTTGCAGATTTCGCAGATCTGGGCGACCTCCCAGGCCTGGTAGTTGCTGATGCCCAGGCGCCTGAAGTACCCCTCCTTGTGCAGCTCGTTCACTTCTCGCAGCGTCTCCTCGAACGGGCGGCTGCGGTCGGGGCCGTGCAAGTACCACATGTCGATCTTGTCGGCCTTGAGCGCCTTCAGACTGTCCAGCAGGCCACGGCGCAGGTCCGCCGGTGAATGCGAATATTCCTCGTCCGACATCCCTTTGCCCTTGTTCGGGTACAGCTTCGTCTCCATCACGATGCCACGTTCCTGCCAGGAAGGGGAAAGCTGGCCGAGATAGCCTTCCGACGAACCTTGGCCGTAGACGCGGGCGGTGTCGACTTCGTTGTGGCCGTGCTTTTGGAGGATATCGAGGAGGGCCGAGGTCTCTTCGAGGGTGTGGACCCGGGTCATCTCAATTCCTGCGCCCGATGTCAGAGCTGAGCTATTTGCCTATGGTCAAAAGCGCCTACCGGGCTTCCCAATCGTCATGGCGCCGAAGACGGCCTTCAAGGCTGGTCGTCCTGCGCTCATCCTGGCGGATTTGAGTCTTTAAAACGAGATGAAAAAGAATGAGAATGCTTGGAGGGGGGAATGTACTACACAACGGCAAGAAGAAACATATGCGAGGAAAAAGAGGAGATTTATACTATCTACGACGTAGATGAGCACTGCGCCGTTAACCCCTTCAACGCCTTAACGCCGATAGGCGTCCAACACCCAAACCCACTCTGAGTCAGCCCGATCATTCGGACTTAAGTAGGAGTTAGACTCCACAAAGCAGTTTTAGTGGGAGTAAAGAACCATGGTGGCTGTATCCATCGGTGATGATTTCCCCGAAGATGACCCTCGGCCGATGCATCTGCTTCAAAGAAAGCAATAGCTCTTGTCTATACCACTTCAAGTCTTCACATGAGGCTCAGGGCCACTGGAGGCTTTGGAAAAAGCATGATGAATCCCACAAATCTCTTGAATTCTGGACCTTACAAGGTAGATTTCACAGGTATCGCCAAACGCGCAGTTGGGTTCGAAGTGGTCGTCTGGACGTAACGTTCGTACGATCATTGAGTATATACTCCCGAGTGCCTGATTTAGCTGGTAGCGGCATGATAGGGCCACTGTGATTTATTTTGGAACTGGCCTCGTGGTAGTTAACATGAAAGTCAAGAGTGGATCGTAATGGGAGAGTTACAGAGCTACCTACGTGAGACGCTTTTCTTCATAAGGCTGGGGAAAATAAAAAATTTAGCAATGACTGAATTCGGGCCAAACATAGACTCGAGAGCTCTTTTGTCAAAAAAAGGAAACCGACATACCAGTAAATGAGCAATTAAGACGAAAGTTTGCCCTATCGTCAACATCAACCGCTACCACCGTTGTTTTTTTTTTTTTCTCTTTTATTTTTTTTGGGACTATCCACCATCGTACCTACCCATAAAGCTTGCATGAGCACTTACTTGCTCATGGACAGTATCGCAAGCAACCTGGAAACCCAATAGCTTGAAATCGACGAAAGGGATGCAGCTGTCATCATCTCTCTGCCATGACAAGCCGCAGCTGCCGTGGCGATTATCGATACGGTAGGGCTGAACGGAGATGCGCCCGAGCAAGATTTCCCCCATCTGTCCTGTGACGTCACCATCCAGGGCCCAACCAAGCTCACGCGCTGAGCAGGCAGGGAAGGTCTCCTCGCAAAACGAGGAAAAAAATCCTGGCAGGAGGGCCTGCCGAATCCAGGGTCTGCTGCTGCTGTAGCCCATTTTCGACGAAAACGAGTGGACGCCTTAATTGCTAGGCCCCCGCGCCGCGCTCTCTCTCAAAATCCCACGAGGCGCTCCCCCCTCCCATCCCGCTTATTGTGTGTGGGTACCTTTTTCATTTTCCCCTTGCGCGGTCTCGATCTCGACGACTCCTTCGCTCGTGTTCGCTTTCTTCTCCACACCCAGTGAGCCAAACGAGCGACGAGCGACGGACGCTAAGCTTCAGCGATCAACGGCCCCCCAAACGGTCGCCAATCGTCCCCATTTGGCCTTGCACAGAAGAGCTACCAGGCGATCGGGTGACACGCTCATCGACGGGCGACGAATCATGGCCATCTGCTATCGGATCTTCATCACCCTCACCAACATCTTCTTCCCCCCTCTTGCCATCATCTTCCTGACCGGCTTCGGCATGGATACCCTCATAAATGCGTAAGTCAGAAACATCAACCTCCACACGTGCATAGTCTACCTCCCTCCCTCAACACCCTAAGGCCTTCCCGCGCCGTTCCTGCATGAAGACAAAATCTTACACTTTCCCCTCCCAAACACAGCCTCCTCTTCCTCGCCGCCGTCATCCCCTCCCACATCCACGGCTTCTACCTCAGCCTCACGTACTTCCACCGGCGGCGCAAAGTGCGCAAGGGGCGCTACCCGGGCGGGCCCAAGCCGCTCATCTACTCGGAGAACATCATCTTCGGCGGCGCGCGCTGGGATGAGGTCCAGCGACTGAAGCGGAAAGAAGAAGGGCACCACTTCGACGACGCCGATCTGGAGAAGCGGCGCCGGCGGAACAGCAGGAGGGAGAGCCGGCGGGTGAACCGGCGGCCGGCGGCATACGGGCACCAGGGCAGCTACCACTCCATGGGCGGAGGAGGGAGCGCGACGATGGGAGGAAGGGGAGGTGGGTATGAAGGGCTGAGGTACGGGCTGGGCGATGGGGATGCCGCCGGGTGGAATGCAAGTAATGGAGTCGTCGGCCCCGGATATGGGTCGGGCTATCGGCCGAGTGGGGCGTACCGGCAAAGGCTTCGGAGGGCACATACGGCATACTGACGGGATACGATGCCTAATCCGGGAGACGTTTGCAACGTCCGTTATGCGGAAAAAAGCTCCGGACGACTTAGGGGCGGTGTTGTAGCAAAGAGAGATTAAGGGTGCTGAATTGCGCTGATCGAGCGTACGGTTATGAGCTTACGAAAAGTTGCTTGAGCGTGGCGTTTGCCGGGAGCGTCGTGTGCAGTTGCTGGAACAGGTGGCTTTTTTTTTTGCCTTGATAATGCGAAAAGAAGCGTAAATGATTAAGTACAGAGTCGAAACGCTCGGGCTTGCCAGATGCTACGCGTGGGGATCCTTTGGATTCGTCAAGTTAGTAGTTACCATGCATGCACCTACTGGCAGAGAAAGCAAGTCCGATCGCATCTCCCAGCCCCTGGGGTTGAGAGTCATGGCACGGCGATCAAATGACGATCCTCGCTCCCTGAGATTTCCATATGCACGTCACAGGTGCATTTTGGTAGATCCGGCGAGCTCCTGTGCCATCCCTGTGTCTGGACCTACCCGTATGTACACAGGCACGGACTCTTACAAGGACTTGAAGTTTCAGGGTGTAGACGTGTACGAAAATTTTCCAGTAACTTCATCAAGTGACCCTTTGCTAACATAAACCTCAGTCAGAGAGTCTGTTCATAGAGATTCCCTTGGTCAGTCATGAACTTGGCCTTCGAGAGGCTGGCTGCTTCCAGTTCAGAGAAAGTACGGTGGATAGACACGACATGTGTGTAATTCGTGCTGAATGATGCTATGAGAGCGGCATCTGTATTTGGCAACGGCGTCATACGATGTCAAACTGATGGAGGACGATGAGCAAGCGGTAGGAATGAGAATGACCATCCAGATGTCGGTACGACTGAGTAACCAGTGACGAGGCAGAGGCGTGAACGATGATGCCCTTGTTGTGTATCGTTGGTTCTGGCGGGAGGAGGGGTTGTACTCACCACGATGCATCAGCTCCAGGCAGTTTCGCCCACAGTTCCGCGCCCGCAGAAACAACAGTCTCCGGCAGTTGCTTTCATCCAGAGCATACGATGTGGAGAGAGACCATTGCCACGTCGGAACCGCAGTGCGGAATGGCGGTCCACTGCGGATTCCGTCTGCGTTGGAAGTTGAAGGCAGCGTCCTCCTCATCCCGAGGCTGCGGCGACCCAGAAACAGCAAGCAGCGCTGGATCCCGCGGCGCAGGGTAGCAACTTCAAACGTAGTCGGCAATCCGCGGGATTCGCCCGCGGCAAAGTGCCGGAAAGGCAGTCCCCCATCAGGCCGAGAGTTTGCCCTGGGAGCCGTCGCATTCCCGTGCGGCTCAGCCGAAGTCGAGCGATGGTGGTTCCATCATACCACAAGGGCAAGGGCGGCCAACAAGTTCGAACGTCGCATCGCAAACATTTCCCGAGAACGAGGAAAAAGATGCACTGGTCCCGAGGCAGGCATCCATCAGACTTGCCGCGCCAGCTCGGGTTGTCCGAATCCGAACGCGGGCTGACAGGGCTGCGGAAAAATGTTCCATGTGCGGGCGGACGGACAGGGGGTGACTGACGGAACAACCGCCAATCTTGTGCATGCTGGCGGGGGAGCCGAGGCGCGGAAGCTGGCCGCGGCGGACATTGTTGGCCGCGGACTGGTCCCCGTTGGCTGGGGGTTGAGCATCGAGCAGGCCCGGAAAAAGGTGGGAGAAGGGGGAAAGTTTTGCGCTGAGTTTACGCGGGCGCCGAAAGGGGGAAGTGGCGGCGACGGGGTGAAACGGACGCGGCAGTTGTGCAGCGGGACTGGGTGAGTGGCACAATGGGAGTGCGGCTCTGCGCTGGCGCAGGCGGGCACGGCGGGCACGGCGGGCACGGCGGGGAGGGCGCCGATGAGTGCGGCGGGTCGGGCCGTGCGACCTGGCGTTGCGTGAGGTGGTGAGATGTGGTGTGAGATCGGGAAATGTTTTTGCAGGATGAGAATGCGGATGCGGATGCAGGCTGGTAGGCAGGCGGGTGGTTGGCTGGCCTTGGCTGGCGAGCTGCATGTGGTGGTGCCATGGGCTGACAGCGGAAGTGCCGAGCCAGCACATCGAAGAGGAGCATCACCAGAGAGGAGGGAAGCGGAACCCGAGCCGCCACAGAGCGGCGGAAAGCGAGACTGCAGTGCGGAAAGACGCAGCTGAGTCGAGCAGAGGCGGCGAGAGGCGGCGAAAGTCGGCGGAAGCGCAGGCTGCCAGCGCAGCGCAGCGCAGCGCAGCGTACCGGAACCGGTGGCGGCGGCACCGGACGGCGGGCGGGCGGTACCGGCGGCGGGCATGCGATTCCGCACCAAGAAAGGGGGCAGCCTGGCAGTCGCGAGACCGCGGCGTGATCTTTGAGCGGGTCGTCGGAAAGCTGCTTGCTGTCGGGAACTGTCTTTTCGCGACACAATCTGCACACCGGCTGAGTCTTTCTCCTGCGCGTCTACCCGGGATTGCTGTCCCTCCTCTCGGCAGTTGGTGGCCGCGGCGAGGAACAGAGACGAAGCCTCGAGCGGTGATGGCCATGACGTCACGCCCGGTTCTGAGTCCTCTTGCTGTTCCTTCGGCAATCTGCGGCTCTGCGGCTGCTCGACTTTCCCAAGCCTCTCCCGGCTCAACTGTACGTTCCTCCATCCTCACCAGAAGCAAATTGACCAGGGACGCTTCCCAGCTGCACTGTCCATGTCCTCACGAAACCAATCTGCTATCCATAGCACCGGTACGGCCAGCACGCCACCGCCCTGCCCACTGCCTCTCGACGATCTAGCCTTTCTTCTCATCCACTCAAGAGAGTTTCCCACGATGTCGCCGAGAGAAGTCCGTTCTCTGCGCAGGACCGTAGCTCGTGAGCGAGTCAAGAACGAACCAATCTCTGCCATCTAGAGGACCGCATAGGGCAATTGGCTCCTGTTTATCTTACTTCATGCAGCGCGGAACCTCACTACGTTCGAACTTGCGGTTCCCATCCGCGTGTCGGTTCCGCAGCCGCCCTCATTAGGCCGGGCTTTCCTAATCCAGCCAGAGCCTCATTTACTCGAGTCACTATCCTTTCGACTGGAACATCTCTCAGAAGATATTCCTGTATGCTTGCGGATCGGTCGAACGGATGCCACATGTCCATCCCTGGCACTGGCCCACTCATTGACCGACACTTCACCACAAGCTATTGGAACCGCCGCGCTGAATTGTGCTCTAAACCAAGAGCCACCAAACCGTTATTGTGCCGCCCTTGATTGAAAGCGTAAGGCGTGGTGCAGCACCAACAGAAGCCAATACCTGCATGCTATACCTCACAGGCGTCGTCGCGTCTTATGCTGCCCGCGATCAACACAGTCAGATCATCCATTAGATACGAAGATCAGGGAATATAATTGGACAACCGACTGCTCGGTGTGCATAATCTCTAATGCAACATGGCAATGGAATATCATAGAGCGCCGGCGTTTCTTCCCACTCACTGGCTGAAGGAAAATGCCGTCTACCTTGGCCAGCTCCCGATCAGGAAATCTGCAGGCATGAGGTGCAGCTCTGGGAGCGGAGGGTGAGAAGGCCTCGAAACCACACCACGTGCACAAGGAGCGTGAAAGGCGGCGGCCAACACCACAAGCGCGACAAGCGTCTACGACAGGAAAATGCTTGTCCACTCATAGACGTTCGAACTTGGAGGAGGTAGGAGATAAGTCCGCTCTATGTCCGGGCAAGGAACTAGGGAACCAGGACTGACGGGACAATGTCTGATGGATATCGGCCCGAGATAACCGCGTCGCTGATCTTTGCCGCCGCTCCACCACTCTGATGTCAACTCCCGCTCAATTCTTTAGCTTACCAAGTCGTGCCTCCCGCTGTCCCACCAGCTTCTCGTTCATATGCCCGAGTATTCAAATGGCCATCTCTGCAAATACAGCCATGAACCTGTCCTCACGGACTTTCACTGCATCCGCAGTCTCCGTAAGCTGGCCAAGATGCTCTCTCGGGCGGACTTTCTGCACGGCATGAGCACTCTGCAGAGAGACTTCGAGACGTACGGCATGATGCAATAGTTTCTGACGTTTCCACTTACTGCACGTCATCCGCGCACAGCCATGTGCTAGTCGGTAGTTTCCCCATTATCAGGAATTTCTGGCCTCTTGAAGTCCATTTACTTTGTCCTACTTGACTTCCCCCGCTCTTGTGCTTTTCCTCTTTGCTTGGCGATCGTTACTCCACCCTTTCGCGTCACTTAGGTCAGCGCAAAAACCACCTGAGACGGCTACCATAGTAGCATCGCTATGGCACGACGAGATGTCTCCTCAGACCTGGAGAGTGGCGAGAGCCGTGGCCAGAGCGAGAAGAGAGGAAGACAGGTGCAGCTCAGTGTGTGAATTTGAAACCGCTCGAAAATGATTCTTGCTCACGAATCTCAGGCCCCAACGAAACTGCAAATCCTCCAGTAGGTTTCGACGAGAAAGACGAGCAGAAAAGAGGCAGATCTCCCCCATCAGCCTCACCAAGAGAGCAATCGGAAGTAGAAATTGTAGATTGGGATGGACTAAATGATCCTGATAATCCGTATTAAGCACAACCCCTCCAGCCATGATTTCACTTTCACTGCTGACTTTCTTAGTTTCAATTGGTCAAAGACGAGAAAATGGGTCATCACCGTAACTACATGTTTCATGTATGTCTTGTGCCAATCCGAACATTTTTTGGAAGCTGACTGGGCCAGCTCTATTCTTACAGGCCTCCCCGCGGGCGCATATGGCGGGGGCAATGATCAGATGGCACAGAGATTCCACGTCAGCCAGGACCCGTTCCCGCATCTGTTCTGGGCAACGACTTCGTGGAATATCGGTGCTGCACTCTTCCCCCTCCTTTTCGTCCCTCTCACCGAACAAGTTGGCCGTATGCCCGGATACTTTGTGAGTTCAAGACGCGGACTCTGCGTATACTTTTCTGACTTGAACGGCAGGGATCATATGTTCTCTTCCTAATATGGATGGTACCTTCAGCAGTTGCGAAGAACTTTGCTACCCTTATCGTGACACGCTTCTTTGGCGGGGGCTGCAGCTCTGTGTCCATCAACATCGTCGGCGGTACGATTACAGACATATGGAAGGGAGACAAGGATCGCAGTATACCCATGTCCATCTTTGGCTTCACCTCTGTCGTCGGCATAGCACTGGGCCCGTTCATTGGCTCCGCCATAGCCGCCAACATGAACTGGCGCTGGATCTTCTACATCCAACTAGCTTTTGACGGCGGCTGTCTACCCATATTTTACTTCATCCTCTCCGAAACACGACACGACGTGATCCTTGCTAGGAGGGCCAGAAAGCTCCGCAAGAATGGCCATCCGAACGCCTACGCCAAGTCCGAGTTGGACCAACCTAGCGTCTGGCAATCGCTCAACATCTCCTTCTCGAGGCCCGTCAAGATGCTTGTGAGCGAATGGGTCGTCTTCAGCTTCACCATGTGGGTCTCTTTTGCCTGGGGCCTGCTTTTTCTCTTCCAATCCAGCATCGTCCAGACCTTCTCCACCAACTACAACTTCGGCACCATGTCCACCGGCCTCATCCAGCTCGCCCTCTCCGTCGGCGCTGTCATCGGCACCGTCATCAACCCCATCCAAGACCAGCTCTACCTCCGCTCCGCCCGCCGCAACAAAAAGCGGCCTGGAAAGCCCATCCCGGAAGCGCGCCTATACTTCTCCGTGCCCGGCAGCCTGCTCTTCACCGCGGGCCTGTTCTGGTACGGCTGGGCGAGCTACCCGCACGTGCACTGGACCGTGCCCACCATCGGCATCACCGTCGTCGGCCTGGGCATCTATTCCATCTACCTCGCCGTCGTCAACTACCTCGCCGACGCGTATGAAAAGTACGCTGCGTCCGCCCTCTCCGCCGCCTCCCTCGGCCGCAACACCTTCGGTGCCTTCCTCCCGCTCGCCTCGCAGTCCATGTACACGAACCTCGGCTTCCACTGGGCCTCCTCGCTGCTGGGTTTCATCGCGCTCGTGCTGTCCGGCGCCCCGCTACTGATCCTTTGGCGCGGCGATGAGATTAGGAAGCGCTCCCCATTCATGCGTGAGGCCACGTTCGATCCCGAGGAGGAACGCGAGCGGAGTATGAGCCGTGCACAATTTGAGCGCGAGAGGAGCGCGAGCAGACCTCGGAGTTCGGGTTTCTTTGGTGGGCTTAGGCTTGGTCAAGAGCAAGGAGCTGGAATGGATGAAGGCAGACGAGTCGAGGCGGTTGCGTAAGATTGCGAATCGGTATCAATGCTTTGCAACAGTTGGACGGTAACAGCGCACGATGGGAGTGATCGGCATACTCTGTGAATATTTTAAAGGTTCTACTATTCTTTTACTACCTCTTCAGTTTCAAGCACTCCAAACTTTCCGTGTCGGGGGCCCTCCCTTACGGTTCTTCATGGTTTTCATGCGACGATTGGCGTTATAGGAGGTAGGTAATCAAAATCATCATGAAACATTGTTGATGGATATCTGTATGCGCTCTTGGTCATGCCTGTTATATTTAGTGGCTAAGTTTAGTATAGCCTCCGAAAATCCGGTCCGTACCTCTCATGCACAACACCTGCACCACCGCCTCGGTAATTATCCTCCCTACAAGCGCACGCAGAAATCAGTATCAGTCTTTCAGTGGACATTCCGCAGCGGGCTTCGTAAAGTTTTAACCATAGAAGTGCATTCCAACTCGTTCCCAAAATTATCTACTTGAGGGAGCCTCCCAAGTGAAATTCAGTTGCAGTGCGCACAGAAGCTGACTGAAGATGTTGATCCGTGGACACTATGATCATGCGGATGCCTTGAATTATATACACGGCTCCGAGGACGCACATAAACCGAGCTCTTATGCGGCTTATGGTACTGCACATGGGACCTCGTCCGAATATTTGCGCACCTGAGCGCACCCGTTGTACATGAAGTCTCGAAAGCTCACTTATGAGAACATCCTGAAGATTCTTGACAGAGGTATACCAGCCAGCTGAGACGCTTGGATATCGTGAGAAGAAGGCACTTTGTTTACTCCTCACTTCTTTGGATGGTGTCCTTGCGTGGTCTTGCCTTTTTTGTGAGCAGTTCACTCAACCCGCCGTGTTTCTGTTATCAGTGGTTGAAAATGCTGAAGAGCAAAAGTTTTTGACACTGCTATGTAGCAGACAGGCATCTATCTGTTCCCAGGTTGCAACATGCAAAATCCGTCCACTAAGCCAGAAAAGCCCGCTTTAAACAACGCATTCTGCCCCCACAACCTTCTCGACCGTGCTTCGCACATCCACCAGCTTTCCAAGCACACTATCACTCAACACATCTTCTGCCTCACGAATCCACAAACCATGCACATCCGCCTCAACCCACGCATCCACTGTCTCCCTCAACAGCCTTTTTACCCCTGAACTCCTCCACCCCCCAACCCTCATCCTCCTCTCCTCTCTATCCACAACAACCACCCTTCCCCTCCTCTTCCACGCCAACACCACCCTTACCGCGCCCACAACCCTCATACCCAACAAAAACACCCCCGCCCCCCTCGTCCACCCCATCGCGCCATCCGTCTCCTCTCTCGCCAACGCCTTCAACTTCCTCAACCCGTCCGTACACCAATCCTCCACCATCTTTGCCGTTTCCCCATCCACGGCCCCATTGCCATCCTCCCCGACTCGCAGCTCCTCCAACACCTGTACCCATATATCAAGCTCCCTCGCCGGATCCAAAAACAAATTCTGCTTCTCGCGCGCGAACAGCAGCGCCGCCGCCTCCCCGCCCCGCGCATCGCGCAGCAGTCCCGCGAAACCGGCCGGATGCGCGAGCGCCGAGGCGGACGCTGCATCGACTTCGCGGCCGCTCTCGTGTATGAACGCGCGGTGCAGGGCGGCCTTGCACAGGACGCTGCTGTCGCGATACTCCTGGGCGAGGAATGCGGCCAGCTTCCGGGCCGCGGCGAGCGGGAGGACGATCTTGACCGGGGCTTGGGCGGAAGGGGCGGGGAGACGCGGGCCGGCGATGATGCGGGTGGCGATGAGGGCGGCGGCGTCGCGGATCTCGTCGTCGTCGTCATTGAGAGCGTCGTAGGTGATGAGGGCGAGGGCGAGGTGGGCGGCGCGCAGGGAAGGGGAGGTGGTGGGGGATGGAAGGCGCCAGAAGTGATGCAGGGCGGAGAGGGCGGAGATGGCGGCGAAGCGCGTTGGGAAAGGGTTGTTCTCTTCGAGATCGCAGCGGATGGCGTGGATGAAGGTGGAGAGGTGGGTGGTCAGGCTTTCCTGCGTGGCAGCGCTGTCGGTGGTGGAGAGCTGCACGTCAATGTAGCGGCCGAGGAGGGGTAGGGCGCCTTCATGGAGGGAAGGTGAACCGAGGCCGAATGTCTGGGTCTCGCTACCTAACATTATATGTGCTAATACTGAGGTTGGAAGCATGAGACCGCGGTCGAGGAGCAAAGCTACACTGTGGCGAACTGTGGCGGAAACCTCGAGGTCAGTCGAAGACGCGGCGACTTCAAGAAGTCTGCTTATACAGCCATGGACGAGCTGCTCAGCTTGAAAAATGAGTGGGGAGATAATAGAGCTCAGGGACTCTAAAGTAATACGGCAGGTGTCGCGATCTTTGTCAGCAATAATGCGGAAGAGGCTTGAAACAGAGGCCTGAAGTGGTTGGTTCTCTCCATTTGTACAGACCCAAAATATTAGGTGCTGGACGGCGAAGAGTGATAGTGCTCTACGCAACAAGGAGTCCGGGGCGGAGCGACCGCTGTTATGCATCTGGTCCACTTCAAATCGATTAAAGACTGTGAGGGATTCTCTGATGAGGTACTGAGCAACGTTTCCGCCAAAGGCTTCGCACATGAGAGGAGTGGAAGCTGTCAATTGTCAGTCATGGTACCGAAATTCATAAAGGAGGTAGAACCCACAGCGAAAGTGACCGCCGATTAAGTGGTATTTCTGGATCATCGTGACGATATCCATATAAGCGGACTTGGTCAGAGGACATTTGTTCTGTTTGTAAAGACGACTGAAATGCTCTAACAGTGCGAAAGCCACCAGCTCCAGGTCATCTGAAGAGAATTAGAGCCAGAGCGCAAGTAATATCAACTCGATGACTCACCGAGCGTTCCTCTTTCGTTCGATTCGCACATCTCTTTGACAAGATACTTCACTGTCGAAAGTGTGCCGTGAAGTGCGTTCTGCTTCACAAAATGCATCTCCAGTAGCGCCAATATCCACTCAACCCTCTCCTCTGCATCTAGCAGCGCCGCCAAAGTTCTCGCAGCCATGTCTCGGACGTGCCAGTGCGAGCTCGCCGTCAAGTTGAAAATCAGCTCTTGGATTTCTGCTCTTCTCTCCACTGGCGGTCGTGCCCTCTGCAGAATCTGGAATGCAGGGAAGACACCTTCCAGAGCAGTATTGTTCAGCTCTGAGATGTCTACTTGGCGCCTCGGCGTCAATAGCTTGACAATAATATCGAGTAGGTTCGGGTATTTCTTGTAAGACAGTCGTGTGATCTTCAGGCGGTCCGTTTCTTTCCAATTTTGGGTCGTGCTGCTACCAAGTAGGCGGTCGATGAGAGCTCGGAAGAGCATGAGGCCGCAGTTCCGAATTGCCCAACTAAAGTGAAAGTTATTAGTAGCCAGCACTCAAGCTTCTTGACTCCGTACTTACACTTTGGATTCAAGTCTGCTTGCTGCCAAAGACAAGCCTTCAGCAACATAAGGCTCTGATACAAGTGCCAGTTTCGTATTCGTAAAAATGTCTTTCAAGCAGTTCAAAGCATGCACCTGAGGTAGGTTACTACCTTCGATATTCTTGTCCTGTCCCTCTTGTACTGCCTCTAATCTGAGGTCGTTAATGACGCGCTCAAACAAGGAGCTTTCAGGATCGGCCGTAAGGATACCCGTAATGAGCGATGGTAAGCCGGCAGATCGACGAGTAATCATGGAACCCTTGTCTCTGATACAGCGAAGAGTCTCCTGTGGCAAGTGTCAGAGCCTGTTCGTAGGTACTTGAGTTCCTGCGGTTTTTGTACCTCGTACCATCGGTCAAGAAGTCCCCTGACCCTTGGGTTCGAAGACCTACTACACCGCATGCAGAAAGCGGCAAAAGTCTGAGCAACGGTGGAGAAGGCACCACGGTGTCGAAGCTCAGCCAACTGAAGGAAGCATATTTTCCCCAGGTCCTCGAACTCGGCCGTTTCCAGAACGGAGTAACCGTTTGGTAAGTCAAAAGGTGCCTTGGAAACGATCACGCGTAGGAGTGTGCTTCAGTTGTGTTAGTGCTTAATCACGTATACTAATACCTTAAGAACACTTACCTTGCCTCTTTGAGTCCCCTCCATGAATAACTCAGAATGTCCTTTGTCGTAAGGTCCGGCTCTTCTTCTATGTCTTCTGGTACATGTCCTTCCGGTGCATCCACGCAGAGTACATTCCTGACGCAGTCCCATACTGAACGTAGACAGACCAAGATATGGCTGTGCAGGCCCTTCCAGTGATCCAAGTCCTCTGGTCTCATAGCAGCCATAGAAGCATAGAATGCCGGTTGATCGAAGATGTACCTCAGAGCAGACAGAGTACCATGCATGGGATAGGCGTTCACAGCCACAGAAAGGTTACTGCTTGCGGCAGCAATAGTTTTATCCAGGAGCAAAACTAGGTGCTCAACGATGCCACGACGGCTCTTCATCCAGCTCGACAGTATAGTGTTGGCATGAGAACCAGGGCTGAGATGTTCTGTTCTTCTCTCAAAGAGAAGATCATAAGCGCGAGCAACGCCATCAGCATGATCAGCCCTGCCACTACGAAGCATGGTCTTCTCCGCTCTATTCAGAAATGAGGAGAAGGCATGTTCTACCAAAGCAGTAGAATCCACTGGCTCGCCCAACAGCAGAGGAGCTACCTTTGGTCCCTTCTGAGGTTTCTTCGGTGTCTCGGAAGGTTTGGCTGTTCCCAGCTTGAGCAGGAACGCAGCCGCACAGCGAACGTCATCGAACGGATCCATAATAAGATCGAAAAGCTCTCGCACTAGGAGAGGGGTAAGGATGTTCATTTGGAAAGGGAATCTTGTTTCACCCTGTGCAGTTCTTGACAGTGCTTGGTGCGGTACGGATGGATCCAAGCCTGACTTCATGACGATCGTCAGAGCCTTTAGTGCGGAGATGTGTCTCTGGTATGCTGCGGTTGGGTGGAGTTCAGATGAGATGAACTGCAGATACCATTGGATGAATTCGATATGAGCGTGGTAAAGTTCGAAAGCGCTAACTTCAGAGTAATTTCGGTCAGTATCCTTCGATTCCTTCACCAAATTCCTGCTCATCACACCGGTGGATCCGCGTAGACGCTCGAACAAGGAGAGGGTGAGACTCATGACTTCTCCACGAAAGTTCGCATCCGTGTCTGAATGCAGGTAGGGAAGGTTGCGCTTCAGAGCACCAAATGTTCCGAGGGTTAAAGGTCTTGTTACGGCAGCAGAAGTGGTGAGCAGTGCAAAAGCTGCTAACCTGGTCTCTGCACGTTCGTGTGCGAGAAGTCTCCCAAGAAGACGATCCGGGATCAAAACTATTCCATTACGGATTTCAATTCTCTTCGAGACTCGGTGATCTGCTTTTTCGTTTAGTCGGCATTGTAAGGCTCCACGGGGAAAGACAACCCACCAACTTCCTGAACAAAGCCCATGTCTTTTCCAACTTGCAGCGAAGTGAAAAGTAGGGAGGCTTCGAAGTCGTCTGATGGGTTCGAAGTACCCCTCGTGCTAGATTTCAACCTGATGTGGTCATCGAGATGCAAGTGTTCTAGAAATCGAAGGTAGTCGGTGAGTATCGGCTTGAACAAGTCTGGAAACACATGGCTCTTGAAGTTGAGCATGGCATCTGGGTTCCTGCGAATAGTCCTTTCCAGCGGCTCTACCCAGATTGGTAGCGAGTCTGGAACACTGCTGCATAGATGGGTCGCTTGCTGACGCCGGCCGTGTTCAAGAATTACACAGACGCTATTCCCGGCTGCAGCTGCAGTGTCTTGGTGATTCGCCCAGTTCATGATGCCATAGAGAAATACTTTACACACAGTGCCAGGTTGAGGAAACAGTCGCAGCGGCTTTCCCTTGTCAATGCTCCAGCGCTCGAACATGGCGATGGTTTGGTCGACCGAAATGACATCCTTTTGAACGAAATAGGAAAGCGCACTAAGAGCAGGCTTAACCCTAGAAGTGTCATCCTCCTGGAAAAGGACCTCGAACAGCCGGAGAACAGACTCGTCTCTGATGGCGTTGGCGGTCGAGCTCTTGTCCTTCTGGAGAATGGAGCACAGGAGCAGAAGGACCTGCCTCATGGACTTTGGCTTGGCATTATCGTATCTCTCGAGAAATATGTCGAAGAGATGGGCCCAGATGTTCTTGGTCCAGATTAACGAGCGGACCCTCTGATCAGGCGAGGCCTGACACTTCTCCAGCAGAGAGCATAGCGGATTGCAAGCGCCAGCCCTTTGGGAGGCAGGAATGTAAGGGATTGATGCAGTTTCGACGAGAGCATCCAGCACCCTGGAAAGCTTGCTATTCTGCGAGTTAGTACAACCGGCACCAACGTTGGGATTGAGCGAACCATGAGCAAGTTGCGCCGGGAGAATAAACCTCTTACTTTATGCTTTCGTTTGTGATCGCGCAGTCAACGGGAATATAGCTGTGCAGGTCCTTGCTCAATTTGCGCAGGAAGTCGACGGAGACTGGAGCCTGGAGAGGCGTATCATCCGCCATATCGGGCAATCTCGGGAAAAGACAGTTTTCTTTCGTCCGCCCCAAAGGCCGTGAGCCTTGGCTCGCGCTCAGCCGCGGAGCAGATGTCGCTTACGAGCCAGACGGTATCCTCGAGCAAGCTCGAGCCAGAAACCCTATCAAGGGTAAGTTCAAGACGGGGGCACTTGCGGAGGAGAGCAGCAATGGAAGGCCGAAATTTTGATGTCACGGGATTGGGGAATCTGCGGGAAGGCAGATCCCTGTCAGCCTCTCTGTCGCGGCTTGGCGCGCGATGAAATAATTTTGGGGGCGCGCCGACCGCCGACGACGACATTCTCGCTGCTTGCGACGCCGGGTCCTCCTCTCTCCATCATCCTCTACAGCCGCCTGCCTCAACTTTGAGCCTACTTCTCTCACTCCCGCTCTGCCATCGCGTTGTCCTTCCGACCCGCCGTGACCCCGTCAATCGTCCGCGTCATACACCACCACCACTCCCGCCGCCATGTCCATCTGGGATACGCTGACCGGCCGCAAATCGGCATCCACCACCTCCAACTCGTCCACATCCACCGCGCCTCCGACATCAGACACCACCACCGATTCCTTCCAGCCTCAAGCATTCGACGCCTCGCAGGCCCAAGATGTCTCGTCATTCCTCAACTCGTCGACCCTCGATCCTTCGCAGCTGCACCCGCTGGCCGGACTGGATAAGGATACATTGGACTACCTGACGCTAGAAGAAGGTGCTCTGTCAGACCTCCCTGGTGCGCGCTCTGCTTTGCCCTCACGCGGCTGGTCCGACGATCTCTGCTACGGCACTGGTACTACCTACCTGACTGCTCTGACCCTCGGTGGCGCGTGGGGTCTGGCTGAAGGCCTGAATAAGACTACTCCGCAGATGCCTCCCCGTCTGCGTCTCAATGCCGTGCTGAACTCCGTTACGCGCCGCGGTCCCTTCTTGGGTAACTCGGCTGGCATTGTCGCCATGGTTTATAACATTTTCAACTCCACTATCGGCTACTACCGCGGCAAGCACGATGCCACGAACAGCATTATCGCTGGTGCTTTGAGTGGCGCACTTTTCAAGAGCACTCGCGGTCTCAAGCCCATGGCTATCTCGAGCGCCTTGGTCGCTGGTGCCGCTGGCTCTTGGGCTGTACGTGCTTCGACAATTCTAGTAAAAAGCGTCATGAATGCTAACATAGCTGCTCCAGATGTTCCGCAAGGTCATGTTCGAGTGATAAAAAAATAGAAAGTTGAATGTCCGCACATATCTTCGATAGTTACTTCCTACTACCCGATAATTTCTACCTCCAAAACGCGCTCATCCAAGGACGAAGCGAACGAGCCGTGGCCAAATCGAGACAAAGGCTGTGTATGCTATGCTGTAGGGAGGGCGGCGCATCGGCAAGCGCATCCAAAGAAGCACTCTTTTTTGTTGGCTTTGATGGTCACATAGCGGTTTTTCTCACCATTCTTATTACGTTGTCGCTAGGGTCCTGGATGCATACCGCGGAGTCACAAACCGGCCATAAACTCCCCTCTTGGAAGCTTTGGAATTTCGTTCTGGTGAGAAGATGCGTCTGAATGCGATGGTGAACTGGCGCAGCTCTTTGTACAAATATTTTCTTATGGGATAGGGTCTCTCACGATAGCAAAGCGGCGTCATTCGAGGTAGATATAGAGAGGTCTTTAAAAAAACATTTCCATTTCAGCGCTCTTAGCTATTTCCGTATTTGGGGTGTATGAATGAGTGTCCACTCGCCTGCTGATTCCCCGAGAAAGCGCTACTACGGTCAATGGCAAGAACGCTACCACTTTCGACTTCAGACTTCCTCTTCTTTAGTCTTCAAACGCTCTTCGCGCAATTCTGCAATATCGATCACCAAGTCTCTTATCAGACAGAATTACTACCAAAGTCTTACACTACACTACGCCCATTCATCTGCACCAGCAATCACACTCCGGGGCTTCTTCCAGCTCTGTCTGCAACGAATCAGCGTTCACTCCACTTCTCAGCTATCACTCGACGTCTAGTCGTCTACTCTTCGTTTGATCAAGAGCACGGTTTCCATCTGCCAGCTCAACCCCTTCATCACGACACAACTACCAACGAAAGCCGGATTTTCTTTCACACCATCCAACATGCTGTCTCAACTCGACACTTTGTTCCTTACCTTCATGTATCTGGGACACAGAAGCTTAACGCAAGCACAAACCGTCGGACAGGAACCTAGCCTCCTCAAGCTCAGCAACGATATCACCAGCTTGCGCGAACAGCTCAACGAACAGCTCAACGAGCAGCGCCAAGTCTCCCGCGACTTGAACAAAAATCTGTTTGAGATGCATTAGGAGAATCGCGACTTGTTCAAACAGCTGAATGAAGTGTTCACCCGGAACGCCTGGCAATGTCCGGCGAGGTCGCTGCAGTACGATATGGCCTGCCTCGCCGCACGAAACGTGGCCCACGGAATCACTACCAGCGCACCTAGGTTGCTAGAGGATAATGGTTCTAGAACCGTGGAGGAAGTCATTACGTCTGATTCCACGGACGTTTATGTGCCGCAGAGCGATGTCCCTGAGCAGCGAGCGGACGGAACGGTTGAGTCGACGTGTCCTGCCGACGGAACACTTTGGCGGACATTGGACTTCGCATCTACGTGCCCCGTCAACTGGTCGGAGGAAGAGGGAACGGGAGAAACACTATTATTGGCGATGATGGCTTGGTGGCAACTGTAGGAAGAGCTCGGTAGTAGTTCCAATTTCCATTAAGCAAGATCAGTTCTATGACCGCCCGGCAGTTGATGTCCGCATTTCCGCGATCTCACAGAAGCCGTGCCTTCACTGCAATTCCTCATCTCTCATATTGACATATCATTCGAAACCTCATACAGGATCGATATATATATATATATGAAGGTAAGGGCACTAGAAATTGAGAAGTGCTAGGTTAGAAGTTCCAGGGTCCTTCATAGCCTTTCGAGGTAATGGAACAGAATGTCGTGACTTAGTATCCCTAATCGCTGTCGAAATGTATTTAAACCCAATCCCTTGTATCCGAGAAGCCGTTCAATGCATTCAAACACCTGAAATTGTCTGTACCCACAGCCCATGCATATGATTTATGACACACTATGATCATTTAGCACCGTGCACCATGCAAGATCTCTGTTGCCCTGTATCTTCCTTCCTTCCTTCCTACCTTTCTTTCTCCTATTCTCGATCGCAGTGCGCCTCATGATGCCATCCATCCATACGTGCAAGCAGCCATGTCACTGTATCTTCCGAAGGCAGTGGGGCCCCTTCCAGCAATCTCCCATCCAAGCCCCAGAAAAAAATCAAGAGAAAACGCCCATCAATGCATTGAAGGCGAAAAGAAAAATCCCGTTACAAACCTAACCGACTACCTAGCAACCCGTTCGCAATCGTCCTTACCCGACAACCCATGGTATCTTTCCTACTCCATTCATCGTCTGACGTCCGCATGGAAAACGGAAATCGCAACCGTCCGGTCCGTTCGTCCGCTCGTTCGTACGCGCCGATGCAGGGAGCAAGCATCATGATTCGCCACGCTCAAACCCTCACGAAGGCTGTCCGCCGCAAAAAAATCATTCCACGTTAGAAGATCCGTTGTATCACAGAAAAGCCAAACTCCTCAACACCGTCCTCTCCCTTTTCCAATTCACCGCGGACAACTTACTCGCATCGATCTGCTTGACCTGCGGCAGCGCAAGCCTGACCTTGTTTCTGTACAGCGCCGGCTGCTTCGTCTGCAGCGGGGTTCCCTCAAAGTATACTGTCTCCAGCTGCTCCTTATCCCGGAGCTCGCGCTCCACCTCGGCGAAGTCTGAGAAGCGGCAATAGCTGGCCCAGAACTCTTCAAGATTGGTGAGTGTCGAAAGGTTCGTGAGATGCTCGATCGGATTTCCGGTGATGTCGATGACACGGAGGTTGGTATTGTGTTCGAGTCCTTCGGTCGAGGTGATAGCGTTATGCGAAATGTGGAGTTCCTCAAGGTTCTTGAGATTCTCGAGACCGGTGATCGAAGTCAAGCGGTTTGACTGGATGGACAAGATCTTGAGGTTCGACAACGTATCGAGGCCCTGCAGGTGTGACGGTTATCAGCGGCATCTTCAAGTTCAGGGAAGGCGAACGGGGCAGACCTTGATCTCCGTAATCTTATTCTTGCCTAGCCATAGCTCCTCAAGGCCTGTAAGGGTCTCTAGGTTCTCGATGCTCTGCCCCATGTCAGCATACCATTTCATCCTCGTGTAAGGCACTCCAATACCCTTATCCTATTCGCGCCGAGCTCTAAATTCCTCAACTCCGTCAGGCCCTCCAGATTCTCAATCGTCGAAATCTTATTTTGCACAAAGAACAGGTCTTTCAACTTCTTCATGTGGTTTACCCGCTTGATATGCTTGATCTTGTTGAAGCTCAGGTCCAGATTGTTGAGCTCCGTGAATTGCTCAAGGCCTTTGATGTGCGCAATCAGGTTATCGTAGAGGTCCAGCTCCTGCAGCGTCGCGCCCAGGTTCTCCGGAAACTCGATGGCCGAGATCTGGTTCTGGCGGAGGGAGAGGCGCTCGAGCTGCTTGAAGCGGTCGAGCCTCAGCGCGGGGATCGACGATATGCGGCAGTGGATGAGGTCGATTTGCTACAGCGCGCCAGATAATAGAGTCAGCCAATACTACCACCAACGAACCTTGAAAGGAACGCACTCACGTCAATATCCTCCTCATAGTCTTCTAGCAAATCTGCCGTGCCCCACGCTCGTCAGTTAAAATATATTCTCAAACCTCCAGCTTGACCACCCCAGAAAAAAAACCTCACCCCACATACATACCTTCGTCCGCCTCGATCTCCTCTACCGGTGGAGCGTCCTCGTCAGAGTACTCGGGATCGCTCAGGGCCTCCGGGTTCATGATTACGGGCTTCTTCTCCACGCGCAGCTTCCCGTCCCAGCCGCTCTTGCTCCGCGGCGAGCTGTGTGCGCGCTGGGCGGGCGAGCCGGTGGCAGCGGCGCCACCGTCGCCGTCGGCGTTGTGGTCGCCGCGCTCGGAGTTGTTGTCGACGACCATGGCGCGCGGGTCACTGTTGTGGTCGTGGTTGCTGTCGTCGTGGTGCTGGGCGTCGGCGCGGTTGGCGTTGGCTGTGACGTCGGGCGCGGACGATGGCGGGGCGACTGCGGCGGCGGCGGCGGCGGCGGAGCTGTCGTCGGCCATGCTTGGTGTGGAGCTTGCAAAGGGAGGACTGTGCGTAACCGGGGGGTGGTATGAAATGGGGACGACGACAGCGACGAAGGAAGGAAGGTGAGTCCACACGGTTGGGTTTTAAACGGTCTGCGGAAGACGATGTGCGGCCGGTACGGGCAGGGCCATGTGCGGAAGAAGGGAAAAAGGAACAGGGTCCTAAGTCGCGTGCGTGGAGGCAGAGTAGAGCTAGGTTACAGGAAACATGGCCCAGAAACAGACACACGCGGGGCGGAGGGCTGGCAGGCTGGCGCCAGTTATCAGTCAATGCGTTTTTATAAGAGTCAAGAGAAAAGCGATCAGTCACGTCCCATCCCCGTTCCCGTTTTTTTTTTTGGGGCGTGCATCTTTCGTGTCGCGGAGGGGGGACGTTTGTTGGTTCCAATACCAGGGGTTTTGTTGTTGCCGTAGCTTGCATCAGTCGCCAACAGCCCAAAATACGTATCATGCAGCCCTTGGTCCAACGTCATAAGACGAGGTTCTTTCCCCCTTCCGCCGTTCCTCAACGGACATCTCGCATGTAACGCGGCCCGGTCCCTGCCACTAAGCCAATGCAAACTTCGATCGTTTCACCGCATATGTTTGTGCAGCAGACCGTTTCGGTTTCACCTATCAACTTTTTTGGGGCGCAGATCTCCGCAGCGGTAGTTCCAAAAAAGGAACCTCGGAATCAAGACCATAATAGGATAGAACGCACGTGAGATAGTAGCAAAATGTTTCTTTGTTCTTCGCGTCAAGCGGGGAAAAAAGTAATGGCAGTTGTTGCTTCAGTGTTATCCCTTCCGTCTCTCCTGCCCCGTTAAGGGGTCCAACGCGCGAAGCCCTTCTCCATCTCCATATACCTGTATGTATTGGATCAGCTCCTGCTCCAAGAAACAGCTATTCCGCACCTAGCCCGCAATCACATGGAATCTCTTTATCAGTCTGGGAACGTAGCCTTCTCAACTCTTATTGCATGTGTACATGCGTCCCACTGACATGCTGTGCATTACTACTTCTCATCTCTTTTATTGCTCTTCTCCGCTCGCACACATCTCTTCTGCTTGGATAACAAAGACGAAACTGGGATGAAGCTTTTTTATGATTTCGGATGGTGTGGTGGTGTTCGCAGCGCTCAAGTAAGCCAACACAACCTGTGGTATCAAAAACGGGAAAAAAGAAGAGAAAGAAAACGGATGAAAAAGAAAAAAAAAAACAAGAGGCAAGGCCGAGAAACGCGTTATAAAAAGAAAGCAGTTTAGTGTGAGCAAGGTGTTGCAAGAGTCTGGGGAAGAGAGCGACAAAGGAAAGTGGTCAGGGTCGGAGGGAGAAGCTATCTCTTTCTCTCGCTTGGAGAAATCGGAACAGGTGGTGAAGACCAATATGCGCAGACTTCTGTAGAAGGCGCCGAAGAAAAAAGGATGGTGGAGAAGGGAAAGTGAAGAAAAAGCTGTGAGTCTGCCAATGTCAATGCTCCGCAATGCTAGCCAAAGAAAAAGAAAATCGGTGTATGCAAAGTCCGTCCCAGGACAGCAAAATCGGCGAAAACGCAAGGAATGATAGCGCAACAGGAAAGAAAACCAAAAAAAAAAACGCCTATTTTGCTCTGTGCCGCCCCTCCAAAACTTTTGTGCCCGTGATCAAATGGCCGTTTCTGTATGGACAGGAATCCGCGTAGCTGGTTACCGGGCAGGCCACCTGTGATCTCGGGCTGGAAATTGGAAGGTTCAAACTCGTTCTCCAGGAACCAATGCCGTTCTCCCGTCATGCAGATTACAGGGATTAAACAGTACAAGTCTAAGCGCCGATGCGTCCATATAAGGTGCACCAGGGGGGTTGTGTCGGTGGGGTCGTGGGATGGTGGACGCCAAAGGGGCGCAGGTTCACTGCCGAGAACGCGATGCGCGACACAGGTTGCGAGGCTTGAGGAGCACCTCCAAGGAAGGCAAATCCTCCAAAGGTATATCCTTCACCAAGTGTGTCGAATTCTTCGCACGCTGAGTTTTCACCCAGTCCGCGTACCATTCTCTTGCTCGGGAATGCCTAAACCACTCTCAGTGTAGCATCTGATGCTAACAATTCTATACAACTCACAAGGCCACATCCAGCACTAAGCTGACATCGCTAACTTGAGAACCAGCGAGGTCCTCCAGTACAGGGATGAGATCTAGGAGTTCATTGTCATGGGCATCCGAAAACCAACTGCTGATCGGGACGGCGTGTTGGGGGTGGAAGATGTACGAAGTCGGGGAGTTGTCGATGATAATCGTCTCCTTTAGGTCACGTCCAACTTGAGAGAGGTCCTGCCACGTAATCAGTCCCTGCAATTCCTTTTCGTGAACGAGAATATTTACCTTCACATAGTTGCCTTGGTGGTTGTAGCAGCTTTCCCTAAACAGACGGTGGTGGACGACGCCGTGGATATCGAGTTGATCAAGGAGTGGGTCGCCGTACTAGATTGCGTTAGTATGATGGGGCTCAAGGGAGAAGAAGCGCACAGACTCACCTTCGAGACTGAAGCTGTAAAGACCACAACCTCATATAGTTCACCAACACGTTTCATAAAGGCATCGACACCTGGGCGCTTGATGACGTAAACATTGTGGTACTGTCCCTCAATTTCGACGGGAATCGTAAAGTCGGCCTGATGCAGTATCTGTACTTGAGTCAGTTTTCGCGGTGTGGTGAAAAGGAGAAGCAGGCTCACCTTGAAGCTGCTGTGCACCAGGGTCTCGTCCAAATCCAGGACTAAACACTTCTTTCCCTTGAACTCGGGCTTGATGGGCGGCAAAAGCCATTTCTGCTGCTGCGGCTCTGCGGGGGTAACGGCCAGAGAGCTGTCCTGACTCTGAGGTGTGGATCCAGAGGGAGGCGCAGTCTGAGCCTGGCGATCAACAAGCGGCGGAGGCGGCGGCAGGTCAATCTTAGTCGGGCCTGCTTCTCTCTGCTGCACAGGCTCACCACTGGTCTCCTCGGTCATGGGAACCTCGTTCGCGGCAATCGGTATCGATGGGCCAGCGTCCGTCATCTCAATGTCTGCATCCCTCGCTTGTTGTTCGGGGGTCCTGTCGGCGATCGCCTGTTCCTCCGACGGCACAACCGGAGTAGGGGCTTGGACATTGACTTGGGGACCATCTTCGGCAGCGGCCGAGGTATCGAGACGGTCAGGCTGGGGAACGGGAGGCAGAGGCTGATCCAACGACTTCTTCCCTTGGGATGGAGCTGATGGCGGTTCCGGGAAAGGCTTGTCGGCCTGCGCGTCTCCCGGCAAGGGCTGCTTTTCGAAATCCTTCGCACCCGCATCCGTCGACTTGCCAAGCTTCTCCTCAATCGGTTCCTTCGAGTCGGCAGTGCTAGACTCTGCCGCACTCACATCCTTTTGCTTCGCGGGCGTAGGCGGCGCGGACTGCTTGCGAACCGACCGAAGCTTGGTTGCCTTCTTGGGCGCCTCGGGCGACTCCTCCTGCCCAACGACATTGCCCTTTTCCGGCACAGCGCAGCAGTTGAGAATAAGTAAGATCCTCGAAACACCGCTCTTTTTCTTAGGCTGGACCTGAGGGGCAGGACCGGCCGCACCAACTGCTTGCGCATTCTCAGGAGCCTTCTCGCTTGTCGCGGCACGCGCCTTTTGGGAGCGCTTGCTACTCGCAGTGCTGCCAGCACGCCGCTTGCCCAGAAAACTGCGCTTTGAACCCCTTCCAACGCTCTCAGCTCCGTCGCCTGCGGTGGCTCCACTCAGCCCGGAACCGCTTGCCGCCGCCTCCTCGCCAGTTTGCGAACTCGAGTGTGGCACATTCAGGAACGAGGGTTTCCTCTTGGGCTTGTCTTCCGCGCCGGCAGCTTGTCCTGACGTTGATCCAGCAGCGTTGTCTGACGAAGAGGTAGGGGCGGCGCCTGCGGTCGCTGCAGCGACGACGGTCAGCATGATGCGGCAGGCCAGCGAGGTCTCACGGAGGGCATTGGGATGAGGTGAGGTGGGTTGGGTGTCTTACTGTTTCCGTTGGACTGCGGCGCTATCGCCTCGCCATTGTCGTTCGCCGCCGGTTTCTGCACAGCAGTCGGCGGGTCTGCGGACGACCGCACAGCCTCCTGGCTCATGAGGGGCAACGAATGCCTCTGCGAGGCTCCGGGATATTGTCAAACTCGTCGGCGGCTCGGGGACGCGGATGGCGCTCTGCTGGAGTGGGCGCGGGCAGGCGTGGGAGTGAAGTTGTGAGCTTCCAAATGCAGCAACCCGGGCGGAGCGGTGGGCGGATCGGTCGAGGACTGTGTGGGCGGGGGGCTTGTCGTTGCGCGCGCAGCGGATGCTCTCCTGCGCTGCAGCTTCGGGCGGGCGCTTTGAGTAGGGTCTCGCTTTGGTGCGTCGAGGGGAGCCAGAGGGAGAGTGATGGCAGTCGCAGCGCGGGCGAGATGGGTTGGGAGGCTGGGATACTCCGTGAATCGCTCGCTAACCGAAATGAGAGTCGCAGCCAGTCACGGGCGGCTGGGTGGTCCAGCGGGCCTAGGCGGGCAGCTTGCGATGACGAAACGCTTTGGCTTGGGAGTCTCGTGGGAGAGAGCGAGGGCAGCACAGCGGTGGCAGCTAGGAGCGGTAAGGTAGGGGAGTGTGCAGCAGCCGGAGTGCAGGGCAGGGCGAGAGGCTGACAGGCGGGCGTGGTGGACGGCGGCCGGTCGGGGCGACTGCCGCTTCGAGGGTTCTAGGCTCTGGAAGCGGCCGCTCTGCGGAAGTGAGGTGCGCAGCAATCAGGGCGGGCACAAGCAGCTGGGCATGGGCTTTTGCATGGCGAGTTGCGGGCCCGGGGAGCTTGCTGCTGGTGGATTTGAGCGACGAGGAACGGCCATGCACCCGCAACTATTGGATCGCCCCAGGCCAATGAGCGCGCCCCGGCCGCCAAACAGGCCGCTGCCGGGACACGAGTCGGCGGGCAGCGGGCAGCGAGCAGCGAGCAGCGAGCAGCGAGCGGCGGGCAGCGGACAGCGGACGGCGGACAGCGGGCGTGGGCTCCCGGCGCCGCACACCTCCACCACCTCGAGCGCCAGCGCCAGCGCCAGCACCGCACATTCGCCCGCCCTGCTGCGCTGCCTCCCGCAAGCCTCCGCCGCGCGCAACGCAGCCTCACGACACAGGCACACAGGCACAGGCCCACCAACAGCGCCAGAGCGGGCTTCGTAACGACGCGCTGTGATCGGCGTGCAGCTGGGCCAGAGGCTGATCATGCTGCCGCCAGCGGCTATATTTTAAGGCCTGGGCGGCACGAAGCCAATGGCCGGCCGCGCGCCCGAGAAGCGTCACACGGGTCGCCGGCGCCACGCGCCTGCATCTGGGCAATCTGCCGACTCGCAGCAGGGGTCGTGCAGCCCGTCATCAAAAACTCCTGAATGCGCCCGCCAGTCGGCCAGCTCCCAGCGCCCAGCTCTGCCAGACGAGCTCGCGGTGCGACCAGATAAGCTAAGCTTGCGGGCCACCCGGTGCGCACACGCAGCGCTGAGCTTGCCAGATAAACTCGCGAACTGCCTTTCGGCTATTTCCACGCCGAGAGATCCAGCTGTGGTCCAATCACTTCATTTCCAGGTACCCGGGCTGCTCCCAGCCAGCCAGGTACCGCTCGGTTTTTGCCCTCACAATACGCGCTATGCTCGTCCCAAAGCTGCAAGAAAGACCCGCCGTGATTTATTTCCGCCCGAACGCCCACATCGTACAGAATCCAAACAATCAAGCTTTTGGCTTACGCAGGAGCCGTTTTTAGCCCTCAAACAGCGACAGGAATGTCCTCTGCGTCCGTGATGCACCCCTGGCTGGCGTCCTTCACCAGCTTGGCGTACTTGGAGAGCACGCCCTTGGAGTACTTGAGCGGCGGCGCGACCCACGCTGCCCTCCGCTTCGCCATTTCCTCCTCGCTGATATGCAGGTTCATCTCATTCGTTTCGGCGTCGATGGAAATCTCGTCGCCGTCCTGCACCAGACCAATGGGCCCACCCACCTGCGCCTCCGGCACAATGTGGCCGATCAGGAATCCGTGACTGCCACCGCTGAAGCGCCCGTCCGTGATGAGCGCGACGTCGTGACCCAGTCCAGCCCCCATAATTGCAGAGCTAGGCTTCAGCATCTCCGGCATGCCCGGGCCGCCCTTGGGACCCTCGTATCGGATAACCACCACCGTCTTCTCGCCCTTCTTGATCTCGCCCCTCTCTAGCGCAGTGATGAAGTCGTCCTCGGCGTCGTAGCACTTGGCCTTACCCACAAAGCGCAGACCCTCCTTACCCGTAATCTTGCCCACACAGCCGCCAGGAGCCAGGCTGCCACGCAAGATCTGCAAGTGCCCAGTCGACTTGATGGGGTTGTTCAGGGGACGGATGATCTGCTGATCCTTGGGGAAGTCCGGTGCATTCTCCACGTTCTGCTTCAGAGTCTTGCCGGTGACAGTCATCTGGTTGCCGTCTAGGAGACCCTCCTTGAGCAGGAACTTAATCAAAGACGGAGTGCCGCCAATCTCGAACAGGTCGGCGAAGACATATTTGCCGGAAGGCTTCAGGTCCGCGAGGAAGGGAGTGCGGTCGCTGACGGCCTGGAAGTCCTCGATGGTGAGCTTGACGCCAACAGAATCGGCAATGGCGATCAGGTGAAGGACAGCATTGGTAGAGCCACCGGTGATGGTGACAAGTACCATGGCGTTCTCGAATGCTTGCCTCGTGAGAATGTCGCGCGGACGGAGGTCCTCCTTAAGAAGGTTCTTAATGGCGCCACCGGCAGCAAGACATTCAAGAACCTTTGCCTGAGACTCAGCAGGGTTGGACGAAGACCCGGGCAAAGACATGCCCATGACCTCAATAGCGCTAGCCATAGTGTTTGCAGTGTACATACCACCGCAAGCACCGCTGCCGGGGCAGGCATGTCTGATGATATCAAAGCGCTCTTCCTCGTTAATATCACCTGTGATGAACTGCCCGTAGGCCTGGAAGGCAGAGACAATGTCGAGGGTAGGGTTCTTAGGGAGCTTGCCACATCCCGGGGCGATGGTGCCACCGTAGACCATAAGCGAAGGCCTATTGACGCGGCCCATAGCCATCAAGACGCCAGGCATATTCTTGTCGCAGCCAGGAATGGAGATGTTGGCATCGTACCACTGAGCATTCATAACAGTCTCGATGGAGTCGGCGATCAGGTCTCTTGACTGGAGGGAGAATCGCATGCCCTTGGTGCCCATAGAGATACCGTCACTGACACCGATGGTGTTGAACTGCATGCCAACAAGACCAGCGCGCTGCACACCCTCTTTGATCTTGTTGTTGAGGTCCATCAAATGCATGTTGCAGGGGTTGCCGGAGTACCAGACGGACGAGATGCCGACCTGGGCCTTGTTCATGTCCTCTTCGGTCATGCCAGTCGCGTAGAGCTGGGCCTGCGAAGCGCCCTGCGACTTGGGCTGGGTGATATGACGGCTGACCTTATTGAGGCCCTCATCGTTGTGGCGAGCGACGGTCGAGGAGAGAGCCCTCCTGTCACACGAGAGTCAATGGGTTGGGCTCTAGTGGTGTCTGTGATGGTGATTATAGAGGACTCACACCGACCGCCACGGCGTCCTGGCGCGCATTGCCGGGCGCACAGGCATGGAAGGTATTCTGGGGAGAAGCATTGCGGGTTCTTGATGACCTCTTCTCCCAGGCAAGCCGCAAGGTGAGTCGATTGAGCTTCTCACAAAATTCGCGGATACGGAGTTGAGTCAACGAATGAAGCTCTCGATAATTATTCTGCGAGCCCTGGCTGGCTTAGCGCTGGAGCTTGCCTACCGCCGCCTCCGACCTCGGAGCCTCGGGGGGGGCATTCCGGTCGCCGCTGCCTCCCCGCCAACGCCTGCTCACCACCAGCGCCGCCGTCAACAACTATCAACAATCACTATGACAGACGCATCACGACCTCCCACCTCCCGGCTCCCATGCCGCCGTTGACCGTGGCTCTGGCTCGGTGCTTGCCTGGCCAAGACTGGGGAATGTTTCCCTTACAATACACCCCGAGTTAGCGCAACCTTCGCGGTCCGCCTCCCGTACCGCATCTGGCCCAGCCTCATTGCGACGGCGCCCCGTCATCTGTCCCTTATTGTCCTCCCTGTTGTATCGTGCGTTCGTGAGTTTGCCCGTACCACAGTTTGATTCTCAGTCCGCCTGTTTCACCACTTTACCCGAGCCTTCTTCAGCGCGCCGCATTTATTGCGCCTGCGGGTGAGCTGGGCGTTCGTCACACCTCGCAGAGCGTCAGCACGCCCCTTCTCCCTATGCAAATTGCAGACCGGTGAGGCCACGCAACGGCCGCGGCATCGGAAATCCTGCTGCCCTGCTCTTGCGCAAGGCGGGTGGGCGAGCTTGGGCTTCACAATTTACTGGAAATTTGCATGCAATAATCAACCACCCCGCCGGATCACTCTCAAACAAGCCAATCAGTCAGCAGTATGAGCATATGCTCCACGACGCTTGTGGACACAACCACTACCTTGGCCTAGAATCCTACAATTTACCTAATGCACAAACACTCCTCCTTCGCCCATTTCCACCTGCACGTCCAGCCGCGGTTGCACTCAAACTGCAATCGCCCGCAGTGCGCCGCAGGAAGCCCCACGCGCCAAAACAGCATACCGTCGCGTATCTACACTGCTCTCTTTTCCTTTGATTGCGAACCACAAATGGACCTCGTATCAACACCGATCTCTGAAATTTAGCTAAGATTCTATTGCAAAAGAGCCGCTGCTTACCTCATCATCCAGCCCTATGTTCCAGCGGTATGAGTATGTAACCAGCTGCCTCGTCCGCGCTTGATGAATGCAATCTAATTCGGCCCAGCGTTCGCTTCACAGCAATTTCTCCCGTCCTGAGAGTTCTTGGAACACGAAATGTCCCGAGTTCGATCGCAAGTCTACCAGCTGCTGAATCGTGAAGCGAAAGAGTTTTGTGTCTGACAGTGACTTAGCCCGGCGGGGCTCCGTTACACGCAACATGTGATTTCTTTTTGCGCATGGAATTCCCCAAAGTGGATACTCCTGTTTGCTTCTGCAGCGACAATCTTCAGCTGGAAATCTGCACCATCCTTTCTTTTTCCCTTCCAACTTTGCTCGGGCTACGATTGTGGCCGCCGGAGTCGGGCGTATGGGAGTACAGCGCGACAATTGACTCGCTTGTCCGTTCCCCGCTCGCCCGCATCGCCAACTCAACACCAACCCGCACGAACACATCATCCATGCATCTACCACAAATCGGCACTGTCGCCTATTGGTCTGAGCTGCTCGCGTAGAACGATGGACCTGCAGAGAAGATTCGCAATGCAGCAGCAGCTTCCATAAAGGCACCTCCACGTCTTCTAGCAACCTCCTCTATGGACCCAATCGTGCCCGACCATGGAAGTTCCTCCGCGGCGCCGATACACCGGCTTCTGGATAATGGCCTGACTGATAGGTGACGCACGGTGGGGTTTTGGTAAAGCTACTGGCATTGAAAATATTGCAGAAGGATGTGGGGGCGAATATTTGGGTGACCGCCACGCCCCTTGAGGTGAAGAGATCAATATGTACGCTTTGAGGGCCGAGAACTCAGACAGGACAACGCCATTTGTGGCCAAATCATCGCCAAAAGCTTTTCCATGGACCTAAGTCTCCAACTACAGCACTCAGAATATCTCTCTTGAGGTACTAAAGTACATGTTATAAATTACCGTGGATAGGCTCAAAACTTCCTTGTCCATTGAACAGAAATTTTCATAATGCTTCAACCTGTCATTCATTCTTCTTCCCCCCCCCTCTCCCAGGCAAACTTTTCTTTTTCTTTTTTTTTTTCAAAAGATCTGATCTCCTCATCTCAGAATTTTGCGAACGTAATACGGTATTACTTGCTTCGGTTTCTGACTACTGCCAATATAAGTGCTGGAAATACTTCAATTGCAAGATCCTTCCCATTATAGGCTTACCAAAAAAGACCGTCCGCGGTTCAGAGGGAGCCCGATAGCCAAGCTTCACTTTCCCGTGATGTTTGAGACATCTCATACCGATGCTACTGTCTGCGGCAGGGCTTGGTGAGTTGGAGGATTTGTGTGGCTTTGGCTGGGTTTGCTTGACTTGCGCAGTGTGGGTATCTAACCGGCCTAATCCGTGAGTGGTTGGCAGCACGGATAGGAGCAGAATTGCATGAATACGGCGGTAAGCACATTGCAGTGTCAGTATAAAACGTTGATTCCCTCATTCATTTCAAATGATAAATCTGATTAGTTTTGTGTTGTCTCGATGATGAAGATCGATAGGCAAGTCAGCATGTTCGTAGCGGCGTTATGAGTGAACGTGCACACGCATACTAGAAGGTAACAGCTAGAAGAAAACCATATTGTAGAAGGATTTAAAGATCCTGATAAAATTTAACATTGAACATAATGAAAGCGAAAATGATAGGTATCGAACTGGCTGTCGGAGTCGTAGTTGCTAATGCGCGATATTGCTCGGTCGTCTTACAATTGACAAGTGTCGGGTATCGAGACGAACACAAGGGCGCGTCTGGAGGATGATATAGTTTCGTTAAATAGAGACGGTCATTTGACTGCTCAACCTAGTCCACAAAAGACAACCATTATAACAAATTGAAAAGGGGGGGTGTGTAAGAAGAAGAAATCTGGAAAAGATATGAGCTCCGACCAATAAAGGTGCTCAGATGTATCAGTGAATAACAGCCAGGGACTATGCCGAATAGAAGTACACGAAAGAATGCGAGAATATCATATTCTAAGATCATGAGTCCGCTAATGCTAAAGACTAGTTGTCAAGCCTATCATCCAAATTTTCCTGCCAGCAGAAGCCAAATTCCGAACAAATGTGTGCGCCGAATCCGAAATGCTACGATCCATGAAAGCCTTTTATGCCGTCAAAGCAGAGCTGACACCCAAAATGCTCATGCCCACAAAAGCGAAGATCATGCAAAGGCTCCGACTGTGCGTTAAACCCATGCTCTCCTGAAAAAGCTGCAATGCCACAGAGGTCATGACACCGGCTGTATGAAAAGTCAATAATCAGCTGGATAAGTTGGGCGCGGTTAGGCACTTACCGGTCACAGCAAACATGCCTCCATACACAGACTCGCCGGGCTCACCGATACCTGTCCGCCCGGCAATTCTGAACCACAAGGCTGCAACACCTGCACCAAGTGGCTGACTTGCTCCTCCTAGGATACTGCTGATTAGCATAGCCTTCCATCTACTGTTGATTGCAAGGTATAGAGGAAGAGCCATAGCGAAGCCTTCGGTGATGTTGTGTATGAACAGAGCAAGAAAGACGGCAAATCCAAGTTGTGGGTTTGCATGATTGGTAGCATAGGTGATGAATCCTTCAGGGAGTTTGTGTAGCGCTATTGCAAGTGAGGTCTGGAGGCCGATAGACATAAATGCGTTGGTGGGGACGTGGTGGTGATGGTGACTCTGCTCTAAATGGTGGGCATGATCATGACGCTCGTGGTCGTCAACATCATGTCCATGTCCGTCATGGTCGTGATGGTCATGGTCATCGTGGGTCGAACGGATTGAGTGTGTGCTTCTAGGTTTGGGGCCGCCATTGGCATTCCCCGGGCTAGCAAGTGGCGAAAGAGTTCTGTAGCCGGCATCGGCGTACTCCGAGCTGTGCGAAAGTAGAGGTTGGCGCTCTGACTGCAGCGCAGCTGGATGCGTCGTTGAAGAATGAGGCGTAGTAACGCTCCTAGAAATGCCGGGTTGTCGGGGCCAGGTATGAACTGGAGCTCTGGTACCGCCTCTGGCTTGCACAATCTTGAAGCACTCTGTGCCGCACGGGTCGGTGTAACCGTGGCAAGGCCCAACTTCATCACAACGCTTGGTCTTCATCATTATCTGAGAAGCTTTGTGTGCCAGCTGAGCCGGAAAAGATGGCCTCCGCGCGGGAGGGTAGTTCTTTGGCGGGCGGAACGAGTCGGTGCTGTTGAACAACTCGCTATGCGCAGAGGCATCAAGGCTAACGGCGCCACTGTTTGGCAAACCTAGGTGGTGCTGACCTGAGTATTTTGGTAGGCCATTTCCGTGCTCACGGCCATGGGGGCGAGACGTTTTGTCAAAGTCATGGTCCTGCTTTGCCGACTCCTCGTCGTCATGGGTGTGGTCGCAGTCGACAACATGCGAGGGCATGAACTGGTGGATGACTCGTGAAATGAGTTGAATGCCGACCACACCTCCGATGAAGCAGGCGATAAGGATCCATGCGGCGGCCTTTGGGGAGTGGCCGCCTTTCTGAAGAGAGTTCTTGGCGGATGGAAGCATGCTATACAGCGATGAAAACAGCTTTTGACTGTTCAGTACGGCATCACGCGGAGTAAGCGAAGCGGCCTTACCATGACGCCGAAGCTCAAACTGAGAGACGCGGACAGGAAAACATTGCTATCCTGGATCCTGAAGTGCTTCTTGCCCGGGAACAGCCTGACGACGATGTCGATGCATATGACGGAGGCTGGTTGTATGAATCAGTCGAGAGCGGCACGGGAAGCTGCAGCGATCCGGCACTTACCTCCGAGCACGCATGCTATGATCCACAGAAGGCCCAGTTAGACGCGGGAGGCGAGCGCGAGGGCACGGTGGAATACTTACCTATGCCGCTCATGGCGGTCATGATCCAGCCGCGGGTGTCGTTATCAAGCGCCATGTTTGCCCCTCGACTCTTGGCGCGGTGAGGCCCTCTCTTTTCCTGCGATTGCGATGGAGGTCGAGGCAGCGACAGAAAGCGGGTTTAAGGGCTTCCAGGCGAGGGCGCAGATGACGGAGGAGGACGGACACGGCGAGCGCTAGCGGAGAACGGGGGACAGGCAGCCAGAAGATTTGAGCACCTTGTTGGCCGTCCAGGCTCTGCTTTGTGTTCGCCGCCGATCCCCGTCGACTCAATGAGGTCAAGCCTCCCGTTAGCGCCACGAGTCACGCTTCTGGCGAAGCACACAATGCACGTCCTATGATTGGCTGCCGTCTCTTTGCTTATTCGCCGCTACCTGAGCGGCTCACGTCTCCGTCCTCGTTCGTCCGTGAACACGTCGTGCCGCCTGACCTGTTTTTTTCACCTGGGAGAACCATGCTCTCCTAACAATGTGGCTAACTCATCACATGTTCCCTTCATTGCAACTGATAAGCATGCCTCATACGCAGGACCGATTCCTTTTGTCGTCTAAAGTGCTGCCTTTACTTGTTCTTCAGGAAAGTTGATATAGGACGAACATATTTGTTTTATAACTAAAAAAAAAAAAAATAATGACAACATGGATGTGCAAGGAATGGCCTACAGCCTTATGAGCACGACCTCCTGCACAGTGTTGTGGATTTCTTGGATTTCAAGAACGCAGCGCTCCCACCACTACTGTGAAGAAGATGAGTTCAATACATCACCGAAGCATCTCTGGTGCATATACGCACTACGATCTTTGGATTCATTTCGGTCGCCTACAGGGCTATCGGTTTCGTAACATGCATATATGTACAGTACAATCAAGTCACTGAGGATCGCTATTGATAGTTATTCACATTCTCAAGCGATGCTGAAGTTGATAGTTGTCAACGTCTCACGGTATCCTGTAGCGTTTGCGCTAATGAAAGTTCAGACAGGTGGGAGTGCAACGCAAAGGTGAGCGGAAGCTAATATAGTTACCAAATAATGGATGCATGCCTAGGAAACCATGTCGTATTGCAGTAGCGTCTCTGCTTCAACCCTCGTAAGATAGAATCGTCCCGCAAAGTCACAGAATTCTGCAAAGACGCTGGGCAAGTCGAACCACCAGGCGAAGAGAATTCACCCATCAACAGCATCATAAGACGACATTCACGTCCTGAAACCTTTCCATTTGCATAATCGGTACTGGTCTTTCTAAGTCCAACCAGAAGAGACAAGTAAGACAACATCCCCTTCCCCTCCAAAATCCCGTCTCTCAAGCCAAAGAGACGACCAAAAGCTAAAAGAAAAACGCCCCATTAACCTTTCAGTTCCTACTCCAATCCTCCAAAGCCCCCCTTCCGTAAGTTCCATTCCTTTGGTGGAATGGAAGAAGGGAAGGCTAGCTTTCCGTGTGATCGAGCTATATAAGCGGTGCAGTTCCTCCACGGGATTTCAGGCACAGCCGTGAGTAAAGACACCTCCAACGCCTGTGAAGCTTCTTGCCCGGAACATGAAGTGGGCAGAAGCTGTGATATAGAGCAAGAAAAAACAGAAGAGAGAACTGATCACCCTGGTTCCTTGCTGCTCTCTGTACATTGGCCTGACACTCGATGTCGTCACAAGTGCCAGGCGCTCATATCATTAGACAAGGATCGAGTAACGGGAGAGCAATCATGGATTAGTCTTTGACCTTGGCCTGTCTCTTAGCGGTGCCGATGTGAGTGTTGTGCACCTGGGATACCTATCAGTATATCACACGGTTGCACTTTTAAATATAGTAAGAATATGCGACCTACCTTGGTCGCGAACTTCAAGCTAGTCAATGTCTCGTGCAAGTGTGGCTGCAGCGGGCTGATCATGACAAACATGAGCGTCTTAGAATTGCCACCAAGGGAGTATTGCAGCAGATAAGTCAACTGCCGGCGAATGTCAGCGAATATGTTGAGCCATGGCCTTGCTGTCCTTGAGACCTACCTTGCTGTTTCTGTACGGCACATGGGCGCCTTCCTTGCCGGACCCCAGCGCACCGATGACATCGCCTAGACAACTCAGACTGCGGTTGATGTTCTGTGTTTCCTTCAGACGATCGCCTGTGGCACCGGAGTGACTCAAGCGTTCGCTTCCAGCCAGGTCGACAAGGTTGAGGGTTCCCTCACTCCGCTCTCCCGTGATAGAGTTCTCGCCCTTGAGCTTAAGGATGAAGACGGAGTGCGACCGAGATGACCTGCTGTTTGCCATGGTAGCAGCAACGCTGCGGTTACGAGAGGCACTGGAAAGCATCTCCTGCACCCTCTCGGGGCAGTCCAGGGCAACAGTAGTGACGTCCGTAATTGTCGTCTGCTTCTTCACTGGGTCGTGCCTGATCTCGAGTTTCTTCTTATCCAGCTCCTCAGCCTTACCGAGAAGATCATTCAAGTTCTCATTGTAGACCTCAACAAATTGACCCTCCATCTTGTACCTCCAACCCTTCTCCTCGAGTTCTTGTGCAGTAGTGTAGATCTGCTGCACGGCACGTGGGATCATACCATCAACCGAAGACATGGTAAAAGTCTTACCAGAGCCTGTCTGGCCATAGCAGAAAATGCATACGTTGTAACCATCAAGCGCCGACTGAACAAGTTGGGAGATTTCCTCGAAGACCTCAGCATTCTGTGATCCAGGGCCAAAAACGCGGTCAAACGTAAAGGGGTTGGTGGATCGAGAAACGGTGCCCATCGCACTCTTCTGTTCAGGCCCCTGAATAACCACTTCTTTGCTGTCTTTTCCGGCGTCCGGGTAAGCGATTTCCGCAGCTTGGTTGAGTTCCACCTCAGATGGTGGTCTAACACGGCAAAAGACGCGAATGTTGCCTTTGAGCTCCTGCACTTGGTTGTGAAGCTTCCGGCGAAGTGTCTCCTCTGCACGAAGCTTAGCTTTGGCCTCTTCAGCTGCGTCGATTGCTTCTTGCATCTGCTTCTGGAGCTCCCCAAATGCGGATGACTGAGCCTGGCTATCCGACTCAAGGAAATTGATCTTTGCTTTCATAGCGCTGTTGGAGCTCTCGAGGGTCATAATATTGGCAGAAGCCTCAGAGAGCTTGTCGCGTAGGTTCTTCTCCAGTGCAGTCTTGCGTTCAATGTCGGCCTGAAGCTGTTCGTTCTCATGCTTGAGCTCCTTCATCTCGCGATCCTTCCTCTCAAGGTCGACGCCCGCATTCTGGCGATGAAGCTCAGTCTCCATCTTCAATTCGGAGACCTCTTTGATCCGCAACTGCCGCTCCTTCTCAAGTTCTGTCTCCAACTCTTTCTTCATTTCAGCATATCTTTGCTCGTACTCCCTCCTCATATCGTTATTCTGAGCGTCTAGTCTCCTCTGCATCTCCTCCGCATTCCTTTCCGCATCCTGCTTCAGCCTCGTTATTTCTCTTTCGTGCTGGAACTGTAGGTTTTTCAGTTCATGCTCGCTCTGTCTCTGCAGGTCTTTCAGCTCGAATGCATGGGTCTTCGTTGCTGCGTCGAGGGCGATCTCGGATTGAGTTAGTTTCAGCCTTGTATCCTCCAGTTCGGAACGGTACGAGTCGACTTTCGCGGATAGTTGCACTCGCATAGTGTCGAGTTCGTTGACTGTTGTGATAAGGTCGCGTATTAACTTCAGGCTCTTGAACTGTGTAACATATCGAGTGCTTGCAAGCTCCCACATAGAGCTGTGGATATATGAGAGAGTCGCTGACATACTCTTAGTCTTGTAAGTCTCAATATTTTCCTTCATGTTCTCGCGTTCGGTCGTAGTGCTCTGCATTTGCTGCTTGAGCTCGCCGTAAAGGGCCTCCATGTCTTCGAGGCGACCCTTTGTGTCCCATGCTGTAAATGGCGCACGCACGTTAGAATCTTTACTCAGAAATGGTTTGACACTTTCTTTAGAAGGAGACGTAGCGCGATAGCGAGTACTTGACGGGGTTGCTGGGGGATGTAGTGTTGGGAGAGGCTGAAGCTGCGCGAGCACAGGACGGGGTATCAATGATGGCGTAGCAGGCGGCTCTTCTTCTTCCGGGATACAGTCCTTGATGCCATCTGAGATGGTTAAGGCTTGAAACTGGGTTGAAAGCGACACATCCCGGTAAGACTTTGGAGACGCGCCATGCTGAGCATGAATACTAGACTGATGCTGAGGGTGCTGAAGAGGCAGAGAAGGAAACCTTGTCCCAGATTGCTGTCCAGCTTGGGTTCCACGAGAGGCCTTGCGGTACGAGATACCGTCATACTTGCTACCGCTGCTGCAACGAAGCTTCCCAAGCTGGACTTCCTCTGCGGGAACATGTGTTGTAATAGAAATGGCTTTCGTACCCTTGCGCTTGCCGAGGGATGGTGGGTCACTGTCATTGTTCTCCATCGACGTGTGAGGGCGGTTCGAAGGAGTCTGATGAGACATGCTTCGCGAATGCGCCATGGATGTCTGCGGACGGGCGGTGCGGGAGCCATGATGATAGCTGTTGGAGAAGGAAGACGTGGTGGAGTTGGCCCGAGTAGGACGCGTAGAAGCTGCTGAAACTGAAGATGAGTGGGCGCCATTGCGCATACCTGCGGCTGTGACACCCTTGACGGTACCATTGACTGGCTTCGAGCTCGGGGGTGCGGGGACTTTAGATTTGACTTCTCCAGCCTTCTCGGCTAAGGTCTTCCGCTTGAGCGCCGGTTCCGGAACTGCGGAATTCATCAGTGACTGGTATTATTGTATCGGGCCTCTGTTTTCCATACGTCCAGTGGCTTTGTGCTTGCCGGGAACCAAAGGTGGTGGCATTGCGCGCGAGTTGTTGTCGGCAGCAGACAACTCGTGGAGACCGCGGCCGATAGCAGAGGTCAGCGCGGGGAGCTTGCTAGGCGGCTTGATGCCTGTAGGCCTCTGTAATGGTGATAGTCAGCATCAATTGGTGGTGGGCAGGTGAGGATGGGAATGGAGCATGCAGCATACCGAATTCTCGTGCGAGTCCATTTTCACAAAGCGGGTGTGACGAAGAGAAGGAATAACAGAAGCGCGGACAGCCAGCGAGAGCTATAAGCTCCTCATTTCAAGCTGGAGTAGACAGGGCCGGGCAGACAGCGAGGTGTTAGGATGGTGTTTGCGCTGGCGAGTGCGAAGCGACTTCTTGGGGTCGATGCCGTCGCTAGGCGGCTGGAGAAGGAAATCCGTAAACAATGGGCACGGGCCACAAACCATGCCAGGTTCGGGTCCTGCAGGCTGCCCGGTCGATTACACCGGTATTGCAGCATCAAGCTGCTAACTCCCGCGCGCGTGGGGACTTGGAGCAGGTGTCCGATCCAATATGCCTCGATCCACTCCGTCCATTCCGCACATTACACTTGAGCTTTTGGTTTCTCTGCCTATGTCAGGCTCTCGTGCTGCCTTCCTGACTGGTAGAGAGACGACACTGGGACGGAATGCAGCTGCTGACTCAGCGACGGTCTGAGCTGAGCGGCCGGGGCCCGCAGCTTTCACATGAACGTCACTGTCCGCTGGCCACGCTACAACACCTTGCGCAGCTGCCGACGCTGTTCTGCGTGCTTCGGGCACCGAATGGAGCAGCGTGAAGCTCGCTCGACGCCTTGTCTCTTGCACTGAAATTTGCGCCCGCCGCACACCTCCCAGGCCCAAGCCCACAATGGAGAAATATTCGCAGTTCCGCGACAGAGGTACGCTGGCCTCAAGCTCACCCGACACACCTCAATCTGACACATGCTGCAGGCACCGGAGTCGCCCCATTCTTCCCCGTCCCTACCGAGTCCTCGAAGCTTGCATTGCCATTCCATCTATTCCTCTTCGCCTGTCGCGTGCCTTTGCTGTTCACCGCCGCTGCCGTATATTTCTTGCTGCTGAGCTGGCTTCCAGTCGGTTCCTTGGTCCGCAAAGCTGCGCTATGGCTGATGCTGGGCATTCCCGGAGTGTGGTGGATAGACTTGCAAATTGATGGCGTCAAGAGAGGGTCAGCTCGCCTGTCGACTAAATCGGAATCCTGCTAATGTGTCGTACTGCAGTTCGTTGGCAAAGCAGGATAAGAAGCGCCTCCCACATGGTGGGACCGTCATTGCTTCTTCTTTCACATCGCCACTGGATGCTCTCTACCTCGCTGCCATATTCGACCCGATCTTCACCATCTCATATCCATCTACAAGACTTGTGCAGCGAGTGACTTGTTTCCGCGCAATACTCCACGCTCTGGCACCGCCTTCCGGAACCCCACCTCCTGACGTGACCCTTGTCCCTCTTGCAAAGCTCATAGCTCAGAATCCGGACACATCGATTGTCGTGTTCCCGGAGTGCACGACAACCAATGGCCGTGGTATCCTGCCTTTCAGCCCTAGTCTTTTGACGATTCCAGCAAAGACCAAGATCTTCCCTGTCAGCTTGCGCTATACTCCCGCAGATGTAACCACACCCGTTCCCAGTACATACTTTAAATTTCTATGGAACCTTTGCTCCAAACCTACCCACTGCATCCGAGTACGCATCGCAGAGGCCGTCTTCAACACAGCTGGATTCAAGCTTGAGGCACCTTCTACCTCGACCGGACGTGACCACTCACCTCAACCCGGCAGTCGGATCTCGTCCAACGCGTTTGAGGGTACGCCACTTGGAGAAGGAATCTCGGAATATGTCGAACTGAGCACGGATGAGAAGAAGGTGCTCGACCGCGTAGGAGAGGACCTCGCCCGCTTGGGTAGGGTAAAGCGGGTTGGACTAGGTGTTAAGGAAAAGTCGGATTTCGTCAAGATTTGGACAAAGAGGAGAAGATGATGATGATGGTGAATGAGTTGCTATCGTTCCCCGCGTTACGTCATTTGCGTGAAGTAACAAGCTCCCTGAAATCTATCTCTTTCAGGATGTGCTTCTGCGTTGTACGACTAGGTCAGTCTCAGATGGATAGAATGGTCGGGGAAATTGTAAATTACAGCGAATCAAAGGTCTGGAAACTCCCCCTCAAAACTGATGTCACTCGCTCAAGCGGCCACTCTTCACTGTTAAACTTGAGGAAGAAGGTCGGAGATTACAGGCTGTAAAATGGTAGACGGGAGCTCTTTTTTGAATCCGAGTAGGCAGAATCAAGATTACGTTCGTAACGCGGGTAAATAGCCTGTAAGATTCCAGGTGTCCTTACGCTCACTCAGTCGAGCCTCAGAGCGCCCAATCTCCGCAACTGTCATACAACAATGACCATGCTTGACCAACCGCTCTCTAACCCACAAAGCAACCCTAGTATCTCACCAAACCCTTGCTCCAATAACAGCAACCCCAACCGCAACACCAATAACCGCCCCAAGCACAATCCCCTCCCTCTTCCTCCCATCCACCATGGACTCCGCACCAACCGCACCACCCTGCCGCGTCGCCTTCCCCGTCCCATTCCCCGTCTCGGCCGGCCCCACAATCAACACCGTCCGCCCGCTCTGTGCGAACAAGCCCGTCGTGACGCTCTCCTTCGCTGCTGCTGTTTCTGCCTCTGCCTGCACGCTCTGCGTACCGCTTCCATTTGACGCAGGCGCCAGCGCCACCAACGACGCGAGCTCGCTGGCCGGCCCGACGACGTACATGCTCGTCGCCGAGTTCGTGTAGTACAGGACCGTCAACACGCCATCATCACCAGCACCAGAGTCCGTCGTCTGCGAAGATCCGCCACCGCTGTTGTCTGGAGGGGACGAGGAAGATGATGTGGGCAACACGCTGACGGTGTCGGTCGTAAGCTGGTAGATGCCGCTGGGGATTTGGTTGGCGGACGGGTCGGGCGAGTAATTGGAGGCGAGGGTGGAGATGGCTGTGACGGGGCCGGATAGGATTGGGGACGGTGTCGAGAGCGCGTCGGTGTCGGTGCGGAGGGTGAAGTTGAGGAAGCCGGTGAGCCAGACGTAGAGATTTGGGTCTAGTGGTGGCAGCGGTCAGTTGTGGCTTGTCTGGTGACAATTAAGTAGTGTAGTAGGATGCTGAAAGAGAGAATGGGAGGTAGGAGGACGTGGCCCTTGAGTATAGGTAAGAGAGAACTCACCAGGCGAAGCGCAAAATGTCACAATGTCCGTGTTTTCCACATTCACAAATTCGGCTCCCTTCGACGCGTTCATGATGCAGATTGCGCATGATTGCCACGATCCCTCATTATTGGTCTTCGTATCGCCGCAGAAGCAAGTGCGGAAGTTGTCGCTTATGTCGCGGTTGTTCGGATCAAGGTAACCGGAAGGTACGCCGGTGTCCCAGCAGCGCTGGACAAGCGCGTAGATATCTCTACAGCCTTGATTGGCCGTGAGGCAGGTAGCCCATGCTGGTTTATTTCGCCTGTGAAGAAAAGAGTATCCTAAGGGGTGAAGAGCAAGTGAAATGAAGGGGAAGATGGAAAGGTTGAGTATTGTTTGCTTGAGCATGATTGCGGGTGCGGATGATGGAGATGCTAGGTTTGTGAAATAGACACTGTTACTTCGCAGATGTAAAAGAAGCAAGAACTGAAGGCCGAGCCGCCAAACTCTTCAGCTGTCCAGGCGCCGTTTGGAGAAAGGCTATGTTGAAAGGGGTATGAAGACAACGACGTGGCTAAACTATGCGTAACAAAGCAGGTTGCTTACCACTCCGCGTTATCAGGAAACGAAGTCTCAAGATGGGGAATAAACGGTGTACCACATGCAAAGTAACATTGACAACACACTCAGTCGCTTCCTCGAGTAGTCCTAGTTTCAAAGCGGCCTTGGATTAAGCATTCACGTGTGATACAACTCATTGCAGGCAGCCTATTCGGGATGCAAATGTCAACTACAAGTTCTTCGTACGGAAATCGACCGCCGGGAACCCTTACCTCACTATGATCAACGATATTGGGCACGATGCTTGTAAGACGAAGAGAACCCACCTCTTTCAGCAGGAGAATAAACAATGTTATGACGGTTACTGAACAAGGAGTGGCTGAACCCGCACCAGTGACATTAATTACGATTTCGGAAAGAATGGGTGCTGTCAGCTTTGCAACTAGCTCCCAGATAAATATACATCGAACAAGACACCTAACATAACTACTGTCTTCACCACAGATATTAACGCTTCACTTGACCTGGCCATTCCCATAGAACATTAGGTAACGGCGATGAAGCAGGCGATCCGAAAAAAGAATCCGAGAGTATCTTGCGCACCAATTTCGCGCAGCACAAGAAGATAGAAAGCAATAGACAATTAAGACGATGTGAAGGGAATATGGGCAATTTGCAATCTTTACAACGCACATTTTCAGAAACTTTCAAATTGAGAATTTTGACCAGGGAAAACCAACTCCTCAACAGATGATGACTTAGCGCCGTACCTCACTGTCTGGACGGTGTTGCGGCATTCCACTGCGCCGCATACAAAAGCCTGGGGGAATCAAGTTGTCCTTTTTAGGAAACCGTATAGAGGAAAAAAAAGTTTTTTGAAAAGGCCCAGAACCGAAGAAAAAGTTTGAACCGCTCTTTGGGATATCTGCTAATGCAATGGACCGAAGGGAATACTGAAAAAGGCAGATGAACACCTCAAAAATAAGCTGATGGAACAATTTTGCGGCACTGCCGATGGTTCCAGACCCTTTGTACAAAACGGGCAAGCAGGGCGGAATGGTGGTGGGATAACCAGGGCCGCGATGCAAAGAAAAGGCGGTAGTAGCGGTGATTATGGTCGCGCTGGAGGAAATGGTATTGACGGGGGGCGGCGCTCAGCCTTCAGAAGATCTCTAAGCCTTCAAACTCCACGAGCAGATTCCGCTGGGTCACACGTGGACCGCCGTGCCGGCGCTCGTAATGCGTTGCACCAAGATTTGCCGGGCGGGATGCATACACGCCCACGCGCACAGCCTTGTCTTCGACGCCCCAGAAGAACCACGTCACCTCTCGCAGCTTTTTCCACCCGCTGACGTCGTCCTCATACCACACCCAGAGGGCGTACCCGATGCGCTCCATCTTGACACGCAGATCCGACCGGCGGCCGCGGTGCGAGGGCAGAGAGGTAAGGGCCCAGTCGGCGCCGTCAGAAGTGGCGCAGACGGAGGTAGCATGACACTCGTTGTTGCTGAACTCCAGGCCGACCTTTACCCATTTCGAGGCGGGTTCGGGCGGCGTGTAGGCAGGCGGCGGAGCATCCTGTTGCTGGAGCTGAGGCTGAGGCTGAGCGGGAGCGGAAGCGGGTGCCTGCGGTGCAGGTGCCTGCGCAGCCGGTGCTGCTGACTGCCGCGAGCCCCCAATCCGGCCTGGCGGAGCACCTGCGAATATCACTAAGCCGGCCTGATCCCACTCGAGCTCCCAGTCGGCGGACACGGTGACCTCGGCGGCCACGAAGGGGTTGCGCAGGGCGGTATAGAGGATGGGGGCGGTCGAGGTATCACTGCTGGGCGGCTTGCGCCAGAGATCGGTGTTCGGGGGCGCGGACAGGGTGAAGGAGCCCATCCATTCCGGCACGGCGGAGCTCGAGACGTTCAGCGCGGTAAACGAGGAGCTGTCGGGCGGCATTGGCTCTGGTGGTGCCCGGGAAATTCAGAGGTATACCGCAGATCCTCTCCGGCTCGTCGCGCCGGGCTTCGCAGGTGTTTATTTGCTTTCCAACCCCGCCTTACGGTTCACAGAAGCGCAACTGGATCGCGGAAGCTTGTGGGACGTGAGATAAGCCCTCATTCGCGGTGGAGGGAATAAGCTGACGCGCGATTCGCTCCGGGGCGGCGGCAGGAAGGGCGAGGGCTCGCGGGCGTATAGGGTGGCCGCAGGGCGCGGGTCAGATGGGCAATTGGGAGTGGATCAGGATCGCGCGAGGGCTATATGGGATGTTTCGTAGGGACAGCCCTGGCAGAACGTGTCAATGCACGCGCACCCTTCCCTAGTGCTGACAGGCCGGCGACGGGTGCGCTGGCTGCGAGGAGCTGGGGGGAGTGTGTATAAGCTTACCACGGTGCCGCTGCTAGTGCTGCTGGGGCAAGGACATGGGGGACAGGGCGCGCTGGCTGAGACAGGAGCGCGCCGGGCTGGTGCCGTGCAAATGATATAAATACTCGGGCGTCGCATGCGCCTCAGACGGGACGGACGCTTTCGAGCTGAGCACTAAGCGCGGCGGCGGCGGCGCTATGGCCTTGAGCGGCAGAGCAGCGCATCGGGACCGAGGACGTTGGGAGCGGATGCGGCGCGCGACGGCGATCGTGGGCGGCCGGAAAGGGCGCTGCATAGCTGCGACGGCGCGGGTGCGGCTGGTGCTGTCGCTGGAGCTGCTGGTGGACCGCGCTGCGAGGACGGACGCGGAGCGGTCGAGTCTGGCTGGGTGTCTGACGAGAGGCGAAATGGACTGGACTTTCGTCGCGCAGGCACCTGCACCCGCGCCAGCACCAGCGCCAGCTCCAGCACCAGCACCAGCACCAGCACCAGCACGGGAACCAGCACCGGCGCTACGTGGCAGGGCGAGGCATCTCCTTTAGCACGGGCGGCGCCGGATCAGCGCGGTGGTGCTTGTGCTGTGCTTGTGCGTGGTGCTGGGCTGCGACGCGTCGGCTGCTGGGAGTGTTTTCACGGTCGTACTGCGCAGGCGCAGGGATGTGCAAGCGGCCGCCCTGCGATGTTCTGCATTGCAAGGGGCCCGCCTGCGATGAGATTTCGCCCTGCGCCGCCATTCGCTGGCCCGTCGCCGCCCTGCTGCTCCACGTGATGACGGTGGCCGTGGCGAGGGCCGCGCTGGGGCTCACGCCTGCTTCCCTACCTAGCGCTGTACCTGGGTAGCTTGCCCGCTTGCGCACTCGCCGCACTCACGCGCTGCCGCCAGCTATACTGTGTATTGCTGTTCCGGACACCACCGCCCACGGCCTCGCCGGCGCGCCTTGGACCCGGCCCTCTCTCGCTCGCTCTGCTGCCCGCTTCGGCTGAATGCTGCCCGCGGCTGCTCCGAGTCTTCTCTGCAGAAGGATCCCATCATGTCCAGCTCCAGGCAGCGCTGCGCTGTGCCGCCTCAGCTTTCTCACCGGCCAGCTCCTGCGCGCTGATGAATCCCGTCGTACACTGCGGCCACGCGCCCTGCTCACCGCCATCGCTCGGGTCCACGCTGTCGTCCTCGACCTCAACTTTTCACCTCTGCCTGCAGCGTCGCGTGTCTTGCCTGTGCTCGCTGTCAGCTTTCGTGCGCCAATCCCCGCCGCCCTGGCCCGTCAACCTGCCGCACCGCGAATTCGTGCCGATTGCTGTGTCGGGCCGGTTCTCGCGGCCTTGGCTGCTCTACGGATTACATCCAACAGCGCGACCTCAGACAGGAATGTGCTAGAGGGCCCGTCAGAACCGAATTCCCAGCGGATCCAGACACAGTAGCTTGCTTCAGCTCACGCATCCTGCTAGAAGCCCTATGCTGCAGCCCGGCATGTCGATCAGCATCGTACGCGTCCCAATGCTGCCATCTGGGTCTGGATGGACTACCGAGAGAGCAATTGCAGGAAGTCACCACGCAATATTGCCGTGGCAGATTCTCGTGGCCTGTTAATGCACCACGGACAGTCTGGTACGCCCGAGATTGCATAGATTACCCCGCAGCGGTGGGTTCGTGATTACGCAGGTCTCCGTGCACCGCAACAAAATTAACTTTGGTTTGTGAGCACCGGCGTTGTTTAGATACGGCACCTGCTGCGCGAATGGGCCGATGCGGTGACGACGACGCTATGATCGCATCAACGAGCCGGAAGGCTGTGTCAAGCGCATGTGAAGTCCGCAGCGCACAAGAAGGCGTACGAGAAGACAGGACGGCAGTCCAGAAAAGTCAAAAGAATGCCAGAGTAGCTGGACGCCTGGGTGCGATGCGCTAGTCCGAAACAAGAAACTCGAGATCTCACGGCGCCGGCTGGCCACGACGGAGCATTTCAGCCTTGAGCCTCATGGCAGGCCTGCGTCCACTCCTGTTCAGACGTCACGGCTGCAGTCAGGCTGGAAATGGCCCCCGGCCCGCCCCCACGGGAGCCGCATAGCACTGATACAGTGTCCAACAGCCGCATCGGCCATCGCCCGAGCAGTGTGGCAACGCTGAGCGTGTAAGCGAATGAGCGGCCGGGTTCGTTCTGCGGCGCCACAGCACAGCAATGCACAGCCACCCGTCGCTCTCCAGCGCCCGGTGGGGTCCTAAAAATAGTCCAATCGGCCTCGCCCATCATGCCCATCACGCCTGCGACGACCATCACCGCGGACTCCGCGCTCCGCTGGACGCGTGACGCTGCCCTCGCCACGTGAAAAAGGGCCCTCGCCAAGCTGCCATGTCGACGTCATAGCCAGAGCCTTCCATTCGCCTTCCGTCCTGCTTCCCTGCATCACCCGCAGGCCAGGCCACCAACCTATTGCCCACAGCCTCAGCGGCGAAGACCATCGCTGGCAAGGAAATCTGCATTCGCGCCGCCCCCATTGGCCATGTATTTGTCTTTAGGTAAGTCAATTTGGCTAGTTCGCATTGACGCTTTCCCTATAGCAGAAGAAATATGGGTATCGGACAACAGAGCTGTCCAGCTACCGACTTTCCTCCCTACAACCTTCGCCGCTCGGCGCGCTCTTTCCGTCAAGACAAACAGGACAGCGAGACAAGATGCTTTGCCCAGCCGTCTCTAATGGCATGCTTAGACCCGGGAAGCTCGGCCGATGGCGGTCTTGGTGGTGGGACGCTGATGACGACGAGGTCTGGGGCAATGCTCTGCAGGTTTCAATCCTCAGGCGTCATCCCGCTGGTATATAGTCATCCAGAAATTTCACCTCATCCAATCTTTCCACCCAGCACCAACACAGACTCTCGAGTCATCTCTTCATCAGCACGACCATCAAACAGTCGCTTCTGATCTAAGTTCTCCCTCGCTCCATCAACCGACCCACAATAACCAACAATCCCACAAACCCCCACAAGTCTAAAAAATACAACCACCAACCCAAAAATGCAATACCTCACTCTCCTTGCCGGCCTCCTCGCCTCTGCCTCGGCTGCCCTCGGCTCCCCCATCGCCCAGCAGGCCCCCAACACGCCCGTCGCCACCCCCACGCCGGGCGCCGGCAACACTACCACAACCTCCTTCTGCGGCGCGCACCGCTACACACCCAACGCGTACGTCTGCCACAACAACGCGGTCCTTTGCCCGATCCAGAACGGCTACCCGCTCCAGGCCTGCGGCCAGTCGTGCTACGACGCGCGCATCTACTCGTGCAGCAGCGCCGGCACCCTCCAGCTGGGCTCCGCCACGAACGCTACCGTCGCCGGCGTCTGGCCGCCCGCGGGCGTGACGCCCACCGGTACCCCCGTTGCGATTAAGTGGTAGTGCCTGGGCGTCAAGATGATTCAACAATTTCTTTTCCTTTCCCTTTCCTTTTCTTATGAGGATTGCGCGCCGGGTATTGATCGGGGCTCTGGGGCTTGCTCTTCTAATGGACACGACATGTGCTTATGATTTCCTTGGGGTTGGATCTTACTATATTCGATCATCTGTAGGGCTCTTTCAGGAGCGAAACAGGGATGGAAGACTTCATCACGGTATTGTAATTTTTTAAGGTTAAGGTATATACCTTCTCTCCGAGACTGACCGGAGGCGGGTGATGTTTTGGGAAACACGGCCACTGGTATAAATAAAGAAAATCGGGGCTACCAAGGCTGCTCCGGTCTAATAATAATTCTATTACAAACAAATATGACGTACTCAAAAAAAAAATTATTGAAGAGCGGAGCGGAAAACTTAAAGAAACTTTTGTGTAGGGTATTATGATATCAGGGATGAGAAGAACACCCCCCAAGAGAAGAAAATGTCTGTATAATGACGCCCGCCGTCCTTCTATGGGCTAGAAAGGTGGACGATGATGTTGACTGTGGAAAGGGAGGATAGTCGGCTGCCATGCGCGTGCAGATTGACGGATTGCTCCGTAAGAAGATGGCTGATGGCCTGTTGGTGCCTTATGCATCAAATTGTTGCTCTAGAATGAAGTGTTATAAGAAGGAGAAAGCGGTAGGATGTTTCGTTCGGAATTGTTGATCTATGACGGGTTTGAAGGTACACCATCAAGGTATCGGTGACCAAAAGAGTGCCGATTGCAGGCAGCAGGCTGCTGCTGGAGTGTTTGCTGAGCCAGATCTTGGTGATCTAGTGACGCCATAGCCATGTTTGGATCGAATCGCAGCATGGTGAAAATTCATCCAAGCCTGGACAGGGTAAAGCAGCAGTCAGCACAGCAGATAGCGCTTGCAACGAGTCAGTTGGAGGATGTAAACGCAAACTTGCTCATGTGGGCAAAGCGTATCGGCCGGCGATAAACGACAAAACAAAAATAAATAAGGACAACTTCTGCGACGCTCAAGCCGAGTAGGTATGGGATGCGCGAGTAAGCCTCTCTGGGAATAAGTGCCAGCTGAAATCGCCCAGACACAGAGAATGGTTCGACGATATCGAAAGGATTATAGGCGCTTAGGAGAGAAGAGCAGGGGGCAAAATCGGAATGCAGCAAAGGCTAAACTTGCTCACGGCAAAAAGAATCAGATGTGCCGAAAAAGGTTGTCGAGATGGTGACGAGTCGCCTCCCTTAGTTCTCCCTTTGAATTTTTTTTTCTTTTTGGTGCGTGTTCTTGAAGCGCTGCATTTGCATTCCCCGAGTGTTGTGACATGTCTCAATCCGCGTGGGGACCCGCGGCGAACGCCCCCCAGTGTCCGGCAGGATGATGATAGGTCGGAGGCAAAGGCGGTCGCGGGAAATGAGGACGACGGTGCCTCTTGGGCGGCGGAGAGGGACTTTGTGAGATGGAAGCCCTAGTGAGGCTATGGGTAGAAACATGTATCGGAATGTCTCTTTTCGGGACGTCCGACGTCGTCTGGGTCTTCTGGTCGCCAATACTGCCATATAGTCACCTACGGCGCCGATAAGGTGTACCGGGCGTGGGAGGTGGCATAGGGGAACACGAAGTGGTATTGAAAGCACCGGAGTTATTGCGTACCGACGGAGGGATTGTAATCTCGTGTGGCGCGACACTGTCGTAGCATTGATTGTTGAAGTGAGAATCGGCTCTTTGGCGTTGCGATGGTGGCGGCGCGTGAAATAAGGAGTTTGGACCGTCGTTGATGTTTGAGAATAGGCTTCCTGGAGCCGAGACATGAGGCGGCATTTGCGACGACGAATAGCAACCTGAATCTCGTCGCCCCAGCGGCTCCATAGCAGGATGCCCAATGCAAGCCAATGCTTTGTCCTGTCGTGCGGAATGAGCGGTTCCGTACGGCAAAAGAGCGCAGCAGACGACATTGTACAACTGCCGCAAGTGTAAATTTACTTCTCTAGAAGCCACACCCTCCTCGAGCCGTCGCATTCGTGATTCTAGCGCCTTGATCCGTGAGTCAGGTTTTCCCAACCAGACGTGTATCCAGTGGAAGATGACACCGCTGCCCACAATGCAGTAAAACACCATGCTCATGTATTCCTGCAAGTTGAAATCCTTGGCGATGAAACCCATGCCGCTGGTACCGCTGCTGCGCTGGTTTAGATGCGGAGCTTCTGTAATTGGCGCCACGGTGGCTGAGTCTGGATGTCTCGATTGGTACAAAGGTGAGAACGTACGTTCGTGGGTCTTAAACCTTGAAGACACCGTGCTCTGGATGGCCTCAGCTTTTACCTTTCTACGAACTATGGGGTCAAGTAACCGATAACAACCCGTGACGAATAAGCCCTCGATCACAGCCATCGTGATCCACAATTTGGTTGCCCATTGAAACCGGTCCTATCAAATCTCCCAATAAATTCCAACCTCGCTTCGAATATCTCTGATCCATTCTCCTGTCGACCACTGCAGGTGCGACGAGGTGAGGCACAGACTCGCTATTGGTCCATATCTGCGATTGGGAAGCCCGATCCAAGCATAGGGTTATGGCCGTAGGGCAAGCTTGTCGTCATGCTTTTCAAGGGATGTCATTCCCACATTCATCGTCGGCGATTGAAGGTTGCATCCGTGCCGGCCAAGCGGGGTCTTGGTTCTGTATGCCGAATTAGAGCCCAATGCGAGGCCATGCTTGGCTATGGAAAATATCTTCATCCCTTTCTTGGAACGGGAACCCGGGTTCTGGAGAAGCCGAGCGAGATCTTGTTCGATACCTTTTCCCAGCTTGTGAAATGACCATCCCGCGAACAAGAGGATCTAGCCACTGTTAGCAGGACTTAAAGGCCCCAGTTTGAAACAACCACCAATGCAGGAGTCAATAATTCTGTGATCCCGCATTGTACTTCGAAAGCCCGCATTGGTCATTGATAACCGACTGACACTGGTGTATCTACGGGGCGAAGGAGGTGTCTTGATCTGGCCGGCAACCACAGGTCCACAGCACTGTCGGATCTTTCAATCTCCTACGATTCGTCGTTTTGATGCCATTTTTCCAGCGGAGCATTCCCGTGTCTTGGCGATGGAAGTCCGGACGTCTGCGAGAATGAGCGCTAGTTGATAAGGTTTGAAGAGGTGACCTAACAGAAGGACTGGTATCATAGCTTGCAGCTTCAGGCGACAGTCGAGATCGACCGATTGTAACAAAGCCATGCAGATGGATGATGTGTACTTCGAGTAGTCCACTGTTGGGTTACGGAAGATAGGAGACGCTGTGTTTGAAACTCGATGCCCAGGGAGGCGACCTTTCGTGGCACGATCATGCCCTGCGCAGGATCGAAGGGTACTCTTCCCTAGCTTTGTTCTCTCCGACGTCCGAAGTCATGCCAGTGCGACAATCGTAGAGGTGCACGCAGAGAAGATAACGCTTGCTCGACGTCAAATTACCCTTTACTTGGTCAAAGCGGCGGGCCGGGGCGCTGAAGACTATCTGTGCTGTTGGAAGAGTTAACCGTGGCCATTAAGGACACCAGGTGTGGCGTAGGTGTGACTGGAATGCATAGGAGCCCGGCATCGCGGGCCACTGATCCGAGTTCAAAGGACTGGGTGCTACATTCCGAACGAAATTTTTGTGTGCAACCAGCTGACGGCCTTCTCGCGTCGCGTTCGCATGTCGACGGAAAATTTTTGTCGCTTCGAGCCCTGGACGACGTAGAGTTGAAACAGTGGTCGGCTTTGGTTTGTAGAGAGACAGGACGCTCATGAGCGTGGCCTTTCGATCGCCGCGCCCGACTCTTCGCATTCTCCCGTATGCTCCTGACTTTTCAGAATATGAGCACTTTCTGCCATCATTCGGTCCCAATCTGGCTGACAGAGCCGCGATAGTCTCCACTTGACGGCAATGGCGACGATTCATTTGGGAATCTAGCGATGAGAACAGCTTGACTTGTGGAAATTAATGGGTGCAAGAGAATAGAAAGGCTGAGGAGAAGTTAGTTAGGACGAGGACGAGGTACGAGACACTTTTTGATTTTTGAATTGACGGCTGAGAGGCATGCACAAACCAGCCAGACCCCTGATCATTCCAAATATTGAGGCAAAACCCTGCCACCAACTCCAACCCATGCACGCTCGTTCAAATCAATTTAAGCAACAGATAAGCCAACGGCTCAACCCAAGAAGTCTTTCACCGCTCCTCCAACGTGTTCCAGATCCAGGAGGAATGTGTCATGACCGAACATGCTCTTCTCTTCTCCCAGTTCAACGTGTGTAACGTTTCTATTTCCCGTGCGGCGCAGAGTCTCTGCAATTTCTCTTTGTTGCCATGCAGGGAACAGGATGTCGCTCGCCACACCTAGAACCAAGGTAGGTACATTTGCCAAGGGCTTCAGACCGGCGACCAGGTCTGCGGGAGGCTCCTGCGGGCCTGTGGTCAGAGGGGCGTTGACGGCCTGATCGGGCGAAGAGCCATTGGACTGCTCCTGCTCCTCGTAGGGCTTTTCTGGGAGAGTTAAATTACATGCGTCGGCAGTCGCCGCGGCTTGAGCCTTGTTCCCCGCGGCAAATGCGGCCAGTTTGCCTTCATTCTGAGCCCTCAATGCGTTGATTCGGACACGGTGTTCTAGGCCAAGGTCAAACAAGTCCATAGCCTTCGACACGTATAGCATGCTGTTAGCGTCGTACTCCAGGCACCATTTTTCTCCGGCATGATCAAGGTACGTCTCGATGAGGAAGTCGGGGCAGAGTGCTGGTTGCTTGGAAGGGTCCGCCCTTCTCCTGCCAAACCTTTGCTCCCACTCTGGTCCGCTGCGGTATGTCACTGTGGCGATTTCGCGGGCGAGTTTCATGCCGGAGTGGGGAGGGATACCGTCGTAGTAGAACCCGCGGTTCCAGTTCGGGTCCATCATGAGCACTGAAGAAAGTCAGCACCCGAGGCTTGTAAAGAAAATATCAGAAAGCTTACCTTGACGTTGAGTGTGCCGCATGGCAATGCTGTAAGGGTGACTGCGAGCGCAGCCGCTAATGGAGACGATTCGACCAACGCGTTCGGGGAACAGCACACCGGCAGCCAAACTCAGCATACCACCCATGCTAGAGCCCACGCTTGCGTAGAGCTTCTCGATACCAAGGTGGTCAAGCAACTTGAACTGGGCGCGCTCCATATCCTCCATGGTGAGAATGGGAAACCTCGTGGCATAGCGCTCGCCATTCGCCGGGTCGATGGACGATGGGCCGGTCGAACCATAACATCCGCCAATGACATTCGTGCAGATTACGAAGTACTTGTCCGTATCCAGAGGCTTTCCAGGGCCTATGAACTTTTCCCACCAGCCCGGTTTCGGATTGGCCTCGGTGCTGTGGGCGTGACTGGAAGCGGACAGGCCAGTGTGTAGCAGTACGGCATTGGACTTTTCAGCGTTGAGCCTCCCCCAGGATTCATAGGCTATGTTGAACTCGGGCAAGATTCCACCCCAGTCCAGTAGCATAGGCTCCTTGCACAGGAAGCTCTCATGCTTGCCTGTGGTGTATGTGGGCTCCGGGCCAAGCAGCGAGCGCTTCTGCAGAGTTGCGGATCTGGTTTCGACGGCATCGAGGCACGGGAAAGCAAGCGCAGGGTTCGTGGACTCTCCGATCTCGACATCAGGCTTCACGGCGTAGGCAGGCTGGACGTTGCGGCGTGGTTGACTGTGAAGGCGGCGCGAACGTTGCCATGGCAGCGGGGCGGCGGGACGTGCTGCGGCTGATTGCGTGGGCCGCGGCTGGACAAATCGAAGGAACTGCTGGCTGAGACTTGGCCGCCCAGGCGCGGAGACGACACTCCTCGCAACAGACATCTTCTGGGCGGGCGAAGACGCAGAGATGGCTGGAAAGCAGCAGTCAGCGCGACGCGCGAACAAAATGTACCGCCCGCCGCGGCACTGACGCCATGCTCCGGCCATCGGCCGCCTTTGTAATCCACTCACTCTCTGTGCACGCCAGCCCCCTCGCAATGGCATCATTTCACGTGACAAAGTGGCGTCTTGCCGTTTCTGGCAATTTTGCGAGCAGCATTCCGACCTGACACCGGTCAGCTTCGGACACATCTCTATCGCCAGTCTTCTGTCGCATGACAAGGGATTGTTTCTTTATCTTTATTTATAGTGGCAAATATTCTAGGGTCTTTCATAATAGTGTGTCCGGCCGTATACCTTTGGTCTGCTGACTCTGCATGCATACGAGCGCTGGACACAGCATGTGTATACATTGCAAGGCAGAGGTACCAAAAGCAGATCTATATTTTGTCCATTTTTTGCCTCTACTTACATTGCGATGCACTTCCGGATACGTGCTCCACCAAAGTCACCCTCTTGCGCCAAGTTGTCGTATTCCGTTCATATACATGCCTTGAGAATCATTCCACCATTCACCAAAGTTCGGCTCTCATGGTTCCACTGATAAACCTCGGTTCTCTAGGACTAAGACTTGATCTGACAATCATGCTTGCGGGGCCATGTGTTGGCTTCCTATCATCGCAATACAGAAATACTACATAAGATGGAACGAGAGCAGAAAGAGGCCGATGGCTCTGCGTGGGAAAGACTCCTCAGCCAATATATTTATTCGTTTCTGAATGCGCTTCTTTTGTTCTTCAGACTGCTTGATCTTACTATTTCGAGATTTCGTGGTATCCAAGTGACAAGATGAGATGGCAACTTAGGCCTTCTTGCTCTGGTACAAGGCTGATCATTCTCTACAGTTAGACAACAGGTTCATGTCAGGGAGGCTTAAGATTGAGATAGATGACAAGAATGTGATTATGAAAGACGATTTGCCGTTCGAATTTAGCTTCCGCCGCAGACAAAACGTAATAAAGTTGTCGATACTGGAAGATATTGTGGGACCAGTCCCGTCGGGAAAAATAACGTTTCTAAGAATTGAGGCTGCGGAAGACCGGCCGACTGGAACTCTTGGGAAAATTGAAGTCCGATGGAAAGCATGGCCAACTACGTTCCGAAACCAGGAAGCATACACCCAGCCGCGGTATTTCCACAGTGCTTTCTTTATTGTCCAAGAATTTACGCACCACGTCGGGACTGGACTAGAAACAATTCTCGTAGAAAGGCTCGGCAAGGATTTGGAACGCATGTCCGCAAGTGTTCAAGGAGGTCTCCGGACACGGTCGCCTGCCCGTGCATCATGTGAGCGAACATGCTCAACATAAAGAAGGCTATCGCTAACAGTAGCACCAACACGGGAGAGAAGTAGAGTAGAATTTGAACGGTTGAGCTTGAGAGAAGAGGAGACTCAACGGATACAGATGGAAGAGATTTTTGATAACCCAGGAGGGCATTAAGATGCGGACATCCGTGCTTATTCATTCGTATTCGGAGCAACGCTCTGAATATTGTGAAGCTGTCTATTGTTTCACTCTGTAAGTACAGCTCTGCAAACCGGTTGACATGCTAGCCAGGAACATCCTGCATGAAGCCTCTTCGAACTTAAAGCACTGTTCAAGCGCGGAAAAAATGGTGGTTCAGTCATCTGGCTGCTACATGAGCCACGCTCTTGTAGTTCCTTTATTGATTGAAGAATTACACAACCCTAGCCTTCACATGTGGAAACTCCGGATTAAACAAAATAACTTGGATCTCCGAGAATGCCGCCGTGACTGCGAATAAATCGACTGACCACGCTTGAGTAAAAAAAGTCAAGACGTAGGGAAAGAAGTACACTAAAGACCGTGACTATGGCCCACCTCGCAGTCGAAGATTGTACAAAATCGAGTACAACGATTGGGCCTATTAGAAGAACAGAAGCTACAATACTCGTAGTCTTCTTACTCCAGCGACGCAAACCAGAGTCATTAAGGGCCTGTAGTGTTTTTATTCTGCATAAAAATCTTGCTTGTGGCTGCCCCAAGCGTAAAAAAGACTTCGAAGCTTTGTCAGTGACCCGTTTGGTGAAAAAGTCCTCATCATGACGCCCGAGGAGGGAAACCAGGTCGTACGCAAGGCTATGGGGATTATCTACCGAGCCCCATACCTCGTGGTCTGACCCAAACAGTGCCAACGGTCTCATTTCAAGGCTTTCAAGATAATTCTGTAGTTGGCTAAGGCCGTATTGACTCGGAGAAGCCATGCGGACCACGGCGCTTTGTTGCGACATGACGGAATCTGCAAGGATCAGCTACAGCCCATGTTTTTGGGTGTTAATCATAATTTACTGTATGCCTTGAGTTTCTCCATAATCACTTACACAGGCTTCCATTGTGTCTCATCTCCATCGGCCTGCGGGTGACTGAGTGCATACCAGGTGCGAGCGTATTTGCTTCGACTACCTTACTTTTGCACACTGTCTTCAAAATGTCGTTTGTTGAGTTTCTGTTCCAGATGAATGAGCTCTATCTGTAAGTACAGCATTCTCTAAGCGTTCAATGCTCCAAATCGGCGATATATGACCTGTTCTGGAATATCACCAATGCGCATCGCAAGCCTGGAGTACCCCGCAGGCACTTCATCCATGCGGTTTGGATCTATCTGCACATTTCCGGGAAAATACGAGAAAGTAGAAGCTGCTTGTGTTGTTTTTTGATGGTTCAACGGAAGTATGGTTGATTAATCGGATCCCATGACAACATAGACAAAGCTTGTGCGGAAATTCTGAACTGTGCATTAAAAAAAAGGGAACGGGAAAAAGGCCCCGAGACGAGGACTTGGACGTTAGGTGTTTGCTCTTCTACCCTATTATAACTCTTAGGCCATCCACGCTAGCGTTATGCTGCTGTCCGTCCGAGGGCAAGGTGTTCAAGCCTTGCGGGGCTTCAGCCGTGCATTCATCGTTCGTGGTCCAATCACGACTTGTTGTACTATAAATACCTGACTTAATGCATGCTTATTGCATACCGAGGTCACTATGCATGATAAGTCAGTACAGTAGATTACTGACAGGTCAGTCTGGCTTTGGTGGGGTGAAGAACGACAAGGTTGTGGGTGTTATAGTAGCACAGACACGATGCTAACCCTTCACAAAATTCATATAGTTTTCTAGACCCCGCTTAGTATTCTATGTGCGGCCAAGTATTAATGACGTTCTATTTGGAACAAATTGAAACTCACATACTGTACGTAAGTTCCCCCTTCATCTCGCTGTTTTCTTTTTTCCTTTTTTTTTTTCAAACGTAGCCCTCTCCTTTCATGTATGAACCCCTTGATTAGAGATTCTTTACTTGTTACTAGGTGAGTATATGTAGAGCACTATTCCTATACCCGTTAGCCCGTCCGCTAATTAAAGGCCTCTCGAAGCTAGTATTGCGTGGAGAAACTCGCGTTAAATGATCGTAAGGCCTCTACGCTTTCTCTTGCTTACCCTAGTTGGAGCTCAGTAATATATACCTAGTACCATCTAGTGGTATCTAGCATTAGTAGTAGTACAGTTATACTTTCTATACTAATAGACTAAGTGTAAATTAGTTCCTTCTTTACCGTGCAGTACGGTTTTTTTTTTTAATGAAATGGTTATTGGGAGCTAATTTTCTCTTCCTACTTTACTAGGAGTACCTCTCGGAAGGAGCGTAAACAGAGATTTTGTTGGATTATTGAAGGGTAAAATTATCTAATACTCATACCGTACTAGACCATAAACTTACCGGCAATGCCTGTCTTATGATTGCATAGAGGTTATCGATAGATTTTCCGAAAGAAAATTTTCCATATCTGCATCGAGATTGCAGACATTTCCTTTGTTAGAAATCAAGAATGTATCAGAGCAACGCGACCTGCAGGCTTGTATTCTATGTTTTATTTTGGGAATTCATTTTTAGAAAAGAACTGTCTGCGTCGAAAGCCAGTGGACTTGGGACTAGCGCCTGTAACCTTAATATTCACGTCCTACACAGCACTTGGTTCTCTGTCCCGGGAAGCATCAGTAGACTGAAAGAGCATGACTGCCGTACATTTTCCATACTGTGCTCAGAACTCAGTCGCAGGATGTATTTCTCTCGAAAATGTGCAAGATCTCGGTGTCCCCACGCCGCCGCAACGTTCTGCTACACAGATAAGCCTTGCGTGCACACTGTAGATGCTGTTGGTGCACCTTTTTTTTTTTTTTTCCTTCTCAAAAAAGGGATTTGGAAAAATCGAGCACCATGTGCAGCTCTGAAAAGCTTACAAAAGCTTCATGGCACCGTCTACTCCCTCAACCTGTTAAATCAGTTTGGAAAAAGTGGCTGAACAAACTCTTGGTAAGAATCGTTCCAGCTTGGCACCAAGAAGCACTGAGATCATACAAAGGGTCCGCCACGCATTCCGAAAGGGTACCAACACGTGTGTACTTTCTCCGCCATCCGCTTCCGCCTCTCTCATGAGAGACCCTGAATTCCTCAACTTGAGGTGGACTAGCCGAAAATGGAGAATTTCGATACCCAAAGCTGCCCCGCATAGGCCGTGGCGTCTGGCGATCTTCCACAAGTTGTTGCCCCATGCGAATTCTCCATACCGGATATTTGCATCTCAGTCCATAGCAGTCGTTTGGCGGTTGCGTTCACACCTGGAAAATTTTACATAAATGGTGAACGTTGAATGTCTGGACCCTTGAACATCCACGGCAGTGGAATTACAACCCACGATGGTAGCCCACAGCTTTGGCATTCCACATAATTGATTTGGTTAGCCGAAGGAGACAATCGACATTCACGAACGCCTCATCTCGGGAAAGCCGTTCCTTGGCTACGTCCGACGGCGCCATGGGCGGTAACGAAACAATGCATCTATCCACGCCGCTAACAGATAGATGTACGACAAATGTCTATGGTGGATGATTTAAGGCTACAAGGCATCCGGTCTATGTCATTGGACACCCCGAGATCAGGCGTGCCATCAGGAGCCTTACTTACTGTGCACCCATTGAAGACTAGTCCTTGAGTCATGTTCGGAATGTCATCCTTCTTCACGTGGTTCACAGTATGCCTGTCTTCCAAATCTCACGGTGGACCTTCTTGTAACATTACTGACAAGTTCATAGCAGCGACCATCTCCTGGGGAAGGCGCACCCGTGGATATTCACTTGCCAACCTCTATTTCAAATTCAGCCATTTCAAAGGTTGACGCCAGCGCTCTACCCAATCTCACCTCACCAAATCTTTTGAGCGGTGTTCTGAGACGGAATTTTCAGCCACGGGGGCCGAGTTAGGTCATTTACCAAGGGTAGACGGTAGAGATAATGGGATACGTGGATCTTTCGTGGAGCTTTGAAAGCACACGAGGTGTTTATCGTACTCGGTTTTTCGTCCCATCAAGGAACGAATGCTACTTCGATATCATCCTCTCCGCTACCTCGGCTCGTGAATATGGCATTTCTTGCTGACGTGAGGAATACGAATAGGGACACAAAGAGCCACGAGACGGCCAAACCGCCAATTCCCACTACGGAAACGATATATCCGCATGCCGTGGGCGTGGCGCTATATCGGATCTGAGGGACGTATATGGTTCAGATGAAGGGTCCACGGGTCAAATGGGGCGCAGTCGAAAACGTATAACCTGTACAAGTACATTTGTTTTCCGTTGTACTAGACCTTTAGCATCGGTATGATACCGCAACAATTTTCTGGCAGATTGTGAACTAGACGCATATGCGTAATTCTTCTCCAGCAAACTTTTACAAGTTACATGACGGCCCTCGCCATTTTCAGACTTACGCGGGCAGGCAAGTCCAGAAAAAGAATCATACATCACTTCAATTGCTAGGGGAGCCTGTCAAGCGAATCACCTGATCCCGTACTAGAATTCTTTGAACTGAACACGGTGTAGAGGGTCTGATGCAGGACCGACATGGGATGTAGCTTTCTGTCCATCTGTTGAAAACTCCAGCCGCTGAACAAGGTTAGATTGGACATCTCTGTTGAGTGAAGAGTAATTTTCCTTATTCCTCTCGTCCTGTCTCGCTTGCCGCGCTGGTCGCTACGAAAATATCATCTACTATGAGTATTGTATTAGCGAAGTACAATCTGAGCTATGCAGCAGATATCCGTGATGTACATAGTCCTAAACTTTGTGGGAATTGTATTGCGTGATTATATACTGAGTTGAGAGGAGGGGAGGTGTATTTCTGTCTTGTCGTTCAAACCGGCGGCAGAACATCCCATCAACAAGTCGCATGAAAAACGAAGACTCATAAGCACAGTTTTAAAGATGTGAGGGGAGATAATCTTGATATGCAGTATCATAAATGCGAAGAATAGCTTCGACGAAGAGAGTTGACTAGATGCTTAGGGACAGATACTGTATACACTCAAAATTCAGAGCTGACTAACGTCTTTAGCATCTCTCACGGAATCGACTAGTGTCGCTGTCCTCTGAGTCTGTCACAAGGGTGAACGACTGTGGAAAGCCGTGTCAGCTAGTTGAGAGACCTGCCCTCACGATGACTTGAATAGGGAATCATCAGTTCCTTATGGTATTTGGTCACCAAAATATCTCCCTCCGCTGCTTCAATGTTCTCTGAATTTGTTCCGAAAGCCAGGGTTTTCATCCATTATCCCCTCTCAAACAAGCAAAACTCAAACTCCACCTCTTCCCCCTCCTTCCCCTCTTTTATCCTCCCTTCCTCCACCGCCTCCCCCACAAAGTCGCTCAACTCCTCATTCGACCTCCTAACCCAGCCCTCCCCGCCCTTGCCCTCGGGCCCCACCACATCAACCGGAAACACCGTGTCGCAGTCGTACTCCTTCCACACCCTCGTTAACAGCACATATTTCGCCCCTTCCATCTCCAACGCCGCCCCATACAACTGCGCGCCGCCAATGACGTACAGCCGCCCCAGCCCGCCCCTTTTCTGCAGCGGCCCCAGCTTCTCCACCGCATCCGCCAGCGATTGCGCCGCCACCGGCCTCTCCGCCGGATCGCCATCCTCCTTCACGCCATCCTTCTCACTTATGCCCTCGATCTGACCGGGATTGCGCGACACGACGACGTTGATGCGGTCCTTCAGCGGGCGGAAGCGCGGCGGGATGGACTCCCACGTCTTGCGGCCCATGATGACGGCGTTGCGGGCGATGCTGGTGGCGGCGGGCGCAGCGACGGAGGAGGAGGAAGGAGAAGAAGAAGAAGGGACGCGTTTTGTTACACGGGCGAAGTAGGCCATCTCTTTCTTGAGCTGCGGCCAGGGCAGGGTGCCGTTCTTGCCTATGCCGAGCGAGGGCGTGGCGGCGACGATGAGGGTGAGCGGGATGCGTGGGGGCGGCATATCGGCGGTCATGTCTGCCTGTCTCTTGGGGGAGAAGACAGGTATTGACTTCGCGGAGTCGTGGTGGTTTATGGCGGGGGAGGTAGACGGGGGACGAACTGGTTGTCGCTAGAAGCAGGAAAAGACAAGTTCGCGAGCGGGAAGACGCGTTGCGGGGAAAACGCGTTTTTCCCCTCCCTCGCGCGTGCGCAGAGCTTGGAAGTAGTGGCCGCCACAGGATCTCGAGCCTAAGAACTAGATTGAGAGGCTAGTGGAAAGCCGTGAGCTGCTGTTTCATGCGAGCAATTGGGTATAATCCGTCTAAAAACCGCCGTTACGAGCCCGTCTTTGCGCGATGCCTTCGGCTCCGCCCGGTCTCAAATCTTCTGAACAAAGCCACGTTATACCAAACCCTCAGAGTTTCTCCTGCGCAATTCCCTCTATCGCTTCGATTATGGCCTTGACGTCTTGCTCCATGCGCTCGACACTCTGTTTGTCATTGGCGTCGAGCGTGTTGAGGTTCCCGAAGAGCCAGAGCTCCTGCATCTGCCGCGTGAGGGTGAGGATATCTTCAGTAGCGCGGATCTAGCGAATTTGATGGAGGTCTCAGTACTCAGATCGTATGAATAGTAGGTTGCCGCGATTTCACTGGCGAATAGACCACGGGCTGGATAGAGCTGAGCTGTGAATCTTACCAGTGCTGCTGTCTCTACCTCCATCTGCCACTTTTTGTTTGCTGTCGTGTTGAAATCCTTGCTGTCAGGCTATCCGTAATTCAAGACCAGCGAGTTAGCATCCATGATCTATCGATGGAAGCTGGTATGAGGGGCTGGGGTCGTACGGAAGCTAAGGCGACGATGTTCTCGAACCTCTTGACGAGCGCTGCTGTAAGCTTCTGGGCGCGTTCTATATGCCATGAGTGAGCTATGCATCAATAATGACAGGCCTGATATGTACCTAGTAGCGCAGCAGTATTGCGTTGAGAAACCTCCATAACGGGTGTTGTGGTGCATATGGAGGTGGAAAGCTCACGGAACTGTCAAATGCGGAAGGGAGCACCTTATCGATTGTCAGGCCCTATCGATAATGTCTTGCCTCGGTACAACTTTTTTTTTTCTCCTTGGTCTGAACATAAGGTCACGGATGATTTGCGCACGCATGTAGAGAATAGAGTGGTGTTGAATTGCCTAATACTAGGAGAGCAACTGAGAAACCGAAGTCCAAAGTACAGGGTGAAGGAGCGGAGTGGTAGCTGAGCAAAACGATAAAGCACAACAAAATGACCACCTTCAACAGCGAACCGAAAACGCTTTACTCAAGCGTTAGCCAAAGCCATTGCCATGTTTCTTTGTTTACTCCTCATCAGACTCCTCCTCGCTCTCGGCGTTGTCAAGCCACTCGAGGAATTGGGTAGCCGACTTGCGAACCTTCTTGCTAGTGGACAAGTCGACGTACTTCTTACTGGCCTTGCTACCCCAGGCCTTAAGGACCTCCTCCGAGACAAGATCGTTGTCGTAGTACTTCATGAGAATGGCAGACACCTGTGGGATGAGGTTGGGCTTGTCATTGCCGATGAAGCGCTCAGTACCACCTAGGAAAGCCTTCTCGTGCTTCTCGGACGTGATCATCTTCTTCAGCATGCCAGCACGGGTGTCGATCTGCTTGACCATGTTGTCATCGAAGATGGTCTGCGCGAGAACAGTGAGAGTCCTGTGCTTTGTCTCGATACCAAACTCCTTGGCTTTGAGGTAAATTTCGACATCCTCAACCTTGCTAACACCACCCTTGTTCTTAGCCGTCTCTTGGATCCAGCTGCCGAGCTGATCATAGGCATTGGGGCCATCGGCACCCTCATCATCATCGACGACAAGGGCACGCTTGAGGTCATCCGGGAGATCCTTGGCACGGGCCTTGACAGCCTCCTCAGAGGTGTCGACAGACCACTCGACCTCCTTGGGCTCAACCCCTTCGATGTCCTTAGCCTCGGCATTTATGCGGCGAGTGAGCTCGTCATCACTGCCCGCATCCAGTTCCAAGTCACCGTTCTCTTCGCCGTGGTCGGAGCCGCTGTCACCGTTGCTTCCGCTACCCCCATTCTCGGCCTCCTCTCCGTTGGCCTTCTTGGCCCTGCGTTCGGCCTTCTTGGTGGCCTTGTCCCTCTTTCCCTTCTTGGGTTGATTCTTTAAGATGAAGGAGCTGAGCTTGAGGCGGAGGTCAACGTCTGTGCGCTGGCCGCAGGCCTTGCAGTCAAGGAGGATGCGACCGTCCTTGATGTTGACCTCGGTCTCGGGGTTCTTGCACTTCTTGCAGAGAACGAACTTGGAGATGAAGCCGTCCAGATAGTCCTGGAGCTTGGTGGCCTCGTGAGCGCCGTTGATGATCCAACGGTCGTCGCTGGGGTTGTTGTTGGTCTGAGCGCCGAGCTCGAAGCCGAAGTACTTGATGACATCTGGGGAAGGGATCAGCGACCAAGCATGCAGGAGGTAGGAGTAGAGCGGGGCACTTACACGAAGGAGGACGGGCGAGCTGCTGGGCAACGTTGCTCAGATTGACGATGACAGTCTTGATGCCGTTGCCCTTGCCTTCGATCTTGGACTGCAGACGCTCCATCTTGTAGCGGTAGAAGGGATCGGTGACATCCCGGCGGACGTTGATGTTGGCCATTTTTGCGGCGGGTGGGGGGGAGGGGGTTAACGCGTGAAGCGGGTATGGAGAGCGGTGGTGGTGCGAGGAAGCGAGGAGCTCGTGAATGCCAGTAGAGACATGCAGCAGGTGCAGGTCTCGGATGCTTGTGGTGGATTGGGGAGGTCAGAGTAGCGGGCTAGCCGTTGGTGCAATGGTAATTGCTACTAGGCCTTCGTATGTCACGGAATTTTTGCAGCTTCGGCGGCGGTTCCTGTCTGAAAGCGTTGTCACGGGGCGAATACATATACAGCCGCTGTGATCTGGATTTGACTGCAGGTGGCTTTGTGCGGGTCTGGGGCCTTCGTATGGTCGGGCGGAGCAGCTGGCGGCTTGACTCCGTGCGCGCTGTGGTGGGCCGGCGACGTGTGTTTGCGAGTTGCGGGGTGCGGGTGGTAGCCGTGGGCTGTCAGGTGTGATGGGTGGTGCGTCGTGGCGAGAGGAAGGGCGTGGTGGTTAAGTAGGGCGAAGAGAATTTGAGCCCTCTTATTAAGCGTACCGAGCGGAGCCCGCGAGCCAGCCAGACAGGCCACGCCCACGCCCACGCCTGCGCCTGCGCCTGCGCCCGCGCCCGCCCTCGCTTCCTCGCCCGCCCGCCGCCCGCCGCCTGCCGCCGCTGCTGCGAGCAAGGCGCCGGCACAGCCGCGCCGCCTCACACTCGTTGCATCGTCTGCACGTCACTGCTTCTGGCGCCCGCCGCCTGTCGCCCGCTGATCGATGCTGTCTTCCGACCAATTGCGCTGTTCTCTTCCATCCGCCAGTCTGTCCGTCTGTCTGACGCTGATGCCTCCGACTCATGACTGCCTGCTCCAGCTCGGCCGCGCCTGCTCATCATCGGCCCCGAGCCCGCGGCGTCAGCATCCCTATTTTTTGCTTCTGACCGCAAGTCTGCTGCCTGGCCAGAAGTCGGCTTTGACTTTGGCTCGCTCTTCCCATGCTCGGTGCCCATGCTCATGCCCGCATGCATGCTCCTGTCTTTGTCCAAAACGTGGGCTGGCGCAGCGTGGATGGAACTCTAACCGGCTGCGAGTGCAAGGTAAGGCTGCCTCGCAATTGAACCCGATTCGCTAATGGATCAGCTCGACCGCAGTGCGTACATCCAACTGTGCTTATTGGCAAAAGCTGTCGTTGTGCAGCTTTGATGACGAGCCCATGGCCAAGACCAGTTGCGGTTAGACCTCTATGGCAACTGTGTGCTGTCGTCGGCACAGACGACATAATTCGCGCGACTGTCTTTGTTCTGCCATTCCTGTTGTAGCACTGGATTTCCCGCCTCCACTTACTCAAAGCCGTTTAGAGTATGCTTGCCCTTTTGCCGGTGTGAGAAGGAAATTATGTCACTAAACAGGACTATTGTTCAAGCGTTTACAGCCAAGAAGTTCCAAAGAGCCTTCCATAGCAGATTCGTCCTTAAGACACAAGTTGCATGGCATTTACCCTACGACTTGTAGGAGCAACTACTGCCATGGCATATTTTGTCGAAGCGATGAATGTCGCTGATATGGCTCTAACCTGGTATGATACCTGTAGAGTGCCTCGTGGAGCAGGGACTGGCAAGGTCATTGTCAACGATAGGTATCGCCTGTGGTAAGATTTGCTTAGTATGGCGTGGACCAATCTTCGCAGGCCTCAAATGCAGTGGTGTCGAGTGGGGGATGATCCCGACCCGTACAACTGTTCACCCATCCCCCAACATCAACGTCTTCGTCTCCGAGGTATACAAGAATTCTCAAACATTAGGAGGTGGTGTAGCAATGTTTCACAAGGTTAATTTGACCATAATCAGGGCGTGGGGAAGTAAGGATACCACTGTGAAATGCCTTCCCGATCCCAAGATCCCACGTAACGCCTGGTGGATTCATCCAGCTTTCCGATGCTGACAAGAGTTACCACGGTTTATCATGGAAATGCAGGCGCTATAGTTAGTAGGAGATATTCCAGCACTCATTTGACTGAATATACTTAGAACTTCCCTTCCCTAACCTGTGCAGGTGAGCCCTGTGTCACAAGATAAGCAGTGCTGGAGTCACTGCAAGTCTCGTACTTTCGTGGATAAGTCAAAGCTTACAGGATATAATATTGCTGAGCTGGATGTCCTGCTTGAAAATTCAATGCAGACGTGACCAAATGCTTTATATCAAGTGCTTCATGGAAGTGTCCTTCATCCCGTACCTGCATTTAACGCTGCTGGGCTCTCACATTTCCAAACAATTCTTGAATTTCAATCACAAGCAGCTATTTCTCTACGTTTCTGGAAAGCTTCTACCCAAAGGGTCTCTACCCTACGCCACCAGACCAAGTGCTTGGAACTTCCAGACACAAAGAAAATAAACTAGATAGGGTCGTCTATCTTCGTGTACATATTGGGGCATGCTAGCTGGTGTGACACTAGATAGACCAAATCGCTGTGTTGGGACACGTATTCAACATCACTCGGTGCATATGGATATGTCTCGATTGTTCCAAAGCACTCAGTCAATAGCTACAGCTTTTAGGGTGCAAACAAGTTATGATTGATGCACAGAGACACGTTCGCCAACCACAATGAATGTTGAGAAGCTATCTTTGTGATCAGATATTGTTCCAAGTCCTGTAACGCAGCCACTTTTAAGAAACCGTCGTGTTAAAAAACGACACCAAGTACGGAGCTCTAACTAGAATACTTCTCGTAGCAAGATGGAGATACCAGAGTCCTGTAAAGAATCACTGGAGCCATGGCACATTGCCTACTTACCCATTTGGGTTAACGCGATGCTCAAGCTTCCAATAAGGAGAGAACCTGACCTGGAAGCTGGAGGAAGACCAATTCTGCGGTGAACTGTCCTCTCGTATTATCGCCGCATGGGATACTGCGCAAGTACGTAGAAGCCCTGATGCGAGAAACGCTCACGCAAGTAGAGACCTGATCAAGCTCATCAGTCAGATAGTCGGAGTTGCATTATCGTGACCAGTAGGATCATGCAGAAGTGGTGTTTTGATACTAGTATAGTAGAAGTATAGCTTAGTATCAGCTTGCAAAAGCTGAAGCCTTTCGTAGAAGGGTCGCAGTTGAGGGCCGCTTCATTACACTGACGGGTCTGTTGTCGACGTAGGTATTTTGCGAATGTTGGCTTCTCCGCCAGAGCTAGTGGCGAGAGCGCATTTATGATTGTTGGGCTACAGTAGTCTAAGCTTACTGACGATCATATACACCAGTTCCTACAGCTGTCAGGCAGAAATGGTCTGAAAGCCTCCACCTATGGAGTGAATGCCGCTAGCAGGACCTTCTGCAAATTTTTCAGCTCATCCATAGCCGCTCCCTCCGCTGCTCTGTCTCCAGCACAATTGTTGTCAAGATAATTCCGAACAGTACTTCGATCCAGCGCGTGGGAGCTGTCAGTAGAGTATTTGCGCCTGTCGAATGTAAGTTATACGCAAAACTCTCGGAGCTTTATTAGATCAACTCCACCATCCGCACAAAGATGACATACGTCGAACGGGTATGGCTGATACTTGACTACTCCATGACCATCGACGAGTGCGTTGCCTTCGTGGAGAGATCAAAATAGATTATCGACCGCGGCCCCGGGATCACGCTCTTTCATGAGGGCTTTTTGATTGACCTGCCGACCAAGTGGAAAGACTCGGTTGATCGGTCTAGCATAAACCTAGGCAAAGAACAAACGAGCTGCATGAGGGCCTGGCGTGGGGACGCGTTTGTGGTTGTCCTCATTCCGATTTCAAATCAGGATGAAGATCTCTGTGCAATTGCCGAAAGAGAAGGTGCGCGTTGATGGGAGGACTACTTGCCATTTTAGTGCAATCGGTGGGACTTGAGTGTCTTAGTGAACTATCAGGTATGGTGAACTTGCGATACATCGCCTGGGTAACGTACAGGGATCACTTACATTGCTAGGTTGTACCTCACGAATTGGTCTGATCTTACTGTTCGAAATGACACAGTCGACTTTATCAGCGTCATTGGAAGACGGATGATCACTTGCTGAATGAATACAAGGCTCGGAACTACGAAATAGTCAGAGGACAACCCTTGTCGAAGGAATGTTGTACGGTTGAGGTAGTCAATAGTGAAAGCCCTAAGCATGGATATGGACGATAATCCGGCCTACCTGATCAGCATTCTCATTGCCACTGTGTCCACTTGTGGGAAGAAAGAACCTTGGCCGCTTAGCCGAGCTGTGAGGCTTATTTTAGTCCGGAACAATGCTGACGCGACAAGGATCCGTGGGGGCCAATCCTTTTCTCCCAGACGGGAAAGCGCCTAGGATATGGGCTTGGAAAGATACTGGAAATACAACAGGGCAGCTGTGGATCGCTAGCTGCGAGATTGAAGATTCAGACATTCTCGGATCTTTCACGGTATGCTGGTAGTATGATAGGCCGAAGAGGGACTCTTACGCAAGAGATCCACCTATCATTCACGGTTAGCTGTCGTACAAGTGTGTCACTCTTGCATTCGTGTTGATCGCCTTACGATCCTTTGAGGATAGTCGCTTGATAAGGTTGCCACCTCTTGACGAGCTTGCAAGGTTGCGTGAAAGTTCTAGGGCCTATGATGTCAGGCTCGGAGATGGACATTGGATAGCAGCTGCGGCGAGGCCGGACGTGATAACGCGTGCTCCAGTCGAAATGCCGAGTACCCTCGTATCCAGTTAATGCGATTAGTTTTGCTACAAGACTACGTGTCGTTTATCCGCAAGGGTGTTTTCTGCTCTGGTCATGAGATCATTCGTCTGCCGATTTCAAATCAAATCAGCTCTTTGCTTTATCGCGTCGGTTCTAGGAATGTTGGTCTAAGACCCACTTACTAGATTAGCCTCAGATTCAATCGTTCCCGATATTTGCACGTCCGAAGTTGGTATAAATACGGTGGGCGAACCTACTTCTGACGAGAGCTCCCATTTATCCGCATTAATATTCTGAACGGTACCAGCACAATGAACATGACGGTTTGGGAGACCACATACAATGGCAATGATGTGCCGAAGCAAGTGGAAAACAGGCTTGAGTTTCGACCAACACCTGACCATTAGCAAACAGGAAATACGTCCGCATCCCCGACATGTTCGCTTCATTCATGTCTGTCGAAGGTCAGTTGAATAGGAACTACCGCAAAGTCAAACAAGAGGCCGATGCATGGATCAAAGACGTACTTCGCTTTGACAAGCAAACGGCTCGGCGGAACGAAAAGGCGAATTTCGCATACCTGGCTTCGTGTTGGATACCAGATGCGGATGAAGAGGCGTTGCGAGTAGTAGTGGATTGGTTGCACTGGATCTTCTTCTTCGATGACCGTGAGTAAGGATTTATCCTTGTAACCCAAGAAGGAGCAACTATGTTCCTGCACTTACGGCTGGTTGAACTGTCCCTTTGCACGCACTCAAGGAATGCAATATCCGCACCCTTATCTGTTTGAATCGTTCAACGCCTCAAGCATCTCCGTCCCACCGCAGGACTTCTGAATAGAACCTTTTAATGAATGGTGCATTACTCACTGTACGAACAGAATTCGATGAAGGTCATCTTCAAGCGGACTATGAGAGTGCGAAAGCGGAATGTGACGCAACATTCGCCACGCTGGATGATGGACATCCTCCTGTCTCTGTTGAAGAGCAACCCTTGAGATTCGTGTTCCAGTACAACTGGAATTGCTTCCGAAAGGTGCGTTTGGCTCTCGTGGTCTTTGCTCCCACAAATCCGTGCTCCCATGGCATGCTTTCACCCGTATTCGGTACTAATTCGAATTTAGAGAGCATCACCAGGTCTTCAGGAGAGATACAAGAAATCAATGAAGGGTTACTTTAACGCCGTCATCAGTCAGGTCAATGTCGCCTCTGTCTCCCTGAACCTGAGTGTCGACGAGTACATGGAGTTCAGGAGGCACTCAATCGGTGTCTTCCCGACACAAGAGCTCGTAGAGTAGGTTGAGCTTGAGGCCAATGAGGTTCTCTCATTGACAATATGCTGATAGGTATGCTCATGGTATCGAACTGCCAGACTATGTCTTCGATGACACGGCTGTCATCGAATTGAGACAAATCTCTGCTGATATGACAGCACTGTGAGAGCCAGTCCATCCTCTAATGATAATTTTGATTAACGTATCGCAGGGGTAACGATCTGATCTCGTATCGTAAGGATTTGGTAGGTTTTCGTAGTGTGCTCTATATTTGCTCAGTCCGATGTTGTTGAGGAGATGCAGCGAAAGGATTTGCTCGAGCCTTGAACCAGGGAGCTCGTTTCAGCCGCCGTGTCCTAAGCATCAGATCCATGCTGATATTTTGTGCAGATTCAAGGGGTAGAACACAACATCATCTTCATATATCGTCGAGAGGGCGTCTCGGAGCAGCAGGCTGTAGATGCCGTTGGCGATATAATCAGACGCCTCTACAAGCGATGGTATCTTGCGCTTGCGGAAATGCCCGCATGGGGAGAGCAGGTTGACAGAGAAATGCTCAAGTATTGCTGTGGATGTCGGGATATAGCGCTTGGGAACCATAACTGGAGGTGCGTATTGTCCCAGAGAATTGGGCAAAAAACTGACTGGCGGGCGTATTGTAGCTTCCAATCAGGCCGGTATCTGAAAAAAGACGAGGGGAAAATTGTACGTCAGACGCGCATCATGGAGGTCCCGTAAGCGCTACGGGAAGGTGGCGATGGAGTACAGGACTCCCGTTCAGGTCCATGGGGCCGCATCAAGGCCAAAGTCAAAGCTTAGATACCGGGGAGCCATGGTCAGTTTGTTCGATGAAATGTGGATGATAGGTCAGAAGCTTCAGAAGATTGCGAGACGGGTGAACGGAATAGTCAAATTGATACTGCTTGCTTGTGTTGCACATAAGCTCAATCGAGAAAGTAGATACAATCAGTGTTCGCGACGCCAGCGGATGTGAACAGGGGGAGGCTGTCGACGCTGCCTGATAATGCAATAAGATGCACGCACGTACCCTGTTCTTAGCGACTGCGGCGGCCGGACGGACTAGCTTCCCCGCAACGTCATTCCAGGCAACTCCCAAACTTCACGCGAGCAGCATGACGCCTTGCAAACCATCATCCATTGCCAGCCTCACCCTTTCCGCATGCTCTCGAGACTCACGCTGACCGCTAGCCACCTCCGAAGCTCACGTGTGCCGACCGCTAGAACAATGTCGTCGTTTGTTCTCCCCAATTCGTCGCCCGAATGCCCTGTCAACCTCACCAACGACGTTACCCAAGACCAGCTGCTTGCCTTTCCAGCCTTCAAGAATTGGATATTCACCCTGCAGAACGCCCTTACCCAACAGCAGAATAAAGACCACGTGTTCAACGAAGCGCCCTACAAGCTCCGCAAGATCGACGTACAAGCATGCGACTGGTTCAGTAAGACCAAGCTAGGCTTTGTTAAACTGAAGGCCGAAGTCACAAACGATAGAGGCGAATGCCTTCCAGGATCTATATTCCTCCGCGGCGGTAGCGTGGGAATGCTCGTAAGTCTGCCTCTAGCCGGCTTACACAGGAAAACTCGTTCATTATTCCAGTAGCTCGTCCTCCAACCTAATGACGTACCCGAGAATACGGAGCTGGACAAGTATGTAATTCTAACTGTACAACCGCGTATACCCGCTGGGTCTCTGTCTTTCGTCGAGCTGCCTGCTGGCATGCTTGATGATAGTGGCACATTTGCCGGGGGAGCTGCGAAAGAGATTGAGGAGGAAACTGGAATGAAGGTGCCAGAGGATCAGCTTACCGACTTAACTGCCCTCGCATTGCCGAGCACGCAAGATACTACGGGAGAAACTCTGCAGAAGGCGATGTATCCCAGTGCTGGTGGAAGCGACGAGTTTATCCCGTTGTTCCTCCATCAGCGGAGGGTAAAGAGGGAGACGCTGAAAGAATGGCAGGGGAAGTTGACGGGCCTTAGAGATCATGGCGAAAAGATCACGCTGAAGTTGGTGCGCCTGGAAGATCTGTGGCGAGAAGGAGGGAGGGACGCGAAGGCTTTAGCGGCTTGGGCTATCTACGAGGGGCTACGGAAGCAGGGGAAGATCAACGTATGAATGCATGTTTCCTTACTCGATGGAGAAGGAAGACCTGCCCCACCAGCGCTGTTCGACAGAAGTACAAGAGCGCATTACCCCGGGATATTCGTGTTTGAGCAAACTTTTCGGTGCTGCACTTCCACCTGCCTGAGCAAGGCCTGTCGTGACTCCGTCACCAGGACCACTGCAACAGATATATTTCTACTCGCGCCGAATTCGATACTGGCTGGTATTCAATTGCTATAGCCCTGCGGAATAGGTCTTTGATAAAGCACTGGCACCACATATGACTGTCACCGTCACCTCACCACGCATGCTGGCGAAGAAGTGCTGGCGTCCTTCAGCTACTCTGACAGAAAGACAAAGGAATGCATAAATGGAATCTAAGATTCAGGAAGCATAGTCTATATTCCGAAAACAGTAGTGAGTGTGCAGTCATAAATACAGACCGCGATAAATCTGACCAGGTACCCGTGAATACCTGATACTCATTCTGCAGTGGGCTGGCTGGCCTCAAAAAAAAAAAAAGAACGAACTGAGTTTCCACAGAGTAAATGATGACAACCAAGATGGCGAGGGTGAAAAAAGAAAGCGGGAGAGGACAAAAAACGATCACTGATCCGACCCAAGGGGGTCACGGAAATGTGCAGGGCAGATTGAATGAAGGCGCGCCGGTTATCTGTGAGGCTCACGATGAGCGGAAGTCAAAGAAAAGACAATAGAGGATAATTCAAGAGCAATGAAGTCCCTTTGATTATCCTATAGCAAACACTATTTCTAACATCAAAGTATTCTATTAAGCCAAGGATTCAAGGCTATGAACAGTTAACAAATGGGAATCAATCCAGCAAATCAGTGAGTGACTACTCACAGGGCACTGATGTTGATCTATTCAACTGTATTCTGAATATTCTACCTCACTTAACTTGATAATCTTAGGCGGAGCGTTTCTTGGCTGCAAATGAAAGTTGCGCATTTTGTCGAGATATCGAATAGACTCATAGAATCTTAAGTGCTAATTGGAGATAGAGTCGACATGCCAAGAACCCATTTTAGTGCATATATGTTTCTCGTCATACCCATATTGCAAGCTTTCACTGAGGGGGCGCAGATTCCTCATCCACTATTTCTATTTGTCTTCCATCAACCGCTAAGTCGTAAGCCACCGTGACATGCCAAGTAACACCAGAGCGATATCCTTTGCTACGATTCTCCACGTATAGCGCCCCGGAATTCCTCATATGGCAGAAAATCCTCCGCTGCAACTTAAAAACTCCCGATCTTCGAGCATCGCAATCCACACAGAAAATGAATTCCTATTCGACATCTTAATATAAAATCCCATCCATGTCGAACCTTCCCTACGATTCGTAATTGCTAAGCACTTACGCTACTGCAAAACATCTCCTAAGCGGACTCGCATCCAAAGATCATAGCCATCTCGCGGAGATTTTCGGTAGTGACTGGACATCGGCGGTTACGCCTACATCAGGGAGCACGGACAGTGTTCGGCGCCTTGCTCTCTGTGATAATTAAAGCGTTGAGACCAAGGAAACCTCACATGATGACATGATGGGGTAACTCGATAACGCTCAAAACGTTATGAACATGCCTCCATACTTACCAACCAAACGTTGGCGCGCTGAGAACAGTCAAAGTTTCCGCGTCCAACTTTCTGATATCCCGACTTTTGCACACAAGAGACTCAGATAACGAGAACAGCATGCGGCCCTTCCCTGTATGGAGGCGTGAGAGCTGCCATCCAGAGGACAGGGGGAAAAGCTGCACATGTACTTCTTACGACCTATGGCTGATGCCGTACATCTGTCGCGCTGTTTTGATGTAGACCTGGGCAAGACGTCAAGCATGAACACGTACTTCATCTTCTGCCAGGAGATTTTTTTTATTCCTGCGTATCCGGGCCCAACGTTTACAGCAAAAGCCGCCGCTCGCTCAAAGGATTACACAACTTTAATGACCTTCAAAAGAGATTCCTCCGCGCTAGGAGCAGACGGTGAGATACAGGAAAGATAAGCGTCGGATAATTCGAGTAAAGAGCAAGCAAACTGAGTCTCTCCGCAAGGTAGCTCGGGGAGCAATTTGCTCTGCGCTCAATTCTTCTTTCATGGGGAAGAGCGGAGATGCTGGCAAGGCACAGGGGTATTTAGAAAAAGAATCCCCACGCATCTGGAATAGGATTTGAATGGAAGTGTAAATAAAATAGTCTCAAAGCTTACCCGTACGAGCGCCAATGATCCCTCCAACAGACTCACAACTTCGACCCACCCCTTCCAGTCCCCAACCGCTCCTCCAACAACCCCAAGACCTTCCTCGCGCTCCCGAACGAGTTCTGATATCCCGCTCCGGCATGCCCGTACTCATGACAAACCGGCACCGCGCGCCCCTCCACCCTTACATCCTCAAGCTCAACCCTCGGCCCGCCCCTCCTCCCCGGCCTATGCCCGACATTCACGCTCAACACCTCGAACTCGCCTCTCTCGTTCAACAGCTCCGGCGCGAACGCCTTGCACCTCTCCAGGATATCCCGGGTGGTGCGGTCGTCGGGCTCGGCGCGCCAGTCGTCGGCCTCCTTGGTGCCGCCCAGCACGGTGGTGCCGCTGGTGGCGCGGGGGATCACGTAGCTCAGGCCGTCCGGGCGCCAGCACGTGGTCAGCGCGCGCGGCAGGCCGCGCACCAGCACCGTCTGCCCGCGGACGGGGTACACGGCCGGGTCGGGCACGAGGTCGCGGGCCAGGATGCCCGACGCGTTGACGAAGCCGTCGACGGGCGCGGCCACGCCGTACGCGGGCAGCAGGCGGATCGCGGTGCCCAGGGCGCCCGGCAGGCCGGCGGAGGTGGGCAGGCCGGCTTGGATGAGGGTCGCGCCGAGGGACTTTGCGCGGGAGAGCAGGAAGGGCAGGTAGACGCCCGTGTCGATGGTTATGGAGTCGTAGGTGGCGCCGGCGTGGACGCCGGCCGGTAGGGAGCTCGAGGGTAGCTCTTTGAAGTTGCGCATGAAGGGCGCCCACCAGGCGCTGCGGGGGCCGGATGCGATTTCGGCATCAGGAGCGGTCCTGGAGTGAGTCGTCAGTATGGGACTACTGGATTGGCCGTGGATTTGATATTAGAATAATTGAAATGTGGCCGTAGTGATAAATTGCCAGTACGTCTTAACAGCCGGAGACCAGAAGGTAGGTGTGGATCTCAAGCACGCGAACAGAAGTCTGAAGTGGGAAGTAGCTGCGTTTCAAGCGATGCAGATATGACTTCGTCTCAAGCCAAGATGTGGTATAGAGACTCACCAATAAAAGATGCTGTGAAATTTCTGAAAAAGGTTTAGTACGTTTGCAGCACGGCGACGGCAGAAAAGGCGTACCTCGAGACCAGATTTCGTAACGAAGGCTGACTGGCTCTTTTCTGTTTCAACCCAGTCAAGCCATAGGTTGTAGCTTTCTATGTCCCATTGCTGGATTTCCTTGTCTTCGGCGAAGGCATGGGTACGCCACTGTGCACCGGCCCTGACAGAGTCAGCAGAAGTAATAAGAAATGGACACTGACCAGCTAGCTGCCTTTCTGAACCAGAAGACGCCGGACCATGCCTCAGTGCTGGATTATGGTAGCTGGACGTGAGTCATACTACGTACCAAGGCGAAGTGTAGTCAGTTGACTTATCTCCCGGAACATGCTTCGCAATGATAGTGACGACAGCACCAGCGTTCAGCAGTGTGATGGCTGTTTGGAGGCCAATCACACCCGCGCTTTATTGATCAGCACTGTCTACTCGAATGTATACATGAGCCGATGTGCTTACCCGATGATAACAATATGCTTTCCCTTCAATTGCGAAGACATGGTGCCCCAATGGCAGTTGATGGCTATCAACCAAACGTTATGTGCTCTCTGAGAGTAGCATATATAGCACGGGAACCTCCTCCTATATAGACGCCGCTACTGTCTCCTGAGTCATTCGCTTTGCTGGATCCGACGAACTCGACTGATGCACCATCGGATGGTGTAATGCGGAGTATGAACGACGGACCAGTCGTCGTTGAGCAATTGGCGGCGCTGATGACGGGGTTCCGATTTGCGGAGCGCTGGTAGCCGGCCAGGCGATGTCGGCCTCGGCCTGTACCCGATCGCGCCGCTCTCCAATCAAGAGCATCCCTTTGTACAGGGATATAATGTTGGCACAGCGGGGCAGATATATCGGACTTCGTATTGATGCTCCTAGGCTTGTGGCTGCGCAAGATCTAGGCAACCACATCTGATACGGGATTTACGAACGACAGAATTATTTTTGCATTTCCCCAATCGCTCAGAAACAGGACAAATACCAGGAGTCATCATCTATGATGATCTTTGACGGATCCTCTACCGGTCTGAATACCGGTTTGGACCAGGCATTCAATCGGTCGAGTGTCTATCTGTATACGAGACTGAGGCCGGAAGGTCAAGACAGCAACCGTTTCGAGGCATGTAAGCTCCTGTCGCTACTATTGCTTAGGAAAAAAAAAAGTCCTGAGAGCAAGAGCGCAACTTGGGACGGAAACAGAAGCAAAGATAAATTAGAAAATATGCTGCAAGAACCGGGGCTTGTAAATCCTGGTGGACGGCTCTTGCTAGAGAAAAGAGATGACCAGCGATCAATGCCTGGTTAAAACAAAACGAACAAAATACAATGATAAATGACACACGCCCCACCCCATTCCTTACGGCACGTTGAATTGACAATCACACTCGCAGACGCCCTTTTTGTGCACATTCAATGACAGGAACCAACCCTTGATTGGACTTTCGGATCGGGCGATGAGAGAAACAGCCAAGAAGTATTCGTTGCCGCAGTAAAGGTTTACTGACATAGATGAAAAAGGTAGTGGAAAAGGAAAGTGCCCAAGAGACCAAGGATCCCGCTGACGATACACTTTCAAGAAGAGGAAAAGGTATAAACTCGCATGGAACAAGCTTGAATGTAATCGTCATCAAAATCAATTCCTCGAACTCGCCATCTCGCCGAACCGGCCACGTTCGCGAGTCGTGTCGTACGCCTGCAGTACTCTTGCCTGCGACTCGTCCGTTTGCGAGAAAGCGTATCCGCGTTGCTTGCGCATGCGCTGCACTTGCCGCACCTTCCGGATGGCCTTCTGAAATTGTTCCATCCTAAAACATCATTAATATATATAGCATGCGCCCAACGAATGCGTACGGAACTGACCTGGGACGGTAATCCTGAATGTTGTACTTCTGGATCTCTTGAATATGGTGGTACGCTTGTGGATAGTACATACGTTTGGCACTGGCCTCATGTTAGCAGCAATTCCCGTTACCTCATCTACTAGGACTTACTATTTCCAAGCGAAATCTCGTAACAAGCAGATGGCGGGCAGGACGAGGCCCATGAGCCAGAAGATCGGACTGGGGAATAACCTCGGGATAACGCCGAGGAATTCCTCGGAGATTCCGGTCATCGGCGCGACATAGGCGTAAAGCGGGAGGAAGATCATCCAGATGATCATTGAGCCAGGAATGGCTACCACGGTGTATTTCGTCCAAATGTTCGTGATCAGTGCAGCCTTGCCAAGTACAGTTGCCAAAGCAGCCGTATACAAAGCAGGACCCCAGACCCAGTGGCCGGCAATCTTGCCATCGCCCTGCGGAAGATCCCACAAGAAGATCGCTTGTGAAACGAAATACAGGATGAGCGAATGATAGAAGCCATTGGCCACCCAGCCCCAGAAAGAGTGCATCTTAAAGAAGACGCCCTTCTGGCTGAGCTGATAGAGTTGAGGATAGCGGTCCAAAAGGCGTGCGCTAACAAACTGGTCGAAGATACCGAGGACGAAAGGGGGCATTACAGTAAAGAAGACGTTGTAGAAGGAAAGCGTCCATGATTCGTAAATGACCTGACCGGAGAAAGCGTTTTGGAAGGAATACCAGAATTGAGTCATGAAGAGGGCAATGTTTTTGTAGAATGAATAGAGAATGACCTTGCTGACTCGTTGATAACTCCACGCGCCATGCACTAGTAGCAGCTTGCGCAAGAAGCGGAACTGGCCAATGGCGACATCAGCACTTCGAGCAGCTTGGAGACCTTCCATACCGCTGATGCCTACACCAACATGAGCAGCTTGAATCATGGACACGTCGTTCGCGCCGTCTCCGATAGCCAAGAGAATAGCCTTCAAGTGGCGTTTGACGAGCTTGACTACAAGCGCTTTTTGAAGAGGCGACACACGACTGCAATGATTGTCAGCGAATTTTACCCTTGAAACAAACTTACTAAACTTACCAGCAGATGACGGCTTTGCACACCACGGCTAGGTCCAAGAAAAGCTTTTCCATGTCCCTTTCCAGAGCAAATGTTAAGGACTTGCCATCAATGATGAGAGCGAGCGTTTCCAGCTCCATTTGGCTGTCAGCTTGTGCTTTGATCGCATTTAGTTTCTTCTCTAGATTGTCCCTGGTAGCTGCAGCATTCTCTTCGTTGACAATAAGCAAAGTCATGTCCTCGCTGATAAGCTTGCAACTCATTCCAATGTTGATAGCGGTTTCCTGCCTGTCGCCAGTCAGAACCCAAATCTTGATTCCGGCCGTTTGCAAAGTATGGATGGTGTCCGGAACGCCGTCCTGCAGTTTGTCCTCGATGGCAGTGGCTCCTAGGAGTATGAAATCGTGTTCGATGATCTCCGCGGCTTTGTCCAATTCATCAGCACGGTTACCACCCACGGTGGTAGCGGCAGCGTCGTATATCTGCCTCCACTCCTGGTATTCCTGCTCCGGGACCTCACGCATGGCCAAGCAAAGAGTACGGAGACCTTCGGCAGCGTATTCTTCAAGATGTTGGAGAGTCGGTTCAACGATAGGGTTGTGTTCCTTGGAAAGTCTCTCAAGAATAACAGTGTCGGCACCTTTGGTGTAGCAGACAATCTTTCCTTCTGGAGTCCGGAATATTGTTGACATTCTTTTCCGAGTCGAGTTGAACTCACACACGCATAGAAGTTCGTACTCCGCTTCCACGCCATCAACTGTTATGATAACGGACCTGGGCTTTCTTGCGACGAACTTATAGTCCAAGACGACAGCACCCTCAACCAGAGCACCCTCATCAGGAGACGCGGCTTGGTACTTGATGTTGCCAGTCTTCTCGTTGACTTCGGGAATGACAGTGTGGCATGTAGCCAACAGAGTTAGGAAGTTCTTGATGATATCCCGCGTCGGATGGTTTGCCCGATTTTCCTTCAGCCTTTTGAAATCGTGAATCCCGACTTCGACACCGTCCTGCGTAGTTGCTCTTCTATCCTCTGGGACCTCGTCGGCATACTGGATACCCGCAATCGAACACTGACGGAACTCCATCATGTTTCGGGTGAGTGTGCCAGTTTTATCGGAGAAGATATACTCGATTTGACCAAGTTCTTCCACTAGAGATGACGTACGACAATTTGCTGGAGTACCAGTCTCATCGTGGTAAATGTCGAGGTCCGAGTCAATTAAGAACGCCTGGTAGTACTTCACGATTTCAATCGTGACGAAAAGCGAAATAGGAACAAGGTTAGAATAAAGAACCCAATAGGTCAGCAGATCCAGGAAGAACTGCCCCACAAGCGCAGTCTCCTCAAGCTGCAAGTAAGCAAGGTGTTCTCTTTCCTTCGAGCGTACTATGACATCGCCGATGGAGCTAACGATGCTAAGCGTGATGAGAATGGCACCAAGCATGAGAATCTGGTAGTTGACTAATCTCTCGACGTTGGTCTTCTTGATCGGAGTGGCCGTCGCGTTCCTCATCAGTTTGGTTTCGTGGCCCGTGAAAACGACGATGCCGTGGACCCAAGGCGTGTTACGCAAAGTCGCGCCACGGAGGAGAAGCTGATCAGGTCCAAGCGGCAGCTCTTTCTCTCCTCCGCCAGCTTGCATAGTCAAGGTGGCCTCATACGTGTAGAGACTGCTGTTGGGCTGCTCGGACCTTACTCTACCGCCTAGCCTGCCTAACTCGCTTGGACTGACAAGATCGGCGGTTTCCGGGATAGCTTGTTTGATCTTTAAGTTCGTCTCTCCATCAAGATTGGCGGTCTCGATGTAACACAGGCCCTCGGGCTCGGAACTGGCCAAAAGTACCAAGTCTGCGGGGAAAGGCTCCTCGGATTCGACGCGAACAATATCTCCTACAGCAACATTGACCCATTTAGTCTCCTGAAAACTCGATCCTTTCAGAACTCTGGTTTTTGAATTATTCAACGACCTATCCTGGGTTTTCCGACGGTGATCCTCGACCTGTTCCTTGACAGCCGAGACGAGCAGGACAATGATGAGAGGGACAATTGTCGTGTATCGGTTCGTAGGCGAGATATTTGGAATTTGCTGAAGAACGGCAGTGAACAGGAAGAACAGGTTGGCGTACTTAGAGAATTGTTCGTAAAGGAATTTCGGTAGGAATGTGGCTACGTTGTACTTCGCTGTCGAGACGTGATTGTCGACGTACTTGTTTGCAGCATTGGCAGGCGGATTGTTGAGGTGGATTATGCGTGGTCCCAGGGTCGAGGGGTCAGGCTTGGAGCTTCCGAAGCCGAATTTGAAACCTGATTGTTTCCGCTTATGAGCGGATGGCTGCGCCTTGTCTCCGGCGCCAGCCTGAGCATTCCGGGCGCCAGCTTCCGTCAGCGGGACATCCATTTCAGAGTATTCTGGTTCCATTCCTAGCATGTTCTTCGCGCGCCCCATCAACCCGCCGCCCAAGCTCATGATGCTGTTGCGATTGCGCGCATGGGTACGCGTGGTGCCCGGGGGCTCGTCGGTGCGGTCATCGTATAGGCCACCAGCGGCGTAGGAGCCTTGCATGGAGCTGCCTTCGTCGTCGATGTCGGTGTAGCGCTGGTAGTTCTGGAGGTCCGAGGACTGCGAGTAGATGCGCTTGTTGTTGGTGGACATGTAGGGTGACTGTAGGTCGTCGCGCGCAGCGCCAGGCTGACCTGTCGCGACCTGGGGCGGCCGGTGGCCGCTGCCGCCAACGAAGTCATCGTAGGACACCGAAGGGCGTGACTGCGGCTGGTCGGAGTCGTTGATGTCGTATCTATGCAGTAGATGGTCGTCGGTGGCTGGGGGGCGCTGGCCAGACGAGTAGGTAGGGGCTCCGTCGTTCAAGTCGAGGAGCAAGTTGTCTTCTCCATGGGGGGCGTTGGCCTGACCTCCAGGAGGCCTGCCTGCCATTCCGGGCGTGAGGGTGTTTGTGGGTAAGCAGTGAGCTGCGAGGAGAGTCGCTCGGCGAGGTCGAAGCTTGCGGGAAGCTAAAGACAGCGCATCCCAACACTGGCGGTGCGGATCGCGGCAAAGTCTAATTCCTCAGGCTCAGGATGCAGGGCGAATGCGGAGGGGAGGCGGGCTGAGTCGCAGGGCGAGTGTTCTTTCCTCAGCGTGCACAGCCTCCGACTTGGCAGACGTTGCGCGGGACGCGGGCTGGCGTTCTCTCGTGTGTCGCGTTGGAGGCGGCGCAGGGCTGCAGATGGCGGGCTGAGCGGGTCTGGAGAGGCTGCGGGAAGAGTGCTGGGCGCTCTCGAGCGACTGAGGTGCTCTCGGCGGCTCTGCGGGCGGTTCGAGAAGGCGGTCGTCGTTCTGGAGACCCTGACATGGGGTTGCTTGACGCGATGCGCATCCGCCGCCAACTCGATTTGGGAGATGAGCGCTGGGCCGCCTAGGCGCCGCGAGTGGACAGAAATAATGTCCGCGCTCCCGGCCTGCGCCCGCTGGCCCGCCGGTGCCTCCGACACAGCCTGCATGAATTCTGGAGCTGCTGCATGGCTGTGTCCCAGACAAAGCCGCCGCCTTTGTAGCATCCCCGATCGCGCTCGGACTGATACGCGCAACAGTGCGTGCGCCTAGCGCATCATCCCAACGCCTAAAATGCACACCAGAGAAACATGGTCGTATATTACAGAAGCTACACACCCAACACTTGCCCTCAGCGTGCCGTAAGCATGTCCCGCACCGCGCTCCAGTAGCCAGGTGTCACGACTGGCTCAATTTCCTCCTTGGCCAGCCACTTGAAGTCCGTCAGTCCGTACTTGTTCTCAGCCAGGTCAGCCTGGCCCGCCATTATGCGTGCCTTCATGAAGAAGATCTTCTCGCCAAGCTCCTCCACGCCCTTGTCGGCGTTCTGGATCGTCTTCGGAAACCTGAACTCGTAGTGGCCGATGGGGTGATTGGCGACCACCCAGGTATTCATGTTGATGCCGCCAGCCTGGACCAACACACGCTCCGCAGCCTGTCATGAAATCAGCGTCTGCAATTAAGTTGTGCAAGCAGCAGGCTTACATTGTGGAGATTCTCGCGGCCAACGAGGCGGTCCTGAGGAAACGTCCACCTTCCGCTTGGCTCTTTAACCAGCAAATACAGTGTCCTTTGCAGCATCCTATTAAGGCTCCTCTGATCGTTCTTCTTGTCCGCTTCAGTGACTCTTGACAACGGCCGCTCCGCAATCTCGCCTTTCTTGGTGCCCTCCTCCGTGCCCTCGGCTCCAGTGGATGCGGCATCCTTGAGTAGAGCTTCCCGCTGGTGGTCAGGCTCACTTTCCTGGGCCCCTACAAGAAGCTCGTCATTCCAGCCCTCCTTTCCGTGCGCGCGATAGACGCCAATGTCTCGAGCGGCTGTCAGTCGTTGCTTTTGCTTGCGCTTCCACTCGACGTCTGCGGTAGTGCCCTTGTTGTAGTAAAAGTACCTTGTAAAAGGAAGGGCCAGGCGCTCATTGAGACGACGTTGATAGAGGAAGAAGGCTTTCTCGAACGGGTGAAGGTCACGAGTGAGGACTGGGGGTCTTGACAGGACGACTCCGGCGCGGACTTGGTATGCCTGCTGGGGTCCAACAGCCTGGGAAACAAGCGGAACATGTGAAGTGGTCGGGAGAGGCTCCTGGACAGCGGCGGCAGCAGCGGCGCTGGCGAAGCGCCTCCGAGAGATGGTCTCGCGGCATGAGATGCAGATGGAGTCTTTAGCTGCGTAGAGCGAATGAATCAGCACGGTGGGCTCAATTGGGGATGCCACGTCATACTCGACCTGGAGGCCAATTGCCTCGCACTCCTCTGGCCGGCGTTCATCTCACCGTGCGGCGACGACGGGTGACGTTGCGATGGGCGGAAGCTGGTGCCATGTCCAAAAAGTTCGGCGGAGCTGGAGAGACCGCACGACCAAGCGTAACACGTGACCGGGGCTTGGCGAGTGCAACAAAATCTTGCCGATCGTCGCTGGAGCCTCTTCTTTCTCCACGGCACCATTTCCTTATCACCAGTGACGCTTCTTTTCCATGAAACATTGGTCATATCCCGGTGCCCAGATGGAGTTGAGCGGTCTTTTCGCTAGCGGTACCTTCGTAATCTCACCAAGGCGTACTGTTAGATAGTAACTGCTCACAAGCCTGCCCACGACCTGGTCCGCCGCCAGTCGCCGCGTCGCCACATGCTACGAGCGGTGAGGGTGGACAAGCAGCACTGGAAACGCGTCCGCGGGGCTGAGTGCAAGCGCGACCATCAGTGCGACCGGTCTGACGATCTGATCAGTGAGCCCTGGAAGCCGGCTGCAGTAGCAGATAGTTAATCGCCCGGTTTGCGCAAGCCGACTGCACCTGAGGCGGCACGGGCGCGCCTCATGTGGCAGCTCCGGCCGAGTCGCAAGCAAGTCACAAGCACGGCTTCGTTTGGGACACTGCAGCCGACCTCGATGGTCACTCGAGCGCCTCTGTCTCCGCTGTCAACGTGACCAGGTCCATGGCTGCCTGCAGGGACAACTAGACGCCAAGCTATTTTTGGGCCGTCTGAGCGCATGCCAGATGCACATCAATCGCGCCTCGAAAATTTATGCCGGGCCTCGTCACGAGTGGTGCCATTCCTCATAAGACCATGTCCTCGCCGATTCTCTCCCCATCTTGCTCTGAATGCCAGCGCAGCATCATGAACCTGATATCCCGGTTTTGGACCCAGCAGGACTCCTATGGCGCTGCCCTTGGCGCCAACATCTTCGAGCCGCGACCCTCGGATGCTCCACGCAGCAGCCTGGAGGGTTTCCTGGCCGATGTTGCCGAGCGCGTTCACAAGACTCCCGCCGCCGAGTTTGGATGTGTGCAAGATCGGGATTTCGCATCCATGAGCCTGGTGGAGTCGGCCTCTTCTTCCCCACTTATGAAGCCCCTGGCTGCGACCTTCTCTTCTCCGCCCACGCCTGAGTCGCTTTCTTCCCAGCGCAACTCTCTCTCGACGACAAGGATTGGCTATGTCACCCAACACGCCTTGCCTCGTATTGGCACGTGGAAAAGCACCGAAAAATGCGCTTTCTCTCCATTCAGTGACTTTTCTTCACAGGAGTAAGGAGTTCTGCAGTGTCGAGTCAAGACACAAGGTTGCTGACAGATTGCAGCAAGGATCTTGGCGGGCGATCAGAGAGCAAAGACCAGTCGGAAACCCAGGATGATAGGGAGCTCCTCTCGGACTATTACGAAAATTTATCAAGACTCCATTTTACAGAAGAAAGAATTAGGAACTTGAAAATTGACATGAAAGGCATGCAAGTCATGCAGGACACGCGAGCCTTGCTAGGACAGCAACCGCTGTTCATTGATCTTCAACTGTGGGACCGCCACCGTCAATCCTTGGATGATCAACTTGGGAGACTGCAACGTCAAAACGAAATTCTCAGATCCCATTGTATCAGGCGCGGTCTTCTTCTTCTACCAAACCCATCTGCTTTCAAACGAAGCGCCTCAGTATCTACAGGGCAAGAAAGTGGTCGAGTGCTTCCTCAACCCGGAGTCACTCTCACGAACCGACACAGGTCAACTACATTACCGGCCGCGGTCGTAGAGCAAGCCGTGTCTAATCACCGTTCAGATCGGAAGAGAATTCCTCGTGCTGCGAAGGCGATCCTGGAATACCATTTTTCACTGGTGCCGCACCCTTCCGATGTCGACATGGAGTGCTTAGCGGAGAAAACGGGATTAACAGCGAAAAGGGTCAAGACCTGGTTTATCACGAAAAGAGCACTATCCAAGGGAAATGAATATCCGACATGAATTTAACCAAGGAAGTTGTATTCCGTACCTCTTCCCAATACAAGCGGAGAATCCAAAAAAAAAAAAAAAAAAAAACAAGCTTCACTCCGTGTTGGCCGTCTGGGAGCCGAGAATACCACCAAGGAGACTCGACTGCCTCCGCGATATACAACGGGCTTTGCTCCGCCCGATCATGTTCGTCGAATGCGTTTGACAGAGCATAGAGTCATCCCGAAGCTATGTCGCTCTTCTGGGCTCTAGCCTCAAAAGCGCGGTTATAAGCAAAGGCGCAAGTACAAAGCTTCGTGTGTCTTGGTGGCAGTCGTACACTGGCATTACTCTTGGGACCTTCTGAATTATGAATGAGAAGGCTGACCAGTTGCACGCAAGATTGCAGAGGCAAGAAGCAAGGAGGCGGAGTCCAGCGCCTCATGCTGGTTACAAGCCCGCTGAATCCGATAGAAAGAGTCTTCTATCGTTTCGGCCTTGAATATACACCTTGAAAGGGATTTCCATGGACAGGTCGCATATCGGAAATGTTAGGGACAGTGTTGCTTTGGTACTCCTTCAAATGCGTTTAGTGGAGAAGCTGGTTGACGTGTTTGTAGTATTTATCTGACATCTGTACTTTACAGGTACGGCATAACGGCATCAAGACCTCTCGTGAACGTGCGCCGCTTCGAAGCAACTTTGGCCTATGTTGGTAACAACTTGCTCATAAGCTATATCTCCCCATCCAACCTAGAAAGGGCCTTGGCGTCAAGCACGTGGTCGGCTAATCTCGTACAACAAGGATTGAAATCCCGTAAGCACAGTGAATTGCAGTGTGCGATAAGCTTGGGTGAATGTTAAATATTTAGTCAATGTAAAAGAAAGCAGTGTTGCGTTGCTGGTGTACATCAGGCGCTCGGATAGGGAGGCGATCCAGACTAGTCTTTCATTGATGAAGTATTTGAGCTCCTGTACAATAGCATTGATTTGCTGCGGCATCCAAGGCAAGGTGTGATAGCTGCCTGCGCTAGCTTCTTTCAACTGCGCCCACTTCTGCCGACCTTGAAAATCAGCCTTGCACCTTGAACATCTCAGCGCCTCAGGCTGGGGTTTCTAACACATTTAAATGGATGCATACGCACGCAGGGCTCCGCAACCCCGCAAATGTCCTGACTCCATTCTACACCATGGCCGATTGGTCCTACTACGACTGCGCGCGAGACCTTCGCCTTCTCGATGACGAGCTATTAGCCGGTATCGCCCCGGTTGCCTCGATTGGGGATCTTGATGAGATGCCACAGGACTACTGGAGACCCGAATTCTGGTCACAAGCTTCTAAAACGTTTGGCGAGGTGCAATTTCCGCCAACCTTGCCGGAGGCATCCCCTGGAAATAACCACCTCAATCGGTACTCCAAATCAAACCAGTCAGCAAAGTATCTTGCGGATACTACTACTCAGCTTTGGGAAGAGCCTACGGAGTTAAAAATTCCGAATGATATTGAGGCGTGGATGGACGTGTCGATTTTTGATATGCAGGTGGATGATTCAGTGCCGTACCTCAATTATTACAAGGCACCTGACACTGAGACCTTACTGTAAGTATGCCTTCAGAGTTCTCGTTGCTTCCACTTACAAGCGTCGAGATCGCGGGATGAAGAAATGAGGTTTCAGCTTTCACCTGCCAATCCTCAAAAGGATTCACCGCAACCGATGTGTGCGAAAGCGGCAGGGGGTCGCCGACAGATTTCCGGACCAAAGAGAGAAATACTCCTCCGGGAGTTTGAAAGGAATCCTTACCCTGATTTGAAAGCGATCGATCGCCTCATTCAAGAGACAGGATTACCGAAGAAAAAGATTACGGTGTGGTTTAACAACCGGAGGTCTCGCTACCTCTCGAAGAGTAAAGGCCAGAGTATCGTGGGATTATTCAGAAACTATACTAACGTACTCACAGATGAAACTACCACTCCGCATACTACAAATGATTATACCTTGGTTCACAGCAGCCAAGCTCCGATGCACCTCACCGAATCCAATCTCGACCAAATGCAGCAAAATCTTGATCCCTTCACTTCGCAAACCCCCTTGGCAGCATACATCGACACGCCCTTGCCCGAAGACCCAGCACAAATTGCCGCCATACAGCAGCAAGCCGAGTTGCTCCCGCGCATCGACTCGCAATCTTCGACCACTTCCTACCGCTACCAGCCTTACTCACGCGTCAATTCGACCCACTCGATTGGTAGTTCCGGTGGTAGCTGCGACTCACTGCAATCATTCTCCCGCTCCAACAATCGTGGCGCCCGGCGTGGTCGCCGGCTTTACACGGAGATCCAACAGGACCAAGTAGAGTTCGCGCCCGACCTAAGCAAAACGCCAGCGTTCTTTTGCACCTTCTGCGGGAAAGAGTTGCGGGACCGATACCAGTGGAAGCGGCACGAGCAGACGGTGCACGCGCCGCGCTCAGTTTGGGTCTGCGATATGGCGCCGTGCGTCGTTGACAAGGGCGTCGCCGAGCGGACATTCATGCGGCGGGACCAGTTCGTCCAGCATGTTGGCTTCGTGCATGGGCGGAAGAGCGAGGACGTGGTGGAGAGTGCGAGGAGGGATGCTCCAGACATACCGCTAGGGCATCCGGCACTGAAGTGCGGGTTCTGCGGGAAGATGTGCGTTGGGTGGAATAGTAGGGTCAATCATGTCTTGAAACATTTTCAGGACGGGATGAAGCTAACCTCGTGGTGGCTTGGGAGGCTGACACTTGAGGATTTCGTGCCGAGGGTGTGGGATGTAGAGAAACCTGTACCGTGAGTTCTTTCCCCTTCCCCTGCGAACCCCCAAGAAAGCCGACTAACTAAAGTACCTATCAAGCTTGGGCAATGCAGATCTTAGCCTTGAAATACCAGTTTGGTCCTGCAGGGAGATACAAAACCTCTCGGAGGTGTTTCGTGCGGATCCATACGAGCCGAATAGCCTTCGCTTCTGCAGCTACTGCGGACAAGGCTTTTCAGGAACCGACTGGACTGAGTGTCTAAGACATGTGGTTTCTGAGCACAATTGGCGCAACTGCAGACAGGAAATCTTCTTTTCTCAGCGGATGTTTCATGGGCATCTCATATCAGCCCATGCGGCGTCGGCAAATCAAAGTATTAGCGCCGGGCTATGCAGGTATGCCTGCACTGTACTTGAAGGTTACGAACTCGTAAGAGAAGCTGGAGTTTGGGATGTGAAGGCTACATTCAGTGAAGATTCAGCTGGGTGAGATCGGTATGTGCAGTAATCCTGTAAGACAGCCCCAAGCCGTGATCTTGCACGGTGAGAATTAGTACCCTCTTTTGCTTCTGTCTCCGTACGATAAGTGTTTTAATACCTTTTCATGCGAAATTTTCCATTAGACTAGGCTGCTGTGTCTCCCGAGAGCATTGCAGCTGAGTAATGGTTACACATACCGTCGCCACATCCCATCAAATATCCATTAGATCCCGTGGTTTGAATTATCGGCCACGTCTTCGCGCGGCTATCCACTGATATACCCCAAAACCATGGACCACAAATACCAAGCCCCCGACCAGGAATCCCAAATAACGCCAAGCGCCCAAGCGTCCTTGGGTCTACCTCCTCTTCCTTAACTTCTCCCCAACATCTCCTATTTAATGTCCATGCGCCCCGTGCCCCACTTGCGTCAATAGGGGGACCAGCATGCCCGCCACCATGACCGCGATCTCCGATCCAGACTGCCCTTTCTTCGTGCCTCCGGAGCCGTATCCGTCCAGCAGACCACTGTCAGCATAGCCGTTGGCATAGAGAGAGCTATTCGTAGAGCCCGCCCGAGAGCGTAGCGGCCCACCGCCGCGGGCGTGCGAGGAAGTTGTTTCCTGCATTGAATGCATAGCAACATACCTATGGTTTGCAGATTAGGGATGGTGCTCAGGAAAGAAACGAAGAAAATAGGGGACAAGAAAGCTTACAGGAACGTGCCACCGGAGAACAACAGTACGCAGCCGGTCGCGAACTGCATGCCTTCCTCTCCACCCAGTGTTTCTCGGCCCAGGATGTTGACAGCAACCCAGGTCGCTATGGCACCCACTGGCGCAGCAAGGCTGAACACAATAAGGTGCGTGCGCGCTGTGCGTTTGCTGAGACCTTGCTTAAGGAGCACGGATGTCAGCCCGAATGCGGCAGGTGCTTTGTGGAGCATGATTGCGAGAAAGACGATAAGGCCTAGTTTAGTGCTAGAGGCACTCGAAGAGGCACCGAGTGCTATACCGTCGGCAGCAGCGTGGATGACCAGGCCAATCGTAGTAGCTGGTGGGTTGGACTGCTCGTTCGGTGGTGCGGCATCAGCGGGATAGAGAGTTGGAGAGTGAGACGGCGAGTGATGAAGGCCGCTGGATAGATTCGATAACGAAATGTGAAGTGGCCTTGTTGGAGCGGATGCCATAATGTTTGGGAGAACGTCAACCAGGTACATCAGGATAAAGCCAAATATCAGGGATAGGCCGACCCAGGCATGAGGTTCCCGGTGCTCCTCTTTCGCTCCATGGTGCTCGGAGCCCTCAGGACGGCCGACCTGGACCGGATCATCGCCATCATCTTGGAAAGGTTCACCATTCTGTGCAGCCCGGGCCCAACTCGAGGGGTCATCATTCAAACCTGCGATCTTCACCGCATTGCCCTTCGCACGCTTCAGGTCCTCCGTCCAACGGTCGAGGACTTCGCGATTACGAGTAGGAGCTCGCGCATGTAATGTCTTTGGAATATCGAGGTCGTCTAGGTATACTTGGCGCTCTTTCTGTGTATGAGAGGCTTCGTTGGCAGTGTACAGTGTCTCGATGCCCTCCGGAATGATGACGATCAGCGAGGTGCCCACTAGCACACCAGTGCCCATCGCGGACATGAAGCGCAAATGTCGCTGAGACATGGAAAAGGATAGAGGCAGCGAGCCGGCAAGGAAAGAGCTGTAGAAGGGTTAGCTTCGGCCGATGAGACATAGGACAAAGGGCGGCATTGTTGAGGACGCACGATATTGCCATGATCATGCTCAAGCTGAGCAGCATAAACAGGCCGTTCCACATGCTGGCGGCGGACGCGCGGGGAGCGCGCGCAAAAGCAGCAAAGAACGGCGAAAAGCGCAATTGACGGCGGACAAGCAGCGGAAAGATGGGAGTTTACACCATGGCGGAGACGCAACAGCTGAGGTCGGGAGGTCGGTAGGCGAAACTGGCGATGACGGCGTGGGCCTTGAGCCTTGAGCTGGCGTGGCCTGCGCCATAGGGCTGGTTGCAGACCCTGGCACACGCTGCGGCAGCGGAAGCTCGGGCCCGCAACGATGTAAACTGCGGCGAAGACGCGTTGAAATGCGCAGCAACGCGACTGGCGACGCTTCCGTCAAGCCTTCCACAGCTTCCGCCGCAACGCGCCCGGCCCATCCAGATTTCCGCGCATCTAGGCCGCTCAACCGCCGCTGTCGCGACACTCGCTAACTCAGTCAATATGGCCGACGAAATCGAAGATCTTATGCACGAGTGTGAGTTGAAACCCGTCTGTCGCGCGCATCGCATCTGACCATCGTCATAGGGATCGCCGACTCCAACGAGGCTCTGAACCTGAACCTGGTGCGCGCCGGTAATGATGTATTCGAAGAGCCCTTCAACCCAGCCTTTACCTACCCCATCTTCGGCGAGGCAGAGAAGATCTTCGGCTACAAAGACCTGCAACTCGATCTACGTTTCCGCGCGCATGACGGGAAGCCTTCGCTAGAAATTCACCATGGCGAAGAGTTCAAGCCAATTGGAGAAATCAAGCCTATGGATTTGAAGGAAGCATTGAAGGACTTCCTCCTGCCAGGTGCGTTTCGCGCATATGAGAGGCAGTTGCAATTGTTAACGGCTGGCAGAGGTTCTTAACGGTGACGCCGCGACTGATAATGGCTTCGCGGATAGCTCGGACAGCAAGTGGACTCCACCTGGGAGGCTACTAGACAAGTATACTTACCATGGCCGGAACTTTGAAATATGGTGTGGCAGCTTAGCAGACCCTGCTGTCAAAGAGATTTTGAAGAACGTGCAAGTCCTAGTTCCGTTATATATCGAGGGCGGAACTCTGCAAAACCTTGACGATCAGGAGTGGACTATGGAGCGCTGGAAGCTGTTCCTGCTGTAAGCTCTGCAATTTTCATGTTCGGCCCTGTCCTGATTCGATGGCAGCTACGAGACTACACCCCTGGACGACGACGACACTTCCTCGCCGTATACCCTCGCCGGATTCGCTACGTCCTACCGCCTTTGGGTCTTCCCAACCAAGGAAATTCTGACCCTTACGCGGGACACACCAGCCGCTCACGCAGCAGAGAAAGACCCCGTGACAGGGGTTTTTCTAGGAAACTACAGCCCTCTCGACGCTCCTTCTCGTGAGCGCATCTCCCAGTTCATCATTCTTCCGCCATTCCAGGGCCAGTCACACGGAAGTCATCTTTACAACACCATAATGAGCCTATTCCTCAAGGACAAGAACGTGTTCGAAGTCACGGTCGAGGATCCGAATGAAGCGTTTGATGATATGCGTGACTGGTGCGACCTTGCACGTCTCCGCCAGAACCCTACCTTTGCGAATTTGACCATTGCCGACTCTGTTCCGGATTCGGCTTTGGCCCCAGACGCTGAGGCGCCGTCTTCTCTCTTACTTCCGCAGGACGAGCTTACCAAAATCCGGCACGCATCCAAGATTGTTCCTAGGCAGTTCCACCGCCTTGTCGAGATGCATACGCTCAGCCAGATTCCACCCAACCATCGTAAGGCGGCACGGATTACCCGTAAGCACAAGGCCGCGGACGCAAATGATCGTCGGTACTACTTTTGGAGACATCTTGTCAAGGAGAGGCTGTACAATCATAACAGAGACACTCTCATACAGTTGGACGAGAGCGAGCGGGTAGCCAAGATTGAAGAAGCCCTACCAGGGCTAGAGGCGTCCTACGAGAAGATAATTGAGAGAGCTGAGACGAGAGCGGCCGCTGGAGAAGGTAGCACCGGAAAGAAAATCCCGGCAAAGAGGAAGGTTGTCATCGAAGATGACGAGGACGAAGATGATGTTGAGATGACGGACTTCAAGAAGGCAAGGGTCGACGACGAGTGATTGCATATACCAGGCGAGCAATCTCGAGAGGTGGAGCGACCATGGGATTGTGAGGATGAAAAAGGGATATTGAGATGGGCGTCACGGTACAGCAACGGTTGGCTTGCAAAAAAGAGGCGTCAATGAGGTTGATTTTCTCAGGATTCAATTACCAGTTTACAGCTTGGGGCGGCATCGCTTCTAACTATTTTGCCGTGTAGATACCCAGAAACTGCCAGAGTTGCTGTGCGGCAATCTATACAAGGGTTGGCACCAATTTATCACGCCTGCGCATTCTGGAGATGGTAGGGTTGTAGCGTTGTGTAATTGTTTAATGAGGTGGCCGGGACAGCACGAATTGCTGAGTTCCGGAGCTGTCAGCATGCGTCGGAGCTGAAGACAACAGAACTCAGCTCCGGCACCCGGGCGCCTTGCCGATGGCGCATGGACACTTCGACCACGTTGCGCATTTGGACAGGAAAATCATTGGGGAATGGTTAGCGGCGAGCGAGAGCTCTGTGATGACACTCGATGGGTGTAGGGCAGGTACGCGCGCGGTGAAGCGTGTGCGGCGCGGGCGCGGGCGCGTCGGAGGAGCAGAGATGCAAGCCGATGTTGGCCGTCGGATTCCCAACCCGCCGGGCGGCCCCAACACGACAGGACTGTGCGGAAGATTTGTCTATCTCGGCCGGCCAAACCACCTGCACCTCTCGTCCATCACGCCCACCCCATCCACCGCAGCCCTCCCTTCTTTCCTCCGCTCCTTTCTCCGCAGTTGACGCCATGTTCTCGCGAGCTCTGAGGACAAAGGCCACCGCCCCGCTGCGCCGCGTCTACGCAGCTCCGCTCGCCGCGCGCCGCTCCGTCACCACCGACGCAGCTTCGTCGCACGCCGACCGCGAGGCCGTCCCCTCCGTCAGTCTCCCTCAATCTGTACGCTGCTTCTTGTCAATTGATGCTGACATCTGCGCTGGACTGCCAGGAGGATGACAAGCCCTTCGAGGTCCGCCTCTCCGACGAGGCCTTCGAGACCTACGAGCTCGACCCGCCCTCCTACACCCTGCAGACTACCAAGAAGGAGCTGAAGCAGATGTACTACGACATGGTCGCTGTTCGGTATGCTCCCCTATACAATCGTCTGCGTGCCAGCTTGGCCCGGAAGAATTGCTCGAGTAAATGAGGGACCCCGCCGCTGACTTCGCTATCTCCGCCGCAGCCGCATGGAAATGGCCGCCGACCGTCTGTACAAGGAAAAGAAGATCCGTGGTTTCTGCCACCTTTCCACTGGTCAGGAGGCCGTCGCCGTTGGTATTGAGCACGCTATTGCCCGCGAAGACTCCATTATCACCGCCTACCGCTGCCACGGCTTCGCCTTGATGCGCGGTGGCACCGTCAAGTCTATCATCGGCGAGCTGCTCGGTCGGAGAGAGGGTATTGCCTACGGCAAGGGCGGTTCCATGCACATGTTCGCCCCCAATTTCTACGGCGGCAACGGTATCGTTGGTGCCCAGGTTCCTGTTGGTGCCGGTATTGCTTTCGCCGACCACTACCTTGGCAAGAAGAACGTCACCCTCGCCCTGTACGGTGACGGTGCCTCGAACCAGGGTCAGGTCTTTGAGGCGTTCAACATGGCCAAGCTTTGGAACCTCCCTGTTATCTTTGGCTGCGAGAGTATGAACCTGTCAGCAATCCGTTAGTTTTGGCAATTGCGCCTAACAGAGCACACAGACAACAAGTACGGTATGGGTACTGCCGCTGCCCGCGCTGCCGCCTTGACCGACTACTACAAGCGTGGCCAGTATATCCCTGGTCTCAAGATCAACGGTATGGACGTCCTCGCAGTCAAGGCCGCTACCGCCTTCGGTAAGGAGTGGTGCGCTTCCGGCAAGGGACCTCTTGTCTTCGAATTCGTTACCTACAGATACGGTGGTCACTCCATGTCTGACCCTGGTACCACCTACCGCGTATGTGCTCTCAATGTCGCAATAGGATATGAATGGCTTTTGCTAATGTGTTTGACAGACCCGTGAGGAGATCCAGCGCATGCGCAGCACCAACGACCCCATTGCCGGCATCAAGCAGAAGCTGCTCGACTGGGGCGTCGTCAGCGAGGAGGAGCTCAAGGCTATCGACAAGGAGGCCCGCGCGAATGTCGACGCTGAAGTCGCTGAAGCTGAGAAGATGGCCCCGCCTGATGCCACTCCCCAGATCCTGTATGAGGACATCTACGTCCGTGGTTCTGAGCCTCCGTTCATGCGCGGCCGTATTCCCGAGGAGAACTTCTACTACGCCGAGAGCTCTATTTCCTCCGAGCCCACCAAGAGGGTCACTGGTGTCAACTAAACTGGTTTTTGGAGCGAAAGGTGAATGGGCGAGGACGCAGGTTCCACAAAGCGTGAATGCGTGAATGTCAACGGCAGTAGTGTGGAAAGAAATCAGCGAGCGGATTGACCGAATCGGATTGATTCGCACGTTAGGGAGGGCTGTATGCATTAGACTTTGGGTTTCTCATCAAACTTCTACCCGTTGTGTCAGGAGTCTCCAGTACTAAATTCCCAATTTTTATGTTTGTACAACTGTGTACTACATACACATTTCAACGCAGAGTTTTGACTATTCGTATGTTGAGTACAATTGTTCTTGATTGGAACTCCGTATCGTCTTCGGCGCGACTTCCTCTTAGTGAAGGCGCAAATTGGTTTTGGGTGGCTGCTGAGCATATTTGTCAAAGGAACAAGCCAAGTGTCCGAGATTACCATATCTAATTGTTGTTTACTGGATCAGTATTCTGATCTCAAGATGGCTCTGCCTTCGCTGAGCGTGCTGTTGCTTGTAAGGCAGCAATTACGATCGCTTACTCACACTCAATGGTGAATGTGGAGGAATACATATATGATAACGACCACGTTAGAACTACAATGCTACAAGGCGCTACAGCATTCCCAAGAAATTCGGAAGAGAAAAGAGAGGCTGGACGCCATCCGCAGAACGTTGGTATACATGAGAGACTGACGCATGAACGAGCAACTACCCTCTACGAAGGTATTAGATGACAAAAAGTCAAGCGCAACTTATCTATGGCAAGTAAGTCCATACTGCACGATATAGGTAGCTACCGCTCGGAGATAATTTCAAACTACCTTCTCTTGCTTTGCTCAGTTCCACTGTTTGTGGAGGTCGGGCACTACAAGTACATAGTAGTGCAATGTGCGGGTTGAATAAAAGTAAAATACGTCTGAAATCTATAGGTCATTTTCAAAGGTGAACATGTGCTCATGTAAGAAGAAAAACATGTATGAAAAATGAGTAGCACAGGTTGCTTGGGTAGTAAAAGGGCTGGAGGTGGCTGAGAAGAGCCAGCGGTATTATCTAACACAGGATCCGCCAGAACCGTACATGCCTTGAGATCATCAGCTCACCTAGGCAGCAGACTATATTCTAGGAAGATGCAAATATGCCTGTGCGACTGAAAGCACTCTCCAGTTTCGTGGTCCGTGCTCGCTGCATGCCCTATGCAGAAGCTTTTCTACAGTCACGCCGGCACTGACCTAGTGATGCCATACCTGCCTTTTTGGGGGTAAACAACCAGGCGGAACTGCTGGAGCAACTTGTTTCTGCAGGTAGCTGTCTGTGTTACTGGTCACGCCTTTCCGTCAAACCTATATAAATCTTCCTCCCTCCGTCCACTCCTCTCTTTTCCATCACCAACACCCAGACACAACAGACCCTATGATGAGATCTAAGCCATTTGCAGATAACCGCCGTCTGATTTGACAGTACACAGGTTATCGATGTGAACCAGAGAGCTAATTTGAGGGCCACCTTTTTTCCCATCGTTCTCCCTCCAACTTCACTCTGCCTCCACTTGAACACGTTTCAGCACAAACGCACAAAGCCATGACGCTGCCAGACAGTCGAGCATAGTTCCCAGCACCCTTTTCACTCAAAGACATGTCTGTCACAATACACAAATCTTCGCGGTAGATAGTAGTCATGTTGACCATCGAATTTGAGATATTTACTTTCTCATGTCCAATTACTCTTCACTGCCAGACTTCGCCGATGGCACTGATGAGCCGCATCAGGTGCACTCAACCCTGCAACAGCGGTCAAGGAGAGCCGCACCTTCGCTTCAGATTCATGATACTTCAATCCAATCCATCAACACAGCTGTGCCTTCCAATATCAAGGGTAAAGTCCGCGCAATCTGGCTCTTCCTACCATCCTCTCCTCCATATTCAATCTATATCTTCCGTCTCAAGGAGCTCCACCTTCGCCGCCTCCAGCCACGTATAATTCCCCTCCACTGTCTGGTTCTTAATTGTGTACAACTCATCTAAGAATGCCGACACGAAAGTGCCGGGGCCTCTCACGTCATCCCTCGCCGCCGCCCTCTCGGCTGCGATCTCGTACACCAGCAAGGCTGCCAGCGCTGCGACCAGCTTCTCGCCCTTGGCAGCAGCCATGAACGCCGCGATGGACGTGCCGAGCGTGCAGCCGGACCCGGTGATGGCGCCGAGATACTCGTGGCCATTCCTGACCGCGAACGTGGTCGCGCCATCGGACACGACGTCCGTCTGGCCGGTCATGACGACGATGTTCTTCTCGCGGCGGGCCAGCTCGACGACCAGCTTGGCCTTCTCGTCAAGCGAGGTGGAGCTGGGGGCGCTGTCGACGCCGCGCTGCTGCGGCAGCTTGCCGCCGGGGCTGTTGACGGCGAAGACGGTCGCGATCTCGTTCTCGTTGCCTTTGATGACGTCGAAGTAGCCGCCCGCGAGCAGCGACTTCACCGCGCCGCGGCGCTGCTCCGTCGCGCCCGCGCCCACCGGGTCGAAGATGACCGGCCCGCCCGCTGCGTTGTAGGCCCGCAGCGCGTAGACGTAGTTGGACACGCCTTCGGGCGTCACCGTGCCCATGTTGACGACAAGCGCGCCGCCCAGACGCGCGAGGTCCCAGGCTTCAAGGCCGTTGTTGGACATGATGGGGGAGGCGCCACTGGTGATATTGATCAGCATCTCGTGTGCAAGATATGAACGGCCGCTACTTCTGATGGGCAGGTTGAGTTGATGGGGAGACGAGACGTACATGCACAGCGCCACATTCGCGGCGAAATTCTGCACCACCAGGTTCGTCATGTTGTGGCACAGCGGGTTCGCCTCCGCCAGCGCCTTCACGACCGGCGGCACGCGCTCCTGGATCTCCTCGCGCGTGCCGTGGTACAGCGGGCGCTGCTGCACGTCGAACGGCGGCGGCGACCAAACTAGCCGGCGCAGCTCCTCGGCGGCCGCCTTGGGGTCGTCGGCGCCGACGATGGCGCTGACGACGGCAATGCCGTTGACGGATTTGAACTTGGCGACGGACTGGTAGATCACACGCTGGCAGTTGGATGCATTGATGCTGCCGATGCACACGGTCTTGATGTTGGCGATGTCGTCCTGCTCGGAGAGGGCAAGCAGGATCTCCCGCAGGCCGGCGGTGCCAATGATGGACTTAGTGTTCTCTTTCCTACATGCATATCAGTAGAATACCCTGCCGAGAGCAAAGAGCCTCCTACGTTGCGGTAGAGAAGATAGTGCCCAGCCCAAGATAATCGGCGCCGTCCTTTGCCGCTCTGATGGCCTCCTCGACCGAAGAGGCCGTTACTCCGATAATCTTGTCATCACCAAGCAGGGCACGAGCAGTGGTAAGATCTGCCGTTCATGGTGAGTTAGCAAGCCAGCGAATTGGACAATGGGAGCTGCTTGAGGTCGTTTTCACCTATGTCTTCTTGGCCGATATGCACACCCTCGACACCGGCCGCCAGCGCGACGTCGACACGGTCATTAACTAGCAGCGGGATGTTGTACTCCTTGGTGATCTTGTGCAGCTGCTTCGCGGTCTCGATCAACGTGGCCGTGTCGCTCGTCTTGTCCCGCAGCTGGACGATCGTCACGCCTGGGCACAGTAGCAGCTCAGCATACATCTGCAAACATCACGTACAGCGAACACCAAAGGCAGACGAAAGCTGGAAACGTACCGCCCTCGACCGCAGCCCTGACCACGGACGCCAGATCCCTCCCGCGCAGGATGGCCGGCGTGTTGTCCGTGACGAGGTAGAGCGAGTAGTCGACTTTGTCCTTCATGATTCGTGAACCCGTTTTATTTCGCAGCTCAGCTTCTCTACCTCAACATTCCTTGCTCTTTCAATCTAAGGAGGTTTCTTCAAGCTGCGGCTCGGGTGTCGACGGGATATCTCGTCCGGTCTGGAAGCGAGAGCCCTAGGGTCCAGGGCGGGCGGCGCTCGTGTCTGTCCGACCACGGACCCGCTATCGCGGCCGCCTTTTTTCTCGGCGGGGCTGCGTTGAGGTCATCGATGCGGGACATCGCGCGAGGTGCGTTGCCGCTATCTTGTATCAACCGCTGTAGTCTCAGCGGCCACGTCTATTGTGCTCGATCAATTAGTACTACATCTCAACTGTAAGATGGTTTACTCGAGCAACATGAATACAATGCTAAGGAAATAGTCAGGTTTTGAAGGATGATCGAAAATCAAACGAAGCCACTCAGACACATCTTAATGTTTTTTTTTCTGACAGTAGAAGCTAGAAGGTGTCACCAAGTGTCCCTTCTAGATCATCAGTGCATTCCAACGAGTTATATAGCTACTCCATTCCTAACAGTGGTATCTCGAAAAGAAGAAGACCAATACGCCGCCAAATGTTAGCCGAATCTCATCAAAGTTTGCTTTCCCTCGGTTTCCCCTCTTCCACCCCCTCCATCACGCCCCTCGCCGGAAGCGCACCGCTCATCATGTACTTATCCTGCCCCTCTTCCTTGAGGGGCAGCTCCCCGTTTCCCGACAAATCCTCTCCAAACATGACGTTTTCCCGTCCTCCTCTCGTGCCCCACCATGCGACCGCCAAAGTGCTTCTCTCCGGATCCATCTCGCCGCCCACCAGCACCTCCCAGAAGCGCCGTCTGACCATGTTCTTGAGGTCCATGTCCTGGATGTGGTTGACCAGGTCTGCGCACAACGGGAGCCATTCTTCCAGTAGCGGAACCGATAGAATGGGCAGAGCATCGAGGAGTGTGAGGACGAGGACAGCCTGTTCGCTCATTGGAGGCTCGCTGATTGGTACCTTCTCGACATTATCTGGACCTGGCGCTGGCAAGGATGCTGTTGGTAATGGGGTCGAGGGTGCCGAAAGGGCGCGGTGGTGTACGAGCTCGCAAAGTGTAGCAGGGAGCTCGGGCTGCGATGAAGAAAGGGGGGATGGAGGTGCCGTGACACGCAGAAGGGTCTTGAATGCTAGCCTGAATTGGCGGGGAGACAGGTTGCTCGGGAAGGCAGCGAAGAGCGAAGATACATAAAATGGTAGATGTTTTGCAGCGACTTGGTTGGCCGAAGACGGTGCTGAAAGAACGGAGAGCATGACGCTGTGGGCAGCTTCAAAGAGGGGGAGAAGGTGGCTTGCTCCACCAGAACTCAAGTATGGAGTCGCAGCCGATACAAGGAGCTCTTCGTTAGTTTGAGAAGAGAGGACAAGGGTGAAGTGTTCCGCCGTGTTGAGGAAATAGAGATCGAGGCAACGGTCCAACGGATGATTCGGAATACTCCCAATTGTAGCAGGACGAATCGACTTGAGGAAAGCATCGGCTTGTATCGGATACTGGCTAAGGATATCGATGGCAGTCAGGTAGACAAATGTATGCTGAGAAAATGCATGGGCGCCTATGCGGGAGGTGATGAAGTAGAGATTGCGCAGAATGTGGAGTGCATGGGTTACAATTACCGGAGCCACTGTATGTTGTCAGTATAAGTGATTCGAATGTGAGTTGGTTGCTTATACATACCACTGTCTGCTGCGAGTGCATTGTCTCCTAGCATCCTACCCATGGTGCCTCGGAGTACTATCACAATCGCAAACAATGCGTTCTTGAGGATTCTCCATAGCAGAGGGGACGTGGTCCTGACTGTTTCCATGTGCAGATACTGTGACTCTTCGGACACATCAATCTCGGAAAGCTTGTTCTGTCTCCATTGTAGCGTAAGAGCGCGAGCGAAGCCAGCCAGATCGTCCATCATGGTTTGAATAAGCCACGGATCTCTGACGTTCTCGACCGTATGTGAGACAAGCCTCGAGAAGGGTCCCATCGACGACATTATCGGACGAGTGGTGATACGCTGTAGCTGATGGAAAGAAGAGGATTGCGCAGACCAATTGAACTTCTGGCCTGCCTCTTCCACGACATCGAGGTCCACGGTTCCCAGGAAGTACGCAGATTGGAAGCCTTCATTGCTGAAAAAGGCTGTACCGATCAATACGGGTAGCAAATGCTGGGTAATTATCAGCTTCCACGCAAGCGGATGAGTGAGTGATTTCGACCTACATCGTAGTCCACCAAAGCCCTCTCCGTACCCGACAATAATGGGAAGACATGGTTCAGAACCAAGGCAACGGAATGTGCTCCCAGCTCGTCTCCATCCCTAACCTCAGCCAATGCCAGATTGGTAGCTTGTACTAGTGCAGCTTGTAGCTTTGCCTCCAAGCTTCCCGGAAAACGGCAGCCCTCATTAGCGCCAGATCCCATAAGCAGTCCTCCCAGCACAAGCAGATGTTTCCAACGCAGCGATCGCTCATCAGCGCCTCTGACCACGGCCGTTACCCAATCCTCTGTTGACATTCCACCACCGACTGGCATCTGTCCTGGCAGCAGTGGCTTGGCGGTGCCTTCCATAACATCGCGTTCATGCTGGAGAATGGTGAGGGCGGCGGAATGGAATAGGCCCATTACACGCTGGCATGTGCGGAGGCCGTCGGGACGTTCCCATATTGCCGGGGCGGACAAAAGCTGAGAGACAAGGAGTTGGATGTTAAGGGGATTGGTGAGGGTGGTGAGGAGTGAAGCCGCCGTCGCCAGGAGCCTGGTAGCTATGTTAGTATCCGCCGCGATGAATCTGGAGCGGGTGGTTTCGCGATATACCTTGGAGTATCCTGCTGATCAGTCCATGTTTGGAGCGACCGCAGGAGGGTCTCGAGCAATCGATCTGCCGGCATGATGGACAAGACCTATGGTGGTGGTTGTGCTGGACAGCTGTTGCGCATGGCGGCGAGCTCACGGCGGATGCGGTACTGAGACCGACACAGAAGGTGATGCGCGATAAGCCGAGGCACGACGGACGACGACGACGCGTTCGCCGGGTAGGACGCAAGGGCCAAGGCCAATGGCGCGTGGGCCGAACCGTGCGACAGCGCAACGCTCCCATTCTCAACATCAGTCCTTGGCTCCAAACACGTAACTGCGCCATGTGAGGCGCAACGCGGGCTCAACATGAGGTATATTGACCGAAGTCGGCCTCAGTATGGATAAGGAACTAATTCTTTGCCTCCAGCTTCGTCTACCGCATGGATGATCCTGCTCCGCGCGACTACCAAACTCCTCCTTTCCCATCGCTCTACTGGCCTCTCCCCGTGCGCGGCCACCAGGCATATTACCTCTATGATCCGGGTGACATCTGGCGCTTTACCCTGATCTGGACTTTGATTTTCTTCGGGGCAGTCCACGTCACCACCTCCGGCTATGCCGTCGTCGTACAATGGCGGAACTGGAAGGTCATCTGGATCGTTCCTGTCATCTTCTGCGTCATTGGCGGCATTGAGGCTCTTATCGCAGGAAGCATTGTCGGCGGATTGTATGTCTGAGAGCTGCTTTTCTTTATATCTTGTACTGATCTGTTTGCTGCGCAGGCTTGGAGGCGTATATAGCGCCGGCTACTACAGCATGTCGACGTGGATACCCTTCGTCTGGGGCTTGATTAATACCCTAGTGCTTATCCTCTCTTCATTTGCTATCCAAGGCGCACTCTGATGCCTCATCCGTCGTTTCTCTCTGCCAGAATAGACTCCGGTTGGACCCTCTGCGTGAAGATCAGAACTGCAAACACGCATTCAGTCTCGGCCTAGTATGTGTGAAATATAATTTCTGAATGTAGGCTTTAAACTAATCGAACCTTCAGTGAGTCAGTAGAAACAGGGTTTTGGCTATGTCCCAGGCTTGAAGACTGGTAAACCAGGGAATTTGAATTTTCGCCAACGAGCGCTCCGTGAGGAAAGGAGTGCAAATATTTGTTTCCAGTGCTGCATATGTGTCTTTGTAATATTTCGTGGAAATTGCGCTTACGATGGCTCTGCATTGTACACTATTTGCGCAAAGTCAGGCTTGAAATTGCGAATGGAACTTCCGTCAACTCAAACGCTGCTCTTCTTTCACATACACTCACCGGCAGAATCTCGCTTAGTGCCACACTACAATGTATGCTCCGCGTGCTTCTATTCTCTTCTACGTTACTGTCACTTTGAGCCGCGCTGCCAGAGCCTGCTGCGCTCCACGTTCCACAAACGACCACCTCCGCTTGCTCCCACACCTTCCTTCCATCACGAGCATTCCCTTCGTACACTAAGTTGCGGCAACCGATCTCCAAGTCTAGCAATGGCGGACAAACAAACAAGCCTCCGCCAGATGTTCCGGCGCGGCCGCAATAAGTCTCCCATGGAGGACAGCTCCGATTCCAATTCAGACAGTTCCTGCCTGAAGGCCGACTTCAACAACAGCAGTGACACGCTGTCACCTGCTAAACCAGCTGCTCGACCTCCTTCTCGTTCGCCCAGCGCTCACGTGCCTAGGAAGCTACAGAAGAAGCGATCTAACATCGAGAACTCTGCCTCACTTGGGCTGCCCTCTATGACTTCCTCGGAGCAGCGCGACAAGTCTCCAAGCAACAAGCCTGCCGAACATGCCGGCACTCCCGACTCACGCAGGCAAGCTCGTCGTCAAGAACGTCGTCAGCTAGAAGCGACTGTCACAACCAGACCGCACTCGAAGGACATGGCTGGATCCAGTATGGGTCCTATGTCACCTACTCATCACGAAGGCCCCGGAAATCTGTCCTTGGGTGAAACTAAAAAGGACAGAAAGAAATCATATGGCAAAGAATACCACCCCAAGAAGCTATTGTATCTCGAGCAGCTGGGAAAGGGCAGCAGCGATGCGGATAGCTTTCCCGACAACCTGGATTGTCTTTCTCCAATATCTACTAAGAGTGAACCTGCGATGCCTTGCAAGAAGCGTGACGGTAGCAGCGAGCGTCGCAAGTCCATCGGTCCTGTTGCTGACCCCGTCTCCTTTTGTAAGTCAACATACCTCTCTCTGAACATAAGCACCTCCGTTCCATAGTAAGACGTGGATAACCGCACTCTTAGTTGGTATACCCGTGAACCTTCTTCCTCCACCCTCTGCCACGCTCCGACTCCCTGGTACTGAGGTTGATATACTACTTGACATCTCGCTAGCAATTGACAACCCTGACTATCCCGACCCGAGTGTGCGTGGCAGACGCCGTATGCGCAGCAGCTCCTGGAAGAGGGAGCTGAACCGCAGTCCCTATACCATCTCTCCTGCCCGCGACACGGGCATTCAGTCTGACGATAGCCCGGTCTCTCCTCTTTCGGACACAAAGATGGACAATTTTGACGATGGCGAGGCGCCTCTTCTCCCGCACGAGCGCACAGCCTCCACAGACACTCCGCGCAGACCTTTCATGGAGAAGGATTCACCCATTACCAGCAATGCTTCTGGCTACGTCTCGCTCCCCAGTTCCCCCCATGAGACTCAGCGCACCAAGCTCCAGAAGAAGAGCGGCATTCCAATGCCCAAGGTCAAGGTTCCCTCCAAGGATGACACCAATAACAATCTCCCTGCGTCCTTCCTTGATGCTGCTACAGCCGAGGCCGCACTCATTGAGACGCTCAAGAAGTTCAAGCATACTGCCCACGAGACCGACGCCAATATCGCTTCCAATGACGTCCTCCGCACAGCCGCCGCCGTCCTTGATCTCGGCCCACGCTCCCCGCTTACGCCCACGCTGCCCGACCCACCTCCGCCCAGTCCGTACGTTCCACGCGCTCTAAGCAGGGCCGTTCGCACGCTGCAGGAGCAGGGCGCCGTCGGCAGCGAGAGGGTCATCCACCCTATCAACGTTCAGTACGACACGCCGATCGTGCTGGCGGGAGGTATTATGCAGAGGGGTTTCAGGAGGTGGAGGTGCTGCCGCTGCCAGTGCTTCACCCACTACGAGAGCAATGTTTGCAGCAAACTGGACTGTATGCATGTCAGGTGCGAGGGAATGTGTGAGACGCACGAGCCGTAGAGTTTGCGATGGCTTCGCATATCCTTCCAAAGGTCAACGACGACTCTTTGTGGAAACGGTGCTACATCCATACGGTTATACTTTCGTATGGCTTTCAGGGGAATCTCGTGGGTAGAGAATGGTTTTGAACCATACATTGCACGATACTGGAGGAGATGCCTTAAGAGCGGCCATACACCGTGGAATATTGCAGAAAAGGAGAGCTTCGGCTACTTGGGGGTGGCATACAGGTAGTTTAAAAAAGGAGAATGCCTACAGAAAGTGCTTTGTTCTACTATCTGGTCTCAGTGTTTCATAATGTTATTCTGTCTGGCGTGCAAAAGTCATTTTCGTAAATTTTGGGGAGGATCAGACCGGGCCATCTCCAATCAGTTCATCGAGTGTGGACTGACTTCCTCTGTATGAATCAACGTATAAGGAAAAGGGCAATGCAAAAGATATTGCTTGCTGACTATGATTCACCCAGACGGCGGAAAGTTGTAGTAACGGGAAATATAAAGTTTGCGGGCATTATCGCACGGATGGAGGGGCATATCGCAAGCGCAAGATCAAAAGTCACTCCACTTGTGTCCTTGCTACATCATCTCTCATCTCCACAGTACCGTCAGCGCCGGCGATCCTCAGCATGACAAGAAGGTGGTCCCAGCGGTGGGTCATGACAGCGCACAACCCTCAGCTTCCAATCAATATATGACCCCGCCCCTCGCCGATGCATCGCGCTGTATCCCTTATCCACGGCAGAGTGAATGAGAGCGACATTTTTTAATGTGGCTTCCCGCCGTGCAGCAGCTGTTGAGTGGCTGATTCCTGGGTTCATCAAGAACTCCTACAGTACCAGTGCGTGGATTACTGGTGGCAATACGCACCGATGGCAATCTCTCCCCTTCTCGGCATGGCGTAAGTTTGCTTGACTTAACAATCAAGGAAATCGAAGCCTTCAGCGGCCTTCAGCGCGGCCCCGCTCCCAGCAGTGCCACAGTTGATGAGGGTTACTCCGATCTGCTTGGTAAACACGCTCTATGGACTTCAGTCTGCATACGGCAGTGGTGCGTTGCTGTCCCAATGTTCCTCCCGGCTACCCTGACGTTCTTGGCGTGCGGCCTCTGCTAATCTGATTGCACCCACGCAACCACGTCAAGCTAGCGGCAACAGAATAACTTACTTGACTGACGACAGAATGACTGCAACATCTCACAACAAACAACAGACTTGGATCTCCCTGGAAGGACTTACAACGCACTTACCGTTCCAAGATTCTCAGAAACCCCCTCAAATTCCATTGATACGGCTTCTTCCTACTATATCCCTCCATCTATTACGCGTACTGCCCAGCAACAGAGCGCCGTGCGTAACCTGCCCTACCTCGACGGCGTGGACGCCCCAGTTCTTCTTAGATATCCATAAAATCCGCACCAACGGCTGTGATGACGCAAAGCTCGACCGCGGTGACCACAGCCCTCGACCGGTCCATTCCACCGCAAAGCCACACCCGCTCGAGACCATTCCTGTCGGCGCATCAATCATCGAGCTCCCTATAGACGAGAGCGATTTGTACGGATCGTGGAATGCAACAGTCTGCTAACCGAGCGTCTCCGTGTGCGCTAGAGCGGCGCAAACACTCAGATGCTGTTTGCGTCCTGGGAAGATATAGGCTTCTCTATCGCGCAGGCGGTAGTGATGTTGTGGGGAGTGGTGCCTGGGCCCTCGGGGGGAGGGCAGCACTGGAGAGTTCGAGGGGTATGGCTACGACGGAGGGCTAGGAGGTGAAGGATTGGACTATTGGTGGGGAGAAGGCGGCGCCAAAGACGTCTACGATAGGATTCTGAATTAGGGAGGTCAGTAGCATGGACGAGAATGAGGAAAGCGGCAAGAGAGTGACGTTGAAATCCGCTGTCGATGCCGGAATGCCGGGTGTGAAGCTTGTCTTTCGTGAGGTGATATCGAGTTTGGAAGATTCGATTAAGAACTGAACAAATAGTAGGACGCAAAGATGGCCCATCTTTGAACGAAGGTGGTCTAACAGTTCGTTTCAAAGGTAGTTGATAGTGAGCTTTTACATACTCATTGTTCGAGCGAAAGCTCTGGAAGTGTTACAGAATAGTGAAAGTAATATATTCGATCCACAAACCGCTCCGTAGGATATGCTGTAATAACTGCGAGTCCGAAGTCACCAATTTAATTAGAATAGGCAAAGCACGAAAACATGTCAAACGGTGCAGGCAAGGTGCATTACACGACGTCGAAAGACAGTCGAAACGAATAGAATATTGACTTTGAAACAGCCTTTTCCGGCACTCGTAAGTGTTTAAACGATGAAGCCGATCTTGATAACCCAATAAACGCCAGATCAGAGATTCGTATCAATCTCAATGTCGTAATAGCCGCTCGAGGGAATCGGACGAGTAAAGCGAATGGAAAAGGAAATGAGTAGCCGGAGCTCTTCAGCGTCTCCTCCTCCGTCTGAGCTCCCACTCCATGCGATCGTCGTCTTCGAGATCGCCGAAAAATTCCAACCCATGTTGTTCTTCCTCCTCTTCTTGTTGAACTAGCTCGACTGAGGGCTTGACAAGAGCAGGCCCCTCAGTCATCGATTCTGTCTCGTCGCTCTCGGCAGTAAAACCAATATCGCCTAGTAGGTAATGACCTAAGTAGTAGATGGCATCTAGAACTTCCTTGCCGGTCGGGATGATGTTCTGCTTGGGCAAGAGAAAGCCATAGCTCCCCGTATCGCGCAGCTTAATCTGATACGAGTACCTGATACCCAGCTCATTGTAGAACCAATCAAGCGCACTTCCACCACCTGTCTCGATGCGCGGAAGATATGTCTTCTGGTCTTTGTTTTTACCCATGTACGCAACGTTACCCTCGCACGCTGACGTCGCCTTATACGAGTGACCGTTCTTAGAGACACGGATGGCCTTAGCGAGACCGAGTGCTACTTCTTCCAAATCTTCAAGCGTAGGTGGGTAAGCTGCGCAGGAGTACGAGTATGGGTACAGAACCTGCTCTGAGTAGGAATGAAGGTCGATGAACGCAACGAAGTTGACGTTGTTCTGCTCCGTCTCATTCCTGGCCCAGTCTGCAAAGCGTTTTGCTTCAACGCCCTCGAACGGCGCATCGCCAGCATAGCTCTCAGAGCATGGGTTGGCGCGCGTAGATTCACCGTCCCAGTGAAAATCATACGAACGGTCCAGATCTATGCCGCGGCAAAAGCGGAGGGACGTCATCTGCCGATTTTTGCGCCAGAGCCGATCCGTCTCCCAGGTGTAGACGTAGCCATCCGGGTTCAATGTAGGGACGAATACCCAGTCGAATGCTTCCAGCAGCGCAGTGGTCGTAGCTGACTTACCATAAGAAGTGATCATAGAGTACGCGAGAAAGTTCACGGTGCTGACGCTGATCCATTCACGAGCATGGGTTCCGCCGGTAATGAGGATGGTTTTCCGAGGCCGACTATCCTGCTCCTTGTTGGTGGGATGGACACCTACGCGCAGGGCAGGTATATCGCGGCCTTCGTACGAAATTCCAATGTTGATCAAACGTGTATGGGTCGTAAAGAGCGATTCCATGAGGCGTAGCCACGGCATAATGACGGAGAGCGGCTGGTAGTCACGGAAGAAGAGATTCGTTTGCGCATTTTGAGCAGGACGGACGGAGTGTGAGAACGGCTCGCGCGAGGGAGTCGAGTCTGGGTCAGTCGCGGGATACGAGTCAAATATGGCCTGGGCGAGATCGTGGTCGCGCATCAGCGGCGCATGGGCTTCTTGGAGCGACGCAGGCAGCAGGCCAAGCAGCGACGGTACCTGTCAAAGCTTCGTGAGAACGACATCTTCCGAGCGCAAATTGGCAGCACTCACGACGTCCTTGGCCAGCCGGATGTCGACCCAGTTGTCGTTGAACTCCCAGACATCCAGAAAGAGGGTGCTCGCGGCCTCGGCAAGCTTCGCGGCCTCATGTTCGGAGCTCACATTGAAGCGCAGCACCATGTCCTCGCCATAGCGGGCCAACAGCTTGCCCGGCGGCGACACCCGGCCGCCTCTGGCATTGGAGTCGTGCGGAAGCTGGCGGGCGGAGGCCGGCGGGTCGGGCGGTGCCCAGAGGGCGGTTAGCAGGCGATCGGACAGCTTACGCCATGATGGTCGCGTGTCGGGCTGGTCGAGCGGCGAAGTGCAACACTGGTCGAAACGGGAGGGCCCGGCGGCGGCAAGCGCAGGCGCGCACAGAAACAGCGTGAAGACGTGGACGCGCATCTGGGGCTCGGTGGCCGGTCGAGGTGGCAGCGGGCTGCGTGGGCGGGCGCGGGCGCGAGCGCGTGCAGAGCTGCAGCACGGCGGGTACGCAAGTATGTCGACGTCTCTTCTGGCTGGCAGGCAGGCGGGCAGGCAGTCGGCGTTGGATGCGGGCGGGCCGCGGCGGCTGTGACGGCGTCAGGTTTGAGCGCTGCAGGCAACCGGTGGAGACGCGTGTGGCTGGCCCCCAGCGAAACAATGCCGCCTTTTCCAATCGCGCGGATGCCAAGGCCGCGTCTGAGGGCAGATGCGCAGCAGCTTGCGAGCTTGGCCAGCTGCTGCAGCCACTGCCCTGCTGCCCTGCCTGCTGCCGGCAGCGAGCCCGCCAGTTCTGCTCCCCGGCTCCCAGCTTCCAGCCCGCAAGCCACCCTGGACCCGCGCGCGGCGCCCAACAGCCCGCCAGGCCCGTCACCGGTGTCGCCCTCCCAGCGTCGTCGCTGTCGCTGTCGCTGTCTCTGCCGCTGTCTCTGCCGCTGTCTCTGCGACACCACACTCACCACCGCCGCTTTCCGCCGCCTCCTGCGCACCCCTCCCCTCCCTCCCTCCCTCCCTCCACCAACGCGCTCGTTTGTTATTGCCGTGGCGGTGCTGGCCCGGTCCCATCTTCTGGCCCCTGGAGCCCAGGCCGCGTTGCATCCGTTGCATCACCGACTCAGCGCTCTGCCAGCCCTACGGGGCCCACCGGCCATAGCATCGCAATCCCACGAGGTCCCCTGGTTTCCTGCCTGCGATCCCCACGGCCCCTACTCCAACCAGCACCACCCACTCCCGTCCCCAATGCGCTCCGAACCATCGCCAATGCCGACTTGACCGCCCGCGCCCACGCCCGCCCAACCCAGAGCCATGCCGCTGCGAGGCTTACGCCCGGGGAGGAGCGACAAGGACCTCAAGCGCCGCAGCACCCTCGATCCTTCCAGCATCCTCAAGCGCGGCGAGCAGGCTTCGCGCGCTCAGTCCGCCGACGACCTTGTCCCCCATCGCGGCATTCAGTCGAGCGATGGCACGCGCCCGCCCCAGCTCGACCCGCGAGCTTCCTGGGCCGGCGAGCCGCCGCCCTCGCCGCCCATCCAAGAGCACAACGCGCAGACGCGCCGCTTCAGTATGTTGAGGTTTCGTCATGCCTCAGACCCACAGCTGTCCCAGAAGGCCAAAGAGCACGCCCAGATGGCCGCTGCCCGCGACGCTCCTCCCGTGCCCGCCGTGCCTGCAGGTAATTTTGGAGCGCCAGCGCCAGGGCGAACGCGCAAACCTGACGACGAACAAGCTAACCCGCGCGCCCTCGCAGCCCCAGCAATCATCACTACCGCACCGACCATGGAGCCGCCCGCGAACCCGCCGCCCAAGAAGAAGACCAAGTTTCCCGCCTTCAGGCGGCGCCTGTCCTTCGAGCCCGTCTCAGATTCGTCCCCGCGGAAATCCTCCGAGAATAATCGCAGCATCGAGCACGCGCGACCAAGTTTAGGAGGACTGATGGAGGCCAGGCCTAGCCAGGAGGATCCCGCGCGGTTGTCCGTGTCCCGCGCGCGCGAAGCTGCGGGAGAGAACGGTCACTCGAATGCTGGATCACAGGTCGCGCTAGGAGGGAGGTTGTCAGATTCATCCCGGTCTGACGGGAGCTCCAACGACCACAGCCATGTCGTACCACACAGGCGGCCTTTGCTGACCTCGCATTCCACCATCTTCAGGTTACCAAAAAGAAATAAGGAGTCAAACCGCAAATCCCTATTCCCCTTGCCCGTTAGGATACCTGCTCCACCAGAATTCCCGGACACAGCTCCTGCTACCCCTCGTGCATCTACCAGCGGCGTTAGCGTCAATTCTCCTCACCACTCCCCCGACGGGACCTACAGCCCCCCGTTGACCGCTGTGCATCGATCCAACACAGATGGAAGCAGTCATCCCTCGCAACCGTCCTCGCACTCCGCGCTTGCGTCCGCCGTCAACGTTTCCTCGCCCGTACACCCCAGCCTATTAAGGAATGACTCAACCACATCCGCTCGTTCCGCTCGGTCTTCGCCATCTCTAGCCCCTCCCGCACGAATAGGTGCCCGCGGCCGATCCTCCACCATGGGTTCGACGGGAGGTAAGTCTGACGATGACCCGCCTCCCACACCACCTTTGGGGCAAGATGGCCGGCTTTCTACATCAACAACTGGAAGAACAAGCTTCAGCAACCTGTTCCATCTTGGAAATCGCTTCAGACAATCTACGGAACCCAACTCACCACGTCGAGGTTCTCCAGGTCACGTTGCGTCCGGACGAGGGTCTAATTCGGCATCCTTGAACATAAGCCGTGAAGCTCTAGTGATACCTACAAGAGAAGAGGGAGAGACCCCTGGGAAATATCTCGAACGCCTCGAGGAAAACATCGACCGGAGCCTAATCGCAAGTGTGGTGGCCAAGCACGGGGATGAATTCTCATTGGCGGTGTTACGGAGCTACATGCGGAGGTTTATGTTTTTCGGAGATCCCATTGACATGGCCTTGAGGAAACTGCTGATGGAAGTAGAGTTGCCGAAGGAGACGCAGCAGATCGACAGAGTCCTCCAGGGATTTGCTGATCGCTACCACGAGTGTAATCCTGGGATATTTACCTCACCCGGTAAGATTTATCCTGTTGTTCGGCCTTTGTTTACCTTTTCCTTGGCTGTTCGGCTACAGGAGACTAACTTTCTACAGAGGAAGCTTATTTCATTTCCTTCTCCATTGTGCTCCTGAATTCAGACTTCTTCAATCCCAACAACAAGCGCAAAATGCAAAAGTCAGACTACATCAAGAACTGCAATGGTACGAACGCTTCAGAGGTGAACGAAGATGTCTTGGCCACAATTTACGACAACATCGTGTACACACAATTCATCCATATTGATGACGAGGTTGACCTGCGGAGCCTGGCGAATAGACGGAGCAAGAAGACGAAGATCATCAAGAACGCTGTGCAAGATCCGGTAAAGAAGGCGCAGAAGGAACCCGTTGATCCGTACACAATCATCTTCGAGAACAAGCTGGATATCCTGAGGCCTCCGATCAAGGATGTGATGCAGTTTGAGGATCCTTACAGCTACAAAGGCACAGCGCAATGTATCGACATGAAGTCATTGCACAGGACATTCGCAAAGTATGGCGTCATACAAATCGTATCCGCCCGATCCCGGCCAGAAGCCTTCATGTCGCCCACGACAATTGAGAACCCAGATGGCGCCCAGGCTGGTGTGGTTGAGATGCCTGTTACCAAAGTAGGAATTTTGTGGCGGAAAGACTCCAAGAGGAAAGCAGCAAGGTCGCCGTGGCAAGAGTGGGGAGCGGTTCTGACGCGCTCGAGCTTATCTTTCTTCAAAAACGCCAGTTGGGCCAAGAGCCTGATGCACCAGCATGATTCCCACGAGAAGGCTGGTGGTTCTGGAAATCCCGTGGTCTTTCGTCCCCCAGTGGAAGAATTCAAACCTGATTACGCGATTCCTATGGATCAGTGCGTGGCAGCGATGGATTCCAGCTACAAAAAGCATAAATATGCTTTTGTTATCTTTGCCAAAGGCGGGGCAGAGGAGGTTTTCCTGGCTGATAATGAGGCGGACATGAATGACTGGCTTGCGAAAATCAACTACACCGCAACTTTCGAGACCGCGGGCATTCGGCCCAGGGGACTGATTGGTGGAAACTACGACGGCCAGCGCGCGCGGGCCCTTCGACGTTTGGAGTCGTCGCAGTCTGCAAAGTCCATTCAAACACCGACTGGTGAAGTCACAGTGTCAAGCGGCAAGATTGACAACCAACTTGCCCAGCAAATTGCTACCGCACGGCGGGAGAATATCCAACGTAAGGTTGAGGAAGCTGAGGACAGGTTGGGTGCGGCAGTGAAGCAACTCGACAGCCGTTTGAGAGATGCTCGACACTTGCAGGTCATGGCACCAATCCAGCCAAGAACAAGGGAGCATGTCATGCATGCGGCAGGGCGTATGGCTGCGAAATTGAAGTGGATACGCATCGAGATCGTTCGCATGAAGGCTCATCGCGATATTCTGATCATGGATTTGGACGAGGAGAAGAAGGCGGCTAATGATGCAAAGCAACGCTTCAAAGAGATCGAGCCGACTCCTCCCCTTCCAGCCCTCCCCTCTGCAGCATCATCCCCCTCCACCGGACAAGGACCTAAGTCGTCCAGGCTTAGCGGACTGGTTCGGCTTGGCTCAAAAGCCAGTGGCTCAACAACGAGGCCCCGCTCACCCAGATCGCCTTCGATGAGTGCAAGGCCTGACACAGCTGACTCTGATGTCAACGATGACGACGTTTTCACAACGCCCCCAGAGACTACTCAGCCAAGCCCTGGTTCGCCGCCCGTAGGATGGGAAATACCCCCAATGGATTTCGGACCCTCGAATCGGGATTCTTGGGCCGGTTCTACCAATTCCAGTCACGCGGATCCTCTTGGACACCGACCCTCTGTATCTACGGTGGGCGACAAGACAGAATCTGTCGATGAGTCGGACGCAGGGTCGAGGCACCGCAGGCCAAGCGTGACCGATGCTGATTGCAAGCCGAGCGAGGCAACGATGAACCTTGACGGCCGTCCATCGACACCTGCAGCCGAGGGCACCGAGAGGCCCCCCGCAGGTAGCCCTGAGTCCCGTAACAAGGTCAGGCGCAGCTTACACCGCACTTTGCGAGACACACATAGTGGAAGTGGCCATCGGCGCAGCGGGAAAGGGAAAGAGTCCGGATCCAGCATCATGTCAGACGAGCTCAGCGGCCCCTCCAGCCCAGAGGTGCTCCCACGGACTCACCAGAGTTTCACTGTTCACGGAAAGAAGGCTTCTGTTGTCACGTTCGGTGCGGAATGGCAAAACCTATCCGCAGAAGAGCGCCTCAAGCTGCGCAAGCAGGCCAATGATGACGGAAGCAAGCTGACTCTTCCAAACTCTGGCGATGACGACGCGACTATCCGGGGCAGGGACCGTGCCGCTTCGACAACTTCGGAAGGCGCTCGTACTATCCGGACTATGATGCAAGAGGCCGGCTCCACTTTGGAAGAGAAAGAGGAGGGCCTCGGTCTCAAGCCAATGGCGAAAGACGTGTCATGGAAGAACGGACGCTTGAGTGAGGAGATGGCGGATTCGGGGCTTGCTTCCGAGCCTGAGGACCTTTCACCCACGACTACAAGGGACAGCATGGTCAAGACCGAGCAGTTGGTGGATACGGCTAACGCGGAGAAGAAGGCAACGCAGGCCGGTGGTGACAATGAGGAGAATCGGGCAAGTGAAATGCACAATAACACTCAGCCGCAGGCCGTTGAAGTCTGATCTTCTACTCTCTTCTTCTCTTTTTTCTCTTTTCTCCTTGGGAAGGCAGCCGCAATGACTTGATCGGTTCTTCTATTACATAGATACCCAGAAACAAAACAGACCACCTGTACTGCTACGGTAATTCAGGGGCCGTATTCTTTTCTTCAACATTCGGCCCGCTGCAGCAAAGCAAGAATTCTCTACGTTCGCTCTACCCTATCTCCTTGCTCTACTGATCTTCTCCTGCGGTTGCTAAGCGGGCCGTTTGTCCCCCACGAGCGCATACTACCCCTCGCGCTCTGAACGTCTCTTTACGGCCGTTCTTTGCTCTCTCGATTCGTCCTTCTACGTCTTCACAGCTTTTCTATTTGGCGCCAGGGCAGCATCAACATACATCAACTGGCGTGACGGGGAAAATGGGCGGCGCTCAGCACCAGACAATTTTGTAATGGCGATTTATATTTCTCTCAAAAGTTTCCTGGTTCTCCTGTTCTCCACCGTACATCCTCACCACCGGGCAGGCTTTCGAGGAGGCACCCCGGGTTCTGTTTAATCGAGGAGGATGACGTGTTTTGGCCCTGATCTTGTCCTTTTTCTTTCCTCTCTCCGTTCTTTCATTCCACCGTTTAATGGCAGCGGCATGCCTTTTGTGGTGCCAGCGTTTCTTCCGTTCCTCATACCCTACAAACACGGCTCGCTGGTTGTACTAAAGTCGGGGCACCTGCTTTACATGTCTATTCCCGTTGGTAGCCATGCATCATTTGCGAGGAAAACGACCGGAATGGCGGTATTCCGCAGCGACGATTATTAACCATCCATGCGACTGTAACACCTTCACCTTTCCTTGTTCACCTGCTCTACACTTGGTTACGGCAACCGCACCAGTTTTCTTTGTTTTGGCAATGATGGGCATGTTGGCACTCTTGTTTTCCTTTTCGCTATTTGTCTTCCTTTTTTTTTTTTTTCCAACCTTTTTGGGCCGTATCCCGTGAATGTTGTGGAGGTCGAGACGGAGAGATACCTTTTCTACTTTGGCCCGTTTGCAATGAAGGCGGAGCTAGTGATGGGAAAGACCAGCAGGAGGATGTGACTGAAGCAGTCTAGGCAGAGCTACCCGCTCCGTACGTGTACGAAGAAGTGGTGGAATCAATGTAATCTGGACGCTATCTTTGCGGGCGTCGGTCCCACGAGATCTTACGTTCTACTTGCCAAGCGCTGTGGTGAAACTGATGCTCGTGAAAATGCTCGTAGACATGAAGCAGCCGTCCTGCCAAGCATCGTCAAGGACAACGATGTGCGTCCGACGGCGGTTTCGTTTCGCGCAGCAGTACAAATTAGGCTGACAGCGACTCTTTAAATACTTGGCTTGCAACTGCCAAGAAGCATGGAAGCACATGCAAATGCAAATGCGTGTCCAACCCCGCCTGACTCACAGGCCTCGAGGCTTCCTGCAACTCCATTCCTCTCACGCACAGCACCGAAAAGCCGGATCAAGTCATACTCGGTAAATACCTCGCTGCCGACAGCATGGCCTACGGACGTATGGCGGCAGCAGGACATGCGGCTACACGGGCACCGGCATGCGGCACCAAGCCACAGGGCCAGCCTGCATTCCCGTATCTAATCAACGCCATCAAAGGAATCTCTCCGAGATGGCTTGGAAGCTGGCAGAGCCGAGTCACACAGTCAAATCTCCGGCCCATTATCGTGCGCGATCTCGTCCCCCTGTCGGAGAGAACCGGGTTCTCCGGACCGCTCCCCCTTTGCAGAACGATGGCTGCGCTGAACCCTTTTTGTGTTCTCTCATGCGGGGACGATCCGGGGCCGAAGGAAATGCACGTGCGCCGCTTGACCGGGGTTCTTTTCTTGGGGTTCGCCCGCCCGCGTCTCGTCAGGCGTCAGACTTCTGCCGTTGTGTCGCAGAGGGGGGAGACCAACGTCATCTTCACATGCTGCTGCTGCTGCTGCTGCTGCTGCGACATCGAAACGAAGAGCTGCGCATGCTGCGGCGGGAGCTAAAATTGCTCACCCACTCTCTCACTAGTTAGCTGCAAAAAGCACGCGGACAATAATCCGTGCATTCTCCTAAATTTTGATCACGGGGCTAGAGGTAGGTTTCCCTTTTGTCACAGCGGGAAAGCCAAAAAAAAATAAAATAAAATGAGGGGCGCGTGTTTCTGTTTTGTGTGATGGTGATGGCAAGCCTGGGGGAGCTGGGGGAAAGGGAAGATCGCATCGGCGCGACGGAAGATGCGCGGTGGCCTTGACTCGGCAACGCGCGCTTTGCCGAACGCGGCGGACTTGCGTCTGATTGACTGCTCGCCGTGCTCAACCTTCTTCCGCTCGTCCAGCAACAGCTGCCAAACCCGGGCCGTCTGTTGTTGCTTGCGCTCCCCGCCACACCCCGCCGCCCGCCGCCCGCTGCCCGCTGCCCGCTGCCCGCGTCAATCAATGCCTGAGGCAGTTGGGAGGGGTTTCGCCCTTTCTTCCCTTCCAATGGCTCTGACGGCTGCCAAGGGTTGGCAGAGGATCTACTGTTCGACAGCGATGTGCTGAGTGAGGCATCACCGGCGGGCTGGACGGTGTGGGAGAGACGGGCTGCCAATGGCGGTGCCGGCGCGCCCGTCAGTTCTGGGATCGAGAGGACAGAAAAGACCCGGCGCCAGGTGACCACAGAAGAAGAGCGGACAATGGTCCCTGGGAGAGGCGTGCGCACGCGTGTGGTGGTAGGCTAGGGCGTTGCGCTCGGTTTCGTTCGGTCCAGCCCGCACTGCGTCATGGGCCGAGGCTCTATGGAGGGGCAAAGTCCAGCTCTTGTCCTCCCAGCCCAGCCCAGCGAACCATGCCGGCCGCGGATTGGAGCTCGGTCTAATGGTTACGGCAGGGTTGCCGCAAGCTTCAAGGGAATGACGGCCGTTTTTTTTTTTTTTTTTTTGGTAGAAGGCCGCGTCTTTGGCTTGTGACTCTTCAACTTTCAGTCCTCACTCCTTTTACTCTTCTACGCCCTACTCCCCTCCTCTTTGACTTCTTTCTCCTATTTCCTCTTGACTCTGCTTTGTGGGTACGGAGACAGCTCGCGTGGGACCCTAAAGAACGTGGCGGCGGCTTGTGATTGACCAACCCTCGACGCGACACTCTAAATACCCGAGGAAGACGCTGGCACCCGCGCAATTGCCAGCCCGAGCGAGAATTAGAATCGGAACTCTCATATATCCTCTCCTGCGACTCTCGAACATACTCCTTTTTCTTGGCGTGCGCACATTCACCGCGAACTGTGCCTACCGTCCTGAGCAATTCACGGCACCGCCGCGCCCTGTCGACCTCGCAACCCTGCTTCCCCCCATAAGGAGACGAACTTGCAATCATGTCCGCAAAAAGCGTGTCTGGACCGGGCAACAAGAAGCCCGCATCTGCTGCGACGAATTTGATCGGTATGCCACAATTTGCGCCTCGCGCCATGGGCTCTTTGTCTTGGGGCTCAGAGAGCTAATCCGGTCCTTCTTGCGCGCAATAGCGGGTGGAGGAGCAGGAATGATGGAGGCTCTAGTCTGCCATCCTCTAGGTATGTTTTGCGCTTGATTTCTGCCCCAATGTTTTTTTTTTTTTTTTTTAATGTCCAGAGAACATGAGCATGAAGGCTGATTTGAGTCGCAGACACTATCAAAGTCCGCATGCAGCTCTCGAGAAGAGCCAGGGCACCTGGGGTATGTGTTTCCTTGAATTACTGCATCCTGCCCGGTTGAGATGGACGAGGTGGACCCAATTGCATAGATCAACATTTGCCTGTGACGGAGCCGAGGGCTGAAAAATGGTCCAACAATCTCCACGCGTAGTCGCGGGCCACCTCAGTGTTCTGGACGAGCATATACGGCTGAAATTGACGGCTCCGAAACGCCTCTCTGCCCATGCTCCGAGGTTTGGGATAATGAGCGCAGCTCATTTCCATGCCTCGTGCCCCAAAAATTCTACAATCAGACTCAAAATTGCGCAGATACAACATGCTGACCCACTCGTTCTCTATCTCTAGGCAAAACCCCGCGGATTCCTCACAACCGGCGCTGAGATCGTGAAGCGCGAGACTCCCCTCGGTCTGTACAAGGGCTTGGGCGCCGTGTTGACGGGCATTATTCCGAAGATGGCCATCCGATTCACCAGTTACGAATGGTACAAACAGCTCCTGGCGCACAGTGACGGTTCCGTAACTGGCCGGGCGACATTCCTGGGTACGTCCATATTCCTCCCCCATGTCACAAGATCACCTCCATTGCACCAAGAAAAAAGGTGCTAACGTATACATGTCCACCATCCAGCCGGTCTGGCAGCCGGCGTCACCGAAGCTGTCGCGGTCGTCACGCCCATGGAAGTCGTGAAGATCCGGCTGCAAGCGCAGCACCACAGTATGGCGGACCCGCTCGACATTCCCAAGTACCGCAACGCCGCGCACGCGCTCTACACGGTCGTGAAGGAGGAAGGCATCGCGGCGCTCTACCGCGGCGTGTCCCTGACCGCCCTGCGCCAGGGCTCCAACCAGGCCGTCAACTTCACCGCCTACACCGAGTTCCGCGCCGCGCTGCAGAAGTTCCAAGGCCAGACCGACCTGCCCGGCTGGCAGACGGCGACGATCGGGTTGATCTCCGGCGCTATGGGACCGCTGAGCAACGCGCCCATCGACACGATCAAGACGCGCTTGCAGAAGACGCCGGCGGAGGAGGGCGATACGGCGGTCGGACGCATCGTGAAGATTGCAAAGTGAGTGGGCGCCTACTAACCTCCCTTCCGGAGCTTTGAAGAGGAGAAGGAAGATACTGAATCCTCACTACCACAGGGACATGTGGAAACAAGAAGGCACGCGCAGCTTCTACAAGGGCATCACCCCGCGCATCATGCGCGTCGCCCCCGGCCAAGCGGTCACCTTCACCGTATACGAATACCTCAAGGGCGTCCTGGAGAGAGGTCGCGAGATGATGCCCGGTGGGCGGTATGAAGAGTAAGGCAAAACAAATGAAACCAAAACCATCCACCAAAGAAGAATATTTTCCTTTCGGAAGAGAGGTTTAGTCCCCGTGATACGGTGACAGTCTCTGTTCTTTAGGCGGCATGTTGACGATTTCTTTCTCTTTTTCCTTTGTAGGGCCGCTCCGCAGAAGGTGTGATAGAACCGAACCGGTGACCAGGAAGGAAGATGGACCGATAAGAGGTGGTATGGTTGGGACTTGTGGGATTTCTCTTTGGATACGTCTTATTAACTGCAGTCGTGACGGTGTTCCGGTTCGTTGACTCAGCCGCATGAGCCAGGCTTGCCTCACGGCACCCGGTAGGAGGTTGTTGTGCGTTGACCTGCATAAGCATCTTGTAAGGAGTGCTTCCTATTACTTTTGATTGTGCATAGATGATGGATGCATAGCTTTTCTGTTTCCATTCAATATGCCGTTTCCAGAATGCCTTCGGCCGTCAGCAAAGACGTCAGCCGCCTGATATCTACAACGACAGCTCTGCTGTCAGGTATCCCGTTGAAAATGTAACTATCATGCCATGAAATGTCTTCGGCGTCTCTCCGCCCTGGTGAGGTCCGTCTTGCGGGATGTAAGTTCGGTTCAGCGCCTGCCGGGCCTCTTGGGCTTGGAGAAGCCAGTCTTCTTCTCCTCCTTGGGCGCGAACTCCTCGTCGATCGTATCGGGGGCGATGTCCTCGGGACTACCAAACTCGAGCTGTTGGGATGCCAAGTAATCAGCTATTCAACTATTCCAATATTCCAAGGTCCATCACTACCTACCCTCTTGTGAATCTCAATGCCGGCCTCGCTCTCGGCCAAGTGCAAGGCGAAGCGGCGCGATGCTGCATAGACCATGCGCTCCTTGACCTTGGACGTCGGCGGGCAAGTATAGATGAAGAGAATCGGTTGCGAGCCATCCTGCGAAGCGTATCTGTAAAAAGAGTACCGCGGGGCATCAGCAGCAATGACACCGCTGAGCTCTGCAGGCGATGCACTCGTGTGTGAAACCAGACGGAAAGTTTCGGTCTCGAGGTCGATATCCTGTCACCGTACGCAATCAGCGTTCAAGTCTCGCAAGCACCCACCATCCCTCTCGCTCCCATTTTCCTCCAACGTATAGGCGGCAAACCTACCAACTGCACCAGATTTCCGTCCGCGCCCTCAGCCAGACCCTTCAGCGCCTCCACAATCCCATCCTGCACCTGCATGCTCAGATGCCCGCTCGTCTGCACCCTGCGGGCGCCGGTGCCGCCGCTCTCGAGCGCCTCGGCCTCCTTGATGCCGACGAGGTTCTGCTCCTCCTCGGTCAGCGGCGCGGCGCCCGCGACGTGCGCCTCGTGCCGCTTCCAGCCCTCTGCGCTCAGCTCCTCGGCCGTCGTCGCGAAGAAGGTCTCGGCGAACATCTCGGAGCCGAGCTGGCGCACCAGCGCCAGGCGCGTCGACGCCGTCAGCGTCTTCTGCCGCACGGGCGCCGTGTCCGGCACGTAGGTCACCGCGACGAAGCGGTCGTCGGCCTGGCGCAGCAGGATGTACAGCGCTTCTTTGGGCGTTAGGTGCGGCGCGAGGAGCGAGAGGTCGGAGAGGAAGTCGGATTGCGCGGCGATGGCTTCGCGCGGGACGATGGTCTCATCTTTTATGTTGGCGAGCAGGAAGCGCGAGGTCGGGTCCGTGGTCAGCTTCTGAAAGGCCTTGTGTAGCTCCTCGGAGGCTGTTGCGGGGGGAGGTGGGCTGTCAGCGGGGGTTGCGGGGCGAGGGGACCTAGAGGATGGAGAGGAAAACCTGTTATTCCGGATTGCATGGTGGGCGGGATTGGTACAGTGGTAGCTCGAAATTTTCGGATGGAAGGGATGCGAGGTTGAGGATGGGTGTGGTCGTGGTGTTGTTTATGTAGCTCCTGATGGCTGCGGGCGGTGATGTCGTCGGTGAGGGGCACCTCCGACAGCGACCCGCAAGCTGAACGCCGAGTCCACAGCTACGAAGCCACAGCCGCGCGTGTGACATGGCCACAGCTTAGGACACGCACCTCAAGAGCCAGGGGCATTGCAAGTGGCTACTGAAACTATTACTACCGAAATACTGGTGCCTGGGGCTTGATGGATCGAGGTACTTTTTCATTTATTCTTAAATAGAAGTGGCCGCTGACAGCCAGCGATTGCTCTCAAAAGACGGCAACCAAATTTTGGTAAGTTTACCGAACGTGAACTCGTGCCCGTCCAGCAGGCTCATAAGAATGCGTCGTGTCTATACTCTCAATCTTGGAGAGAGCCATGTCATCCATCGTGAAACAATTTCTCATCTGTCCAAACTCGTTCGCTGGGCCACCATCTGTCGGCTCCTTCAGGCCTTCACTTGAGCGCCAGACAGGCAGCCGCACCCTCCTTCTTATGGGAAGCTGTATCTCGACACCTTCCGCGCGTCTTTTGCTTCGTGATCAGGTCGAGGAATACGTGTGTGGTGCGCCATTTGCATTTCTTCTTTTGGAGTCGTGTTCGAGGACGAATGGGGTGAATCCTCCTTGGTCGATAAGGAGCAGCATTTCGGACATGTACCACACGAAAGGCTACATTCTCTGTCACCGCTGTTTGTCGTGCAAGGACAAGAGAGTGACTGCCTTCGAACGCTCGCTCCACACGCGTGTTTGATGTCGTTGAAGCACATAGTCGTCGTCCTCGAGCTGTAGGTTTTGTTGGCGCACTGCTCTGTGCGTGACGCTGAGAAACGGGAGTTGTGAAGAGCCAAGAGACGGAGTCGAGCACTGGAAATGTCTGAATCAGAGGTGCTTTATTAGAAGTCTATTTGAAGCGGGGCTGTGCTCGATGTGTTCAGCGAGCCGAGACTCACCTGTGTCAAAGAAGTCGGATGTCGACCGCAACGAGTAGTTTGATTGCCAGGAACGATTACTTTATGGAGCAGCTCAGTGTACGCTTTTAGAAAAGTATCCCTGCCACATGGGTCGATTGAGGGAGAAATGCTAGGAGAGGATGCACGCGCAACATACGTAGGGCTATCCGGCATGATAAGTGCTCCGCTGTATGGGAAATTGCAGGCGGGCGCAGCCTTCTGCTACATTCCTTAGCAGCCGGTCGACGTTCTAGACTCCGCGCCTGTGAGATAGCAAGCATTATTGCTCCATCATTAAGTTCCCCAGCGCAGGCGTGAGTCCTGTTGCTTTTGGCAAGGCTGAAACGTCCTCAGGGGCTGACGGAATGTACACGCTGTGCCACTGCTCCAAACATTTATGGGTGCACAGATGGTGGAAGCATTCACCAGGCAGCAACGTAACGCTGAGTAGTCACGAGCGGTAAAGTCCTCGTTCCATGATGGACAGGTACAAGTCTCTTGAAACCTCTCCGTGCGAAGCACCAATTTTTGGAAATTAGTATCTTCTTTCATTTTCCTCTCTCGGAAATCGAGCACACTCAGGCTGGCGGAAAATAAATGCTTCTCATGCCATAGTACATTCCAGGGAAGTTGTTGCTCACGAGATGACGAAATCAGCTAAGGACGCAATGATATCCGAGATCCTTGAGCTTGGTGACAGTGTGGTACTTGGGGCTCGATAGCTGCGGAGACCTGACGGGTAGACAGAGATAGTGATTCGATTATCCCTGTGCCTGTTGGCTTATCTAAATATAAAGCTTCAGCCGCTCCAACAACAGGTAGGCGAGAAGTTCCGAAAGAACTGATTCGATGAGGTGAGGTCATGTTCCTCGAGTGCTGCCACCCGGCTGGACAGATCAGTTCGGACTCGGCAAGGCCAAGTTGCGAGACGCAGAGTGTCAATCGTATGTATATGCAGTCATTTTTCACCAAGCTATAGGGTTTTGGTCAGGTGGTGGTCGCGCGAAGAAAGGCGTCGGATGCGATGATGATGTAAAGGTATAGGAAGAGAAGGCGAGTGGAGGTGAACACGAGTCATCCGTGCGGAGGCCAAGCGAGACGACGTCTGCCGCCCCTCTTCCGATCCACCTCTCTCCACTTTTGGACTTGGGCTTTCGTCCAGGCAATCATGCTTATCATGGATTTCTTGATTTTATCTACCCACTGTCTTATTGTTCCTCGTACACCTCCCTACCCCTTACTAGCTGACCTTTGATGCGCCTGTAACGCGTATCGGCTTCTCAGATATGGCACAGCCTTCTCTATTCCCCGGTGTCGCTGTTCTAACGGGAGCGGGCGGAACAGGTAAGTCACGACTTATTTTCGAGGCCAAAATGCCGGCAGGATGCATCATCTTACCATTCTCAACAGGCATTGGCAACGCAACTGCCCTGGCTTTTGCAGAAGCAGGCTGCACCAAAATCGCCGTAACCGATCTCAACCAAGATTTGCTGGATAAGACCACCAGGCAGATCCTCGAGAAGTTTCCGTCCACAGACTTGTACTCGGAACGTGGAGACATCTCGGACGAAAAGTTTGTCCAGTCCTTCATGAGCAATGTTGTTGACAAATTTGGCCGCATCGACTACTGTGTCAATAGCGCCGGCATCCTAAGCAAGAATGAAAACTCAACCGAGATGTCTATTGAAGACTTCGATAAAGTCAACAATGTCAACTACCGCGGGTGCTGGTTGACTTCAAGGGCTCAGTTGAAAGCTATGTTGAAACAAGAACCGCTGCCAAACCACGATGAAGCCCGTCCTCCACAAAGAGGCAGCATCGTCAATATCGCCAGTCAGCTCGGCGTTGTCGGACGGCCAAAAGCTCGTGAGTCGTTGAGAGTGGCGAAGGCTGCACTGGTATGCTGACAGATGCCAGCTGCATACTGCGCTTCCAAGGCTGCCGTGATAGCCATGACACGCTCAGACGCTATTGACTATTCGGAGCGTGGTATCCGCGTGAATTGCATCTGTCCCGGCGTGATCGAGACACCAATGACCACCAGCACTTCCGAACTGATAGAGAGGTTGAAATCAGCAGTTGATATTGCCCCAATGAAGCGCATGGGCAAGCCATCCGAGATCGCCGATGCTGCCTTGTTCCTTTGCTCGACAAAGGCAAGCTTCGTGCAGGGCCATGCCATGGTGGTCGATGGAGGGTGAGCCCTCCGAAACGCTTCTGATCCCTTCCCCCAAACAAGAATAGCTGACTAATAGTGCAGGTACGTGATTAATTAATCTGGAGCCTTTGAAGCACATAAATGAACTGCTGGATCACTTTATGTCCATACTCTTCGCACACATTATCATTTATGATATATGGTGTGCTTTCAATGGTCCCTCAGGGTGCTCGATCCCCGAGGCATCCCTATTCCGACAAAGGCGAACCTTCTCGAGGACAGCGCCCCTCTCAAATCTGATACTGCACGTACCCCATCTTCCCTTCCCATTGTTTTCCCGTAATCATCACTTTCTCTGTTTTCAGCCCCAGCCGTGTCATCAATAAAATCTTCAGCCTCACTAGTGATCCAATTCGGATATAGCCACCGAAATAGCCTTCGCTCCACACTCGATTCCGCAGGCGGATCCTTGTCTCTACGATTTCAACTCTCTCGATGCCGAGACTGCTTGCTCCTTTCAAGGGCAGCCTCTTCACGAAATTGCACCATATGGACAAATATTCGGCGCATTCCACGAACGAAGGAGATAGGAGGTTGACCCTGTTTGAGAACAAATCTTCCACCGCATCGACCACATCGACCCACTCAGCCGGCGGGCGCCTGATGAAATCTTCGTCAAAAATCGCCAGCGTCAGCACGCCTCCCACATACTTTGGCCGCTCAGCGAACTCAGCGAAGGACGCCAGTGAAAGAGGGAACCGCTTTGTCAACCAGATGCGCTCCACGTGTTGCATCTCTGCACGGGTTCTGCTGTTGATACTGTAGAGCTGCCCGAAGCGCGCATAGGCGCTTTTTTCGGTGTCGTCGAGGCGCGTGAAGGGAGCGTTGGCAATGGCTGCCCGCTCGTGCCGTGATTGCGGTTGCGCGGCGAGCCATGCGGCGTTGCTGCGACTCAGAGGGCAGAGATCGCCGCACACAGTTGAGAAGATGCGCTGTCGGACCTCGGTTGGGAGAGCCATGAAATTGGCGGGTGTCGTAGCGGGCGGCTCCTTGTTGTTGCTGTTGTTTCTGTCATCATCCATGCTTCCGGTATTAGGACTGTTCGTGGGACTGAGCTGTCTGTGACTATCGTTCGTGCAGATAGTCCTAGACCCGTTACTAGTACAGGGTGAGGAGCATGATGTTGTATTAGAGTTAGCCAAAGTAGTGGGATCAATGTCCACCATGGTTGGCTCTGATAAAATGCTGCTGTTTTGACGGGTTGACGAAAGCGGATGGTCAGAGTAAGTTCTCACTAAAGATCGCTGTAGTTGTGTTAACAAGAAAGGGATCGTGCGCCCACGGAAATACAAGTATTTAACACAAATTATTCCAATTCGAGCTGTGTGCGGTAAGGAGCATTGATGGAGAAATTAACAGTCCAAACTGTGATTACACTAAACCGTGTACAGGTTCCAAGAACCCTACAGTGCAGTCCCTGGATTTGAAGCCGACAAGTCAGAACCGCAATCGATAACGCGCGCATGTTCTGATAACCAATATGAATACGCAAAAACAAAATTGCTCTCTGTACATGTTTTCTATCGTCTAGGAGCAACTAAACAAGCTGATCGCCCACGTTACGTCAAAGTCAATGCATCGGATGTTGAAAGGCAAACAGATAGGGGAAAACACAAGCAGAAATAGTTTGCAGCTAATAAACCTTCCTCCTGTATCTTCATCTTCTCAACAATTACACCTGTCTAACGGATTCTACAGCCGCACAACTGTTCAGGCCATCTACACAGAACAACTTAAATCACGTCCGCAACTACCAAGAAGCCTGAATCGCGCCTGCCAGAGTCCGGCCAAGCCACCCTCCCCCTAGTAGCTCCCAGACCCAAGCGCGCCATGATTGTGACCAGGAGCCTGTACAGCGCCGGGATAAGCAGCCACCCCCTCTCCCTCAATTCTCCCGTCCGACGATCAAGAAAGGTGACGCTCATCTCGACGATCTCGATCGAGTCAATCCGCAATGCCTTCGTCCCGTCTTCGGGGAGCGCAAGGGCGGCTTCACGCCACTGTCGCATGTAGTCCTTGCAGGCCAGGGACTGCGCGCGCTTAGCCTCATCGGCGAGGCTCCGGACGGCCTCCTGAAATTCGACCGGAGGATTCGCCATGTAGGCCGTATCGAACAGGCTGAGGGTGAGGGTGCCGTTGATGGGGGTCGGGTTCTTCGCGAAGGCCGCGAACTCGGCGAGGTTCAGCGTGGCGGTGCGGCGGACCAGCCAGAGGTGCTCGACCCATTCCATGTCCTCACGAAGGGTGCGGCTGATGTGGTACAGCTTTTGGAGCTTGAAGTAGGCGCGCCGCTCGCGGTTCGTATAGTGCCTGCCGCGGTAGCCGTGGTACATGTGCGCGGCGCGCGTATGGGGATCGCGCGGGAGCGTCGCGAATTGTTGGGCTTTTGCGCGGCTGAACGGGCAGAAGCCGCCGACGACGGTGGAGAGGATGCGCTGGCGGGTCTCGGTTGGCAGGGTGATGAATGTTGCTGCCTCTCTGGGCCCTGCGCTGTTGGTATTGCCGGTGATGGCTGTGGTGTTCATGTCAGGTGGCAGAGCAACCTTGCCCCGAGCCTGGACAGTCAATTCAATGGATGATGCGGTCTTTGATTACTTCGACTTTCTGCCGATTGTCGGTCGAAATTGACAGACCACCAGTGTTTGTGTTGCTGAACTTCAGAAGTGGCCTTGATATGAATAGACAGATAGGCAGATTAAGCGGACGAATAATAATTGAGAACAAGGGGCAGAGTCTGGTATATAGAGCTATTTCATTTCTGACTGCCTCCGAGTGTTGTGTTAAGCCTTTATAGCTTAATAGTGATTGTGGGGAGAAAAAAAAAAATTTAATCTCGACCCTTATTGTTTCTGCGAGAGATGTGCAAGCATTACTGAGCGGGTATCTGCCCGAGTTCTATTTATGTCAAGGACAAGACAGGCTGTTCTGAAGCAGCGTTCGTGTCATTTTCATTGTCCATTGAGGACAGGAGAACACTATCTACCACAGCTACTGTGGCCTGCTTAGGATAAGACTTGCCTGCGATAAGCAGGGCGAAAAAAATGGTTATACGTAAGTCTCCAGATCTGGTATCGCATGTCTATCGCAACCAAGAAAGAACCAAAGGTGCTGAAGAAAAACGCATTTCTTTCTACCACGTCTCTTGTCTGAACCTTCCTGCCTTGACCATTCCCCTCAACGTATCTTCCGCTTCCTTCTCCTCCATGCCACCCTCCTGCGCAATGACATCCTCCAACGCCTTTCGCACAGCCTCAGGCATCTTCCCTGAGCTTCCACACAGAATGATTCTGGCTCCTTTCTGCAACAGCTCCCAAACAACCTTGCCGTGCTCCCGAACGCGGTCCTGGACATAGATCTTCTGGCGCTGATCCCGTGAGAATGCTGTAGCTAAATGCATGCCTTGCTTCTCCTCACGCTTGCGCATCTCGTCCGCGAAGTAAAAATCAGCGGCGGCGTTGCGGTTGCCAAAGAAGAGGAAGGTGTCATCGAGCTTTGGCGTTTCTTCTACGTCCGCCAGGCGAACGAGTTCCTTGCCCTGGATGACTGAGCGGAGAGGTGCAACACCTGTGCCCGGACCAATGAGGACGGACGGTGCTTGGAGATCTTCGTCGGAGAGGCGCATACTGCCAGCGATGAGCTGGACACGGAGCTTCTGGCCGGGTTTAAGCTCGCTGAGGTAGTGGGAACATACACCCCATCTAATGCGCTTGATAACGGTACGGTATTTGACGATAGCGACGAGAAGGGTTACGGCGCAGTCGATGGACGCAGGATTCGATTTCGCGAGATCAGCACTAGCTATACTGAATTGGCGGGGCTTGATGGATGGTATGATGCCGAGGAGATATTGGTAAGGAATCTTAACACTGTGAAACTCTTGAAGGACCTCGAGGATGCTGCGTCGTGGGCGCGTGGCGTAATCGAAATAATCGTCTATGTATTCCGGATCTTCTGGTCTGGCAAACTCCAATAACCGCTGCTTCTGGTCGGGATCGGATGCGAAGTGTGCGATGAGTGAAAAGAAGGAGCGACGCGGTACAGCCATAATGTCCAAGTGGTTGCTGAGAATGCCGAAGATGGTATTATGGAAAGGTGCTCGGCCTAGCGGATGCTCCCGTGGAGGGTTACTATCGAACTGATCCCAGTCATATTGAAGACTTATCGGTTGATGAGCAATGGATGTGTAGCCCTGCAAATCGATGAAATCTTGCACGTCCGATGGAAAGTTCTTCGGGTATATCTCGAGGATATCGCCCGGGCTATATGCTGCACGCGGTTTTTCTATGGGATTTCCCTTGGCGTCCGTTCGTTTTATTTGACGTGGAAATTTCACATGAATCTCCCGGACGTCCTGCCAATGGGCCGGCGGAGTTATTCGCGTGTTCGATACAATTTCTGCGGGTTCGTGATCTATTTCCTGGCTGACGTGTGCGTAATCCGCTTCTGAAAACTCCTCTGGACTCATGCATGGCTTGCGGGGATTGGCCGCTGCGTTGTCTTCTGCCTGATCGAATGGCTCGAGAAGCCATCTTGGCTTTAGAAACACATCCTCGGCAAGCGGTTTCACCTCCGATGGAAGGGGGTAGGCTTGCAGCAGCTTTTCTTTGAGCTTATCTATCCAAGGTAAGAAGGTTGCATCGACTCTGGATTACGCGATATCAGCAGAAAGCAAAGCAGAACAGGGTAAAAGTGTCCAACAATACCCTTCCGGATGCTGTTCGTCCGCCTCGCCCGCTTCAATTAGACGCTGGGCACCCAGCTGCTCTATACGGTTCCCCAACTTCCGATGGGCCCAGTTGAATCTGGGTAAATAGGTGAGCATGGATCCTGGCGTGCTAGCTTAGCGAAGCACATACTGCGGGTACGAGCTGTCGCCCAATCCAAACGACGCGAAAACACATTTTGCCAAAGCGTCGGCGGCCAGCTTCTTGCTCCTCAATTTCTTAAAAAATAGCTGCGCATTCCGCGGCAGATCGCCTTGTCCAGTAGTGGATATGACAACCAAGACGATTGAGGCATTGTTAAGCTGCAGTGGCGTGAGGGCGTTTAACGGCTTGATGGTAGTCCATATACGCAGACGACGGGTAAGCTGGCTCAGTTGTACAGCAAGCTCTTCAGCATTTCCGGTCTCAGACCCATAGGTCACGAGGGCAGAGTGCGCCATAGCGGAGAAAATAAGGAGATAGAAGGGACAGAGACGTCACAGTTCTTTTTGGGTGTTGCGGCAGACAACAGGCGCGAAGATCGGCCCAGCGCATACGCTTTCGGGCTTGGTGGCGGGGCACATCAGTGCGAGGTCGGAAGGCCGCGGGGCACAACTCGCTCCCGCTGCCGCCGCCTCTGGACACACATCGTCGGAGAGCAACGGAAATCACTGGTCAATGGCTCCAATCTACAGGTGAACGTGTGCTACATATGATCTACAAGACTAGACACCTCCAAGACGGTCGCTCTGGACGGCTTGATGTAGTTGTGAAGGCCCAACAAAAATTCCAAGCCCACTATTTGAGAAGTTCCTGGACCATGGCTCAACCACGACGGCTGTTGGAAGCTCTCTCGGAACTAGAATGCTCAGCACGTTTTCAGAAATGATGAAAGCAGCGACGAGGCCTCAGTCGTCCCGGGAAGCATTGGCTCCCGCAATGAGCGGCAGCCAATCTGCACCAGTGGTCATGGACGGCCATTATTTTGCGGGAGGCTCGGCCGCCAGGTCGGATGTGGAAATTCTTGCCCCTTAGGCGACGCATGATCGCGAGCCTGATCTGCAGGCACAGGCATTTCAGCCTTAGATACGGGAGGATCCTCTCTGACATCAGTGATCGCTGCAGCCTTTGTGCAACGCACGTAATCACCCACAGAACGCCTCGTACTCCTAGCTGAAAGGCAAACCCGCAGCGGCTAGCAGCCGTAGCAGCGCGCAAGTGGCAACCTACGCAACACTGTCCGGCACGGCGGCGGCGAGAAACGGCCCAAAGCCCGTGGCACGCATGGGGGCAAAGCTCCCAAGAGTTCCAGAATTTTTGAGATAACGTCTCAACGGTGGCGTGGGCGTCGACGAAGATTGCGACGGGCTGGATCTCCGCCGTTTTGTGGAGCGAAGCGGAGCTTGAAGGCGGGCCCGTGCAATGCGGCGTCGGCTACGCTTGCTGCTCCGTCCGCAGACGTCCTCAAGGAGCGTGCGAGGAGCAGGCCATGGTGGTGAAGACTGGAGCAGAGCGCCCAAGCCCACGCCCACGCCCACGCCGCGGACAGCGCATGCTGTACGGACGGCTTGCCATGCCTTCCGCGGCATTTGCACAAATTCCGCCCCGAGATCGGAATGTTCCAGCAATCCTGCATGCACTGTCAGCGGCCGTCCGAGGCGGTAAGCACGCAGCCAGTCGCAGCCAGTCGCCGCCAGTCGCCGCCAGAGCCCAGGCGCAAAGGGGCGCGGTGGCGGGCTGTTGGCGACCAGCTCCGCAATCTGCTGCCTGCCCCTGATGGCGCGCACAAGGGATGCAGCACAGCGCGGCGCACTGGTTGGGCGGGACTGCGTGGGAGCCCATTGGCGGGCCTGCGCGGCGCAGCTTGTGGGTGGGTGGTAGTATAGCATAGTATAGCCGCATGCAAGTGCGCACAGCAGCGTCTGCCGGCCTGCCTGCCTGCCTGCCTACCTCTGGCGCCGTCCGCAGGCTGCAGGGCCGCTGGGCTGCCGCCGGTTCCTGCTTCCACCCAGCAGGGCGGCAGGCGCCAGAGCCCGCTCCGCCAGTGGCAGCGCTGTCTCGACAGGTAGCAGCAGCGGACAGGCGCGTCGGGCAGTCACGCGCGCGCGTGGGGGCTGACGCTGGCGAGGGCTGGGCGGCGGGCGGCTCCCGCTGGCTGGAGCCAGGTGCGTAGCGCAGCGCGCAGTGCGGCGGGCAGCCGTTGTTGGCGGCGCTGGCTGCTCTCACCGCACTTCGCTGGGGCAATGACGCTGGGAAGCTGGGACGCTGGCCCGCCGTGTGGTGGGCGGCAGGGATGCTGGCCAGCGGTCGCCCGATGCGGCTAGCGGCTCGCCCGGGCGCACCTGCCGGCGGAGGCCCTACAAATTTCGACATAGCAACGCCTGCACAACCTCCCCTTTCGCACCCCGTCAAACACCAAACAAGCCAGATCTCTCCTCTGACAAAGCTCATCCTCCAGCTTCCGGGCACTTAGCTTCCCACTCCAACCTCCCTCGTCAATTTTCCCACCACTCCAGGCGGTCATCGACAACACCTCTTCCCGCTCCAAAGCCTCGACCAGGACACCTCCAGCTTCCGCTACACACCACGGTCCTACACCCGCGCTCGTGTCATCCTCCACACCGTCAGCCAACATGTCCGCTCCTGAAGTCGATAGCGCCACCGCCCAGATGGCCAACACCACCCTCAACGAGCCCACCGGCACTGCCGAGGGCGCCAGCGTCGGCGCTGGCGGCGACAAGCCCATCAACGCCTCCGAGAACGAGGCTGTCATCGCCAGCGCCGCTGAGGGTAGGCGACTCTACATTGGGAACCTCGCGTACGCGACCACCGAGGGAGAGTTGAAGGAGTTCTTCAAGGACTACTTGGTGTAGGTGGCCTCTTCGACTCTGGACCCGCCCGAGCTAACGCCCGCCCCAGCGAGTCCACCTCCATCCCGACCAACCCCCGCACCACCCGCCCCGTTGGCTACGCCTTCGTCGACCTCTCCACTCCCTCTGAGGCCGAGCGCGCCATTGCCGAGCTCAACGGCAAGGCCATCCTCGACCGCAAGGTCTCCATCCAGCTCGCTCGCAAGCCCGAGGCCCACGGCGAGGGCGCTACCAGCGGTGGTGAGGGCGCCAATGGCAACAACAACAACAACAACAACCGTCGCCGCACTTCCACCCGTGGCCGCGGCCGCGGCCGTGGTCGTGGCGGCCGTTCTGCTCGCGGTGGACGTGTAAGTGGTCCCCATTTCTTGTGGAAGTGTTAATTTTCTGAATCATTCTAGTCTGACGAGGCGCAGCCTAGCAAGGAGGATGGAGCTACTGAGACTCCGGCCGCTGCTGACCCGGCCGCGAGTGCCCCTACGAATGTACCTGGCCAAGTTGTTCCCTTGACCGAAACGACAAACGAAGCGCTCACCGCTGAGAAGGGTGCCGAGGGCACGATTACCGTCAACCCGTCGAAGACCGGCAAGACCCACGTCCAGAGGGAGCGCAAGCAGCGCGGTCCTCCCGAGGACGGCGTTCCCTCTAAGACGAAGGTCATGGTCGCGAACCTGCCGTACGACCTTAGGGAGGAGAAGGTCAGAACCCCGCTGATTTCTGTGTTGAAAGGCACGATGTTAACGTTTTGCAGCTCCTCGAGATCTTCAAGGACTACCAGCCCCAGTCTGCCAAGATCGCTCTCCGTCCCATCCCCCGCTTCATGGTCAAGAAGCTCCAGGCCCGCAACGAGCCCCGCAAAGGTCGTGGTTTCGGTTTCGTCACCCTCGCTTCGGAGGAACTGCAGCAGAAGGCTTGTGCTGAAATGAACGGCAAGGAGATCGAAGGTCGCGAGATCGCTGTCAAGGTCGCCATTGACAGCCCCGGAAAGGAGGATGAGGCTCCGGATGCCCCCATCGAGGGTGCTCCCGCCACCGAGGAAGGCGCTCCCTCTACCGCTGAGGGATCTGCCAACGCCACCCCGGCTGCCGCCTCCACCTAGATATCTTCCTGGAAATCACGATGCCGTATCTAGCGGCGTCCTTTCACTCACACCTTTTCCCCACTTATGTAACGATCACGTCTCTTTTGCACGAGGTCTTTCAAGGAATGGGAAAAGTTCTTTACGATTCTGCTTTTCTTGATTCACAACTTGGAGGAGTTCGAGCGAGGCACGACAGGCATGAAAGTCGTCTTTCTTTGAACCTTCTTCCTCATGATTGATGGGTAAAGGATTTTCGACTTTTACATGCCCGGCAGGCCGGGATATGGCGAAAAGCAACAACACGATGACAGAAATATTGAATAATATAATCTTGCAAAGTCCCTTCTTTTTCCCTTTTCTTTTTTCCAATTATCTCCTTAAGCGAACGGGGAATGGATCGAGGCTTTTCTTCGCTACTTCTTTCCCTTCTCACGCCTGTACTACTAACACCTTTCCACTTCTCTAATGACGGCGACGGTCTGAGTAATTACTTACTCAGGAAAAGGATGTATGCGGTTATGACGAACAAAAGTTCTCTGCTTTTGCCAATGCCATGCTTTATTTCTTCAACAATTATGAGAAAAACTGTTGCAATTGGGATGTCTGCCCCTCACTGGTCGAATCGAAAAACGACACAACAATGACGAAAGCCAAGACATTAAAGAGTCGCTTTAGCGGATTTTTCTTACCTCACGTCGGACTAATGACATCCGAAGCCTGTTAGGTCAGAAAACGCCGAACAAGAACATGAATCAGACTTTTGAATTCGGAATGAATACCTTCGCAGAGACACAAAAATGCTCAAAGCGGCTGTGTTCAAAATGTCATGTACTCTTCTAGCCTTGAAATCTCAGCGCTAGACCCCTTTTAACGGTTTGGCTTCCTTATTTTTGGGGTTGGAGGCTCTAAGGAGCTTTGATCCTACGAGAGTGAAGAAGAGCAAATGTAGTCTCGGCGGAGCGGTGAGAGACAGTTGACGATGCAGAAGATTTCAAATTTTTTTTGACGATATGAGCTGTGGGAAGTGAGGTTTTCTCTTTTCCATCCTACGTAAAATAAAAGAACAGGGAATACATATCTCCGTATCGTACGAATACATGGTTCGCTACTTCTCCTCCTTCTTCATCATCATAATCATACAAATGCAGCAGCCACCAATTCGGGGAACGAGCTACCGCTTTTTACGAGAACCCTCAACACTGCTCAATAACCGCCTCCCCTCAACTCGCCCAACAGGGCCCGCAGCCGCGGCCCCGTCACCCGCTCGAAGCGATCGACGCTCATGACGAACGTGCCGCGGCCCTTGGTCAGGCTGCGCAGGTGTCGCAGGTACCCGACCATCTCCTTGAGCGGCACGCGCGCCGTGATCTGCCGCTGCCGGTCGTGCGCCGCGCCGCCTCCGCCGCCGCCTCCTCCTCCTCCTCCCACGCTGCTGCCGAACGGATCCGGCGGGGCGTAGATCTTAGCCGGGTCGATGAGCGTGAGTTCTTCTTCTTCTTCATGAGCAGGCGCCGACGCCTCGTCGGCGGCCAGCGCGGTCGAAGTCTCGGTGTCGAGCGAGAGGACGGAGCCGCCGCGGGCGGAGCTGATGTCGTGCACGACGGCGCCCAGGTCGCTCTCGTTGACGGCGATGGTGACGCGCATGACGGGCTCCATCAGCGCGTTGCCGTCGGCGCCGCTCTTGCTGGCGGCGTCGCGCAGGGCGGCTGCGACGGCGAGGCGCGCCGCGCCGGAGAGGGCGGCGGGCGTCGTGTCCGGCGTGGTGTGCGTGGAAGGATCGAGCGTGATGGTTACGATCGTGCTGTGCAGGGGGAAGCGGTGGGTTGGGCCACGGGCGAGGGCGGCGGAGGCGCCGGTTTGGAGGGCGGAGAGGACGGTGGGCCAGGAGAGGGTTTCGGGGAGGGAGGTTGCGTCGGTGGAGGCTGTGGGTGTGCCGGTGGTGTCGAGCGTGGGGTGGTGAATGAGGAGGGTGTTTTGGGAGTCCAGAGGCAGGAGAGTGGTGTGGAGGTCGTCTTCGTTGGTAGAAGGGGGGAAGGCTGGATCGAGAGGGGAGACGCTGGCGGTGCAGCTAGCGCGAGCTGCTTTTCCGGCAACTTCGCGAGAGAAAGACTCGGTGCAGGTGGTGGACGGGCTGGTAACGGCTTCACGGTAACCGATTTCAATGGCACCGGTCGAGGCTTTGGCCTTGAAGTCGTTGAGGAGTCGGTCGCTCGCAATCTCGAGGTGCAACTCCCCCATGCCAGCTAGGTGGGTTTGCCCACTTTCCGGGTCAAGGGATACTTGTAGGCTGGGGTCTTCACGAAGAAGTACGGAGAGCATGTCGGTCAGATGTTTTTCTTCGGAAAGACTGTCCGGTTCGACGCTCGTAAAAAACACTGGAGGCGGTACAGCGATTGGACGAAGCTGGAGATTGTTGATAGGTGCAGGAGGTCCAATTTTAGGATGAGCGCCAGTGTAAAGGATGAGAGTGTCGCCTGTCCGGGCGTGCTTGAGACCTGGAATCACGCCAATCTGACCTGCGGGAATCTCGTCTACCTCAACAGCGTCATTGGCGTACATTTTAAGCAAGCGCGGAACCTTTTCAGAGAGGCCTAGATTGGTGTTGAACAAGACAGAGTTGCGGGTCAATGTGCCGGAATACACGCGGACGTAGACCAGCACACCGCGCTTATTGTCGTTGACAACTTTGAAGGCCAGAGCGCAAGCTTGTAGCTTGGAAACGAGGGCTGTGGCTTGTGAACTCGACTTAGTGACAGCTTTCTTCTTATCCTTTGTACTGCTATGCTGTGCAGTTGCGAAAGCGAGCTTTCCGGCCAGCAGATCGGTCAGGCTGCCTCCAGCAGAACCCAACTTGACCTCGGCATCAGGGCGCTCTTCAGGAGATGGCAGCAAGTCTACAACGGCGTCCAGTAGAGGCTGAACACCAATATTGCGGAAGCTGGCGCCAGCGAATGTTGGAATGACTTTTTGCGGGTGCTGGAGAATGCACCTTCTGAGAGACTCGATGATCTCTACGCTTGGGATAGCGAGGTGATCCTCCTCGTACTCCAGAAACTTCTCCACCATTTCGTCGTCATGCTCACTCAGAAGTTCGACAAGCGCAACTCTTGCTTTCTTAAGCTCTTCCGCAAGCGGCGAATTAACATTCTCCAGCTCGTGCAGAGAATGCATCTTGATGGTTTTGCCATCTCCACCCTCTTCCCAGAGCATGCCCCGTAAATTCACGGCATCGCCAACGCCTACCAGCTTCCCGGTTCCATTCTTCCACCAAGGGATTTGGCAGACAGCAGGCCAGCCATGAAGACGCACACCAATTTCCTTGATAGTGCGTTCAAAAGCAGCGCCGTCGCGATCGAGCTTGTTGACGAAGATGATGCGGGGGATCCGGTATTGGTTGGCTTGTTTCCAAACCTGCTCCGTCTGTGCTTCTACGCCAGCAACGCCGTCAAGAATGCACACGGCTCCATCTAGGATTCGGAGAGACCGGAGAACTTCGAAGGTAAAGTCCGCGTGACCAGGAGTGTCTATCAGGTTGATGTTGTGCGACGTTGCTGATCTTGGCAGCACTGGTTTGCCACTGGCGTTCGTACTCGAACCCTGGCCCGGTGTAGCAGACACTGGTGGCCAATTGAACGATATCGCTGCTGACTGAATGGTGATTCCGCGGGCTCTCTCAGCCGGTAGAAAATCCGTGACGGTGGAGCCCTCGTCAACATCTCGACCGAGTGTGAGTAAGTTTACAGAGAGAAGGAGAGATCAATGGCCAAATGATAGGAGGATAGACAACTGGAGGAGAGGGGCAATATGCGAGCTTAAGAACGGCGAAGTCAAGACAGCGGAAGAGCAGAGAAATCGGCCTACCTCCTAGTCGCCGGGTAAAGCCACTGTAGTAGAGCATGCGCTCGGTGGTGGTTGTTTTACCCTGGACTGCATCAATACACGAAGAAGCGGCGCACCAAGGCGGATCCTACTGCATCGATGTGCGCTATGATGCCGATGTTGCGGGTGCGATGGAGGGCAATTTCCAGGGCTTGGGTGCCGGGCTGGGCGGCGTGGCGCGAGACGGACACATGAAAAGCTCGCGCGCAAGCTACATTACGGACTCGAAGGCTGGCTCGCCATGCGTGAGTCAGGATCATCCCAATGAGACAGGCAGCGTGGGCGGAGAGGGAGACACAGAGCGAGAGAGAAGAGATAGATAGATGGATGTTTGGCGGATGAAGATGTTTGACGGGGTTAGGCCGGTTTAGGCAGGGATGGGCGAGGGTCGATGTTGCGGCCTGTCAGCCAAGACCAGCTCCAGCACCTCCAGCTTCGCGACTCTCCGCACATCCATCCTCTCCTCCGCACGCCCTCCCCAACAATCTCTCCCGCGGCGAAATGGACTACTCGGCCGCTGCTGAAGCAGACTCGTCGCCCTGGGCCTCGTCGCCCCAGGCCCACCGCACCACCTTTGGCGAGAATGTAGACGTGCCTTCAGAACCCCTCCCGCCGCAATCGCCCTACGCCGATACTACTGCTGCCGCCGCAACCGAGCAGCCTTTCGCCGACGAACCCAGCCAAGGCCACCCGAGCACCCAGCACCACGAGGGCTTCCGCGCCCCGGACGGCCATGATCAGCCGCAGTCGCCTCAGCAGCAACACCAACACGAGCAACATGCCCAATCGCCTGCCCAGCAGTCCCACGGCCACCAGCAGCAGCACCACCACCACCAGCAGCCCCAGCGCTACCACGGCAGCCAGCGCCAGCGCCAGAACGTTCCGCATTATAAGTTGCACGCCAAAGTCACTGGCCTCGAGCGGACCGGCCGCAAAGATCCCATCTTGCGATTTGACGTCTACGTAAGGCTTACTGCGCCGCCTCCAAGCGATTGCCCGAATAACATGACATGTTCTAGACAAACCTTCCCAAATTCCGTACCACCCAATTCCGCGATGTCAGGCGCCTCCATTCCGAATTCGTGAAGCTGCAGGAGCATCTCATTTCAGCGAACCCTGAAGCCTTCGTACCCGCCGTTCCCCCCGCTGTCACATCTGCCGGTGTAGGTACCGAAGAGGACGAGGCTCGTGTGAAGGCTTCGATACAAAGATGGCTGAATATTGTCTGCACCAACGAAGTGCTCATGCGCGACGAAGAGATGGTATTCTTTGTGGAGAGTGACTTTGGCTACAGCCCCGTCGTCAGGCGCAAGCAGCCTGCTACTGGTGTCCGGAGGAAGTATATCAAGCAGTTTGCCCCCCCGCCGGATGACACGCCAGAGTTGGCTGAGGCCAGGCCCGTTGTCAAGCTGTTCTACCTACATACCATGGAAGCAGGCCAGAAGGTTGACAAGGTAGTGAAGAGTCGGAGAGGTAGGCCCAGACACCATGCTTGCACTTCAATTGGCGGATATAATGCTAACATTCCAAAGCTCTTGGCCTCGCAGAGGGAGACCTCGGGGTGAAGCTCGCTCAAATGCATGTTCAGGAGACGCACTCGGGCCTCGCCAATGCTTACCGCAGGATGGGCAAGGTAATCCAGGCCGTCGGCGACTATCATGCGGCTCAAGGTACCGCTGAAGCTACCACACTCGGTGACCCGCTCAGATACCACTCGGACGACGCTTTCATCGTGAAAGAGACCCTGACGAACAGGCACATTCTCCTCCGTGAGCTCCTGCAGGCGCAACAATCCACGCGCTCCAAGCTCTCCGCCGCCGACCGCTTGAAAGCCAGCTCCTCCGTCCGCCGCGACAAGGTCGACGAAGCTATCCAGGCGCTCGACGAGGCCCGCAGCCACGAGCAATACCTGGGCACCAAGTGTGCGCGCGTGACCGCGAACCTGGTTCAGGAGCGGCGCCGGTGGTTCGCGCGCACCTCCGCCGACATGCGCGCCGCCATCCGCGACTATGTGCTGCGCCAGATCGAGGCGGAGCGCCGCACGCTCGCCACGCTCGAGCAGGTCCGCCCGGACATCCGCGCCATCGACTCATCGGGAGGCCTGTCGCGCCTCGGCCGCGAGGCCCACCCGCAGATCCGCCGCTCCAGCCTCGCCTCCTCCCAGGGCCCCAAGGGCGACGCCTGGTCCGGCGTGCCCCGCCGCCCGGACGGCCTCAACCGCAGCATCTCCAGCGGCTTCAACGCCCCGCCCGTCCCGGAGGAGGACGACGACGAGAGCGAGGGCGAGGTCCTGCACCGCAAGCGAGCCACCAGCGGCGCCAAGGCCGGCCTCAAGGGCGTGCTCGCGGCCGACGAGGATGACGATAGGGTGGATGCGCGGAACGCGGCGAGCCGGCTGGCGACGACGACGTTTTAATCTCCTGGTGAGCGAGGGCGAGTGACTTGGGCTTGAGGATCGATTTCTGGAAAGGTCACGCTCGGCATGAGGTCTACTACCTTGAGACTTGGAGAGGCGGTAGAGGTGGGAGACACCTGGTTGTTGGGTCTCGCGACGGGATGGATGGGGCGGCGACAGGGAGGATGGCATGTTCCACTAGTGTATACATGGTTGTGATGATGGATGATGGATGGATTGATGGACTGGGGGGGAGAAGGCCTTTTCTTCACTTCACATATCTAAACTCCCCCATTTTATTTGAATTTTGTTTCCTTTTCCAAGTCTCAAGAGCATGGCATGCATGTATGAACGGCACGTCACGATGACTGGTATCCGCGCGATTGGAAGTCATAAAAGCGACAGTAAAGAGATCGATTAGCTTTTCTTTCTCGTCTCGTCTCGTCTTTGCACACGATATGTCTATGACGTATCCCTCTGTCTAAAGTCGACTCATACACCCGCTCCTCATTTCATTCCTCAGTGCAAAGGGAGGGGGGGGGGGGAAGCAACACGCACGCAGAGACGCCTTCGGCCAATACGAAAATCGACAGATTGAGCCCTTTCGCCGGATATGGATGTGTTTTTGCTCCTTACCAAGCTGTGATGTCCTCCACCTCTGCCTCGCCGAACGTGCTGCTCTTGGTAACGCCCAAACCGTCGCCGTCGCCCTTGACGGGCAGCTCCTTCGGGCTCCTCTCCATGATATCGCGCAGGTGCTCGTTCATAAACTCCAGCAGGTGTCCATTGACCTGCTCGAACTCGAGCAGGAAGGCGTCATGGCCCTCGGGGGAATCGATCGTCTTGAGCACCGAGTTCGGGATGCTGGCAGCGAGCTCCTCCTGCTCGGCGAATGTGAAGAGGCCATCTGACTGGATGCCCAGGATAAGCGTGGGCTGGGCGATCTGGGAGAGGGCTGTGCGTAGTCTCGAGGCGGACTGCGTCGACTGGAGGGAGGCGACGGAAGACTCGAGGTTGCTGTCATCCTCCGGGACGCGGCCACGCGAGACGTCGTGGGTATCCAGCTTTCGCGTGATCGCGATGTAGCAGTTGGCGTCGAAGCGCTTGATGAACTTTTCGCCCTGGTAGCGGAGGTACGATTGCGCGGAGAAGTAAGTGGGTGTGCGCTTGGCCTTGTTGCGAATCGGTCCGGTGAGATTGGTAGGAGGGGTGGGGGAGGTCGCACTCCTATTCTCACCGTCCGTCTTTGCGCCCGAGGAGACGGTAGCACCTATGGCGGACAGGTCGATGGCACTGCCGGGGCGAGAGCTGCGGGGAGAGCGGGCGTTCTTGTGGCCTTCGTTGTGGATTGCCCAGTGTTCATTCATAAAGGCTGCAGGATGCGGCATGCGATTGATGTTCTGCGGGCGAGAGGGATCCGGCGTGTTGCGGCCGAAGCGGGATTCGAAGGAATCGCGGCTGCGATAAGTAAGTAGAGCAGACATGCGGGCAGCAGCCAATCCGGTGGACGGGGGGTCCTCGAAGGCATAGTAGCCGTCGTCGTACTTGGGATCGCTGTAGATGCTTTGACGCTGGGCCTCGCCCCAGCTGATGCCCCAGGCACTGTAGCGAGCAGAGGTCGCAATTGGGACAATAGTTCGGACATAGTCCTTGCCGAAATAGGCGAATTCAAGCACCAGCATGCCGCCCATGGAGCCTCCAATGACTGCGGCAATCTGACGCACGCCAAGATCGTCGAGGATCAGCTTGAAGAGGTTCACGTCATCGCGAACTGTAGTGAGCGGGAACTCTGGTCCGTAGAGTCCCTTCTCCGGATCACCATCCTTGTTCGTTACAGGGCTTGCGCTGCCATAGGGGCTTCCTAGGCTGTTCAGACACACGACAAAAAAGCGTGAAATGTCGAAGGCCTTTCCGGGGCCGCCCATCAGCGGGCCCCACCAGTCACCCACATCGGCACTGCCGGTGAGAGCATGGCAGATTACCATAACATTGTCAGCAGCGGGCGAGAGGGTGCCGAAGGTCTTGTAGGCGACGGGGACATTGAGCAGTTCAACGCCTGATTCGAGGGTGAAGGATGGGACAATGGCAATTTGCTGGTCGGGAATGAGCTTTGAGAATGGATTCTCAGGCTGCTCAGTCACTCTTTCTACAGGCCTTTTGGTCAGCTCATATTCTGGAAGTGGGGGCGGAGTCATCTGGGATAGTCATGCACGGAGAAGCGTGTTCAGGAAGCTTGCGCAACAGAAGCTGAACAGCCGCCTGCACGTGTAGCAGCTCTACAGCCCAGCTACCGAACTCTGGAGTGCTCGCCTCCTTACTCCGCAGCAAATTGCCGCCCAATGGGTGTGGTTTGACTCGTAGTGGGAGCGGCGGGGGTGCGCACCATATTTGTAGGAACCGTTGGTCTGCGTGGGAACAGTCATGGCGATTGGTAGCAGAGAATGGGAGTTTCGGAGGAGTAGGGCGAGTAAGATTGTGTCGAGACACTTTCCATGCCGCGAGCCACGGGAGGTGAGGTGCGAAGCGTGGGGATGGGAAGGTTTTGGAGGTTCCTACGCCGAAGAAAAAGAAATGGGGCCAATGCGATGCACGTCCCCCCGCCCCGCCGTCGCCGCCGCCGGATGACGTGCGATCGGTTGACTCACCCCGCGAGCAATCAAAACTCGCCGAACCATCCTCCGCTCCCTTTTGTCCATCGACAGCTTTTCTAGAGCAGGCCTAGCCAGGCACGCGGTTGCCTTCTTACTGAGGTCATCTAAAACTTGAATGCTATTGTAGCACCTGTCCCTCCTCACTTGTTTAAATAATCAATATCACTCTATGTTGTTTGCTTCACCTTGCTTGATATCTACGCATGGTGCGCACGCGCTGTCTCGCTCATGTTCCGTCACTATGCTTCTACCACCCTCACACTTTCCTGTGGATCCGTGGTGAGGCGCTTACAGCCCGCCAGATGTACTGCAAAGCTCGTGCACTGTTTCCCATCCTGTGCACGTGCAAGGACCCTTGCAGCGACTGTCCGTGTTCCGCGCCTTCAAAGCCCTCCCGCACAAGGCTCACCTTCACAATCTGCGACCTCATCTACTCCTGTACAGCTTCCTCTACTCGCGACTTCGTGCCTGCGGGACGCCGTCTGAACCACCATGGCGCCCCAGTTGTCTGACCTGACTGCGCACTACCCAATCCTCTGCAGCCTGGCTTCCAACCTTGAAATCCACGAGCTCTACAACCTCGCTCGCACCTGCGACGCCAGCTGGGTTGACATCTGCTACCCCGAGGGAAATTTCGACAACCTCATCACTAAGACTGCCTGTACGGGCCGCGGCAGTCGATGGGGCAAAGACAAAGAGTGTGGCAGCCAGCCCCACATCAGCGCCTACTGGCAGACTGACAAGGCCGCCATTAAGAAGATTGCTTGCGACCACGTCCACAAGAAAGTCTGCGAGACTTGCAAGCACACCATCTGCAATGCAAGTACCCAACATCTCATTCCGGCTTCCCGTCCCCTTCACTTCGCAACTCCGTCTTCATCCCGCCCCTTTCCCCGTCTACTACCAGAGACCACTTAAAATGGTTAACCAACAGGGCTGCCGCTTCAGTTCCCTCGACGCTCGCGCCTTCTACAGCGTCGCGCCGAATACCTACGACCCGCGCTTCGCCAACGCCGCCTACATGATCCAGTACCGCTGCATCCACGACACCTGGTACTGCCAGGCCTGCTACGAGAAGCTGCCCTTCGGCACCATCATGTGCAACTGCGACTTCGACGAGAACTGGTGGTACGAGATGCGCCACTCGGAGGCCCGCGCCCAGTGCTATCCCTGCGCCCGCCGGGCCATGGCCGAGCGCGTCGACGCCGCCTACGAGTTCTGGAAGGCGAACCGTGGCGCGAGGAAGTGGCTGCGGGAGGGGAGCGATCTGAAGCATTGTCTGGTGAGTTATAAAAAGAATTTGGCCCCGGGGGAAAGAGAAATAGATATATTTCGTCCCCCCCCCCTCTTCTCTCTCTCCTCCCGCACCAAAGAAAAATTTTACTTTTTCGGAATGCATTGATATGGCACGTTTCCCAATAGGTCAGGTCCTGCGACGACTGCGGCATCGGCGTCGGCGAGGCCAACTTCGTCGTCGTGTGCCCCCAGTGCCTGAGGCGGGCTAGGCGCCATCGCCTGTCGCCTCGGCCGGCGAATGCCTGGGACTGGTATGCGTTCCCGCTTGGAGGCAAGGAGTCACCGGCAAAGATACAGAGGCGCCTTCTGATTCAACGCGCACGTGAGACTGCCGTCAAAATGCTTCGGAGCGCGAAGACGTCGGTGGCTGGAGTCCTCAAGGGATTCGGCAAAGGATGGAGTGGTGTCTAAGGGGTTAGGAAGCCCGCCTCCATGATAGCTCGGGCACTATGCCGTAAGTAGGAAACAGGCGGGCAGACGCCACTTGTGGTTTCTTTAGCGGTAAAGCGGCGCTAGAAGTTCATTGATACCTTCCCCGATTCGATACCTTCCCTCATGAAGATGTATGAATACTATTTCCTACAGTGCCGCCGCCCAAATCAACTGCGAAGCCGAGCCTAGCCCCTTAACACCTCAAAAAGTAGACGAGTCAAGGGAGTGGGCCAAAGGCAACAACAATGAAAAAGGCAGCAAGAAGGAAATGGAGAGAGGGACGCCTGATATCCGCACTTAGCAACCCTTGCACTCGCCCGCGCTCCGCCTCGTTATAATATCCTCAACCTAAAACCCTTGGGTAGACCATAGGAAAGACAAGCCCTTTACAACAGAACACGAACCTGTTTCGCCGAGCCGGGAAAAATTCAGGGACCAAATGAAATAAAGATGTTAGAATGAAGGGCCCCAGAAGAACACAAGCGCCAGAAAAATATGGTATGATTTGACTTTCATTCAAAGCTCTTTGAGACTCCTTGGCTTCCCTGCCTTTCCCCGAGAAAGATGTAAATTTTCCCCGCTTGCACCATGCAAATGCAGAAACAAGTGTTTTACTGGCGTGATGTTGACTATGCATGCGAAGAGATATCGAGCAACGGGAAGTGGATCAAAATCCCAGGCTTCCAAAAGAAGCGAAAACGGATGAGAAGTCCGAGGCCTGAACTGAGTAATGGCTGCGCTTCTCACAGAATTACTCGTCTTCAATCGCCAGAATCTCCTTTGTCGTCACCAGCACTGCTTTTGACAGCATGCGCCAGCTTGATCGCCAATTTTTGTGGCCCGTCTTTCCCATTGTTGATGCTCTTTTTTCTCTTGAGCCCCGTGTTGGCACTCGTAGTACTGACATTACTGCCGACGCTGCTGACTGAGGAGCTGCGCCGCTTACTACTCGCAGAAAGCTTTCCAAGCTCGTCTTCATCGTCTTCTTCTCTGCGCCGTTTCTCGGAAAGGCGCTCTGGAGGCGGCGTCGATGGAACTGGCGTCTGGTCTCGCGGCGGTGAGGCCTGTGGAGATGTTGATGTAGGCGGCGTAGGCGGAGCTGCGCTTGCGGAGTCCTGCGCTCGCTCCTCAGTCGACGGTCTGGCCTCGCCAACACCTTCCTGTAACACATCCATCGAGTCTTCATCATCTTCAGGATAGTCGACGAGCGGGCGTGCGCCGTTGGCCATAGGCTTCCCTGCGTGGGATGGCAAAGTTGTTTCTTCTTCTTCATCAGAGCCATTGAAGTATGCTTCTTCTTCCGCATCCATGTCGCGGAGGCCTTGTAGACGTCCACCATTGATGGGCATCCGACCAGGCTCAGTATCGTCGCTGGCGAAAGAGTTATGGGCAGTAGGGTCCGTCCTCTCATGAAGTTGCTCATACCGAAGAATCAGATTCTGGAATGTAGGAACGTAGTTAATGCCCTCCAGCTTCTCTCTGTAGTTTTCTACAAGGTGGTTGATGATAACCTTGATATTCTCGCGCTTGACAAATTCAAATAGTTCTAGGCAGGCCGAATTGAGCAGGTTGTCTCGCGGCATTGTCTCGTAGACGATGTTGAGTATCGGGTCAAACAGCCGGTTCTGGATAATTTGGCGGTTGTGGAATTCGTCGTGAAGCCCAATGCACGTCCGGAAGTATTTCAGCGCAGTAAGTTTAAGGTGCTTTTCGGGGCAAGCCATCAGTTGGGCGACACGGCAGGCAAGGCCTTCTGAGAGAATGAAGAATTTGCTCCGAAAGGAATGCTGTCGGATAAAAAAACAGAGGACCTCCACGAGATGCGAATAGAGTGACACCTCTTGAATAGTAAGGTTTTCCACTGCAGGTAATTAATCGTCTATGGCACGGATCTTCCCTCTATGGTTGACTTACTGGAATCACGACCTTCCAGGTCCTTGAGTGGCTGGAAAAGCTTTTTGGCAGACTCGTCATAGAAATTCTGTATGAAGGTCTCCGTCGGAGCGGTGGGGGCATTACTACGAACCTTGGCAAGAAACTCGCTGTTGGCACGACCAAGTGTTTCCATTGTAGCCGTATTGGCATTAGGGTCGAGGAGGACCTTGATAGCATCGGCCATTTGCGCCTTCACACCTAAATCTGTCTCTACCAGAAGCAGCTCGATTAGGGTGTCCGTGAGTGGCTTGGTCTTGTCGTTTATTGCCTTGAAGATCTGAGTGCGCATCATGATAGCGTCGTGGTCGATTAAGGCGACTAGAATGTCTGTTCCTGCCACGCGCACGGCCGCATCCCTGTGCCGTAGCGCAAACGTGATGACATTGAATAGGCCGCCGCTGAGGAAGTTTGAGTACAAGTTTGCACGTGCTTGTGCCTGCAAGCTCTTTGCTATCGTGCAACATTGTTGGATGAACAGGACAGCGTCTTTCTTCCTCTGGTTGCTGTTCTCCTGGGGGGTAAAAATGCTGAATAACTCCTTGAGAAATGCCTGGTTTTGCTGCAGATGCTGGACAATATCAACCTGATGGAAGAATATGAGCGAGTTTAGAACCGAGAAAGTCGGATCATCGAGAATGCGCGCTAATACGACGTCTTTGAGGTACTGCAGCCGATACGTATAGTGGATCTTCTTCTTGATGAGCGGATCTTCAATCTTCACAACCTCCTTGAATCTTGACTCGTCCGCAAGATACTGCCTGTGGTTTGCCTTGTGGCTTGGGAAGTCGGGATCGTATTCCAGCGCCCCAACCACTCCAATGATGACTTCGTCGGTCACGGCATACTCAATGATAGCTGTGTCGTTCAGCAAGATAAGCGTTTTCATGATGTTGCACAGACGATGCAGGTCTTCCAGGCTTTCCAAGTCCTCAGCCATCTCCACGAGCGGGACAAGCTTCGTTATGTATCCTGCTTGGACAATGAACTTAGCCAATGCGTCGCGGCCTTGGGGGGTGTTGTTCGCGGCGCGCATCATCTGCTCGATATCGGGAAGGTTGCCGAGTTCGGGATCGGGAAGCATGATCGGATTCATGTCCATGACGTCGTCTGAGAGTCCATCGTCTGGTGTCTAGATTAGTATAACGTAATGATGCGTGATGGCTGTATGGAAACTCACCAGCTCCTGAAAGAGAAGTAAGGCGTGATTGCACCTCACTGACGAAGTCCCTAGGAATGTGGTCAGCAAGCTCCCATCATAAGCAGCACTGAGCGCGTCGGCATACCATATTGCCCCACAGCCCTCGGCTTCCTGGAAGCTCAGCGCCATATCGGTACCATTCTGCTCGGTCCACACAATCAGAGTATCTGCGCAATTCTCAGCATGTCCCATCCGCCAGTTCGCGCCGCGGCTTTCTGTTTCACCTTGTTGCTTCTGATATCCATCGTCCTTGGTGACGCGGGTCTCGAGCAGGGTGCGTATGGGCTCGTCTTCGGACTGGACATAGATGCGCGCTTCATCCTGGGAGTGGCAAGGCTCGTCAGCACGTTGCGCGAACGACAGCGGGCGAGCAGGCGGAATGGCGCGCGCGCGCGCGCGACGGGGCGGCGGAATGGCGGATGGGCAACACAACGTACATTCACCATAGTCCCGGTACAGAAACCGGTGCCTCTGTCAAACCAGTCGCCATTCTTGAGCTCGTAGACCTTGACGCGCTTGCGATCGTTTGCTGGCTGCGCGGCCAGGGCCATGGTGGGCGCGAAGCAGCCGTCCTCCCGTCACTCGGGCTACGGGCCGAGGCGGTTGGAGCAGCAATGCGCAAGGCTGGTGCGCCTTGGGTGCAGGTGGTGATGGGAGGGTTGGGGTACGGTGGAGGGTCTGGTACGTCGCGGTCGGGCGAGATGGCGCACGAGACGGCGACGTGGGCTGGGGGCGACGACGCGCGCGCGTACAAACAACGGCTTGGAGTAGGGTGTCCAGGCGCTTGCGAGTAGCCGGGGAGGGTCGGCGCCGGGTCGAGCGATGACAGGCGGTTGAGACGAGATCGACGGAAGGGCGACGTTGGGCGCGTCGTGTCTTGCAGAGGGCCGCGCTCCGGTCGGGGAGGCTTTTGCGTGCTTAGGGGCTGCGGCTGCGGCTAATTGACGAGGCTCGATAGCGAGCGATAAGCGGAGCGGGAGCGGGCTGCCGAGTCCAGGCCAAACCACGGCGTCCAACGGGATGGCTGCAGCGGGCACGCGCGACAGCGGAACGCGGGGTGGAGGGATGGTCTGGCAGAAGAATGACGTCGCTGCTATCGCGAGGACGGAGGCGTTAAGGTTGCAGGACGGACGGGCGGAGTGGCAGCGCGGCGGAGGGCTGGGTGCTGGATGTTGCTCCGCTGGCAGCCTGCCACCCTGCTGCCTGCGTTGGCCTCCTCAAGCTGGTGACGAAACGACTGGGCCACGACGCGACCTGTCCGCCGCCCGGCCGCCCGAAATAGCCTCTGACCACCGCACACGCTGCCTTGGGCCGCCGATCCACTGCAGCTCCCGTCTGCCATCCCTGGTGTGTTGGGTCGACACCGGCGCTTGCAGCCAAATCTAAATCTTATCTGGATCAGATCGTGGTCTCTGCTACGGTCCAGTCTGTTGCTCGCGCCCGCTGCGCCGCCTGTACCTATGCCGGTGCCTGCGTCTGTTCCTGTGCCCAGTGCCAGTGCCACCGTCTGCGCCGCTGGTGCTCGTGCCGGCCTCAGGCTCCGCGCATCAGCCGCACACACAGTTGCTCGCAAGCGAGCGAACAAGCGCGCCGAGTTCCCGGCCTAGCTGACATCTAACTAGCTGCCCCTTCTGGCGCGCGAGTGCTGCTAGACGACCGCGGGCCTGCTGTGCCCGCTGTGCCGCGAGCCTCGACCCGACAAGACCAACGAAGAGAGATGGCGGCGCGGCGGCGTGGCAGGCACATTCCGGACCTCTGGATGGGCCCCCAGCAACCCTCCGCACCCTCTGCTGTGAACGGCGAAGGAGCACGACGCACCCGCACCCGCACGTGGCAGACCCAGCAACTGGACTGTCGGTGCCTCGATACAATGCCAATATCGACGCCAATATTCCCTTCACTACCCCACAGTCGTGTTCTGCGTGAGCGGTGGATATCGAGGGGTTTCTGCGGTATCACCGAACTCAGAGGTGCGCATCCACCTTGACATCCATCCACGTGTGCCTGCGCTCGAGCTTCTGCTCATCTGCCGTTTGCTGTCTGCCGCCGCGCAGCTCCACGATGCAGAGCCACAAGAAGCACGGCGCCTGAGGCTTGCAGTCAATCGACGCTCAGGGCAATAGCCTGGTCCATTGCGGCCTGTCCCGGGCGCCGGGTGCCCAGAACGGCCAGTCTGTAGGCTCGAGGTATCCAGATCTGGCCATTGACGCACGACAGGCGGAGTCCGACCGCCTTGGGGCTCCGTACCTGTGCATCTTATCGCTTCGCAGTGTTCAGCCGCTGCGGCCTGATGGAGCATCTCCCGGCGCCTGCAGTATCTATCGATTTGCTCAGCTGCCACCGCGTATCAAGTTTGACGAGCAACGCTGCCGCTCGACACGTGCCGGAGTCAATATTAGACGCAAGCATGGGCGAGGCAGCATCCAATGCAGAGCAGCAGTCGCACCACCAGCAGTCAGCGCAACTGCTCGTACAGGCGCGCTTTAGGGAGGTGGTGTTTCGCGGCACCAGCCTCCCGCAAGGCCGTTCAAGCCATTGTAGCTGTCTGCGACTGCAAGCGTCCCAACCGCCGCTCAACTGTGCGGCGAAGGAAGCAAATTTCCCGAAATGGAAACGACGGAGAATGCCCGAGTCATTGTTGAGCGTGGCCAGGCGATTTGCTGCTGGAAGGCTGCGTCCGATCAGCTTAGCCGGCCGAGCCGCGGGCTTGGATGGGAGCAGTACGAGCCCGTCAAGCCCGTCAAGCCCGTCAAGCGACTAAGGAAAGCTTAGAAGCCACAGACCGCTAAAGATATGCCCCCCTGCACCTGCGTGGCGCCAATGTGACGGTAAGCCTGCCTGGCCCGCTTCAATAATCCTGGATGAATCCCACGTATGTAAGAGACGCCGCTGCTGCCATTCGTCTCGTAAATTGAATCCTCGCCGCCCCTCACCCCGCTCGAAGCCTTCCCGAAAGCAAGAAGAATCTTCTCTCAATTCCACTGCTGCTATCCTTGAGGTGCTTCTGTGTTTCGCCCAGTCTCCCTGGTCTCTCTCTCTCTCTCTCTCTCTCTCTTTTTGGCAGCTCCAGCCTTAATTTGGACGCGACGGAGTACTGGCACCTTGGCCCAGCTGTCTTGATCTAACAGATTGCTTGTATCCGCCGGCTTTATCCATCGGGTCTAGTGGCTTCTGTGGACTTTGACGTCCAGAACTTTGCCATCCGCGGTTTGCCAGCATTTCGGTTGAGCCGCATTCGGACAGAAGCCTGTCGGCTGCCGTCCGAACCACGGTTCCTCCAAACGCTTTTGCTGCAAGTTCAACCGACAGCAACGTGGATAAATAACCTTCTCTCTTCTGAATTCCCGGGTTCAATAGACAGCCATCGCCATCCCCGCCCTTGCCAGCATGTCTCTTTTCGCCAAAGTCAAGAAATCAAAGAAAGCTGCCGACCAGCAAAAAGATACATCGGCCTCGAAAGCAATGCCAGCAAACAAACCCACCGCGGCACCGGCTCCCGTCCGCCCCAACTTACCTCGTGCTTCTTCTGATTTCTCGACTGGCTCCCCGGCTTTCCCGAAGAACACCTATACTCCTCAACGCCCCAGCAACCTCCGCACATCAAGCAGCGCTTCCGTAAGATCCTTGCCAGCCATGCCACTCATGACCAGGAGCGCTGCTAGTGAGCCCAACCTTCCCTCCCGAGGACGTACTGGCCGTCCAAACAGCGACCTTTCCATCGACTCCGTCATGATGTCCCGCAGCCAGAATCCGAGCCCTAGTGGCCGTATGCTCCTGCAGACGAGGCAAGCAGATTTCCAGCCGACAGTGTACACATACGACCCCAGCAAGGCTCCAGCTCTCTCAGGCAGAAAGAGACAATACCGTTCACACCACTCCAAGCCACCAACGCGGGCGTCATCGTTTGTGAGGAGTCCGCACATCTCCACCATGATGGAGGAGACTGAAGAAGGTAATACTATACATCATAGCGGTTCGGATCTGTGTCTAACCAACTTCACAGTTGAAGAACAAGCCGAAAGCTCCTCTTCCTCGATGAAGTCGAATGAGAGCGATTCTTCCACACAATCACGTAAGTGCCAGTGAATCTTCTCAATGCATCCGGTAACTAACCACCAAGAGCAGAATACCTGGAGATGGCACGAACTGCCAGCAACCGCGTGCAGCAACAGGAACAGGAATCTCCAGTACCGGAGATCCCGGCCCGCAATCCAGCAAGGAACAGCGTGAGCTCTCGGCGAACTTCGACGGCGAGCAACGCTGAAATCAGGATTGATTCTGCTCGGCCTAGTCCTCGTAACACTTTCCACGAGAAGACACCTGGCATTTCGTCCGCGTCAATCAACCGCACGGAATCGCCCGGCACAAAATCGAAGAAGCGCAACTGGTTCAGCAAGAAGCGTGCTTCTGGCCCCGTAGCAGCGCACTGAGCTCAAACGCATCAACACGGATCCTTGGACACGAATGGCAAAAGATCCGCTGGGGCGGAGTGGGACTGGCTGCAAGAGTGGAGCGACGATCACTGTTCTATTTTCCTTTCTACTACTTGAGGCAACATTTTCCTGTTCAAGGAGTCGCTTTCGGGGCCGCGTGGCCGTGGATGCTAAGTACACAGCTGAGCATCTCGCGTGGAGTTCTATGTCTTCTTAGCGCCGGCGTTCATGTTTGAACAGTCTTGGGTCAGTTGTGGCTTCTCTCTCCATTTCCCTTTTGGAACATCTTTGGCGACATACCAACCTATTTCGGAGCTGCGGCTGAACAAATGTGGGCTCTCTTGTACGCGTTACGGCATGTACATCAAAAACATCTATCCAAGCTATCTCCATTTTGACAGGGCTGAGGCAAGCCACACTCATTCTGGGGTTGCCACAGCGCTCGTGCTTCAAGAAGATGCAGAAATGGACTGATCGAGGCAGCCCTTGGGACCGGAGATTCCCAGCTCCATCGCGTCCGGCCGCAAAGCACTTTCTTCCGGGATACGGAACGAGCGGATCGCGACGAAAGAGTCGCGCAGATGCAGTTGTGGGGTGCTTAAGGGGGGCGCCGGACATGTACGCGAGGCGATAGTGACCTGAACGAGGGGGGCTGGACCGGGCTGGACGAGAAAGGCAGAGCACGGATCCCTTAAGCGAGCAGCTTCACCACGTTTACAGCTCGGTGGGCCTTGCCAGAGCCCGCCGGATTTGGAATGGACCGCGTGGTGCGTTCTAGAAGTAGGGCCCAGGAGTTTTCACGTACCACACAATCTGTGTAGACGCCGTGATCTCTCTGCTCTGTTTAGTTCATACTCAATCAATCGCGCTCCACGTCACCAGACATCCTCGCACGTTGAGCAGCAAAGTCATGCCTGGCAGCCTACCAATAATTACGTCAGGAGCGGCAGGAAAGCATTCTTCTCAGATCCCGCATCAGCCTTGAGGGGCCGGAGAGTGGCTACAGCAAAAGTACCTTGACTGATGAGCCAGCCACTCCCAGGCACCCAACCTGCCAGCGCATCGCCCATCCCTTGCTTTTGGACCCCACGGCAGACGGTCAGCAGCCGGGCCGGCGGGAATTCCCCGAGTGCGGAAAAGTAAGAGAAGAACGAAGCAAAGCCCCGAAGAACCCTATCGCCATCTGGCGAGCCAAGATCGTCAGGCCCTCCATAATAGCTTACCTGAGTGCCGGGATCAGGGACTGCGGGATCTTCTCCTTCCTCGAAAATCCGGCAAAGATTGTCCCAAGAGCGCCCCCGACCCTGGATCGCTCGCACCCACCACAATTCCACGCGAAACCGTATGTCAGCCAAGCGATGACATGTAACCGCGAGGTCAGACGCCGGTTTCAACAAGTTTTCCCTGTTCGCTGCGCCCGTTTCGCCATTGCGGACGTCCGCAAATCATTGCGGTATCCAGACGCACACCCGAGCCGCGCCCTTCTCAGATTACTGCGGCAAGCAGCGGAAAGGCTCGCCGGACTTCATCGTTTTATTGAAAAGGCCAGGATTTCGCAAGGGACATGACTTTCTCTCCTTGCTTATCCAGTTCCCCCCCTCTCCGATACCCGCCATCGAGCACCTTTGCCTCTTCCCCCACGGAACAATGCCGGTATCGTCAGCCAGCCATTTGCACACTTGCTGGGCGAAAGCCCTACTCGAGATCCCTGCATTATGTCAACTTCATCACCGATGATCCATGACCGGCGTGCAGAATTGCAATGGCCCAAGCAGAAGCACGCTATTGAAAGTGCCGGCGCCGCCTCCGCGCGGCACACGGGATGGTTCCGTTCGATGGCGCAAGCCGGCCGCGCCGGGGCGTGATGGCGGCGGCGATGGCGACGACAGGAACGAAGGTAAAACGGGGAAAAGGAAAAAAAAAAAAAAAGAGATACGGGGTGTGCCACGGCAGGAGTTTTTCTTACCTGTTCCGCAGCTCGGCGCGAGGAGCTAAGGCAGAGGCTACGCTTAGTTGGAGGTAGGTACCCGATGCGAGGCCGGCGACGCTAGCTTGGGCGGAAGCTGGCTCCTTCGTGTGGTGACGGAGGTGCAGCAACACCAGCACCTGGGTAGATAAGCCGTAAGGCAAGGCAGCCGTTGAGACTGCCCGGGGGCTTTTCGGATTCGGCTAAGACAAATTCCAAGCATTTGCGGTCTGGAGGAGGATAAGCCTGTGGGAGATTGAGTCGCGAAGGGAGATGAGTGCGGGGCGCAGGATCGGCGGGAGGATTCAAAGGTCAGCGCGAATATACGAAGGACGGCAAAAGAGGGATATTTTTGGCGGCGGCAGGGAAAGCGTTCGCGGCGGGCGGCGAGCGAAGGGCGAGAGCTTGTTCGGAAACTTGCTGCATCTGGAGGTCATCTTGCGGAGGCAAGGCAGAATACGAACGCCGCACCAAGCAACGATACTGCAGATGATTCGTGGTGCCTACTTGGCTCTGGGTACCTAAGATTGCTTTGCGGCAGATCCTCCGGCTTGGTGTTACTCTTGAGATGAGCTGATTATGAGGCTGTTGTTCAAAAAGGCCTCTCACCCCGCCATCTCCATTCAATATCTCGAGGAAGCGAGAGATGAGGTCTCGTGGACGGTTTGAGGAGTTCCATGAGATCCTCAACCTGGATGTTCCTCTTCCGTGCGCCGTCAGCACGAGTCAGACAGCTCTTATCGCCCGATATCAGCAGCTTGTCCAGAATTGACTTACCTTCCTCCCGTTCTATCTGCAGCTTTCGTCCCACGTTTGAAACCAGCCCCTCCTTGGTCGCCTGAGGCATTCAACACGTGCATGGCCCATCCTCACCTCCAGCCCATCTTCTCCCAGAGCAGCAGAGCCCTGCCCTCCGCCCACCCTTCTAGAAGCCTGCCAGCCGCAGAACGCTGGACGGGCAGCTCCGACAGGCCAGCCCCAGAGAGGCAACGCGTCGCCGGCCGCGTCCCACCGATCTTCACCCTCTCCGCCCCCGACCCACCAACCAGAACGCGTAGCACGCTCTTGGCGGGCGGAAAAGTCGCCATGCTTTTGCTCTTTTGCCCCGAGCCCAGAGGTCGAGATGCGCCTGAGTCGCGCGTTTGAATAAAAAAGAAAAGTGCGCCGCGCCGCACCACACCACACCACCACTATTGCTCTCCCTCTCCTCCTCTTCCCCTCACGGGACACCCGCCAACAAACGAGCGAGCGACTTCTGGAGCTTTGCGCTTGCTACCCGTTTTAAAGCTCCAAACACTCCTCTTGCGCAGTTGCCGCATCCATTTGACACCCCCGCTGTAGTCCCACTGCCGATCGAGCTGTGTAACGTCAGGCCTCTGGTCGCGAAGTGCCGTTCAGCCTTATACCCGCAAGTCGTGCGAGACAAAGTAGCACGAAGCGCAAACGAGGGTTAAGAGAAGGGATCTCAAATTCCAGAAGCGGTCGTATATCCTGGACTCAGCAGAGACCTTGGAATCACGATGGCATCCACCGAGATCAGCACCTCCGCCACCGCGGCGCGCCCCTCGTCGAGCGAGCAGCCGGAGATAGAGCACTACAACGGCGCAGCCAACGACGAGAACAAGGCCGGCGCCATCATCGAGACCAGCGCGACGTCCGGCGAGAGTCCCGCGCCGGAAGAGAAGCAGTCGCGGTGGCGCTGGGTCAACATCCAGACGACGTACTTCAAGACGCGGTACTTCTGGTATGCGCTGGTGCTGGGGCAGATCCTGGCCCTGTGCATCACGTCGACGAACACGTTCACGACGCTGCTCAGCCAGAAGGGCACGTCCATCCCGGCCTTCCAGACCTTCTTCAACTACGTGCTGCTCAACATCGTGTACACGCCGTACACGGTCTACAAGTACGGCTGGCGGCGCTACTTCCAGCTGCTGCTGAAGGACGGCTGGCGCTACTTCATCCTGTCCTTCCTCGACGTCGAGGGCAACTACTTCGTCGTGCTCGGCTACCGCTACGCCACCATCCTCAGCCTGCAGCTCATCAACTTCTTCGCCATCGTCGTCGTCGTCGCCATGTCGCTCATCTTCCTGCACGTCCGCTACCACCTGACCCAGTACCTCGGCATCCTGATCTGCATCGGCGGCATGGGCGTCCTGCTCGCCTCGGACAGCATCACCGGCTCCAACGACACGGGCCCGGCCGCCGACCAGCTGAAGGGCGACCTCTTCGCCCTGCTGGGCGCGACGCTGTACGGCCTGTGCAACACCTTCGAGGAGTTCCTCGTCTCCAAGCGGCCCGTCTACGAGGTCCTCGGCCAGCTCGGCTTCTGGGCCATGCTCATCAACGGCGTGCAGGCCGCCATCTTCGACCGCGCCAGCTTCCGCAGCGCCACCTGGGACTCGGCCGTCGGCGGCTACATGACCGGCTACACCCTCATCCTCTTCCTCTTCTACAGCCTGGCCCCCTTGCTCTTCCGCCTCGCCAGCGCCGCCTTCTTCAACATCTCCCTGCTCACCGGCAACTTCTGGGGCGTCATCATCGGCATCCAGGTCTTCCACTACACCGTCCACTGGATGTATCCCATCGCTTTCGTGCTGATCATTCTTGGCTTGTTCGTCTACTTCTTGTCTGAGAGTGTTTTGGGAGAGGCTAAGAAACCATGGTTGGGCGATAACCAGGAAGAGGGTGTTGCCGGCGTGGGTACGGCAAAGAGGATGCAGGAGAATCCGAGTGCTATTGTCTAATGTGTCCACACTGGATAATATGGATATTGCTAACATAACGAGTCCATACGTCACTTCACGTGCACAAGCAATAGCCTAAATTATTCTCGTGATTCCTGTCATTGATATAGCTCGTTATCATCCTGTCTGTGAGGAAAAGTGGTACCGATACTAGACTCGCAGGAAATCACGCACTTTTACTCGGCGTGTATCGTATTGGCCCACCATCTCGTAGAAATCCGCCCTGTGCGCTAGAACCCTACTCAAGAAAACCTAGGGAATGCCTCTTGATGCGAAGATGCCGAAATGGAAACTCTACGTCGAAGAGGTGGTGGCTGTTCATACTCACTGCTTGCAACGGGCGCAACAATGTGCAGGGTTAATTGGCCTCCAAATGGACAGCATTGTGGGTCTCGCAAGGGTCAGTAGCGAAATAGATGTTGCAGTGTTCCCAGTCGATGTCGTTTTGAAGTTCTACCTTGAAGTAGGCGGCATCAGTGATGTTGGTGAATCGGAATTCGATCACACGAAGCTGCAAATTCAATCAATAAATTGAAGACATCGTAAGGAGAAGAGAACTTACGCCTTTTGGATTGGCACCCTGGACAACGCGCTCGACCTTGCGGTTCTTTGCTGAAGCGAGCGTCACAAGCGCATTGTGACCCCAGTCTGCGTCAGCACCAACAGCACGAACACAACGGGTATGGCCAGCATCAAAGAATCCACGGAGCTTCTCGTTCACAGTCATGGGGTCACCCATCTCAACCCAAACAATACGGTTGCCGTCGCCTGGGCAGTTGATGCCATTGGCAGTGTCCACAAAGTACTTCTCGCAGTCCTGACCACGCATGAAGAGAACCCATGCGAAGGAGTTTCCGGGGGTGTAGTCAATCTTCTCGATGCGTCCACTCCAGACCAATGACTGGACACTGGTGAAGGTTGAAGTCGTTGGAAGGTTTGACAGCTTGACCAGACGCTTCTGGGCGCCTGCAGAGGTATTAGCAAAAATCAGAAAGTCATCTTTGTTCCTTACCACCAAAGGGCCTAGACTCCCGGGAGGGCCACTCGTCGAATTTGAACTTGTTTTCGAGGTTCTTAGAGTCAGTCTTCTTGTGTGGGATTTGAGTCCGCTTTGTGCCAGCCTTCGCCTCATTTTCCTCTGCCTTGCCAGGCTTGTTATCTGAAACCTTAGCTGTGGAAACGGCGTTCTCGTTGCCGTCTTCATTCATCGTGGCTTCTGGAACTTTGGTAGTCTCCCTCGACGCCTCTAAGGCCTTCGCAGGCGATTCGTCGCCAACGGTAGTCTTGCCATTCTCAGGAGCGTTCTCAGAATGCTTGCTAGCGTAGTTGGAGGAAGCCACGGGGTCGAGAGCATCAAGCATATCGGCTGACCTGATGGACTTCTCTTCTACCTTCTTACGCATGTTGGCGGCACGCTCCATGATAAACTCGCTTTCGCTTTGAAGCTCAGCACATTTCTTGTTGTTGGCCTCGATTTGAGCATTGATGGTGACCTCGATGTCTTTCAACTCCTGGTATTCGTTTTTTGCGCGCTTCACAGTCTCTTGAGCTACCCCGAATTGAGCTTGCTTCTCGCATATCTGGGAGAGGATCTCGTCTTTGCGGAGGTTGGCCTCCTCGATCTCTTTCTGAATGTCCAGTCGTTGCGTCTGGGTCCTGGTTAGACCCTCCTCCTCCATTTGATCTACCTTCTCAAGCAGCGAAGTACGAAATGCCGCTTCTTCAGCCTCCTCCTTCTCACGCTGAAGGAGTTCAGCCTCAAGACGTTCAGCTTCACGGCGTTTGACTTCTTCTTTCTCGCGCCTGAGGCGCTCGACTTCCTCCTCCTCGCGCTTGCGACGTTCGGTTTCTTCCTGTTCACGCTTACGACGCTCAGCTTCCTCTTGTTCACGCTTACGACGTTCAGCTTCCTCCTGTTCGCGTTTGCGGCGTTCAGCCTCTTCTTTATCACGCTTGAGGCGTTCAGCTTCCTGCTTCTGGTGTTCAATGCGCTCAGCTTCAAGTCGCACAGCTTCCTCTTCGGCTTTCTTCTTGTCCTTCATGCGAGCCTGTTCTTCATTCGCAGCGTTCTCTGCAGCCATGATCTCACGTCGACGGTGCTCATCGCGCTTCACAGTAGCAGGGTCGCGGCGCGCACGCAGCATAGAAAGCCGGGCATCGATCTCAGCCTGGCGAGCAAGAGTTTCCTGGGTGCGCTTGTTCAGGTCAAACTTGACCTTGTCCTGCTGCTGGGTCTGATCAGCAGGAGCGTACCTGCTCATTCCCAGGCCGCTGTTGTCGTTGGATATTCCAGGAGCCATGGTGGCGCCGATTGAGCTTGCTCTCAATGTCTGCGGCAGAGCATGAATTGGCAGCGCGTGCCGACCTTTGTCGATGTGCTTAGGGGTATTGCCAGGATTATAAGCCGAGTCTCTGTGTGTGTCCTTGGAACGTTTCTCGTTGGAAGCGAAAATAATCGCTTCGGAATGGAGTGCTTGTGTACGGTCTGCGATTCTCATCAGATCGATATCTCGTGAAAGAGTGGATGTTAATTTTTGCGCCTTCTCGCTCAGGTTACAAGTACTTGCATCCAGAAGTGGAAGCCGTAGCGTGATCTTCCACTACACTCCAGGATAAGGTAGGTCATGCGTGTTCTTTCTTACCTTGGTCGAGAGGGGGTGGGACTTCACGGTTGGATGCGTGGCAGTGAATAGCGTCCTTGGAGGAACTGTTCTGGGCGCCCGTGGCAGAGGCTGCCAGTGAATCAGGGAGGAAGATATTCTTCTGTGGGGTGTTCGTTTTGTCTTGAAGAGGCGGCAGGTGGAATGGCTTGAAAGAACCGATTTCCGGACGGTCTGTTGAGAGGCCGCTCAGCGATACCGAGGATCCCTTACGGGTGGACCGCTCGACAGAGTCGAGGCTGAACTTGATGCGATGCAAATAGCCTGAGAGATTCTCACTGAGAGGGGAGTTAGCTACAGTTCGGTTCCATGTTGAATTAGCCATGGTGTAGCAGCCAGAGCCGCATGAGTGTTGAAGAGCTGATTTAGGTGGAAATGGATGGCAGTACTCACAGGAGGCAATCTGCAGGAGAAGTGACAAGAGGAGGGCGGTGGTAGTTAAGGAGGAAAGGACGAGAGCGAGAAGGCGCGGCAGCGTGTTGTTTACAGCAGCGGCGACAACACTGCACGCGCCTGCCTGATGCAGGCAACGAGAGTATCGCAAGGCACCGCAAGGCAGGCACAGGCAGGCCAGTGCGTCCGCTGCCAGCTCTCAGCGGTCTCTAGCCAAGCGGAAGTTGACCAGAGCTTGCGAACAATGTGCTTTCCAACGATCAGCGAGCCGGCACACACCTGCTATCGCCCTACAGAAGCCTTGCGCCCTCATCCAGTCCTGAAGAGATTTATGGAGCGGAAACCGTGGGTCAGTAGACGGGCATCTTTGCGATTCACCTCTGACTGGACTTCTCCGTCTCCGGCTGCCGTATCTACGAGTTTTCGACCAGAAACCTCCAAGCTCTTCTTTGATCCTGTTCCATCCCACTTAGGTTCCATTACTAATTCCTCTAAAAGACACACACTTCAGTAGTTATCCACTCCAAATGTAGGGATGTAGAAAGAATTTCGAGAAAAGGAAAAGTAGATTGTTACGATGCAGAGCATTCATTCCTTGCTCACATGACAGCATGCTTTAATCGCAAAATGTTTATTAACATACAATTACCAAAGAGTACAACAGATTCAACAACCACACAAACCCAACCCAAAAAAAAAAAAAAAGAAAACGAAAAGGAAGGGGAAGTAACCAATTCTGAGCTCAGTGCCTTCTATTTCCCTTTATTCCAATACATGTGGAGGTGGGTGTTTCTAACATCTACTTAGATAAGAACGCTCTGCATATTTGAAGAGCGGATGCCTTTATGCCTTCACGAAATAGTTAACCGTCAAAACAGGGGCAGACTGCTTGTGCCTCGCTAGATAGCGGTCGGAATGCACCACTAGCGTTGGGCCCGAAAAGAACCGTGGTATGTACTGTTCGTTGGGTAGCCTGCGCCTTCGCGCATCCGCATGATCCGCGTCGCAGGTGGAACCAGGTGGCTCCAGGGGGTTTTAAGCATTCTCCTGGCCCTTTCCCGCAACAGTTGCGTTATCGATAGGTTGCTGTTCCAGGGACACGCGTATCCGCATGGCGACCGTCGAACCAGCGAAGACATCCGATCAAGCCACAAAACGGCCGGTCCCGTATTGCTTAGTTGTGCAAAGCATATGCTAAACACAAACAAAATTAGTACGAATACGGCTAAGAGCGGAGAATCATGTGGAAGTGCCACTTTGACCCTCGCCGGCCAATGCACGCGCCTGAGCAGGCTTTCCCAACAGTGGTGGTAATGCTGCGGTGAGCGTTCTGCCCACGATGCGCCCAAGCGCAGTCCGATAGGGTAACGGTAGTGGAAAGCTGGCTGAGCTCAGCCTCGAAACGGCCACGCAAGATCAACGGGCGCAGGATCACGCGCGGCGCCGGATGCGGATGACCACGCCCAACTCCGGCGGTCCATGGGCGTCGGAGGATATCAGTACGACGTAGTCGGTAGCAGGCTGGTGGAGCTGCTGGAGGCTGGAGGTTGGCGGCTGCGGGGCGTCTACCTGCGAGCTGGGCTGGGCTGGGCGCAGGCACAGGCGGCGGGGCCAGTTTTGTGTGCTCTCCACGCAGGGACCTGAGCGCTGCGCAGGACGCACCCATGCGCCCGCGCGCCCCTAAGCAGCAGCGTCTGCGAGCGAACAGACCCTTGAAACTCGCGTCCAAGGCTCAATCCGTCGCCGCAAACGGCCGTCGCAATCTTAGAGTGCTAGTGTAGGTCCATTTGAGACGAGCCCCGTGCGGCCGCCTCCCACCAACCGCCCGCCGCCCGCGCTCAAGGCGACTCGTGGTCGGCGAATTTCGCGCAATTGTCAACCTTTCCAGCCAATGTTGTGCGAGGCTACCCTCGCAGGGGCTTCAGCTGCGCGTTGCTCCAGGCCAATCTCCGCATAGCTGCGGTACGCGCACGCTGCGCACTGCCCCATCATCTGCGCATCCCTCCACCACCCACCGACAAGCAGTGCCACAGCCTTCTCGCTCTCTCGCCTAGTTTTCCTAGGCCCCCAGCCAACCTGTCTCTTCCCTCTTATTATTGCGTTCTCTCCTCCGTCATCATTCCTGTCGCTCTCTTGCCTGCTTTCTGTCGCCTTCCGCGCCTAGTCCTTCCTCCGGCGACCTCGATTCTGCCCGTCGCCGCGCGGATGCTCCGAATTCGATCATAAAATGCCTTTCAACCTCTCCCTGTCCCGCTCGCGCGCTCCGCGCTACGAGCCCGTCCGCCCTTCCTCCTCTTGCTCTGACGACTCCGAACGCTCTTTCCCTGATGCATACTGCGATACGCCCAAGACCGAGGACTTCTCTGACGTTGCGGAGCGAGCAGCGCGATGGGTGCCACTACAGTACATGCCTGCCATCAGAGGCAGCCATCTCAACGACGTCTATCGCTACAGCAGCATGGCGAAGCCGCGTAGACCGCGGCGGACAATCCTGCGCTGCGTCTTCTGGTCCCTGGTTTTACTTCCTTACATTCTCTGTCTCCTTGTTGTCACCACCATGGTCCTGAGACCATCATATACGCACGCGCCGGCGCACTACAACGAGCTGCGAGAACGGGCCACGCAGTCACTTGCGGCGGGCCGCGGAAATATCAATAATGAGAAGGTCTTCATCGCATCGAGCATCTACGACGATGAGGGCCTGTTGGTTGGTGGGGCGTGGGGCAAGGCCGTCTTGGACCTGGTGGATCTGCTGGGTCCGGACAACGTCTATCTCAGCATTTACGAGAACGACCCCGACCCCATGGCCAACGACGCACTGGAGCAGTTCAAGGAGAGAGTGACTTGTGAGCAACACTGATCCTATGGAAAAATTACCCCGTTTAACTAATCCGATAAGGCAACTCCTCGATCGTTGCAGAGCATCTTCCCTTGGACGACGTCCGCCGAGTCACCTTGCCTAATGGCGAGAGGCGGATCAAGCGGATTGCCTACTTGGCAGAAGTCCGAAATCGCGCCCTTCGCCCCTTGGAAGACGCCGAGGTCACGTTTGACAAGGTGCTTTTCCTCAACGACGTGTACTTCGACCCCGTGGACGCTGCCCAGCTCCTCTTTTCCACAAACCTGGACGGAAAGGGACGCACGAACTACCGCGCCGCATGTGCCGTCGATTTCATAAATCCATTCAAGTTTTATGACACCTTTGCCTCTCGGGATCTGGAAGGCCACAGCATGGGTCTGCCATTCTTCCCCTGGTTTCCGGATGCTGGATATGGAGATACACGACAAGACGTTATTGAGCAAAAAGATGCCGTGCGTGTTCGCAGCTGCTGGGGCGGTATGGTCAGTTACGAGGCCAAGTGGTTTCAATCCACTGAAGCCCTCGCTTCGACTGATCCTTCCGAGGGCACGGCTTGGGGAGTCGCTACGGCTGCTGGCCGTGAGGACCCACAGGTCCCGGCAAACAGTTCCGCAATTCGCTTCCGCTTTGAGGACCGTACATACTGGGACGCATCCGAGTGCTGCCTCGTCAATGCGGATATCCAGAAACCTCGTGATCCCAAGGACCCACATGCTCCCAGTGGGATTTACATGAACCCCTACATCCGCACCGCGTACGACGAGCGGACCCTATCGTGGCTCTGGCTGACGCGCCGGCCTGAACGGCTCTACTCCCCAATCCACGATATCCTGAACTGGTTTGTCGGCCTCCCTAGCCTCAACCCACGGCGTCTGCAGGAGCCCGGCCAGGAAGTGACGGAAAAGGTTTGGGAGTACAACAAGCCTTACGAAGAGGGCAAGGACATGACTGGCCAGTGGAAAGAAGTCAAGGCGGTCGCCCCGCCTGGATTCTTCTGCGGAAGTAGAAAATTGCTTGTTCTGGGCGAGAAAGAGGGCGAGCCGAAGTGGATGAAGCTCCCGACACCACCGGAGATCATTTGAGTCTTCCATCACTTCCCTTGATAGTTTCTTGTCTATATTGTTCCACCCGTCATACTTCTAGAATCACTTGGCGTTATACTGGCTTAGATGGCATGGCTTAGATGCTACGCCAGATGCATAGCGGAGGCGTTTTTACCCGGGAAAGATTGATATTGAACGATTTGGGGCGCCGGAAGAGCTCCTCAATGGAATCGGGGATACAGAAGGAACCGGCTTACAGATACCAAGGCTTGCATGGCTGATGAAGCGGCCCACGACCGCAAGACTTCTTTTGTCACATTAACCTATTGTAATTTGCCAAGAGTAGAATTCCATCATTTCTCCACGATTGACGCGCCACACTCCGATCACGCAAGGACCACCAATCTTGATATCTGCTTGGCTTTTCTGGGCTTCGGGAGTCTGTAAGAACGCATTGTCGGGATTCAAGGCAGGAGAGAGCTTCGTATCACGTGATTCGTACCGAAACTGCATGGGCGGCTGCTGTGAGAGCCCAGCAACAAAGACGTCACCACATGGATCCTGAATCTGGACCAAAACCTATCGCAACAGGACTTCGTGGATATTTGAAAGATTCGGAGGGCTCTGCCGGGCTGAGGCGCTCGATAGGAGACTTATGATGATGACAGGACCTTGGAGGATCACTTTCAGCCGCGCCGGGAGCGATTGTTGGGAGCGAAGACCCGGGCTTCCGGGCTATCGTCTATCATCATGATGCTAATGATTTTCACGTGCTAAGCCCTTCCCAACATCACTCCACCCGTCGTATCCCCTCCTTGCGCGTTATTACCTTCTCAAATCAAATTTTCTGGTGCAATTGGGTCGGCCCTGAACAGTATGGAGAGGTAAAAGGAAACGATGGATTTTTCCGGTATCTCCGCCCACCCTTCTCTTATCCTCGCAGCCGGGCTGTTTCTAGTATACGGGATCTATGGTGCCGTGTACCGGCTGTACCTCAGCCCAGTTGCGCGCTTTCCCGGTCCGCGTCTCGCAGCGTTGACATTCTGGTATGAGTTCTACTACGATGTGGTGCGCTCTGGGCGGTACACCTGGCGCATCGCGGAGATGCATGAAAAATATGGTAAGTTTCTTCCAGTATCCCAGGTTTTTTTTTTTTTTCTCTACCTCAAACTCACACATATCAATCAACAGGCCCTGTGGTCCGCATCAATCCGTACGAGCTTCACGTAAATGTTCCAGACTTCTATGAGAGCCTGTACGCATCGGCCGCGAGCGGGCGGCGCACGGAAAAGTGGCCGTGGTCGGCTAAGATGTTTGGGACCACGCAGGCTGCCGTGGGGACGTCTTCACACGAGTTGCATCGCATCCGCCGCTCTGCCTTGAATCCCTTCTTTTCCAGACGCAGCGTCACGAAGCTAGAGCCCGTCATTCAAACGAATGTGGATAAGCTGAGAGAACGGTTATATACGTTCGCGGACACAGGCAATCCTGTGAATTTGACTGATGCTTTTACGGCGCTGAGTGCGGATGTAATCGGCGACTTCGCGTTCGGGAGAGACTATGGGTTCTTAGATACGGAAGATTTCAATCCAGGGTGGCATAAGCTAATGCTCGTGAGCGGTCCTCGATCTTTCTCTTTACGAAGACATTAACGGTGCCGCGTGCTGATCCGAGAATTCTCACAGGATCTGAGCAAAAGCACACATCTGATGAAGCAGTTCGGCTGGCTCTACTTCATCCTGACATGCATTCCGCAAAGGCTGGTTTCCATCATCCATCCACTGACCAAGGAGCTGTTCGACGTCCAAAATGGCATCACCGCGCAAATTGAGGAAATTAAATCCAGCAAGACCCCCACCGCCTCAAAGAAGACCGGCAAAGACTCCACCCGTCCAACCATCCTCCACGATCTCCTCACCGGCCCCAACAACCTCCCACCGGCCGAGCTCGCCACCCGGCGCCTCACCGAAGAAGCCTTCACCCTCCTCGGCGCCGGCACCGTCACCACCGCCCACACCCTCGCAACGACCCTCTACCACCTGCTCGCCGACCGCCGCCGCCTCCGCCGCCTTCGCGCCGAGCTGGCAGCCCTCTGCGCGTCCCTGTCCCGCGGCGCCCAACCCGCCTGGACGCGCCTCGAGCAGCTACCCTACCTCTCCGCCGTGCTGGCCGAGGGCCTGCGCCTCAGCTACGGCGTCAGCCACCGCCTGCCGCGCATCTTCCCGGACGCGGCGCTCCGCGTGCCCGGCGCGTCGGACGGGTCGCCGCTGGTCGCGACGATTCCGCCCGGCACGCCCGTCAGCATGACGCAGATGTTCCTGCACGAGGACCCGTCCATCTTTCCGGAGCCGACGGCGTTCAAGCCGGAGCGCTGGTTGGACGGAGATGAAGGTGCGGCAGCGGCGTCGGAAGAGGAGAGGACGAAGAGGAGGGAAGAGCTGGTGCGGATGAGGAGGTTCTTGGTGCCGTTCAGCAAAGGGACGAGGCAGTGTGTCGGGATGAATTTGGCGTATGCGGAGATGTATCTGGGACTGGCTGGGTTGCTCAGGCCGGGGCTGGAGTTCGAGTTGTGGGAGACGAGGGAGGAGGATGTGAGGTGTGCGCATGATTGGTTCAACCCGGCGCCCAGAGTGGGAAGTAAAGGCGTGAGGGTGATGGTGAGGAGGGGGGGTGTGAGTCAGTGAATAAATTCCTTTGGATAAGAGTTTCAGCGTGGGTAAGGTGAGATGCGTGGTAGACGAAGGTGTAGCCACCGAATCAACATAATGAAGAGGGACGGTGCTGGCGCTAGGGAAAGGAAAGGCCGGAAAGAAACTCAGCCCATGTGCGAGAAAGAGACCAGCTCAAGCTTTCTCAGATCCTCAGTGTCAATGGTGGAAGACCCTTTTATAGAAGGCCAGGTGGCCCGAAGCGTCGGTGCGTTTCCTGATCCAGTAATAGAGACTTACTAGAAAAAAAAAAGGCAACGAGTCCGAGAGTACAAACTTGGGATATTCCATTGGCAAAGAATTGTATTGTTGACAGGCGCACGGGCTAGGTTTGAAAACGGACTCGGGAAGTATTCTCAGAAAAGGGACAAGAACCTTCAGCTGTCCACGGCCTAGTCGCGCCTCTGGTCGCCCTATGGGATACTGGACTGCTTTCGCCTGGCGTGAGGTGAGGCGGAATATTTGAAGGCTGAGCGAGACTGGTGCTACAGAGAACTGCATCGGCATTGATTATTGGTACCATTCGCCAACCTCATGCTTTGAAGCGCCATCGCCTGCTGGCGCTGATATCCGCACAAACAGACTCAGACGGTAGCTCTTAACGAACAGCGGTGACAATCATTGCCCCTCTCAAGATAATGCTGCCGACTTCTCGAGCGGATGAGACAAGTGGAAAATACGAGGGTCATTTGTCGAACGCGTACTGGCCTCCGGAAGTGAGTCGCCGGCAACCAGAGCAGGACAAGTCAAACTCCCCGCAGTACATTTGAACACAATCAAGCTCCTCATAATACTTGTGAAAGGTCAATGCCTTGCTCGTACTACTTTAACGAGATCGCCCAGTGAACGAGTTAAAGGGTGTGCTTATTGAAGCTCGAAATACAGCAAAATTGCGGACTTTATAAATGTAGAGGGGCTGTGAAGCGTGCGGGGCACGTGTGCGGTGTTGCTGCGTGGAGACTGCATGTGACGGGCATGGGCAACTGGCAAGAGGCAGGTTCTTAACCCACTATTTGAATGCGTTCGACCTGCTGAAGTATGGCACCGAAATGTTTACGGGATGGTGAAGAAGTGAATGACGCCATGCCGCCCGCGGATGAGTGGAAGAACTATGCACACGGCTGGCGTGTACTTAGCAGCAATGCTGCATGGTCAGACGTCAACTGTGAACTTGATTGGAAGTATGGTGTGTATGCTCGGACCTAGCCGAGAATTGAAGGCATTTATTTGAGCATCCATCGCAAGTGTAGGGCGCTCGCACAAGAATCGGCCGCCATATGATTACAAAGAGCGAATGAGCCTCGGTCTTGAGCTCGGAATTAAGGTAGCGCTCGGAGTGCTGCTATTGAAAGCGCCGCGCACTCCTCCTAGATAATACAACCACATAGCTGGCCTACGCATCCCACGAAGAGGGTTACATTCACCTGCCGCCGTGTATGCGTATATTTACAAGGAACCTATCTCTCCCGGCACGATTTGCAGCTCCTGTGCTGCAGATATCTGCGGGAAAAAGAAAACCCAGCGTCGGAAGGAAGCAAGGTGCGGTCCTCCGACAAGTGGGTTGAAGACACGCAACACAGCAACGCGAGCACGCAATAGTAGCCGAAAGCGCCAAGAACAGCAACACCACGACCACTTCAGCGAATTACAGCGCAGCAAAATACATTTTAATCGCGCGGGGCTTCGTTGCGAATCCCAAGCCCCAATTGTCCAAGTCCATAGAGCACAGCCCCAATGTCGGCGCGGGAGATGCGTGTCATAGCCTGATCTAATCGCGTCTATCAAGCCGCCTCCAGTTCCTCCCACCTATCGTTCCCCGCTTTCCAAGTCCCGCGGTGCGCTCCTTGGATGCGCGGTTCGCTACACGGACATTCACCCTTTCCTGCCCATTTGGCCTTTGTATCAGTCCAGCCCCGTTTGTCGTCATGGCACGTGAGATGCCGTCTTTTCCGCTCTGATGGACTTTTGTGCTGCTACAACAATTCCATCACGCTTGTCTGGACGTTGAATATATATTTTGCTTGGTCCGGCTGTTATTCTACCATTCTGTTAGATTAAGATTGAGAAAGCGCTCTCCTCACGGCCTTTGAAAACAACCAGTCCAATCTAACCAGCAAAATGGCACCTTCCGCGATCGAACAAGAGGTTGTTGTGCCGCCCTCCAAGGCCGAAGTTCCTCACAGGGAGCCCCTCAAGCTCTCCGGAGCCCTTGACAAATATGAGTCTTTCGAGGTGACGCCGATCATTGGCACTGAGTTCAAGAACGTGGATCTCGCAGAGTGGATCAACGCGCCCAACTCGGACGAGCTTCTGAGAGATCTTGCCATCACTAGTAAGTATAAAGACATGGCAATATTCAAGAGACAAGCGCATGATGCATCATACTAATGATCACTTAGTCTCTCGTCGCGGTGTTGTTTTCTTCCGCGCCCAAGACAACCTCACCAACGACCTGCAAAAGCAATTGAACCACCGTCTTGGTGTACTTACCGGGAAGCCTTCCACCTCCACCCTCCACATCCACCCTGTCCTCAACGATGACCGAGAACTTGGCGGAAATGACCCGGAGATCAGCACCATTTCCTCGGAACAGCGCAAGAAGTACTACGACCCGGTCAAGCACTTCGCTCTCTCCGACAAGAAGCAAGACTCGGCGCAGTGGCACTCTGACATCCAGTTCGAGCCCGTGCCTGCCGACTACACTTCCCTCCGCCTTGTTGAGCTCCCGCGTACCGGTGGCGACACGCTGTGGGCCAGCGGCTATGACATCTACGACAGGCTGTCGACGCCGTACCAGAAGTTTGTCGAGACGCTTACGGCCAACTTCGAGGCGCCTTTCTTCAATGACGTCGCGAAGAATGGTAGCTTCAATCTCTACACCAAGCCGCGTGGCTCACCCGAGAACGTTGGCGATGTCCTCCGCGCCACGCACCCGGTCGTGCGCACCAACCCAGTGACTGGCTGGAAGAGCATCTTCCCCGTCGGCGCCTTCCCCAAGACCATCAACGGCCTCACCAAGCAGGAGGGCGAGCACTTGCTCCACTGGTTCCTTGACCTAATCTACAAGAACCACGAGCTGCAGGTCAGGTTTAAGTGGCAGAACAAGAACGACATTGCCATCTGGGACAACAGGAGCGTGTTCCACACTGCCACCTTTGATTATGACCACATTGGCCCTCGCTTCGGTAACAGGGCTGTCGGCATTGGCGAGAGGCCATACTTCGACCCTAATAGCTTGTCCAGGAATGAGGCCTTGGCGAGGGAAGAAGCCGAGGCGAAGGCTTGAATGGCAGGGGACACTATTTCGGATGGAGAAATACCCGGGAAAGGATTCAATTCGGCAAGACCCTGATTGAGTCTTCAACGCGCTATGTATTTACTGAATGACTATGATGAGGTAAACAAAAGAAAGACGAGATGAGCTCAAACTTCTACCTCGTGATTCCCTTGGCATGATACCCAGCGGCATATTCTGCTAACGTCTCTACTTCGCAATCCTTGACTCGGCGCGCATGAGGGCAAAGTCTGCACATTTAGAGTTCCACAATGATTCGACCGTGAAAAGGCAAGTCTCATGCTATGGCAGACAGAGAAAGCCAAGCAGTCGCTGTCCAATGCACCTGAGATGCTTCGATCTGCGTAGGGGCGGATTAGAGGACATCCAAGAACCAGTGGACGATCAGCAAAACGGATCGTCCATCACCAGTCGGCTCAGCGCTAGGTATAAAGTTCTGGGCCTCTTCGGGTAGACTCTTTTACGGCGATGGCGTCTCGCCGCCCGCAGATCACATGTCAAGCTCGATGGCGATGCGTAATGCAAGATTCAGAAGTCCGTAGGTGCGGGAGGCTGGTATATCAGCCACGCGGTTATTGCCCCTGAATCCTTTGCCGCGAGACGATGCCCACCCACTAACAGCCGCAGGCTCGTTCGAAGGAAACGTTACAACTGTTATTGTTGGCAGCCGAGTTTATCAACTGTGGTGGCGAAGGGGCGCTCTTCCTTCGAACTTCGTCAGAGGCGTCGTGCGTTTCTTATGTCGGGCGGACGATTCTCAAGACGGCAGATGCGCAGCCGAGCTCCTCCCTTTTAGCCTACGCGGCTTGTTTGTTGGTTATGGTGAATCTCAGTCAGCCGCTGTTTCTGCTGCCCTAGCTCCCGCGGCCACAGCCGAGTCGCCGCGGGTCTAAACTCGGGCCTCAACAGCCAACCTCTGCTATACTACCCTGCGCTATGCCTTGCAGCCAAGCGGGACGCGCAGGACGCATCCGAACGGGGGTCCGGTGAGACAGCATACCAGCAAAGATCTACAATTATAGCAATTACCGGGCCATCTACTAACCGCTTTGAGCTAATGGTCGTAAGATTCTGCCGTTCGGTGGCTTCCCACTATCGAAAACAGCCGCAAAATAAGCTTTTCGATCTGCTTATTCTTTCCTCGCTGCGTTGCGGCAGGGATCCCCATTGGCTTGATGCGGCCGCATGCTTCAGGAACAGGCCTTCCGCAGCGGCTTCCAGCACCGCCGCCGTTGATCCGGTGCACAGCCAAGAATTCCGTTGAAACGCCAGGCCAGGGAACGGTGTGAGCATGAGAGCGAGGGGGTTGAGGAGGGGTTCGTCGGTTTGCGTTTCACGTTGTGAAGGAGCGTCCGGAGTTGTCGTTTCGGGGCGCGGCGGGTCCGTCAGCGCTGGCCTGGTTCTGGACCGGAATCGGTCCAAGGCAATTAGACTTTATAATTGTCCGCCCGTTCCCGCATGCCTGCTCAGGTGTCAATGAACTTTGTTCGTCCCCGTCCGCCATGGGGCGCACGCTTCGGCCGCCGCTCGATCTCCTCCTGGCCTGGCAGACCGATGCATTTCCTCACGGCGTCCGGCGAGATTGGACCCTGCTGATACTGGCGAGCGTGCTGAGCGCGCTCGTATTCATCGCCGTCGTGGTCCGTCTGGTTGCACGTCTTAGAATTCAACGGAATCCTGGTCTAGATGATGTTTTCATTGTCCCTGCACTGGTCAGTTTAATCCCACCCCTGAAGGTTCAGGAAGAATACTCACACTCGTAGCTCTTTACCATCGCTATGAACGCCGTCATTGCGTACAGTAAGATACTGCACCGAAGTCCACACTTTCACTCAACTAAAGGAAGATTTACCCAGCATCGAGGCATGGATTCGATAGGCACGTTTGGGATCTGACGCCCACAATGGGGGTTGAACTCCGAAAGGTAACCCCAACATACGCTTTTCCCAGCTTCAACACCCAATTGATTGACGCTGTCATTAGTTCACCTTCACCATCTCCTTTCTGTACATTTGGGGCACCGGTCTCACCAAAATCTCCGTCCTGCTCTTCTACCGTCGCCTCACTGCCTCCCTTCCCACGCCTTTCCTCTATGTCGTCTACGCATCCCTCTTCTACGTCTTCGGGTATATCATCGCCTTCACTTTCACTTTGCTCTTCAACTGTCGCCCGATGTACGCATACTGGATGCTCGTCGACTTTGCTTGGGTTGACGCTAACGCCTCGTCCTTTCACTGCTTCGACGAGGGTGCCACGTTGATTGCCGCCAACGCCATCTCCATTACACAGGATTTCCTTGCATGCATCATGCCGACATTGCTCCTCTGGAGATTGCAGATCAGTTCGAGGCAGAAAATAGCGGCGGGTGCGCTGCTCGGTGTTTCGATTTTGTACGTTCAGCCAAGCCACTCGCCTTTCTTTCTTTTGTTTTACTTGCCCCATTCTTCTTATTTTCTCTCCATCTTTATCCATCTCAATTGAGAGGGGGTAATTTTTGCTAATGGGAGAAACAGCCCTTGCGTTGCTGGAATACTGCGTTTCATCTCCATCTACCGCGCTGCATACACCACTTACGACATCCCCTGGGTGATGTTCAACTCCTGGATATGGACGCTCGCCGAGGCGAACACGGGCTTGCTGTGTGCGTGTGTGCCTGCGCTGCGTATCTTGTTCAAAAGGACGCTGCATATCTCGCTTTCGCGGTCAGAAACCGAAGATAGGAGGAATGGTTATGAAGTACCAACGATTGGGACGGCATCAGTCAGAGCCATGAGAGAAATCCTGGGCAGAGGCGTGGGTGGAGGTCCGAAATCTGGAGGCGGGGTGGACTGCGAGGGGGTGCGCGATTCGACCGAAGAACTCGAGCGTCGCGGTACAGCCGATGCGGAGTTGAAAGATGCCGAGAGCACAGCAGCGTCCAACGATGACGAAGGATGCAATATAAGCGGGAGGGCTGATTCGTTGGCGTCCTCTGCAAGGGCATTAGATGAAAGAAGACTAGTATGGTGGAGTTAAGAAGGTAGTCGAGATACCCAGCTACATATGAGTGTGGCCACCAGTCCGCGCGTGTAGATAGGTTATATGTTCAGCATTCGGGCTACAGGTTGCCGCGTGAAGGGGCCGATACTGAGGACCACTCCTGGCTTCCGAAACCAACAGCATTCTTGCGAGCTGACCCATGACAAGAGTTGAGAAAAGGAACAGTAACCTTTTGCTATGCAATGACCACTACCCTCTCGTGCTACAGCACTAGGTGCCGACTGGGCATAATTCATGCTTGTAGCCACGGTAGAAAGGATCTCCACCCCCCCCCCCCAAAAAAAAAAAGGTACTGTTAGGAAGCGCACAACAATTCCTGGAAAGACTCGATAATTCTACCGAAGCTAAGGGGAGGCAGTTGCCTGCCCTTGTCTTCTTCAAAACAATTCGTTAAATTTTTGCAGCAGTTCCCTTGCCCTCAGATGTCTGGGTCAGCGCTATCTCCAATCGGCTGGATGTCCCCGTCCGACGTAACGGGAATGGGCGAACATGGAGGCGGACAGGTTCCAAAGACGCACGACGCGGCACCGCCCTGCTTCATAATCTTGACTATTCATCATGCACTACGCTCGCAGTGCCGAGGGCCGAGGGGAAATACGAAATGTCGGTTGCAGCTCAATGATGGTTTTTCAGAACATCCCGTTTGCTCTGACGAAGATACTCCGGGGTTTACACTGGCGACTCATCTTGAACCTGTACGAAGCGCACAGGCTTCCAGAATATGGATTCATGGATCTTTAAAGGGTGTGTAAAGTGCGGCATGAACGGCGGTAGAGGGCGGGCGTAACGCGTGAGACAAGACTCTTCCGAATGAGCACAAGGAACTACGCTGCAATGGAAATGATCGTTACATTCGAATGATGTACAGCAGAGCCGGGTAGAGAAGCAGAAATAGTGTGGTTGGAAAGAGGTGCGGGCGTGGGGCAGAGATACGAACGGACCGGCGCGCTTACTTGATATGGATTAGCGAAGTGCTCTATTTAACTCAGGCTGCGTCAATGAGATCATCTTTCTCCCGCCAAACAACAGGCCATCCGAAAGCGTACTGAACAGTTGACGATCTACATCCATCTTTGAAATGATCAGAATGTCGCCAAAGTCGGTCGACTTGCTCATCCTGGGAGCTGGCTGGACCTCGACTTTCCTTGTCCCCCAGCTCGATCACGCCGCCATCAGCTGGGCAGCTACCACAACTACCGGCCGCGACGGGACAATCCCTTTCAAGTTCAGCCCGGACTCTTCTGATCAGGAGCAGTACGACAAGCTACCCTCTGCAAAGACCGTCCTTATCACTTTTCCGCTCAAGGGACCCGGCCAATCCCGCCATCTGACGTCTTTGTACCGCAAGAGCCACGGCGACGAGAACAACTGGATCCAGCTAGGTTCTACGGGCATCTTTGCTGACCCGCATTGGAATGATAGCCATTCGTCTTACGACACCAGCAACGCCCGCGCCATTGCCGAAGATGAGCTACGCGAATGCGTCTCCGGCTCCGTGCTCAATCTGGCCGGCCTATATGGAGGGTCCCGCAACCCGAAAGACTGGGTCACGCTCGTTGCGAGATCCAAAGAGCAAGTCAAGGCGAAGAAGGCTCTGCATCTAGTCCATGGCGATGATGTCTCCCGGGCTATTATTGCCGTTCACCGCAGATTCACCCCTGGGAAACGGTGGTTGCTGACCGATCTGCATGTGTACGATTGGTGGGATCTTTTCCATGCTTGGGCTCCCATTGTTGAAGAGAGGGCCAAGGAGAAGCTGGGTGAAGAGGAAGCATCCAAATTGGAGTACAGAAAATGGGTTGCCGAATTGATGGAAGAAGAGAACGTCAGAGCGCTCCCAAGGGATGCTGAGACGTTGGGAAGAGTACTTGATTCACGGGACTTTTGGAAGACTGTGGGAAGCTGGCCAAACAGGGGAAGAGTTGTTTGAAGAGTGTCAGAAAAAGTCGGACAATGTTAAAAACGCACCTTTTCTGGTGTAAAGCTGAGCTTTGATCATGTCAGGTGCGTTGTTCAAGCTTGATTCAACTGAACACGGGCTTTTGTAGACACCGGTAGAGACAAAATCGATATTGGGTGTTGCACCATATGAGAATTTCACTTTGAAGCCTGTAAAAGCTAAATTCTGGGCTTTATTTGTCCCTGTTGGCTGTTATAAATTTGAAGGTTATGAAGTGCGGCAGGAAATTTTCTACACGTCGAAGTGGTAACGAATGATGTTGTAAAACGTTATTACATACTACGAAAGGGAATGAAGAGAAGGTAAGCTCATCCAAGTAGCCCTGTTTGTACGCGTAGCGCAACTCTAACAACGAGAGATGTCATATTCAACACTCACTTCTTTTTTCTAGTCGTTACTCAAGGTGCAATTCAATGGAACAAGGAAGCTAGGTGTGCTTCGGGCGGCATCCCCAACGAGGTTATGAGAACTGAAGGCGGGGTCAACCGACGGCCGCTGACCCTATGAGGCTGACCAAACGGCATGGAGAAACCCGTCAATTAACTCTTGTATCGAAGCCACGGCCAGAGTCGGGAAGCATCCACAGCGGACGTCGGGACCTCATCCCCTCTTCAAGGCGAATAGGGCACAATCCGTTACCGGCCGTATCCGTAGGCCTTCAGCCACGCCTAAAGCCTTTTAACCGGACTTCCTCATGATGCGAGCCGCAGCCCCCCTCACGGCCACGATCCAAATGGAGCTACGGGCATACCCAGGCCCGGTATTCTGATCCCGAATGGATTGCCGTGTGCCAGTGCGTCACAGCCTCAACTACATTACCCCGCTGTCAAGTTGGGCAATGCATTTCTGTGACCTACAGTAATTCTCCACTCCTCTCCCTGCCAGGCGTTTTACTTACGAATTACCAGTATCATCTTTTCTTTTTCGTCCGGCGGGAGTTTAAACGGATAAAGGTGACGACTACATTGACGTAGACTCCCCATAGCCAAATCTCAGAACTGACGATACATAGCGACATATATTAAGGAGATCTCGTACTTCTTTTGAAGTTAGCGCGCCGTTTCTGTGGCACGTTCCCGCGCATTTCCTTAAATTTTCCAGGCGCGTGTTCCATGTTGGCGATCACGCAGGAGCAAAGGCTCGCAAGTCCGTCTTGGCTTTGCGTGCGCGAGTCAACTACCCACCCACCAGATTTCAACTAGTTCTGCCACGGTAGGCAGGCGGAAAATGACGGACGGCTGTGCCGACAAGCTGCCAGAACTCATGTTGGCTGTGGCACAGGCCGGTAAAAGCAAACAAACACAAGTCAGTCCACCGAACAGTCCCTGCGAGCTCCTGCATACGCTTTTGCTCATCACCCCAAGCGAGCCCTGCTTCCTTGCTCCGCGAACTTCGCCCCGCATGATAGAATGGATCACGAGTTGTTTAAAACATTCACAGACCTCTTCTTTCGCCATGCTTGAATACCGCCTTCCCGCCGCCAATCTTTCTTCCTTGGGGTCTGATCAACAGCACAAGAGATCGCCATGGCGGGAGAGGACAGGGGCCCCGTCTTGCTCTGGAACACATTTGTCTTTGGCACTCTCGCCATCTTACTCGTGGCCCTGCGCCTTGGCTTTCGAGGATATCGTAGGCGATTAGATCTTTCCGATTATTGTATACTCATCGCCTTGGTATGTACATAACTCTGGCCCGGTGCTTGTCTACGAATCTCATCAGTTCTCCAGCTTTGCTCGATTTCTCAAGAATGCTTCAATGTTATCGCAGTGATCTCCTACGGGTACGGAAAGCATGCTGCAGACCTTCCGGCAGCAGTGAAGAACTCAGTGGTTCCGAAGAAAGTGCGTAGCCTCCTGCAGGCGTCACGAGAGAATTCGAGCTGACCAGCCGTAGCTTTTCTTCGCGAATATGATAGTCTTCAAGCCGACGTACCTCTTCACTAAGCTATCCCTCTGTCTCGTCTACGCACAACTCTTCAAGCGCGCCGACTCTCTTACCGTACGCATCACACGCGTGCTGGTGCACATCACAACCTTCGTCGTCGTCGGATACTACGGAGCAGCAACCATCATCAGCATCTTCCAATGCAACCCCATTCAGAAATCCTATCTTTCCAAGACGCCGGGCAGCTGCATCGATCTGACACAATTCCGCTTCAGCGGTCACGCTGTCAACATCATCACTAGCATTATGGTCATCTGCATCCCGCTGCCGGCGCTTATCAAGATGAAAGACAAGCGCCCTGAAATCAAACAGCTTCTCTTCCTCATCTTGCTCGGCTTCGTGTGCGTCTTCAAGTTCTCTCCTCCCGCACATTCCAGATACACGTTTGCTAACGTTTGTTCACCCACCCAGCCACACCTCTTGCGCCATCACCCGCCTCATCCTCCAATTCTTCCCGGACCCGGCCGCGAAGAAGGATCCGCAGTGGACCAACACGATACCCAACGCCATCTCGATGGTCGAGATGGACGTCGGCATCATCGCGGCCTCGCTCGTCGTCATGCGCCCCTGCTTCCAGTTTCTGTATAACCTGGCCACCGGCCGCTCCAACGATGACTTGCTCCGCACGACCCGCACCGGCGGCGCGTACTCGGCATCGAAGCTCAGCAGCTTCGGGAACGCGACGCACCTGAGCACGAGGCGGGAGCGCAAGATGAGCAAGGCGGTGGATATCGAGATGGAGAGCCGGCTGGTGGGGAGCAGGGGCGGGAGTGTGGGCGATGCAGAGAGGGATAGCTTTGGGGGCGTCGCGGGCGCGGCGGTGCAGTATGAGGTTGTGGAGTATGGCGGGAAGGGAAGGGTGCAGTAGCAAGCACTGTCGCCACGAGAGGGTCGTCCTCCTATACACATTCCTTTTTTTTTTTTCTCCTTTGATATCCAGACGACTTCACGAGGCGGTTCACAGTAAAATTCAAAACTTTCATTGGCCTTCACAAGCATGCGGGACAGCGGTCATCTCATGGCACGCCGAAACAGCAGAAATTTCCGTCAATGAAGCCTGCAGTCACAGACGCAGGTACATACGTACGCGAGCTGAAGCCAGCGATTCGGACAGTCCTTTCATCAAGAATTCAGGGAGGACGGACCGGTCCTAAAAATCCCTGTGGCTCCGGTGCGGACACCAGTGGGATGGTCCATCATATCTCCCCTTGTCCCCGAGACGATGCTTGACGGTGAAGACCGGGGACGGCACGGCTGCGCCGCACTGTTGTGGATCCGCCTCCCCGTATCTCGAGATTTGCAGACACCGGTTTTTCCGGCTTGGCTCGTTAAGATGCGTCGTCTGGCCGATTTGTGATTTCTTCGTCCCTTGGAATGGTCTTTCCTTCAAGATCATTTTCGAGCAAAGCAGACAAATTCTATTACTGCCGCTGCCGAGCTCAAAACCCAATATCTTGACTCCATTGGTGTAGGTGTGGCTCGAGAATTGAGAAGTAAGTCGTTGCGTGCTCTGGGCCTACTTGGAGAGCATCGATCGAGTCAGGACCATGCAGTGGACCCACCGCCTCAGATCACTAACATCTGCAAAGCTTCAGGGGTCCAGATTGATCCAGCCTGACTTTGTTTCACTTACGGGTAGTTCCGCGCTCTTTCGTCCTCGCGAACGTCTTTGGATGGAGGCACGGAACAATCGACCGCCTCCGTCGGCTATTTCGTGGTAATTTTTACCGCGTCTTTTGCGGTTGGTCTGCTACGATTGTAGGTTGTATATCTCCATTGAGACCGGATTGCAAGTGTGAGACCAAGAGCTGGCTGAAAGAATTTGAATATCAAATATTTAATCAATCGCATTACAAACTACACGGAGAAAGTCTTATAAGCCCTCCGTCAATGGTGCCTGCCCGGCCCATCGACCCACGGGTTGTCAAACGCCGCACCGCTTGCGTCATCCCACCAATTCACCCACTTGCACTCCCAGCTGTCCGGATCATTCGGGTCCCTCCCCTCCCCCAGGAAAGTGTTCCGCAGCGGATACTTGCAGTGCCTCCGCTCAAACGCGACGCCCTGCGCGACCGCATCATTTACGAACTTCGTGCCCGTGATCGTCTCCGGCGCATTGCCGTTCTCGACCCAGTCCACCATCGCCGCCAGCACGCTGTGCTCCGCATCGAACGGGATGCCCGTCGCGGCCGCGTTGCCGCCCTGACCGAGCACCCACGCGCCGGGCCCGCTGTTGCAGTGGTTCATGCCGCTGACGCGGAAGAAGCGGAAGAAGTCGTCCATGGCGCTGAAGTCGTACCCCATGCCGGCCATCAGGTGGGCGTAGAAGCGCGGGGTGTTGAAGCTGGTGATCTGCTGGTCCTGCTGGCCGTGGTAGCTCAGCAGCTTGCCGCCGCGGCGCTGGAAGCGTGCGAGCGACGCCGGCCACGTGCGGATGTTGGCCGGGTTGCGGTGGTCCGCGTACGCGGCGTCGAGAGCGCTGAAGGTCGACGCGTTCCACGACGGGTTGTACAGCACGTACTTGAACCAGTCTTCCGAGTAGGAGAACGGCTTGCCGGCGTACAGACGGTCGACCGCGCCCGTCTCGCTGCCCGGCTGCATGCCCGGGAAGATGAGGTCGCCGTTGAGGCTGAGGAAGGGCGAGAAGATCTGCCGCACGATTCCCACTTGGATGGCCGTGAGGCAGGTCGTGCTGTTGGCCGTGGTGGAGGCGCCGCAGAGGAGCGTTTCCGGGTTGAAGTGACAGAGGGAGGGGTCTTCGATTATGCCGTCTTCGACGCCGTCGATGGCGTCGCACTCTGATCACCTTTGGCGTGAGTTTGGGATGATCAATCACGTCTAGGGGTCTGCTTACGGTTGAGGACCTCATTGTGGATGGTTGTCTTCCACGTGTCGGTAGAGATGAAGTTCGCCGAGCCCAGAGCGCCGGTGATGGTGTAGAAGCTTGCTCTCCACGAGATGAGATCGTTGAAGTCAACAGCAGGGGCACCAGCTACAATGCCGTCGTAGTCGTCAGGGAATTTCTCGGCGGCCTTGATACCCATTCGTCCACCGAGAGAGCAGCCCAGGTAGTAGGATTTGCTGATCTCTTCCTCATAGAACAGCTTGGTAAGCTTCTTACCAACATCGGTCGCGGTGTGAAGGCTGGCAGGCGTCAGTACAAGTGCGTGAAGAGTGTTCGACTTAGGCAACTCACGATCTCCAGGCGAAGTCCCTCACAACCTCCTCGTTTCGGTAGAAGGCATTTCCGTAAGTTCCATTGTGTCCGTTGTTTGAACCAACAGCAGCAAAGCCGTTGAGGGAAGTATAGGCAAGATCCTCGTATTTGACGCCTTCAAGAAATCAGCAAACCGCAACATCAGAAGGCAGGACGAACAACACTCACAGCCGTCAATGCCGCCGTTACCCGTGGCCAAGAATCTTCCGCTCCAATCCCTGGGAAGCCACATTTCGTAAGTGATACTAGACCTCTCCGAAGTCGGAATAGACATGGCTATCCGACAAATATCGGCCGAGACCAGCTGACTTGCGCGGCTACACGTTGCATCATTGTCCGGGAATGCGAGGGTCGTGTTTGCAGGGACAAACTCCCGGACAGTCAGTGTGGAATTGTGAACATATTTCTGGGGCTGAAAAGAGAGACATGTCTGCTGAAAAGAATCTGTGCTGTCTGTAGTTATCGCAGACGCAAGTGACACCAGAAAGGCGAGCGAGCTGACGGCGAGACGGGCTGCCATTTTCTTGCGTCTCGTCCAGAGTCGGCCTCAGCTCGGGGTGCACAAACGCGAAAGAAACAGCGGTAATGTACCGTCCAGGAGGAGAAACGGAGCAGCAGCAGCAACAGCAGCAGCAGCAGCAAGAGTCGGGCAGTACTCAGAGAAGCAGGCCATAGACAATTTATCCGAGCAGAACGTCAATTTACCAGTGCAGACGCAGGGGCACGGCTCGGTTAAGTTACATAGCATGAATTTCGGAGGTTGCCAAAAACACCATGGTACCTGAGAGTCGATGCAGCTGTGCCACGCAGGAACGCCGAGGACCTGACTCTGCTTCTGGAGCCAGGCGGGGGCAGGGCTGGGCAAAGGATGACAAGCAATGTCGGAGGCCGGCTAACACGGCGGCCCGGGCTGCGCCTTTTAAACGCCCAGGAAACCCATGACACGGCCCGCCCCCCGCTGCGGGGCACAGCTAACCGCTCCAGAGTCTATTATGCTTGACGACCAGTCCCACCAATGAATCCGAGCTGTATGCTCCTTCAACCAGACATTTCGGGGCAGAAGTGCCGATGGCTATTCAATTCGGTGGTGAGCTACGACTGCATTAACGTCTTGGTTGCACTTCAACCTAAAAAAGGACGCCATCACTCTATCCTTAACCACAATGCCTTCTCTATTGCCTTCTGCTCAGTCGCCAGCTTCCGACCATCACCGCCGAAGACTTCCGTGATACCTAGATTGATGTCCGCCCATAAATACTCCCTTTTCTGCTTCTTCGCATCGAAAGTGGGTCCGCAGAAAGCACTCTTCGCAGCTGCAAGCATCCACTGAGCGTATGTATCTTAACTCCAAATAATTAAACCCTGCGAAAGAGAAGTGTTAATCCGGATGACGTGTATGGAGATCTCACGCTGATGAAGCAGGAAGTGCTGCAGACTGTACTGAGAGGGGCAATGGGCCTGCAAGCCCTTTCCTCGCTTGCCTGTCTTCCTTCTCACAACCTGCTCTTTTCTCCTTCTGTGTAGCCGATTTTGCGCCGCTCCGGCGGACGTTCAAGATATTCATCCAAGAGATCAACAATGGTCGGAGTTATTGGGATCATTTCAAATGAAGGCACAGTAAGTCCACCCTCACTCCTCCATAAGGTCTTCCAACGGAAAAAGGTCTGGTCCCTCGCCATCCGCTCCGAGGTTCCGGTGTCTTCATCATACTCTGCTCGGATCCTCCGGCATAACGCGTCATCCATGGACCGCCAAAAACAATTCCAGAGGTAGCACATCCAGAGGCTATCAATGCGTGTTCTCTGAAGGTGGCAGTATTAGCGCAGTCAAATATTGAGTCCAGATCCACATGCTGGACCATTTTCTACCATATCTCGGATGCCATCTTCTTAGGCGTTTTGTTCCACTCCTCACGCCAGATCCTCTTTCTTCCGTCTTCTCCGAGTTCAAGCGTAGCTACCGACGGATCCTCGTTCAGCTTTGCTAAATATATGTCTTCTGCCTTGGATAAAATCCAGTTGCCAAGCATCCTGTTCTGATAAACGTATGAAGCGCTCCGATGGCTATTTCGGTACACGCATTTATGATCCCCTTCCGGGCACATAGAAGTGATGAGATCGAGGCTCTCTTCATTATAAGTTGGTGACTTTCATGGCAGCGCAACCAGCGTCGGTGAGAACGATGCTGGTTCCGGTGCCTCCAGTTCAGGTCTTGCTTGCTCAGCTTTTGTCGATTTAGGCTCCACCAATTTAGCCTCCATAGATCCAAGGGGTACTCTTTCGCGCGTGCTGTGTTTGCTCTGGTGATATCGGTTCAGGCGTCGTTGGCTTCGGCGATGTTGACTCAGTCCAACTGCCCGGCATTGACGGTTATTTGGATAATTGCGAGCCCATTCCGCTATATCACGGGATGTATTGGTGGTGTCGTCAGGATGCTTTGCGTAAGAAGATATGTGAAACCGGCGGGGTTGATCGTCGTGAGAAGCTGTGCTTTGTGCAGGGAAGCCGGCACGGTCTTCACGTGGCGGCCGCTCACGGTAGAGCATATCTACTAAGTAAGGGACAAGTGCCTTTCATTTGCTGTGAAATAGTCATAGGATACAAATAGCGGTCCCTTGACCTAGCAATATTTGTACTAGTCGCTTGCAAGCCGCACGAAATGACCAGTATAGTCAGCTATATGATAGAGCTATGCTCACTTTCTTGTAGATACATCATGACGTTGAGAGAGGTTTAGAACGCGCCAGTTTTCCCTTTTCATTATACCGCGTCACAATTGGGGAAGGTAAAAAGGCTGAGAGAATAAGCACCGTAGTATTGTGATAAGCTCAAGAAGATTGAATGCGTTAGACTAGTCAACGTCGATGCCTCACTTTTATTGATCTCTTGCCGTAATTGCGTTGCTATTAGTTCCTGCCCCTGCTCACCTATAAGTGTCTTTGGCGACGTCAAGTTGACTGCGCCTTTGTCTTCTTTGGCCTTGCCTGTTTCTCTCCTTTATTTCCAGCACCACTTAAAAGTTCTCACACTACTGGATAATCAGCTTTCAGTAGCGTGATACAAATAAATTTTCTCCACAAGCAGAGGTCATCCCATGTAAACAGCCTCTAGCTCCTTGTATAAAACCCTTTAGTATCACACAATGCGAAGTTAAGCTGAGCTCGTAAACTGAAGGCAACAGAAAGATGGGTATCTTAGGGCTAAAATGATCAGTTTGTAATGGGAATGATGGCGCAGGAACAAGCTCCAGAATATCCATCTATTGGAAGAGGAATTGACATAAGGGGAGCTTTATCCACCCTTAGGATTAGAAGGTGGCACTAAGTCTAACTATTTGAAAGCCTCTTATTCACGAGAACAGAAAAGTTTTAGGGAGTGTTGAGATTGATATATGACGTAGAATCCGCGCGTCTTTAATGATATAAGACCTCTTCCGTTATTTTCACTTCAATGTCAGGCCTGTGAAGTTTTGTTCTATTATTTACTGCTGCTTGAAGAAGACTTAAAGATACTGTAGTGCGATTCTTTTCAAGCCAGAATTATTCACACCCTTGCGAGGGTCGCTATTAATTCCTTAGTCTGTTCATGCTAAGCCGAAGGGAACCGTTTCAGATGTAAATAATGACTTGAACCGTAGGACATCATTACTAGAAGAAAAGCTTATCCAACGAAAGTACGTTAGTGACGGAGGTAGAGCAATGCGTGCAGGGTTGGCTCCTGGCAAGAAACTTTCAGAAAAGCCTGATGAGCCTGAATGCACTTGTATCTGTGGGATTGAAGACGTGGCAGGTAAGCTGACAGATGATTAATAGCACAGTTTTGGTTTGCTTGATGTTGTAGAGGCTTAGACATGTCGGATATCCACGGATCTATACGTAATGGGAGAAGATAGGTGAATATGTGAGCTCTTATTGCTACTGTAAGTGTACAGCCAGTGAGCAGAGATCATCTGCAGGACGGAGTTCGAGAAGGGCTGAAGAAAACAATACAAAAACGCCGTCACGCCTGTCGTCATATGCATCCCCGTAGGATCAATACACCACGACATCCGATCCTCCCACAGTGTCGTGTCATTCGTTGACTCCGTCAAAGCTTCCTATCGACGCAATAATTGTGCTCAGGCGCCGTCTCCCCAGATGCCAATAACGCCCATTGTGAAGGCCAGGCCGCTAATGGCAGCCCTGGCACCCTCGGCGATCCTGAATTTCTCGACACCGTTCCGCACCATCTCACCGTTGATGTCCTCGCCCTTCTCCAAATCAACCCAGCTGCGCTCGCCGTTGCCAGATGCGTCATCCCGTAGTTCGTCTTCTTGATGGCGTAGGGCGTAGTCGACACCGTTGCTAGCAGCGGCGACGAGGGCAGTCCACAACAGATACGGGTGGCGGACGCGAGAAGGCGACAGGATAAATGCGAGCGAGAGGGTGGATACGGCGGTGGCGGTGAGTAGCCGGACGTGGCGCTTCGCGGTATATTGCATAGACAGAAAGGTGGTGTAGCCGTGGACAGCAGTGGGCAGCTCAAGCAAAGGAGGCAGAGCGGTGGTGCTGAGAGTATAAGAGACGCCCTGCAGCGAGGATTAGTATGATGGAAGGGGATGGATGCGGCGTGGGACGATAGATGCGGACTTACCGTCAGCAGGCCAAGGCTGATGGTGCCGACGAACTTGCACAGTGCTATGGTGCGCGCCATGTTGCTTGGGAGGAAGGGCTCCTCGTGCGGGGGAGAGATTGGCAGCTCGGAGTTGAGATGGGGTGAGATAGGCGTGGGGTGAGTGCTGGCGGAGCTGTTGTCTTGGGTCTGCAGCGCGCTCTGATGCTGCCTACCGCCTTAGCTCCGCCAAGACGAGACTCAGTGACGTGGGGTGCTCCGCATTCAGCATCTTCGCAGCGCGAGCCGCCGCTCGAAGATTCTGAAATTTGTTTTTTTTTTTTACACAGAATGCAGAGACACAATAGTCAAGCTGCCGTTCGAAATATCCGCAGAGCGATTGCGCGCAACAGCCAATGCGCCAGGCGCTATAGTAATCATAGCGATGGCTGCTACGGGCCTCGGCCATCGGTTGTCACGACTCGCCATCGCCGCATCGCAAGCTGTACACCAACATCGCCAGCCCGAAGTCTGAAATTCTCCATAGGCTTCTCCGCACTGCGATACCCGAAGCGACTCCTTTCAACTTCGAAATCATCAGAAATGCCCGTCCCCAAGTATGAGTACGTGAGTGACGTCTGGAGAGATGGCATCTTCGGTAAAAGCTCCCCGCATTCCTCTACTGGACCGACGGATGACTTACTGAGGCCCTGCCATGTAGCCAACAAGGTCGTTTTCTGCACTGGAGGTGCCGGCTCCATTTGCAGCGCCCAAGTCCGCGCTCTAGTTCATCTGGGTGCCAACGCCGCTATCATCGGCCGCAATGTCGAGAAGACTCAGAATGCTGCTGCCGACATTGCTACCTGCCGCCCTGGTGCGAAGGTGATCGCTCTGGGTGGTGTCGACGTGAGGAAGCCCGAAGACCTGCAGGCCGCGGCCGACAGGACCGCGAAAGAACTGGGAAGCATCGACTTCGTGATGTGAGTTCTGCCGGTGCCATTGCCATGTTAAGGGGCTCGATCATGATGGCGGCCGTGGAAATGCTCTCTACAGCTCCGCCCTCCCGCCGGTGTTGCGCGAGTCGTCGCTAATGCATCTCTTGCAGTGCCGGAGCCGCTGGAAACTTCCTGGCGCCAGTGAGTATACCCTTTTCTTACGGTCGGCGAAATGACCCCTGACCGAGAGGGTAGATGTCGCAACTGAGCCCGAATGCGATGAAATCGGTTATCGACATCGACGTGCTCGGGTCGTACAACACTGTCAAGGCGACACTGCCTTATCTGCTCGAGTCAGCTGCGAAACACAGGACAGATGGCAAGACTCGTAAGTACATGGCGCGAAATTGGCCAGGACGCTGCCGATAGTGTATTGCAAGACATGCATTTCGGCCGCCGAACCGCCGCCGACCCAGACTGAAAACTAATTTGGCCTCGCCTTCGCAGCTCCGCCGAACGGGACCGGCGGCCGCATCATTTTTGTGTCGGCCACGCTGCATTACACCGGCACGCCGCTGCAGACGCACGCTTCAGTCGCCAAAGCCGGCGTCGACGCCCTCTCGGCCGCCGTGTGCATCGAACAGGGCCCGCTTGGAATAACCTCCAACGTGATTGCGCCCGGCCCGATCGCAGGTACCGAAGGCATGCAGCGGCTGTCGAAGCTCGATTCGGCAACTACGCCAGGAAAGAGGATCCCCAGCGGTCGGTGGGGCGCAGTCAAAGAGATTGCCGACGCAACCGTCTTCCTGTTCAGTGACGCGGCCAACTATATCAACGGCGACATCATAGTCGTCGACGGAGGCGCCTGGCGCATGCCCAGCACTGGGCCGGGACAAGAATTCCAGTACCCCGATTTTCTTATTAGCGGACAAGAAGTTACCGGCGTGAAGGGCGGAAAGAAAGCGAAGCTCTGAAGCGTCACAGAAGTTCTCGAAGACTCTTCCGATGGCGCCAAATGGCTAGTCCTCCCATGCCGACGTGATGAATTGCGCAAGAAACAAGTCTGCGATTTTTTTTTTTTCCGAAGCCAGTGAAATGCCCTACTGCCTAGCCAAATATAGAGATGCCTGTAGTATTATCTAGTATCATTGGTCAATCCTGTTATTGGGTCTGTCACCGATGCCTTATCCGAGGTTTATGCTGATCAGTTCCTGAAATTGCGATTTTGAAAATAGAAACACAGAGAAGCAACCTGGACACTTATCATCGCCCTGTTATACTTTTGCATCATGATTCCTGACAGAAGCGAAAGGCAGGTAAAACTACTGACAAAGCTTGACGGAAGATGCCTTCGGCCGAGCAAGAGATGGGTACACAGCATGCGTCCCCCTTGGTTCTGCGGCGCCTCCCCCCTGCATCTCGGTTGTTGATGCAGCGCGTCATCAGACAGTCCTGGCGTGGGCCAGGGCAGAAAAGCCGAACTAGCGATTGCATTGCAGCGAGGACTGGTGCTGAAAGACAGAAAAGCCATGGACGACGCCTTCCTTTTGCCTACTCGCCGCCACACTGACCAACAAAGCAAAGCCTGTTCCACGATGCTGGATGGGACTTCGTTTGCCGCGCGGGTGGGACAGAAAGCGGGGAACGTCGCATGGCCGCTTTGCAGCTCACCCGCGTGCAACCGTGATCAACCACGACAATGCAAGGACCTGCCCACGCAGATCACCTCGACGCGACTGCGAGAGCCAACCATTGGTTGCGTGCCTGCGCGCAGCAGTGTGGTCATCGCGCTGGTAAGAAACGATCGTCCCCACACGGCTGGCAGCCAAGGGACACAGGTTGAAACTTTTGACAAATCGGCGGCGGCGGCATCGGCGAACAAGCAGCAGCGGAAAGTATAGCGCAGAGGAGAACCGAGAACAAGAAAAAAAAGAAACTAGAGCACAAGTTCAGCCACAGTTGTAACTTGGAGCAACCCGGTACAGCTGGCAGAAGGAATGGTGGCACTGGTGGATCCCGTATGGCAGTTACGAAAATTCGGCATCGAAAGACCAGCAATCCTGTCATCATTCCCGCGGCGCACAGATGGCAGGAGAATCTCGAAGCAGTAGAAAAACCAAGTGGTTGGCGTCGCGGACGGGCACTAGGCTGCAGGCTGCGCGCTCACTGGCTGACGAGCGCCGCGCTGTGGATTTTGGTGTCGCTCGGTGAGGCGCCGGGGCTTGACTCCCCTGAAAATCAGTCAATCCTCATTTCACGGACGTGCTGCGAGAGGCTGAGCCATCGAAGGCCTGAGGTCATCATCAGCCACGCATGAGCCGCGGGCAGAGGCCAGAGCCCAGAGGCCGGATGACGAAAATCCACGCGCGGGCCAGCAGCAGCAGCAGGACCGAGCCATTGCAGCTCGACCTCCGAGACATGGCAGGAGATACACGTAGACAGCAGAGAGGCCGGCCTGAAGGTTTTAATGGCGGGCCAGTGCACTTGGTCTCCCTCCGGGCTGGTCGTACGACGGCACGCTACTCTGCGGAGTTCCCCAACGGTCCGCACAAATGTCTGGGACGCTGCTGCGAGCCTGCGGGCGTTTTCACGGTCGCTCTCGACGGCTGCGATGCAGTGACGCAGCTGTGTCGGCTTGGCGGAGCGGACGCCAGCAGCGGTAGAGCCGCGCCGAGCTCGAGCGGCGCCGCCACCGCCGTTTGGGCTAGCAGGAGACAGCCCGTAGCAGCGGAAAGCGTCGACCGCCCGCCTTCGGCGATAGGCTGGCCGTTGCGAGGGGAGCCCCGGCCCAGCTGGGAGCGGCTCGGTGGTGGCATTGGCGTGGCTTGCCAGCAGCCCAATGCGGGCGGGTCAGGAGAAGGCACTTCTGCATCGGGGACGGCCACGCGCGCCGTGAGTGGACGGAATTAGCCTGGGTGAGTTTGCCACCGCGGGAACGGCGGGGAAGAGGCCTGATAGCACCCGCGCCGCGAAGCATCGTGAGGGCTGCTGGCAGAGCTCGTGATGGAGCGAAGGCGGCTGCGTGAGGGCGGGGCTGCGTGCTCTTTGGGCGGTTGGGAGCGCCTGCTGGGGAGTGCTCGCCGGCGAACGGCAGCTAGTGAGCTAGCTAGCAGGTGGCAGGCCGTTCGAGCAATATCGAGGCGATTGAGGTTAGAGGCCTACGCGTGCGGTGAACGGGCCATCCTTTGCGCAAGTGGCAGATCGTGCGTATGATCGGCAGCCAACTTGCGGCCAGCATCTTGAGTCCTGCCCAGCGAGTCGACCGCGAGTGCTGACTACTCTCCCGTCTCCCGCGGCCCCCTTCTTGCGAGAGAAGCTCAATCTTCACTCCAACCTAACCACCGTGTTGATTGCTCGCCGCTCCTGAAGCGCAGTTGCGCCTTCTCCACCTTCGTTGTTCCCTTTGTTTGTTTCTTGACGCTCGTTTCAACTCCAGCTCCACTCCCACACGCACGCCCACACCCACCCCAATCCTGCCGGCCTCCCGCCCAGAGCCAGCGCCCCGGCAGACACTCCCCAAGCGCCATCGCTGCAGGCGCGCCCTCGCCGACGACCGCAGACCGCAGACCGCAGTCCGCAGTCCGCAGTCGGCTCGCAGCCTCTCGCCCCCGCTGCGGTCGCCCTCCTTTCCTCGTGTCATGATATCAGCATTGCGCCCTGCACCGTCGATTCGCGCACTCCAGCAAGCCTCACAGTCAGCGACACGGCACGCCCCCGTCGGCACTCGCACGCTCACGCCCACGCTCACGGCACTGTCTCGCGCGCTGCCTCGTCCATTTGAGGCGGAATAGTCGGATCCTCAGCGACCCGGGATAGCGATTTAGCGTTTGACGGTGCGTAGTTCGTATTTTTTTAATTCCGCGAGCCGCGGGCAGTCGCGCTTCCATTAGTGGCCTGGTGCATTTTGTGCTTGTGCTCGCTAGCCTCGCTTCCGGCCAAGGGCTGGCTGCTGCATGCGGGTGGCCCGAGCTGGCGCCCATGGAAACACCCTCCCGCCGATTCTCCCAAACACCACTCCTCCGCACTCCTACCTTGAACTCCTCCACCTGCACTCCGACACTTTTCCTGCGCACTCCCCGCCGCGCTGCTCCCGCGCCTCTTCCCCTCGTTACGACGTGCGCTCCAACAATGCTGACCTCCGCCGAAGCTCTATCTCTTCACTGAGTCGGAGCTCCTTCGCCTACGCGTCGATCGCCTCCTCCAACCGCCCACCTTTGACCGCAAGCTTGTCGCGACTCTCGCTTCCCTCGCGCCCTCGCGCCCTCGCGCCCTCGCGCTCTCGCGCCCTCCTCCATTGGTATTCGCATTGTTCGCGAGTAGTATCCACCACCAATCGCTTCCCTGGATAACCGTCGTTCTCAAGCGCCGCGGCTGCTGCCGATTCCCAGCCACCGCGCCGATCGTCCGAAGTATCACCACCGGCACGGACACACGAACGTTCTAGTCACCTGCCCGGACTACCTGTCAGGCGCTGCGCAAGCGGGCCCAGCCGGACGTCTAAGGCACCCGTTATCTCAAAACACGCTCGCTTCCACCAGTGGTTGCAGCCACCAGTCAAAATGAATCTTCACCAATCCTCGCGCGCACAGCTATTGCTGTCGCTGTTCACCATCCTCACTCTAATCCTCACTCATGTCAGCGCTCTAACGCAGACGTACTGCTCAAGCCAGAACACCGGCACGAGCAACTTTCAAGGTACACAATCTCTGGCCTTACTCTTTACTTTGAACAACACTGATCCATGGTTGCAGACAACTACACCTTCCAGTCGAACGGCCACTGCCACGACGAGTGTAACTCTGACTTTGCATTTGCTATCGTACAGGGCAAGAATTGTTGGTGCTCCAACTATGCCCCGTCTGACCAGCAGGACGTCAGCAACTGCGACACTACTTGCCCTGGCTACGGCTATGAAAATTGCGGAAACACGGATGACGACTTGTTCGGTTACATCAAGTTGGACAAGTCTGCTTCCGGAACCCAAGGAGCATCCACTGCCTCGAGCACTTCCACAAAGGCTCCGACAAGCACGGTAAGTTTATGGCGTGCGCGTTCGCCAATCCCTTTCTTTTTTCTGTTGTTTCCCCGCCGCAGGTCCCATGTTTGGGAAGAGAATTGTCTTGTCAGCACCTGCACTGCCACTGCCTTTCAACAACATGACACCGATACTTGTTTTCATTTCGCTTCTTCTCTTAGACGCTTCATCAAGAACGTCATTTAACTTTCCTGACGTAGAGTACCGCACCTTTGCCTAGCTCTGCTCGGGCAACCACTCGTGATCCCGATACGGAAACTGTCTTTCAGACGGTAACCCAGTCGGCCTCAGTGGTTGTTTCTTATGTCACTGCTGTATGAACACTCCTATGTATCCCCTTTCTCGACATACGCACATCTCTCTCCTGGAACTTGATATTAACAGTTGCTTTACAGAAAGCGTCAACTTCAACAACATCGACGTCTGAATCGTCCACGTCTTCGGCTGCCGCTGCCACTACTTCTTCCTCGTCTAGCTCATCGGAAGATCCGACCACATCATCATCATCCACCAGGACTTCGAATTCGGTCACCCAAGTCACTGTCGTTACTGTTGGCGGCTCCGTCGTCACCCAGACCGTAACTTCCGCTCCAAGCTCCGGTAATTCCGATTCTGGTGGCTCGTCGGTGTCTGGTGGCCAGATCGCTGGCGCGGTTGTTGGAGGCCTTGCAGGGATTGCCCTCATTGCTGGAGGTGTTGTTTGGTTCCTTCTGCAAATGCGGCGCAAACAGGAGCAGCAGGCCCGTGATGCAGAGACTGGAGCAGGAGGTGTAACCCCGCAGAGGAATGTTAGCACGCTGAGTAGGACTGGTCTCCTAAGAACTGGCGAGAAGGACTATACTGCAACTCTGCCACCGATCAGCACCACCCGTCATAGTTCTGATCCGTCCGACACCATCACGCCTATTTCCGAACGCCGCAATAGTCGTCCGCTATTCCACGATCAGCGTCTAAACCCTCAGCCGTTCATGAACTTGGATAATGGCAGTCACGCGAGCATCATTTCCATTGAGGACAACCGGGATTACACCAGGACGCTGAATGTAAGTTGTGCATCCTTTTTCAAGCAAGGGCATCAGTGATAACCGTAGTGGCTCGTTAGGTCCGCAACCCTGATCCTCCGGAACGTAGCTCGCGTGATTCGTGGTAGACGGGGCCTTCAAGAGTTCCGGAACTATCGCCCATTTCTCTTGCACCTCGATACCCTCACTTTTTCCTGGTTTGACGACACATTAGCATTGGCGTTTCGGTGTATAGTTTCCTTTCCTTCCCAGCAACGTGACGATACGAATTTCGACTCCCTGGATGTCCAAAAAACACCGACTAGGCCAATGATCCAGCATAATTCCTGGAAAGACTTGGTAATTCTATCATTCTGTACCATAGACTTCTTCTTCTTCTCTCTTGCTGGATCCAGCAAAGTACATAATTTGGGGGAGGTTTGCATGGATAAACAGGGCAAGAATGAGCTGGAACTGGGTGGGAGTAATAGTTGTGAAGGTTGTGCAGGTTGGCAACTCAGGCTAGTAGAGTCTGTGAGGACGGTATACCATGGAGGAAGGCATTGGTCAGGCACAAGGCTGAGGTTGGATGGAGCAAGGCTTTGCTCTGGCATGGCGCAGAGCTGGTCGAAGAAAATAATTGAGTTGCAAAATGGAATCAGCAAATCCCATTCCTCAGACAGGCGGTGCACCAATATGTGACTCGAGATTGATTGGTCTTTGTGGTAATGTGACAGAGGATGTGGATCGTGCACGAACGCGGCGAGATGACGGCATTTTTCTGATGCAGCCGCCGCCCAGATCAACCACCCTCAACCGCTCTCTGCGCATGTTGACGCGATCATGCTCCATTGACCACCCTGCGCGACTCCGTTGAGCCACAAATTCGTGCAGAATGTCTTCTTGGATCTCGCGGACATCCTCCTCGCACAATGCGCAGCTCGCTGCCACCGCCGTCGCATCAGGCGCTCTCGCCGCCGGTCTCGTTCTTGGTTACCAGGCCGCGCGGAGGAAATACACGATCGAAAGCGTGAAAGCGCATATTCCGGACCCCAGCCAGGAACATGCGACCACAAGGGTAAGACCGATCTCCTCGGATGCGTCAATGGCATATCCCCTTCAAGCAGCTGACTCACGAAGTGAAGCTCACAGAGTACGGCGCGGCGTCGGACCACGTTTTTGCGCCCAGCAAAGAAGATGAACGAAGCGTTGCTCTGGCCATACGGGCACGATCCGGAGACTATGACGATGGTACGCTTCTCCTCTCTGCATTGCCTACTCCTCCCATACCTTTCCGGGCCCTTGATTGACGGGTATGCCCACCGGCGCAACGTTCTCTCTCAGACCTCATACTCGAACAACTGGCACGCAACCGCGTCTTCCTGACAGACGAGGGGCTCGCGAAGCTGCGCTCGGCCTTCGTCATCGTCGTAGGCTGCGGCGGCGTAGGGTCGCACGCGGTGGCGGCGTTGACCCGGTCGGGCGTGTCGAAGCTGCGGCTCATCGACTTCGACCAGGTGACGCTGTCGTCGCTGAACCGGCACGCGGTGGCGACGCTGGCAGACGTGGGGACGCCCAAGGTGCACGCGATCCGCAAGCGGCTGGAGCAGGTGTGCCCGTGGACGCGCTTCGACTGCCGCAACGAGCTGTTCAGCGAGGGCGCGGCGGCGCGGCAGCTGGCGGCGCTGGACGGGCAGCCGCCCACGTTCGTGATCGACGCCATCGACAACATCGACAGCAAGGTCGCCCTGCTGGCGTACTGCCACCGCAACGCCATCCCCGTCGTCTCCTCCATGGGCGCCGGCTGCAAGAGCGACCCCACCCGCGTCTTCGTCGGCGACATCTCCGCCTCCGCCGAGGACCCGCTGTCGCGCTCGACGCGCCGCCGCGCGCGGGCCAGCGCATCGCGAGGCGGTACGTGGGTCTTCTCGAGCGAGACGGCGCCGGCACGGCGCCATGCGCGCGCCGGCGCAGAGCTCAGGAGGCGCGGCGAGCGCGTGCGGCGTGCCCAGCGTCTTCGCGCGATCCCGCGTCCGCATCCTGCCCGTCCTGGGCACCATGCCCGCCATATTCGGCCTCTGCGTCGCGAATCACGTCATCTTGGAGATTACGGGCTATCCGCATGATTACTTGCCGAGCAAGGGGAGAGAGAAGTTGTACGACGGCGTGCTCGGAGCGCTGCAAGGCGCGGAGGAGAGGCTGGCGAGGCATTACGGGCTGGATTCGGTGGGACTCAGGATCCCGATCAATCAGGATGACGTCGGCTATCTGGTCGAGGAGGTGTGGAGGGGCAAGAGCGTCGTGACGGGCTTGTCGACGAGACTGGCGCTCGTAAGGTGGAGGAAGCCAGACGGTGAGCTTATAGACAAGAGGTTTGAAGGCCAGAAGAATTCGTTCCTTAAGTTGACGGATCTGGTGCTCATGACGAAGGAGGAGGCACAGAGGCATGAGAAGGAGGTTCTGAAGGGGGATAAGCGCCCGGAGGATCTGTACGACCCCGAGGTGCTCCGGCTGGTGGAGGAAAGGTTCAAGGAGGAGGCCATATTCCAGCGGTATAGATAGAAGAATGGTAGAGTCGTTGATCGGCCGCGAAACATGGAATGAGCCTATTAGAGATGTCGTGTTCGAAGCTCTATAGTCTACTTTCTGAACTTATCCTCCCAAGCTTGAGCGAGGCTCTCCCATCCAATAGGCGCATGTTCAGTCAGAAGTACGGGTTGATTACAGAGTTTCTTCGAAACGAAAAGAAGCAGCCGATGCATAATGTGAGCCAAATCAAAGCAGTCCTCTGGGTATGGTTCCCCATTGATGATTCTTCGGTGGGAAACATTAGGCAAGCATGAATCTATACTCAATGACATTCGGGCGCTTAGTGATGGGTTCATATGACGCGACAGATATTGCCAATAGCTTGTGCAGGTCATATTGTCGCCAACCATTTGGAACTCAACATGAGTTTTGGGAGGGGATTGACTTCATTCGGTCCTGAGTTCGCGGATTTGAATGTTTTCCCTCTGATGTGCTTTTTTTTTCCCTTGGCTTCGGATTTCTCTGTTATGTCCTTCACTTCTGGTAAGTCCTCCTTTTAAAGAGCCTTTATTTTTATTTTTTTTGGAAGAAAGGCAGCAAGGCAGGGACATCCGAAGCAAATTTGATCTGACTGAATCCGTGCCTAACCCCATATATTGCTATGTCTCAATCTTTGTCTCTCTCCGCTCATCAGCTGCTTGGTCCCTATCAAAATTGTGTAATTCAAACTTTCATATTCGAAACACCCAAAAAGGAAAAAGGAAAGCAAAAGCTAGTTGGTATAAAGCGCCCTCCCCCCCAAACAACACCAACAAAAGCCTAAAAACGTGTGTCCATGCCCCTGATCCAAACACCCCGCATTTTTCACACATATATCCCTTTTCTACTACTTAATGAACTGCCCTACCTCTCTGCCCAAATTCATCCAGTACACCTCTCCTCCGGTCTAAACCACGGCAACCCCATCCCCTCAAAGACCTTCTTCTCCGCATCCTCCCACCCGAGCCCCTCACCGACACCCTCAGGTCCTTCAAGCGGCACCACTTCGCCCGTCCGTCTGTCCCTCACGCCGCTGCTATCGAATTTCCAGCCCTTGACATTCTTCGCATAGCGCCTCAAATCGCGCTGGAAAGTCGTGCCGCCACTCCAGCCCGCGATGGCGCAGCCAACAGTGCGCCAGGGGCTGATGATGATGTCGACGCGGCGGTGGACGTTCGGATTCTTCTTCTTCGGGTTGCGGGACAGGTCATTTTGCTTGCTGGGCCAGTCCGGGTCCTGCCAGACGACGAGGGCCTTGTCGAGGGTGTCGAAGCCGACGCTCTTGGGGCCGACGGTCGTGGCGCTGGCCTTGTAGGGCAGAACGCTCTGGCCCCGCTGGGTGTTGTGGAGGCTGAGCAGCAGCGTGTGCGTGATCCAACCCTCGGTCTCCAGGCTCGCGACCAGGTCCGTGATGAGGTTCTCCGTCGCGTCCAAGTCGCGGTGCGACACGATGAGGTCGACGTCGCCGGGGGCGTCCTTTCCACGGCGGTAACCTCCCACGACGACGACCTCGACGGCCTCGTCGCGCACGCGGATGGCGTGGTCGCGCACGACGGCGGCGATGTGCTCGACCTCCGGCCGCGGGATCCCGCGCTGGAACTCCTCGTAGTACTTGACGCCGATCTGCTGCACGCGCGTGAGCGAGGCCCAGCCGTACTCTACCACGTCGTCGAGATCGCGCCACCCCTTTTCGAACAGGAATTCGCGCGCGGTCGTCGCGCCGACGCCCCAGATCTCGTAGAAGGTGCGCAGGATTGACATGGTCTCGTCCTTTTCGGCGTCAACGACGGCGGTGACGGTGCCTTCATTGCGGTTCTTCCATTCGATCCAGAGGTTCGCAATTTTGGTGTCGCAGCCCGGGAGGCGCAGGATCTCCTTGGGGTGTGTGATGCGGTAGGGATATGCGGCGAGGGCGGCGATGGATGTGCTGTAGGCGCGCACTCCGACCTCGTCGCCGGTAAGGGTACGCGCTAGGCGGATAGACTTGAGCTGGGCGATGAAGGCGGCGTTGGGAGAGATTGCAGGCGTGGACCGCTGACAAGCGTACTTAATTCCACGAGTTACCCAGTCTGGGGCTGGCGGCATATCGCTGCTCGGCTCGCCTTCATAGTCGCTGGTGGTTTGCTGAAGAAGGGCGGTCTTGCCAGTGGCCTGGTGTGCATTGTCTCCGAAGCGGCGGGATGTGCCTGTTTTCATTTGATTACTTGGTGCACCGGGGTAGGCATCTGCTCTGGCGCGCTCGAGAATACTCTGACCTGAAGGAAGTCGAGGTTTGCGGTGTAAGAGGGGCTGGGTATACTGGGAGGATACAGAGGCTGTAGGGGACGAAGGCTGCTGGGTCAGTTTGCCTTCGTAAACAACATAGCTTCGTAGTGGAAGGAGTTTGCCAGCTTTGGAGGATTCATCAAGCCATTCCATCTTGATAACTTTAATGGCATCGTCGAGAAACGCAGGAGCAGAGAGGGTTGTTTCAGTTCCGTCGTCGCTTTCGCCGTCAGTAGTGGATTCATCAAGCATCTCAATCGTCTTCCCTGTTGTATCTTCGGCCTTCCGCCTCTTGAGAGGAGGTTCAGGTTCCGTGGCGGAAGAAGCGTGTGTTACGTCGTCCGTATAAAGGCGTCGGGAGCGCAACTCCATTAGGGCTCTGCGTTTGGTGCCGACTTTGCCAATGACCAGTCTGGCCTCAGCAATGTTGTAGGTGACTTGAGCTCCGTGCTGCGAAAGCCGCTCCTCAAGTTCATGAAGGCTTTCCACGGCAAGGTGAGTGGGCAATACAAATATTGGTGGTAGTACGCTCAAGTTCAAAGTTGGTGCTACCTGAGGTGGAGGCGAACTATGTAGTTGGGCAGAGTCGGATGTTGGAGAAGCAGATGTCATCATGGAGCTAACTGAGGGTCGGGACAGAGAGAGGAAATTACGACCCCGCGTGCGGGGTGGATTGGAGGCCAGGCCTGCTCCAAGTGAAGTTTTGATGAAGGAGAAAAGGAAATGAAGGCGAATTGAGACAAAGGTGCAGTCATAGTGGAAAGCTCACGAAAACGGCGATGTGACGTGAGGTGTGGATTGGGTAGTGGTGAAGCAAGTGAGATTGACGAGTGGATGTTAATTCGCAGTGGCGCCTCGGCTGACGTGAATCTGACGGTCCGCCTTGCGTCCGCTGCGGCAACCACTTACTTCTCCTCGACTTCCACCACGCCCGTCACCTCCATCTCATGCTCCATCCATTTCGCCTGGAGACCTTTGTCCCTGTCATTTGTCTGACGCATTTGAACAGTGGTCCTGTGTGGAATTCTCTACGGACAGACACGAACGACGAAGCCTCTCCATGGCAGCGAAGCCGAAGTTGGCTGCCTACTGATCTCCTCTCTACCAGACTCTGAGCCGTGTGCTTCCTCTGGCAAGGTATCCACCAGCGACGGCCAGCATACTCAGCGCACTCAGGGCGATCGCCGTGTTGCTTACCGTCGTCTCCTCCACCACGCGCCCGACCCTCGTATCATTCTTGGCCGCCACCACATCAGCTCCCGATCCCTCAGCAACAAAGTCGTCCCAGTGCACCTTCTCCAGCTTATGCTGATAGTCCACCACCGTCTGACTCCAGTTGTTCGTGATTTTCCCCTGCTCATTCTTGTACCAGCTCTGGCACTTCGGGTCCGCGAACGAGCTCCTTCCCAATTCTTCCTGCAAATCCTCATTAAACTTCCTCACCACCTCCGGCTTCGGTAGCAGCGCGAGCTGCTTCCCTTGCTTCCGTGCTTCTAGCACCTTCCCGACCATCGCATTGAGGTATCGCGACTGCGCCTCGATCATCAACACGATCGAGTTGTGCCCGAGATTGGTGTTGGGTCCGTAGAACATGCCAAAATTCGGCAGATCCTCGACCACGACGCCCAGGTACGCGCACGCGCCATCCTTCCAAACGTCCGCCAGCGGCCGCTCACGCGCCCCAGAGATCTTGATCGGGTGCATGAACTCGACAGTTCGGAACCCCGTCGCCAGCACGACGAGGTCGAACTCCTCGCCCGCAGTCCCGCCACTGCCGTCGTCGACCGCGATGCCGGTCTCGGTGATGCGCGCGATGGGCCGCGTCTCGAGGGAGACGTTGTCGCGGGCGAGCGTCGGATAGTAGTCGTCGGAGATGATGACGCGCTTGCACCCGGGGCTGTAGTTGGGCGTCAGCTTGTCCCAGACGTCCGGCTGGTCGGGAAAGTGCTGGCGCATGCTCCCCAAGCAGAGGTCACGGATCTGCTGCGCGAAGGCGCTGTCGCGGTCGAAGACGGCCGCGAAGAAGGACTCGCGGTAGTCCATCATCGCTGCCCGCTTGCGCCAACGCAGCGGCGGCACGTAGCGGTACGCGAGGCGCGTGGCCTGGGACACCGGCGCGTCGAGCCGTGGGATCACCCAGTTGGCTTGCCGCTGGTAGACGGTGACGTGCGACGCGACTTTGGCGATCTCCGGGATGATTTGGACGGCGGAGGCGCCTGGTGGCCCATCAGCCTGCGAGCTTGATATATATGCGTTTGCTGGCGGGGGTAGACTTACCGTTTCCGATCACTGCGATTCGCTTCCCTTCAAGCTCATAGCTCCAGTCCCACCGCGCGGAGTGCATCATCTTACCCTTGAAGTTGTCAGATCCTGGAATGTTGGGGTATTGCGGCACATTCAACTGGCCGACCGCGGAGATTAGGAAGTCCGAAGTGATGGTGTAGCCGTCCGCGAACTCGGCCTCTTTGCCTCCGGTGACGTGGACTGAGGTTTTCCATTTCTTCTCCGCATCATCCCAGCGGGCTTCTTCGACGGCGCTGTTGAAGCGAATGTGTCTGTAGAGATTGTATTTCTGCGCCACTCCTTGGAGGTATGCCTATGTACAGAAAACGGTGAGCGGTGGTAGTCAAGTTGCATCAGTAGGGACGGGCTTGCGCATACCAGTATCTCTTCCTGTCCTGGATACATCCGGGTCCAGTCGGGATTCTGTTCGAAGGAGTAGGAGTACAGAAGGCTCCACACTGCGCCAACCAAGTTTAGCACTGGAACAGCAATCGCCACTTCAACGATGCCAGCCACACTTACCGTCACAACAGCATCCAGGGTATTTATTGTCGAGCCTTGAGTGATTCTCGAGTAAGTCATCATTCTGTTCAGGCCTTCGGCTTTTGGGAGCTCACCATGTACCTGGAATAGCAGCTATTAGCACAAAGAGCCCATGAAGACTAAAGATGACAACACTTACCTCCAACGCCGCTTGACTTCTCTAAGATCACAAAGTTCTGGCACTTATTGCGCTTTAATAGGTCGATTGCCATGCACATTCCAGATATGCCAGCTCCAATAATGACCACCGCGGCTTGTGTGTGGTCTGCATTGCCAACAGGGACTTCTGGCCAAGGTTTTTTACCGGGCATTTCTTCAATTACACAAAGGTCGACGTCGCGAAAATATTGTTGAACTGGGAAATACTGGTCTACTTTGCTGTTCGGAAATTTTAAGGAATCTTGTCAAGTCGTGTTCCGAGGAGAGAGGAGCGTTCGCAGCGTAAGAGAGAAGCAAGCTTCCCCTACCTTTTAAACCCGGGTATAAGCACCCCTCCTCCGTCAGCCTCAAGCTAGATAAGAGTGAGTATTAGTCTCTGAGATTAGCCTACGGGCTCAATAGTCGCCCAAGTATCCAGCAATAGCAGCTTCCGCGACTGCCTCATCCTGGCTGCCGAACAAAGCCATCCTCGGTTGTAGCGTTGCGAATGCGGAGTAAGGAGGGTCTCTTTCGGGCAATCGGTACGCGGTGTTATCTCGAATAGGTACATTACCAAGCACGATATCTTGTTGATGAGCATACATGCATATCATTGAAGTGGGCCCCGGACCTATCGTTGTAGTTTTGAACCGAGAAGAGCAAAGCGGAGCGCCATCCTCAACGACTTGTCATCAGCTCTTCTTCGACCTCATTCATTATCCACCTGGTGCTACGAGTCGTCCAAGGTAGGGTACCTGTTCAAGTAAGCCATTCAAAGCTTCAGAATGCTGTGATTGGCTGTCGATCTCTCCGAGCCCCGCAATTAGGGCGGAGCGGGAAGGCCGTTGTCTCAAAGTGTGGGGAAATCCTGACGGGCCAAGGAGGGTAAGGGATGCAATAACCGACAGCTTGCCGCGGGGTAACCCAACGATGACGTGAAGGATCAGGTCAGCTGTGGGTACGGAATAGAGCGTATCCGCGAGCGGCCGAGATGGAGAAATCCAGCTCAAGTCAGAAAACGATGATATGAACGTACGGTCAAAGTCGTATATCATGTCTCATGTTGCATGCTTGCTGATGCATCTCCCGCCCCCAATATCCATCCAGCTAACCAAATTAAGAGATATAATCGAGACGCTCTGCAGGCACGTGCGCATATGCCATCATTTGAATTCCTCAAACCCCAACTATTGAATGCTCAGCACTTCTCCTCACAACGGAACATTCAGAATCCTTGCTCCCTGTGCCACTTCTCCTGCCAACCGGGGAAGAGCGGGTAATCATCCAACGTGTGCTCCTCCCAGTTTTCTGGAATTAACCCCTTCTCGATTTGCTCCTTCTTGAACTCCTCCATCGCAGGAACAACCACGTGTTCCTTGTGCCACGTGTTCTTATATTCCATAAGATTCTTTTTTCCATCTTTAATGATCCGCAGCAGAAGACTTGGTACGTAGGGCTCGTCCCGGAAAGTAGCAACCGGGGTGAAGAGGGCTTTAAAGTTGAAGACAATGGCGCCGGACAGCGGCAGGCGGCGCAGCGTCTGCCAGTCGACACGCAGGTTCATGCGGGACAGGTCGAGTGACTGGTCTTGGTGCTCGCGGTACTTCTCGTGCGGATCGCCGGCGGGCATGTAGAGTGGCTCGTCGACTTCCAGACCCCAGGAGCCGCGCTGGATGGCCTTATCGGTGGGTTTCTTGGCGAAATACCTGAAGAGTGAAAGCACATTAGAGCGCGGGTTTTACTATGGGAAAGTCATATGCTGCTCAGCTTACCTGTCCATAGAGAAACGCATCTTCTCCTTGTAGTCGGGAATCGGGCTGTGAATCTCATCTAATCGCATGCCCATCTTCGTGCCGAGATCCCAACCGAGCGAGCTACACACGACGCCACCACGGAGATAGTAGTAACCCGTCTTATCGTCCCGCAGGGTGATGGCGAAGTCCTCGGGAACGTTGTTCATGATGACCTCAAGCGGAGGCTCGGCCTTCAGGTCCGACGTGGTGTTCAGAATTTCGTTATGGAAAATCATCTTGTCCTGGTCTAGGCGGAAGTAATGCGGGTAGCGTGCCACCAGGAATTGGAGGCACATCTCCATGAGCTCCTTGCAGGCCAGCTCGCAGCCGGGAAGACAGTCCAGAACGCTCTTGCCAACGCGCTTGTAGATTTCCTGGCGCTGCTGAATACGCTTGGCATATGTGCTCTCAAGCTCGAGCCACCAATCTGAATCCATCTTGCTGAATGCTATTATCTCACAAAATGAGCAAGAAGTCCTGAAGATTGAAGACACAGGTTTACTCACACATCGTCTGGTGGTACACCCAACGTAAAGGGCGGTATGGCTTCGGCTTCGCCTTGTTGATGTCGAATTCCGGGTACGCTTTGGGCAACGGCACACCACTAAGAGTTGCATAGTCCGGGAAGTCACCAAGAGCCTTGATTTCATGGTTCGAGAACTCAGTGGCCGTATAAACGGTTCGCATGGTCGTAAGTACGTTCTCATCAAGAGCCTGCGGCGTCCTCTTCTCCGGAGATTTGGCTAGTTGGTTCAGCGGCTTCTTGAACTTCTTGGCGGCATCCTTGACCTCGGCGAGGGTGTAGCGACGGGATGGAGGATAAGTCTCGGAATAGTCGGGTTGGTCGGAGTTGCTACCCTTCTTCTCTGGGGACAGTGAGCGGGGAGGAGTGCTTGCACCGGAGTCTCGTCTCCTTCCTTGGAGACCGAGGCGAGAGAGGAGAATATTCCGTTGACTCTTGTTCGAGGTCAGATATGTGATGGTGCTAATCAGAAAGGCCAGCGCTAGCGCTAGCGGCAAAAGGGCCGCCATGATCTTGCGAGTGGACAATAGGTGGCGATCGGAAGAAGGAGAGAGAGCAATAAAATGGGAAAGAAAGAGGTAGGAAAGCTCGAATTTAAGAAACCCGGGGCGTGCGGCGCGTGAGTGTGGAGCCGGATCTCCTCGTTCACGTTGTTCAATGGGATGCAGCTGTACAACTTGCGGCTAGGCGGATTATATACCGCTCTACGCGTATCAAAAGAACTTCTGGGGCAGCGGGAAAGTAGATGGCATTGATAAGAAGCTTATCATTCTGGCTGAGCGGGGTGGCTATGAACAGTGGTGCTCGAGATAGCATAGGGCGGGGGCGCGGCGAAAGGAAAAGGCTCTCCTCTCGAACGACGGCGACGGTCTGGCAAAGCAGGGAAGCATGGGAGTGGACTTGCTATCCACAAGAGGGACCGCGTGCGACCAGGTCGCGGCGCCAACCCCAGCTATCGCCCAGCGGCTCGATTGCGCCTAGCGCCGACTGCCCGCACTAGGCCGCTCTCGGTATACAAATCCCCTCCGGCCACCTTACTCCACAAACAACACCGCGACCTGTGACGTCCGCTGATCTCGCACTTATCGCGACTCGGACACGCCCTTCAACTTCCAACGGCCGCGCTATCGCCGCAATCGGTCAAATTTCCCGCCGCCGAGAAAGGCACAACACCAGTCGACGTTGACTGCAAGGCAGCCAAGCTGCCGCCTGCCGGCATGCTACAGGCCTAGTGTTCCTCCGTCCTATCCTTGTTGTGATCATTTTCATCCACAGAGATAAGCATTGGCTCCGTGTAAATATGACCTACTCCGCACAAAAGTCTCAAATATCAGGCGATCCAGGTGCACTCACCGGCAGTCCTTCTAAGAACAGCCTTTCGACAGTCTCGTCATATCATCCTTGGGACATCTATCGCGGGAACCCACATACGCCACACCGATCCTTATCGTGAGACGAGCCTTCGTTTGGAGATGCAATTGATCCTGGCCCCAACATCCCGAGCTCCGAGATCTTTGGAAACACAGCACCCAGTGTCGCTACCAGCTCTCTCATCTGAAACAGTTTCGCTGCTCGTTATAACCTGTCCGTGCTGATAAGACGTATCAAGATCGATAATCGTGGAAAACACTCAGCTCGCACTGGCCAACAGTTTCGTCATGGGTCGAACAGACTGAAATGGGTTCATAGCTCCAAAGCTATCTCGTACCTTACATCATCCACATTTCTACAGGCTGATAACAACTTTCTTTGCCGAAACACCAGCTTGCTGCTTGTCAAGTCCCTCTTGAACCTTGTCCAGACCCTTACCGACTACCAATGGGTCCGGCTTGGCTTTGAGCTGTCCGCTTGCCAATGCTTGCGGAACGAACTTGCGCCAGACAGCGTCGCCGACTTCCTTGTGGCTTAGAGCGATCGTTGGAGCGACAACTAGAGGAAGCACAATCGTCAGCGAGAAGAAAATGACGATGCAAGTCTAGCAAACATACTCTTCTTCAGTTCAGCAGTCTTCGTCAAGCCCTTCGCCTCGGGCGGCTCCAGTACAATCGCTACGGGTGTAGGGCCTAACTTATCAGTAACAGCACCGATATGCTTTAGCGTATCTGGTTCGGAAATAGCGTCGTAGATGCCAGCAAACTTTCCATCTTGCTGCTCGATGGCCGCCAGGATGTCGTCGACCACGCTTGACGAATTATAGTCAACCACCGCAGTCGCACCAAGTGACTTGACGAAGTCATGATTCTTGCTTGAGGCCGTTGCGATGACCTTCAGGCCAGACGCAACTGCCAGCTGGATCGTTGTTGCGCCAACGGAGGAGGATCCACCCCAGACTAGCAATGTCTGGCCGGTAGGCTGTGGGTTGTTTGATGGGTATGGTAGTGCTAGATGAGGCTTTTGATAGAGTCCGGCCGCAGCAGTCGAGATCGCAAGAGGCAGTACGGTAGCCTCTTCGAAGCTGAGCGAATCCGGAATTGGGGAGACAAGAATCTCGAAGGTCTTGCTGTATAGTTGGAAGCCTGCATCCGCGGGATCTCCGGTAGCTATACCGGCCAGGTGGCTGCGGTTGGATGAAGCTCGTCAGCGTGGGCTACTATCTTGGGATTGGACAGGGGCACGATTGTTACAGTTAGACGATCAGCGCCGGGACGGAACCCACCCGATGACTCGTTGTCCTTTCTTGAGGCGGTCAACACCTTCACCCACTTCTTCAATTGTGCCCGCGACATCCGTACCCAGGATATTGGGATACTGCTTCAGGAAATGACCTGCAATGAGTGTCAGCGATTCGACTTTTCCTGAATCATGACTTCGTTTTTCATGCAGCCCTCAATTGGCAAACAAGCGAGATGGTCAATGAGCATTATTGGGTTCTTGCACAGGCCTTTGTCGCTTGCATATGCTGACGTGTGATGCAGGAACACTCGGCATCACAGACAATTAGACCACACCGAGACAGCGTCGAGACGTCCGGGGGCTTAGAACTGCAATGAAACGTACCGGTTTGTTGAATCTTCCAATCAACAGGCTGTGTCGAGTGTTAGTGATGCTGCATATGCCATTGCTATTATTCCCGACGCATTTCAACTTTCTGGCGGGCGTTGAATCACTGCGTAGTTGCTCTTGCGGCCGAATCCTAAAAGCCCGGGTGGATGGTTCAAATGCCCACAGTACGCCAATGATTCGAGAAGATGAAAACGAGTGGGAGCCACATACATTGACAGCAACTGCAGCACCTTTGATGACGACCTGGCCCGGGCCAGGCTTGGGATATGGGGCTTCTTGGACCTTGAGAGGCCTACCCTTGGGCTCGGTGATCCAGGCAGCTTGGTTCTTCGTCATTGTTGTATCCTTTTGGGTGTCGTGCTGGCGGTAATGGTCGTGCAGGAATGCTGCTAGATGAGCGCTGCAGTGGGCAGATGCAGAGGGACGATGCTAGCTCGCAGAGCGGGGCACGCCAGCAACACAGACGCGGGGCAGCGTTTTAAAACAGCAGAATATGGGGTTACTGGCGCTGAATTACTCGACCGTGGTGCGATATTCGCTGCTTTCATTGCCCTCTTCTTCGAAATTCGACGGCTCCAGCATGAGCATGGCACTTGTTGCTGCCTCAATAGCTGATGTTGCGCCATCGGATTGCTAAGCATGCCCCGCGATTGTTCGGTGTCGCGCAGTGATGATGACGAAATGCGGCGAGCTTGGCTTCGGCCCCGCCATCCTTAGTAATGCCTTTGTATCTCCGCGCTATCCCCGCCACCCGCTCCGCAGCAGCAGCGAGGCTGATACGCCCTACTCTCTCGCCAGCATATTGCTTCGAGTCTTAAGGCAGAGACAAATACATGGCGCGGACAGCTTCAATCAGACAGGCCTTGGTGTTTTATGGATTGTCAGAGCCCAGGTAACGCTCTCCGAGTCCGGTCGCTCATGGGACAGGTGCTGGATGCTTTGCGCAAGGGCGTTAGACGAATTGGAGAGCAAAGGAAATTCAAGCAGATGAGTTGTGTGTTGTTGATGTCTCAGGAGCGAGTTTAATTTGCAATGAGCCTTTCGTTCGGAACCCTCGGTGAGTTAGGGGCCAAGTGCCAATTAAGGTACAGAGAATTTCTCGCGGCCTATCGCAATTCGTTGCACGTCAAGGCGGCGGCCTGTCATACCGCATTTGATGAGAAAGTATGTAAATTTAGGCCACGTCATGAGTCGCGTTCCTTCTCTACGAACGCGTCAGTAAACTTCGAACCAGCGCCACGTCTATCCTTGCTCGCTCCTCTCCGGTGCCTTAACCGTGCTGCCTGCAGGGAATCAAAAGAACTGCTATATAACAGAATCATTTGATACAGGGAGTCCTTTTGTTCTGCCTGGATTTATCTTCTTGTTCGCAGCATATCAACCGCAATACGCAATAAAAATCATGACTCGATCTGATTTGACACGAAGGAAACACGCCGGTGCTGCCACGGCCGATCCTCGTCAAATGCCGACGGCGGGCCAGTCGAGCGACTTTGCTCGCAGGGATTCGACCGCAGAGGATGTGGATGGTCGTACGGCCAAAGCAGTATCACAGCTTTTTCGCAAGAAAGTGACCTTGGCCGATGCGCCCCGTTGCATCGTTCGCAGTCAACCGCAACCCAGATTGGAGATGGAGGCTCCGAAGTATCCTGCTTAGACCTGTACAGATGCCAAGCCGAGCCAAAGCTTGGTTGCTCTTCCAGGTACTTCGATTGCAACGAGGATGGCGTTGGCACCGATGGTTGCACGTGTATCAAGTTGGACGGTGCTGATATCGTGGCGCGTGAAATCGGACGCCCGTGATGCGTAGCGAACGATGCAGAAAAACGGTTCAGGACGTCGTTGGAATGTACTCGCCTCAGAAGTGATTGGACCGCCGACTGGCGCCTTAGCCGAGCAGCCTTTGGCCTCAAAGGTAAGTTCTCTTTTTCAACTATATCGTCCGACCGGTTCTTTGGCTCAAGGTTCGCGCCTGTCCCGTCTTGATCACCATAGCCTTTCAACCTCCGTAGAACTAGCGTGTCAAGAGAGCGACACGCCTGGGTGAATCTCTGATACATGGATTCCGGTCTTCTCTGCACAGCCCCATTTCCCGGGCGTAGATCGGAGGGAGAACTCATTTGTGAAAATTAAAAAAAATTTGATTAGGTCATGCTGCAGTTGAAGATGCCGCATTTTATGAGCCTGAGCTGCGTGAGAGGCGAATCAATCTTGTGGGACATCTTAACAAAGGTCGAGAAAACGTGTTGGTCCGAGCTGCACATCTGAAAGGGCGTCAAGGTTTGGTCTTTTCCGCTCAAACGAAAGTGCGGAAACGTGTTTGGGAAACATGTTTTGAATCAGAGACATGCAAGACTGCACCGAAACTGCTCTGAAAGACGTCCGCAACCCCCCATTTAAAAAAAAAAAAAAAGAAAAGGAAAGAAAGAAAAAATCATCAAACAGCGATGGCTAAAGCGAGCGGACGCACTGAATCTCACCTTAAGAGAATCATTCGATAGAATGGCATCGGGAACCGTCTCTGTGAAAAGCGACACACGCGTACGGAGAATCTGACTGCCCCAAACATACTCGCGGTCCGGATGCTGCATGCCCAAAGGGGATTGGCCGGCGCCCGCAAGGTGGGCCAACGCATTGGGAGCGTTGTTCAAGGCTCAGTGTGATGATGTTTCCAGGTTCATGGTGGAGCAAACAGACGGATGTGCATAGAGCTAGATTACGGCATCCATCCGCATGCGTGACGTAACTTTATGATTGCCCATGGAGGTCGGAATGACAGCTTTCATATTGGCAGGCCTGGAATTCAACAGTGCGCATGTCAATGATCGCCATGCTGGTTGACAAAAACCGTTCGGTGGGTCGAACTCTGGGCGTGGTTGTGGCCGTGACATCGGTCCCGCGCTTTGTGCCGCGTCTGGGTCAGAGCTATCGAATCCAGACATCTTCCCGGAAGGGAAGCGGTTGGTGGATGTGCCAATGTTTGGTCCCTGTCTTTGAGGGCGACGCGAAACAGCATCTGTGACACAAGGGCTCACCACGCTGCAGTCAGCCATGCAGCTGGCGCTGTAACAGGCCCGACCTCGACAAGGCAGGTCGTCAGAGATGACGGTCTCGGGAGCCTGCCGTCAGCCATTCAGGGCGCACCGCGACAGGCGCTCGGACTCGAGAGCCAGAGCCAGCAGCAGACGCGAGCGAGCGAGCGAGCGAGGCTGGCGTCTGCCGAGAGCTGCACAGAGCTGCAGAGAGCTGCACGGCAGACTGCTGACAGCGGCGCAGCTGCAGGCACCAGATGAGCAAACGGACAAGCTTAAAGACCAGGCCACTTTGGGTCCCGAGCAACCACGTCCTGGGGCTCCAGAGCGATCGTTCTCGCTGTGAGCGCGCGGCCGCAGGCGGTGACTGGGCCTGTGTCGCCCATCGTTATTCTCCGACCGGCGCAGGCGCAGGTGTCCGAAAGCTGGTGGAGCCATGCGGTGCGCCACCGGGAGCGGTACGGCCAGGCGCTGATCCGCCGCAGCTGCCAGCGCCGGGGGCGTGCAGGACGGGACATTGCTGCAGCTGGGAGTGCGAAGCGAGGCGGCAGAGCAGATGGAGCAGCTGCGCCGGACGTGGGTGAGCAATGCGTTGGGGGCAGCGGGGGCTCCTGGCACTGCGGTGGGCGGGCGGGTCCTGGGCTGAATGCGTGGTGAAGGAGGACAGGAATGCGCGTGTGGAATTCCAACCCACTGCACCGGCAGGTTCCCCACGAAGTCGTCGGCGGGCAGGGGGGGGCGCGCAAGCTTAGCTTTCCGGCCTGCTCCTAAAGATAGTGTGCGCGCGCGCACTGATGGAGCTCGCCCTGGGCCTGGCGGAATGCCAGCGGCGCCAGCGCTGCGAGCGAGGCACGCGGGCCGGTTTTGGCAGCCACTACTGACTTGCAGCCGAAGCTGCTGTGCCATAAACGCGCCGCCTCCCCAGGCCCAGGCGTTTCACGCTCTCCGGTTTCATGTGTGAGCACGAACGCCTGCGCTCCCGCATCCCTCAGCTCCCCTCCATTCCTACACCGCGCTGCCCGGTTGCACACCCACCACCCCAGCGCTCCAGCTCCGCGTTTCGTTTCCAACCCGTGCTCCCGGCCGCGGCCCAGCACTACTGCACCGCGCAGCAGCAGCACACCTTTCCGCCCTGCAGACCGAGCAGACCAGAACCATGAAGCGCAAGTTCTCGCTCAACCTCGCGCCCATTGTGAGCATGCCCGCTGCGCGCTCCCAAGAGCCCGAGCCTGAGCTGATGCCCTCCACGCAGAAGGTGCCCTCCAAGCAGGAAAACAGGGCACTCAAGGAGTCGCTGGCGACGCGTGACATCTCCACGCCCTCATCGCCCCATGTCAACCGTCGGATTCTTTCGCCCAAGGTCGAAGCCGAGCTGCGCGCCGCCTGCGAGGCCGTCCTCAACGAAGATGGGAACTCATACGGCGCCGCCGCTGCTCTGCAAGCACAAGAGTCGAGCATGGATTTCCAGGCGCTGCAGCGCTCAATGAAAGCCATGGAGCAGGCTCAGCAACAGAGCAGCCATCGGCGCACAGGAAGCCACCCGCCCTCGAATCCCTTGCCGCGACGGGACCTCCAGCCGACCGAGCACACTGCGCGTTTGCCCTCCAACGCCTTCGCATATAAGCCCGACGCCGCCTTGCGAGACCTCTTTCCCGAGCAGGGCCCGTACCCCATTCATGCCAACATGAGTCGCCGGAGGGAAGGCCACAGTGCAGCGTATGACAGCAAGTCCTCTCGCAACGTCTCTGGGAGACATCGCGAGCCCAACCATGACCACTCTACGGCCCGGTACGCAGGATACGACAGGCCAAGCACTGCCCCCATTGGCAGAGGGGTGGAATCTCCCGACACGAACTACTCAACGCCCATGAGTGCTTCCACCACGGAAAACCACCGGAACTATGCCTCTACAGCTATGACGTCGGCTGATCCGTCGCGAACATCCAAGCGCAACTCGCATCACATGTTTGGCGACGAAGACGCCGCCTCGCGCGCTGATGCGGCCGCCTCGTCGTGGATGAGACACGAGTATGAGCGACGTAAGGACAATGACGTGGACCGGCGTCCTTCGACGAGGACAAGCAGAGCTGCGAGCGTAACGAAGAGTATCAAATCGGAAATCAAGGAGTACTTTCGCCCGGGATCTTCTGGATTGAGTCGAGCAACATCCAGGGAATCCCTCCGCAGTCGGAGCTCAGACGCAACTGCTGCCCAAGCACCGGCAACACATGGATGGCGCAGCTGGAGCTTGCAACGGAGGCCGAGTGACACCAGTCTCAACAGCCGATCCTCAAGCATCAGGGGCCGTAGTGACGTTAGGAGCAAGGAGGGCAAGAAGGAACTAAACCTCAACCGAGAACTGCCCCCTCTGCCGAGTCTGGACCAGTGGAAAGACCCGGATGACGACGCTCCCGCTTACTTCGTCCCAGTGCAGAAGCCGACAAGCCCGACGCATATCGCAAATCTGATGCAGACGCCTCCGAAGGTCCGGACGAGGAGTACTCACATTGCTCATCAGCAGTCGGTCGACAGAAGGCAAAAGCGGTCCGAAGATGTGTACCGCAAGTCCTCCGTACCGCAGCAGGCGTGGCCAGGGGTTCGAGCTGTGAGCTCCGATCCAGATGTACCAAAGCACTTTCAGCCCCGGACGGAAGATTCCCTGGCCCAGGACCTAGCACAGTCCCACGAGCTGATGTCGATGAGATACGGACCCAGCAATGAGGCGGTCAATAGGAGTAGCCCGTCTTTAGTGGACAGCGGACACAGCCCTGATGAAGCGTGTCCAAGCCACAAGCCAAGTATGCAGATCAGCATAGATCACTTCCGCGGCGAAACACCCAACTTCAGCAAGAAAATCGGCCCAGAAAGGCAAGTGCACTCAAGCACACAAGAGCAGCGATACAAGTATAAGGCGGAGATCAAAGCAAACAACACTCTAGCGACAGGATCGTCCGGAAATGCCAAGGGTCTGCGGAAGATGTTCAGCCATCTGGGCTTGGGAGGGAAACGGGAGAAAAAAGAGACGTGGATGGACAAATTCGAAAAGGATGGCGTTAAAGGCGGGATCTTGATCCACGATGAAGCGGCAGGCGCGCCCATCGTTCGGTACTGAAAGGAAAGGGCATCCACTCATTTTTGTTCAGGATTATGGCGTGGGGTTGATTGGTGCACTTTGCGTTATTGTTTGGACATAGCGGATCACGGTTTGGTTGAGTCTTTTTGGCATCGGACAGGCTATTGGAGTTGTGTAGATACCCTTATCAATTGTTGGGAGCATGGGCGATGGAAGAATTAGAGAGGCACGTCGGTCATGCAGATGTTCGAAACAAGACTGAAGACACGTGCGTGGCCAATGAATGCGGAGTGCGAATGTTAGGTGGGACATTTGGCTTGCTAAGAAATGTACGGCATATGCCTGCATCTTTGTGCGAATCCGACCCCCTTGTCCGGTGTAGATCTTTTGCACACCCTCAGCGCATGCTCGGCAAGCACTGGACGGCCAGCACGAGGGGCGCGGTGTGGAGGTGCATGATGAACGCAGAGGGTAGCACAGAACAGCGCCTTACTTCTAGAAGTAGGCCGCGATATGCGCAAGTTGCTGGGACTCGGCTCAACTGTGCAGGCGGGCTTGAAGCTCATGCAGAACGACTTTCTGTCGGATAGTGGCAGAGGGAACAGCTGGACTGCGTACCAATGAGATGGGATGAGATTTCCAGGGCGGACCAGGCATGGGGTAGAGGACTTTGACAGCAGCCACTCCCGATCGCCGGAAGGCCACCCGGCGCACTTTGCATCGAGCGATTTGGATGAATCTGGCTAGGTTGCACGGCAGCGCCCAGGGACCCAACGTATGTCTAAAAGCTTGCAGACAACTACACGCCGACCCGTCTTCCGCGAGCGAAGATGCGCAATATGTCAAGCCTCAGAGCTAGGTTGTCGCTACCGCGCCGCGAGATGTCGTCCTCAATACTACCGGCCGCGAGACGAAATACCAATGACGCCAGCGGCTGCGACGGCTCGCGTCTGATTCTTGGCTTTCATCACCGGCTACGTAGGAAAGAGGAGGAGACGTCTGAGGTCAGAGCAGTGCATATCATGCTCCATGAGGAAGACGCCTTCTTGTTTCGCTCCTGCTGTGCAAGCATCTCCCACCAGCTGCGGAGAAAAAAGCTCATGGTCTCCAGAACATGACGTCTCCGCAACAACCAGCTCGTCCACTGCTGCTGTCCTGCCCGTAAGTCCAGTCGGGGATCAACACTGGGGTACATTTGTCTGTTCTGGCCCTTGATTGACTGCTTTTACGCCGCTTTGCGCGCCCTGCTGCTGCCTGTGTCTCTTTTCTCGCCTATGCGCACCCAGAGTCTTCACACTCGCGAATCTAGATCTTCTCGTGTCTTCCTGCTGTCTTTCAGCTAATACATCACACCTCTTCACTTCGCCACACATGCCCAATTTATCATCGAGCCATGCTGCATCGTCTAACCCGCCACTCTGCCGTTTTGCTCCCTCCGTCCGGCCCTCGTAGAAGTAGGAGCAGGCTCTTGGGCTGGCCTCCCCTTCTGACCTGCGGCCCGTCACTCCCACCCTCGCTCAGTCACATTCGCCCAGCCAAATCCTAACCGGATCGGAACGGACAAACACACTCTTTGGTACCACACCAACCTTCACACTTGTTCGCTCCGCCTACCCTTGGACACACCTTTTCGCGCGAACTCCGTCGACGCAATCATTGACTACCCGCACGATGTGCAAGCTTCACGGCTATCAATACGCCTGCGGCCACTTTGTCCGCTACCGCCTTTCGAGATGCCGTGGCACATTTACTAAGCTCCGAAAGCGTCATCTCAGGCCAACGGACAGGGAAGATGGACACATCGCCGCTTGTATCGCCGAATGTTACATCGCCATCTCTTCACGCTCCTTGTGCGGCTCCTGTTTGTACGAGCAGTTCAGAGACGATTGGAAGGCACGCATTGGCGAAGCTGAGAAAGCCTATCAGGAAGCACTCGAGCACGGCATGCAGAGCGGGCTCATCCTTTGGGGAGCGGAAGCTGGCCGCTTGGGCGATGATCAGGCGGATGGAAATGGCACAGCCGAGGAGGACGGGAACAAAATCGGAGGCAACAGTGCGAAGGAGAGCACAGCCGAGGAGGGTCGCGCCAGCAAGGATATCAGGGACGGGACACTGGACCGAGGCATCGTCGATAAGAAGCAAAAGTATCGGCATGGACTGAAGGGGCAGATCGAATATTGGGGCAAGGCGCTCGATGACCTGCGCGACCAGTTCAACACCGAGTCCTGGACCGTCCGCACACGGTTCCCCACAACCGACCGCTACATGTACGCGAGCCCGGAGATTAAGAAGCGCGTGAAGTTTGGCTCTTCACCGCTGCGTCATGAAGTCCTTCCTGAGGACGTGCTTCTTGGAGAGCAACGGCCAGCATGGCATGAAGATGACGGTAAGCAGCGCTATTCGACTTTCCAAGCCTTTTTCATAGATACCTACGGCGGTGTCTCAGATAGCGGTTGCAATGACTGGTATGCAGACTTTGGTGGCGACGCGTGGAATACAAGGAGAATGGGCCAGCTAGTAACAACAGACGCATGGGATATGAACGTCGTGGCCAATGTCAACTTTGCCAATGCTTTGGACGAGGAAGAGAATGGGCCAACTGGCGACGAGAGCTATTACCACGAGTACGGCCGCTTTGATGTCTCACACCCCACGGAAGACTGCGATCAGGGAGCCGAAGATACAGACGTGAGCGAACATGACGTCAGCAACGGGACTATCAGTCCAAAAGGGCAAAATTTCCAGGAGGTTATTGTCGCCTACGGACCGGAGACTCAGTTCCCTCCTATGGTGACCGAAGACGAGGAGCTTTTAGCCCAGGATCCTGATGCGGTACCGCCATGAGCATAGCACATTCGAGAACTTCACTACCTGATCTATCTTCCGAGCAAGGTCTCGCCTGCTAAGATACGAGCCACGCCGCAGACGATCAAGGCTGTCATGAGCCAGATTTCTTATTTCCGCAAGCGAGTTCGTTTCTGAACCCTTGTGGATGCAGTGGTGGATAAGGATCGGGTCTTGAGAATATTGAGGCGTCTATGGAGCCTTGTTCCAGTAACGGTGAAGTATCAACCTATCGCGTCAGTTGCCTTGACTACTGACGAGCATAGTCAATAGGAAACCACCCCCCTGCTATGTTAGTTGAGAACTCGCAAATATCACTCCAAAGCGAACCAAGGGGGAGTTATTCTCATCAGTCTCGATGTCGTCATTTCCGTCCCCTGACCTCCTGGTCTCTAGCCTTTTCTCCTTGCGATATCACCTTTTCTGGCCCGTCTGCCCTCAGCGACATCTACCACCAAGACGGACCCAATATCAGAATCGACTGTTGAGATTGGCTATAACGGAATGGGCGGAATAGGCACTTCTACTTTGCGACTTTCTTTTTTTTTTTTTTTTCTGGTGATTTTCTTGTTGCGTTGCCTTTGTGTTAGAAGCAGCATTCTCTGACAGCGCTCGCTAATAACTCTCATTGAAGTTACGGGATATGTACGAATGCGTTGATGCATGTACGCTAGAAAGATCGAACATGGGAATGGGTGGGAAATAGACATCTCCTTTCTTTCATCTTAGGGTGGTAGACAACCTTCTTTAATTGCGATGCTCCGAGAGCAATTCAATACACCACTACATCTAACGAATTTCTCCCATGGCAACAAGGGGCTGCTGGTATCATTGAAGGTGATTTCTCGCATTCGCTTTTAGAAGCTAGCTTGTACTGTCTAGCCTGACTTGAAATGAAGATATCGAGCTTGACCGCTCGGGTCGGTAGTACCTCCATGACCGGTATTGTCTCCGTGACAGTCTTTCCGCTGCCATCAGTGCAAGGCTAAAAGAAGGGAAAAAAGAAAGCATCTTCCGGCATGAAATCAGATGCCTGCCCGGAATGGCTTTCAACCACGCGCGCCACCCTCTTGTAACGCCATTATAATGCCCCCATCCAGCCGGTCAATCCATGGTGCTACCACCGTATCGCACCGTCATATCCACCCATGTACTTCGTTAAAGCGAAAAACGTGCATCATTCAGTTAGGTGCGCATCCCGTCTCCTTCATCTTGTCCGTTATCCTATCCACCGCCTTTGCCATATCTTCCTTGACCTTCTTCGACTTCTCCTTAAGCTTTGACGGAGATCGATGGGCCCTATTCTAAAAAAAGTAAGTGTACTTGGAGACAATGAGGTCTGGGAAAAGCTCTTCGAATATCCCTCCTTCAGCGATGGCGTCCCGGGAAAGTTTTGCCCTCGCCAGGACTCACATACGCAGCGCTGGCACCACTTATCGGGGAATCAAAGAAGCCCATGCTGCCGGACCCACCGCCGCCCGAATGTGTGCCATCCGCGTCGAAAGGCGGACGGCCGCCCACAGCGAATGGACCAACCATGCCGGGGTTGTTCATGCGGCGGGTGCTGCGAGCCTGGTCGACGATGGCGAACTTCTTACCCAGCTCGCTCGCTGCGCCGAGCGAGCCTGTGATACTAGCTAGCATATTAGTGAGCTCTACGTCGGCGCGTTGCTCGGCTGCTTCGCGCGCGAAGGTGTCACGGTCCGGCGGGGCAAGGAGGGGTAGGCGGGATAAGAGCGCTTGGATGGCACGGAGGATCTCGTGGTTCGGTTGCTCGGTGGGATTCTTGATCTGCGGGATCTCGGCATCGGTGAGATAGGAGGGCGGGAGTTCAGACAAGTAGGATTGGAGGAGGTTTATGCGGGCGCGAAGCATCTTGATGGCGTTGGACTTTGCGGTTAGAGAAGCGAGAACTACAATGGCTGAGTTAGAATCTTCACTCGCAGAAGTCGCCAGGATACATGGTGGACGTACGTTCTTCGTCTTCTGATGTCAACGGCACAGCGTCGTCGTCCGCCTCCGGTGCTTCTGCGCTGGCCTTCGATTTGCCCTTACTCTTGCCCTTACCGCTTCCTTCACCTGCGGCGACGCTGACTCGCCTAGCTTGGTCGACAGCCGTGGCATTACCACCGCCTTGTGCGACAAAATCCACTGCGATCATCTCGGCCTCTCCGGTCTCAACAGAGTAAGTCAACTCGCGGAACTTCAGTTGCTTTCCCTGGCCCGAGGCACCACCATCAATATCCATGGTAGTACCCTTGTCATTGCCTCCGCTGCCCTCCCAAAGGCTCTCGTAAATGGTGAGTGGAAGTTTACCGCCAGTGGCGCTCCCTTCAAGGACGGACTCCGGGTGGAACAGCAGTAGCAGAGCGGTTTCGTTATGCACGTTCTGGATGTACTCATGAATGAGGAGGTGATGTGGCTCGGGACCCGTAGGCGCGCCTAACGTAAACCAGCCGACCAGGTCCAATGCAGGTGACTTGTAAACCGTCTTGTCTACGTAGACTATTAGCACGGCCACAGAGGATGCAATGGAGCAAAGAGATATCCAAAGTTCCGCGTGAGGATTAACTTACACTGCTCTAAGCGCTCGCCGAACCACTGATCATCAATCCTGACCTCGCCGTCCTCACCGGTTATCAATTTGGCCTCAAACGCCACTTCCATTGTGATCTCGCGACCATTTTGCTGGCCTATTATGGCGCCAACCACGGGACCTGGCTGCTGGCGGAGTGTATGGCGGGTAATGTAATCGGAGACGGTGAGCAGTACGAGCGGGTGAAGTTGCACCTGTGGGCTCGTGTCGGAAGCTCTGGTGCTCGAGAGAAGCGGGTTTTCCTCCGTATCCGCCATCGTTGCTTGCGCGGATGCGATACTGCCGGGGTTGAGAGGCGGAGGAGTTTCGAGGACAAGCTACGGCTCAAGACTGACCAGTGAGCTTGGAGCGGCGGGGCAGTTGGTGGTGTCGAGGCGGGTCGTGGAGCAGTTGTGCCGGTGGAGGACAGAGCTCCAGGCCGCAGCGCACGGACCAGCGCACTGATGAACAATTCCAGCGCCGAAGTGAGCAGGAAGTTTGCAGAGTAACGAACCAAAATCAGAGAGCGAGAAGTCGAATAACAACAATAGAAAATTATAGTAGAAAATAACATAGTAATATCTCAGAATTCCTAACTAAAGTCAAAGAGATCTAGAATATTATTTTTATAAGAGTCTTTATTTTTTTTCGCGATCGGTCGCTCGGTCGATTGCTTAGTCGGTTACACGAACTCGCGAACTTAACAAATCTCCGATAAAAGAAAGAAGAATCGTAAAGAAGAATCGTAAAGAAGAATCGTAAAGAAGAATCGTAAAGAAGAATCGTAAATTTCTCGTTAAAATATACTTATAATATGAAAAAAAGAGAATATTTTTCTCTATCAAAATAAAGAATTTTATTAAGTTTCCTTTACATTTGGTTAAGAAATCGCGAGTTTTAATTCGGTTACTATGGAAATCTTCGATGTTCTTACTCTACGAGCTTTTGCTGGATTTGGCGCTTGAATTTGCATATTGTTGTGTCCCGCCAGCAGACGAGCGTCATCGCCGACGCTACCTCAATCACCACTACAAGACACACTTCATCAGTTGCTTCACGGCTAGGGCTGCGCTCCAATCGGCATCTTTGTTTCACTAAGATTCTTGACATATCACGAATGAACAAGAGTTTAGCTCACCCAGCAAGGTATGATGTCACTGCCCCATGAATATTGCGGCAAATGCACTTCCGACGATGTTTATATTGTTGAAAATCTAGTCATAATCGATGCTCATCACTTCTCCTCTTATGAGGCGGACCTCTGTCCTGCCCAATTCATAATTCATCATGGTTTTACGTAGGGGTTCTTTCCTCAGAAACCAATAAAAAAGGAGCCGGGGGGACGGGGGTTATATCTTATTCGTCTACTTTTAATGATTTACGTATGTCTATCCTCAGCAAGCACTATTACAAACTGAATAGTACAAATCGAAACGTGGGTATCTATAGGCCACCTCTTCGTCCCTCTCAATATTCAATCAGCACCTTCAGCACTAAATTTCCTTTATCATCGACAGTCCTTCCAGCAAGCTCGAAAGCATCCTTGGCCGACTCGAGTCCGCTGAAGCGATGCGTGATCATCATGTCTAGACTTGGCAGGACACCAGACGAGATGATTTTCATGCCTGTTGGGTAGGTGTTGGCGTACCGGAAGATGCCAAGTATGTCAACCTCTTTCAGATGGGAAGCCGACATTGGCAGCGTCTGAATTGGCGTGCCCATGCCCACCATAATCAGCTTACCACCAGGTCTCGTCGCCTAATAGAACTCAGCACGGTCTCCGAAAAGGTGAATGTGAGATTACTTACGAAAAGTCCAGCCTGCATACACATCTCCTTCCCGGTGCAGTCAAATGTGACGTCCACACCCTCGGCATCTAGCTCACCGGCGCAGGCGCTCTCCACAATCTCACTGGCAAGAGACTTAGCGGCCGCAAGCTTCTCACTTGTCTCTTGCGGCTGAGAACCGGTTGAAACGACATATCCTCTCGTAGCGAATCCGTGACGTAGGGCGTACTTGACACGGCCGATGTCAATGTCGGCAATAAGCACAGTCGTTGCTCCAGACATCTTGGCCATGGCGGCCGTGAGCAGGCCGACAGTGCCAGCACCGAAGACCACGGCGGTATCGCCTTGCTCCACGGTTGCCCTCCTAGTTGCATGTATCGCCACCGACAGCGGTTCCAACAGCGCGGCAGACTCCAAGGAGACGTGGTCCGGAATTCTATGGGAGAAGTCAGTCAAGCCCAAACCCAACCAAGACAGGAGGATTCACTTATGGCACCACTTGGCGGGATGATTGATACGCTCCTGTAGCGTGCCCTGGAAGTGCGGCACACTCTTGGCGCTGCTCCTGAACCTCATCTTGGGGCACAGGTTGTACCTGCCGCGCTGGCAGGACCTGCAGGAGTCGCAGGGGACGCCGACTTCGAGCGCAACCCTGTCGCCGATCTGAAAGGAGCCGGCGGGCACTTGATCTCCGACGGCGACGACCACGCCGGCGGACTCGTGGCCCAGCGACAGCGGCGCCACGGCGCACAGGTCGCCATTGCGGAACTTGCTGTAATAGGAAAAATCGCTGCCGCAGATGCCCGTCGCGCGGACCGCGATCTGCAACTCGTGCGGGAGCGGATCGGACAGATGCCTGGTTTCCTGTTGAGGGAGGAAAAAGAAAAAGAAACATCAGAATAAGCGCTGTAAGCGTTGGGAATAATTGGGTTGGAAATCAGAGCGTGTCGTGCAGGTCAGACGGTGCCTGGCTAACCCCCACGCGACTGCTCGATACAGAAGGTGTGGGGGTCGTTGGTGCTTGTGTGGGGAAAGCGGGAGACGAAAATGTTAAAAGCACGTACGATGCGAAGATCGCGTGGCCCATGCAGGACGGAAGCTTGAATTGCGGCTTTGCCGCTGTTCTTGACCTCACTTGGGAAGACGTCCGTGATTGCTGAGGGAGCCATAGCTGCATACACTGAATTTTTTCGACTGCGAGGAGAGGGAGAAGCAGGAGGAGAGGAGGGGAATGGCGCTCGGCTTGTCCGACTCCGCGCAAGAGCCGACGCAGGTATAAATACAGACCGCAGGGGAAAGCTTTCCCGCCTCCGCTGAGGGGCGGGCAAGGCTTGCTTTGCGGGCCTGAGTAAGGTGAGGTGCAAATGAGAGAGCCCAGACTGCCCTGCCCCGGCACGTCCAGAGACAGATTGGCGATCATGTACAGCCGGGAGAGAGATAAGTGAGCAGGCATGGCCGGACGGGGCAGGAAGGCCCCGTACCGGCGCATGCTCTCCCATCAATCGACGACATAAAACAACCACGTCATACTGTCTGTTTCTCTCTCGCTCGCCCTCTCCCGTAGCTGGACGGCCGGAAGAACATGCATCTTCCTGCTGCGGAATCACCGGGTGGCTTATCATCGTCTCTCGCTAGCGCGCTGGCGCCAAATGGGCCGCTCAAAACAGGAGCAGCTCGCTGCATGTTGGTACCCACCGCCGAAATCAATCTCCACCTTGCTCCAGTCCACTGAGAGAATAGACGCATGCGCCACCTGTGATTTGCACCCTCGCTGTGTCATTGCTGTCCGCTAGACCCTCAAGATAATGCAGCAGACCTTCTAGCGGCCGCGTGGTGTGCGCAGGGAAGCAGTCCGAAGCAAAGCATATGCAATTTGCGGACCGGCTGGCGTCTTTGCTGGGATGCGGCATGCGTCAGGCATTCACTGGTAGCGCACTGCCGCGTATATCCCAGCAGCTCGGCAGCTCGTCTCTCTCTCCACCGCTCTCCGCCAAGCATCTTCTTTACATGTGCAATCACGATCCATGTACTGCGGATGGACAGTACATCGTGCATCTTTGCTGCCAACGGCTGGCTGCCCGAACGACGCCGTTCAGCTGCCTATCACTTGAGCGCGCACGTACGCACCCAGTCTCCATGCGGTATGATGGAGACCTGGGAGGGCCCGCAGCTTCTCTAGGCGAGGGAGGAAAAAGTGCAGCAGGAAGACTGTGATGCAGCTGTATGCACGCACGTTTATCTTCACCATTGTCGGCGCGCGGAGCATTGCCCACTTTTCTAACCGCACTGCTTCCTGGACCGGCCCGCCGCATGCCTTGTGCTCTCCAGCGTAAGATTTGCTGCCGTGACAAAGCTGCATTTTTCACGAGCGCGAAGGCAGAGTAAGGTTGTGCTCTCGGCCACTGGCGTGCATGACCATGACTTGACAGCACACGGCTCCGCCGATGACGGCCGTCCTCCTCCTGGCCACACCAATGCTGCTCCAAGCAAAGCACTACTAGAATAAGATCTACACAGCACGAAGTAGGGCTACAAGAGCGAAGACGGTCCGTTTAAGCCACGTTTGAACCAAGCCTTCATCCACGTGGCATGCGCCACTGGGTATCTTCTCTGCAAAGTCATCTTCAAGGCGGTGTTGATCGAACATGATGGTGTGACGAGCTTCACCGGCGAGCGCAATCGTTTGCCATAGCAAAGAGAAATGACAAAAAGAACCGAAAGAATGTACCCAACGGCCTGGTACCTGAGAGAAATAAGAGGGGAGATACTGATAAGGGAAGCGCGGCATCATCCAGCGAGTAAGAAGCGCCGGGGCACGGTTGCGCGCAGTTCCATCAAGCCAGGATCTTTTTCTGCTCTTCGCTAGTCAGATCGACGGCGCATGCGCGCATTGCATCGTGCCTCATTTCTTTACGAGCACGCGCTTGCGGGAAGAAAGATGTCGGAGCCGGATGGTCTCCTGCACGCTCTTGCAAGCGCATGGCATGAATGCTCCTGCTATTGCAGCGCCGCGCCGGATATAACGCACGCAGGGTAAGCTGATAAACGGAGGAGTCGACTTTACCTTGCTGCCGACCGCTGTCAGAGGCTCGTTCTTCTGATGGAATAGCGGTAGCGAAACCCGCTCCGAAATAGCGGGGAAATAGCCCAGTGGACGGCAGTTGGAGGTAAAAGGCGGCTGGCTACCTGAGCAAAAAAAAAAAAAAAAATACGAGCGCGTGGCTTAAGCAAGGATCTGGGCTCAACGGTTAGCTTGGGATAGCATTGCGCTGTTAAGAGCAGATTAGGACGCGCCAGATTGAGGAAAGGAGGATGGTGTAGCGTGAAAGAGCAGCAGAAGCGGTGTAGATGGATGGGGAGTGGTCGCAGGAAAAAGACGTCCCTCGGCGACAGGAGGTCGAACTGGGCGGCTGCATGTCGGGTTGGCAACTGCAGGCGCGCTGACTCGCATGGCCTGCAGGCCAACGGTTGGAGGGTCGATCGTCCGTCGCCCCGGTTTCCCAGGATCATTGACGAGATGGTGGTGTGTGAGGGGTAGTCATCATTGGGAGCCTTGTACTTTTCCTTTTTCTGGGCGGAACGGAGCTGGTGGGAAGAATTCCGGGTGTGGCTGCGGCGGATCGCCGCACTTGTTCCCCAGCCATCGCTCGGTATTCGCAGCGTTTGCTGTGTCGAGTGCTGGTAATCGCAGCTATGAATGAGGTGATATTGCTTGCCAACCTTCTGTTATCTGCGTGCAGCTACGTTGCTTTCGCAAGCGCTTCGTCCACCCGGCTGGCTACGTGATTGGCTTTCAAATGAGCTAGACCGTTTGGCAGGGCTACCGGCTGCCAGCGCCCTGTGTGCAGACTCTGCAGCTAACGCTATACGTACCGTTGGTTTGACGGGCTTTTTAGCCGACCCTTTGTTGCCATGCCTGCAACGCTCAAGGATATCCTCGCCCTTCTTTCCCTATTCATTAATACGGCATCTAGAACCCCGTGTCAAACGCTGTCCACAACCAGGCAAGGTCGTGCACTACCTCACCTAGATTGTGGGCTCTCCAGGTCGATCTGAACATTTTGCCTAAATCGACGCGGAATGCGGGCGAGGAACCGCTGTCTTGTAGGCGCATGGCACGGAACTTCCGATCCTGCCCAGATGAATCCTCGAGATGGCGAACGGACCGAGGGAAGCTGTGGGAATTCGATCTGCATCTCAATGCCCGCCATTCACGGCTCTACTGGATTGTAACTGCATTGCCGCGCCAACTAGCCGTACGGCGATTAGCTTTGGTAGTTGTCAAGCTCCCTGATTTGGAAAAAGTTTTTTTTTTTCAACACGGTTCAGGGGCGACAACTGTAGTGGCATGTCTGATATCAAGGCGACGCGCATCAAAGATCATGCTACCCGGCTTTGCTCCAAAATACTGTCATTGCATTTGCCGGATAAGGCAAATTCCAATTCTGAGAAAATTCTGAGTTTCAATGGCTCAAAGCACACTCTTTCCACCGAACACGACAGCTTCAGCCCACTGCTTGATGATGTCGTTGATCTCTGCTGGCTTCTCCCACTGGCCGAAATGGTTGGTGTCCACCGCAGCCCTGCTAAGGTTCGGAATGAGCTTTTCCATGCCGGCTGACATCTCGGGCTTCAGCACAGCGTCCTTATTGGTCGCAATAAAAAGTACGGGTACATTTATCGTGCCGTCTCCCTGAAGCTCAAGCTCTTCATCGAAGTTTACGCGACGCGTACGGTACCAATTACAAGGACCATGCAGACCATTCCGAGCGTATTGTTCAGCATAGTAGTCAAGCTCCTTTTTTGGGGTGAGTCAGCTGAATCCCGCTCTCACTTCTACGTTCGGAAATCATAGCAGAAAGGAAAAAAAAACTCACCTCCTCTGACATTAAAGGGCCCCTTGGTACCTTCCCCAAGTTCTCTAGAATGATACCTTCGTATGGGTTGAACAATAGCTCGCCATTCGGGCCTTTTCCTCCAGTAATGAAGACAAGCAGTTTCTTGAAATCCTCCTTTGTCTTGACACCTTCTTCGGGCTTGCCACTGGCAAGGTTCAATTGATACTTGAACTGCGGGAGGGGTCCAGCAACTATCTGCTCAACTGAGAAATACTGCTTGGAAGGAGGAGAATATGGCGTGCTAATGGCGAAGATGTGAGAGACAAGGTCGGGCTTCCAGAGGGCTACGCGGTAAACCACAGCTCCACCCCTATAACAATGGTGAATTAGCACTTGGAATTTTCCATGGTTGGATTTCATGCTTGTATTCGACAGCATCTTGACCGCATCTCTCGTTCTTTTCTCCTTCTCCTCCTTTTTTTTTTCTCTTTTTTTGCCGTGATCTTTCCTTTTCAGGACGACCTCAGGGCTCCTGAAGATGACTTACCAGTCGTGACCACCCAGCACAATTTTCGGAGCGCCGAGCTGGCGAGCCAACTCCTCAATATCATCCGCCGCTCTCTTGAAGCCGTACAGCGAAATGTCCTCCGGCGGCACTCTCGGCGCATCCTGCACGGTGAATTGTAAGTCATACATCCAACCTTTGGGCGTGGGCAAGACACACCGTGCCACCGTAACCCATCATATCAGGCGCCACAACGCGGAAGCCCAGCTCGATAAGAGCAGGAATCTGATAGCGCCATCCGAATGCCAGGTCAGGCCATCCGTGGACCTGCGATTGCATAAGTCACTAGAGCATTCTCCAAGGCGTGAAGCGGGGGCGTGGAGACGGACGAGAACGATAGTGGCCTTAAATTGGCCATCCTTAGGTACACCAAGGATGTAATCTATGTTCTTGTATCAGCTCTGCACGATAACGAAGCAGGATGACCGCAGTAATTATCATACGGTAGGTGCGACCGTTAAGCACGGCTGTCTCGTGGGAAACCCGCGGGTCAGAAATGGGGCTGAGTTTGGCGACGGCGGAAGCCATTTTTGAGGATTGTCCGGCGAAGAAGAATCTCGTTGGCATTTTGGCAAGCTTTTATAGTCCTGATGTATAATGTGACGTCGTTTCTGTTAACACTCTCTTCCCCTGGGTCGTTGTCGTTGCTCGGAGCTCTTGCGCGATTGAGACGTGAATTACGGGCGTACGAAGTCATGGCCGTAGGTGCGAGTTGCTCCACCTTCTTAAGCCGAGGCATCTTTCTGGGTGGAGTGTCGTTCACCTAATCAGCATTATATGTACTTGTTCATGTAATCAATCTTTTTCTGAAGGTATGGCACTGCTAAGGCTATTCTGAATGTGTAAAATAGACTCATAGATATCGTGAAGCGCATTCTCTTGTTACGCTTACTGCTAAAGGCACGACGCGTCGAGCCTACCCTACGTTTTTGCGCTATGGTTACGCCCGTACCTGGCACCCTTGCCGGACTTATCCACCGGTCCATACCTCACGGCCTTACACTCGGAGCTACCACCGGATGAAGTCAGCATCCCACAGCGTCCGAGAGTCAAGCCGCAAAGCCTGTGGCCATCAGATGATGTGACCTCGGCCTTTTTGAGGAAAACTGTGCGTTGGTCAAATATGGTGACGGGAGTTTCTATATGACCTGATACATGATATCAAGTGGGGCTTGCGGTACAGCTTTGCGGAGGTGACATACTTCCCGACAAGATTCTAGGATTTCGCCTGCACGGAATCAGTTATTGTATGAGCGCTGTCCTCGTGTTACAAATACTAAAGAATATATGGCTGCGCAAATTTCTACTGATAATTCTCGTATTAGCAGAATTTAAGGTATCCACGATCATATTGATAATCCTCCCCGCCTCGACTCTTCTAGCATGCTTATTGGGGTCTCCGAAATTTCGGACGCCACCCGTAGTGCATTGGCGCGCATGTAGAAGCTACCTTAAAAACCCTCAACCCGAGCCCATTTTTTCCCGCATCCGCCGCTTTTCAAAGAATTACTGAAGAGATGGTATCATGAATATAGAGCGAATGCTCCAAAGATGCTGGGAACAAGACCACACGAGAGCAGTAAAGAAGCACGTAGTACCGCTGAGGTTAGTATATTACAGTATCCTCCTCCGCTTCAAGAACTTCCTCGCCATGGTCGTCATTGTGCTCTTTAGCTTTGGCGTCGTGATCCTTAGGAGATTGTCCGTTTTCCTGGGTGTCCTTTGGCGAGTTGGGCTTTACCTGGTCATCACTGTTCATGTTATCTTGCTCTCGAGGAGATTTGGGAGGCTCATTGGCTTTCTCTGAACCCACCATGTCCCCAGCCTTTTGAGCCTCAGTCTGTTCGTCCTTTTGTACTGTCTCATCCTTGTAATGCTGTTCCTCTCCCTGATCGATGCCTTTCTGTCTCTCGAAGTCCGCGAGTTCCTTTTCGATGGTTGTTTCGACTTCCTCGATTTGAGCTTTAATGGTGTCTTCTTCCTCTGGGCGCAACTCCCACGGCTTGTAGTACTGAGCTAGTCAGCGAAATGGTCTGAACTATGAGAAAATCTAGGGACTTACAAGCCTGGGCTCAGTCTTGGTCTGGAGAAAGTGCGCCTGTGCGAGCATGTTGGAGTGGCGGATGCGCATCTAAGGTACGGGTCAGCGGCGTTGGGATTCCCTAACGAGCGCATATAAGTTTACCGTCTGCTCGTCAAACTTCTTCTGCTCGCGGCGCCTGATAACCATAAGCTCCTCAAGACGCTGTTTCTTCCTCTGGTCGAATTCTTGTGCCTGGAGCTTCAATTTCTCCTGCTGCTTTTTCTCAATATCAGCACGCCGACGCTGGGCGGCTGTCGATGAGCTCTGAGAGAGCGTGCCGAGCAGCGCGCCAAATAGACGCTGTCCGCGCTTTCGTTCCTCCAAAGCTCCACTCCTACGACGGTCGACACGGCGGTCTGTTGACGAATCATCTTGGTGGCGCGGGGCATCCTGAGAGTCATTGATGGTGTTGTCTATGCTCAAGCGAGGGCGCTTGCTACCGGCCTCGGAGACGGAGGACTGCCTGCGTTTCTGGGGATTTCCGCGCGGCGAGGCTGGCTCGGAGCTCTCTGGAACGACGACCGCCGAGGCGACGACACTGAGAAAGCGGGGTGAGCTGGTATCGAGGGGGCGGACCGTGCGGAATCACTCACGGTTCGTCATCTGCCATGGCTTTCAGCTGGAGCGAGGCCAGGCGCGAGGTCTGAACGGCGAGACAGGTGGGATGTAGTGCAGATATGCAATAGTGGAACAGCGATTGGCGGCGCAAACGGAGCGCGTCGGCGATTGCGAAGCCGTTCTGCTGTGATGCGCGGTCCGGCCCGACGTGATCCGAGCTTCCTAAGCTCATCTAATCTTATCAATCCCATTCAGCGCGCGCTCGAAAAGCATCGAAGGTGTTGCCGCGTCTTTGGTCAGCAAACTCAACCGCCACAGCATCTCCAGTGCAGCTGTATAGCCCTTCGACTCTCGTGTTCTACCCACTGCCCACTATCTACAACCAACAACCTCCTGTTCTTGCGAGCCCTCTGCCACAACCAACATGTCGCGCCATCATCCGTAAGTTCTCGCCGCCTCGTCTCCAACCCGGTAGCAACACTAACGTGCTCCAGTGACTTGGTAATGTGCCGGAAGCAGCCCGGAATTGCCATCGGCCGCCTCTGCGACAAGTGTGATGGCAAATGCCCCGTCTGCGACAGCTACGTGCGCCCAACCACCCTCGTCCGCATCTGCGATGAGTGCTCCTTCGGCAACTACCAGAACAAGTGCGTCGTATGCGGCGGCGAAGTGAGTTATATTCCAATGCTACTCTGCCGGGGACTCTTACTGACAGATCCACGCAGGGTATCTCCGACGCTTTCTACTGCTTCGAATGCACGCGCCTGGAAAAAGACCGCGACGGCTGCCCTAAGATCATCAACTTAGGAAGTTCAAGGACAGACTTATTCTACCAAAAGAAGAATTTCCGGAATCATTGAGGATATCCTGTGGTATACATTACAGCATCATTGGCGTTCATAGAGTTAGGCATGTGAAAATGGGTGGTTCATGTTCCTGAGCAACTAGGCATTAAATTAAGGCTCTATTGGTGCATAGCCACGGAAGGCTTAATCAAGACAATTTAATGATCTAAAATGTTAAGCTCTTTCGTAGGAGCCTCATCTGGCGCGTGTCTGTCGGCCTTTGCAATATGAATGCTGCCTATGATCTCATATCCATCTTTTCGCAAATACGGTTGACGCTTTTCATAATGGAGCTCCAGGAACATGATCATGCGTATCTCGATCAAGTCGCCCCTTCAGACTACCGCCTAGCCCTAGCCATTTTGAGATACCCTGGTGATTACAGAAGGCGTCATCCAATGTGTCCGCCTGGAAATACCAGAATATGTCAGAAATGCCATCAGAGAAGAATCATTCACTATTACTTCAACTATCGCGCGCGTTCTGATGACCGCTTCAATCCGTGGATGCGAATACGCCACGTTTGCAACGGAAACACAAATATGAATATTCATAAAGAACACCAAGAAGCCAGAGATGCACCGCAACACTTCAGATTCTTACCTTTAGCGGCCAATGTATTCTTATCAGGCGCGTTAACCATCGAGCCTGGGGGGATAGCCGATTTCGTGCTCCCGAGCGGAATTCTTACGAGCACTCTGGTCGTGAACATTTGAAGTGCCAACATGTTCGTGGCTGAAATGGCTACTTGATTCCGGCCTCCTTTCTCGGGTTTCAGGTCGTCACTTACGTGCGAGGGCAATTTGGCAACGGGAGAACAGGCTTGCTCCATCTCTTGGGCCCTTTGGATGAACGCTCTTTGCTACTCGGCTTTTTCCACGTGCGACTGTGGAGAATATGAGGACTGGAAGGAAAGTATTTCCTTCAGAAGCTGAAATTACTCCACACTTTTAAATTTGGCGGATTTATGCCGTTTTTGCCTTCGAGTCTGTTCAGCTTCACATCAGAGACAAGGTCACTAATTTGGCTCATAGGAACGGCCCATCTATAGAGCAGACGGGCCGAGGAAATGGGAATCAGCATTCAAATCCTCGTAAAACGATCTGTCCTGAATATTCAAGTACGAAGGACAACTGGAAGGCCGGTGAAGACCACTGCTTAGTCCCCAAACTTCTTTCGGATGCCCAGCCCACGCACCTGGACACTAAGATCGTCTATACCATATGGACAGCTTACTAAGTGTATTGTATCTTCTCCTTCCAAGCCATCAAGACACGCTTGATAGTGTAGGCATCCAGCATCTGGTAACCCAACAACCGACGCCAAATTCGTCTATCGGCTTGACACTACTGATTACCTAAACGCCCTCTGGTAAGAAAGGCAGTCTCGAATCAACACACTGAAGTATAATCTGGGAACAAGCATCTTGCCTGGCTCGACAAGCTCTCCAGGACGGCGCTGCAGAAAGAATGATGGCAAACCGGACGTGATATATGGAACCGACCGCCGGCATTTCAGCCTCCTGCAACGGGTCACACTGTAATGATGCATGGAAGGAACATTTGCTACCGAGGTTACTGTGGACAGGCAAGTGACTAGCGCCATAAGTATAAAAGTTTGCCTCGGATAGTCCCACAGCTGCTATCGAAAGATATCTTGTAGGCTGTAGTGATGGGAAGATGGAGGAAGACAAGAGAAGAGCTGCTACAAAGGGAAGGCAAAAGCGAATGAGATCTGAGAATGAGAAGCGTGAAAAGGTGAATTTAGCGTAACGGAAACCTCCTTCACGCCTGTTGACCTTGGCTGTTTAAGATTGCTCTAGTGTCTGGATGTGTCCTTCAATCTCGTCATTCTTCACCTTGATTCCAGTCCGGTTCAAGGAAGCGTTCGGGTTCGACTTAAGGTTCGAATTATCATCTACTTTTATAAGCGATAGTAAACCAAGAACAAAGCAGTGATCATTGAGCCGAACACTGCGTGCACAAATAAAGGAAGGCCCTGTGACGGATTTTGACGCGTCAATTCGATGCGAGAAGCGCAGGTCACTATCTAATAAGATGTAGTATCTGATCGTACAAAGAGAGGCAGCAGACCACCCATAACGCCGTTGAACCTTAACCTTACCCAAGAGAACCATCCGGGACCATTAACCGTTCAATGCAACCGCCCATGTTACTGTCGTCCGATGCACCTTTTAATTACTTAACCGCTGCACATGATGCAAGCCTCCTTGTTCTCGATGCTGCACTGCAGTACAGCATCGGCGTAGATGTCACCATCACGCTCATCCGATTCCTTCTCCTTGTCCTCATCCTGGAGCTCCTTGGGGTGCTGGGCCGAGGGCAGCTCCTCCTCCTTTGGGACTACGCCGTCAGGGTTGGTGGAAAGTAGTTTAGGGCTGTCGCCGTCCTCCACATCAGCCTTGAACTCAGGAGCCGTAATGGCATCCTTCCTAGGCGTCATCGGATTGATCTTCCTCTCCTTAGAAGGGGTAGTGGGGAGAGGTGGAGTGGAGGAAGGAGTCGGCACGCCGTTCGGGCCAGGCGATTCCGACTTCTGAGCGTACATAGGACGGGGGACTGAAGCACTCTGGTAACCAGCAGTGCCAAGTGTGCGGCGCTTCTGAGTACGAGCGACGTTTGTGTCGGCGACCTTAAGAGCCTCTTGGTCGACTGTGAACTGAATAGGAGCTGCGGCAGCTTGGGTACGGAGGTAGTACATGCCGGTCTTAAGACCAAGCTTCCAGCCAGCGAAGTGCATAGAGGTGATCTTGCCCATCGTAGGGTCCTTCATGTGAATATTGAGAGACTGCGACTGATCAATGAAGGCACCACGGTCGGCAGCCATCTGGACGATGGTGCGCTGAGAGAGCTCCCAGACAGTCTTGTAAAGGGCCTTGATATCGTCAGGAATATTAGGAATTTGTTGGATCGAACCGTTCGAAGCGATGATGCGGTTCTTCATTTGGTCAGACCAGAGTCCCAGGTCGACCAAATCCTTCAGGAGCCAGGGGTTCACGACCTGGAACTCGCCAGCCAGGACACGGCGAGAGTAGATGTTTGAGGTGTAAGGCTCGAAGCACTCGTTGAAGCCGAGGATCTGACTGGTTGACGCAGTAGGCATGGGAGCAACGAGCAGGGAGTTGCGGATGCCGTGCTGAGCGATCTCCGCTTTCAAGCTATCCCAATCCCAGAGGTCAGTGGGCGTCTTGTTCCACATGTCGTACTGAAGAATGCCTTGGGAAGCAGGGCTGCCCTGGAAAGTCTCGTACGGGCCGTCTCTCTTGGCAAGCTCGATGGAAGCAGTGAGGGCAGCGTGGTAGATAGTCTCAAAGATCTGAATATTGAGAAGCTTAGCCTCAGGAGAGTCGAAAGGCATACGGAGAGCCAGGAAAGCGTCAGCAAGACCATTGACACCGACAGCAATAGGGCGGTGGCGCATGTTGCTCTTCCTGGCCTCAGGGACAGGATAGTGGTTGATGTCGATAATCTTGTTCAAGTTCTTGACCAGCACCTGGGTGACCTCGTGAAGTTTCTTGAAGTCGTAGACGCCTTCCTCAACATCGACGAAGGTAGGGAGAGCCAAAGACGCGAGGTTGCAGACAGCGACCTCGTCAGGAGCAGTATACTCGACGATCTCACAGCAAAGGTTAGAGCTGCGAATAGTGCCCAGGTTCTTCTGGTTGCTCTTGCGATTGCAGTGGTCCTTGTAAAGCATGAAAGGGTTGCCGGTCTCAACCTGGGCCTCAAGAATAGCGTACCAGAGTTTCTGAGCGCGGACAGTCTCGCGGCCACGACCCTCCTGCTCATACTGCTCGTAAAGAGCCTCGAACTCCTCACCGTAGACGTCAGCAAGACCGGGGCACTCGTTGGGGCACATCAGGGTCCAGGTGCCGTTCTGCTCAACACGCTTCATGAAGAGATCAGGAATCCAGAGAGCGTAGAAAAGGTCACGGGCGCGGACCTCTTCCTTTCCATGGTTCTTGCGGAGGTCGAGAAAGCTGAAGACATCCGCATGCCACGGTTCGAGGTAAATGGCGAAAGCACCAGGTCGCTTGTTGCCGCCCTGGTCAACATAGCGGGCAGTGTTATTGTACACGCGCAGCATGGGAATCAGGCCGTTGCTGGTGCCGTTGGTGCCGGCGATGTAACTGCCAGTGGCGCGAATACGGTGGACGTTCAGACCAATACCACCAGCAGTCTTAGAAATCATAGCACAGGTCTTGAGGGTGTCGTAGATGCCTTCGATGCTGTCCTCCTTCATGTCGATAAGGAAACAGGAAGCAAGCTGGGGCTTAGGGGTACCAGCGTTGAAGAGAGCTGTTGCATGAGTCAGTCCGAGTTGCCATAGCCACCAACGCAGGGTTGCTTACTGGGCGAAGCGTGGGTAAAGTACTTGAGAGACATGAGATTGTAGGTCTCAATGGCCTTCTCGATGTCCTCGCCATGAATACCAACAGCCACGCGCATGATCATCTGCTGCGGCCTCTCGGCAACCTTTCCATCAATGCGGAGAAGGTATGACCTCTCTAGAGTCTTGAAACCGAAGTATTGATACTGGAAGTCGCGATCGTAGACGATAGCGGAGTTGAGCTCCTCAGCGTGCTTCATGACCGTTTCGAATGTCTCCTTGGATATCATAGGAGAATGCTTCCTATTCTTGGGGTTGACATAGTTGTAGAGGTCGGCAATGACAGCCGAGAACTGCTTCTTGGTCTGCTTGTGTAGGTTCGACACGGCGATACGGGCAGCAAGGATGGCGTAGTCGGGATGTGTAACGGTCATGTAGGCTAGAGGCCGTCAGTCAAGCGTCGATCGAAGCACCTCTCGAAATCCAGCTTACCAGCTGTCTCAGCGGCCTGGTTGAGCGATAGTTAGCTTTGATGTTCATGACTCTTTAGTAAGTTGCAGATACTCACCAGGTTGTCCAACTCAATTGTTGACACGCCCTGGTATACACCAGCTAGTAGAGAACGACATTAGCATTCTGGTTGTGTGCGAGGGAGCTCTTAATTAGCTATGAGATCGGCATCCTTACAGATGACCTTCTGGGTGATAGTAGCGGGGTCGACATGCTCTGGGTCGAGACCATAACACAACCTCGACACGCGGGCAGTGATCTTGTCGAATTGGACACGCTCCTTGCGTCCGTCTGTAGAGACGTGCACGTATTAGCTCTGTGCCTGACGTAGTGGTACACGGCCAGGTATGGAGGGCAGGAAGGTATACATACCGCGCTTGAAGACGAACATTGTGGCGACAAGCTACGCTTCGTTGTTCTCCTAGTAGGCCCGCTGAACCAGGAATAGATAGAAGAAGCGCTGGACGGGGGTGGGGGTATCACAAGGAAGTTCTGGTGTGGGAGGAGAGTGGTGGTCGGGAGGAAGACGCGGCGGCGGAGAGTGGTTTTTGAAGGGCGCGTCCGACGCGTCTATGTTTTGCGTGACGCGACCAGAGGCCCTCGAAGAATCGCGCTGCGGGTGGATGGCCCGTCTCCGGCACGTGCACGCTTTGTCAGCGATTTATGAACGAATTCCCTCGGCTGAAGTTGGGAGAGGACTTTTACAGATCCGTTCTAATTACAAAAGGCAGTATCATATGCTTGAAAGTGTTTGACTGGCCAGGGTGTGCTTAGCTCATGGTATTCACGCGTTTTAACTGGGTACTATAGCGAAAATATACCCCTGTAACGATTAGGAAGCCACACGCGCTGTGGCCTCCGCCAGGCAATTGCGAGCCTCATCCCGACATCGCTGTGACGCGTGCAGCTGCGCTGTCACGTTGCGCTCATTGACACATGCCGCTTCCTGCTCTGTCTCCACATCGCATGTCCGATCATGCTGCTTCTGCAGACCTCAAGGTGTCCGGCATCGGGCATTACGTCACGCGTCGTCCGCACGCTCCTCCACGTTCACGTTGGTGGATACTCCTGGAACAATTCATGTCACGCTCAACGACAACCGCTTTCTGTAATGTATAATAATCAAAAAGTTGTACTTTGTAGCTACAATCTTTGTCGGTGCCTTATTTGGTTGGTAATGTCTGTTCCGTGTGCTTTACAAACAATTACATTACCTATTATGGAATAGCGCTTTTTAACCTTTTTTTTTTTAGCAAGGCAAACAGTGTGCTGTTGAGCTACGGCAAGACATTTCTTACCGTGTTCCGGTGATTCGAATGCGCAAATCTGGTGATCTGTGGCTTGAGAAGACTTCAACCAGCATACTAAAATCTACTACCGAGTTCTTCCCATCTTAGCAATATCCATCTGGCCTGGGCTCATCGAATAACAGAAAGAAGCGACTCTGCAAACCATAGGACATTGAATAGAATACTTGAATAGCTTTCTACGCGTAGCGTATACTATCCTTATACGGATTTATTCCCGGGTGGCTGCTTTAAATGTCGATAAACAAAAATGTGGGAGCTCTGTTATAATGTACTAATAGTCATATATCTTCGACTACCAACTGTGCGCTTATTTCTTCACGCAGCTTTGTAAGTGCCACAGCCAATTTTACGAATGAATATAGCATTCAGTACTACCTGCTAGCGGTCTATAATTACAGGAAACACGACTGGGGCATACCCGATAATTCAATAAACGCATAAACACCGCAATTGCCACAACAGACCGAGAACCCAACAAAGCCCAAAACCATACCGTTATCAAGCACCAACACACCTTGCCAAAACAATCAGCTAACCAGCCGGAGCATTTCCCTAAGAATGCTCGTCTCCAACCAGACTCATATGTTTATAAAACAACCCCCTCCACTCTCGTGCTTCAAGCAGCTGTCGGCTTTGCCGCAGCCTTGGCCTCCATCTTCTTCTTCATCATCTTTTCCGCCCACTCCCTGCTAGCCAATCTACCCCTCTCCGCCGCGGCCGCCCTCGCCTTCTTAGCCGCCTCCTCCTTCTCGCGCCTCTCCTGCTCTAGGCGCTCCTTCTCCACCTTATCCCTGTTGAAGATGGCTTTCGCCTTCTGCTTCAGCGCCTGCTTGTCTGCAGCTGTGACTTCGGACTTGGTGACCGGGCCAGGGCGGAACGAGAAAGTCGCGGAAGAAGGCGGGTGGAGACCTTGCGATGATGCTGTAGAGGGCGCGCGAGGCTTATTGGCAGTGTTGGTAGCGGCGGTATTGAGAGCGGAGGCAGTGGTAGACGAGATCGATGACGTGAAAGAAGACTGCGAGGACGGAGCACGTTGCTGGGCACCGCTGATGGAGCTCGATGCGCTTGATGACTGCTGAGTAGCCGTAGGTCTTGCTGGAATAGCAAGGCTGCGCTTTGCGTCGACAGTGCTTTGTCTCTTGCCACCAGCCGAAGCATCAACACGGACTGAACTGGTACGCTTGAGGGTTGCATCCTTCACGCCTGGGCCACCATGCATCAGACCCTCACGAGCACGACTCGCAGCTGTCTGGCGAACCTGCGCGGTTGCGCCCGGATTCTTAATGAAACTTGGAACGGGTCTGGCCTTGAACTCGCGCTTCTTCTTTTCAGCTGCCTCCTTTTCGCTGAGTTGACGCTTGGCTTGCTCATCCTTCGCGGCCTTCTCAGCCTCGCGTTGGAGCCGCTCTTCCTTCTGCGCTTTCAGCTTAGCTGCAATTTCTTCACCGGGTAACTTGAAGGTTGACATGGTCGGAGGCTTCGTCGATTTCGGCGGAGGGGGCGGTGTAGGAAACGACATGGATACTGGCCGGCGCTTCATTGCCAAATAATCAATGACTTGGCTTGCTGGCCGTTGCTTGCCACCAGAAGAGCTGTCTTCCTTCGTAGACGCAACACGAGTGCTAGCAGAGCGGGTGTGCGAAGGCTTAGCAGTAGCGATTGGAGCGGTAGTAGATCTCACAGAAGCCTTCGCATCAGGAGCAGATGGCTTCGGTGCTGGCTTTGCAGCGGGTTTGGTAGATGGTGCTGTTGCTGCTCTCTTGGGAGGAGGCTTTACGCTAGATGGTCGAGCGGAAGTCTTTTGTTTCGCGCCGGCCGGGGCAGCGTTTGCTTTAGACTCTAGTTTTTTTTCCTGCGAGGCTCGTCGCGCTGTTGCAGGAGCTTCCAAAGCCTTGTCAACCTCTTCGAGTGCATCTTCGAGCGCATCCAAAGCGTCAATGGAATCTTCCGGCTTGAGCGCTTGCAAGTCCGCCGGAATCTCTGTCGGGGTCGACACCTGAGATGCTTGGCGTACAGATTCCTCCTTTCGTGGGCTCATCTGAACTTCTTCTAAGATTTGCTGATATACAGGGTCAAGTTCGGGGGAAGTGCTTGGAGATTCGGCCTCGATGTGAGCCTCTTTCATTGGTGAAGCCTCAGTGACTTGAGTGTCGAGAGTCTCAGTACTTGTTATGGCCTGGTCTGATGGGACGATTGACCCAGCAGGTCCATCGTGCGGGGTTGAGTCATCCGGCTCGGCGACGCTGGGTTCTGGTTGGAGTTGTGCCTCAGCACGTATTTCTGCACTTTCTGGTTCTTCAGATTGCGGCTGGGTGTCTTGCGTGGATGCTTGGGCTTCGACAGGCAATGGTTCTGACTCTTCCACATGAGGCTCTTCGACAGAGTCAGGGACTTCCGAAGTCGCCGTATCCTCTACTTCATGTGGCATCACACCGATGGCTTCAAGTTTCTCAGTCTCAGCATCTTGCTGTTCTGTAACGTCTTCCTTTGCCTTCTTGCTAGCACCCTTCTTGCCCGCGGCCTTTCCTTTCTTTGTAGCTTTAGCCTTTTCTTCCATCGGCGCAGCAGAGATATCCTCGTGGTCATCGGCCGGTTCTTCCGTAGTTGCCTCAACAGCAGCCTCGTCATCAGGTACTGTCTCCTCGGTGCTTTCATTCTCGACCTGCGTTTCGGCCTCCACCTCCGGTTCGACATCCTTTGCCTTCTTCGCCCTTGTCACCCTGGTCTTCGGGAGAGCAGGAATGGGCTTTTCTTCCTCTCCAGCAGCTTCTTCCGCTACTTCCACAGCCGCAGGATGCTCTACCTGGGCTTCAGGCTCTAGTTCTAGCTCAGGAGCTTTAGTCTTCCTCCCCTTTGTTGACCTGGTTCTCTTCGGGGCGGGCGTGGGTCCAGGAGCGGGCACACTCTCCTCCTCCGCATCATCCTGCACTTGACCAAGCGCGGCCTCCGGCTCAGGCTGAGGCTCAGGCTCCTGTGCCTTTACCCTCTTGCCTCTCGTTGAGCGTGTCCGCTTGGGGGCAGGCGCAGGCGCAGACTCCTCATCAGCGAGCTCCTCAACATTTGTCTCTGCCTCAGCTTCAGGCTCTGGCTCCTCATGTGCCTTCTTCTTGCGGCCCCTCGTCGTTCTTGTCGCCGGCTTATCCTCAACGTCTTCTTCTACGGCAGCGGCAGGCGCGCTCTTGTTCACCGCAATCGGGCTCAACGGTTCGCGGGGCGCATTCGCCATGTCGGACGGGGTTTCGGGGCGCTCGGACGATTCCGCAACCGCGGCGTCGTGGTCCTCGTGGTGGTTTGCGATTTCCTCGGCGGCTTGTTGGGCGCGCGCAGCGGCGCGGGTGTTGCGCGCCATGTTAGCTTCCCCCTCTCTTCTGTGTTTGTTTGTTTACGTCTTGCGACGAATGTGGCGTGCTGATAGCGAGGTTGCGACCCCGCGTTTGCACAGGGTAAATGCTGGATAAGGATTGGAGCTATAGCAGAAAGCGGACGAAGGAAGAATGGTAAACAGGATTTGGCGGCGGGAGCTGGGGATGCTGAGTATGCAGTGTGGTTACCCGGCGTAGGGTGCGCTTTAGGGGGCCAGCGAGATTGCGAGCGGCCGGTGCGTCTCGTCTCGTCATGCAATCAGGCGGCGGTCGTCGTATTTCGCTTCGAGCTCCGTGATCGCCGGATGGGGGCGGAGGTAGGTACGGTGTCGCAGGAAAAGCGGAATGGGAAAAGTATGCGCGCGCGGATGCCAATGGCAGAGTAGGCGATACACAAAACTGGTCTCGATAGCGAGGTCGCGGTGTTGTGCGGAAGGGCGGGTGAAAACAGAGGGCGTATTTTGCTGTTACTTCATTTGGACAAGCGCTGCCGATCGTGCGACACAAACGGCAACTCTGCAAGCAGACACTGCGCGCTTCTTCCAGCACAGACATGAGGCAAGCCGTTACCATCCTGTGCCCTCTGCCTTTGGATACCAGCGTCATCTCAGAGCTTGCTAATACGTCAATGCTATTTCTGTCAACCGTGTCTTGAAGCTCCGGCCTCACAGCCCCGCGCCGAAGAAATCGGCCACGAATTATTATCATCACTACTCCAACCCCGCATTCGGCAATGCTCTAGAAAATGTCTGTGCAGCTGAACTAACTCCTGTCGCCTGTGCTCTTATGAACGTGTCGATCTCAAGCCTGAGCTCCGTATGTCGGGCATTAGTGTACACGTACAGAGGTTGGCTACGGAGTGATGGCTGCTTCCACCAAGCGCACTTGATGCTGGCCTCCCACCTACATCTTAATAGTCCTCCGAGCTATAAGAGCAGCTTGAAGATGTCACAACAGAACGATCATCTCACAATCACGTCTCATGGGTGGCTGGCGCGAGAATCCGCCCACGAGTTCATTATCCTTGAAGAGTATTTTCATCCGGACGGTCGCTTATACCATAGTAACTTTTACGTGCTTGCATCTGTTGTGCTCCTACTTCAGTGAAAGCGTGCTCATATCCTCGCCCTAGAACTCACATTTAGATATTTATCGCCGCCAACTAAGAGAACACATGCGCTGTATTCATCACGCCCTACAAGTCACGGGTACGCCTTGCTCGGCCCGCTCGCTCGGCTCCCGAATAACCATTGATAAGCGATGGCATGACTCCGATCCCGCAACTGCAACCACTTGTACATACACGCAGTTGCCTGTTGAGATAACAACAAGGAGGCAGATTTGCATATCTTGGGGCGTAGACGTAAAATGGCTAAGATCGCAATCCTCGGTGCTGGGTAAGCTCACTTTCCTGCTCTATGCCGTCTTAGACCCCCAACTTCTTTTCGATTGTCAGATTGTCTCATCAGCAAAATGAAATTCGACAATGACGGATAAAGACTAACGCATCTCAAAGTATCACCGGCCTCGCCACCGCGAGCATCCTCCGCTTAAAGGGCCACACCGTCACGATCGTTGCCCGGGACCTTCCTCCCGCAAATGGCACCATTGATCTCTCCACAGCCTCCCTCTCATGGGCATCTCCGTAAGCTAGAACTCAGAGTCGCACTCCCACTTCCTTAAACCCTCCATCTAACCATAACACTCTAGCTGGGCCGGCGCATTCTACATGCCCGACCTCGACGCCTCGCCCTACCACCAGCGCATGCAGCGGCAAGCGCTGCCGCACCTCTTCGCCCTCGCCGACGCGCACCCGGACTCCAGCGTGCGGCGCATCGCCATCGAAGACGTGCGCGACGACGCAGGCGTCACGCACGACGACGTCTGGTACCGGACGCACGTCCCGGATTTCGCGCCCATCCCGCCGGAAGAGCTGCCGTCCGGCTGCACGCTCGGCATGCGCTGGGGCACCGTCGTCCTGCAGCCGGCAATCCTGCTGCCCTGGCTGCGGGCCCGCCTCGAAGCGGACGGCGTCAGGTTCGTCCAGCAGGAGGTCCGCAGCCTCAACGACGCAGCAACAGCGGCGGCGGCGGCGGCGGCGGCGGCGGCAGGAGGCCCCATCGATGTCCTGATCAATGCGTCGGGCGTCGGCGCGAAGGAGCTGGCGGGCGACGCGGCCGTCAAGGCAGTGCGCGGGCAGACGCACTTGGTGCGCACGTGGTGGGAGAAGATCTTCATGCGCCAAGGTAGCCAGTACACCTACTGCATCCCGCGCCTGGACGGGACGGCCATTGTCGGCGGCGTAAAAGGATACGGTAGTGAGGATCCCGGCGTGAGTGAGGATCAGCGGACGGACATCTTCAACCGCATTGGCGACAACATCCCCCACGTTTTTGCGGCCTTCCCTGCGGATTTCGAGGTGATCAGGGATAATGTGGGATTTAGGCCGGGGAGGGAGGGCGGTCCAAGGGTGGAAAAGGAGGTTATTGATGGATTGAAGGTAGTCCATGCGTATGGCAAGTTCTTCGTTCCTACGTCATTGCGAATTCGACTGACTTGCCGTCTAGGTGTATCAGGAAGTGGATACGGCTACAGCTTCGGGCTCGGGGAGGTCGTGAATGAATTGGTGGATGAGTTCTTGTCCACTTCACCCAAGGCAAAATTATGAAATGACGAGCAGGCCAGACCAAAAGCCGAAAAGAATAGATAATAACAGGCATTGGATGCTTTCATTCGTTCCCATATTCTCAACAGATTATTTATCTTCACACCCTTGCCACCTAGTCTCCTCTTCCTTCCCACGTCGCCACTCACAACCAAGCCAGCGCCGCAACAACGCCACCGACAGCCACACCCGCAGCGGCTTCGATCCGGCCGGCCGCGCCGGTAAAGCTGGCTGGAGTCGAAGCAGCCGGGGTACCCGAGGGCGTGGAAGCACCGTTCAGGGGGTTAACCGGGGAACCAGGGGTAGTGATGGCAGTCACGGTAGACGCGCCGGTCGAGGCGTAGGCGGAAGACGAGACAGAGACAGAGAAAGAGAGGGAGTCAGAGTCAGAGGCGGACGCGGATGCGGACTCACTGGTGCTGTCCTCGCCGTCATCGCCACTGTCGTCGGAGCTCGCGGTAGACGACGCCGCAGCAGCGCTGCTGACAGCGGCGCTGGACAGACTGGGAGCAGCAGTCACGCTGGGGCTCTGGACTGTCGCAGCAGCAGCAGAAGAAGAAGCCGCGGTGGGTGTGGCATCGGGTCCATAGCCAGGCAGGTAGTTCGGCGAGTAGGTGGCGGTGCCAGAGTAGGCAGCGCAACCCGGGACGGTGGTCTTGGGGGGAGCGCGGCCGCCGCCGCAGTCAAGGAATTCGCAGATCTCGCCCGTGCCAGGGACGTACCAGATGAGCGAGGCGCCGCCGTACTTGACCGTAGCGGAGGAGACGCAGCCGGAAAGGTCGGTCCTGGCAAGGGCACCGGCGGCCAGGATAGCGGTGGTGAGGAGAGTGGTGGTGGTCCGCATTTTGATTGATGTTGGAAGTGTTGAGGAGACGGGTAGTTGTTTGTGAATTAGATATAGTTGTGGTCGTGGTAGGACAACGAAGGTGGTGCAGATGAACTGCGAATTAGAGAGTGTAGATGGAGGCTGACGACCGTAACGAGAGACGTGAGGTGAAGAGAGGGGTAAAAAAAAGTGTAGAAAGATGGGCAATAGCTCAGTTTTATAACAAAACCACTCTCCTCTTCAGCAGGTCAATCCTTCGCGCGCGCTTGGAGCACAGCAGGCAACAGCAGCGCACCTACCACCACCCCAACTCGCTCACAATCCTCCGCATTGTCATGTTCTCGGTCATTTCAGTGCGCAAAACCACCGCCCCCCGCAGCACGGAAGAGAAAGCGAAACAGTGGCTGCGTACAAGCTTCGCGGCAACACACGCCACGAGATCCTTCCCCAGGCACAACGACATCCACCGGTGATGTGAGAGGCTCACTTAGATCCGCATAGTCTTGTCTAATTTCGCGACTAGCGAAGCCTGGTCCATTCGGAATTTAGTTTTCTCGGTACTAGGCCGGCCGTCAGCGGCGGGCGCCCTCCCGTCGCGAAAGCGAAGCATTGCGGCGTTTGCAGAGACCAAAATAGACACACAGGGGAAATTGGATATGGTGGCACTGGTGGGTTTCGAAGGCCTAGATGTTTGTGGCGCCTCTGATGCCGGCCAATGGGGCCACCGCCACTGTTCTCATCAGACGCTAGCCCGGAAGGACGTGTCTTGCGCTCCATCGCTCCGGATATAAGGCCTGAGAAGCCGGATCGACTTCTTGTCCGAGGCTGTCGTGGAAGAAGCCTCACTACCGTGCGTGTGTAATCATTGAAAGATCATAGATGAACGCTTGTGCTGAATGAGCGATGGTTGCGTGACGGTCTAAAATACAGCAGCAATAAGCTCAGCGATTAAGCTCGTCCGGAGATCGACCAAAAAAACCCCTGTTTACACTGGCACCCCTGCAGCGCGCATACACGACTAACCTCGCCCCGGGCCCTGACCCTGTCATGATTGCTGGCCGACGGATCGTGAACCATGGCATTTGTCAAAAAAGACCATCGGCAACTTCCAAAGATCATGCTATGGTGAATCCTTCCGAGTCAAACCGGTGTGTTCCAGCCCACGAATGAGGTTTTTTGATCAGCGTTTCTGCTTTGACTTCACCCCATCCATTCACTCCATGCACTGCTTCCCTAAAATCGCGCTTTCTGAGGCAGAATATCCGGTTAACACACCAGAACAACGTAGTAAATTTTCTCACAATGCGTTTCCTCTCATACCCATGCACCTTGCTTCATCTTCAGACGCTTACACCTACCCGAAAGGTCTCCTTCGTCCAAAAAAGCTCCTTCATGATCCACCCCCATAATTCAAGACATCCAAGCGAACACCAAGACCTGTACCACTCATGGCCGTTACTTGGCCCGCCGTCTCTTGGACCCTTCTCTGATCCAGAAAGCCCGCCTATCAAAAGGAAGAAAATTTCATCTCATCAGCAAGAATCTCATTTCTACATCGCCAGATTGGCTTTCTCTTGGAACAGTAGCCCCTATCATGTAGTAACCTCTCGACAATCCTCTCAACACCCCGTCTCCAAACCCCGGACCAAAAGTCATGACCAAGAAGTTTTTTTTTTTCCATATTTCGCCTTTCTTCCCTGCCTGCCTATATCACATATCCCTCATCATGCTCTCCCGCCACCGTTAGACTATCCGAACCCGTAGCCGCGCCGTAAATTCTGATGGGCACAGCGACCTCGAAACTTTCGCAATTCAGCCTTTCCGTTGCGGCAAGCACCGTGCCTCTGTCATCGCTCGACAATTCTTCAAGCAAGCCTTGCCCTCCCCACATCCCAGGCTTCTCGGCCATTGGAGAGTTGAGAGTGCTGCCAAGCCTGGGTGTGACGAATTCGACGCGTAGTTTCCATTCCAAATTAATTCCGCTCGTGATGAACTCCGGCGTTGCATTAGGCGGAACAGTGGGCGCAAAGCTGACCCTCCGTGCGAATAAAGTGTTCTCCGCAAAGCTCGCATGCACCTTTCTCGTAACACGGTAGATACTAGCACTGCTTCGAAGCGCGATGGCAGGATCGACCTTTTCGCTCGATTCGAGAGTCACGGCAATGCCGTACACCGGGATATCCGCGTTCTCGAAGTCGATAACGGTTGAGATTGTTTCTCCGAGGCGGAAGGCTGGACGAGCCAGCTTTATCACGGCGACACGACGGCCATTACGCGCAATTTCGAAACGATTCGTCGAGGCGTTCGATGAAAAGCTGGTGTTCGAGCGCAGAATGGCAAAGTCGATTGCTTCCTTCATCGAGTTGACGGGATGGTCCTCGACCGTTGAACGGCGTCGCCTGTATTCTTTGGGTGCTTCAGTGGGTGATAAGAGACTTGCATTTGCATCTCGTTTAGCTGTCTCAAGGAGATTTCGAACGTAATTCTCAAACTCTGCTTGGGCGTCCCTTGCTTCCCCGTTCGACTTGTTGCTGATGGAACCATTATGCATCAGTCGAGATTTCGAATCTTCTATCGCGTTGACGGTCGCCTGATCTCGCAGTATTATGTATGGAGACATTAGATCATGCCCAAGAATATCGCCGCGGTCTGCTAAAGATTAGTTGAGCTGCTTTGAACAATACGCATTCATGCTTACTGGTCACACTTCCGAAGACCCGAAATGGCACGGTCACGCTTCTTACTGCCTGTGATGTGCTGCCGGGCCTTTGAGTCCCAATAGTGAGATGGTAATTCACCTTCATCACTCTTCCCTTATGTGTCGGGGGTAGTCCTCTTGGTAATGTGAAAGTGTAGGTGTAACTTTTGCTTTCTCCTGGGGCTAGTCTCAAATCCACGAAGAGGATGCTTTGAGGAGTGCTCAGCAGAGGAACCGTCTTGGAGCTTGCAACGGATCGCATCTCTCTGATGCTGCTCTGTTCAGCGCCACCGAGTAGACCGCCGAGTGACTCGCCCAGGTTAGACCAACCAAGGGAGCCGAAAAGCCCGCTATCACGTTTCGGTCTTTCGATGCCGACAACACCGCCGCCTCCTTGGCCTCCCATGACGCCTTTGCGCTTAACCTCCTCGAAGGGTCCTTGGTTGACGAGGGATCCGTCGAGGGTGAATGAGCCCATGACCTGAGCGTAGCCCATCATCAAAATTTCAGGTTTATTTTGCAGGCGCGGATGTACGGGTGCGAGATTCGATGGCTTGCGGTCTTGCATTAATTTTGGAAGAAAACGGCTCGTCGGTCGCGATATGTACTCTGACGCCAATGTCTCTGAAGAGTTGTTGCTCATCGTGTAGAATTCGCCACTGCTTCGCGTGCTTCCTCCATTCATACTCGATCCTGATATTATCCTCGTGACTGGTGACGGTTGCAATTTGTCTCGCGGTGGCGCGATCTCTTCCGGGCTCCGAGTCAATGAACTGCCCAATGATGGGACCAGTGAAGCATTCCTTGTGCGGGGCACATTGAATAGATCCTCCGCTGGAGATACCTCCAAAGCAGGACTCATCTCGCCAAAGCCTGAGGTAGGCTCAGGCGACGTCGGGGGAAACTTGAAGCTCCCCAGCGACGGCTTCCTACTCTCAGTTGCTCCGGGTGTGTTGGGTGCAGTACTCTGTCTAGATGTACGTCTGCTTGGTCTTGGCCGTGTCGGTATGCTGTTGTCTGTCTGTGCTCGCCCAAGAGGTGGAGGTGAGGTGCTGAAGAAGGGTGAAGGCTGTAAAGATCGAGCGCCTGATTCAGAGACGTCAGTCAAGCTCAATTCATCTCCTTGCCGGCCCGGCAGGGTGGACTGACTATTGGGAGCGCCCACGCTCCCTCCCCGGCCAGATACGACTTGCAGACTTGCGCTCCGGCCATGTCCCCTTGGCGGCCTCTTTGGCGGAGCCATGGCTCCGGAACCGGTGTTGGTGCCACTAACGGCATCGCTGTGAATAGACATTATGGACAAAGACCTTCCATGCTTGTGGATGGGCGTCGTGGAGCCATTGGGAACATTATTGAGGGCTGACGGCGACCGCGGCGAGCCTGGAAGGTGTGGAGTGTTCAAGCTGAGAGCCGGACGGTGGCCGCGGGCCCTCCCTGGCGGCACGGCGCCCTGAGCCCCTTGCGGAATAACGGCGACATCGTGTATCGACGAATTCTTGCTGGCGGACGGCTGCACCGACGAAGGGATGCTGGGAGTGACGGACGGAGCAACTGACGGGGCGACAGAGGGAGCGCGCGCAGGGAGGGGCTTGTTGCGCGAACGCTCAGGGTGCAGGTACCTGGCGTCTCCGGAGGAGGATTGCGAAGGCGTGCGCTCAGCAGCAGCCTGAGTCGAGGCAACGTTCTTGAAGGTGATGGTGCATTGGACGTCTTCGCCGGCGAAAACGGAGGATTCCTTGAAGGCGACCGACACGCGGATCGGGTTCGTCTTGGTGCTGGTGGTGGACATTGCGGAGATGAGGGAGCTCCTCCGCGCACGGGAGCTCTAGGGTCATGAGAGGGCGGGCGACAATCGGCCGTACTGAGGAGGCATGCTGAACGGCGACAGCGTCGGAGAACCTGGGTACGAATAGCGCTGCGAGCACAGGGCGCGCAGTTGTCCAGTGCTGATGGCAGAGGACGGAGGTGTTGCGGAGCTTGAGCGAGCGAGCGACCTGGCTGGACAGGCGCGCGCCATGCGTATGCCAAGGCGCGCTTCCACCCTTTTGACCGCTCCTGCTCCGCTAATTCGAGTGGCGGCTGCGGCGTAGAGATGCATAGTAATACAGTGTCTAAGATACAATTACAAAATCCTGTCGTTCCAGCCGCCCTCATCGCCATAGTTGGCGCCGGCACCTCTCGGCCGTGTGTACTCGCTGAACGAGACCCTTTCTTTCGATCCCTGGTTCCTCCCAAACCGCTTTTGCTTCCATTTGGGCACCATATGTTTCCCGCCCTTCACGCTTCCCACACCCATCTCCCTCCACTTTTTGGGAGGTTTTATACCTTTCTCCAACTGTGACTCCCAGATCTTCTGCCCACGCTTTTCCCAGCGCTGAATCCGTTTCTCCTGCTCGTCTTCCCTCGGTCGCCATTTGGACTTGAGAATCCGTCGAATTGCCTCAGGACTGACCTCAAACTCATTGGCCAGCGCCTGTGTCGTATATTTCCCGGGATCCAGGGCGTGCAATTGCCGTACACCCTCCATCGCATCTGGCGAAAGCTTCTTGCGTGGCTGCCAGCCTTCTTCTCCGAATTTTTCCTTAAGCGCCTCCTTCTGCACCATCCAGGGCGCCTTCTTCTTGTCCTTATTCTTGTCCTTCTTCGCCGGCCCACCAATTGGTGTTTGCCCCTTCACTCCACCATTTTTCACAAGCTTTGTAATCCTTTCGGCCAGCTCTTTACTCCCTTCGGACGCCTCCTTGGGCATGAGTCGTTTATCATCGCCCTCTGGGTTCTCTTTCGCCTCGGCTTTCCGTGGCCGTTTCCCAGACAAACCTCCCGTCAGATGCCATAGACGGTGCTGTACATCCTCTTCATCTGCTGGTAATCCAATATCCTCCCTCAGTGTGGCTGGGTCAGGATCCGCGTCCGCGTTGGACGCGACTGAGCCTTCACCTGCGGCTTCTGGTTTCGTGGACTCGACTTTCGGTTCAGGGTTGAGATTAGACGGCGCGACGGCATTTGCGCGGCTGTCCTCCTGTGTGTTCTCGACGTGCTTCAAATCGCGAAAGCGGAGAGATTCAGTGAACCGGAGCTGTGGCCGCGTGGTGAAGGCTCTCAATTGATTGTGCCCTAAGGCACTGTTCTGCGGACGATGGAGCTGCGGTCGTAGCGCAATTGACTGACCGGCCACGTTCTCAAAGAGGGCGCTGAGGAGACGACGTGAACAATTAGGGCAAGACATAGACGGTGTCGATGGTTGGCGGATGGGTGCTTGCGGGTTGTCGGGTTGGAGAAGCGCACAATTATTTTCTAGCGGAGGATTCATGCATGACTCGCGCCCCAGAGGAGCATGCTCGCATACTCGTGAATTAGTCAACGGTGGCCCGGATACAAACAACGACGTTCCAAAGCTAGATGGCAACAGACTTTTAGGATATGCATTTTACCACCCTACTGCGTCTTCGGGAGGAGGTATTTTTTATTTTTTTTGCACTCTGAGGCGAGATGCGGATATAGCCGCATATCATGATTCAACGTACTATATATTCTTGAGAAGCGACTGCGACTACCAAAGCAAGTTAAGGATGCCGGAAGTGACTTTGAAAGTCAGGTATACCATTCCGGTAAGGAATATTCCAGCATAGAGCAGCCACCTCAAGTTTCTCCACTCAACGCCATGATCGGAGCTTAGCTGCGCAGGCTTCGCCTGACCCAGCTCCGTCATGATTGAGTATTGAGGGACGTACTTAAAGTCGAAGTATGTTGTCTTACCTTCAAGGCCCCATTTACTCTCAATAATGAATTTCCAAAATATATCCCGAGAAAAGTCAAGCTTGGCTTCGTCCCAGCTGGAGATAGAGCGGTAAGTGTAGTTCATGGCCATGAAGAAGAAACATTGTCCCGCCATTAATCCCCAGTAATAAAGCGACGGCCGTGGCAGCTTGAGTTGGTCGCAGAGCTCGTTTCCGTTCAGCCATCGAGCTCCAGCGACCAGCATGTCAGCGCTAGCGTAGGCGGGTGGTTGGTCTTGGAGGCATCTGATGAGGTTGTTGGCTAAAATTCCCGAAGTCTCTGAGGGGTGGATTTCGTAGAGGTATAAGCTCTGCATGAAGGCCTTTGCTTTCGAGGTGGTGGCGAACACTTCTGTCGGGGACCCTACGATGTAAGCGATGTATCGCCAAAGAGCGTTGTAATCCTCTGCCTCCTGCTGCCGCACGAAAATGCCTTGTCGTGGCCAGGCCTGCCAGATCAGAGTCCCCGAAAACACCGAGATGGTTGCCATGCAATCCAGGTCGTTGATTGGGACGCCGTACTTCTCAACACTGTAGTATTCTGGCCGCGTCTCGGTAAGCTTCATTATACGTTTGCGCACCGCAGCATGCAGGAGACGGACGCGGATGCTGCTAGCCCAACCCTCTCCACCGGGCTTTATACTGTCTAGGCTCCTCGTGCATTGGAGAATATGCTGCGTGGTCTCAAAGAGTCGCCTGCGCGCAACTTTCGTGCTGAAACCACCCGTTCTTGCCAATGTCTCCACCACGCGTGCGGCACCCATACCGCCCAGAAGAGATTGATATGCAAGGCCCGTCAAAGCAGCGCTGCCGTATCTGTAGAAGACGTCTTGGCCGCGCTTGATCTGATCCCAATCAACCCATTCTGGAACAGTATTGACCTCCTCCCACAGCTGGGCGAGCTTCGGGTCCCGATGCTTGTTCCTGTATAGCAATGCGTACAAGTCTCGGTGCGGAGGGCCGTCTCCCTTCTCGGGAGTTTTGTCGTCTCCCAGCGAGCGGTCTTTCTCTTCGTCCATCTTGGCCGCGCAGTTGCTGTTAGTTCGGGGACGAGTATCTCGTGGTGGTGGCGAAATGTTGTTCAGAATTTGGAGGCATTCTTCGCCGAGTACATCATAGGAATACTTCAAGGGGAGCATCTGCTGAGGAGTGAAGTGCTCCGAGGTCAGATCAAAGGTATAGCCCCATGCCCTGCATTAGAGTCAATGACACGACTTGCAAGACGCTTGGGAGGGGCGCATACGTGCGGGTGTTCTCAGTATGCTGTCTGAAGAGGTTAGCCCAGGACATGATGAAGTTATGACGAAGATAAAAAGAACAGTCGCGAACAACTGTATATACGATGCCAAATGCAGGAAGATGTAGGAGGAGAAGATGGAGAAGTACATGTTGTTACACGGCTACGCTTCGAATGAGAAATAGACTAAGGCGAGTATAGCGTCATGAGTCCGCGTGGATCATGGACGAAGACTGAACGCGGGGACATCTTGGCCACGACGTCAAGCCGGCAGGCTGATTCGCCATTCGGCTACTATCGGTGAAGCACATGGCAGCGAGCTCTGAGCGGGAGGGAGCTATCCGAGGCCGAGTGGACACCGGGCGCATGTGGGCAGGGTAAGGGCGTTTGCGATGGGACGGGCAGTGTCTGGGGTGCATGGACAAGGGTATGCTCGCTGCGTCCTGGTTTGGTGAGGCACACTGACTCGTGATCTCCCCTCCCGGCCACCGGCTAGCGCTGCCAAACCTCATCTCTCCCATTTCGCTGGCCATCACCACCTCGGCAATCGTCCTCTTGAGGTACCACGTTCCACTCCCGTCAGCAGTATAGATCGACGATGGAGACCTTTCCGCTCGTTCGCTCTATGGATATGCATCAAGCTGTCCTTAGTCGATGTCTCTGCCGAGGCCTTCGCTTTACCGCGTCTGTTCTTGCATGCGACTGCTCGGGCTCTTACCGTCGTTTGCACCAATTATTATGCACCAGTCAGGCCACCCACAATTGAAGAATCCGCAATGTGAAGGCTCGGGTTCGCTCTGAGCGGTCCAACATATCGAATTGCAATTGTTTTTACCTTCTGGCGGCTTGATATTTATCCGATAACATTGTTTGGGCCTTCCTGATATTCTTATTTGAGAGCACTGCTCCAACGGAGTGATGAGTGAACAAACGCAATAATTACACTGTGCTTCAGACTAGCCCGGGGGCCCATTCACTTGGAATATGAACCTAACGGAGGCGTAGGCTATTTTTTAATTTCCCTAAAATACATAGCCTTCAAAACAAGCAACCCTATGGCGAGCGCGACGGGTTCCAAGATTAGTGGAGAAGATAGCAGGATAGGCAAGGAAGAAGTCTAGCTTTGTCTATCTCGCCTATATCCCGTTTAACCGCTTTTTATTCCTCTTCTCTTTTTTTGGGTATTACTAACAGGTGATTCTCTGAAATTTGTTCTTGGAGTAGCAGTCGCTTAGCTTGCCCGGTTATCTGCTGATTGGTTGAGAGACTTGGTATTAGGAGGGGGTTAAATTGATTGTTACGAGAAGAGTTCTTAAGCCGCAAAAACATTCTCCTCGGCTCGTATCTATCATATATCATGCGGATGATGGGTGATTGCGCAGTCGATATTTTGGAGCGTAGTGTCCGAAAAGGGAAGAACGACATCATTGGGTCATAGGCAGGAAGAGCCAGTCGGCCGCATCAGTCACTATGCTTGCATAATTGAAAAAAACTTCCTACGAAGCCTGACATTATGTGACGAGCTACTTCTTCGCCTGGGTAGCTTTCTCAATCTTGTCTGTCCATGTAGGAACAATCTGCTTTGTCATGGTTCCCATTGTAGCGTTGCCTTCAAGGCCATCCTTCACGACGCATGCTTGCTTCTGACGAGTCTGCAGTCGGTTCGGAGGTGTTATCATGCCTACAGCGCATTTCTCCAAGTCTAACCGCGTTTACCTCCTGAGATAAGCTACCACAGGTGTTTCGTTTGCTTTTCACCCTGCATAGGACCCATTCACTTCCGCGCTAATGCAGTCGCCTTCTTTGAGGGCGAGACGGAACTTCAAGCGAGCAGGAGCTCGCCCTTCCATCACTGGGTCGCGCCTTCAACAGATCATGCTCCCCCGATCTTCTCACCCTTAGCACCTTAAATCATCCAGCGTCCAGCTCTCTAGCTGGTGCTATTGCCGCAGAAGACCAAATCCACAGCAGCAGCAGATAAACCTAGCTCCACCAATAACATGGGTAGGCCGCAAGCCCTGCAAGTAGCATTACAAACAACTGACCCGCAGCAATCAGCTCCTCCAAGATCCAACGGCGGCAGCAACGCCACTGTGCGCACTTGCCAACACTGCCACAAGCCTGAGACGGCGCTCCCACGCGGCCTTCTGAGCTGTGCCAAATGCCGCACGACGCTCTACTGCAACCGAACCTGCCTGCGCGCCGACTGGAAGGCGCATAAGAAAACCTGTAATAGCAACAACAACAACAACAAGAAGAAGAAGCCGTTCACCACGGCCAACAGCAACACCCACAACAACACCGCTGCCGCTCCCACTTCCAACAGCGGTGACACCAACGCCGACACCAACGACGAAACCACCTCCCCGAACCCCTACCGCGTCCTCTCCCTCCAGCACAACCGCGCCGTCACGGCCGCCACCATCCCCACCATCCTCCTCTCGGCCTACCTCCTCCGCCTCTCCGACGAGCTTCACCACTACGCCCACCTGCCCGTCTTCCTGCGCCCAGTCCCCCCTGACACCGTCCTCTCGGTCCACGGCACCCCCCTGCGCGACTACCAGCGCTTCCTCGACCGAGCGGAGGCGGCCGAGCCGCGCGTGCTGCCGCGCTGGTGGGGCGCGCGCACCCGGCAGCTGTGCGAGGCCGCGGCGCGGTACGGCAAGGCGGGCGGCGGGAAGGAGGACGTGCTGGGCGGCAGCGGCCTGCTCGGCGAGGAGGCGCTCAGGGAGGTGACGAGCCGGGACTGCGGGCTCGATGACGCGGCCACCGTGGAGGAGCTGAGGGGCCTGGGCGTGGCGATTTGCGGGACGGATGTTGTGAGGGCTTAAGGCGTGGGATGAAGAAGGATGGTTAGGAGCAGAAGCAAGAAGATGGAGAGAGACTCTGGTTTTACGGAGAGGGGGAAAAGCTATGGCGGCGAAGTTTCGGATGGTGGTGTGGTTATGGGGTCTGTTTGAGACGATAAACGGTTGGGCCGGGGATACTTGTTTGAGTGATGGGGAGATCATGGAACAATGCTCGGATTCAGATCAACGGTATTGCTACTAGCTGCTTTAGGTTGGCACTGTGAACCAACGTGAGCCTCACATACTGAGTATATATTATGGTTTCATTTCGGAGGTCGAAAAAGGAAAACTTTTGTTGGGGGTCGTAGCAAAAAAAAAAAAAAAAAAGTAGATCTGATAATCTGATTTTCATACGTCTAGTCCTCCATCGCCTGGCTTCTTCAACTCAACCATCCGCTCAAGCCTTCTCGCTAGCAGTCTCAGATCGTGTGCTAGCGGAGGTCTTGCTCTCATCATCTTCATAGGTCATGAATTCATCATTATCGAGGTGCTTGTACCTGAACCAGAAGATGATGGTCTGGACAAACAGCGCGATAGCAGGACCGGCCCAGATCCAAATGAGGTAGGGATCCTTGATAACTGGAGACAGGATCTCACCGAGCGCTGAGGATAGCGCCGTCATAAAAAGGAAGATGGCCATGACAAGGGACTTCATTCCCTTAGGGCTCCGCGCGTAAGCGAGTTCGTAGGCCGTGACGTTGCAGAAGCACTCCGACAGGGCGCCAAGGGCGACGTTGGGAATCTGGAGCCAGATGCTCAGCGGGGAAACACGGCTGTCTTCCGCGCAAGCTGTGGCCTGGTAGCCGCAAGGGTTGGTCTCGTAGATGCGCCATTGGATGATGGCGCCAATTACACCGGAGATCCAGGCGAGTGTGAAGCCAAATGTGATACGGGAGATACGCCCGAAGTTGATCTTTCTTACGCGCAGCGCCGGGTAGATGACGTGGCTCAGGATAGGAACGGCGACAATGATGACCAAGGGGTTGAAGTTGCCGAGAAGGTCGTTCGGAGCGCCGTTAGTAGTCATTGTTGAACCTGGGCGAAGGTTAGTATATCTACACCAGTTTTGGAATTATGCATCTCAGGACTGACCTTGGGCCGACAGGACACTTCCAACACCACCATCGTTTAGGTTATAGATAGGGAAGTACAGGAAGATCTTGCAGGCATCCATGGTACGAACGACGTCTTCCACGAACTTGTCGTTCCAGCTGATTGGCTTTCCGGCGAAGGTTGTAACTCCTTTCTCAGCCAGCTTGGAGGGCTTGGCCGCATCCCAGAAACCTTTTCTCCAGAACTTCCCACCGTTCTGCTTGACGGCAATGGCCCAAATCTTGGAGACATTGGTGAGCTCGGAGCCATTCGGAGGGACCTTGATCAGTCGCTTGTACAGGAAGGCCAAGAGAAGCGGAAGGAGCATGAAGACAATGGTAGGCAGTAGGAAAGCCAACCAAAACCCGACGCGCTTCTCGGCGTAAGTCGTAGCAATAGCGAAAAAGGCACCAACATTAATGAGTGCTGTAGTATTTAGTACACTGTCTCAAAGGGTCTCTGAATTACTTGCATACCGTAGAAGATAAGCATCAAGCGCTGGACCGTTGATTCAGGGTCCACGATGACCTTCTCACCCGACTTCAGGACCCGAGTAAACGGCTTTTGATACGAATACTGGTCAAGTAGGACAGGTGCTACGTTAGGCTTAAAGAGACCTTTAAGGCGTTAGTCAAGCTCCCTCATGGTAACGTCCTCTTTACTCACCAGCACCGAGAGCCAGGATGAGCAAGCTGACTATGAAAGGTCCTAAGCCTTTGCCGGCCTGGAGAACGCTCGGAAGAGCCCCGAAGATCATGATAACGTGGGCGACGAAACAGATGATAACACCAATGACGATGGTCTTGAAACGTCCCCACTTTGTGTCCGCAATCCAGGCTCCCAGGATCGGGACGACGTACGAGAGAAAAGCAAAGAGCAACACGAAGGCGTTTGCAAACTGGAGCCCCTTTCCAAGAGCGCCCGCGGTTCCTTGTGTACCCGCCTTCGGAGCTCCGGCACCGTTTCCTGAGTAGTTCATCAGTCCTGAGAAGAATATTCGGATGTAGGTGGGTACTGACCACCTTCAGGCAACGGGTACATCATAAAGTTGGAGAACACAGTTTTGGCTCCATAGTAGGATGCACGCTCCGAGAATTCGACGAGGCAGAGGAGCCAGATAACCATGGGAACGCCGTCAGACACTCTCCGCAAAGTGCGGAATTCCTCCTCGGTCGGAGCAGGGTGGAGCTCATCGCCCGTAGACGAGGCACGAGTAACATCGACCTCCAGCTGCTTTTCGTCTACGGACCTTCCTCTCTTGCTCGCTCCGTCGCCGATGGCGAATGAATTGCGGCCATGGGGCTCGATGACTTGCTCAGGTGGCCGCGTGGACAAGACGTCGGTCGTAATGTGCTCGGCTGGGCCCGCTGTTGTTTTTTCTTATTAGTACTGAGAGAAGGATCTCAGAGACAGTCGGTAAGCATACACATATTGGGCGTTTCCTAGACCACACAAGCGGGTGTGGAATTTGACAAAAAAAAAACCGGGCGATCGTCAATAAGGCATCGCTGTCAAACAGAAACGCAAGGAATGGCGGTCGCGCTTCTTATTATACAACTGTAACCAGGCTACCGGCATAATGGACGATCTTCTCGGAGAATGCCTTATCAAGCGGCGTGAGTAGTATTCCTATGGCTAGTCTACGGCACCGGCTAAGCGACCTTCTCAAGCACGCCACTCTTGCTCGTTATCTTGCCACAGTATTTCACCAGAGGGCGGGATGTAACCTTGCACCATGTATCTGCGACATTGGGCAGTCCAGAGCTCAGGGCGGGGGTCGAGTATGGCGTTGGCTGCCTTCTGGACTGTTCTCTCGCCACGAAGCGGCTTGAAGGATCAAGCTCGGCTGGGCAAACTGGCTTGACTGTTGGCAGAGGCTTGAGGGATGCTTGTCGCAGGTGCGAGCCCCGGATAAGCTCAGGTTCGTCTGCTCGGCATTTTGTGGGCCCATACGGGGAAGGTGCCACTCCCACTAAAGATTGCGCGATAAGGCCCGTTCGAGTCGTGCGTACGCGACACAAAAGCCGAGTCGAGCCGCGTCCAAGAGGATTACGGACGAAAAGGACGGTGCTGACCATCCTCGAGCACCCAGACAATTTCGAATGAAGAGTCGATTGACTGACACATCATCGTCCGTGGCCGAACGTTCGCCGACTGCACAGGGCAAGATGCACGGCGGATGTTGTGGTTTTCAGCTCGGCGCCTCCCGTCCATGGTGAACGCCGTTGACGCTTACCATTGCTTAAGTGGCTTCCTTTTGCGGAGGGTACTTCCGGCTCCAAATCTTCTTCGACGTCTGGCGACATATCTTTAGTAATTGGATCCATTGATTGAGTGCTCACAGCGATTTGATACGAGGCGAGTCAAGCTGGCGCACGCGACCTCCCGAGAGTACAGGTTCCCACGAAGCAAATCTGTTATTGTTGGACCGCGCGTCGACCGGGGAAAGCGCCTAGCGTTGTACAATAGCGGCGGAGTAATTTGCGGACAAGCGGGGTTCTGCGACATTGACGCTGAGGGTGACGAATCCGATGTTTGCAGGCGCGATCGAGCTGAACTGATAAAAATCTGTACCTCCCACGCTCGCATCAGCCGTTCATTCCACTAGGATCCTTCACTCGGCTCCAACGCAGTTCGGTTAGGTGCATTTTGCAGGCATGGCGGCCTCGGAAAGGGTGTCTGGACTGAGACAAGATTGTACTGGTAAACGATGTCGACGATGCGGCGAGGTTGCCAAGCGCACATATATAGCAACATGGTCGTCTGATGACTCACGCCGGCTCGATCGCTTCTGATGCAGATTTCCATAAAGAGATGACATACGAGCGAGGTGGAAAGAAGCGAGGGCTGGGCGAAGGGTTTATATTCCTCCCGCTACAGTCCGAAGTTGCCCCGCACAGGAGGCACCGCAACGCCACACCTGTCACCGCTGTCTTCAGAGTAAGCATAGACTACCACTTTGGGTTAGTCACCAGGCTCCAGCCTATTCCCTTCAATCGCCAGGATCCCCTCCAAGATATCCATCCTGGAGCCTCTACAACCTTGGATTTTCTACATTGTTGCCTGCTGTTGTCCGTCATGCGTAGATCGTACTGGCCATCAACCTACTGTACTAAGCTTGTCAGTTTCGTCTCTGAAACTCAGGAGGCAGAGTTCGTCTTTTATCTTTATCTGGAGTAATTGTTGATGGTCAACCAGACATCAGCCATGGCATGCTGAACAGAGAAAAATAATCGCGCTGCGTAATCTGATCTACCCCAACGCTCCCACGAACCAGAAGGCTGCACCAGAAGGCTGCTCCAGTGAGAGAAGTCACTGCTGAGGAAAGTTTCCTGTTCCAATGCCCGGAATTATTCCCTCCGTGGACAACTAGAAGCTACTTGAGTACACAATGACTCGGGTGACCGCACTACACGAAACATTTCGTACGATTTTACAGGACTCTCTACGAGGGGATAGGGCTAATTACCTTTAAGATTAGATAGTGACTGTTCACGCTATATTCGGGAATTCCCTATCAGAGTTAGTCCCCTCACATAAAGTCACAGATTCCATCTCAGTACTAAAGGCTTGGTTTCATGCTCAGATTTAGTCACGTAGTTGCTGTTATGGCAGGTACGCTTAGCGCGGCGCTAGCGCCGCTGGGTAGTTTAGCTCCTTCGCTCTCTTCCAAACGAAGAGCCAGACAACGAATACAGATGCATACGAGTTTTTGCTCCAACAGTTGCAGCCCATTCAGAACCCTGACAGCTTTGGAAGATGTAAGCAGGCTCGTGGGGAGCAGGAAGCCCAAAGTTATAGAGGTTCACAAGCTGAAAGTGGCGGGACGGTCCATAATTTCTGGACAAATTCAAATGTGGACAACAGTTTGTAATGGCGAGTACCCTGCTCCTCATTATGTTTACTTGTTCTAAATATGCCACTATTGTATTGATGCGACGAAGAGCGGAAGACAAATGTCTTCACTCTATAGTCGTATATTTAGCCGCAAGGATATTTTCCGTTACGGCTCTCAGGCAGTTGAGCCAGACATCTAGCAGTAAGCTTGATCAATCCTATTGAAGATCAGATTTCATTCCAGAGACATGCCTGTTTCCGCAACCACCGACTGCTGCAATGCCCTGAACAGCAGCCCAACTTTCCTTTATTTATCCCCACTGTGATCTTAAGGAAGCACTCCAAGCACGGCATCATCCAATCCTAACTTGGCTCTCTCTAAGAGGGCGATATTAGATCAATTTCTGTTATAAGGATAAAAATATCACCGTTCGGCTAAAATCGAATCATCCTAATGTATTATTGCAGGAAAGCTTCCAAAGGACCGAGTGCTAATTAATAGAAAGCGAGTCTCGCTTTCCAGACGTACAACGATAATTTAAGTCGTATATTTGTCTCTCTCGACCTTGGCTCCAGCACTAGTTCTACCAGACATCGATTTAATCAATATTTCACACTGAAAGTCTCAAGAGACTAGCGCATCACTAATTCGACGGACTGATGCCAGTATCCTCCAACGGTACTCATTTTCAACCTCCAGCCCCTCTCCAACGCCTCAACCACACCCTCCGGCCATCTGTACCTCTACAGAAAATTTATATTGCGGCTTTACTACTCGACTGCACTTGCGCCCAACACAATCGCATTTCCCTTCGCGCCATAGAACGCCGAGTACTATGCCAACCGCCTCAGTGCCGCTTCCGCATCTGTGATCTTCTCTCCACTTCTCTCCTCCTCTCTTAAAGTCTTCATCAGCTCCTCCAACGCCGCAAAGGACGCTTCATGCTAGTATCTCGCGCGCATGGCATTGCCCTGAGCCCACGCCGGATTGGAACGAGAGCTTCATCGGACGTCCCTTGCGCGGGTGGGGCGTCATTCAGCGTCTTATAGCGGTTGATTGAAACCCCGCCGGCGAGGGGATTAAACACGCGGACCTCTCAATAGACTTCTCAATAGGGTGCTCAATAGACTTCTCAATAGACTTCTCAATAGACTTCTCAATAGACTTCTCAATATGGTTCTCAATAGACTTCTCATTGGTTTCTTAATAAGTTTCTCAATAGAGGTCTTAATAGGTTTCTCAATAGACTTCTCAATAGAGTTCTCAATAGGTTTCTTAATAGAGTTCTCAATAGGTTTCTCAATAGACTTCTCATCAGAGCGATGCCAGCGTGGCGGAGGCAAGGGATAAGCTTGGCCTCAATGAGGCGGTGGTGCGCGTTAATGAAAAGGCTGGTATCTGCAGCATCTCCCCCGGAGGGAAGGGCGGGCAGTCAGATTTCCCACTGAATGCCTGCATCAGGCGAAGAGCTGTGGCGTGACCAAAAGATGGGGGACGGAAGACTCACACGCTCGGCAGCACCAAACACCCGTTCCTCACGCACAGCTCGCACACCCTCCCGACCCCCCAGCTCTGTGAAAGTTACTTTACCACCCCACCCACCTCTCGAACTTATTGTCTCTCTGTGCAGCCTATCTACCTCTGCCAGCGTCCCCTCGAACGGTGTGTTGCGGTCCGGCGCGTGCAGGTAGAAGATTTTGACGCGGTATGTCCGCAGCGACGCCAGGCTCTTGGTCGGCTGCGCACGCGCACGTCGTCTGTACCGTGCGTCCAGTCCTCCTGCAGCAGCCACTTCGCGTTCCTGCCTTTCGTCGGGTAGATCTTGGTGTCCACCAGTAAGTCCTGCTCACCCGCTGTCCCTGTTGACGAGATCGGCGATGTACTCTTTGGAAGTGGTGTTGTCGCAGCTGCTGGCCGTGTCGTTCTCGCGGTGGCCGAAGGGCTGGAAGATGTCAAGGAGTGCGGCGGCGCCCTTGTCGGAAATGCGTATTTTCCTCATTCCGTGCTCGAAGATAGGTAGTATGGTGTCAGTATGCTGACTGGGGAATAAAGCAGCGGCGTTCCCTTATGTGAGGTGGGACTATAACCTGCTTTGCCAATAGTCATGGCGCCAAGAATGACTTGAACTAGACATTCAGACTGGGTGCTCATTGTGGAGACGGATGTCGTTGGCCTTTATCTTGCTGCTGAATCAAGCTCGCAACCAATTTCTTGTCGCTCCATTGAACTGTGCAGAATACTCCTATTGTACAGAATGCTTATGTCCGGCTAGGTCCAGCTCGCAGAATATCCGTTAAAGACCGCCAGCCTCATGATAGATCACATTCCTTTGTCATTCTTTTGCAGCTAGCATCGACTTGAAGTCTGACATAAGACGGACGTTAGCGGGAGCCAAGTGCCGCCAGTTCTTTGCACGTGACATGGTCCGCTCATTCGCAGTTGAGTCCCTTATCTGTGGGTCTCTCCGGAATCGCTTTGATCAGGACGCATAGTTGAAGAGATTATTAATGCCTGACCTTGATTGCGATATTGTAATGGCATCGCAATCCGTTGCGGGACCACCTCCCGTCCCGAGACTGAAAGAGTAGCGATTGAAGTGTAAATACCGGATTTGTGACGACAAAGTGCATACCCAGATTCGATCGGCAGCACGACAGAAGAAGACCTCGGTATTTCGGACTTAGTGGTGACAAATTCATCCTGTAGGATATTGGGTGCATAGCAAACCACCATGCCAAGAATACTTTATCCCTAAGGCATGAAAAGCACAGTGGAGCTCCTGCCAAGAGTTGACGAGGGATTTTTTTTTTGTCGGGCGTGTGATTGTAAGTACCTACCCAACGTCGCAAGTGGAGTATGGTTGCGTGGGCCTACCTGCAAGGCTAAGTAAAGTATCACTTCGACTCTTTTCTTGCGAGCACCAATCGAAAAGCCTGCCGACGTAACGTGATCCAACCTTTTTGTATACGCCGATTCTCATGCGCAAGCCCCAACAATCGGGCTCGCGCGAGAATATTGCTGGTCTGCCCACCTGCTGGTCGCTCCACCCTGTGATTACACGTCTAGGTGGCTGTGAGATCAATACCGTGCACGCTGAAGACCGCGATACGAGGAAACAGCCAAGTCTTTCGCGCGCAGTGACCAAGGATAGGACATTGCTACGAGAAACTGAATGATTGCAAACGAGCCAAATGAATCGCGACAAGGAACGGGAAAATTAGGACTTCGGAATGAGAGAGCAACGCGCCGGGCGGCAAGTGGGAGTTCTCAGTCGCAGCGACAAATGAAGGGAATGACCATCGAGATACTCACAAAACAATACAAGAGCACGTTTTCGGGGTCCTGGAATTCCCATTCTTGAAAGGTTACAGGCGTCATCGCAGTGTTGCAGCAGGAAAAACAGAGGAAAGGGAGGGCGGTAGCTCGAGACCCTAGGAGGTTCTTGTCGTTGAGCATAGTACCCACTTGCTTGTTTCGGGCGGTGTCAAGTCCGACGGAGGCTCGGTAGCTTAAAACCGGTGGCTTATAGCTCCGCGACATGGGGACGTTGAGCTGGGGAAGGATCTGAATCGTTTGGATGAACGCCACCCACACATCGACACAACGTTCAGCCGTGTCGACGAAACTGTTCGGACACGAGAACAAGACCCATGTCTGCCTACCAAGGCCGACCGTGGCGCCCAAGAATACCGAGCATCGCAACCCTCGACTCGCATGCGACAAGCACTCTCTTGGCTGAATCAAGCCTGAGGTACAAGAGGGTGCAGCCTCGCGACAAGACCGAGGCGCCCCAGTCTGCGGCTGGAAATGCTCACCGAGGCTCTGCGCACACCCGTCTCCGTAGCGTCGGGAAGGAGCCGTGTCGTGCTGTTGTTCCGCCGCGGCTATCCTAGCCTGCGTGCGACGAATCGAGGGTCCCGAAAAGACTGCAGCGATGAAGCTGGGTGGAGGGGCATTGCAAGTCTTCAGGCACCCACAATGGGGTTCTTGGAAGTCCTATTTAGTCGCGGCGAGTCTAATTGACCGGTCGCAAGTGGACCTCAGCGGCTAAAATATTCTTGATGTCAAGACGTCAGCCTGTGCGATCGCGCTGCATTTCAATGTAATAATGATTGGAAATTGAGGTTCACCTGCGATCCCAGGCCTTCTCTTCTCGCAGAGGCCACATCTGCGCTATTTTCACGGGCACGGCGCCTGAATCCTGGGCTTCCGGGTCTGCCAAGTGAACGGGTCGAATCGCCAAGTGGTCTTGGGAGCAGCGCTCGTCGTATTATATGGGTACTTTGGGTGGCAGTGAGACAGGAAGTTGACGCGGCCGAAGGCTATGCATGTGAGAATTGCGCGAAAGTGGGTCTGGAAGGGGTGCTGATGGGCGTCGTCGTCGCAGGGCGATCGACGACGGGCAGACAGCGGGTGGTATGGTGTTGAGGGTAGCGCGTCGACAGCTTGGCTAGGCGCGACGAGCGGAGGCACGACTGCGTCGGGGAGGTGGGATGCGGACGGAAGGTGTTGATGCCACCCCGGGCTGAGACGGCGAAGGGTTGAGGGCGGGCGAGAGCGCATGAAGGCGAATCTAGGAGTCCGTGGGGGTGGCCAGCCTTTCTGTTTTCTTCCTGAGGCATCTGGTAGCGACGGGCAGAGATAAGGACGGCGATGTGCTGGCCGAGCGGACAGGCTCCGTCACGATGCACAGCCCGGCGGACCCACTTCGCCATTTGGCAGGCCGGGCGGGAGCATACAGAGGCCGAGGGCTTGGCGTGGTGTCGTAGTTTCAGCTGCGAGCACCTTCCTGTAACAGGCGGTGGTGTGGTTTCCGATTGGGGCGACGGCGTTGATATGAGCCTCTAAAACATCGACAACGCTGACAGATCTGCGCCTTACTGACTCAGGCAATCTGACAGAGGCTGAACAGCGTTCCAGAACGCGCCAGCTTCGCCTGCATGAGCCGGCCGCCTGTGCTCTCTTCAGGCAAAGGGGGGTCTGGGGGGTTGCCTGGCTGGCGAAGCGCGCGCCTTCCCTTGCGTGCCTGGTTGGTGCGCCCGGCCGCTCACCTGCGACTCTCCTCCCTCGTCTCGCTCTGGTCCCGGTCCGCCCGCTGTCCGCCGCCCTCCCTCTCCGTCCGCCATTCCGCTGTGAGCTGTGACGGCGCAAGGTGGCAATGCTGGTCGCCGCACCGGCCGCGGTCGTGCCGGCTGGCCGGCTGGCTGGCAGGCTGGGCCACGCGCAATGATGCAAGGCCCAATGGGATCCCGGAGCTGCCACCGTCCGACACGTCGACACGAGCCTTCCTGCATTTTCCGGTGGAAAAAAAAAAAATTTTGGTCTCCCTGAACAACAGCGCAATAGGAGTCTCCGAGTACGCGTCATGCTGCAGGCTCCCTGTGGCGATCGTCGGCGCGAAACTTACCAAGAAGCAGATGCTGACTTGGCAGGCCTTCGCCAAACACAAAGCTGATAACATCGCTTGGCCTTGGGGAGATCGCAATATTTGCCACTTTATTGTGCATTTGGAAGTGCTATGTCGGCCCGCCTCCTGTCTCCCGCATCCGGCATAGCTGCCGCACATCCTATGACAGAAATAGTCGGACAATTTGTGGCGCATCTGCTTCAGGAAGAGTGCTAGCGAATTAAGGTAAAGTCTCTGATAACTGAACATCTTGATATCCCTTTTTGGCAGCCTAAGTGCCCTCTATCTTTTCCCATCTCCCTTTTTCGCCAGAACGCCAAATGCTCGTCTATCGCCGTCTCTCCGACCGACTGAGAAAGGTAAGGAAGGTGGTATCTCCTTCTGAAACATATATCGAGAAGCGAATGTCAAGTACTATCGTGGGAAGAAGGGAAAGGCCGTAACAACAAAAGCAGCAAGAATGAATACGATAGCCCATCCAACCAACCATCCCCCCCCTGCCAACATCCTTCACTTCTAAAACCTAGACGTGGTGACCGTGCACCTGCGGCTGGTGTGCATCCTCATCCTTGCCCGGGTAAAGCACCAGCTGCAAGTGGATCGCCCTAATCTGCGCTCCGGCCACGAACAACCACATAATTGCCAAGAAGATGGTCATGACCGTGCTGAGCCACAGGATTGGCTCGCTTTGCAATTCGCGCCCAATGTTGATCGTCGCCACCGTAAAGCCGACGTTGGGGAAGACGAACGCCCACCACGGTACCGCGAAGGATATCTTCGGGATCACCGTGACGCACGCCACCACGGCGATGAGGAAGAACCAGAAAGCGAGCGCCCACAGGAAGATAGCCGCCCACGTGGCAACGACCAGCAGGATTTCCTTTGCCATCGGGTGCGCCTCGAAGTATGCGTAGTCTTCAGGGAGAGCCTTGGCGTTGCCAATGAGCGCCAATGCTGTGAAGGAAGGCGGCCCGACAAGCATGAACATGGCCGGACGGACGTTGGTCAGGAGCGGTCCCGTGCGGAAAAGCCTGTAGATCCAGATGGTCGAGAGACAGGAGGCGACGAACCAACCGAGTCCTTGGAAGGCAATGCCAGCCACGATGATCGGCAGAGCATCCTCCGCCGGCTGCTTGGCGGCAATGACCTGCGAGAGCGTTCCAGAAAGCATGATGGGGAAAATAGGAAGCATCCAGCCAGGGCCCATCTTGTCTGCATGCAGCTTCTGGTTGATTTCGGGCGTCGTCCAGATGAACCAGTAGAAGAGGACTGCGAGCGTGAGAGTGAATGCCACGTACACCCAGAAGACGTCCCGCATCACTGTCTCGAGGAACGCCTCCACGCCAGGGACGAGATATATTTGCGTGTTGCTGATCATGGTGGAAATGGTGAGGAAAAAGCAGGGCATGAAAAGACCCTCATGGCCGTCCAGTAAGGAGTTGCGGAGTGCCTGAGGGCAGATGGCAAAACGTGCGGCGATGGCGATGGAGATGAGGAAGAAGAGGAAAATATTCGAGATGAAGAGGGTCTTTCCAATGACCTGGAGTCCGTTGAACTGGTTGGGAGTCACACCGAGCACCAGAGCGAGGCCACCAGTGCTCATGCTCGTAGTGAACCATGCCCATGTGACGTGCGAGATGCGTTCCCGGAAGGTGATTTTCGTGTCTCTTGTGTGGGACTTCTCGTTTGCAAATGCATCCGCAGCCGCCGCTTTCTGCTTCTCCTCATCGATGCTCAAGCTTTGCTTGTGTGCCGAGAGGTTGAGAGCAACTTGGCTGGAGTTCGTCGATGTGACCTCATGCTTTGACCTGTCAGGCCAGTTTTGTTGTGGGGGGTTCGGTGTGTTGGCGCCATTCGTCGATGCTCCATAGTATTCGGGAGTAGTAGATCCATCGGTGTCGAACTTGTAGGAACCTGGCGATCCGTTGCGTTCGATGTGGATACCTGACTGTCGGAAGCCGCTAGTAGGCTGTTCTGGGTATCTAGGAGCGGACATATTGAGAGATGGTGGAGGGGACGGGTCCCATAAGCGTGGTTCTAACGAGAGGACAAGGCGAGGACTAGTCTATGCAAGTAGAGCTCGGAAGAGAGGTGGATATATTGCTATGCCACTTGTGGGCCCGACGAACTGTCGAACTAAAACAAAAGCAATGAACTAGTGCCGCGGGGATAGTTGGCGAGAATCTGGAGATGTAGGACGAAGGAGGTTTTCAAGGAGAGCAGACTATCAGTATTTGAGGAGGCAGTGCTCGAGTCCGCCACACCATCGCTGTCCGCTCCGACCAGGCCAAGAATTCCGTGATGTTACCAGAGCCGCAGCCAAGCTTGGCGGCGCGCGCGCCAGCCTGCGGTGGAGCTTATTGAGACCGCGCCCAAGCACATTCCCTGTAACAGCAGGGGAGACCAGGGTTGATCGCCGGTGGTCGGCCCGTACCCGTGAAGAGTCAGCGGCCGATCCACCCCCCTGCCTCACGACCGTGTCGAGACTATGACCGTTGCAGCCAGCCATAAGCCTGCACATCGCCCGTTCCATTTTCGTCGCCAACAAAAGCTGCAAGTCCATAAGAGCTGTATGTACGAAGCGTCACTGCGACAACTGGACCCACCTGCTCGCTCTGCCAAGTGCACACCTGTCTTACATTCGACGCGCGCCCAACCCTGCCGGCAATCGGAGCACCTCGTTCCACTGTGCCCAATCGTGCTCGTCTCTCTTAAAATTACCCACTCCTTTATCGCCTTGGTCCCGAATTGATCCGCTGCTCGCTGATAAGCCTAAGCTCGTTCCCCTTGCTGTCGCTGCGGTCCCTGGCCTGTCGCTCCAGTGTAGTTTCAACCAATTTCTCTGCCTCGTCCATCACATCGCTACCGACACGCCAAGTCCGCAACACTACTCCTTTCTCACCTAGCACCTGCTCCGCCCGCGCCAATCGTTTGCGCCAGAGGTCCTCACGTTTGTTACCCGTGCTTCCCGCCCCGCCGTTGGGCGCAGAAGTCACCGTCGCGCCTGACATGAGTGAGCTGTTGGTGGGTCTGGAACTCAGCGACGTGGTTGACGCGCTCGCCGCATTTGCAGTGTACGGTCGGCGGCTTTCAGGGTCGCCGCTGACGCTGCTGTTTCGACTACCCGGATTAGTTGAGAGGCTGGACATGCGGTTTGCTGGGTTGTCCCTCGAGCTATCCGTTAAGGATGTGCCGGACCGTCGGGGAGGCGGCGGCGGCGGAATCTTCTTGTTGGTGGACGCCGATGACGTGCCGGCATCTCTTGGCTCGCTTGGTGCAGACGCGCCGTTCCATAATGCAGACGCTGCAGGCAAACTATTGTAGGCCTGTGCTAGCTTGTTGCGTGCAGTGGTCGCGTAGCCAGATTGGCTGGACTGGCTCGTTTCAGTGCGCCTTGGCGGAGGTGGTGGTGCACTGGCCTTTGCGTCTGACGCTGGATCCGGAACATGGACTGGCCGCGCGAGAGGACTTCGAGCTCTTGCTTCATTCGTGTTAACTGCCGTTGACGGTCTTCGAATCGGCGGAGGAGACGCCTTGGCAGGAGCCGCTTGGCGGAACCCGGCGGTTATGTTTTCTTGCGACGCACTACGCAAGCGCATTGGTTTGTCGGGCTTCGCAGGAGGCGCCCTGCGCTCCCCCGGCGATGGTGATGTGCGTCCCCTAATTGCATTGCTTCTCAGAAGTGGAGCTTCCGCAATAGGCTCAAGCAACCTCTCGGATGTGGGATCAGAAATGCCGCGGGAAAGTGGTGGCGGAGCGGACCCAGTGGACGCTATGGACACAGCGTCCTCGTCGTCAGATAGATCGATTAACTTCCCCATTGGAGGGTTCATCCTCTGACTCTCTGGCGCTGCGGGTTCGGTGGGCCTTCGTGGAGGTAGCGCTGGGCGCTTCTCCGCAACGTCAACCTCACTGGCGCTAGGGCTGTGTCCCGGGGTCCATACCGGATATCGACCTCCGGGTTCTTCGAAGTCTCGAAGTGACGCGGCTATCGCAGCCCTCAGCTCGGGATCATCGTCTTCTGAGGCTTTAGAAGATCGAGCTGAGCGCTTCCCGTTCATCACCTTTGAGTTGCGCTTAGACGCCTTGTCAGACCCAAGTGGACCCACTGAGGGGTCAAAGAAGCCTTTCGGTATCGGAGTGGTCACATCCCTGATGAAGACGGCGAGCACCCGTCCCGGGTTCTCCAGGACAAAGTCTGTGTAGACCTCGAGATCCGCCTCACCACTGTCACCAACCAAAATGAAACTCCGTTGCGGGAAATCTCGTGCCAGCCGGTCGAGAGTGGCTTTCTTCCGTTCCGCCACCGGCTCGAAGATCCCCTGCAGCATGCCGCTGTATTGCTTAAGATGGAAGGAGCCAGGTGGGAGGCCCGCCAATTTGAAATACTGTGAGATGACAGGATACAGTTGCCACGGCGAGTTCGATACGTAATGGAACCTGACTCCCTTGTCGTAGAGAGTGTTGTACCACTCCCGAACTCCTTCAATCGTTAAGTCCCCGAGCTCGCGGATGAATGCATTACGGAAGATCTCACGGGCGCCGGAGCTGATCGCCGAGTGCTTGATTGTATCGTCGATATCACTAATTAGACTGACACCTTTCGGCTCCGTAATTTGGACTTCTGCCGTGGTGGAGAGTGTCTCGGAGACAATGACTCTGATGTGGGTTGGTACAAACTCCAGAGCTGCCCGAATGGTAAAGTGTCCAGAAGCATCGGTATAGATGGTGCGTTGACGTGAAATTTCGTCATTGTAGAAAAAAATGGAGATGGGCGTGTTTGCGAGAGGATTAGAGAGGAATGGTAACAACCGTGCCATCAAGTGTCTATTTGCCTTGTCGAGCTCTGATGCATTCATGTTCGCGGGCTGAGTCCATGATTCGCGCTTCTGAATTCCTGTCATCGGCGGCTCTTCATTCTCCACTGACAATTCAGGCCCTCTGCCACCCCGTCCTCTAGCTGGCGAGACATCCCGTGATCGTGTTGCGTAGAGGCTGTCAGTATCGGAACTCTTCGAAGGAGCTTCGCTGTAGCTTCCCTTCTCAGCTTTTGCAGCTTCCATCTCTCCTTTTCTCAGAATGGACATGGCCTCCTTTTCGACGAGCTCCTCCTCTTGTTTTACACTTTTTTCATGTGCTTTCTCTGCAAGAGACTTATGCGGGCTCGGCTCTCGGCTGTTTGGCTTGCTTGACTTTGCTGATGGTGCTGGAAGACCGACGAGTTGCCTAGCAAGACCGACAAAAAGCCGGTGCTTTCGCGTCATCTGGCCTCGGTGAGGATAGTAAATCCAACCACGCACGTCGACGTCCACCACTGCGTTATCGTCCTCGTATTTCTCGAATTCGCGTCTCCAGAATTCAGCATCTCCGGCCCCAGTAGTATCTCTCGAATCTCGTCCATAACTGGGGGACTCCTGAACGGTGCCGGGGGCGGCTTGTGGCTGTGGCAGTCAACACCAACACCCACTATCCGAGTCGGAAGCATTCACTGACCTTCCGTTTCACATGCTTTCTCGCATAGCTAGGAAACAAAACCATCTCCTCGTCCCCGCTCCTGACTATGGCGGCATCCGGGAACGCGCCGGGGGTGTCGTCGCCCTGATCCCAATCCAACCTGTCTCCACCACCAGCCCCCCATCCACGGGTATAGCTCTGCTGGTAAGCCTGACGTAGTTCATTGGCAGCCTTCAGATAGCCGGCGATCTTCTTGCGGCGGGCGCCGGGCTCGCGCTCGGTGCGCAGGCCCGATAGACCACCGTCGTCGTTGGAGTCGACATAGGGGGCGCCGGAGTAGTAACGGCCGGCGCCGAGGGAGCTCATATTGCCAGAAGCGCCTCTGCCACTGTGGACATTTTTCTTCGTGGTATTCTGGAGGGACGCGCGTGTCTGGCGCAGCAGCGCGAGGATGCGGCTGGTGCGGGTGGCGGCGAGAGCGTTCTGGGCGTTCTGAAGACGTTTCTGCTGGCGTCGGAGGATGTACTGCCAGATACGCGACTGGGCTCGGTGGCGGAGCGAGGGCAAAAATTCGTGGCGGAAATCTTCGAGACGCTGGCGGGCACGCAGGCGCGTGTGCGGAAAAAGGAAGCGGAAGAGGGAGAGCAAAGAGCGGTGGTGGTGGGAGGTGCGGCGGAGGTGCTTCGGGGCCAGCTTGAAGACCTGGCGCGGGGGCCCGGGGCAGAGTTAAAGGGGGGCGACACGAAATCTTTGGCGGCGGAGATGGAGGGAAGGCGACATGGTGTTCGGATTGATGGTGGTGGTTGCGGGCCTTGAGGCGAGGAGCTGCGAGACAAGCTCACGTCATTGGTCGCCAATCGCCGCCTGCTCACAGTCGAGATTGCAGAGACCTGACCGCTCACCTCCGCATCTTCGCCAAAGACTCGCTTTTCCCACCTCCCTGCGCGCCGCCGAGCAGCCCGTGATACCCCACCGCTCCTAGCCGGCCTGCGTCGATGCGCGATGGGGAACACGCCCTGCGATCGCCATCCTCGGTGTGTCCCGCATCGGCCCGCCGTCTGCAAGGAAGCCTTTTTTCCTCGCTGGCCCCAGTACTCACCTGGCGCCTTTAGAAGAGACATGACGCCCGCCAGTGCCACACGTTCTGGCCGACGCAATGCGCTGAACGATCCCATCGATACTCGGCGCTTCCAGACCACCCTCTGACCTCACCGCCGCCGCCAAAACATGACAGCTCAGTAGAACAGCTAAAACAACATTTCGCCGGTGCCGCGAGAACAGGTCTTTTGTGGCCTAGCTACAATGCCAGCCGTCGCCTACGATGACGGCATACTGTCTGCTCCAAGATCTGCATCGAAAAGTGGATTTTCCCCATCTCCACCATTCAAGCTTCATGCCTGCTCGCCAATCCCCCACCCTTGTCCGGCACGAGTGACCTGCAGATATCAAACTTCATCCTCGCAAGCCAAGCCCAGCCGCTGCAAGTGCGCCTTGCATGCATCTGTCTTGTTTACTTCCAAGCGGGGACAAACGTCGTGATCAGCACTCCTTGACCGGTCCTGCAACATTCGCTTCGGTCCGAGCTCGCATCAGCCCTGGATATCGTATGATTTTGCTTAGGAAACAAAATCACCTGTTCGCCTGGGAAATGCGGTGCCTATTATAAGCACTTTGCGTCTCAACACACGAGCTTTGCTGCCTCCTTCAACGCTGCCGGAGGATCTACCCGCGCGGTAATTTCCGAATCCTGCGGGATCAACTTATGGACTCTCCGCTGCACATTAGTGTGTAGTGTATAGAATAAGTCAGACTTTACGCACTATTGGAATTTCATGTTCCCCTACAATTACGCCTCTATTCTCACATTCTTAGCTACGGATGATCTTTGCCTGTTTTAACGACGCATGATTTGATGGTTATAGAGCAAGAAGATCTCGAGTTTTCGGAGCGCACCGCATTCTCTTTTAAGCAACACATGCAAGATCAGCGACAACAATTCGTCAAAAATTTCCAACCAGCACCGCTTTCAACGTGATAAGATCGACAAAGCCTAACCACAGATGCCTCCAAGATGGCTATTAACTACTCCTGTGATAGAAAAATGGACTGATGAAGAGGTCACTCAGCAAATACATCGCTGCATGCGCTGAGACTCCCCCACGACCGTATAAGCCTAGAAATCGAGCAATGCTGTTCGACATCGGAATATGCATGTCTGTCATTCATGCCCGTAGGTCTAGGCGATATGAACACAGTAATTAGTTTGCCATCCAAACACTTGACAATTCCACGCCAGAGCAGAAAGATGAGTCTCTGTATTCTGGCTTATATCTTTAAAGTGATGCTGCTATAGATTGTGCCATACTAAGACCAGTGTTTCGATACCAGAGCTGAGAGTCCCAGGCCCATGGCTCAAGGTGGTTTGACCTGTTACGTCTTTTCTTCCGTAAGCACAGTCTCAATGAAGCCACGGAAAGATAGCCGGCGTGAACCTTCTGCATCGGAATTAAGTCAATGCTTGAATTGACTACTGTGCTTTGATTCGAGTGCAGACTATGCGTAAGTTAACCAAAATATAGGGATTTGCTCCTGGAGGTAGGTTCCTCAAAGCCATAGTCTCAGTGGCAGGCAAGGCTGTGGTGTCGATGTTATGGTTGGAAGCAGGAGAAGGGCTGACAGGTCGAGATGGGCTGAGTATTAGTTCTCGGGAGAGGAAAGAGGGTTCGTATGCCCCGTATAGATACTCTGAACCCCGTCGAGGATCATTGGGTGGGACTTCATCAAAAGGATTGCGCCGAGAAGAAAATTCGAAGCTGCGTAGTCGGCGGATGCCGGAATTCTCCTTATCGCTTGTGTCTTCTTCTGAGGAGCTTTCATTGTCTAGATCTTCTAGTCGAGTTCGGTCATGGTCTTGGTGGTGCTGTTGATATTCTCGCTCTATACTTCTGCGTACGCGGAGCGGAGCTGGCATCATGCTCACTTGGGACATGTCCGGCAGATTTATGCCCAAAGAAGGCGAGCGCACTGGAGAGCCTTGGTCCGTAACATGGGAAGTGACGGGTGGACATTTGGGTCAGAGCTTGAGATTCTGGTCAGGTGTCCCCAGTGCAGCGGCCCTTTAAATTATTGTCTAGCTTTTATGTGAGAGTAGAGTTACGAACCGACGCGGCGGTTACGGAATCTACATGCTATTGTTTGAATTGAGATGGACAATAGTACCGAGGGTCTCAATAAGCCACTTTTTTGCCGGCTCTTGAAATTTGATCCGAAAGAGAGAGTAGTCTGAACCAGCAGATCACTTCATAACCTTAACTATACTATCTGGCTCACACTTAAGCCATGTTTGGTCACTGCTTAAGTTATATTTCAATCTTTCACGCCAGTCGCTACGCTTCAGCATATCCTTTAAGTCTCATTAAAACCATAACTGACCGATTTTTCTCAGGCTTCAGCCGGGAAACATGAGAAATTATCTAGCTCGAGGAGTACGAGGGAGTGGCAAAATATTTTGGTGTGTTATAACCTAAACTTCCGTATCTATTGATAAATTTTTCAACCCGATTCCGGTCTACGTATAATTTATTATCAAATTTGTAGAGTTGTTATTTTATTTAACGAGTCAACAAGTTACGTGGATATCCTCGTCAAAGCGGACTTGATTATCCACATACAAACGTGCCTAATTTGTTGTTGCAACTCCTAACACCACGCACTTCGCACATCCTCTTTTACAGCAGATTTCCCGTTTGCTATTAACCACATCCACATTCAGAGATCAATTGATGTAGCAATACAACGCGTCGTCAGCTGACAGCTCGCCCGGGATATAGCCACAACGCGGGCGTAGGATCCCCACGGCTCGGCACACTAGGTTACCCCCATGTTACACCACACAAACCCCATGTTTGGGCAGGATTCTGCTTATCTACGCGACATTTACTGGTCGAACCATCGTCTCTCGACAACATCTCACTCCACCCGTGCAGTGCGCCCATAAAACCGAAACACTCAGCCCAATTGTCCGCGACCATCCGCAAACACTCAAGTCGACAACCGATCATGGCAATTGCAGCGGGAAGGATTATTGCGGCTGCCACGCGCCGCCAAACTGCGGGGTGCGGTGTGCTCAAGCAATGCGTACGACCTAGCTCGGCCTTCAGGCCTATTGTGCGAACCCCGGCCATCCGTTGGTTTGGCGCGTCGGGAAGCAGGGGTTTGCATACACTAGAGATGTCGGAGCAAGATCTTGCGAACTTGAAAGTCAACAAAAACAGACTCATGGAGGACATTCACTACACCTGTTCGTGGGGCAAGGGAGAAAGATGGGGAGAGTAAGTTGATATTCTTGATTCATGATGCATTTTCAATTCCACTAGCGCAAGCAATTGAGCGCTTTCATATGTTTCCCCTTTTCAGATACCTTCCTGCAAACCAAAACCTTTTGTGGTTCTTCCGAAATGTCATTAACGTACGTATAGCGCCTCTACAGAGATTGGAATGTCCCGCCTTGCTCTATCCGACTCAGACAAAGAAGTGCGTGATTGGTTTGTCGCTACTACTCAGGCACTGGGTTGTCACACCACAGTCGATGCTATGGGAAACATCTTCGCCGTGCGACCAGGCCGACGTGAAGGTCTTGCTACGTTTGTCGGTTCGCATCTTGACACTCAACCTACAGGCGGCCGCTACGATGGTATCCTCGGCGTCACTGCCGGTGTCGAGATGCTGAAGGTTCTCAGTGATAACTGGGTGGAGACTGAGTATCCTGTTGGAGTGGTGAACTGGACCAAGTAGGTGTAGTTTAATTTTCTTTCTCATCGTCAAAACCCTGAAGTCCTCTCTTTGAGGCTATTCATGATTCTGATACTGTTTATAGCGAGGAGGGCGCTAGATTTCCTATATCCATGGTCTCTTCGGGCGTCTGGTCCGGTGACATCCCATTGGAACGGGCACACAACCTGCGCGAAGTTGGCGGAGGGACAGCGACGATGAAATCGGAACTCGAGCGCATTGGCTACCTGGGCAAGACGCCTGCCAGCCACGCTGCCCTACCAATGGCCGCTCACTTCGAGCTCCACATCGAACAAGGCCCCATCCTCGAGAACGAGCAGAAGAAAATCGGCGTCGTGCAGGGCGTCCAAGCGTATCGCTGGTTCACTGTCGACGTCAAAGGACGCGGTTCGTTCGCGCCCGCCCCTTTCTCTTTCCCTTCGAATACTTCCAGAGACTGATTTTCCCCAGACTGCCACACCGGCACGACGCCCTTCCCTGCTCGCTCTGATGCCCTCCTGACGGCAAGCAAGTTAATTTTGCACTCGCACCGTCTCGCCACCGCGCACTCCGCGCTCGCCAGCACCGGAATCCTGACTCTTACGCCGGGCAGCACCAACACGGTGCCAGGCCATGTGCGCTTCAGCCTGGACATACGCTCGCCGTCCGACGCCGTGGTGGACGCGCTCGAGGATGCCCTGCGCCATGACTTCGCCTACATCGCGCGCGGCGACGCCGCTCCGAGCAGCTCATCGCTACTGGGCGGTGCTGGCACAGATGTATCGGCTGCATGTACGCGCGGAGAGCCATGCGAGATTTCTTGGTCGACCGACACCGTGAGTCCGGCGGTTGTGTTCCATGAGGATGCGATCGCGTGCGTGCGTAAGGCTGCTGAGTGGTATGATGGGACGAGGGGCTCGACGCGTGACTTGACGAGCGGTGCCGGCCATGATAGCGTGTATACGTCGCGCCGGTGCCCGACGAGCATGATTTTCGTGCCGTGCAGAGGGGGCGTAAGTCATAACCCAAGCGAGTACTGCGCGCCGGAAGACTGTGCCGCGGGTGCGCAGGTTTTGTTGGGAAGCGTGTTGGCGTATGATCGATTGAGAGGGGAGAGGAGGGTTACTTGGGCGCAGGAGGAGCGCCACACGTGAAGAGACAGTGGAAGCGTAGGGCTGCATTCAGCAGTAAGCCTACAGCGTAAACTGTGGTATGTATACTGAGCCTGTAAAGGTAGTTATTGCATTTCCGGGTATAGTTCAGAATCTTGCCCAAATCCTCGCCCATAGTCCTAACGCCAGACTGATATGCCTCTTTTCGTGTGCCAATTATGCCATGATGTGATACTAAACCTTCAAGCCTTCGCTTTGCCTTTGCCCTCAACCTTCGCCTCCTCTGGCTCCTCATCTTCGTCTTCATCACTCATGTCCTCATCCTCATCCCAGCCGAAGAAGGTCCTGCTAGCTGGGGCGGCAGGCTTTGATGCACTAGGCTTCGCGCCCTCTTCCTCGCTCTCGCTACCCTCGCTGCCTTCAGACGGACTGGCAGAGCTGTCACTCTCCTTCTTCCCCAACACCTCTTTAATGTCTCCATTCTTCATAGCCTCCAGCACAGCTTGCCTCGTCCGCTCTTCCGCCTCCTCCTTCGCCTCAACCCACTCGCCATTCAGCCTGCTCTTCCCGCCCTTCAAGATTTCCTCCTCCTTGCGCTCAGCCATGGCGACAATCTCCTCCCAGCGCTTGCGCCTCTCCTCCTTCTCCTTCTTATCCATCTCCGGCTTCACAGCCAGGTACTCCGCGAGAGCCTTGGCTTCGGTGACAGTGCGTAGTCGTCGTCCGTCCAGGTTGCGCGACGACCCGTTGTTCTCGCCTGCGCCACGCTTCTTGCGCATGCGGCCCCCAGCGGCGCGCAGCTGCGATCCGAACCCGCCCTTGCCACCGCAGAGCGGGGCGCTGAGGCGTAGCGGCAGGATAGCGATGGCATCATCGGTGCTAGAGAGAAGCGAAGATAGAGGCGTCGAAGAGTCGGGTTGTAGGAGCTTGTTTGAGTTGGTTGTGAGAATAAGGCGGTTTTCGATGGCCGGAATGCGTTGAGAGAGGGCGGTAGAGAAGTCGGCGATAGTTGAAGTGCCTGGGAGAGGAAGCGAGAGGGTCTTGGGAAGTCCCAAGCCGGGAAACGATGTGAGGAGGACGTTGATTGTTGCGGGCGCCATGATGATGGGTATCTGAGGTGACGCTTTTCGTTATACTTGTAGAACGACTCGATACGGTTGGTATATCGTGAATGTTGCAATTTTTATTTGTTGCGAGCCTTGACTCTGAATGAACCGGTCGCAGCGCGGTCTTGAGGCGTGCAGGAGTTGTGACGGGGCGGCGGTGACGGCGGCGAAGATGGGGTCGTTATCTCGCAGGCGGCGGCTGGGCCAAAGTCTTGGCACGAGCCGGGGCGGGTTAACCGTTAACCGAGAGCTGCGCGCACATCCAAATCGGCTGCAGGAAAACCACAGGGAACCCTCCGACTGACGACGAGCCTGCCCACCCGCCAAAACCCCACCCTCAGGACTAACCATCACAGTCGCCCATCATGTACGCTCTCCCCATATTCGAGAAGTTGCTCTGCGATAGGAGGGCGGGAATGCACTGCGCTGTCTTGCGCTGCTGCCGTTGGACGAGCTGGGGCTGATTGAAAATTCCACTAGGCTCATCCCTAAGGCCGACCGCAAGAAGATCCACGAGTACATCTTCCGTGAGGGTGTTCTCGTCGCCAAGAAGTCAGTATTTCCCTGAGAATGGAGGGGGCCGCAACGTAGAGGCGCGTGTGCATGGAATATGCGGAGAACACAAATCGGGATTTTGACCGTTCGGACGCTGACTTGCGCGCCAAAGGGACTTCAACCTTCCCAAGCACCAGGACATTGACACCAAGAACCTCTACGTACGTTTCCTCCACGCAGTCTACCTATACAACGCTACACAAGGGGCCCCCTCAAGCCATCCACACATCGACATCCAGATTGCTCTGCAGAAATAGGCCTTTTCCAGTTCAATTGCTCTTTCAAATGCTGTCGGATCTATACAAAAACACGGATCACTTGCTTTGGTTGGAACACGGAGCTTACAATTGCGAATAGGTCATCAAGGCTTGCCAGTCCCTCACCTCCCGCGGCTACCTGAAGACTCAGTTCTCGTGGCAGTGGTACTACTACACCCTCACGTTAGTTGCCGCTAAATTTCCCCGAAAGCCTTGCCATTCCGCTAACACTTGAGTAGCCCCGAGGGTCTTGACTACCTCCGCGAGTGGCTCCACCTCCCGGCCGAGATCGTCCCCCAAACCCACATCAAGCAGCAGCGCTCGCACGCTCCCCCGCGTGGCATGCTCGACGGCGAGAGGCGTGGTGGTGGCCGTGGCGGTCCCCGTGGCGACCGTGACTCTTACCGCCGCCGCGATGCCGGCGAGGGCAAGGAGGGTGGCGCCCCCGGCGAGTTCCAGCCCCAGTTCCGTGGTGGCTTCGGTCGTGGCCGCCCCCCGGTCGCTGGCAACGCTCCCCAGTAAACGCGACGCGGTTCCAGTTCCTACTCCGACGACGCTTTTTAGACGATCACGGGTATGGCGAACTATTCGGCTGCTGATAAACGGACGGCGGATGGTTTGGTTGTGCTCGCGCCTGGGTCGAAAAAGTGGTCCTTTCTCGGTGGGCGTCTCGGGTTGAAGGGCTTGGGATGTTTTAGTCGGGTTATCTTATTTTCTTTCGCATGATAAAATCAAAATGGAATGGGTAGGGTCGGACGGTAGCGTGTTCGATCGAGTGACAGAAATTGCCGGGGTCGCATAGGTCGAAGGGGGCGGATGACACCGCAAAATTTCACGAGACCACGCATCTGTGGAATAGCGAAATGCAGATGTCGATGTCCTAGAAGCTACTACGTCTCTGTTGATTACTGCCATGAAAGGCATGTGCATATGTTGCCGGTTCGGGAATGCATGATGCGGAGTGACTGAGGTGGGTCCATTCATCCATACGTCATAGCTATGGAGAGGAGCAGCACCTCATCTCAACAACTTCTACACAGCACTTCTCCTCCACTTAAGATCAATTGCTTCCTCCTTCAACTAAGTTCTCTCAAACACAAGGGAAATTTTTTCGGAACAATTTTTACAAAATAATAGGCCTTGCTCTCCCTCAATTGCCATCATGTCTTCCAACCTCATGGACACTGAGCCTGGCGGCAAGAACACTGCGTATGCCAACCTACCCCTCGCTTCGATTTAGTACCAAACTAGAGTTTAACTCAGAGTCATCTCGTCCGTTCTGGCTCAAGGACAGCAGCTGACCGGAAGTGAACCGCAGCTACGAGTCCATCAAGACCGTCACCAACCCACCCGCGAAGGAAGCCGGTCAATTCGGTGGTAAGCCTCTCGCCTCGATGAGCGCAACTCTCCCAATTCGCGCTCGTGTTCCCCCAATCATGACCACATATCTTGTTCGCTGTCCAAACAGGATTGTCGCGGCCATCGCCATCGGCGCACGTACAAGCATTGGTTAACGCGTTAAACCACCCAGGCCAGCAGCCCTCCGACCACCCCGCCGCCTTCCCCGCCAACACCAACAAGACGGCGACCTCGCACGTCACGGCCGCCGAGAAGATCCGCTTCGGCCAGGCGCTGTCCGAGCAGGGCGGCGTCAGCGGCCACACGGCGCCCGCCTACAACGGCGGGGAGGCGCGCCATGAGGGCGGCTATGGCGGCACGGAGAGCTTGATCAAGGATGTCGAGGGCGGAGGTGATGCGGTGCAGGGTGTCGAGGGCGAGGGCGCGCAGAGTAGGCGGGCACAGGGGTATGGTGGGGAGAGGGATGTGAGGAGGGATGTTGGCGCGTAGGAAATTGATTGGTTGGAGGGCTTGTGGGGGTGTTTGGTAGAGGAGGATGAGAGCTTAGTGATGCGCTCTGAGATAAATGAAAATTTTGCCTTTTTTGATCAATCTTGATGATGTTAGTACATGTGCTGTTGAGGGTGTTGCGAGATAATTTGAAGAAAAAAATAAAACGTCTATTGAATTGTACTGTACCCGTCTCTTTTGAAATCCGTTAAAGGACACGTTTGCATTTAGAGATTAAATGTTACTATGTTTCTCGCTATCTTTCCGAGAAGCTATTAAAGAATAATTTGTTCGATATTGGAAAATGTTTTTTTTCGCACTCCGGTGGTAATGTAAATTTCGTAGTAGAATTCTAATTTGTGTCCGTGAGTTGCATTTCATCATCGCTTTAAGATCTCCTGTAAGCACTGCAACAAGCGTCCCAAAGAAGAACTGTCCCGAACAGAAAAGCGGTAAAATAGATTGAAGAAACTACAAAGTGATATCGCAACTCGAAGGACGATTAACAGAAGTCGCTTCAACGACCATAACAAGAAGCAAACATTCTTCCCAGATATTTTCTCAAAAGACCGCCCAAAGACTTCTTTCGCACAGAAGTCTCTGTATTTTGTTCTTTCTCAGCACCAGAAGTCTGCTGAAGAGACATTGCCGATTCCTCAACGACCACAGCGCTCTTTTCCGGCACCACTGTCGTCACACTATCGCCCTGTGTCAGCGGTAAAGACAGCGCCCCTTCAATATTTTCGCTCGCGGTAAACATCGCCCGTCAAGGCGATCTCGAAATCCTTATCCCTGCCCCTGCCCTCCTTCTCCAGCTTCCTGACGAGCGGCAAGACGGTCTCTCCGAACAGCTGAATCTCTTCGTCATAATGCAAGAAGGCCGTGAGGATGATGTCGACGCCGATGCTCTTCAGCAGCAGGATGCGGTCAGCGACCTGCTCCTTGGTGCCGATGAGCTTGGTCTTGAAGCCGTCATTGTACTGAACTAGATCCTCAAACTTGCTGTTCGCCCACATGCCGGTCTTGTTGGCTGTGGACGCGCCGGCGTTCTGGACCTGCTGGCGGAATCCCTCGATGGCCTCCGGGTCGGCCTTGCCCTGGATCTCCTGCAGCACGCGGATGGCCTCGGCCTCGGTCTCGCGGACGATGACGAAGCCGTTGAGGGCGAAGCGCACCTTGCCCTCGCGGCCGTGGCGGCGCGCGCGCTCCTTGACGTCCTCGATCTGCGCGATGAAGCCCTCCAGCGTGTTGCCGTTCATGAAGTACACGTCCGACACGGCGCCGGCGTTCTCGCGCGCGTCGTGGCTGTTGCCGCCCTGGAAGATTTCCGGGTGGGGTCTGCCCGGCCACGACAGCGGCTTGGGCTTCAGCGGGTAGTCGTGGAACTGGTAGAAGTCGCCGCGGTAGGTGAACGAGTCCTGCGTCCAGATGCCGCGCAGGCACTCGATGAACTCGCGCGACCGCCGGTACCGCTCCGCGTGGTCCAGCCACCACTGCCCGATCGACGTGAACTCGGCCTTGAACCACCCGCTCACCACGTTGACCGCCACCCGCCCTTCTGTGTAGTTGTCGATGCTGGCGATCTGCTTGGCCGCCACCGCCGGGTTCCACGGCCCGGGCAGCAGCGCTGCAATCAGCTTCAGCCGCTCCGTGCTGTGCAGCAGCGCCTGGCTGAAGCTGACCGGCTCGTGCTGGTTCTCGGCGCCGTAGCCCGCCATGAAGCGGATCTGGGAGAGGGCGTATTCGAAGCCCACCCGCTCCGCCGTCTGCGCGTATCGCTTGTTGGACTTGAGGTCCCACTTCGTGCGCTGCGAAATCTTGGAGATGACTAGGCCGCCCGAGACGTTGGGTACCCAGTACGCGAACTGGACGCGGTTGGGGTCCGAATTGAGCTGCTCGGCGTAGGAGAGGTCGTCCGATGGAAGGTCCGCGGAAGCGGTACCGAGGCCGTTCGGGACAGAAGGGCTAGGAGCAGAGTTGTCGGCAATGGGTACGACGATACGCTTGCCGCTGACAGTGCCGCTCCTGAGCCTGTCAAGCGCAGCATTGATTCCGGCGAGCCCGCCTTCGGCAACCTCGATATCGGGGAACTTCAGAGTCTTGGCCACTAGGAGCTCTTCGAGCCAAGTCATGACAGACTCGCCCACGCCAGGGGCGGTGTGGAAAATCTTGATGGGCACCGTGTGCTGCTGAACGTCAATCACCTTGGTCGTAGGGAGGCCGGTGAAACCAAGCAGATGAGCCCGCTTCTCGGCCGCGGACGTGTGGAGGATCTCCTGCAGGTGCGTGGCAGACTCCTTGCCCGTCACATCTATGGCGAAGCGCAACTGGTTACCGGTGATGCTGCGGATCACATCAATGGCGCGCTGGTGGTCGAATCTGTCCACGAGCATGTCTGCGCCGAAGTCGATCAGCCTCTTTCCGTTCTTGGCCACATCTGCGACTGCAATGACCCTCAGGCCTGCGAGCTTGGCCAATTGAAGCGCGAAGATTCCGGTGGTGGATGAGCCTATTTGCATTCAGTAAAAGCCGACAAAAGTTGTTCCCGGAGCTTCTATGCCTACCTCCCCAAATCACGAGCCAGTCTCCACGCGTGGGTCTCTCGTCGAAAGGAATGCTATCGAAGACCTCGGCACGCACATCATCGGGAAACTGGCTACGATCGATGGATCGTACCAATTGGTAGAAATCGGGGCCGAGGGGAGCTTCCCTGGCCAAGGAGCTGAAGTCGACACCGAGCGAGCTACCCAGTCCAATGGCTGCCGCAACGAAAGCAACGCCGATTGCTGCGCCAGTCTTTACGGAAACACCTTTTGGAATCCTCGCAACGTTGTAATCGGTCGTAACGACGTACTCCTGATATGCCGCTTTGCGGATATCCCTGTAATCGGTCGAGGGACCGAAAACAACATCTCCGGTCTGCACGCGACTGGGCTTGCGCGGGGCGCGAACCACCAGCCCTGCAAAATCTCTACCATTGACCCACGGGTAAGAGGGCTGGCCGAAGTTGTAGTCCGGGCCCTTCCAATCGACCGGATTCAGGCCAATGGCAAGGACTTGTATAAGGATCTCGTCGTCGCTCTTCAGCGAGGGAATCTCTTTGGCCTTTTCGAGCGAGTATTTCTGGCGCGGACCGTGAAGCAGAAGCACATCTTGCTGAGGCGAGCCTAACTTCAGGAATTCGTCGTCGGACGTGTATTGGGCGGTGCCATTGGTGCCATTGGTGTGGCCGTTCGCATACGGGGTCACGGTGGAGTAGGTGTGGGAGCTGTGAGGCCTACTACTGGGCGGACCAGACTTTAGAGAAGAGAATGGTGCAGAAGAAGCGGAAGAACGGTAGGAGAGGGTGCTAGGCGGGCCATTGTTGAAGCCATTGGTCTCAGTCTGCCTGCCACAGGAGGGATCGTGGCGGAGGGACAAGAAGGGACCGCTGCCAATAGAGGTAGGCATTTTTTTTTTTTCGGAGGCGGGGAAGCTGCAAGCAAAGGCGGGAGAGAGGGCGGACAGCAGCTTAAGAAGCCATTCGAAATTGATGGGCAGTGTCACGACAGGATCCGCGAATAATGCAAGCTAAGTGGACCAGCTCGATAACTCACGGAGCGCGGGATGGCAGGCACGATTAGAGGTCCAGGTTGGAGAGGCTGGAGCTTGTCCGTCGAGGGTGTCCTTTAGTCCGATGACGTGCTCCAGCCCGGATCGTAGCAACGCGAGAAGGACTGGAAAATAGGCGGCTCATTCCGTGCAATTGCAGTAGCTGGCGATATAGGCAGAACCGAAGTGGCGAAGGCGAACGCCATGAGCAACTGTTTTTTCTGGCCGGGCCGGGCTGCATCTCAGCGCTCGAGCCGGTGATGGGGATGAGCTGGCGGAGTGATTGGCAGGCTGGTAGGGTCTGGGCGGACGTGTCATGGTGCGAGGGTGGGGAGGATAGCTCCGGGACAGCTCATCTTTGCCTGCGATGTCGTGATGGAGATCGCTGCGGGGTCTGGCAAGGAACAGAGCTTGAGAAATGTGGACTGTTGCGTCGGCCAGCCCGCGGGCACAGCAAACAGCCTCCAGGGGTCCGACGGTCAGCCAACAACCACTCGTTTGCGTGAAAGGGAGCAGGCATGATCGTGTTTTTGGAGTGCAGCTGCACCGTCTTATCATCCTGGTTCGCGGTGCTGGCCGTGCTGCGATCCGGGCGCAGAGCGGGAGTGCCCCACGCTCCCGCATGGCTCGGGATGGAATTGCCGCTCGTAACTGCTGCCCTGCTGTTGTACCACTGCTTGGTGCTTGGCCTATTTATTTGCTGGTTTTCTCCAAAATTCCTGACTAGCCTCCGTTGCTGCCAAGTAAGTTCTGGACAAAGTAGCTTTCTAAACCCATCCGTTGGCTTCCTACCCGTTTCCACTGCCGCCATCTTCATAAGCAAGGTTCAAAGTATCGCGCCATTATTATCTCCATTGCCTTGCTCGGACTCATACGCTTAATTCATGTCGGCCGCGTCCCAAGTCTTGGCCAAATTCTAGAACGAAGCTAACGTCGACTGTCACTGGGATCGCTGCAGAGATCAGCCGACCTGCCTTCGGAACATCTCTTTCTGTGATGCGATGCTATGGTTTTCTTTCCATCAATATCCCTAAACCGAAAATTAAGCCCCGTCGCTTTCGCCGCATTCGTATCGAAAACGACACGTACATTAGAACTCATAACGCAGGATGTCATGCGAAGTCCCATCTACCTAGCTAGCATCTGACACTATTTCAAAAAGCCTTGACCCATCCCTCTGCCCGGAATACATCAATCATCATGTCTTAAGTGTATTAAAGAGCTACCAGTGCGAACCGAATCCTAGTCGGAAAGACCTCGAAAAGGGAAAGAAAAAGAAAGTCCTCACCAAACTGCACTGCCTCCAGAGATCAGCGTATTTCAGCCACAGAGATCTGAAACTCGGCTCACTCGCCCCAAAAGTACTTCTCTGATTCCATGAAATTCACTACGTCAGGCTCTGTAGTCGGCAATGGGTTGTGCGAAAACTTCCACACGATTGAATTATTGCAGTACCAACAGCACTAGCGTTACAGCATCCACGATCCGCACGAAGGATCGCTCTTATTCAACAATATGCCGTCCTTGCACGAACAGAAGTTATTTGAGCGCCAATGTCACTTCGCTACAAATGCTTGTACGCGGAGGTACCGGAGCATGCACCACAACTTGAGCGGAGGCCTATCTGAGGCGTTCTTGGGGTGGAGAATCCAAGACCGTTCGATCCACGATCCCTGGTGTGTGCCCTCGCTCCTGTGTGACCTGTGGATGCTGCAGATTCTTCTTCTGTCTCTTCGGCGAAGGAGGCGAATTAACGCCTTCGCCTCTCCGCGCAGCGGTCCTCCCAGGCCTACCAAACAACTGCTCCGGGCTCTTCAACGGCGCCATCTGTCGTTCACCGATCGCCTCCTGAGGATCCAACGGCAGGAGTGTTGCGTTCTTTATGATATCCGTGATCTTCTGATCATCTTCCAGCGCCTTAGCCTCCATGTGCTCATTGCGCGTCATCGCCTTGGACCGTTCAAACATGGCTTCCTCGATGGTTCCTGTGAGGATCAATGTCTCCACGAAGACCGGCTTCGTCTGACCGATACGGTGTGCACGCTTTACAGCCTGCGCTTCGATACTAGGCCGACACACAGGATTGATGAAGTAGACCCGCGAAGCTTGGTTCACGTTCAGGCCCAAGGCACCGAGTCGGACGTCCATGAGCAGCACTCTCAAAGTCGGATCTTTGTCAAAATTCACGATGTACTTTGAGCGTAACTCATTAGAGATACCCTTCGAGTAGATTTCGTGAGGGATGTCAAGCAGGTCCAGGCATTGGGCAATGTAATATGCTGCGTTGTCACCGTCGTAGAAGATAAGGATCTTCTCTTCGCGGTAGTAAGTCATGACTTGTCCAAGAAGATAGCTAAGCTTAGCTGAAACGGTGCCAATGACTTGCGTTTTCCCCAGTGCTGAGTCACCGAAGAGCTCAATACCGCTATCTCTGGTGCGTTTCCTTGGGGTTTCCGTGAGTACCGGTCCTTCTTTCGTTTTTCTGTATCAATTCAGTATACCACGTGTGTGTCAGCAAAGTTTGGAATCCTTACTTTGGACCTGTCTTTTTTGATCCAGGAGCTTTGGCTGAGCCTTTGCTGCTGTTGGCCTTCGGCGTTGACGCGATTTTCTTAGCTGGAGTATGGAGCTTGGAGACATTCACTTCAACATGCACGCTTGAAGGAGGCAATCCCATCTTCATCTGCTCTTGGTCCGTAGCATTGCCCTTAACAGGCTTTACTCTTGTTGAGAAGGCGTCATTAATAGCCAGAACTCCAGCATCCGTAAAATGATCCAGCGGATCAGTACCTAATCTCTCGTTAACAAAAGCCTGAGCCTGTAGCAGCTGCGCGATTCCGTAGAGCTCTGGAGGCTCTTCGCTAAGAGTCCAGGCCCAAGATGTATTCTCTGGCCAAGACTTCACGAACAGACCAACTTCATGCGTCCTACTCATGGCCTTCCAATGTTTCGATGTGAGCACAAAATTCTCCGCGAAGTCAATGCAAGCCGTCAAGAGATTACGGTCCTCCATTGAGCAATGGGTATCTTTTTTTACGAGGTATTTGCATCCATGCTCAATCGCATTCCCGATATCAGCCAAGCTGAAACCCGTCCAGAAGAAATTGCTCTGGCGGAGGTTCGTGATCAGTTGGTTCCGAGCTTGTTGGCTTCGAGGATGAAACAGGTAATCAACGTCTGTTCTCTCAGAAGTAACAGCATTGGCAGTCAGAACAAGCACGAAGAGATTTGCGGATATCTTGTCATAGAAGCTCGGTTCCAACCGCACGACTCGGTGGGTTAGTGGTGGCAAGACTAGATCTCTCTCCACATCATACGGCTGCGTTTTGATAATGAGCTGCTCGAGAGCTCTCTTCATGCACAAGGAGTATGCGTGGAACGTTCGGCGCTTGTGGTCCTTATCCTCATGCCTGTAAACGTAATCCATCCAATCTGCTCGCTCTTCGTAGTTGCTTTCTGCCCAAGGCTTCACCTGCAGAAAATGTGTCGCAAGTTGACCGAGGCTTTTTGAGGCACCAGCACCTCGCGAATCCTCGTCGCCGTACCGCCTTCGTTGTTGCAAGACTTTATCCCGCAACGCTTGCGCATCATTCTCGATACCAAGACTTGGCGACTCATCGGAAGCGAGATCAACTTCCACTCCGAGAAGATCATCCTTCGCCGGAGTACCAGAAATAACCCAGCGTCGCTCAGCCAAGACCAATTTCTGAGCAACGAGAACAGCATTTGAACTCGGCGAGGAGAAATTGTGTCCCTCGTCAATCATGATCCTTAGCCAGTGCAGATGCTTTAGTGGTGAAACGTAAAGCTCATCCGCCTTCAAGCAAGTACAGTTTCGAGTTCTCGTTGCTCCGATGTACGGACACTGGCACATCAGCGGATTACTATAGGCAGGCCTACGTCCTCGTTCATCCGAACCGTCCCGAATTTCAAGTTCGAATCGGGTACGGCTGAATAACACGATATCATAGGTTGCAAGCTCTGGCGGGGGCGGGAGAGCTTTCCGTGGATTATCCATCACCAAAACTTTCAACCGGCCTTCCTCAACATGCTTTTGCAGTTCCGATTGCCATTGGTGAAGCAGATTTCTGGGCACGACAACAATTGTTCCGCTACACATTGTCATTCTGCGGGGAGGTGGGATTGACGTTTTCCGGTTGAACCGCACGGGCTCTGTAGGTATCTCATACCGTGGTGGATTGTAGGCGAGTTCTTTGAGGCATTCAGTCAGTTCTTCTCCGGTTTCCTCTTCATGGCGGGCCATGGCAGCCTTCCAGGGCACTGAATGTCTTCCAGCAGCAGCTGCTGCCATTTTAAAGAGGGAGCCCGCCTTAGATCTGACGGGCGGACCCGTTTGATATTCTGGTGGAATTCTTGGCAGGTGATTCTTGGTTGCCAGTATCAGACTAATCGCGATGATGGTTTTGCCCCGGCCCATACCTTCTGCCAAGATCCCGGAACGGTTGCTTGCGTACTGACGAGGGCTCCGGAGGAATTCAACGTCTCTAGGACAATAGTAGAACTTCCTTCCATCAGGCGCAATGCGAATTTCCAGGCGTGGGTCAAGAAAGAGTTCTTGAGATGCTTCTCTTTGTAACATCAAGGCAGCCGATCTTGCTTGGAAGGGGTAGAGTGTTGCCTTCAAGCCTGGAATATTGAGATCAAGTATATCGTGCATGGCATCTTTGGCGTAAGGGTCATCAACCTTCTCAGGGTCTGCAGACGGCGACGGAAGGGTGTTAAATAAGTAGAACAGAGAAGAATTCTCAGCGGTTGCCCATGGGTCGAATTTGGACAGTCGGTATTGATTATCGCTGGGGAGTTTGCCATTCCAAAGGTCTGTAGAGATTGAGATTTCTTGAACGAGATATCCGAGCGCAGCCCGAGTTTTCCTAATGCTGCGGTCAATGAAACGGCGGGCAACATCATGCGGGAGTATGAAGATCCGTATTATAATTGAGCAAGGCACAGATGCCTTGTATTGAGCGCGAATCCACCTGGCTTCGAGAAGAGTACTAATCGAGTCCATCAGAGGGAGGTCTAGATCGGTGCGAATCCATCGAGGTAGAGAATCCAATTCAACCCAGGCGCTGGACAGAGCTGGAAGGTCCGGCTGCTCCTGTAGTAGCAGAGATCCAAGGCATATATAGTTTTCCAGGTCTGCTAAGATGACATTCTCTTCGTTTGTCTTGCTGGGCGCTACAAGTGAAGGAACGGAAGAAAAGATTGAAGTAGCGGGAGTAGAAGTTGACGAAGAATGCTTTGAAGGTATGGAGAGTGTATCCTCTTCAGATAGGATGATTGATGATTCCATTATATCCAGATGATAATGCTCAGCCATTTTCAGGAGTGGTATTTGGTTGGTTTGAGCGAGAAGTGTAGGACTCAGGGCCGCGCAAGTCGCAGATCATCGGATGGCTACAGATATGAAGCTTGCCTCGAAGGTTGATGTGCATAGTAAATTGCTGACGTGTGCGGCATAGTACATGTCCAGAGCGAGTGAGTTCAACGTATCTTCCGCGGCAAGGCAGAAGCGGCACGTACGACATGCGGCACACGTTCCAGTTCCAATCGGGAAAGGTCTCGCTGACTAAGACACAATTTAGCTCCGATCGCCGCGACACCAAAACACACAATTGTGCGTCCACGCTCTCCAACATTAACGTCGACAATCGTTGGTAGTGCAGCTTAAATCCGCTGGGCGACTTGAAGACTCAAAGCCTTCTTGGGTACATGTTAGCGCCCTCAGCTTTTCAAGTCTCCGCACCTTACATCCAGGGCCTCTCCAGGTATGCCCAAGGAGGAAGAAGGAAAACATCTACAAGATGGATTCTCATCTGCGCCAGCCCGCATGGACTGCGTATCTCTGATATCAGTTCTTGCTGATATTCTGCGCCTGCAAGTACCCACTATCTCTTCCTTCAGTTCCAGGCTATAAATTCTCACACAACTTTACTACTTCAACATAGGCCTGAAGAGAGTCTCGGCTTGTCATTTGTGTATCTGAATAGATACCGCAGGTTCCACAGTGACAGTGACAAATCCACTAAACTCGATGACTATGTCCGTGCACTTCATGCGTGCCTGTATTTTACCTCTCGCGCTGACCTTGAAGTAGATGCTCATTCTTGCTTGTCTGTCCGTCGCATCTAAAGCAACGGAAGCACCACGCCGAATGCGAGAATTCATACTTCCAGCATGGCGGATACTCCATCGGGGAGAGCCTAATTCTTTGCCACCAACAGTTCCTTCGCCAAAATATGACGCTCTCCGCTTAGCCTTTGTCCGAACAGAGCTTATCCTACTGCGAGTTCTGAAGTTTGAGCTGCGCATTCCGACACCGTTCGATTTCCTTCCCAACTACATTCGAGGAGTGATGCGTGACTTCAGTGTGGATGACAAAAGTTTAGACGTGGCTGATAACCCAGATCGTCGCAGCGAAGAGCAGAAGGAAGCCGACAGAGTTATAGACGCCATGGACACAGGCATCGCGAAAGACTGCAAAACAAAAGCATTGACAGCGTATGTGACTTTCCAAGGATGGAAAATTCATAACTTACTTTAAGGTAGATGTAAAGATTATCAGCTTGCAAACTTATTTCCAATGAAGACAGTGGCCGCTGCGTGCATCTACACGGTCCTCCGAGATCGTAACCTGCTCCTCGGTAGAGACGTGGGGACTTGGTTGAGGGAGAAAATCAGCCGATCAATAGAGAAGGAGGATTTTGAGGAGGCCGTCTCCGCCCTGGACAGGGTGTGACTTCCTTCGTAGGAAGTTTTCACCGAATCCAGTATGTGCGCAGCTCTGTCGCCCTCTCCCTCCTCTAAGATAGCCTTCAATTGAAGCACGAAAATACGTGTTTGTTCAGAGAATTCATGCCAACCAAAATTCCTGCGACGCCATGACTCCGGCAAAGAAGAAGCCAAAGAAGCCACGCCTCATCCTTGACCTCGGCGATGCCACTCGACACCTGACTCCGCCTGAGGATGAGTACCATGGCAAGAAGCATACCAAAAACGACCCCGTGGACACTATCCCTCGAGCAATTCACCCGGACCGCGAATCGCCTGCTTGGCCACTCACGCCCGAGTCCCCCCGATTCCAAGAGCAACAGTATCCCATGGTAGCAGCCCCACCCTCATCGGATTCCAGCATGGCCTTGACTGGCCCGTCAGCAGACCCCGAATATGCCGCCCTCGGCATGCGGGGCCGACGGGAAGCCCTCCGACGGTACGAGGAAAGCGAACGCCAGTATCTCAATACAGACAACCGCTTCATTGATGAGGAGACTAAGCAGGAGCTGGTCCATCTGGCAAAGTTGGCTGGCGGCGAGATTGAGTCGGAGCTGGGTCCGAATTTGCTGGTTGCGGCGCATGGACCGTTCAAATCGAACGAAGTCGTAGGGCTGACATTCCTGACTGTCGGGCCTGAGTTTTATGGAAACTCTGCTCAGATTAGCTCCGAAGTCGATAAGGAGGTTGTTGTGAGCCAGCGTGGAAGGAAGGTGGGAAGTAATGGTGCTTTCGGTGATGTCGGAGGTGGAGTCATGGGTCACTTGTGGCAGGTTCCTGGCTACACAGCCAAAGAAAACAGAACCTAGATAGTCTGGTATTACCTGGGAAGAGTAGTAAGTTACGTCCTTTCTCTAGTCTGGGCTCACACACAGCGTCGCTAACTTGAAGACTCAGTGATTTTAACATGTTTTCCGGCAGTCAAAGCATTATTGACCGACAATTGAAACGACACTGAACATTAAGTTCCATTCTGGAACCTTTTGGGCACGACACAGATTAAGAATCATGCGATAATATGGGTACGTGTCCCAAGAGCTTGAAGGAGAGCGAGAATGAACGAGTTGGCGATATGAATTTTCTAACTTTACCCAGTAACCCTAATGCCAAAACCGATTGGCTCATGTAAACTCCCAACGCTCGAAAGCAATCCTCCCCAAGCGATCACCTCTTACAGGTAGCGTATAAAGGCGACCGAGGGCAAATAGACAAACACAGATTCATTAATTTTCGGCACCTTTCATTGACTGTCGTGGGAGAGAAATATCCAATACATCCGTCGTTAGAACATCGTGATCACGCACTATAGTACAGGGGGTTATTATTCTCTATACCATGGCGGTAAATTATCAGCCTCAAAAGGCCGTCTTTATTTTTCTGGGGGAGGGAATGAAAAAGGGGAAGGGCTTACAAGAGAGACAGCGTGAGGTCGCCCCGGATGCTAGCCTTGAGCTCGATCTCCACGTCCAGGTTGGCCTCGAGCTTGAGCTTCAAGCCATCGGTGTCGTCGAGTGAGCTTTTTTGTTGCTGGGGTTCCATGCGATAGGGCTGGTTTGGATTCGTACCGCGCATGGGGATCTCTCCGCGCATGGCGCGGGCGTGGGTGACGGGCCCGTCCATAGAGGTGCTGTCGGGGCCTATGCGCTCAAACATCTGCATCTGCTGCAGCTCGCCGTTCGCGTCGGCCTCCTCCAGCGCCTCCAGGCTGTTCGTCTTCATGTACTTGCCCTCGTCCAACGCCTTCTGAATGCGCTGCCGGCGCGCCCGGCGCGACGCGGACCGCGATCGGTTCGACTGCTGGCCCGTCTCCCGCTTGTACTGCTTCATGGCGTTCTCCATCTTCTGCTGCTGCTGGACGGTGCGCATGGAGGGCACCTCTTGCTTCTTCTGCACGGCGGTTTGCCCTTCATTCTCCGAGTCGGACATGTTGTATGGCGAATAGGAGGATTCGGTAGAGCTGATAGATGTATATACAGGTAGCGGAGGGAGACGGAGAGGTCGGACGAAGGCTGGTTTGTCGTAGGGCTTGGTGGGAGCACAGAGAGTGTCAGAGGGAGGGGTGAGGGGAAAGGGAAAGGAGAGAGACGTCCAAAGCAATAGCAAAGATGTCGACAAGGCGTAGGGCCTAGAGCAGGAATCGGCAGCTTACGGGCAAGCCCCAAATCAAGATTGAGCATGGCTGGCAGCATGTACATCCCAGCTAATTGCGCAAAGGCGGGCAGGGGTGTTGAGGGCGGCTGACGTCAACGGCGGCCGGGGTCCACGAACGCGCCCCGCGTCGCAGGGTTGCGCATCAGGCGAAACTGGCGCGAGGTAGCGGCCATGCTGGTGGCGGAGGGTAAGCCACATTCGCGATGATCGAGGGCCAGCGTCAGGACTTTCCGGGGACCAGCATCGCCCCGCCGCCAAGGGTTACGCAACTTTTGTCTTGAGCAAGGCGGAGACAGCCTATCGGGCCAACCTAAATTCAAGCACACACCGGATGACCTTGCTAGGGCCCCATTAAATCACACATGCATCACGGCGGAAATACACCCGACTTGCGTACGAGTAGTTGCATATTGCTTTTCTAGTACACACACACACAGAGGCAATTCGAAAATCATTACACCAAAAAGAAACATATCCCATGCGCCGCTTGCATACAACCGTGCCCAACGTGATTCGTGAATTACTCGCAATCCAATTCGTGAAACAACACATGCGCGTTCAGTTACTGTCTTATCGTCAGCCTGATGTCGATCGCATGAGCCGTATGACTGGCAACTTACAGAAGACCCAAAGTCAGGTCACCGTGAATCTTGGCCTTGAGCTGCACCTCAATGTCCAGGTTGAGCTCGAGGCGGAGGCGAAGCTGCTCGCCCTTGCCGTCGTCGCCCTCTTCTTGCCCACCACCGCCAGTGAGACCGCCGAGCGCTTTACCGGCAGTGTTTCCGACGGTATTGACGGCATTCCCAGCCGTGTTTTGAACCATCTCGCCAGCGCCATTGACGAGATCGCCACCGGGAACGTTCTCTGTAATTCCTTCGAGCGGACCACCGCCGCCTTGCTGCTTGCCGCCCCGCTGCCTCTGGCGCTGGCGGTTGCGCCGGCCGCCAGTTGCGGAAACATCGGAACGTGGTACTGATTCGGTGTCGCTGTCGGGGACGTTTCTGCGACCACGACCACGAGACTGGCGGCGTCTGGACTGCTTGCGCTCAGGTTCAGGCTCCGGCTCCGGCTCTGCTTCTTCCTCGCCGCCGGCGTCCATGTCAACGTCGGATTCGGGCGACTCCTCGGGCGTGGGTTGCTGCTGAGGTTCGGGTTGCTTCTTGCCGAGCTTCTTTGGCGCCTTCTTGTCGGTTGTCTTCTTGCTAGAGGCCTGGCCGCCAATGCCTCCGCTGGCAGAGGCATTGCCCTGGGCCTCGGCGCCGGCAGAGGCCTGGTTCTCCTCTTGGGTCCTATCCGCCATTGCTATTGGTCTAGTGGCTCAGCGCGAAAAGGTTGCTGATGGGTATGTACAAGGAGGCTTTAGAGGGGTGCGAGAGAGGGATGGAAAAGAGACTTGGTGGGAGAAGTAAGATTTGGTATGCAAGAAGGATGGGGCGGGAGCAGTGAGGGAGAAAAGATGAGCGTACTCGTGCACCAGCAGGTTTGCACAAGATGCTCCCCAAGACCCTGGTCGTTAGAGCTGCCTCTGACGCAACATGGCGCTAGGCCGCGAAGTGTGCGGGCAGGACTGCGGCTGGTCACACATAACCTTGAAGAGATCCCGGCAGCCTTGCCAGGCGAGGCAGCGGGTCTCGATCGCAAGATTCTCAGAGCTCACTCAAAACCTGCGGGAGCCCGTGCTCGACTGCCAAGTTTCGCCCTTCAGTCGTCATCATCGCGGGCTTCGGCGGCCTATGATTTAATCCGGCGGCTGGCTGCATCTCGATGGCCTCAAACGGACGAACATGACCGGGGGGCCGTGGTTTCGGAAAGCGGCCGGCGTCCGAGTATGTTCGTGTGGCTTGCGGCGTGCATCGCGGAGGGATCGAGAGCGGTGCAATCGGCTGAACTGGAGTTGCGCATGCCACTCCGCGGCAGGGTCGTAAATCGCAGAGCCCACAACGGCAGGTGAGCCACACACATGTGGAGCTGAACAACTCATCGAGACGTAAACGTCCGCAAGGAGTTGCAACCCCACGGGCGGCCGAATTGGTCAAGTCATCGTTGTGCCCGTAAGCAGTCGCCTGTGCTGCAGCTAGCGCAGTAGTTGCTCCGTCACGCAGCACAACGTGCAGGAGCGGGCCGGGGTACGCTTAACAGAAGTCACACGGCGGCGGGGGGAGCAGAGAGCGTCGGGTGCTGGGGGTGCGAGGGTCGCACGGAGGACTGAAGGCTACGGGCACCCTAAGGCGCCCTAGCGCGCAGGCGCGGGTGCGGCAGGGCGGGTCGTCGGCTGCTCACCGGCTGCTCGAGACGGTGCTCGCCGTGTCCGGAGATTGATCGTGGCTATCTCGCCGACCGTCGCCGTGACATCTCCTGCACTCTCTCCCACACTCACCTTGACCCTGCGTCGACGAACAGCTTCCGTGAAGGCTGCCAGCTACAGCGAGCCCGCAACATGGCCGATCCCGCCGCTCAGGAGGCTGCTGCCAAGCAGCGTATCATCTCGCACATGAACGCTGACCACCAGGACTCGGTAGGCGTGCCCGCGGCCTACCCCTCTCCCGTGGGCTTCAGCTGATTACTCAGATTGTCCGCTATGTCGAGCACTATTGCAAGGTCTCGTCGTTCGCCGCCAAAAAGGCGCGCTTGACGGATCTCACGCTAGGCTCCCTGAGCATAGAAGCAGCTGGCAGGAAGTATACCATCCCTCTGGAGCCCCCTATGCAGTCGTGGCGCGAAGCCCGCGAGCGTCTCGTCCAGATGGACAAAGACTCTCTCGCCGGGCTGGGCCGAAGCGACATTACAGTCAAACAGTACACCCGCCCGCGAGGAGCGCATGCTGTCATCTTCGCCGTCTGTGCGCTTACGTACGTGCTTGTTTCACGGCGGGCCAATGCACAGCCTGGATCGTTTATCTACGACCACGTGCTCAGCTACTCTCCCGGCTTTGCGGGTTTCGTGGCCCAGGTGCAGCCGGTTGTGCTGGCGCTGATGGTGGGTATCCACGCTGTCGAGGCATCCATCATGGCACGTAGGCTGCAGCGGCACAACGTGGCGCCTCTGAGTGGGCTGTGGTGGCAGTGGATCGCGTCGTGCTTTATCGAAGGCTTCGGGGCTTTGCAGAGGTAAAATTAGCACCAGCCCCTGACGGACGGCAGACTGACGTCGGCTAGGGTCGACGCCCTCGTGCAGCAGGGCCAGCGCGAGAAGGACAAGCAGAAGCACTGAGCAGAGGGAGGGGGGCTCCAGATCGGCAGCGGAGGGCAGGATCCACAGGGCGGTTACTAGTAGCGACCAGGGCTAGCGCGGTGGACTTGGGCGGCACATCGTGGAGTAGACGGGCGATGTGAGCGGCCCGTGGACGACAATCAGCCGGGCGGTGAGATCGCAAGGGACGCTGTGGTGTTGAGATAGCTGCGTCGACGCGCCGGTCGAGCGAGTGCATGTTCCTGGCGGCAGAGAGAATCGCGGGGAAGCCTTAGCCAGGGCGTGGCGCGCTGGTAAGCGGCTACGAGCGGGAGCGTGCAAGGGTATCCCGGCAGCCAATAAGAGTTCCAGAGCTTCAGGCAATTTGAGACAAGGACTCAGGGCAACATTTCCCAATAGCTCGCTCGTTCGTCATTTCCGGCGACGCGTCGCGAACATCCCACATCGCTCTCAATCTCAATCATCCACTCTCTCATCCACACTCCATTACTCCTTTATGTTCACTTGGTTACCACAGCACCCCCTCCGCAACCAGCCATGGCGGCGCGCCCTCCAAGCGCGCTCTCCCTCTCCACGCCGCTGCTCGAGCGCGCCAGGAGAGACTCCCCCTCCGCCTCGCCAACGCGCGATCGGCGCAGAAACATGACCACATACGAATCCCAGCCCTGGGCCGTCTCCCCCTCCGCCACCCTCCAGGCCTTCACCGACGGCATCGACCCAGCCGCAGCTCCCGAGGAGCAGCAGCTTCTGTCCGGCATCTCCAACGCATCCACTGCAGAAAAGGACCTCGGCGTCCGCGTTGCCTCTGCCACGAAGAAGATCAAGGACTGGTGTGCAGAGCTGGAACGATGGGACTGGTGCGACACTTTCGAACCGCCGCTACGCCGCGACCCGTACGCTCAGGAGAAGGACACGCAACGCGTCGGCAGGGATCCCACCGCTATCGACGCGACGGACAAGGACGGCGATGACGACTCGGCATACTGGGGTTCGCTACCGGCGTCGACGGTATTGGCCTATGGTGCACGACTGGACGAGATCAAGGAAGAATTGGAGGATCTGAACATGGACGAACTCAAGGGCCACATCTTGGACATGTACCCCATCGAGCGGCCCCGGCCCGCATCAGGTTATGGCAACAAACGTGCCGAGCTCCACCTCTTGGACGACTTTTCCTATGTCGTCACCCACACGATGCTGCAGGCCCTACCGTGTCTGTCGTACCTCAGCCAGCTGACGCGTGTATGGTCCGTCCGCCTGATGGTCCTGCACGAAGTCCCGCATTTCCTGGCCGGCCTCGACGACGTGACGAAAGCTATGCGTCTGGGATGGGACGCGTTAGATCTCCCCGACGATCCTCAAAACTCGACCAAAGAACTCGACGGCTGGAAGGAGGTCATCACGGAGACTCGCGACACCCTGCAGGGCAAGATCACAAGCCTCGGACGGAAGCTGGATCGGATGCTGGACGCACTCGAGGGCATGAACGACGTTCTTCCCGATAGCTGGATAGACGATTTCGAGGCAACCGAGGCGGATTACAGCAAGTGGGCGGCCGATGCACAGAAGCGAATTTTTGAACTCGACATGTTGATGTCCAGACCGCCGGAGAAATTGACCCGCCCGACGTCTGCTCGCGGTGCCGATCAACCCTTCGGTTTTGGTGCGCACCATACCCCCAGGAAACCACTGCTGTCTTCAGACAACAGTGATCACAGACTACTTTCCGAAGAGAGCGATGCTGGCAACAAGCTTGCAGGACCTGTACCTAAATTAAATCGCACAAGCACCACATTTGGTCCCAAAATTCCAACTCACATCATTGACCGCGGCCACCAGCGCTCGAGATCTCGGTCTGAGCCTGATGTCCAGATCTCGCCCTTCAAATACGCTCAGCGGCTGGAGACGATTGAAGGCACGCCAACAAAACCGGAGCGCTTCCGGAAATTCGATCTCGATGCCGAACAGGCCGATAGTGATGATTCCGATGCAATTGCAGAGAGCAGCGTCCAGGAATCCGTAGAAAGGCGCGCCTCTGTTACTTCGATCGAGTCTTTCGCACGGTCGCAAGTCAAGAGTATTGATATTCGACGAGACAGTAATTCAAGCAGCAAGCAGGAGTTGCAGTCTAACAACAGCAGCCCTCGTCGACGCCACTCGCACCCCGGAGGTCCTCTTATGAGGACGGATGAGGAAGCTATCTCGTCCCAGAGTAGTGATGGCTACCCTCTAACAATTGACACGCCAGAGGTTCGGATCGAAGACTTCCCGTCTCCTACGGAATCCCAACTGTCCAGCTTTGAAGGCAGCCCGAACGATTCTCCTTCGCTCCGCCCACTACCTGGAAGACCTACTTCGAAGGCGCCTCGCCCACCGCTCAACTCTGCCATGCATAAGAGAAGGAGTAAATCGCAACAGGTCCCTGTTCTTATGCCCAGCGACTCTGATTCAGACAATGATTCGCGAGTCCTCCGTGGCGATTCGCCTGAATCACGACCTAAGCATCTGAGCCTCGGCAGGAATAAACAACATCGCCGAGTTTCGAGTGCAACGGCAGACTTGGAGCAGCAAATTCGCCGCATTATTACTTCCGTCCACGCACCCATCCGTCTCACATCTGGAGACGCGGAGGCATCTCCAATGGACAGTAGCTCCAGGCGCACGTTTTCCGGATCTCGGCCACCATCATCGCTGCGAGTCTCCAGGAAATCTAGTGCGCAGTCCATTACGATGTCTCCTGTCAAGTTTGAACATGACCGTTCGCAACGCCATGCCCGCCACGGGGACTCAGGCATTAAACTATACCATCTTACACAGCCGGGACAAGCCAAGCCAATCAAACTCTTCGTGCGCCGTGTTGGTGAGAACGGCGAGAGACTAATGGTTCGTGTTGGAGGCGGCTGGGCAGATCTGGGCGAATACCTCCGGCAATATGCGGAACATCACAGTAGACGCGTCGTATCAGAAGGCAAGGTCGAAGTTCTCGATATCCAGGCCACTCCGGAAGCGGTGCGACCGACAAGCTCGCACAGCAACACGGGCGGATCGAAGCGGTTCCTGGGCACACCTAACACCAGCACACCTGCGCCACGGTCTCGACCCGGTAGTGCCATGTCCACCTACAGCTCAATCGACAGGGATGAGAACAGTACGGTCGACTCTGGAGCGTCACAAAAATCGTGGGCAGGCAGTGAAGTCGGTCTTGCAGGACCAAGGGCGAAGAAATTAGACCTTTCTGGTGAGAAGTTGGAATGGATTGAAGGAATGATGAACCAGGCGAAGATGTTGGGAGCGCGTGAGGCGAACAACACGAAGAAGGTATTCTTGAAGCACGGCGGAAACTGAAGAGGATGATGGCTTTCGGGATGGGCTGGCGTATCTTAGCATGCGTGTGGAGTTTGATTTTTTTTTTTGTGCACGGGCGCGTGGAACGAGGAAGAGATATCCCTATTCGTGATTGGCTTTCGAAAGGAATTGGCACATTTGAAATACCCCTGGGAACATTTTGGCATAGATTGGCGCAGGAGCATTGATGGCACTGGCATAAAGGCATTGTGTGAGAGTTACGGGCACTGGGCTTCTGGACGAGGACATGACTTGGGCATCAGGGCAGGCTCTGGATGTGGAGTACGTCGTGGCTTTGGACATTCAGTTCGGTGTATGGCTCTACGCAACATGGTCTCTAGGATGACAGTTTCCTATCCATAAACTTTTACTTGACATGCCCGGTATATTTTTGCTGAAGTCGTGCAATGATTGCGATTGATTGCAATGCCTGAGGCATGTAATTTGCGCACGGGCGGCGCTTGGCGGACAGGCTTGCAACTCGGCCCACGGACAGCCCTGAACATAACGTCAAGCATCCACGTCGCGCATCACTCAACGCGCGCCCCTCCCGCACTACCCTCACGAAACACGTCGCGTGGTCATGGATTGGCCCTGATCTGCAACAACACCACCGCCGTCCACGACCTCTTCGACCATGGAGAACCTCACCTTGAATGACCCGCCGCTGCCGCAACAAGGCGGGCCCGGCCCCGATGCCGCAGGACCTCAGCAACCAATACCACCAATGGTACCCCAGCTTCCGCCGCAGATGTTCACCACCGCCGCCCAACTCCTCGATCTGACCGACAGTTAGTGCTCGCTTCCACCTTGTGTCCTCTGAGGGCACAATGTCAGTGAAAGGTTTTGACGGCTGACGCGGCTTTGCGTGCGGTGCAGAGAAGCTCATGGTCGCCCTTCGTGACGGACGGAAGCTCATCGGCGTGCTGCGGAGCTGGGACCAATTCGGTACGTATTAGTTGCTTAGCATAAATCGCTGGCTCTAAATGGATACTGTGTGCTGATACGGTGGGCGTGCAGCAAACCTCGTCCTTCAGGATACCATCGAACGCATCTTTGTGCAGAACCTTTACGCCGACATCAACCGCGGCGTCTTCCTTGTGCGCGGCGAGAACGTACTGCTCCTCGGCGAGATCGTACGGAAACACTCTCTTATCCATAAAAGTAGCATGTGAGAAAGGCTGAACACTGACCTACCCGCCCTCGTTGGCAAACTCGTGAATAGGACCTTGACAAAGATGACTACATTCCGGAACCTTTCGAACAAGCACCCGCAGAAAAGGTCTTCGCGCTTCAGAAACAGGAGATTGAGGACCGCAAGAAGAAAGACAAGCTCAGGCGGAAGCACCTCCGCGCACATGGCTTCGAGGGCGAGCACAGCGGCGAGGCAGTGCTATGAGGATACAGACACGATAAGGGGACGAATAGAACTTTTGGTCAACTTTGTCGCGTACTCAGAGAAGGCTAGAGATGGATTCTTCTGGCCATGGACCTGCAATTATTTCAAGAGGGTCCGCATACGAGCATGAGTGGGCAGAATATTGTGAAATGCCGCTCATGCCGCAAGGCTACTGCAGTAGTATACCTGCTAGCTTAAAAGCTCAGGAGAATAGAGCTGCAACAAGTATGCAGTAAAATAAAAATAGCTCGCTCAATGAATAATCATCTGCAGCTTACTCTTTCCCCAGTGTTGGGCTGCTTTCCATGTTGCTGCATATTATATGCCAGCAGATCCTCTGTAGCCGCTCTCAACCGGCCTTTGCCTGGCATCGCTTACCAAATGCTTGTGCTCATAATATAGCCATTAAAACCAGCAGATCGGCCTCCACAGCCCTGACGGCTCCTCTGTCGTAGGCAACAAAACTCGTATTTCCCATGCTCAACCCAGCCCCCGTCCTCTCAGCCTATCGCACTTATCCCCTCCCCGCCCTCCTCCTCCTCCTCCTCCTCCTCCTCCTCCTGCTTCCCGCCCCGTCCTTCTCCCCCAAGCACCCTCGCCACCAGCTCCACAAACTCCCTCATCCCCTCCCCTTCCTCCCCGCCCTCCTGCGCCCGCAGGATCTCCCTCACCGCCCGCCTGTCCGCCGTCTCCTGCCTCCACGGCCCGCGCGCCTTCTGCCCGCCCAGCATCCGCTCCGCACCACCACCTCCACCGCGTCCCCGCCATCCTCCTCCTCCTCCTCCCCCTCCTCCTCTACCACCGCGCCCACCGCGGAACGATCCCCGTCCCCGTCCGTTATGCTGCGCCGCGGCTGCTCGTCGCTGCTGCTCGGCCCACTCGTCCGGGTCCGGCTCGAGCGTCGAGGTGTAGATGGCGCGGAGCTGGGTGCGCAGGGTTGGGTACTTTTGGAGAAGGACGTGCAGGGTCGAGTCCGCTAGGAGGCGCTGGAGGGGGTCGCTTGGTGGTTGTTGCTGTTGCTGTTGCTGCTGCTGTTGTTGTTCAGGCGCGGAAGGCGGTGCAGAGGTGGAATGGGAGTCGGGTGCTGCGGAGGCAGTTTCGTGGGTGGGCTTGTGCGTTTTGAAGCAGGCGAGGGAGCAGCTAGGAGTAGGAGTTCCGCGCGTTAGTGGTGGTAACTGGAGCCGCTGGGGTGGAGGGCGGCTAAGCGCAGGCGTACTATTTGATGGCGCAGTTTGGGCACTTGTATTTGGGCGGCTGCGCGCCGCAGACGTCGCAGGGCGAGGACATGGGGGTTGTGTAGAGAATGTGGTGGGCTACTTTTTTTCTGGCCGCTGACGTCGTACTCGGAGATATGATGGAGTTTGGCTGCGTTCTTGGCGCGTCGACGCGTGTTTATTTTTCGCCGCGTTGAGCTGGCTACCATTTCTCCTTTGCGTCTTCATTCACTGCTACAGCCTTTTCGCTTCGTTTCACGCTCGGATTTGTGAGACTCGCTTTGAAGTCAAGGGTCATGATCCCCCACAAAAGGCGAGATGAAATCACCATCCAACTGGGACGGCGTGATCGTCTATTCCCCACAACTACCAAAATAGCTGCTTGTGTTTTTGCATGGGAGAACAGGTTTTAAGTCTAGATATGTTTTTCTTCTTCTCTTGCTCTTTGATCCTGAGGTTCTGCTATCACATTATTTATGAAACTTTTTCTTTTCCGCCCGAGCCGCGTAAAACAACACCAATCTTGCCTATTTACCCACTCGAAAGCGTCAAAACACATTACCGGGATGATCTTACGGATCCAACTAGCTCTATAGGCTCTTGATGAGGCTCTAGGGGATATATTCATATGTTTTTCGGTTATCAGTTCTGCCTCCAACATATACTATTACATATCCTCTTGCTACTACTGAGGATAGCGCATCAGAATATCCTTTTTCTTTTCGTTTCCTTCTTCTTATCCCTCTTGGCCTCTCTACCAAGCGCGAGCACTCTATTCGCGTCTCTTGTATGTCTTAGGGAGACCTAGCCAGCTGGCCAGCATCGCCCCATACAGACCAATACAAATTGGATGCAGTACCCACGTTCCCTTTTCCTGCGCCACTAAACCAGTAACCAAGGGCGCAAGCGCACCTCCTGAGCTACCCGCACTACTTATTAACCCCAGGCTGACGATCTGCAAGTTTCTCGGCAACAGTCTGCTGAATATGGCCGTCGCACATACGTACACTGGCCCGAGGAACAAGCCGATCAGGGCTACAACAACTGCATTCCCAACTACGCTTGGCACCATCCATACTAGGATCTGGAATATCAGACTCCCCACTGTCAGAAATATGACAGAGATCTTCTCGCCGATACGGTGTGCGATCGGGGAAAGTGCGAAGCGGCCAACGGTTATGCCACCCCAGAAACCTGCAGTGACATAGCCAACGGAGGACAGATCGCCGTGCCGGTAGGTAACCAGGAAGGAAATCACCCAGCCGGAAATGCTGACTTCGGCGCCTTGGTACGCGAAGATGAAGAGTGCGCCCAGTATTGTGACGGAGCTACGCAGAGCAAGCTTGAGAACGTCTGTCTTGGCCAGAGATGGGACGATGTTGATGGCACCAGCAACAGCCGATGGCGGCAGGCTTTCATTTTGAGCTTCGACATGCCGGGGGCGAGTTTGATTAGTGCCGCTGCCGATCTGATGGAGATGGTGGTCGTCTTGGTAGCCCCAGAATATGTAGCCAGCGTAGCAGCCGTTGCAGATGACGATGGCCATTGCGATGTAGTAGAATCTATACCAGGAAGCACCGTTCGAGGCGATCGCAGTGGCAATCAACGGGCCAACAGTGCCGCCCAGGCCGTAGCTGCCGTGCAGATAGCTGAGCGCAGTGTTGGTGTCCCCGACGTTTGCGCAGAAGACATTGTTGAGAGCCAGGCTGAAGGCTTCGCCTAGCCCAATCAAGAAATACGCAGCCACCGTGAGAGGATATGGCGGTTTGCAGGTGATCGTGAGGTAGCCCGCTGCCATCAGTGCTTCGGAGACCATGTACGCCCTGGCGCGGCCGAATTTCGACTGCAGAAAATCCGTCAATGGTGCGGCACAGATGAAGCCGATGGCGTTGGTGACGAAAATGAGGGAGACAATAGCGTAGCCGATAGAGTAGTCACTTTCCATGTAAGGGATCAAGGCGCCCGGGGAGCTGTCGTTGAGACCGTTTCCGAAGCTCATCAAGCATGTACTCAAGACACGCCATTTCGTAAGTCGAGTTGTAGATGAGATCTCGAGATGTGCATCGGCGCGTCCGACAGAACTTGAAGATGGCTCCGTGGGGTTATGCGGGGAAGCCCTTGGCTGAGCTTCGTGTATCTCTTCATTCCGGTCCCGTGCCTGATTGAACCGGGCGAGTTCCACCAGATCGACGGGCATGCTGTTACTCATTGCTGATGATGCTGGATAGAGGATAAAACCGAAAGGCACTTGAAGACGTTGACATGAGGAAATTAATTACTATTCGCCTAGGTAGAGAAGAGGACAGCGATTTAAAGTCGAGATGATCCACCGTTGCGGAGGACGATATGTAAGTACCCCGCACTGGGGAGAATTAGGAGCTGCGGAGTCGGCTTACAAACCAACTCATGATACAGTCTAACTTGGAGAATATGCGGTCAAGGTCCGATTTCGGATCCAGACAGGAACACTAAAACTCCAGCATCAGAATTGCTGTTCAAACTCGTTGGCCACGAAAGGAATTTCAATTTTGCACAACCCCCCCCCACAGACGGAGGGGTCGGTAGCATAGTTCTAGGAGAATTTTGAATTACCCCTCTATTTTTTGCTAATTTTGCTTATTATGCAGGTGGGGACTAAGGTAACTCGACCTAGTCTACGAGTTTGGAGGCCTTCAAGTTGTTGCAATATAATGTACGCAAGGATAACTCAAGTATCGCCTTTTGTTTCAACACAAGTCGCACTTACATCGCCCTGGAGGATTACTACGTACCAATCTTCATCACGTCGTTTTGACGAGTGTAGTTCACGGGAAATTCAAGCCCAGGAGATTCCACTGCCTCCTTTGATCAGTCTATGCCACGACTGATTAGGGGATTCATCTGGCAATGCGGGCCCACTTTAAACATGGCCGCAGGCTATGAAATTGGTCGGGGTGGCCTACTGACCTGCAACACATCGGCTCCATGATACTTACCGGATAAATGCAAACAGAAGGAAACATCGGCTGGTTACAGCACTGATGTACGTGCTGCACTTTTTGTAGCAACCCTCGCCACCATTCTTGGGTTGCTGGGCTGCGCACCGCCCCACTTGCGAAACAGCTATGGGCAACCCGACATGAGTTCCTCCTGGAGCGCTGGTTTGGGAAACGCTGGATTGCAGAGAATGATCGCATGATGTCCCATTCCTACCGGCAAATGATCCGCTTTGACATCTGCCAATTTGGTGGTTTGATCCGCCTCAGCTGATAATGTCTCTGATCTGTGTTGAGTTCGAACCGTCTCGCCACGCGGTTAGTCGTCGCCTGTGGATGGTCTGTCGATGCGCAGCTCCGGAAGGCCTGGCGCATTTCCAATCTGCAAGGCAGTTGAGGTACATACTTTCTGCAAGTATCCTGCGCATAACGGCTGCCACTGGTTCTCTACGATCCAATCTTCATTGATTCGTTTCGTAGTATCTTTCTTGCAAATGTCGGGGGCTTGAAGAGCTCGGGCACCCCGGCAAAGCAAGAAAACGTTCGAGCCCAAGGTTTCCTGCTGATCGGCATGGTAGTAGAATGATCGTCATGCCCTGCCCTACAACTGCCGCAGCTGCGCTTGTACTGAGACAGCTTGGCTCGGACATTACGTTCGGTGATACGACTGACTGCAGTGCGGCAATCTCTGCGGCTCGTCACGTCCAGGGCAGACTCTCGGAGACAGCGCCGTTTAGACGGGGCAAATTGCTTCCAGAGAAACATTTCGGAGCCAATATGGGACATTGCGCTTTCCTCTGTGGCGAGTGGATAAGCTTCCACCGGGAAATTTGCGTGCATGAACGGCGGCCGGCGGCTACAAACTCGAGGCTTCTGCACACACCAACTCATCCATATCAAGCCCGGAAGAGGTGTTGATGACTCTGAGGCTTTGACTAGGCCAGTGATTCTGCTCATATTCTGTCTCCATCCTTGCGGGCGCCGTCGTGGTTGGTTAAGCGAGCGTTATGCGAAGCAGGAAGCCGGCGTTGGCGGTCTGCATGCGCCTCCAATTTTGCGGGGTCTGGTTAGGAAGGAGTTAATAAGTCCAGGGCTAAGGACTAAGCGATTGGGGAAGCAAGCAAGGCAGAGGATTTACGGTTAGGGTCGTCGGTATATTAACGGTTGCTAACTGCGCTCTAGGTCTCGGCTCCAGTTGATCAAAAGCGCGATGCATCCTTGTTGACGGCTGGTCCATGGGCCGGGAATGCCGTCCTTGCATCTTGGAAGGCCGCCGATCATCCCGTTAATGCATAGCCACAGCATCCCTATCGCCGACGAACCACAACGAACCGCAGGAACAAACGGCTATTTCGACGCCTGTCAAACGGCATGATCGTCAGGAGGTTGTGGCAACCGGAAACACCGCTCCCATGCGGTATCCAGCGCCGGCGAATGACATCACATGACAGTCCGCGCCCTCCAACCACCGTGCTCAACGTCATTATATCACACAGCCAAGCAAGAAACACGGCAGGCCTTCTGAGTGGAAACGGCAACAATCTCCAATTTCCATACCCCTGTCCAGCTGGGGATCGCCCTGCAAACGCACCCTCTATGCCGCGCTTCCGCCCGCCAATCTGACGATCCGCCCAACTTCCAAAAAAGCGGCTCGTTCACACTTCTTCGACGAATACCATCGCGTATCTGATTGACCGGTGTGGATATTCGGAGCGGCAGATCTTAACGGGCGTCTATATTGTCACTTTTCCTACTCCACATGGCGAAATCCGCAGCCTTAATCCTCAGAGCTAAGAGGCGCTCTTGCATGGTTCAACACCACCATCTCCGACGCCACGATGAGCCACACCGGCGCAGCCATGCCAAGTCGATGCTGCCGTCGCCGCCGTCGAAAAAGGGGCACGCGCGTCAACAGTGGAGTGTAGCACAGAGAGGCGGGTGACGAAAAAGCAAGGCTCAGAGATACTACTGCTCTACGACCAAAAAAAAAAAAGTTCTATATAAGGCGCTTGCGCAATCGCCATGAACTTCGATGTGATATCCATCACTCTCCTGCGAGTAATCTAATTCCTATCATCTTTCCATCTCATCCGTAAATCGGTTGTGCCAATCGTCCTATCTCTTAAGATGAAGTTCATCGCTGCTCTCGCCTGCCTTGTCGCAGTCACTTCCGCCGCGGCTATCGACATGAACGAGAAACGCGTGCCTGTAGAGCTGGAGGAGCGCCAGAGTTTGCTCTGCTCATCTGGGACCGCGCTCTGCTGCCAGCTCGATGTTATTGGTGTTGTTGACGCCACTTGCACGGCGCGTGCGTACCTACCCTACTCGACCCTTTTGCCTCCTTTCCCACCAAAGGGCCACATTATAGCTTTACGGTGAAACTGACCTTCATGAATGCACGCAGCCTCCGCAACCCTCACTACTCCTCAGGACTTCCAGGATTACTGTGCAGAGAGTGGCCGCACCGCTGAGTGCTGCACGCTTTCTCTGGTGCGTTTCTTGGACCCAATTCCCTCATAACTCTCCTCAGGCCCGACTGACTGTTTCACACGTAGGGCATTGCTGGCTTGATCTGCACTGCTGCGATTCCTTGAACGACGCTCAGATGGAGGGTTTGGCTTTGGGTGGTGGTGTAGTGAAGTGAGACCGCTTGGGGGGAGGGGGGTGCTTGGCAAAACGAACTCCTAATTCTGTTTAAGCTGTAGTAAAATCCCCGAGGCTTCGAAGAGGCTTCTCGGACCCACATTCGCTATGTATCAGTCTGTGGTGTATTAGTAACGAGAACTGTTAGATGAGATGACACTGTCCACCTTCTACTGGTTGAAATGTCGATACATGTTCTCTCGCGGCAGGCATCTTGATTGGTGGCGGGCAATCTGCCTGTCCGCATCACATGCATATTCTTTACAGCTGATGATGCGGGGTAAGAGGCATTTTCAGTTCGGGCGTAAGCGTGCAGAATGCAAGGAGTCGAGCCTTCGTACAACGGTGATAACGTGCCGGCATCGTCACTTCTAGCCTACGGAAGTTTACTTGACGCCACCCACGCCCGCAATCTCACATACATATGCCAGAAATGCTCCGTATCTCCCTCTGTGGCTTGAACGAGCCAGCCACATCTACTACCATGGAGAGTCTTGTCTCTGTGGCGATCCATACGCTCTGGTGTTCTGTGTTGGTCCAGTCTCAATCCGGAAGCTCGGCATCCCCGCGAAGATCCAGGATTCTGCGACACCACACCGCACGAAAATCAAGGATATCCAAAAGCAAAAATAGGAATTGCATGCGCTACAACTCGCTTCTTCTGCAGGAACCACCGGCCGGACGCCACGTCTTGCGTCTGCAGAGCAAATCCCCAGACACCTTACTTCCTGTACCACATCCTCGTAATCTTGGTGTCCCGCATCTTCTTCTGCAATTGGAAGATTCCGTACATCAGAGCCTCGGGCGTCGGCGGGCAGCCGGGCACGTAGATGTCGACGGGGAGGATGCGATCGACGCCGCGCACGACGCTGTAGCTGTAGTGATAGTACCCGCCGCCGTTGGCGCAGCTGCCCATGCTGATGACCCACCTGGGCTCGGGCATCTGGTCGTAGCATTGGCGGACCGCAGGTGCCATCTTGTTGGTCACGGTGCCGGCTACAATCATGATGTCGGCCTGACGCGGCGAGGCGCGGAAGATGATGCCCAGCCGGTCCTGGTCGTAGCGTGGCATCGAGACGTGCATCATTTCGATGCCGCAGCAGGCGAGCCCGAAGGTGAGTGGCCAGGAGGAGCCTTGGCGTGCCCAATTGATGATCTTGTCGAGGGTGGTGCTACCCGCGGTTCGTGTGTTGTCAGCTTAGATGGGAGATGAGACGGCAAGGGTGAGCTGGGCCATTTACAGGACGTGTTCGACGACATTGCTCTTCCGCCGTTCTTTGGACAGCGCAGTTGGTTTGTCAGTTATTGAGACGGCGGTGCTGGGAGGTGATGCGCGTTGTCGATCGGATGTTTGGCTGAAGGTTCGATATAGGTACTTCGGCGCCAGGAGCGTGGGGCGATTGAAGAAGCGGGTGGCTAATGGTGTCAGTCTTCATACGGAGATATCTGTTTAATGGTCCAGGGTTCACCTTGACGTAGCCCGAGCGTGGCCGGAGGAGCACTCATTCTTTCCAAACACCCAGAGAGAGGTACGTGACACTCTCAATCAGACAAGAGAGAAGTTGCGAAGAACGGATGAATGATGTGTCTCCCTCAGGGAAGTCCGTCGTGTTCAGCTTCCATTGTCCTGGGGAAGGATCGGCTAATGCCGGCAATGGTCTGGGAGTTCGTGGCAGCCAATAGTCGTTCGAGGGCCCCAGCAACATTTGCATATCTCTTTCTGGTGATTGGCTGGCTTGATGCCGATGCTCTGTGATTGTTCCAAAAAATTCCGAGGCTCAGAGGTGCGGTGCAATAGGTAATGCACAATTCGTGGGTAAACTGCCCTAGTGGGAATGGCGTGGCGGCCGGGCCGAGCGGATCCATCGGGAGAAACCCACTCGCGCGAACAACCCACTTCTCCAAGAGATGCACATCCAGCATGCGCTCATCAAATCAGATGCCAGCCGCCGTCGAGTTCAGATGTACGAGGTGCCTCAAAGTATACTCTAGACGTTCGCATCTTCGGCGACATGAGGCAACCCGCAAGTTTCCGCTCCCCAATTGCTAGTCTATTGCAGAGTCTAACTCTGATCCTGTACAGATGCCGGACGGCTCACATCAAGTTGTCCCTTTTGCAATCGCGGCTTTGTTAGAAGGTCTTTCCCTCCCTTCTAGAAGAACAAAAAAAAAAAGAAAGAACCAGCAGATGTGCCGCTAACGGATCTACAGCGATGTTGCCCGTAGACACATCAAAGCGTGCCCGCACAAAGACACGAGGCCGCTCCCGCCAGAGAAGAAACGGGGCAAGTCTCGTCAGGCTTGCGATCATTGTGCACGTAGAAAAACGGCCTGTGATGGAACCTCAGACTGCTTCAGATGCCGCAAACATGGCTTGATTTGCTCTTACGCAAGACTACAAGGCGGATTTCTGCCTTCCGCTTCTGCTTTGCCGCCTGTGCCTCTCCATGCGGCGACTGACAGCCCAGGATCCGACAAATTAGCTGTCTCCTTCTTAATCAGCGTTACAGACCCACATATTGACAACACTACTCGAGCACTATTAACAGCTGATTTTGCAACTGAAGACGGCAGAAGTCGAGATGCCACGCTTCAAATGCCCCGGCCGCTCGACCTTGAGGAAGAAACACATGGGATATCAGCAAGAAACTTCTCCCGCGGATACGATGATATTATCAGTGGCATCTTACCCGACTGGTGGGCTGGGGATGGAGGGGATATCACAACCGAACCTCCACCCGTGCCCCAGGCAGACCCAGACATATCTTGCCTCTCAGCACGCGGGAACGAACTGGTTTCAAAGTTATCTGCGCTCCATGAGAGTCTCCGTCAAATAGACAGTGCAGGTGCCCCATACTTTGACGCGACACTAGCTACACGCGTATTTACCGGAATCAACCTCAACGATTTCATCTGGGCCTATTTCTCAAGATTGCAACGTCACTTCCCAGTTATTCACCGGCCATCCTTTGACCCTGAGAAAGTGACTTTGCCACTCCTACTAGCTGTGGTTACAGTAGGTTCAGTCTACTCTGTTCCTACAGATGATGCTCTATCTGCACGACAATTTCTCGAGATCGCCGAGGAATACATTTTCCGGGTACCTCAATTACAAGCTCTGGTGGGGAGTGGATCAGATACTTCCGCTGTGAATCAGGGTAAAGATCTTGTTGAATGCATTCAGGCCGCTATGTTGATATACTCTACGAGCGGAAGCATTAATGACCGGATGGCACGCCGCAGAGCTAGGTCACAGCGTCACCCTGTCGTACTTGAGGCTGTAAGAGCGTTACAATCAGCAAAATTCAGTAGCGACAGCACAGACACAATGCGATCTCCGGACATAGCATGGCAGGATTTCATCGCTAAAGAGCTTAATATCCGGTAGGTGCTTGCAATCAGAGATTCTCAGCTTCATACGTATATCCGTGTAAATAAAGCAGACAAACGACTGATGAGTACAGACTCCATCACTGGGCTTTTCTTAACGACGCTGTTATAGTCGGGCAATTTAATGGCCAGTCATCCATGTCACCCTACGAGTGTACCGGACCGTTTCTCTGCCCGGACGCCCTCTTCGAAGCCGAGAGCTCCGAGGCTTTCGGTCAAATGGTGCGCACGACCACGAATCTTTCACCGCAGCATCCGGCGGCGCCAATATCGCTCGCATCACTCGTTACTCTCTTTATGCAGGATGAGCATTGGATCCCGTCTGATAACGATGCTAAGCTTAAGGGTGTCACGGTAAGGCACATGATGGCGGTAATATCTGGTTAGTCAGCCTTTTTCATTTCCACCTCTTTCTCTCTCTCCCTCTCTTTCTCTTTCTCTTTTGTGTGTGTGTGTGTGTGTGTGTGTGTGTGTGTGTGTGTCCGGATCGTCCTACACCACAAACGCTACTCACGTCCAATTTTACAAATATTTTGACACCAACTCACCCAATCCCACCTGACTACCCTCACCGACCTGCACCGAGCCTACAATCAACTAACCAACCGCCTCCTTCACCAACCCAGCCCTCAACGTAATTCTCTGCACCCTCCGCACCAACAAACTTCTCATCGCCAACCACATCTCCATCTCCCGCGCTCTCACTCGCTGGAAAGCCGCCTGGGACGTCGTCATCTCCCGCTCAACAGCCGAAGAATTGCGCATGGCGGGCTTCATGCGACACGCCGACGCGTTCTGGTGGTTCGCGACGGGGGTGCTGCGAATCTGCGCCGCGAACCAGGAAAGCCGGTACCGGTATCTGGCGGACTCGACCCCGCGGGACGATCTGGAGGATCTGCATGCGCTGTTCAAGGACATGAGAGTGGAATGGTAGAAAGCCTTCTCCTCAACCTTTCTCTTCGTTTGTTCTTCCGTATGTAGCTGGTCTTCGGGAGGCTCGAGGAGTCGTACGCGAAACAGCTTTTCATTGTCAAGGATGAGATGACTTGCGGCGGAATTGGTCAATCGGCATTGAAAGAGAGGTGATATCTATGCTTCATATTTGGAGGCTTCGTGCCATCGACAGTCCTTGGAAGAGGAAAACATTATTTACTGTTTGGGAGCTATTGTGCTCGGAAGTTAAGATATGGAGAAACTTTTGAGCATCTGAATGTGGATCAATGAGCCTTGGAGACATGTCCCTCCTCGTATGATATCCAGATGTGTCCACCATCGTCTATACAAACATCTCTACAGCAGATTTAGAACAAAAGCAAGAACCTCTACAGGACTATATCACGAGGAAGCCTTTCGGCGAATTGAGGTCTTTCTGGTTTTAGATCTATTTCAATCATTATTAGAGTATATAATTTATTCATACAGTTGCCCCAAACGCCCATAAAACTCTTCTCTTTCCATCATGCGAGACGTAGAAAAACACACCCGTATCGTCTCTTTTCATGTCGAAACGGTCAACCCAGATCCCATATCGATCTACAATCTACAACTCCACAAACTCCGACTTCAAGAACTCATCTTCCCTCAGCCTCTGCAAATAACCCATCACCTTCTCCGTCATCGCCTTGGTTTCGAATCCAAAGTACCTGTACGCATGCTTCCCCGGCAAGCTCTTGCCAAAGCCCTTCATGCAGATAGCCGCGTCCGCGTAGCGCTCCCAGCCGTTCGGCGCGTACGGCTCGGTAACGACGGCGGGGATGCCGAGGTGCTTCTTCAGGGTGTCGCGCTTGTACTGGGTGGTCTGGCGCTCGAAGAGGCGCTGGCACGGGAACGAGACAACGCGGGCCCTGACACCGGCCGTCTCCTTCAGGGCGGCGGCGACGTCGAGCGCGAAGCTCAGCTCGGCGCCGACGCCGATGAGCGTGACGTCCGCGCCCTCGACTTCCTCCAGCACGTACGCGCCCTTGGCAACGCCGTCGCGGCGCGTCTGGCTGAGCTGCGGGATGGCGTGGCGGGAGGTCGAGATGATGGTGGACGTGTGCTTGGCCTCGATGGCGGCGATCCATGCGCCGGCCGTCTCCTCGCTGTCGCCCGGGCGGATGTACAGCAGGTTGGGCATGGCGCGGAAGAGCGCGGGCAGCTCAATGGGCTGGTGCGTCGGGCCGTCCTCGCCCATGCCAATCGAGTCGTGTGTGGCGGCATGGATGACCTGCAGGTGCTGCAGCGAGCCCATGCGCACGGCGGGCGCCGCGTACAGGTAGAACATAAAGAAGGAGCTGGTGACCGGGATGATGGTGTTGGGTGCGTACGCGGCCAGTCCGTTGGAGATGGCGCACATGGCGTGTTCGCGCACGCCGTAGTGGATGTAACGGCCGGCATAGGAACCGTTGATGCCGCATGCCGTCTTCCTCTCCGGGTGCTGGAAGTCCTCCTTACCCTTCCAGATCATGTTGACGGACGGTGAGAGATCGGCCGTGCCAACCATGAAGTTCTTGATGGACTGCGCAATAGGGTTGAAGACGAGGCCGGATGAGGCACGGGACGCGGTGGGCTTCTGGGGGAACTCATTCGGGATGAGGTCCTTCCAGTTGGCGGGAAGCTCGCCCCTAGTGCGCAGCTTGAACTCGTTGGCAAGCTCAGGGTGGGCTTCGCTGTACCTGGCCACAAGCTCGTTCCACTCCCGGACGTACTTCTCGCCCCGACTCGGGCACTCGGCAAAGAACTGACGGACGGTGTCGGTGATGACGAAGTGTTCCTCAGGATTGAAACCGTAGATCTTCTTCATATTTGCAACATCGTCCTTGCCTAGTGCAGCACCGTGGGCAACAGCGTTACCCGCAACAGCACTGCCGACGCCAATGATGGTGCGGACGTTGATGAAAGTGGGCTTGTCAGTCGACTGCTTCGACTTCTTGAGAGCCTCCACGATACCCTCAATGTCGAAGCAGCCGTCGTAGATATCGATAACATCCCAACCGCAGGCACGCATCTTGGCGTTGACATCCTCGCTGTTAGTCAGGTCCACGGATCCGTCGCAGGTGATCTGGTTGTTGTCGTAGATGACCGTCAGGTTGTTAAGCTTCAGGTGACCCGCCAGGGAGATCGCCTCCAGGCCGACACCCTCCTGCAAACAAGCATCGCCAACCATGCACCAGGTGTGGTTCGAAACGACATCGTATCCAGGCCTGTTGTAGGTGGCGGCAAGATTCTTGGCGGCCATGGCCAAACCGACGGCATTGGCGACGCCCTGCCCCAGGGGGCCAGTAGTGACCTCGATACCCTCGTGCTCAATCTCCGGATGGCCAGGACAGAGCGCATCTTCGCGATCCGAGTGATAGGACTTGAGTTGATCAAAGGTCATGGCCTTGTAGCCGACGAGGTGGTTAAAGGTGTACTGGAAGAGGCACGTGTGACCTGCTGAGAGTCAGCGTCCTTGCCTCGGTGTTGTGAACAAACTCTCCAAGAACTCACCGTTTGACAGCACGAAACGATCGCGATTGAAGAAATCGGGCGAGTGCGGGGCGTAGCGCATCACATATTTCCAAAGGGCAATGCCGATGGCTGCCATGCCGATTGCACCTCTACAACAAAGTCAGTCCGAGGTCCCCCGCGTGCTCTGTCTTCGAGGGCTGCTCACCCAGGGTGGCCGCCATTGAATTGCTGGCAGAGGTCCGCGATCAGTAGACGGAAGCACTTCAGAACATGGTCGTGCTCTGGTGAAAGCTTTGCGACCGACTTGGCCTCAAGCTTCTCCTCCTTCAAGACCCCGTCGACGACATTCTTGCCGTATTCAGTACTGCCGTTGGTTACGCCGTTGGTGACCGCCATTGCTGGTGAGGGTATCTGAACAAGAAATTGTAGAAAAAGAGAGGCAAAAGAAAAGAGACGGAGGTTTCGGGTCGAGGCAGAGACGGAGAGACGGTGAGCTTGAAAGATGGAGCAGGACGCGACACAAATATAGCCGTTGACTTTGCGGGGCGCAAAGGCACGGCGTTAGCCATTGCCTTGCTCGTAGCAGCCAGCGCGCGCACTTTCCCAGGTCGGCGGCGCATCACAGTCCGCGGCTTGGAGCGTGGAGGGAATATGGCGGCGCTCCTACTATTACGGGAAGTGGCAAGTGCGTCGGGGGCGCGGCGGATTGCCAGGCCAGGAAAGCGGACTGAGTGCTTACACTTTCCTCTTTCACCTACCCCACATTCCGCCAACACCTTTCCGCCGTGATCAACGCGGGGATGTTGGCTCATGCCCCATCCCGACGTGTTCAACACGGCAATCCGTTCCACGTCACTCGCGAACCCTACGCGGTTCCACTGTCCAGAGAGTCCTAGACCGGCTCAGCCTGAACGCTCCGATAGTACATACATACATACATCATGCCGGATGCTGCACCGCAGATCTGCCTGCATCTCCCTTGCCTATCTCTTCCCTAATGGTTTCTGTCTTCTCAGCCTCCTCCTTCATTCTCTTGTAGCTCCTTTGTATCTCCTGAGCGCCACCCATCCCCGCCACGCCACCGCTCTCCAGTACGCTACTGTTCTACAACCCGACCGCCATGGCTCCCTCAGTAGTCCTGGACGACACGGACACCGTCCGTCTGAGTAGCAAAGAAGCCCGCAGCACCAACGTCTCCGATTTGCAAAAATATGGCAACCCATCTCTGCAAGTCACCGCCGACCACCGGATAAAGCTGGAGGAAGCTCCAATCCGCGAGCCCGGCCCCGGCGAAGTCCTCCTCCACATCAAGACGACTGGAATCTGCGGGTAAGGAGACCAAAAGGGGGAGGAGGGGGAAAGAAATAAGAAAAACTCACATATCGCAACGAACCGAGTTGACGCCTCAACCACAGCTCCGACATCCACTTCTGGCACCGCGGCCGCATCGGCAGCCTGACCGTCGACGGCGACTGCATCCTCGGGCACGAAGCCTCCGGCATCGTCCTGCGCGCCCACCCCACCGTCACGCACCTACGGCCAGGCGACCGCGTCGCCCTCGAGCCGGGCGTGCCCTGCTCGACCTGCTTCCTGTGCGCGTCCGGCCGCTACAACCTCTGCTCCGCCGTCGCCTTCGCGGGCGTCTACCCGCACGCGGGCACGCTGCAGCGCTTCAAGACGCACCCGGCGCGCTGGTGCCACAAGCTGCCCGCCGGCGTCTCCTTCGCCGAGGCCGCGCTGCTCGAGCCGCTGTCCGTCGTCATGCACGGCATCGCGACCGCGCCGCTCGCCCTGGGCCGCCCCGCCCTCGTCTGCGGCGCCGGCCCCATCGGCCTGCTCGCCCTGGCCGCCGCCCGCGCCAGCGGCGCCCACCCGCTCGTCATCACCGACCTCGAGCCCGCCCGCCTCGAGTTCGCGAAGCGCTACGTCCCCGGCGCGCGCACCTACCGGATCGACACCAGCCTCGACGCGCGCGCGAACGCCGAGGGGATCAGGCGGCTGTTCTTGGAAGGGAGGGGCGCCGAAGGCCTGAGCGAGGACGAGCGCGAGTATCTGGCGCCGGACACGGTGCTCGAATGCACGGGCGTCGAAAGCAGCGTCTGCACGGCTGGGTACGCGGCGCGGAGGGGCGGGACGGTGTGCGTGATTGGCGTCGGCAGGGATATCATGAATAACTTGCCGTTCATGCACATGAGTCTGGCTGAGGTGCGTTCTTGATTTCCTGGAGTCTTGGAGATAGGCTGCAGTGGAGTGGTGGTGGCTGCTGACTACTTCTTTTTTTCCGGGCTTAGATCAACCTCAAGTTCATCAATCGCTACCGCGACACATGGCCCGCCGGCATTTCCGCCATCAGTGGCGGCGTCATCGACGTCAAGCCCCTCGTCTCGCACGTCTTCCCGCTCGAGAAAGCGAAGGACGCCATGGAGCTGTGTGCCGATTTGAGTCAAGGGAGCATCAAGGTGCAGATCGTGGACGAGGTGGACGTGCCAGTGTGAGTGAAACGTGACAGTGGAACGAATTCTACATGGGACTAAGCCTGGGCACGCTAGCGAGGATGAAGGACTCCTAGATTATCGGCGCGTCTCTGACTTGGAGGACGTACATATGTGGCAGGCGAACGGGGGGACGGGATGCACAAGGCACAATGTAGACCGGTAGACAGGTCACAGCCGATACGTAGGCTACAATATCATGTGAGTGGACTGCAATCAATAAATTGTTCTGCTTAATTAAGGCGTTGAAAGTATCGCGAGAAACGTTGAACGCCACGTATACTGCATATGCCCGAATCTATCTGAAGTGATATCTTACATCGACGTGAGACTCATCAAAAACCAAAAGTAAACGGGAACCCGGAGAGCAAAGAACGAAAATCCGACAAATGCACGACATCCTCCGCTGATGCATTTCATGTATCAAAGCCAGTCACCCATTGTGGCCTATCTCTATTTCCTTCTTCTATGATTGATGTGATGGCACAGACATGGGCCACCCAGGACCCAAGATGCATTTCGGTAGAATTCAAACAAATGGATTCGTCGCGTCGACCATATAGCCCATCTCGAAGGCTGAAAAGGAAGGATCGAACTGGAAAGCCAACCATTGGCTCCAGTCCGCAGGTTCGCCCCCCACAATATCCGTATCCATACCCGTCGTCACCATCGGATCATCGAAATTTCCACCGTTCGTAGCAGGGCATCCAAAGGAGGCAACATTGGCAGCCGGGTCATCTGTGTTCGTCATAGCCGGAGTGAGTGCTGACTCTGCCGAAACCGTCATGCTGCTCGTTGCCTTGGAAGACGAGCTAGGAGTAGTGGCTAGGTTGTGGGAGGGCGAGCGGACATTGGCGCTGGTTGGATAGTTACCGCTTGTTGTACTGGCGGAGTTCTGTTGCTCCTCCGCAGAGGGTCGATCCGTAGACTGACCAGCGGGCTTAGCGCGGACTGGCCTTGCATGCTCAACTTTGGTGATAAGTGTTCGAAGTGTGTCCGCGTAGATGGGACCGAGATCAAGGTCATCGATAGCAGAGACCTCGATGATGTGGACAACCTCCTTGAGGAGATGGATCATGTCGGACTTGGGTTCTATGTTTAACCCAGCAACCTGGCAAAGAAATTTGCATCAGCGATTCGAATCCGCATGTATGGACGCATAATGGCGACAAGGAAAGCACTATGATCCATGCGATATGGATAGCAAGCTCAGAACTAAAGTGAAATAAGTACCTACCTTGAGTGCAAAGACCACGCTTGATATCACATGCTGCCTTATTGTTTCTGTCACAATTCTGAAGGTGTCTCTACGGTGTAAATCGATCACAATTTCCATAGTTCGCCGGCATCCAGATGCAATCTTGCTCATCTGTCAGCGCAGCTGCTTTATCTCGCTTAGAGACATCGCACGAGGCTTATTGTTTGTACTAACCACTTTAATCAATTCCAGATCTCGAGCGGTTTCTGGCAAGTTCATGACCTCAGCTGTGATAGATTCGTCGAAGATTCTTGGCTGCTCTGGCTCGCCCTTTCGATAAGAGAGCGGAAGCGACCTCTCCATGATTGCTTGGATAGCGATGACGTGCACATGTGCCCGAGCACTATTCAGCATGATTTCGGTCAAAGCGGTAAAGGTTGGTATTGGCGCTGATGGTTGAGATAAGTATAGCTCTACGCATTGTGGAAGAACATGCTTACAAGGAATAGCCTGCGCTTTATTATGCCAATTCTGAAATAAAGCATCAAAATGTGTGACGGTGTTGACGTATTTTCTAGATGTTATCATGCTTTTCGTTTGGGCCGGGTTCTGGTAGAGGCTTGTTGTCGCCATGTGCGTTAACTGAGCAATCTCAAGACCGCAATCCAATGACCTATGGACGAATTTGGAGTTTTCATCGAGGTTGATGGCTGCTCCTGGTGGCTGGATATCAAAGGAAAGACCAAATGGCTGTTGCAAAGATCCAGCTTTACCGAGGCGGTAGTGCGCCTCGACACAATTAAGCAGAATGAGCTTCTTGATCCGCAATTTGCGTTCGTCTAACCGAGTGGAAATCACGCCCGGAATAGCATCAGGCTCAAACAACCCGATTTCGAGAGCAAGCGTCGACATGATCCCGACGAGCATCCTGTACGTAGGAATTCATTAGCTAGGTACGTATGAGACCAGATTGAGCTGACTTGCCATGTCATCTTGTTAGACTGTCGACATAACCTCGTGATAACGTGTGCATGTATGCCTTTCATCCGTGAGTACCCTGGCTTTATTTACCAGAGATTATCATACCTCGGACACTGTTTTCAAAGAAGAATTTCCCGTGCGCGGCTGTCTCAAAATCTGTTGGTAGCGCCAACTCGGTGGATTCGACCATCATCTGGAGAGTTCTCGGATGCTACGCACGCATTAGCATCAGGTCTGGCTTGCTTGCAAATGAGCTCTGACCCAATTAATGAAGATCAGAAGGCTCTCGATGAAGCTTATGGAGCTTCCGACACCTATTTCTTCGTCTCCGAGACCCCACACAACGCGCGTTATGCATTGTTGAATATATCGGAACAGAGTGTTGTGCACCAACATTCCCCGAGAAAGAGCTGCATGTCCCGGGAGGCGGCAGTAGCGAGCAGCAACGCAAACAATGCTGCAGGCCAGTGTCGGCTCATCCCTAAGCAATTCCAAATGATTTTTGGGATCACGGTAGTAATCCGACAGAATTTGGCACACTGGATTCATATGCTCGAAGAAACTACGTTATTGTTAGCATTGAAGCCACTAGGGCCAGCAAGGGCATGGCTCACAAATTGACCAAGAAGAGTGTTTCGTTCGGACTAATGACTTTATCCTTACACAGTCGAAAGTGCATCCATGTCGAGAAGGTCAGTTCGTCACCGCGTGGATTGTCGTCTGGAGTTTCAGGATACTCGTTCGCGCGAAACCCGGGGCGAAACCGTCTTTCGAAGGCCATGTCACGGCAGTAAATATCGTCATCGGTTGATTCTTTGCCATGCGATATGTGCTTATGAGACGGGTGAGGAAAATCCTCAGTACCATATCGTGCTGTGTGGGACAGCAGGCTCATGGCATCAGTAGGATTTCTAATTGACGCACTCATCAATTGATCACGCAGGTGGCCTTCATCTCCGGAGGTCGATTGTGACGTCACAGCATCCGGATCTCTGCCGACGCCGCTGAATACATGAGCTCCAGACGAAACGGCTGCATTATTTTTGGCGGTTGAGGCTTGAAATTGTGGCGCTCCTTGCGGTGCCCAAAAGCTGTCGGCGCTTTGCCGGGCGGCAGAGAAGCCTGGAATGCTTGACGGCGCTGGATTGCTTGCGCCTATCAGAGAAGGTCAATATGTCAAGATCACCGGGGTGGACAACAGATCTAGATACTAACCACTTGTCTGAGCAGCAGGACTGGTGCTGTTGCTCGCCTGTCCTCGCGAGCTGAACCGGCTCGGGCCGAAGACGCATTCCTTCCTTGCTCTTCGGCAGCGCGTGCATGGCGGCTGTGGATTGTCAGGTGAGCCCAGGTCGCAGCGGCCCTTCTGTTTCTTACAGGCCTCGCACGCTTGGTAGTTCCTGCGGTACCCGCGCCGCCGTGTCTGGGTGCGGTCGGCCATTGTCCTGGCAGGGAAATATCCGTTGCGAGAGAGGAAAGGGAAGAGAGCTTGGGGTTGCCGCGGAATGCCGGAAACTGGCGGAAAGGATGTGCGGGTGGTCGATTTTCCGGGCAGACGATTGCCGCTTTCGGCTGGCGTCCGCTTATGACCGGGAACAACCGGAAATGAGCGTGAGGGAAGTGGCGCGCGCACAGTTTGGGTTTCGAGTCGATGGCATGCCCAAATACTGCGCTGCTCAGGATGTCCACGGATGCTCAGCCTTCAAGCTCAACGTCGTCATTGACCGAAGTGCTACGACCGAGGCCGAGACACCGACGGTCATCAGTGATCCGAGCTCCGTGCAGCATCGGGACGGGAAGATTGATGCTACCGACCCTTGATCCCACCGTCCCAGACCCTGTGGATCCCTTCTGACCCGAAAATGGAAACGAGGATCAACAAGAAATTCAGTCTGCACTGCGGATCTTCTGGATTGCAGGTTGCCGCTCCTCAGGCAAATAACAGTGTCTCAATGACTGACAAACTCTCCCCAGGGCTGCGAAACAGCCTTTTAAAGACGAGAGAGCTGTGCGCGACAACATGAAATTCGGATTTAGGAGGACCTCCGTCAAGGAAAGTTCCGGATTACAAAAGTTACCGACGATCCGATCTTCCACTTCTGAATAAGGGTCATTGTAGTAGCCAAACTTTCTTACACCTGTGTTTGGGTAGGTCCACCCCCGCTTTAACCGACCACTCAAATTTGAGGCATACTGAAGGAGCAGAAAGGAGGATAGACCAGACACTAGGAATGCCTCAGCCAAGAAAGCCTAGAGAGAAGAACTCAGTCCACTTCACAGCTTTTCACTTCGTTCCTTGCCCTTAGCCGCGTCATGTTGGCAATTGCGCAATGCTGAAGTCGTCAACAAGAAAGACTAGTGACCATTCCCAATTCGGCCTCGGAGATCGGCAGCCTCTCGGTGTGTCCCCTGCCAAGATATTTTGAAGCTTATGGCTAGGTTGGTGCGGGTAGGGTCGACGGGGCGGAGAGATACCGTCGTGCCGAGATGCTGATATAAGCAGGATTTCCTGTCTTCTGCTGTTACTTCGTAATTGAATGCCGCGTCGACTGACTTTAGCCCCGATTCAACCATTCAAAAAAGTCCCTTAGCCACCTCACCTGGTATGCGCTTTCACTATCAGCTGCCTAGAGCCTTATGAATTCACCAAATGGAAGACTTACGCATTATTTAATTTAGCCCGGTATTCTGTTAAGCAAAGACGAAGCAGCTCCTTTACTATTGCTGACAGATGTTATTTGACGTAATGCTCATAGATCGCCCTTCGCTGAATAAAGCAGCCGCCCCTCGCAACGCTGTGCTTGCTCTGTCTATATTCTCAGCCCTAGCTGATTAGCGAACATGAGAGCCTCCCTTGTATCAGACAATTGGCGCGCGTGCCGACAAAAAGCTGCTTGAATACATATTAACTCGATACTGAACACCGAACGTGCGGAAGACTGGCAAAGTCAGCATACAGATGTGGAGCATGGGATCACAATCCTTGAGTCAATTAGAATGAGCACCAGGAGAGAAAAATGTATCATTGCTGGGTTAACCTCCCGTCTATCATGATATCGTTATATTTATCTACTTTCTTGATCTTATACCTGTCGTCTTGCTTAAGCAAAGATCCTGAGCGGCTTATCAAGGTAGTAGCCAGGGTCGTTGAACCTCAAGCCCTTGTCCAGGCTGGAGATGCTCTCAATTTCCTCCTTGGTCAAGTCGAAGCCGTTGACCTCAAGGTTCTGCTTCAGACGGTCCTTGCTGTTTGACTTAGGGATGATGGCGACGCCGCGTTGAGTAGACCACCGGAGCAGGACCTGGGCGGGGGTCACATTGTGCTTCGCAGCGATGCTCTTGATAGTGTCGTGGTCAAAGAGCAGAGGAGCATCCTCAGCACGCTGCATCTTCAGCTCCAAGAAGCTTTGGGGACCGAAGCTGGAATAAGCGGTGACAGCGATCTCCTTCTCCTGAGCGAGCTTGATGAGCTCGGGCTGAACCAGGTATGGGTGGTGCTCAATCTGGAGTGAGGAGACGGGGTGACGGTTGTAAGTCAGGAGGTCGAGAATGAGCTGCGCGGAAAAGTTGCTGATACCGATGCTCTTGGCAATGCCCTCGTCCACGATCTGTTCAAGAGCCTCCCAGGTCTCGCGGATGGGGACTCTGTCAGTCTCAATGGTGCCGGCCTCATCCATCCACCAACCCTGAAAAAGTCAGTGCCTTGTTACGAAAGCTCACGGTCCATGCCGGATTAGTCCACTCACGGGGTAGGGGCGCTTCTCAGGCTCAATGTACTTCAGCGGGACGGGGAAGTGGATGAGGAAGAGGTCAATGTAGCCCAGACCCCAAACCTCATTCTGCTTGCGCATCATGTCGATGGCGATATCCTTGCGGTGGTAGTTGTTCCAGAGCTTGGTGGTGACGAAGATGTCCTCGCGCTTCACCAGGCCCTCGGAGATAGCCCTCTTGATGCCCTCTCCGGCCTCCTTCTCGTTTTGGTAGTCATAGGCACCGTCGAAAAGCCTGTAGCCAGTCTTGATGGCCTGTTCGTAATTGTGAGCGCAGGAGCGTGGACTCAGGAATGACGGGGCAGCGCACATTGTAGACAGTGTCGGCACAAGTCTCCTTGGGAACCTTCCACAGGCCGAAGCCGACCAGCGGCATCTTCTTGCCAGAGGCCAAAGTAATAGTCTCCTGACCCATTGTGACTGAGGTGAGTGTGAATTAAGGTAGTGAGGACTGAAGAGAGGTTTGCCGCGGAGACTGTAGCTGCTGGAGGGAAAGTTTTCTTGTTAAGCTGAGGGAGGAGCTGTCTAGCAGACGTCAGTCGGCCTTTCTTCAAGGCGACCGCCGCGCCGCTTGCGCCCACTCGGGCTTCTGACCAACAGAGGCTTCTGGAACCGCCCCGCCAGCGAGTAATTAGGCAAAATGGGCAGCTCGCCCACTGGCGCCTTCCCCGCCGCGCCTCACGCGATAGAAGGTGGTGGGGCAGCCGCATTTACCCTGGCGGCTGGTGCGTCATAAGCGCACGGGCCAGGAGGGGTCGCCCAATTCTGCCGCCGAGAAGAGGAACCGGTGCCATTGCCTCCCCAATCCGGCAACTCCGCCGTCAAAACAAATTTCCCTCCACTGCGGAGAAAAACTGGACCGTCGAGTGAGAGTGAGCAGCCCATCGGCAGTTGTTGCATCTCCGTCTCGAGACAACGAGACGTGTTTTGGGCTACAGTCGGGGGCGCCACTAGCACGGAGCCGCCAGCACCGTGCAGTCCCTTGGCTTGGGCTGTGGCGTCGTCTTCTTATCCTGAATCCTTCGCAACTTCAGAAAAGTCCCGAAATTTTATTTTTATCTCAATTTTTCCTCTCATCATCTCCACAGTGACCGCATCAGAGTTCTTCGTGCGTCGGTGACGAATTCTCATCCTTCTCACCTTCTGGCAGTTTGACCTTGAGCACTATCCGACGATACCTGGTAAGCTGCGGCGAACCTGGCCCGACAACCTCGACAATGACATGGTATACCTGACACGTCGGCTTCACGTCGTCAGCCATGTGCAGAGCTGCGGGACCTCTGCACGACCTGTTGGCCGCTGGTACGTCAACAACAACCTTGCTCCCACCGGGAGCGGCTTGATCGCGGTGGAAAACAAGCTCCGGCACCTCCCACCGGACTTGCCACTGCGTCGCTGTAATCTCGCTGTACATCCACCACGAAAAATTCAGGACCGAAACCTTTCCCGAGTCCGGATCATATGATTCCGATGCATCCAGCGTGACAGATGAGCCCGCATCCACCTCAACTTCGAGCGGCTGGCTACCGCAAGATCCATTAACCACCACCACCGGAGGGTGACTCGTCCGTGCATCCAAGCTCCCGTGCAGCGTCCACTGCACCCGCGCTGCAAATTCGTTCTGATACGCCTGCCTCCACCTCCAGATTGTAGCATGATTGCTGGAATGAGTTCGACCGCTCTTCCCGACAACACGGTCAGCCGTGTCTGCATAATGCCTGCTACCATGGCTGATTGGAGCGTAGCGACCACCCCAACCGCCCCATTCTGGATGCTCCGGGACGTTGAGGCCGTTCTGCATTGTGAAGAGGAGGGCGGGACTGTCGCCTTCCATGATGAACATAACGTCGGGATATGATTCGCCTAGTGGGCCAAGCTGAATATTTGTTTCAACCCACTCGTTCCTTATGAGGTCGCTGTCTGGCCCTCCTTCGTCGAAGCCGTAGAACGTCTCGCCAGATATACCGCACCAAGCCGCAAGCCCGTAGAAATTCCATGCGTGAATGGAGGAGATATACCTGAGCCGAGGGAAGTGATGCCATATCCAGGCACCGGTGTTGTCCTGGTCGGAGATGGTGTACACGCGAATCTTTTCCACAAATGCCAGAAGCTGGGCTTCTGACCTAGTCAACTGAACGTGACGTAGAGCTTGGGCGAGGGTGTTGGTTCCTCCCCACGCTTGAATGAAAAGCGGCTCGGGGGAAGCGTCGACAGCATCAATCAAACGCTGAGACCCGTCCGAAAGCTTATCGCCAGCATCAAGAGCATCAACAGCTGCTAAGCCGTAGCTCTTCGGCCCACTCGCGATTATAGAGAGTAGGTATTCCTCGGTTGGATATTGTCCATGGCCGTGAACCTGCAGATTGTCCACCACCTTGCCATAGCTTTGCACTATCATCTCGATCTCTTCAGGAGCGGTCGTGTAGTTGAGCCAGTGGCTACCAGTCCTTTAATGTCGTACTGGTCAGCATGGGTTAGCAGTCGGACTAGCGACTGCGCGCCGTCAGGCTCGTTGCATATGTCGGACAAGATAAACACTCGAGGCCTTTTGTCGATTTCCCAAGGCTTACATCTCGAAGTATCGTCGCATGCAGCTAAAAGCGTGGTGGCCGAAAAGAACAAAAAAGCCGCGGCTATTTGGGGCGCGAGTTTCATCGTCGGTCGTTGTTGTAGAATCTTTGGGGGTAGTGATGGTCGATGCCATCGACGAGATAAGCCATCAGGACCATGGACAGCAATTCGCGCAATGGCTCTCCACTGTATGGTGATGCGAGGCGCAGGGTGGATACTTGAGGGCTTGATGGATCGGGGAACCTGACTCGTGTGTAGGCACGCTATAGATGAAATGAGCGCGTCTTCCGGCGGGTGAAGAGGCGAGATGACGTGCGGAGACGCCTACCGAGGATGTGCCTCGCCCTTCCTGTTTGAGTCAGCTGTAACGATGCAAGCTCCAGACTGCCCTCAACCTTTCCCGACTATCAAATGAAGGAGAATTTTACGTCGGGTTGTAGGAGCGCGGAATCGACGTGTGCCGAATTCCCAAAATACTGCCTTCCCCGGATGTTGAGTCGCCAAGCTGCTCAGGGAAAGCCTAAACGCGTGCCGCGCCAACCGTCTTGCGTTCGCTCTCTCTCCCCTCATCACCGAGACAGTTGTCGAAAACGGAATCTCTTGGCTCCACTTGAAACCAGTCGTCCGCAAATCCACGCTGCCTGTCACGCATCAGCTGTCGTGCAATCAACGAGCAGCGGCAACCTGACCCTAAGCTGCACCATGCCGGCAGAAAGCAGCAGCAACACTGTGGAAGATCGACCGACCCGGCGCCGCGTCCGCACCGGCTGCCAAAGATGTCGGATCAGGAGACGGAAATGTGCGTGGATCATCAGTTGATCTCCTTGTCTTTATTCTCTATCTACGTCGCATCGACTGCCCATCTCATAGACTCGTCGTCCTCTTGGGTGCGCTAACGACTTGGGGGTGACAAAAAGGTGACGAACGGAGGCCTGTCTGCTCCAACTGCGCCGACCGAAACTTCGAGTGCCAGTACGGCTTGCAGCTACGTTTTCCTGCTGGGAATGCGAGAACTGCACCGCGGGTCGAGACAGCACCACCAACTCAATACACGCAGATCAGGGTACGGAAATAAGCTTGTAATGAGAGACCCGTGACTGGTTGTTGACTTGCATCAGTTCGCCGATGACCCCGAGGATGATAAGAATGGCCTCCAGCGCAAGGGAAACAACGATACGATAAGGCGAGACTCGAATGCATCGCATACCGAGGCGAATACTCGACCATCAGAACGCCGAATACATTTTGCGGCAGGATCAGAGATACCTGAGAGTAGTGAAGACGCTACCGATGAATCGACTCGTGCGATACCTCAGTCTGCTCAATCCGCAAGCCCCGTTCACGCTGACACTTACCAATTCCGCCATTTTGCACAACCTCGACAGCATGAGTACGCATCCGCCAGGCATTTGGAGGCAGACAGCGCCGAACACGGTGCAATCCAAAGCCTCGTCTCATTGGCAACATCTGTCGAACAGCCTTTCCTTTTCGAAGACGATGCCTTGAGCCACAACCAGCTGGTCGTCGCGTCGGAGGATGGTAACTCACAAAATGACTCTGGACCACGTGCCCCAACGCTGGAATCCAGTAGCGTAGTGACAACTACGACTCTCGGTCAAAACCCAAAATCTCCTAGCGACAGCGTCAGTGAAGAGCGAGACGTTGAATTACTGCGGTATTATAGGTACAACGTAGCGCCGTGGGTATTTGACTCCTGATCCGGATAACCTGTGTTGCCACACTCGCTAATATATTGCAGCTTGACATGCTTGATCTTAACCATAATCTCGGTATCCACCTTCCAACCATTGGTGCCGAGTCTCCGTCAATCACTTATGCGCTGCACGCTTTGTCAGCCCGTCACAGGGAACTCGCCTCCGGTATACCAGAAATTGCCCAGTTCGAAAGTGATCGATACTACAATATGTCTAAATGGGGGATCGGAACTATACGTTCCGTGGAGATTCCAGATACCTTGGAGGCACGCATTATTCGGCTAATTGTGGACTTGATATCCGCACCGCTCAGCCACTGGACTCGACAGCTGGAGACGAGCAGAACTGTCATCACATCGCTCTACTCGTATGCGCTCAAACCTGGGCTTCCGGCGTCTTTGTTCTGGTGCCTGTTCCGTTTTGACCTTGCTGCCGCACTGCTCAACGAAACATTTATGACCATGGACTTGGATTTTGCTCTGCCGCAAGGAAGCCTCTCGGATGGCTTGATCAGTGTACTAGACAACCCTGTTCCCAAAGACAACCTCAGTCCTAACTGGGTTGACCGATATGCACTGCGTGCATTGTGTTTGTGTGGCACGGCTGTCAGCATTCGTCAAGACCATCGTCGACGAGAAGCCGGCGACGAACATCCCGAACGGACACGACCGCAAAACTACATGATTCGTTGGCAGAATACATGGACGGAGTTGTCCTCCTGGTATACTGGGCGCCATAAATTTGTGAAGCCTCTACTCGAGCTCTCGCTTTCAGCAGGTGAAGTCACAGGATCTAGCGCGTTCCCTACCATTGTTTTTACTACTGCTGCAGCTACGCTGGCCAATCTGGCTTACCATACCGCTGCAATGATCCTGCTGGACTGCAAGCCCAAGACGTTGAAAGTTTCCGGGCATGTAGCATCGCTCCACTGGCATGCGCAGCGTACGTGCGCGATTGCTGTCAGCAACACGAGGTTCCAGGGATGGGACCCTTGCATGATCACTTGTGTTCTTCGCGCGGCGCGGAAGATGACGCATCGAGACCAGCAGGTAGCAGTGTTGGAGACGCTGAGAAGAGGCAGGGAGGAGACCGGCTGGAAGATCGACGAGGACCTTCAAAGGTTGCAGGAATTCTGGCGCCTCGCTGAGCACTCATGAGACGCTGTGTCTGCCGCAGGAAACTTGCACCGTCCATTGGCCTCAGCGGGTTCGATAGCCCCAGGCTTCTTCCAGATCTCTGATTCGCCAATACATGCCCCATCCAGTGGTAGCCTCGATATTGCGGATCAGCTCGATTATCGCAGTGTGTTCGGAATGGTGGCCAAGCATGCGTCCTGCTATCCAGAGCGGTTGGCATGCGTTGTTCAGACATCCCTCGTGCGGATTCGAGAGTGAAATCCCACAGACCCGCCTAGCGTGCCAAAGGGGGTTATTGACTGGCAGAGGATCCAGCTGCAGAGTCTTCGGCATCGAATTCAAAAGCAGGATGCAGGCAGTGTGATAAAGTTGGTTGGAGCTTATCGCCGCCCAATGCACGAATAGGATCTCTGGGAAGGGCTTGCCGCTCTTCTGTCCAATTGTCTTTACAGGTAGCAGCTCGGTCGGACGCTCGTCGTGCCACATGGTCAATTCATGCCAGAGCCGTTTCCAACGCAGTGCATACACGGGACCAGTACACCCGTTCTCGATCCCGAGCTCGGCAAACTTGGTGCGATCAGACAACAGTTCGCAAACTTTGGAGCAGAGGTACACAGCATAGTTGGCGTGCATGTCAGGGCTGCGATGGGACATGAAGAGGTCATGGACCTTCTCTTCGGACACGTCTGAAGGGACCCATTTGCGAAGCGCGAGGAGGGTGCCCTCGGTACCATCCGAGATCAGAGCTCCACAGAGATCTTGGGAGAGATCAGTCAAGAGTGAATGGGAGAGGAGAGCTGAAGATACGAATGCACTCACCCATGCGCACGTAGCACCAGAACACGGCCTGCAGCAAACCGCCACTGAATCCGTTGACATCGAACGAATCGAAGAGGGTCGCGCAACCTTCCAGATGCCGACGCCAGTCCTGAGGACTCGCCGACATCATCTCCAAACAGCACAGGATGACGCAGCACGTCAGGATATGCGGGGATCGCTCGGGAAGCTCGGGGGTCAGCAGCCGGATGGCTTCCTGGTAGAGCTCCAGGCTCTCGAAGGAGGCAGGGTAATCCTGCTGCTGCTGCTTGCTGCCGTTGCTGCTTCTGCCGCGACGCAGGGATGCGCTGCCCTTCAGGCGCTCAAGATGCCGGGCCGAAAGTGCGAGGATGGCGTAGAGAAGGGGTGGCTGGGTTTGAGCCAGGGCGGGAACATAGATGCCGAAGTGTCGGGAAGTGTCGAACATGTCCAACTTAATTGATTGACAAGTTGTCAGTCGGTGGGATGAGTTTGTTTATCTTAGAGTTGTTCATATTGAAGGGGGCCCTATAAATGCGAGGCAACCATAGTTGGGGGGCGTTTCTGCGGGAACAAACTCTTCGCAAAAAACACATGCTGGTGTAGAGGGGCACGGGAGATAGTGTCCGGAGCGCAGATGGACTTACCCATGGCGCAACCTTTGCAATATAATTCTTGAGATATTCGATTCTTCTCTGCGTCCCTAGGATCTGTCTTATTTGATCTTGTCCTGTTGAGGTTCTCGATGCTGTCCCGCTATCGAGAATTTCAGCGGAAGCGTACCCCGCAGCTCCATTTTCGGGGCTTGGCGCCCTCGTAGGATGAGTCGACTGCGCAGTGTTGAATAACAGGCTTCGCAGCTCTTCCTGAGAAGCGAGGAACGTTGGGTTGCTAGCATAATCGTCCGGACTGGGCAGCGCAGAGGCCTGGGTGAGCAGCGGGTCCATGATCAGCAACTCGGGCGAAAACCCTGAGGTGGATGCCTGTTGCTGCGGCTGCTGTCGTTGGTGCATAAACGCAGCGCCGGCGCTATCGCTATTGTTGTAGGTTGATGAGACCGGGGTAAGCGGGGGTGGAGGCGGCGGCGCTGCTGCTGTTGGCTGTCCTGAGGAGGGCCGGGGATGGGGACCAGCTAGCTCCCCTTGCTGCGAACTGGCGTCACCATCAATCTGGAAAGCTGCAGGACCGTCGAAGTTGTGGAAAGATGGAGATGAGGGTGACGCGTGATGTGCCTTTTCGCTCGCATAGGTCGCGCGGCCTTCGTCGTGCTGCAGCCATGCGCCGTCATGGTTAACGTTGCCGCCGTCCATTAACCTTCTCCGCTTGTTGCCAGTTCCGCTCGGCGACGGTGAGCGAGCTGGCCGGCGCCCGGTTTCAAGCTCAGGCATGGCGAAGAAGCTTAAATTGACATTTCATCACAGCGAAAAAAGGGGGGGGAGACAAGAATCCTGTGGAATGCTAAATGGTGGTTCAATTTGGAGTTGGAGGTGAGCGGCAGTGGTCGAGCCGGTCATGGAAATCTCCGCCACGTCCACCTCGGCTGTCAGCAGCCACGATGGTCCAGCTTTCTCTCATTCTCATAAGTCGTGGCCGCTTGCCCGCCGCTTATACTTTTTCGCCAGCTGTATGCGTATTCCTCATGCTTCTCCTGACATCTTCCGCTCCGCGCCGCTTGATCCTCCCGCCTGTCGCCCAGTCCGCGCAGATCACCAGGCTTCCTTCACCGAACCCGATTGCGCTGAAATTTCCTGTTTTGGCTAGTGTCAGCAGAGTCTTCAATGTTCATGCGAGAACACGTGCATGTATTTCTGCTGATGCCTGACCGGACTCCGGATGCTGTGGCGCCGTCAATGTCAGAAACAACGGATTTTGGACTCACCGAATGCACACTCTTCGAGTCGCAGCAGCGGTACTCGTCCGACGTCGCCACAAGGTTCTCCGTGGACTTATTCCTGACAATGTCCGCCCTGCTTCCGCTGCGGCTGCGAGTTGTCGCTGTCTGGCGTGCCTGCTGTTGTACACTGTCGCACAGTCTGCGCAAGCTGGAGATGAACTCCTGCATCTTGATCGAGCTCCGACGTCGTTGCTGTTGCCACCGACCGCTCTCGGTGGGTGCCTCGTTTCCGTCGCCTTTCTCGCCGCCGTCGCCGGTCTTGCCGAGTCCGCCGAACAGCATGCTGTTCCTGACCATCTTTTCTCCTTTTCCACTTTTTCGTTTCGATCCGTAGTGTCTGCCGATCAGTTTTTCCACCTGTGTTCTTCTCACTTCGGCCGACTTAGTGGGATTCAGGGACTGCCTTTTAGATGACCTTGCTCTTGTGGCATGTCTTGTTTCGCACCCTTTCTCATGGTTGAGGGCTGCTGCAACACCCAACAATCACGCTCCACCGTTTCACTCGAACATTCTCGTTTGATTGGGTTTCAAGGCCGAGAGAGGGTTCCTTGAGGTCACGAGCCACTCAAGAGTGCAGACCTATATGAAAACCTGATGCTGGATAGCTCAACCGGCAGGTGGTGTGAAAGTATCCCGAGTCAGTCACCGGTAACATTCCCGTTTCCCTATCTCCCAATCACCTGCGTCATCCCGGAAGGTACCATTCTTTCCAGACGAGCAAAATACAGGGGCTTGGCTGGCCTAAAGCAGCCATCACCTGCCTCCGAAATAAACACCGGCCAGTAGCGTGCCTCTTGTTTCTCGGGAATACCACGGCTCCACCTGCAACTCGTATCCTGATGAGGCACCAGCGTCACGTACATTGGACATCTTACACGCCATAGCAAGAAATGAAGCAAGGGAGAGCCCGTGCGGCTATTCGTCGCGGGACGCGCCTGCTGTACATGAAACCTCCTAAACCCCTCTGGATTCTCCACCTTGTCAACATGAGGCTCTCCACCTTCCCCGCCCGCATTTCCGAGTTGATGTGCCGTAAGGGCCTACTGGCAACCAACAGGAGTGCCGGCGCGGAAGTGACACCGCTGCGCCTGCGTGGTGGTCGAGGCCCTTCGACCCTCCCTCCTTTCCCCAGTTGCCCCAGCCCATTGCCTATTTTGGGAGCAGCCCGAGTACCTACCCGTAGGGCCGCCCCAGCTGATGATGACGCCGAGTTTCATGCCTCACGGATCGCCGTGGCGCTCGAGTCTTGACGAGCTTAAAACATCGACAGACCTGGTTGCACATCATGCCCATTCTCCTAAGCCAACCGGATATAAAAACACCTCCAGCCAAGCTCTTGTCCTGTCCCCCAGCTCATTCAGCCAGCCAACCAAACAGACACTCTCTTTTCTATCCGCCAAACAAAAGAATATTCGTTTTGAACCACATCTTATCGGTTTAAGATAATTCCAATTCCATCAAAGAAAATGCGCTTTGCCACCCTCGCCACCCTCCTCACGGCCGCCACCGCCGTGTCCGCAACCCTGGACCCATGCAAGTCCAACACCAAGAACAAGGTGCCCAAGCGGCCTTCGGGCTCGCCTGTCGAGTCGTCCGACGACATCCAGGCCGCCGAATGCTCCCACAACACCCGCGTCTCAGGCCAGCAGACCTTCGCCGTCTGGACCCGCACCAAGACCAACTCCAACGGCATCTCCTACGGCACTTGCGAGGCCTATACCTCCACCGCGCCATCCGACTCCGAGCTCACCGAGTCTGATGGCGGCTGGACTTTCTTCTGGGTGTGAGTGTTCTCCTTTCAAACTGAAGTGACGGGTGGAGAGTTATCTATGCTGACAGAGACTTGCTTAATAGCGGCGAAGGCGAGGAGCAAGGTGTGGGGACCGGTTGTATCAAGGATCCTAATACTGCTAAATGCGGCTGCGAGAACTCGAACGGCGATTTCATCGTTGGCAGCGACTCCTGCTCTTGAATGCATCTCGCCTGTCCGAGCAACATCGAAAGCAGAGTCTATGAAATGTAGTCTGCATTTCGCAATTCTGAACTGTACGATAATTGATGGAGTCGTCGGAATGAAGCGACTTTCACGAATCAAGGAGGAGTGGCGGTTTTTTTGTAAAAACTTAGCATTTTGAAAATGTAACTAAATGATAAATCATGAGGAAACTCCTACATCTTTCCTTCTCCGTTCCCCGTAGGAAAGCCGGAAAAAGGCGAACAAGACCCAACGCCAGCGCCATGACAGCCTCTCATTGATGAATCGTACAGCCTCATTCCATTCCGACACCCCTACCCCGTGAAATTCCGAGAATTCTAAATCCATCACATTCCCGCACACTGTGTCTGCGGCTCGATGCATCATTTGTCCTTCTCTTTATCGAACCACCTTCCCCAACTGCTCCCCTTCCTCCTCTCCGCGCCCGCAAACTTACTCTCCTCCTCCTCCCATACAAGCCTCTCCATCCTCCTCCTCGCCGAGAAAGCGCGCGCAAATCGCCACGCCTCCGTATCAGCAATATTCCACGCCTCGACCGCCTCGCGCACGCGCACCATCTCCTTGGCCTTGCTCTTGATGGCCTGGCGGGCCTTCCGCAGCAGCTCCCTCTCCTGGCCGAGCTCCTTCTCCGTCGGGACGGGGCCCTCGGGCTTCGGGGGCGGGGGGCGGCGTTCCGGGCCGGGGACGGGGGTCTCCGACTTGCCGTCGTCGGGGGGCGTGTTGGGGAGGTTGAAGCCGAAGATCCAGTTGAGGTCCTTCTGGGACTCGCGCTCGGCGGTGAGCCAGAGGCTCTGGTGGGCGCCGCGCTCGGAGGCGACGGCCTCCTTGAAGTGCGAGATGCGGCTGGAGGCGCTCTTGCCCGTGCCGAGGACCTCCTTCGTGACCGAGACCAGCCAGAGGTCGCGCTCCTTGACCTCGCGGCGCAGGAAGCGCGCGTTGAGCGCGTCGCGCTGGTGGTTGAGCGACAGGAAGGTGTAGGGGTGCGGGACGGTGCCGATGTTGAAGAGCTTGCTGTCGTTGCGGAAGGTCGGGAGGAGCTTGACTTTCATGGGCGACGAGGCGACGCAGGACTTGTACTTGCGGTTCGGCGGGAATGAGGCGGGCATGGGAGAGTCGGAGCACTGCGTTAGGTTGCGTGCGATGTCGATGGCCTCTTCGGTCAGCGCGGTCATGTGTGCGGGGACGGGCATGACCACGGCAACACCCTTCTCGAACGTGTTCTGCCAGACGTTGTGCAAGTGCGAATTCATCAGTTGTGCCAGCGCACGCAAGCCGTCTGCACTAGCTTTTCCTTCTAGCTTCTTCGCCACCTCCTTGTAGTTTGCCTTGATGGTTTCGAAATCGTACAAGGCGATCGCATCACCCGTCTTTTCCACAGTCCATAGCTCCTCAGGAACAGCGTCGATGATACTAGCAGCTTTCTTTAGCCTGACAGGATCATTCAGAGCAGCTTTTGCGGCAACATTGATGGCATCCTTCTCGCCGACAAATAGACCATTGCGTAGAGGTTCGTAGCGCGTCAGTTTAGGGTACTCTCCGTGACGAAGCATAACCAGGAAAGGATCGTCGTAAGGAGCCATAGGAAGTGTAAGCCAGTTGACCAGAATACCAGTGCCCATGTTCCCCCATGCCAACCAGCGGGCAAGTTCAAGCTCTAGCTTTGCCAGCTCAGGCGACTCCTTGAGGTTGGCAAGTTGCAGCGTCTTGTACAACGGATTGTTCATGGCCTCGGCGCGACCCAAAACCACAGGCTTGAAACCCTGAGCCCACCAGGCACGGCGCCATTGCAAAAGCAGTTGCTCCTCAGCCTCACGAATGGCGGGCTCCTGCTTCGCATCTCCGTCGTAGAAAGTGTAGATGGGCTGTCTAGGTTTCAATGGTGGCAGAACAGCCCTGTTCTCGTCCAAAGTGATAGAGGATGAAAAGGGATTCTGCCACTTCCAGTCACTGAACCATGTTGTCTCGCCGCTCGAGCTGTTCGCCTGGACCGGCGGCTTGTGGGCGGCGGGCGCGAAAGGGTTGTAGGAGTTCGGTAGGTTCGGAATCGAAGGAAGACTAGGGTTCTTGATCTTCTCGGAGACTTCTTGGTAGGTCGGAACGTGGTCGATGTTGGTAGGCGAGCCGAAGAGCAACAGGCTTATCAGGAAAAACGTGAAGATTGCAAGCACAACCTTGTAGCGAGGAGGAATGAAGATGCGGGCCATTGTGGAGCGGGGGACGATCGACAGCTACGACATCCAGAGGAATGGTCTGGATACGAGAATTCAGTGGCCCCTATACACGGCCCGCTGTCGAGGACAGGCCACGGAGCGAAAATTGAAGGAGCGACAACGGCAGCGAGCGGCAAAGGACAGACGGACAGAGTCGCGAGGACGGAGCGCTCACGGTGAGCGCAGCGGGAGCGAACAGCAGGCGTGAAGAGGGCAGCTGCAGGCTGCAGGCACTGGCTAATGTTGGTGTTGCGCGTCGCTGGGTGCAGCGCGCGAATCAGGGCGGTGATGTCTGTGGGCCGCCAGGCCCTGCGTGCCAAGAACCGTGCGGCGCCACTGGGCTCGCAGGTAGTGTGGCAGGGCTCTCATGGCCTAAGCGCACAAGGGCCCCGCCGGCTTCGGACGTCATTCCCCAGGTTTTTCTGCAACGGCGCACCACCGAACAATTGACTCATGCCGCTGTTCGCACCAATCCCACCCCACCTCTGAACAGCCGGCACAAGCTCCAATCTACGGTTTTTTCCCTTCTCTTCTCCTTTCTCCTCTCTCCAGTCAGGACCTCGAGCAGCAATGGCTCAAAACGGTACCGCCTCGGTCTTGCCTGACCCCACCGCAGACCTGCACTGGAGTGACTACCGCGGAGGTAGTTTTGCGCCTGACCCAGCCAGAAAAGCCAATTGCTCACGCATTCCTAGCAATTCACGAAATCTTCGCCGCGAACGCTGAGAAGCATCCTGAGAAACCATGCGTTGTCGAGACGCCAAGCGCGCGCACGCCGGAGCGCGTATTCACCTACAAGCAGATCAACGAGAGCTCCAACCAGCTTGCCCACCATTTTGTGGCTCATGGCTGTGAGCGAGGAGATGTTGTCATGGTCTACGCCCACCGTGGGTCAGTGGAGCCTGCAAGCACATTCTGAGCACATTTCTAATTCAACGCAGTGTGGACCTAGTTGTCGCATACATGGGTGCACTGAAGGCCGGCGCCACAGTCAGTGTACTTGACCCGCAGTACCCTCCGGACCGTCAAGTCATATATCTCGAAGTTGCGAGCCCCAGGTTCCTTGTTCAGATCGAGCGCGCTACCGAGGATGCAGGAAAGCTGCCAGACAAGGTTAGGGAGTTCATCACCAAGAACTTGAGCATCAAAGCAGAAGTGCCAGCTCTCAAGCTTCGTGACGATGGTACTTTGGCTGGTGGAGAGATTGATGGAAGGGACTGCTTGGAGGCGCAAGAGTCCCTCAAGAGTCAACTTCCCGGTGTCTTGGTCGGTCCTGACTCAATCCCGACTCTATCCTTCACCAGTGGCTCTGAGGGCAGGCCAAAGGGTGTACAGGGACGACACTTTTCGCTTGCATACTACTTCCCTTGGATGGCCGAAAGATTTAACCTGTCTGAAAATGACAGATTTACCATGCTTTCTGGTATTGCGCATGACCCAATCCAGGTACGTCGTTCTGTACGTACACGCGATCGACTACTCACCGGCTGGCGCAGAGAGACATCTTCACACCACTATTCCTCGGCGCACAACTGTTGGTTCCTAGCCGCGACGACATCGCCCACGAGCTCCTTGCTGAATGGATGCGCAACTACAAAGCCACTGTCACCCACCTCACCCCTGCCATGGGCCAGATTCTCGTTGGAGGCGCAACAGCGCAATTCCCTTCGCTGCATCATTCCTTCTTTGTTGGAGATATTTTGATCAAGAGAGATTGCAGGAGGCTACAAGACCTGGCGCACAATGTTCGCATCGTCAACATGTATGGCACAACGGAGACCCAGCGTGCAGTCTCGTATTTCGAGATTCCGAGCAAGAACGATGACCCCAATTTCTTGGACACCATGGGCGACGTTATCCCTGCTGGAAAGGGAATGCTCGATGTTCAACTTCTGGTCGTCGACCGCGAGAACAGAAACCGCATTTGCGATATCGGCGAACAGGGAGAGCTCTTCACCAGAGCAGGTGGTTTGGCTGAGGGCTATCTTGGCAATGACGAGGCAACTGCCAAGTTGAACGAATCCAAGTTCATTTCCAATTGGTTCGTCGACCCGGCTAAGTGGGTTAAGGAAGACGAGGAGAGGGTCGCAGCCTCGGGTGTAAAGGAGCCCTGGAGACAATTCTACAAGGGTCCCCGTGACCGTCTCTACAGGACCGGCGATCTGGGCCGTTACACCGCTGACGGAAACGTCGAATGTACCGGCCGTATTGATAACCAGGTCAAGATCAGAGGTTTCCGTATCGAACTTGGTGAGATCGACACTCACTTGTCGCGCCACCCCCTTATTCGCGAGAACGTCACCCTAGTCCGTAGGAACAAGGATGAGGAGCCGACCCTAGTTAGTTACATCGTTCCTGAGATGAAGAGATGGCTTCAGTGGTTGGAAGAAAAGGGCCTTGCTGCCGATGACTCGCAGGACGATTCTATGGTCGGCATGCTGAAGAAGTTCAAGCCCTTGTCTGATGACTGTAGGAACCTGCTGAAGACTAAGGTCCCCTCTTACGCAGTCCCTAGTGTGTTTGTTCCTCTCTCCCGTATGCCGTTGAATCCTAATGGCAAGGTCGACAAGCCTGCTCTTCCATTCCCGGAGCCTACCGATCTCCTCCTTGCCGCTGGCAGGAGACCTTCACAGGTTGCTGCCTCAATGACTGATACGCAGAAGAAGGTCGCGGAGATCTGGGGCAAGCTCCTGCCAAACGTTTCCGCTCGAATGTTGACTCCCGAGTCAAACTTTTTCGAGGAAGGCGGCCACTCCATCTTGGCTCAGCAGATGCTCCTCCAGGTCAGGAGAACATGGAAGGGAATCGACGTTCCCATGAGTGTTATTTTCCAATCGCAGACTCTGGAGGCTTTCGCCGCTGAGATTGACCGCACTCAAGATCCAGCCGGTTTGCGTCTTGAACACGCGCCTGCTCCAGAGGATGTCACGGATGAGGCCTACTCTGCGGATGCTCGTGAGCTTGCGCAGCAACTGCCGAAATCCATCCCAAGTGCCAACCTGGACTTCTCGGAGCCGAAGACTGTTTTCCTCACTGGTGCTACTGGGTTCCTGGGATCCTACCTATTGCGGGATCTCCTTAGCCGCAACCTGCGCGTTATTGCACATGTCCGTGCGAAGGACCCTGCTGCCGGCCTCGACCGTATCGTTGCTACCTGCCAAGCTTACGGAATCTGGTCTGAGGCCTGGAGGTCGCAACTCGAGGTCGTCACTGGCGATCTCACCAAGCCAAGTCTTGGTCTTAGCGAGGAGGCGTGGAGCCACGTTGCTAATGATGCAGATGTCATCATCCACAACGGTGCCCTTGTCAACTGGATGCAGCCGTACTCCAGCCTGCGCGCTCCCAATGTTATCAGCACGATGAACGCTATTTCTCTTTGTACTACTGGCAAGCCCAAGCAGCTGGGATTTGTCAGCTCTACCTCCACCCTTGACAGCGAGCATTACGTCAAGTTGTCACAAGAGAGTGTTGCAGCTGGTGGTAAGGGTGTCCTGGAAGCTGATGATATGGAAGGCAGCCGCAAGGGTCTGGGTACAGGATATGGACAGTCCAAGTGGGCGAGCGAGTACATTGTCCGAGAGGCAGGCAAGCGCGGCCTTAAAGGCGCAGTTATCCGCCCTGGATACGTGACCGGTGATCCCGTTACTGGTACCTCCATCACAGACGACTTCCTTGTCCGTCTTCTGAAGGGCTGTCTCCAGCTCAACGCTCGCCCGGACATCACAAATACTGTCAACCAGGTGCCCGTAACTCATGTTGCCCGGGTCGTCGTCGCTTCCACGCTTAACCCACCTGTCGAGCCTCTCGGCGTGACGCAGGTCACTAGCCACCCCCGCCTCACTTTCAACGAATTCGTTGGCGCGCTGGAGACTTACGGCTACGAGATCCCGAAGATCTCGTACGATGAGTGGCGCACCAAGATGGAGAACTACGTCGCAGCCTCCATCGACGGCAAGAAGGAAGAGCACGCACTGTAAGACCTCTTTTGGCATTATCTGCATGCACAGATGTTAACATTGCAAAAAAAAAAAAAAAAAACAGGCTTCCCCTATTCCACTTCGTCACCGGTAACCTCCCTGCCGATACCATCGCTCCCGAGCTTGACGACACTCAAGCCGCTGCTGCGCTTCGTGCTGACGCCAGGTGGACCGGCGAGGACATGTCTGCTGGCAGTGCGGTGACAGTCGAGACTGTTGGTATTTACCTCGCGTACCTGGTGGCGGTGGGCTTCTTGCCGTCGCCAACGAAAAAGGGTGAGAGGGCATTGCCGAAGTGTGAGTTGAGTGCGGCGCAGAAAGAGGCATTAGGGAAGATTGGAGGTCGCGGTGGGAGCTCATAAAAAGAATATTGATATTATCTGGCTGGCACAACTCATGGAAATTTTTTACCAAAAAAAAATAAAGAAAAAGAGTAGAAACCTTTGGCTTGAAGATATTTGTGTAACCCAGTAGAGGTAATGAAAAATTCGTGAAAGGACAGTTGAAGCAGTAGTCTTTCAGAGATGAATTTTACTGCTTCTCTTGAATTTATGTTTAGTAGTCTCCTTCGAAACTGTGTAGCTCTGTTGATTATAATCTCTATACTCTCGAATGTGACCTTGTTGCTGCCCACCTAGCCATAATGTGCCAACTTATAGAGATGAAAATTAATTTAGACTACTGCCGGCCTTGATATCTCTCTACCACTAGCTCTGAACGGCTACACATTGGACTCTTTCCCATGTTCCTTCTTCCGGCCAAGAGATCTCCACCACGCTGGGTGTGTTCTAGATGAACTTTTTTTCATCCTTTCCTCATTCTCATCCCTTTTACGAAAATCTCTGGTCGCGAAGGGCCGTAACCTGAGCGGAGATTTGACTATTCTGTGGTACGCCGCTTGACGATCGAAACCTCCAGAAGGCCCTGCCCTAATTTCTTTGTGGGTACTGGGTTGTTTTCTCATTTCGTGCTCCACTACGGAATCTATCATATGTGTTAGCATGAAATTTCGGCCTTCCTTGGTAGGTATGAGAGCTTTGCCTTACCCACAGAAGGTTGTAATAAGTCCCGAATATTGATGATGATAACACAGGTAAGGAAAGAAAACACGAAGAGCGGGAATATGAACGCTGCAGTCAGGAATCGGAGAATCAATTTCCAGGCTGCCGTTGAGGCTTTCTTTGAGTTCGTCTTCGTGGATATAGTGTTTTTGGAAGACCTATTCTCCTCCTCGCCACCGTGTATAGAGGATCCAGCGCTTTTGGAATCCTCAGGCTTTGATTCGGCTTTGGCTATTTCGTCTCGATCGGAAGACACGACAAGCTCAGGAACTTGGTGCTGATCGGGTGCACCAGAGTGGTTTTGCGCTGGAATGTCTCCCCTGAGTTCGTGCCAAGCCGCAGATGCTTCCACCAGCTGCCGACCAGGGCACTCAAACGTGAAGTATGCAATCCAGAACCAAAGACGCGGCAGCCTTCTAGCAAAACTTTTGATGCGTTGCCTGAGATGTCTCCGGCCATCTGCTTGGGTCGAGTCTCCGAGGTTCCATGTGGATGGATATGCCGTTGCCAGAGCGCTGTTTCGTATGATATTGTTTATTGTTGCCCGAATATCCCAAGAAACGTCTCGCACAATATCAGCCATAAGTCGAGCGTTGATCAATGCGATAATAGTGAGAAGGAGGGCAACAGCCGCTGTGACAGCCATACTAGCAAGCACAGGTACCGTCGGAGTCTCGTTCATGCTGAAGATGCTTGCCGCAAAGCCGAGAGGCAAGAACACAACGGTGACGTACGTGAAGAAGCGCACGTCTTCCGCTCCACGGAGGTTGAGATCATCTCGGAGAGATTCTTGTGTGCTCTTTAGCGAAGCCCGCCAGGATCGGATATTTGCCAAATAGCTGTCGAGCTTTCGGAGGTTCCTCTGATTGTGCCCCAATACTTTGTTGATAGCACGGCGGTACTTTCGCTCGTCATTTTTACTCCAGCGCGGTCTTTCATGACCACGGTCCTCTTCGCGGTTCTTCCAATTCTGCACTTCATCAAGTACGGCACTAAGATCTTCCTCCAGTACCTGGAGTATTTGATGAAATTTCTGCCAACGCGTTGATGATGAAAAGTAGTCTTTGCTGTTTGAAATCGAGAAAGTGAGAGTGTCTTTACGAACGCCCAGCTCTTCCCGGGTCTTGTCGAGTATTTCTTTGGTGGCCCTGACTATTTTCTCCAGCATCCTATCAAACAGGACAAGTTCCAGAACTTTGCGTTGCTTCCATGAATTGCTGGTTGAATCGGGCAAGCTCCTGCTCTCAGTAGGACTTACGTGTTCAGGGTCCTTTGAAGGCTGATATTCGACAACGTGACAGGTCCAATAGCGGTCAAAGAAATCTCCAATAAATCTAAAGCCCATAGCTGCGCGGCCAATCTTCTTACCTCCAATCTCCGGAAACTTGTCTGCGCCGGTGTCAGGAATGCGACGGTCTGTTGTGGTCCCGTCGAATAGTTGGTAGAAGGACAGATGGACTTCTGTCTCCCAGATGTTTTGGAACGCTACTGTGTCGTCAAAAAAATACTTCTCCCAGGTTGAATGGCGGTCGAAGAAGTCTGAAATCGACTCTTTTTGGGAGTCGGGGCTCGTCAGATAGCAGAGCAGAGCAGTGGTTTTGTCAGGACAAGGCATCCATATGAGTCTTTTCTTCGCATTTTGAGCGGTACGGCGAGTGTCCAACATTCGGTAGACGCTTGAGTTGCTTAACAATTCGGTTCCAGATTCATCATGTTGCTCACTCTTGCCTCTTCTCGTATGTACCGAGCGCGCAACGTTGATGATCGCTGCTGTCGGCACAGAATCGTCATTCTCAATCCACTCAAGATCGTGGTAACTGCTCTCCGAGACGAATCTCGCCAACATTGAATCAGATCCCTGAAGTTCTGCCTTCAAGCTTTTGAGGTATTCAGAGTCGCGCAATCTTATGTCTGGGCTATAGTCCAGGAAGTCCGGATAGCTGTACAACCACTCGTCAGTCAGCTCGATGATGCTGCTTTGATCCATAATATCGTTGAACGGTATGGTTTTCTTCATCTTGGAGGCCTCGGCTGATATCTGCACATCTCGAGGGCGTCCGGAGGCACCTCTAACTCTCACTGTTTCTGTGGCTGTCCCAATTGGCCGTATATGTAGCTGTGTGCCCGTTTGGGAAACCTCGAACGTGGTTGCCGCTGCTGCATTCTGTGGCTTCAAATGATCCTCCTTTGTAGCAGTACTGTGCTCTTCTTCAAACTTCTCTGGGCGCTCCAACAGGTCTTTGCCGTATTCCCAGAAGATTAATGGCAGCTCGAAACCAACATGCCAGTAAAAGTCTCGGTACCGCCTATCAGAGAGGACTACCGGCTTCTTTGTTGTCCCATCGAGCTCCCCACCAAATACAACGTTCGGCAGTGCATTTGCCAAGAGACAGTCTTTCGCATCTGCGAACATTTCTGAAGGTGATTTATTATGGTTCAACTGTCTCTTCATTGAGCTGATGATTAGTGCCAGCCCGTATCTCAAGGGGTTATCCCATTCCTCCTCGTTATTGTAGTCATGGTACCTCTGGGAGTCCAAAGTGTTGATCCAAAGAGGGCCTCGCGAGTCTGCTGAGAAGAAATCCTGGCTCATTGCGTAGAAAAGGGCGGTATCCCGGGAATGGAACAAGAATCGTGATTCTCGGGCGGAGCGTGTTGTCGCAAGCATCCGCTTCTTCAGAATGACGTTGTCCGTCGTGAACCTTCTTAAGATGTTGGTTTGAGCTTCCACTGCCGATAACTTCTTCACGTTCTTGCTTTCTTCCCTTCCCACAAAGTCCAGCTCGGATGAGAGCCCGACCTGCTCAATGCCTCTCAAAGCGGTCCAGATCCAGACGTGGTCTTCCAAGCGGTAGCGGCTGACGCCTTCATCGACTGCACGCTTGAATGCGAAGTATCCACGGCTATTTTCCTTCGCTAATGATTCGCCCCAGGGCCTGATATACCCTCTTAACAGCTGCTTTGCTTGCTCGGCATTGTCCAACGACTTCTGTTTCGAACATTCTCTGCAGGCTTTGATAAAGTCGACTACCTTGACGATCTGATAAGGGGTGTCCACGAGGGTCTTTGTTGGACAATTCCTGGGGTTTATGGAGTAGTTTATTGGCTTGCCGGAGACCCAGTAATTTGGCTGAAATCCGTCTTCCCCCTGTTGTATGGTAGTTCTGGGTGCTGCTCTGAGAAACACCCAATTCAAATGGCCCATAAAAGCTGAATTGATCCTGTGGCGAAGTTGGTAGGAGTCTCCCGAATTATCACTTTGCAGCAAGTGGCAAAATATGCTGATCAGGAATTTAAAAGCAAAGCTAGTTACGGTCAGCAAGAACACGAGAATTTCGGTAGGTACATACAAGCTTGCTGAAGTAACTACGTGGTGACCAGACAGATGACCACATGTCAGTGCAACCGCATTCTCCTTCCATTCATTCAAGGTATCTGCAGTTGCCTCATCAGAGTCTTGCAGAATAGCATGGAATTCGGGCGCATGTGCCCGGGCCAGAGCCTCTTCAGCAACGTTGGAAGGACTGTCCGAGCCTCCCGGGACCTCTAGGTGGGATGTTTTGGCATCATGTATGGCCTCTCCACCATTTCCGGCAATTCCTCTGCCTTGTTCCTGCTCAGGTTCGTCTTCAAAATCCCATATTTGACAATCAGAGATCTTCACACAACATACTGACAGCACGTGTTCCAGATTCCGGCGAATGATAAAGTCAAGGTCGGGTGAAGAAGAGAACTGCAGCTTCGGAGCGTAAGTGGCAGCGATAGCCTTGCGAACATTCGCCTGAGAAGAGGAAATGGTGGACAGTTCCCAGCTGTTCCCCGCCATCAGCATCAGTTGGACACGGTAAGCCATGATGATATCAACTTTTCCAGTTTTGTCTAAGGAGTCCTTTATGGCATTGTCCGGCTGGACAACTGGGCTGTCGCTTCCTGCTTCCTGCGTGTCTCCGGTAAGGTTCCAACCGCGCTATTTGGCTTCCATGGCCTTGCCATTGATAAATAAAGACATCGCGACCCCCACAGCTTCTGCGTTCCTCCGCCTCCTACCTGTTGAGGATTGACCACGCATGTCCAGCTGGGCCCTACCGTTATCAGTTCCTAAAATGTCCCCTTCCGAATAGCTTGCTTCATCCAAAATATCCCTTGAAGGCAGATCGTTTTGGTCGTCAAGCGGTGCTTCCGTCATATGATTTCCCAGGTCGTGGATCAAAATACGGCTCTTGTTATCCAGGCCGGCAGCAACATGGTAAGCATTGTTCTGACTCTGCGTCATGTTGAACTCGCTGACGATGTCTTGCCATTCCAGATCTCTTATCAGCAAGCTGTCAGTGGTCGCCTGTATGCGCGGTACCGTGTATGTATCGGAGAGTTTCGACATAGTGTATTGCTGGAGAACGATCCCGTTTCGGATCACATAGTGCAGCACAATCACCAGGCCGTTAGCCTGAAAAGTGTACCGCGGCCAACGATCGTAGACGAAATCAAGTTTCGGTCTCTCTCTTGAGGGAAGCTTCAATATGAGCCCGAAGCCGTCGTCCGGGTAATTGACTCCTTCGAGAAGATCATAGATCCGATCATCGATAAGCCAGGGCTCTGAAATGCCCTCGTAATCCGCTGAAAAGAAACCAGATCGGCCTGCAGCAAGATAGCGAGTGATTTGAGTGAGGTTTCCGTATGCATTTACGCTGGCAGTAGTGCCCCCATCCCCGAAAGACACCGTCGAATTTATAGATGGAAAGTCCGATTGAGGTTGTTCAGGAGGGGTTGAAGTCCATATTTCCGGAAACTCTGAGGGTGTCTGATCCCAGCAACGCGTTGAAGTCTGTCCGCTTTCCAGGGGTTCCGATGCATCCTTTGGTTGCCGAGATTGTGGCTCCTCGAACCATACAGAGTATTCATCAATTTGTTGGTTTTGCAGCCAATCCTCTAAAAGAATAGATTGGCGAGCAGAAGAAATATCCGCAGTCGATCCAGAGGATGATGACGAGGGCATTACTTTTTGCCTCTCCAAGTTCAAGAAATCCCTTGCGTGTGTCTTCGGAAGAAAGAAATTAATAAAAGTCTGGTATCATGCGTGCCAATGCGAAGGAAGAGTCGTAGGAGGGCCCATAGCACTAGTGAAAGTTGCCATAATATATTGTCGCCTCACAGTGGGGGCCAGCCTTGCGAGGAACCCCGATCAGCGATGACAATCCGAAGTGGCTGTCGCGAAGCGAGCAACTTGCATGACCGCTGACGACCTCCGCTGGTCACGAGCTGAAGTATCGAATCTTGTCTAGCGCTGTTGCTAGTCGTTTCCAGTGAGCAACACACCTTCGAGGTTGCGAACCCAATGCCCAGACACCTAAGAATCTAAAGCTCTCTTCATCTATGCTGCTTTTCGGGTGACGTTGTTATCATATCGAGACGTCAATGCTCCAGAGCCCGAATGTGGGTCCGGAATGTACTCCCCTGCAAATTACTGCGTGATACGGGCGTGCAGCGATGGGATCGCTGCAAATAAGCGCACCAACCCTCTCCCAAAGAGGAAGACGAGAGAAGCAATTTTCCTTGGCAGGATGCAAAGGTGGTCAGCATAATAATCCCGCAACACGAACGGGCCTTGAGCCGCACCTTCGCCGCTACAATAGATATTCAATAAATTCAGTATTGATTGCTCGGCTTGTGGTATTTTTCATCTGTACTTGTCGAGTCGAAAAAGGTATGAGAACGCTCACCTTTAGAGGATCTTGATGCATAGCGAGGAACCACCATTTGTTCACTTCGAAAACAAATCAACATTCGTTCGGAATCAACGGAAGAAAGAAACGACAGAGAATCTCAAGACAAATCAAACAATTCACATACGTATTACTTGCTCTCTGCGGTGAGAAAATGAGCCCGAGTCAAGACCATCTCACTGTTTCTTCTCCGCCCCATTCTCAAAGCCTTCCTCACTGCCCCTACTCGTCTCGTCCTCAATAACCTCCGTCTCCACGAGCGGGCCGGTGTACCATTTCCTCCCACCAAGAAACCAATAGGCGATCGCAGCCGCAAAAATGGCAACCAGATACGCAACCGCCCAATTCATATTCTCCACCGTCGTCGGACGCTCGGTCGGCAGGATGAAGATGATGCTGACGAACAAGGTCCACGCGCACGCCCAGAAATTGACGGCTCTCGAGAAGCGGCCCATATGCCAAGGGCCAGGCTCGAACTTGTTGAAGGTCAGCTTGCACGCGATGGGGATGATGTAGCTCCAGTCGAGGGCGATGGCGCAGACGTTGAAGACGCCGGCAATGGCGGTGTAGGAGCCGAGGCCGATGAGGTTGATGGCGATGCACCAGAAGATGGAGAACCAGACGGCGTAGATGGGAGTGCCGGTGCGGCGGTCGATCTTGGTCCAGATGCGCGCGCCGGGCACGAGGCGGTCGCGCGAGAAGGCGAAGACGGTGCGGGCGAGGGCCTGGGTCGCGGTGAAGCAGACGAACTGCAGGATGATGAAGGCGCAGAGCGTGTAGAAGACGCCGCCGGCCTTGCCGAGCGAGTTGTAGAAGATTTGCGCGACGGGCTGCTCGATGGGCGAGTTGAGGATTGTGGTGGGGTCGCCCATGCAGAAGGAGAGGACGATGTTGTAGAGGAAGCCGGCTAGGTATGTGAAGGCCATTGCGAGCGAGATAGCCCAAGGGGCCTTGATTTCAGGCTCACTGATTCTGCGTGCGATGTCAATGATCTTGAGGTGGTATTTCGGGATATCGCAGCAATGACTTACTCTTCGGTAATGTGAGCAGTGGCATCGTAGTCCGTCATGGTCCAAGAGACGGACAGAAATCCAAAGAGCCAGGACCAGCCGACAGGAGTCCAGCCGCTAGTGGACTCCACATGGGTAAAGACGTAATCAGCATCATGCTTTGGTTCAGTCTTGGCAAGGAGAGCAATGCAGCATGACACCAGGACGCAGACGTGAAAGATGACATAGGTTTTTGTCATTTTCTCCATCCAGTAGGTCGATAGGGAGTTAACTAAGCCACAGATGACAGTGAGACCTGCCATGGTGCCGACAGTCGCACCTGTCGAAGCAGCCCACTTGAAATCGGTACCCATGGAGATGGCAGCGAGGAGAAGCTGAGCAGAGCCATATTCGGACGAGGCAACACCGGCAACTTGACCCAGAAGATTGACCCAACCGTCAACCCAGGAGATGGAGGGAACCCATTCGCGAGGAGCGAGGCGTGACACAGTGTAGTACAAACCACCGCATGTCGGGTAGGCGCTGACCAGTTCGGCCACTGAGCATGCAATGCACATACATCCGGCACCCGAGACCAGCCAGCACCAGACGGTTGCGGAGGCGCCGCCGGAGGTCAGCGGATACGAGAAGGTGGTGGCGACAGTAGCAAACAAACCACTGATGCTGACAGCGAATGAGAATGTCGAAAGATAACCGAATTCGCGCTTGAAGACCTATGCCAGCATCAGTATCGGCCACTGAGAAACTCGATTGACAGAGGCGGACTGACAGGCTTATAGCCGAACTGTGCAGCAAGCGCTTTGTCGGCGTCGGTAAGGCCTTCAAGTTGGACGGACTGTTTTCGGTGACGAAGATTGGCAGGGACTTCGGCGGAGCCGAAGCTTTGCCTGCGAGGGTGGCTCTGGGAGCCATCGACAAGGGTGGCCATAGCGGGCGGGCGGGCGGGCGCGTGGGGTAAAACCGGACGGAATGGGTGCGTTGGGACTGCTGGCTGGCGACTTCACTTCCACTTGCGTAGGCGAAGAACCCGCTTGAAGCAGCAGGAGTAGATCTGATCCTGGTCACACTTCACCACGGGCTGCATGTGCTGGGGAGCTGAGGAACAATTGTATTGCTAGGCTGAGGACGCCTGGCTCGCAGCTGAATTGTTGATAAGAAACTCGAAGGGACGAAAAGCGGGAACAGGCGGCTGGGCGAGTCTTATGTGGGATTGGCAGCGGAATCAAGCCTGCCTGGCGTGCATGCCAAGGAGAGATGGTACGTCAGGCGCTTCCTGCCTTTGCATTCTGCACGCCACGGGCTCTCGCACTAGTAAGGATGGTGGGACCCTGGGCCTGTGGCCTGTGGCCTGTTGGAGAGGAGGGCGGGTTGTCGCTGGAAAGTTCCGACCAGGCTCGGAGAGGTGTTGCACTTGGACCCACGGCAGATCACCTTCCGCTGGTGCGAAGCTTCGCCCATGTCTTTCGGTGGAGTCTGCGCCGGTACAATAGGGGGACAGCCTTACGTTGAACCCTGCTTGGAAACCCAGTATGCACGCGACGACCTATCCCGTTCCTGCGGGAGCATCTCTCTGACTTGCAGCTGCAAAAAGCCCGCGTACTGGGAGGTGTGCATGTGGGCACAGGCAAGACAAGCAGATCCCGAGATGACGGTGGCAAGTGAGCGATTGACGTCGATCGGAGGCCTGGCAAGGAAGACGGCGGCTGCGTATGTGCATCGCAGTGGGCTTGCCGACTGCGGCCCCGTCACCGTGCGCGTAAGGCAGTTGCGAAGACTCCAACTTTTCCGGGTCACCTCAGCGTGGATGGACCCTGATTCTCCGCCCATCAATGCGGCGTTTCCGACCGACCACGGTCAACAAGGCTTTCTTTGTTGCCTATCCGATATAAATGGTACTCACGTCATGTAAAAGTAATTTGTCATTCGCCCACGTGGGACGTGGGATATGCACTCATGAGCAGCTAAGTACAGGTGTACGCCTGGACCCTACACCGGTTGTAAGCTAGTCACACCGCAGTGAAAATTTCGACCCGCTGCAGTGTCCGGTACAGCTACCGCTCCACTTAACTCCGGAAAGATTGCTATCATAGCTCTGCCTCGTCCAGCGATGTGGTCCAAAGCGATCCAAATGACTTCGTTGCGATTGACAAACGCTGAAACATCGGGAGGCACAATTAACGAGAACACCAAGTGGTTGTCCTTAGCGACATCCCATTGTTTTTAAAGTAGCGTATTCAAGATTTCTTACCCTTGAGGTTTGAATCAAGTGGGGGAATAGGGCACAGTAACGTGCCGCAGAAACGCGGCCCACGTTTCGTTATGTTTAGCCGAAGTCACTTGCGCCGATTCCCTCTTTAGGACAAGTCGAGAGTGACATTTGCGAGCAACTTTCCACTATGAGCCGAGTGGACTTCAGCAAATTATCTGTGTCCCCACTTGAACAGTGCTGGATGCTAAGGTAAGATTCATTCTTGAAGTTTCAGTCGTCTTGTGCCATCTCTTGGCTTCCTTCTGATTCGATCTTGATTCGAAGAACATAGCGCACAGGTGGCGCCACTGACCACTACGAAGACACGAAACAATATGCATGTGAAAATGTCTGTGCTACTGAGCTGCTGGCTTGCTGGTATTACGTCTTGAAGGCTCATTTCCAGTCAGTTGTAGTCGGTCTCACAGGCGTCTACAATTACGCTATTGCGTTACTTTTGAAAGCCCGAATAGAGTTTGACAAAATTGTGAGAGAAAAGGAAAAACAGGAAAGGCTATCTGCTATATTTGAGATGTTTAAGCATGCTGTATGCTACATGATTTCTGAAAAAAAAAATATTATAATCTTGTTTATACGTACTATATAGCCGTGATTTGCTCTCCATTCCAATATAATCGTAGGCCTTGCATGCCGCGAAGGAGAAGAAAAGATAAACTGGAAATAAGTGGAGTGAGAGATACTTGCGAGCTTATGCCTAGAATGCCGATTTTCTCCGATGCTGAAGATATTCAGTAGCTGACCCATTGCTTGGTATACATAAACCGGCAACAACTTCTACGTCATTGGACGCAACCTCCTGCCCGCCGAAGACCTCCGCCCGCTGCGGCACGACTCATTTCCCCAAACTTTTTCCCGCCTCCCATCGCCGCAACCCCGCTGTTCGCAACAGCACCGCTACGTCGCCTCTTGAACTTCGCAGACTATTCCACCGTATTTACGCTTACACTAGCCGCTGTTGATCTTCCTTCGAAATCAGTGCTTCCTCAAATCTTTCGCCACCGCGCCTCCAAAGCCCAACCGTCGACTACTCTAGGCAACCAGCCCCGATAATTGCAAACTTCCCGGGGCTCCTTTTCCCGCGCAAAACACCATGGCCGAGTCTTTCTACGACGAGATCGAGATCGAGGACATGACGTTCGATGAGACGCTGCAGATCTACCACTACCCATGCCCCTGCGGCGACCGGTTCGAGATCGCGCTGGCCGACCTGCGCGATGGCGAGGACGTCGGCGTATGTCCGAGCTGCAGCTTGATGATCAAGGTGATATTTGATAAGGTGGCGTTTCTTCCCATTCTGCGGGAAATGAGCATGTTGAGGAAGCTTGGACTGACGGTATTGCGCTGTTAGGATGATCTGCCTGAGGAAAAGAAGGATGAGGGTGCGCAGCCTGTTGCTGTTGCCGCATGAAGCCTTCATTCTGCAAACAAAGAGCAAAATGATGAAAGACAATATTGAGGAACTCCGATGCTACGGCAATGTCGAACGGAAACATTGTGCGGATTCCGCTACGCCACTTTGGGCGGGAAACAGGAGTGCGGAGGAGGGGCAGCCTGAGCCAGGTCTCGATATCCTGGCCAAAAGCACTTTTCCGCGCTCCACTCGAACCGAGGACTCGATGCCGCTAGAGGAAATACACGAGCAAAGATGTCGTGAAAATAGTCGGAAGGGGCGTAATACGCATCCAGCTTATTAGAAGCAACGCTACAGAACATGACTCTGACGAACTCCGTTTCGTTATGACTGAGAGTTGAGAGGGATGTCTGAGAATGCAAGTGCTGTGGGCGGCCAATCTGGTTCCTCCTGCTGCCGCTTGGAGCTTAAATTGAGTTTGCAGGAGAATATAAAGCCAATATAGTGGCATAGAGCATCACCTTGGCCCATTCATTACTGTATTAGGGAGTGTAAAAGTTGTATGAAATTCGTTGGTACCTTGCCCTCCTTCCGAACACGATAATCTCCGCCATGACTCAAGCCGAGAGCCGAGCAAGGACAAGAAAATAGAGGGATTCCCATAGCTATGTGTACAGCCGGCCATCAATCCAAGTAACCATAAACTCCTTCATATGCACACACATTCTTCCGCCTTCTCATTTGCCTGTTCAGGGAACCTCACCGTCGACAGAAACATCGACAGCCAGCTCCTTCCGGAGTAGCTCCGTCAATGAGCTACCATCCCGCAGGTAAACCCAATCACCAACGCCACCATCTGCCTTCTGATGCATAGACTCTCCGGAGATGACCCAGTCGAAGCGCTTAGGTCCAGTGATAGGCGAAGAGAGCCAGATTTGCTTGTTCGGTGGTTGCTTGTTCAGGACGTAGGTGCCGACACCAGGTTTCTCAACAGTGAGAACGCCAGCCTGCGTGAATGATACAGATGTTAGCAAGATGCTTGATGGGGAAGATAAGGTTGATTGAGGTACAGATCTTTGGCGCAAACGAAGGTTTCCGGAGCTGGGGAGCGGAAGCGCTTCACGAAGGGGAAAAATTGAATCTTACCGAATATTCGACCTCTACCCCTTCACCTGCATCCTGCTTGTCTTCCAGTCTCTGAAGCAACACTTCGAGGTACGCGTCGGCATGCTCATGATACTGGGACAGGCTGATCTCGGTGGGTTGGGCGCCGGCGACAGAGTCGGAGGCCTCGCTCTCCTTCGGCGGCGGGTTCTCGGAGTCAGGCAGGATGCTGCGGGAGCGCGGGGAGTTGGAGATGGCGCGGCGGAAGCTGGTGCTGGCAATGATGGGCGAAATGCGCGTACGGAGGGCTGAGCGGGCGATCGAAGCTGCGGAGCTCGTGGTAGAGCTAGCGCGCAGGGCAGCGCGAACACAAGCACGGGAAGCACTTTGGCCAAGCATGATGGGCGCGTTGGAGGAGCGTATGGTCAATTGGGTTGTTGATGTAGGCTGAGGGGGAGGACGCGGGACAGCAGAGCTGCGGGCGAAGCGGAGAAAGCTGATTATAGGATGGATGCTTGTCCGTTTGGTGACGAAAGAAAGCTCGGGTGCTGCATCAGAGACACGGGCCACCTTTCCCCGCCATATGCACGCGCTGCCGGCATTCAGCACCCAGCACCCAGTCCACTTGCACTCCACTCCCGCGGCACGCGTCTGCCACAAAACCAAGGCACAACCCTTCCCGCCCAAAACACCTGCCCTGTGACTCGCTGGAGCTCGACTAAGCTCAAAGCCAAGCTCGTTTCTAAACGATCTGCCGCCCGCCTGAAGCGGGGTCCATCTGCCTGCACCACTCTTATTTTCGTTCCACCGAACATCACCGCCCGAAACCGCACCTAAGCCTACGCCTCGCCTGCCGACATGATCAACGCAGTATTGGTCTTCAACAACCATGGCCAACCGCGTCTGACCAAGTTCTACACCCAACTAGTACGCGCCACGGAAGCAACATACATCTGGCCAGCTCGCTGACACGCGAACGCCCGCAGGACACAGCCGTCCAGCAACGCCTTATCTCCGAGATCTTCACTTTGGTGTCTAACCGACCGAACTCGTCTTGTAACTTCCTCCCGTACGTGCTCTCCCTCCCTCCTACCTATCCCACCCCCATCCACGCCCGACCGTATCCACACGCGGCTAACCATCCTCCACTACGAAACAGTCTCCCACCCCTCCTCGCCTCCTCCTCCAACTCCCCCACCAACGGACCCTACGCCGACACCCCCTCCATCGTCACTTACCGCCACTACGCGACCCTGTACTTCATCATCATCTCCACCGCCACCGAGTCGCCGCTCGCCCTGCTGGACCTGATCCAGGTCTTCGTCGAGGCCCTCGACCGCCTATTCGAGAACGTGTGCGAGCTGGACCTGATCTTCAACTTCGAGACGCTGCACGCCACGCTGAGCGAGATGATCGTCGGAGGCGTCGTCGTCGAGACGGGGCTGGAGAGGGTCGTGCAGGGCGTCAAGGCGCAGGGCAGGGTCGCGAAGAGGCCCGGTGGGGAAGGTGGAGGGTTTGCCGCGTTCGGGAGGGGGGATGGGCTGTGGGCGGGGAGGTGAGGCGGAAAGGGTTTTGTGGGGATATTGGGTTGGTTGGGAGGGCTCGGGTATGTTATGGATCCTGGCCCAGGCCGGAATATTGGCCTCGTTGCTGAAGCAAAGGCCTGGTGGTGTGGCCCTGCCGCAAGTTGCCAGCTCGGTACGGATCAGGGAATAGCGGCTGTAAAAGATGCGATGGGCTTTCGATGCTGATTTGAGGATGCCCGCGGACCCAAAGGGGATCCGGTGTTATGTGGCCTGGCCGAAGACGGGGCGGTGTCGATATCGAGGTCATGATGAATCCTCATCCGCGTGATGAGCTGCACGTTTTGATACCACAATATAAATTAGAATATCGAGACCAATTTTAGAGTTAATGCAGGGTCCACGTTTTAGTGCACTTTCTCAAATGCTGTTGGATGGTGAAGACCTTGTTTTCGGTGGAATAATGCAAGATTACTTTCTCGTTGGTTTCGCTCTTTCACAGGATGAGTCGTCCTACGGGGAAACTGGCTATCGTCAGTATAGCTTTATGCCGCTGCTCATGATGTGTCTTCTGATCAGCATCAGTTTCCCGTAATATGGGTATTCAGTAGTCGATCATAGTATTATTTAGCATTTCGAGAATTCGGCAATAGAATCATTGGAAAGAAGCTAAGATGTAGTAAAGGTGAGCGAAGTTTAGTAGTCATGCTGATATGTGCTATAACCGAATCTGCTAAGGAGTATGAAACCGAGCGTGTAGTCGAGATTGAATTGTATCTCGAGGTGTACCGTGTTTTTACTCTTAAATTCTACTGTAAGTGACAACATCGTGTGGATTTTGGCGAAAAGACCGGTTGCTCATTGAAATATCGTTAGGTTATTGAACTACGGCATTAAAAGGCCGACCGTGCAACAGGGCAGTGCAAAAGGAGCTGTTGGCAGATGCATACTCCCTTGTGCTTTCTTGTGGTGAAGCAATGTGGCATAATGATGATGGGTCACAGTCTGTGACATCACTGGCTCAATTATGAAGGTCAACTGTATTATATTTATTTGCCAGTTATCCATTGCTTCGGATGTTGAGTTCCCAGAAAGCTATGATACGTGACTCACAATGACAGAAATGACAAAGATAAATTCGGCTGGTTGATTCTTTCCATAACGCGGTCACTGGAAAGGTTGGGGAGTATTCAAGAATTGAAAGCTAAGAATAAGTAAATAGTAAAATCGCTAATGTAGAGTATCCATGTATCGTTTGAAATACCTGGTTAATTCACTCATCATGGGGCTATGTGACGCAATAACCAGGCATGGAAATTGTCGTCTCTGCCTTCGTGGCGCTTTTGTATCTGACGGGCTATGGGCTTTACCTCTCTTTTTCCCCCTTCCCCCAAATGTCGCATTCGGCGGTACCAAATTTCCTTTGCTCTCGAGTGAAAAATCGAGATTGAACCCTTCAGCCGTGTTATGTTGACGATGGACAGGAGCCTACTACTGTTTCCTTAAAAAAAAAAAAAGAAGCTATTATTTTTTCTTATCACAATGACGCATGGGTCATAAATTTCTCGTTTGGGTGATCAAGAAGTGGAAGTGATGATTTTCATCGATTCTTAGCTCCGATCTTTTTTATCATCATTGCTACAGAGAGGCAACTACCTGGAGCATAAATATTTCGCTCATCGATGTACGCGATAGTCTTGGATGTAGAGAGCTATCTGATACCTCCCACAGAAACATGCAGAACGGGAGATCACCAGTAAATACTTGGTGCGCTAATTCACGGGTGCACTGTGAATGCTTAAAGCGTAGAAGAAAGGAATTATCGTGATCAAAGATGGGCATCGGGGATGGGTGTCTCCGGACACCGCTTTCTATCAGCCACATGCAGACGTGCTTTTGGATTTACATGGTATAATTAAACGACGGATGTTTTTGTGACATTGCATCAGCTCACGCTTCCCGCTCTCCCGCTTACGTACTCACACCTGATAGATACATGCACCTTCATCACCTTCATCACCTTCTTCTGACCTTTAAATATGCAAGAATGTCTATCGAACCTCAAACCCACCCTTGATCCCCCTCCCTTTTTCCTTTTTTCTTCCTTCAGCAAACCACTACAATTTTGTAGACAACTAAAGATTCTCTACTTCATCGGTCGCGGAGAAATCCAGATATTCGTAAGGCCTCTTCCTGTTCCTACCCATTTTCTTTCTGCGCTATTCAGAAGTGTCTTCAGTTGAAGGCGTTCATCATCACTAGGTAATCGTGGACGTCAATATCGATTCAACGTTGTTCTATTCTATACTCTTTTTCGTTGTCTGGATAACTTAATCTATGTTTCATAAAGCCTGCCTCTTGCACGTACCATCGAAGAGAAAGTGTAGGCTGGAAAGAGCAGTACGCCCAGTTCTTCGCATTCAGTCGATTTTCTCTATAGATTTCGCTAAAAGAGTCTAAGCATCTAGTAAATTAGGTAAGCAATAGTCGTCGTTGAATTTAATAAGGTAGTGGATGGGCCTTTTGGACACGTGAAGAAATCGAGACTGGAAGTTTTGTGCAGATGTCATTATCCATGAATTTCTGGTGTCACGAGCAAGTTTTCCTTCACCTAGTCTTTTTAAAATACCGATATCACCGACCTTCCTGATGCCTGAATCGAACTGACCCGCCGCGACCTCTCTTGCCCACCCAGATCCTTCGAATTACCAGCCAACAAAGCCCGACGCCGTCCCTCACCCTCCTTTACCTATTCGCCTAAAACACGACTCCCTGCGCACACTCATTAAAGAACCACAACAGTTTCTTAGTTCCCCGGCAATAAATTCACACACCTCGCTCTCAGTATCGCTAGCGTCAGGACCTTCAACACCATTTCTTTCTCCTTTTTGCCTGGGATGTCTCCGAGAAACCACTGCGTAGAGCCGTCTTCATAGTACAGCCGATTCAGATCGTCGCGAAAAGATTGCTCGACGCCGAATATGCTGGGCACGAGGATCACGGAAGCAGGCCGAGATAAAGTGGTAACAGTAGCCGAAGCGGCAGTGTGCTCCAGTTCTTAAATTTTGTGCCCCGGGGCTGAAGAGCACGCAGATGAGCTCGCCGATGGTCTCCTTGCGTTTGTGCCGTTGGAGGCGCTTCGAGAAGGCCTCGGTTGCGGCGGATCGGGCTTCTGGAGAGTAGCCGCACCGATTGGGGTGATCATTGTAGCGCTGTATGTGCGGACACATCACAATGTAGTTGATAGAGTCTTTTTTTTTTGAGAAAAAAAAAAAGAACCGAGCCGTCTTGAGGTTGATGGTTGAGCTCTGTATGACAACGTGAAGGCCTTGATACAGCTGTTTTGTGAACGTTTCATTATGTCGTCGGTTACCATTTCAACTGTTGGAGTCCAGCTGAAATATCTTCGCTTGGCCCAAGCGTCCTGACAAAGCCAATAATGATGAATATCGGCATGTCACAAATGGGTATCCAAATTGGCTACTGTCTTCTCCATAGTCCCGGCGCGTTTTGGTCATGACAGGATTCTTTCAATATGATGGCCTGGATTGAACATGATATGATGAAAGATTCGCTTCCATTAACATTGCGTGTAGTGGCGGATGCGGTAATGGTGTGTCACAAATTCAAATCGCATCCAGACCGCAGCATACTTAAGCACCGCTCACGGGCTCCGGGCGTGAGGAGAAGAGAATCTTGTGGCGGATAATGTCCATGATTTCCAATTCTTCTTGTCCATCCTCTTCGCTGGTTCCTGGTCTCCGGCGAATGATGGCGAGTGGCTTCGGTAGCTTCTTGACTTCGCCAGTCAAGCGTTGGTGCTTGCCAACGTACATGTGGACGCGCTTCATCCAGGCAGTGTCATCAGGCGGGTCACTAGGCGAGTAGAGAGGGAAGACAAGCCTGCCGATCGGCATGTGGGTGGATGGGTCTGCAGCATCGGGATCGGGAGCGTCGGCGGAAGAGTGAATGGTGCCTTGAAGTTCGAGGATGGCCAGGCCTGAGGGCGTTTGTAGCAATTGGGGTAGCGGATTGGTGACACCAGACGTTGTCGATGACGCCGTTGGCGGAGGATGTAGCGGCACAGTGGGCATTCTGGCGAGTTATAGGCTGCTGAGTCGCGGTTGTCTGTGGTGAGGAAAGAAAAGTACTCGGGTTGCTCGGGTGGACGCGTGCGACACGCGACGCGAATGCGAGATACGAGAAGAAGGCCCGAGCTCTGCCCGCCCAAGCCTCATCGTCACAGCCCTTGGCCTGTCTGCCACTCATCCCGATGATGCCCCGCTGCGACGCCTGAACAGCCTCTGGATCGTCAAGCACAGCCTGCACGAAAAGCACCCCGACGTGTTTCTCAGGCACTGGGATACAGAGGCGACGAGTCAACGAGGCCAAGGAAAGGCAAGCGAGCCCAAGAAACGAAGCTTCGTAAACAATCACCACTCGAGTCACTCAGGCACCCAGGGGAGTCAAGTCCGAGATGATCGAATGGCGAATGTAGATTTATCGGGTCTCTGCAAGGGACTTCGCCGCTAGCGTTCACAACCTGGCTGCCTTTCCCATGTAGAACGCGTGGTCGTAACCCGGCTTCGCATTCGGAACTCGTACTCACAGATGAATAAGAGGCTTAGCCTTCGCCTTTGCCCTATAGGGTACTCCACGGTGTCCGTGTCTACGCGAAACCGCTCCCCTTCTAGGAAAAGGCCTACCGTATCGCCAGTGGTCTAGGTTCTTGCCTGCAAGTACGCGCAATACTGATACTTGATTCCTCGCTGCAACGTGACGCACGAGTCGTCGGGCTCCTATTTTCATCTGTTGTATATCAGTCCCTCTTTCACCATTTCCCCCCGCAGGCGCCGATTCCCGCATTTTCGCCCCCGCAGACAGCCGCCAGAGGAACCAATCCGTCGCCATGTCCATTTCGAAATCTGCGATATACCCCAAATACGACCCTAGCGTCAGCGAGGTCTCCAACTTGCCTCACCATATGATCCGAAAGTATCCGAAGCCTTGCAGCCCGTCGTCCATGAATCCAGATACACCACCGACAACAATTGGCACGAAGCTCCCCAGGTCATCGTCCGCGACGAGCCGAAATATCTCACCGAAGATTCCACCTCCAATACCGTTAGCCCTATTTCACCAAGGACTCCGAGAACACCCGCGCCTACCTACCGAACTTATCCCATCAGCCGCGGGAGCGAGGATGGCATATCGCTGACTAGGGTACCTACCGTTGATTTCTCAACTGTCGATCTTGAGAAAAACAAGAAGACGAAGCATGCCGACGGAAAGAGGAGGATATGTGGATGCACCCGAACCGTCTTCTGGCTGTCACTCGCCTTGGGTGTTACCATATCTGTCGCTGCTTCTCTTGCGGGCGGCTTGATACCAATCAATCGCGACGACAACAATAAAACAACATGAATTGTATGTACGGGTGAAGTTCCTGCGCCTCAGCCCCCTGAATTCGTGCTGACAACCAGACACTGAGGCAGCAGTGCAGTGCCAGTTTCATTCTCTGTAACAGTCAGTGATTAAGATATCACCTCGGCAAGAGAACTGCTCCTTTGTTCTTGAAGGGGCTCAGGCAGAACGGCCCCTGGTGTTTGGAGTACTTGGGAACATGGAAAGGAAGATACCCGCTGGAACGGAGAGGTGCATGGGCTACGCTCGCTTTTGAGATGTGTTGCCTAAGTCTTAAAAATATATGTCAAGAGATGGATCTCAGTAAGAAATGTAGCCGAGGGCCGCCAAGGACTTTTGATCGGGGCTATGTTACAACAAAAATACTATGGGGAAACAATGTGGGTGAACATGATGGTAATTTGGATTAAGAATCGAATGTTAGTCTCCCACACGCGTGGACCACAAATGAGATCCATGTCCCTCTTTTCCCTACCACAAAGTTCAATAAATCATCCTACTATTAATTACTAAGATTGCTCCGCAGAGACTTTTTGAGGAATATAACTTATCCGGTACCCAGTTTCTCCATTGAAATCCACCGGAGCTCAATGCGACGCATCCGATCTTCACGAGCTTTGATGCTTGTCTTAGTGCCAAGTCCAAACTCGCCTGTTCAGATGCTTCACCCGTGACATTACGCTCAATGAGGTGCTGAGTGACTGCGTCCATTCACAATTCCTCCATACAGACCAAACCGTGTTTTATTTGTACTGTTGCAGCTTCGGGCATAAGGGCTTATACGGGAGCAGCATTCGTGCCAAATACCGAAATGGATGTGGCGTACTATCTTGGAGCAATTTCCTGCACCACCTGCTTCAAATTTGTCTAATGGCCGGGCGGGAGTTTCATACCAACTTTTGGATGGAAACACTAAACCGTGAGCTTCTTGTCGGGTTGCTGGTCTTCCCCGCAAGCAATAAGCTCGTGCGATACCCCGATTGAATCCAACAACAATATACCTTCTCCACCTGGAGTTGTTTCGTTGTTTATCTCAGCATCCTTGCGCTAGTGCGACTACTTCTTCCGTCCCGTCTTTGTGATGACATATTCGTAGACTGTCATCATTCGCACAGTTCGACCAATGCCACATAACGATTCTGTCGATACTCGTTCCAGCTGATAATCAAGCATGTGAAGGGAGCGAGCTCATTTCTCACGAGAACATGATTCAAAGAACACCCATATCAAGCCAAATACTTTCAAGCCTCACTCTCTCAACCCGACCATTCTCTCACTTATCTCCCATAACCTCGCCTCCGTCTCCACATCCCCCTTCGCCCACGGCGCGTACGTGACGTCCCTCCTCTCCCACGCACCATCCGGGCCCCTCACCGCCGGCGCGCCCTCCCCACAGTCCTCACAATACAGCCCGCCCTTCCCCTCCAACACCCTCGCCGTCGCGCACCACACCGTCGTCGCCGCGCCCTGCTCCGCGCTCTTGAAATGCTGCCGCCACGCCTCGTACCGCGCCCTCTCCTCCTCGCTCAGGTTCCCGAACAGCCCGGTGAATATCCCGCCCGGATTGACGCTGAACGCGCGCACGGGATGCTCCGGGTCGGACCCGTACAGCCGATCGAGGTGGTTCGCGTGCAGCACGTTGGCCGTCTTGGCCGCGCCGTACGCCTTCCACGGGTCGTAGCCGCGGCGCGCCCAGGCCAGGTCGGCCAGGTCGATCTGGCCGGCGGCGTGCGCCTTGTGGCCGGCGGAGGAGAGGTTGACGACGCGGCTGGCGCGGGCGGGCGTGGCGGCCGCGGCGAGGGCCGGCAGCAGCAGCGAGGCGAGCAGGAAGTGGCCCAGGTGGTTGGTGCCGAGCTGGCTCTCGAAGCCGTCGGCCGTCAGGGCGTGCCGCGGCGCCGCCATGATGCCCGCGTTGTTGATGAGGACGTGCAGGCGCGGCGATTGCGCCCGGAACGACGCCGCCGCGGCGCGCACCGAGGCGAGCGAGTCGAGCGAGAGCTCGATGGGGATGATGGCGCCGCGGCCCGGCGAGGTGGAGAGGATGGACGCTTTCGCGGCCGCGCCTTTGGCGGCGCTGCGCACGCCGAGGTAGAGCGTTGCGCCTGTGGCGTGGAGCGCGCGGGCGGTCTCGAGCCCGATGCCTTGGTTGGCGCCGGTGATGAAGATGGTTTTGTCGGCCCATTTGCCTATTAGGTCTTCGTCTTGAATGATTCTCAGCGCGGTTGGTCTTTGGTCTCCGGGGCCGTTGAGAGTGGTATGCAGCTCTGCATACGGAGTGATGCGTTCGGACATGCTGCCAATACTGGATGCTGGAGAAATTCGAGCGCGATACTGGGGGAAATATGAAATAGAATGCTCTGAACGTACTCCGCTCTTGGTCAAATGTTCCCCGGACATCCCCTCAGATTTTATATATGTGGTCATTCAAAGGTTTTAGCGGGAATAAGCGGAGATAAGCTCCAATTCACAGTCGTTGCATAATAAGCGCTTACACTAAGCGGTCGTAAGTTCCCTTGAATATGCACATTGCTGTAAATTTAGCATTATTTGTGCGGCTGACAGATCAGGTACGAGTGCACAGCGGATATTGGACAAAATAACGGACGAATTTGGCATTGTTTGGCAGTCTACCACCTCCGCCTCTACATACTCGCTAAGTGAGATGCTCCCGCGAGCGAGCTCGTTCCAACGTGTAGTCAAGTCTCGCACTCCTTAGTTCGCTCGAATGTTAGCCACCTTTTTCTGAATGCGACTGGAATGATAGTGTGGATGGAATGCGGTGCGGGCATTTGCAAGCGACACAAGACACTTCAAAGTCTATCTCGATCCTTAGCCGTGTATGCCTCGACCTCAATATCAATCTTCATCTGTGGGAAGGCTAAAGCCGGAATCGCAATCGCGGTCTAGATGAGTCTATAGCTAGGGATTCTCTTCTTCAAAATCTCCGCCTCCTTTTCATATGAAAAGCCGATATCGACTACGTGATAGCTCCGAACACTATACACGTCCTCCATCCCCGCAGTCCAGCAGCCTGAAGTACCGATTGACATTCTCAAACGCAAGCTCCACTTCACGGGGGACATAGTTCGCGTCAAGGGTGCCGGTTCTGTCCCAGCCACCTTGACCAGAGCACTTGGCAATATCGCCGAGGACGACGGCTTGAGAGTAGTGGCAGAGGTCGCTGCGCTTTTGACCAGTACCTTCTTCGTTGAATCAGTGGAGAAAAGACATGGCCCGATGCGAAACTTGGATTCTCTGGGGATAATCAGAATGTAAGAGTTGAAAATTTCATGAACAGCTCTAAGAGTACTTACCTTAACTTAGCGTATGCGCGGCTCGTTAGTTGAGGCTGCGTCGTGGTTGGAAAATGGTTGTGGTTAGGTGCTATCCTGGTGCCTTTATATAGACAAGTTTGACCTTTTGCCCTAAAGCTTGGAGATAGCTTATAAACATTCAAGTGGTGACTAACCTAGGCTGGGCTTCTCTCCAATTCGGCACCAAAGCCGGCTTTGTCGGCAATTTTATATGCTTGAATGTTATTCCCCTCCACACACTAACGAATTCCCATAACGAATAATCAAGACGTAAGCCGTCTATGACCTAGGCTTAGACATCTACACACGTGCGTCCTAGATGTCCTCTTCTATGTACAGATTCGCTGTAGCCAGCCCTATTGAAACTATTTCAGCAGTAGATAGGTCTATTACGTAGCCAAGGTAATGTCTATCCTTATCTGATCCTCCTACTTACTGTAATATTATGTGTTCCGTCATAAAATGGCCTTCGATCCTTAGGTTAAAGGGACCATTCAAGCCTGTCCATTGAACCACTTCACTAGCCATGTTCGGTCCGCTTTCCACGCTCTGTTTATCAAAACCCACGATATTTAAAGAACGCGGATCTCATTAGCGCGCTGATACCGCCACCAACAACTTTTCTTGCCATCTGCGCGGCCAATCACTCCTTCCGCACCTGTGATTCCGTCCTCACAATCGCCACAGAAAAGGCATCCTGGAACAGAGGCTCCGGAGGAGACGCTGCTGAGTTCATAGACTGTCATTCAGATGCAGTCCTCGAGTTCCACAGGCGAGATGAACAAGGAAGATGCAGATGTAGTGCATTATCTAAAAATTAACGGGGGAAGATTGTAAGTAATATTATGGATCGTGAGGAGGCAGAAGGCAATCCGCTTCACTCCTCGATAACCTTCGATGCGAACCCATTCGTGCCAGTCTTCGGTACTGTCGCCTGCCAAGCTGGGGTCATTACTCTGCTGGAGAACGCTATGACTGTAGCACTATCACTGTCCTCTGGGCAGGGGCCAGTCTGGTCCGATGAATCCAATTTTGTGCTAAGCAAGACTAATACATTCCAATCGAATCAAATCCATAAGATCTACAAACGTCGTAAAGCCTTGGACTGGATCAGAAGTAGTCTCAAGGAATGTCATTTCCGGATCTTGGTCATTCTGTAGGTGTAAGCTATCTGTTGCTCGCTCCATACGCCTACATGGCTGCCAACCGGTTGAACTCCAGATGAGAGTCTGTTCTTCATTAGCGGCGGAGAGCTCACCAGTCGTGTTTTGCATTAAACTGGGTGAATTCGGGAAGTGATCTCTCGTTGGGACTAGAGCATGTGATTTTGTTTCGGCGTGTAGCTCCCAATCCGCGTGGTTGGATGGAAGTGCGAGTGAGGTTGTCACGCCGGCGGAGGCGACAGAGGTTGAATTGGGGTTCTCTTGATGAGTTGGAATCGACGCAGAAGTGCTCCTGTCTCCCCTTCGCCGAACGGTCGACGAAGTGCCCGACTGCTCTCGTGATCCAGTGTCATGGGCGAAGTTGAGAGGTTGCAGATAACGACGTGGAGATGGGGCTTTGCCTGCGGAGAAAATGTGGAGAAAATGAGGAGAAGCTCAAGCGGGAATGCCGACCGAGCGAGAATTAGTTGGAGTGCATCCCTGTACTTGACCAGGTTCTCATTCCGTTAGGTACTCTTGAAAGAGGCAGCTCAGCCGAACAAGAGAGGTCTGTTACAAAGCTTGAAAAACGAATAGGCTTCTTTTAAAAAGAAAAAAGTTACGTGTAATTGGCAGGTTATTGATGTGTCGTAGCGAACTGAGATTGGATATTGTATGATAGTCACGTGTCGTGCTCGACGTTTGAAGCTTACCTAATCACCACCCTCGAGTCATCATTGTCGGTTGGGTTGTGAAATCCTAATGTACGCTAGCCCGAACCGAGGGTCTAGCGGAGGACGATAATAGTTGCGCACGTCAGCGGGCGTTCGCGCGTCTGACTGACACAACAGACTGCTCCAGACTCTACCTCATCACCACTCACCAACAACGTTCCTGCTCACTCCGCCAGATCCTGTTGCTATGCTGGGTCGACTTGCAGGCCCTGACCGTGGCAGCCTGGGGACTCTGTCCGGTGATCACGACAATGGCGTAACCCTGCAGTTCCACCGCCGGAGACGCCGCTGCTGCGCGAGCACCCATTGCCCGCCGCGTCTGCAGCCCGCCGCATGCCGATGGTAGATGCGTTCTTGGTCTTTGTTTCAGAAGTTGCGCCCTTCGGGGCGTTTGCCCTCCCGTGAAGGGCGATGCCGCGCCGCCCCTCGCGAGCCCTCGGCTACTAGCCAGAAGAGCGAGCAGCTCGCATGCAGACGCTGAGCCCTAGTGGCCGAATCTTCTGGCCATCTTAATTCTCCTCCACTCTTGGAACGAAGCATTGGATCCAAGCTAAGGAGAGGGAGACTTCTGACACAGTCCCTGGTGTCTGCAGAGCCTCATCGTTGACCGGAAGTCCCGCTTACCCCGATCATGTGCTGGAGAAGGAACAGCAGATGATCATGACTTTCGTTTCACCTCCTTGTTGCTGCATCGCCTATCATGACCGTTTCTCACGTGTGCAGATGATTGCGATCCAGAACAGCTTCTGATGGGGGTTTAAAGAGGGTTGTTGCGAAGAGCACGGGGTACGCGATATTTGAATGCTGGCTGACCGTCAAGTATCCGCGCGGCTACGGAAGTACGGCCTGAGCAACAGCCGCTGAACGCATGGACCGGTCCAGACCCCCACTGCTAAGCTTTACTGCTTAATGCTCCCCTTACCGATCTGTCATTAGCTTGGGGCGTTTCTGTGGTGTACTATTCCACGTATGAAACGCAAAGCCTTCTTTCAGCAGACAGGGGATGCGATATGCACGATCCTTTTGGAAACACCCACTGAACGCCCTTCGACACTACGCACACGTGTCGATCAAGGAAGCAGCTGCAACAGCCCATCATGCCAAGATACATCTTTCCCTGTCGCGATGGGTGCCTGTTCTCCGGCGTCCTCATCTGCTCCATGTGCCTGGCTGGCTTGCTGCCCACAAACAATTGTGGGCGTATCATGAGGCTAATCAGTATATATCAGCAGCGTCCACACCGGAATCAAGTGTGGAAACCTACCTCGCTGTAACTTTTATCTACATCTAACAGTTTCACATTCACTCTCACTCAGCCGGTCTTCGGGCCAGTATTCTCAACATGCCGCACCGCACCTACCAGCCTTCTCAAAATGTAGGTGGTGCGAGACCAACCTACTGATGGTAGGCCATGAGCTAATACCAAGACGTTTTTCAGCACGGCCAGTACTCCACTCATCCACCGAAGCAATCCGGAGCATACCAGCACGACCATCAGCCTACTCCCCTAGGTACTGGGAACTCAGCACGCAACGACAAAGCCCGTGGGCACAATTCATCTGCTGTGCACGATTGGTTGAACCAGTCCTCACGGAACGATCCGTGGAGTGTGTACAACAAACGCACATAGTGAACAGCTGGACGACGAGATTGCTTATGGGGAAGCTTCAAAGTGCGCTGACTGGCTACGGCTTCTGCGCCTTGCATGATACTACTGCTACCATTGCTCTGTCGCAGACCTCGCGGGTATATGCCAGGACGAGGAATGGCCGAGAAACAGACACGGATAGCAGCTGAGCGATCAGAGTCAACTCCAGGCAACACCGGCCGTTTGCAAGGGGCGCAGAGCGTGCTGCGGGATCGAGACCACCGGAGGCTCCAGAGCTAGCTGAGCTTTGAAATGTCATTGCTTTTTCTGGCCTGTTGAAGGCCTTGGCACTTTGATCAAACCCTCATTCACCCGAGATTCTAATGCTAGTGGTGATTCCGTGCTAACATGAACAGACATACCAGTGGGTGTTTGGACTGGCCCAGTCGCTGTCGGGTGTTCAATGTCCAGACCGATGACGGGCAAGGCAGCGCTTAGCAAAGAAGGCGGAAATCAAGCACGGACGAAGGCGACCCCGTGACTTAAGCCTGCCTCGGCCTCCAATGGTGCTCTCCTACTTAGTTCCAGCCCTTGCGTGGGCTCAATAACAACCCGGTGCGATGCAAGGCGAAGCGGGGCCGTAACACGGCGCGGGCGTCCGGGACGGATCGCAGCGCATTCCTGTCTTATCAGTGCAAAGCACATGGCCACGAGCAGCACGCAAGAGCTCTCGTCCATCCCTCCACTTCGACAGGAGCCCGCGTGTAGCCCTAGCCGCACTGCGTCATCGATCAAGGCCTCGTTAACACCGCGCCACACCAACAGACTGGCACGCAGGTCTCATGCGAGTCCTGTTCCCATGTTTTTGTGCTCATAGTCAACACATTTCCTGCATAATTTTATGCACAGTGATGACCCAGCGACAAGCGAGCCAGTTGCGTCGACGAGAATACGCCTCTACGGCCAACCAGCCGCAATGGCCCCCACGCCCCGCATGTGAGGGTGTGCTCGCTCCGTCTTTCCTGATTGACGGGTAGATGAGCAGACGGACCGGCGGACGGGCGTCAAGTGGTTGCTGGTGTATGAGCTATGAATAGGTTCATCGATGGAGCAGTCGACAGCGTCCGTGTATAACATAGCCGTCTCCCGGTCGACTGCGTCCTCGTCGTTCCGTCGCCGACCGTCCCTCTCGCATCGATTACCGCAGCCCCTCTACCGGCATCACCGACCGGTCTGTCCGTCCATTTCCCTAGCTGAGGTGCATCGCAGAGATATTGTGAGCAAATTGACTCTAAGAAGCAATTGCATACTGACTAGAAGACCGCAAAGCATCACGCACCAGTTCGCAAGCATGCCGACGACAGGCTTGCCCCGCAACGTCCGTTTCCCCGATTGAAAATGGACTGTCATGTCGGTCGCTGCGCTCGCTACGGAGCGTGTCACCTGCGGTGTGGCCTCTCGTGGCCAGGTGCCAGCCTGATCCGCGAGGCCGACTTGAGGCCTGTCAGCGCCGACCTCCAGGCAGCATCCTCACTCAACAACCCCCGAGCACACCGGAGGCAGTGCAGTTTGCCACCTCCGCGCCCCCAGAACCAGGCAACTGAGGGAAACATGTCGGAAAACCGGTTTCCAGATGCGCCGTTTAAGTCCCGCGATGGCTCGGCACGCCCAGCTTGGTGTTCCCAATCCATTCTGCGCCCGCCGCGCACAGCTTGTGCCTCCCCTGCCGATTGGGCCACGCCCGCCATCCCGCCGTCCTGAGGGACTGCCTACCTTCGCCGAAGGGCGTCTGAACCCTCCACACCGGCCACACCGTGCAGCACCCGTGCCGTCCTCGCCCTTTGATTCTCGCTCCTCGCCTCCGTTAAGACGTCCCGCCGCCGTCCTTCCACCAGTGGATTGACCCTGCTCACCGGCACCGATGGCTTGACGCAACTGGCCTCCGGACGCCGTCATAAATCTCCATCTTCCGTTCGTTTCCAAACTACTTTCTCTCACTTCATCCCAAGATCATCTCCCGTCAAAATACTGATCCACGCCGCCTCCGTCGAACAGTATGCACCAAAAATCTACCACCACCAAAAATTTCTACGTACAGTTGGTGCGGCCTTCCCCACATCCATGAAATTCGCTGACGGCTTGGGCTGACCCCAGTCTCAGTCTTATTGATCGCAGCCGACATTGCGATTGTGACTGTCGCGCCGTACGCCATCAACATTCGCTTGTCGACCTTCACGGAAAAGGACACCAAGAATATCAAGGCTCAGTCTCGACCCCCCGGCCTCTGTCCCGGGACTCGGTCTCGGAAAACACCTACGCTCAGTCCTTGTTCACACCGACCTCTCCAACCATTCTCGCGTCTCCAACTTCCGTTTTCTCGACAGAGAAGGAAATTCTTTACACCGAGGATCTTTCTACCAGCAACCGTTCGAATCCAAAATTGCTACCGCATTATTCATCCTTACTTCCCAAATCTTCTGCAGAAGATCAGCCCGTGCAGTGTGATATCATTCCTGGCCTTCAGCGTTCATCATCAGCGAGGTCATTCAGTCGAGACTGTCGAAAGCTATTTCGCAAGGTCAGACAGAAGATGCACGTTCAAACATTGTTTCCCGGTCGTCTTGGTCGTGGCCGCAAGGCTATAGTCAACTGCCCCACCGAGACTGCCGAGCTTGACAGCTCGCTCATGTGTGAGATGCCAGTCCCGCGAGTTGCCGAACTGGAATCTCCGATTGAAATTAGACAGCCTGACCATGGTTCCCAGACGGGCTATGCCTACGATCATACTATGACGAATCTGAATGCCTTGGGTTCCTGGTCCGAGATCCCTGAATTGCCCGCTGATTTTGCCATAACTCCTGCTACATCGCACGATCAGTTTGAGCTCAGTCCGATGACAGCGAAAGACCGCCTTGACTATCCAGGCTTTTGTCTGGGTGGAGCGAACGATTTCCCTACCTCGGTCATCCCGGACGCCTTTGAACTTTTTTCGCCTTTGAGTGAAGAGCTCATACAGGAATGCGCTGGAGGAACCCGGCTGCGAAATCCAGGTTTCGCACAATTGGCAGCAGTTCCAGAATCGGCTGGAGCTGAGGAACATTCTTACCCTCAGCCATCCTACCAGACATCGTTCGGCCAGAAACCTAAGCAGAGGAGCCCCAGACTGCCCAACCTCACATTACAAACCGCGGGAATACAGGGTAAATTCCTGTCTCCTCAATCCTCCCGGCGACCGTCTATTCCAGGAAATGTGTGCGCAACTACTCCAAGCCAGTACTCGAGCGCAACGACATCCAGTCGCACACATTCGTCATGGAGTTGGACCCCGGCTTCATCTACGTCCTGGCCCTCCAACCCATCCAGTGGGCTGCCGTCATCAAACCAAAATCTCTGCTTCACAAATGCAACCTGGTCTGCCGGGTACTCCGTGCCCCGCGATGCCCATAATACTCTCTTCTCGCCTGATGTCGCCCGCCATCCAACAACAGCCGTAATCTCAACGCCATTGTTCGGGGAACTGCCATCCTACGCTTCCTTCTTCTCCGCCCACTCCACGGCCAAACCTTACCCATCGCCAACAAATAACAACAAAAACAGCAACAACAATGAGGATCTCTTCTACTTCGACCCCTCTCCATCCGTCCCAACAACCTCATCAAGTCCAGCCTTCCCCATAATTCAACATCCGCCTCACCCTTCCGCCCCGCCGCCTCCAAACTCGCAACCACCACAGCCGCAGCCGCAACCATCACAACCTTCCCCCCACCAACCACGCCCCCACACACCTCCAACCGAACCCCAACCACCACCGGCGGCGGCAGCAAAGGATGTCTGCGAGCGCTGCGGCCTACACTTCAAGAGCAACCCGCGCGACCTAGCCCGTAACAAGCGACGACATCTCGAAATATCCTGCCGCTTCCGCGAGCGCGAGGCCGAGCGCATCGCGTGCTCGAGTCCGGGATGCGGGAAGACGTTTGCGCGCGACTGTGCACGGCGGATCCACGAGCGGAACAAGCATGGGATGGAGATGGTCGTCGGGACGGGGAGGAGGGGGAGGGTCGTCAGGAGGGTGAGGAGTGTGGGTTGATCTGGGGGATTGGAGTGGACGCGGAGGAGTTGTCGTTCTTGTGGGTATTTCTTTTCTCAGACAGGCAGGCTGTTTGGAGTTTGGAAAGGGCGCTGGGTAATGGCGCTGCGGTGAGCACTGAGGAGCTGCTACAGTTCTGCGCGAAGGCTGCGCGAAACTGCAATCTCTGCTTTGGGATTCATAACATCCCTTCTGTACATTGTTTTTCAGCTATATACCCTACAGGCCGTAAGGGCCGTGGCTTCTGTACATACGAAATAATGTTCCATCTTCGCATTCACTCACAGGGCCCGTGCATTCCCAACCATGTCAAGCTAAACGCAACCTCTCTTGCTTCTTCCATCCGTCCTTTTACATACGTTTATCTTACCTATCTGCTATTTTGTTCGCCAGGTGATCGCTCGAGCCGTCCCGCCTTTCGAAAACAATCAGCCCCCACCTCCACGTCGCTCGTTCCCCCAACCCAAATAGCTCTCCCGCGCCACGAACGCCACTGCGCGCTGAAGCCTTCCCCCATGGCGCAGCGTTTTTCCCAACACGAGAAAAAAAAAGCAATTATCGGGACGTCGGAGTGTGCCTTTCTGCCTGGAGAACGGATCCTGAGATTACAGCTCGGAATGTTTGTGGCTGTGGTGGGATGACTCGGGTTCTGTGGAGTCACACACTTCCAAGCGCATCCCGGACAAGCAAGCGTGCGGTGGAGAGATTCGGTTGAACGGCCAGTGACGGCGCTTCGCTTCCGTGGGGGCTGTGAGACCTTTCGTTGGCTTGCTGCGTGGCGCGGGTACCAGCCGTTACCATCTGCCCGGTCTGTTGTGAGTTCATGCCTGGGTCTGATTGAAGGCTGTATTGATCTTCCCGGGCGGACAGTACCGAGGCGCTCCTCTGCGGGTTACTTGACGGCTTGGGGTTTCTTGGCTTCAAGTTTGTCCAGACCAACACTGGGTGTGTATGATGAAGAACAGGGCCTAGTACTTTCCAGTGAAAGAAACTTTGGCAATTGGTCAGCGACGAGTCCATGCGCAAAGTTCCTGTGCCATTTTCTGCTCCAGCCACCTTCCGCTTTTGAGAGCTATTAGCCCGGTAGAACATTGAGCTCGTCTCGGTAACAACTTACGTTTGGCGTAGCCTAAAAGTCGTATTGTATCTTCAATGGTAATGACGGCTTGGCCGTAGCCAAGTATCCTTAGAAGTAGCCTGAAAGCAGCTGTAAGCGTCTGGCATAGACATGTGGCCGTGAAGTCTATGAGGTTTATCTGCGGAATGGCAATGTCGAGATGCCTTTCGTACTTGCGCAATGATCAGCGTATACACATCAACTATTGGGGCTTCGGAAGGGATAGTAACGAAAAGAATTTGAAGAAGCAGAACAAATGAGCCGTTTTTAGAATATGAAACCATGGCCGACGACCAGATAAGAGCTCCGAGTGGCATCCGAAAGTTCTGATTAGTCAACTGCATGTCTTCACGCGATCCGTCACTCCACTAGATATAATAGGCTTATTTGACTGAAAAGTTATGATGCTGGACTGTTTGCGGTGCAGGCTTAGAAACTCCCATACTGTCTAACAGATCGGTGGACCGGATATGGGAAATGGGACTGGCTCTCCTATGGTTGCATCACCCCGGAAGACTACGTATGTAGAATTTCTAGGGAAAACACATCTGAGCCACTCCGATACTTTATTGGCGGCCCCTGCCATTCGGAATGGACCGTTCAGGATGCTGGTTGTGCAAAACGAGCCTTTTTTTTGGGGCGAATATGTTCCGCCGAGTCCGTCCACATGAATCCTGCAGCTGAAGACCGCATTGATCCTTCCATTGGCTGTAGACTCATCCACATAATTCAGTTTATCACGGGAACCCTTGCTGATTGTATGAGTGAGCATATTATCATGCACACACCGATGTCTGGCTTCTAGAGCTGTAAAGGCGATAAACAGATTCAAGACAAGGAAATGGGCCCAATTGACAGGATCGAAGGAAGAATCAAAGAGCTAATGAGACAGTAAGACACTGCGCAGGCGGTGAAGCCCGTGACTAGTAGTCGCTGGAGAGTGGAGACAGACTGCAGTGGAGTTTGCGCTGTAGACTAAGCTTTCTTGGCTTTCTAGAAGGCAGTGTCCGACTGCCACTGAATAACGCACTAAGGCTAACCGATGGTCTGACCGGATCGATATGGTCCGGAGGATCCGTGTTAGTGTGAAATATCCTAAAGAAGGGTTGGATGAATATAACGTGGTGACGTAGTGCGCGAGTCAAAATACGATGGTCAATTGTGGTAAACTTCGCTAAACGAGAATTAGTAGCCAATATTTCCCTCTCTTTTCCTAGAGCTTACGAGAACAGTACTCATTCTTGCTGAACACGACTGCCATACCTTACTGTCTTCGTATTGCTCTGGTCCTGTGACAAGATATATATATTTGGAATCATAGGAATATATATAGGCGGATTTGACGACCAGGTCGGTGTTGAAAGCAGTAGCACTCTGCGATTCTCCACATCCCGCTCAAGCAAGTTCCCAACGCCTTCAACTCTTCCCATAACAAACATGCATTTCTCCTCTTTATTTGCTTTGCCCCTTGTCCTCACCGCTGTGGACGTTGCAAAGGCGTCTCCAGTTGAACAGCTGCAAGTACAGAACTTCTATTACAAAGTTGTTCCGACCGGTGTCTACGTCAACTACGTCACATTTTCCGCTTCTGTCTCAGATATCAATACTCAATGTACCCGGGATGGCTCTCTTCTGGAAGATGTTTGGTACTCCTGCGACGACTCCCGCTTGCAATTCCGCCTTGATAAGAGTGTTGGGTTCCTTTACATCAAGGGCCGGGTTGACGGGTGAGTTCACGGACTCTGGCTCCCGCTTTCCCCTGCTCATATCTGCTTGATCATTAAAGGCCAATGTGGCGATGGTAATCTTGTTGCTAACACGTCATCTATCCTGCAGGTGGTGCCTCAGTGGCGACAGCTCTTTCAGCCCGAGTGGTGACGGAGATGGTTGGAGTGTTCCCAGCATTTGGATCCAGCTATCCGACCAGGAAGACTATTGCTGAATGCCGTTCATCACACCTATCCGCTGTGCTGACCCGAGTTCATTGCCGCTCCTTGGCTTCATCACTAAGACTAACTATGAGGCATCACTCTTTTTCCTCAAACCACACAATATGATTTCAATCCTGCCGTTTCCGTACCGTGAATCAATGGTGACTGCCGTTTCTTGCAGTGAGGCTGCGAAGTTGAACTGGGTGCTGTTTTTCTCAAGCACCGAATAATTGGACGTGTTTTCGACATGCGTGAATTGAGGAATGTAGCGAAGTTGGGTGTTGGAAAAGTCACTCTCGACTAGAATTGATCTGAGTATATGCGGACCAAATCGCTCACATGTATCTGCTCATACGTCTCGCCAAAACTAAGTATATGACGTGTTAACTTCTACACTACTCTCACACGAAGCCTGATACTAGACGTCAGCCAATTTAGAAGAGTTTAGAGAGCGCTTACTTATGTTACATACAAACTTCCTACCTACGGCTCCCTCAGCCCAACGATTCTTTACATCTTATGCTTCCAATCCAAACCATTCCTCGCCACTCTTGCCGCAATCAACGTCAACGTCCCACCCATCAGCGCCGCGCCGCCGAAAACCTGTGCATACAGATACCCACCATCACGCCGCTGTATCAGCGCCCCGGCAATGGGTGGGCCCGTCAAACACGCAATCGACACCACAGAGAAGCACATCCCCGTGCGCACCCCCATCTTCTTCAAGTCCGTCGTCAAGCTGGCGCAAGCCGCGGGAAAGAGGCTCTGTATGCCCCCGGCAAACGCGCCGTAGATGACGCAGAACACGTACAGCGCGCCCAGGCTCCGCACCGCCGCCCAGCAGAAGAACAGCACGCCGGCGGCGAAGACGGCGGGGACGAGCGTGTTCACCGGGCCCAGCACGTCGGCCACCAGGTTGCAGGCGATGCGCGCGGGCACGCCGACGGCGTTCATGACGAGCAGCAGCGTCAGCGCGGTCGCCGTCGGCAGGCGCAGCGCGTCGCGCGCGAAGGAGCCGACGTAGAAGTAGGCGAAGAAGACGGCCCACAGGCTGAGGAACATGCCCGCGCAGAAGAGCGCGTACGCCGGCTCGCGGAAGGCGTGCCACTCGACGAGCGGGCCGGCGCGGCGCGGCGGCAGGCGCGCGCGCGCGACGGCGAGGAAGAGCGAGGCGTTGAGGAGGATCACGAAGGCCATCGTGCGCACCGTCCAGCCGAAGCCGACGCGCGGGAGGAGCTGGCGCGCGATCAGGGGGAAGACGATGCCGCCGGTCGCGCCGCCCGAGGCCGCGATGCCGATGGCGAGCGAGCGGCGGGTGGTGAAGTAGGTCGCGACGAGCGCGATGGTCGGGCAGAAGACGAGCCCGTCGCCGAGGCCTTTGCAGATGCCCTGCGCGAGGAAGAGCTGCCAGTATCGGGTCGCGGCGCTGGTGGTGAAGACGCCCAGGACTTGCAGGCTGAAGCCGAGGGCTACGACCGGGCGGAAGTAGCCGCCGTCGAGGGCGCGGCCGGAGAAGGTGCCGATGAAGTAGATGAGCAGGATCTGGACGGAGCCGATCCAGCTGATGGCCGAGGGCGTCACGGAGAAGGTGGTTTCGTAGTAGGATTGGAAGAGGCCGAAGGAGCTGATGTAGCCCCAGCAGTTGAATATCACCAGGTGCGCGGCCGCTGCTTGCGACCAGGCTTTGAAGCCGCCATTGGGGGCGGGAGGTGGGATGATTGAGGGAACGTTGCTGGGGGTCGGGTTGAGGACGACGTCTTGGTTTTGCTTATCTTGATCTTTGCTAAAGGATTGATGCTGTGGCTTTCCAGCCTCCACACATGTTGTTGACATGGAAAGGGAGGCAGTGGCAGTAGGAAAAGAAACAACAGGCTCGTGACTTGCAGGTGTGGTGGTTGGATCTTATCACATATCCATCAATTGGTGGTAGAGCGCAATGGAAGATTGACAGAGGAGATCTTGAAAACCATCGACTCAAAGCTTGGAAGAATAAGATCGCTGGAACAGAGAACATATACAAAAGCTGAGGTATGAGGTTATGCAATCCTGCAACGACCCCGCGCCCCTGCGGAGATCGGCTATCGAATTGACCAATCAGCTGCATCCGGGAATAATGCAGGTGTCGAGAAGTGGCGAAACACGGAATATCTGCTGCCGACTTCGGCCCAGTCCGTTTTCAAGACAGTGAGAAAATGTACCAGTTGACTTTCTGGGGGTTTAAGCGGTTCAAAACCATTGAGGTGCCTTCATTTGCATCAAGAGATTAGCCAAGGCTATCCTGGGCTTTTCTCGCTTCTTGCAGAATGAACAGGGACACATTTCAGTAATGATTCCTAATATGCCAGAACAGATTTGGGATAATCCAACAGTATTACGGCGCCGGGCTATCATTCAAAACCAAAATACGTAAAGACTGAAAAGTTATACATAGTAACGTAAATTCGTAAGTGATGAGGTCATTCTAGCCACTACACAAGGAGAGCTGTTTTCCAAGGAAGCCTCTCTGTCGAATTTGCTTCAATTTTGGAAGAAAAGGCTCCTAAAAGGTTCAAGTAGTCCCAGCTGCTTCCAAGTGATCGTGGGCCTCTCAGGCCATGCAAGTAGCACTCCCCGACCAACTGAAACTCTCCGTCGGCCTTCGATCCTGTCGGTCTCAAAACAAATGGGACACAAGAACCGTAAATTAGGCAAATGATGTCGGTCAACCTGCTGCCGAACGGACTGAGAGTGAATGAACTTTTTGTTTTGCCGAGTTTCCGCCCATAACTAAATCCGCGTACAGATTCAAGATTGACGCCATAGTCAGTTTCTCCCAAGCTCTGCTGCATGTCCTCCCAGAATATATCTGGACTCACAGTGCGTATGCATCGAGAGATCTTCTCCTGATTTGCGTTGAGAAGATCTGGGTAAACATCGGGTTGTTTATCTTCAGCCTGTTGAGGACTGAAGGTCTCAACTTCAAGTATCCTGATGTTCAAAGAAGTCGATGGATTCGAAGAATTTTTCCTGGAAATTGCTAGAGAAAGCGCGCCATTGTATTGGGTGTTCGGCCTCGATACGTCAAGAGTTGAGAAATGAGCAGGTCTCCTCAGATCTGGCACCCATGAAGGGATACTAAGCTCGCCAGCGCTTGGATATTCACCGCTCGTGGCGAATTGCCCCACCATCCAGTTGTATGACAACGGGAATCCGTCCGCAAGACGGACGAATTTTTGACTTAGCTCTACCTCCTTTGCCGTCCTTTCCGCTTCTGCTTTTGATGCCTTCAGCCCATCAAGCTCTCGACGACGCTCTTCTGGTTCTTGCAGTACCACGCTGATTTGTGCCAGCAGAGCGGAGAGGGCGAATATGATCATTATGAGTGATTTCTCAGGCCGCGTCGTTTCGAAATAGAACGATATAGAAGTATTATCTCCATCCATTAAGAGGACTTCTTCATCTTCAGACCCAACCCCTGTAGAAGTTGGTCTTCTGGCGTCCGGATCTCCCGTAATTGATAATATATCTTCATCCAGGCTTGAGAATGCGGACCGACAACACTGCTCGATACCTGTTTGGAGATCCGCGTCTAGTAACTGGGATTCGCTGTTGATTGTGCCTGGGATCCGGAGCGCTTTCGAGAAAGTATTTACGGCGTAGACAGTTTCACGGGTCCCCACGCGAATTAAGCGTGGTGGCATGCTATCTCCAGTCCGAATTTCGTAGAAGCTTCCCAGATTTGCGATAATTCGGTAGCGTACACTTCCTCTTTTCTCTCTGATCCAAGCACTCAACGGATACTCATGGTGTACCGTTTCGGAGCTCAATTCTTGAAAGCGGGAATCAAACTCACTTATTCCCCTCTCTGACTTCCACCAGTCTTCAAATTCATAGTCATCTACCTGATTGTAGTGAGGTAGCTTCCTCATTGGATAGGCAAGCCTCATTGGACAGGAAAGGGCAATATCGATATGCTTATGGCGCTGCGCTTCGTAACGCAACCCTGGAAAGAGGGAGTCGAATTCACTCATTGCGCTCTTTAACTTCTGCCGGTCTTCGTCAGGAAAGTCATACTCCTGGCCTTGCAGGGATCTTTTCCTTTTTACACGTGAAAGGGAAGTATCGTAATACTCATGGCCCGTCGCTTCCAAGGACGACTCCAGAAATGAGTCGTCAAACTCACTCCTTTCTAAGTTGTCGAACTCACTACTTTCCCTCTTCAATAATTACTCCAACCAGTCTCCATCTGCAAATTTATCCGTCTGAGTGACCAAAGATTTTGCCTTTATCAGGTTGGAAAGGATAGAATTGAGATACTGTGACGAATCTTGTGTTGTGGCGTGGTACTCCTTGGTATAATCCCGGAGGCGGTCGAGAAGACGGTGGATATTACTATATTGCTCAACCGGATAGAATCCTCCACGGCACTGGAGCAAAAGTGGGCCATTCCGAAACCTTTTCTCATAGCGTAAAGACACTAAGTTTAGCAAAGGTCTAGACATAAATGCCAGTGTGAATGGATAGCTGTCAAGCTCGGGATTGAAGGACGGCAACCCATAAGTCCTCAGGGCATGAATGAAAGGTCGCCTATGGTATCTGCGAATGGATGTTCCTCAGCCTTTATTATCTCCTTTCCAAGACTTTGGGCCCGCATTCTGGAATTTTCCATCTCCCTTTCCAAAATTTCTTTGGTCTCGCCGGCCTCTCTCTGCCATTTCGTTTCCCTTGCGACCTCAGATAAGACGTCGAGATTGTTAGCTATCTCAATTATCTTCTTCGTGACTTTGAGATAGATTTCTCCCACTGATTCGTGGTAATTCGGTTGTATGCCAAAGCTGCCAGGCCGCCTGAGTAGCCCCAACAAGGCAAATATCTTATCTCGTGGATCGGAAGATAGACAACTTCGTCCAGTATTGATGAGAGGCATGAGATCTGGGAATGGTTTGTCATTGCCATCCGAGAGTCGAGGAACAGCAGGTATAGATCCGGTGTTGTTCATGGCCAACAGACCGGCTTGGACGAGGCGCCCTAAAGAAAGAAGTTTCCAATTTGCCTTACGATTGCCAATGACAATCCAGGCCTCCTTCGCACTGGCCACTTCCTGGAGCACCCAGACACGTGAAAACCACGGTAGCGAGACGAGGGAAGTCAATCCAGGCTGTACGACAACAGGGTCTTCGACGGTTAACTTAGGTAGGGAATCCATCGCAAAAGCAATCTCATCTGTGGCTGAAGACGCAAGATGGATGAGCACCTGCTGAGCACGTGCATAGACCCGCTGCATCAGCTTGACTTGATGTCCTCTCTCATCTTTGTCGTATTGATTGATACAGATGGCGTCGATCCAGAGAAGTCGCCGTCCGGTTTCAAGTCGAAGATCTCTGAGGGCAGCGCCGCAATTCTTAGTGATAGCTAAGACGCCAGTATTCCGACATAGCACTCGCTCAGACAGTGCAGGATCACCCCAGGTGTAAGAAATGGCCTCATAGGTAGGTCGCTCGTTGAGGTTCGTATGGATTATTTCGCAAAACAGATCGTCTTCGTGTCTTCCGGGAAAGAGGCTGACCAGGCGAATCTCCGTCTCTGAGCCAAAAGGTTGGTACTGATACCGTTCCTGTAGAGTGTCAGGTGGTAGAAGAGAACGGCTGTAGCTGCATACCATAAGATACAAGCCCATGCAGCTGAAACAAAGGCTCGTGCCCAAATCGTCAACCCAGCGATCTTGTTGATCGCAAACGCATATATCGATGCTGTCCATCTTTTCTGTCGCGGCCTCGAGGAGGCCCTTTGCTGTAGACAGCCGGACTGGAGTCTCGGCCGCACTATTTCTGAACATGAAGCGTCATACTGCCTAAGTATTAAGAGATGTCTAGCTGTCAACCTCGCAGGGAAGGTGGTGGTTCTTCAAGTACATGGTGTTAAAGCGACTGTGGCGCAGTTAGGCAAAAGCGCCAGCGCAACATGCATAGATCGCCAGTGAAAAGCCCCATCAGCTCCACCCTGATTGGCTTGCTTCGGCTGTGCTTGGTTCCTACGTGTACAATCACAATGTCGATCGCGTCTCCAGTGCTGTGGTCTTTCGTCTGCGCATTCAGCCTTGTCCGCCGTGCTGCAAGGCAGAAAGTGGACTGGTCGGAATGCAGCACGCTCCAGGAGATTAGGCTGTTGAATCTGCCGGGGTTAAAGCGTCAGCTCCTACCGGCACCTTCTCTGATTGCTTATGTCCAACTGACCCCGTCCTTCTCAAAGCCTCTGAATTGTCCCTCGTGAGTAATTTTCAATGCGAGAAGCCAATTGCTAATGATCGGATTGACTCGTACAAGGAAACTATGTTCTCGCAAAGGAAGTAACTCAAATTATCTATAAGACGTATTTTCAAACTATTTTCTGGGGTATCCAAACCTCACGAATCTTTCACAACCTTCCTCGCTTCCCCGCCCTCCTCCTCCTCCTCCTCCTCCTCCTCGTCGTCGCTCAACCACCCCTCCATCCGCCCCTCCATCAACCGCAAATCCTCCTCATCCATGACGCTCTCGACGAACGCCCTCTCGATGCGCTCACCAACGGCCAGGGCCGCCCGGCCCACCAGGACCGCCATGCGGACCGCCAGGCCCACCAAAGCCACCACCATGGGGCCCAGGGCCGAAATCACCACCGCCAAAGCCTCCAGGGCCGCCGTGGTGGTGGTGGTGGTGGTTGCCTGCTCCGCCGAAACCGCCTGGGCCGCCTGGGCCGCCGCCGCCGCCGTGATGATGTCCGGGCCCGGCTGGGCCTCCGCCAAAGTGCGGCCCGTTGTGGTGGCCGCTCCCGGCGCCCATGCCGAGGAAGCCGCCGGCCGGGGCAGGCTGACCGCCGAAGCCGTGGCCTCCGTGGTGATGTCCAGGACCGCCGCCGCTATGGTGCGGCGGGGCGGGCGCGCCGGCCCAGCCGCCGCCACCTGGTCCTCCCGGTCCTCCTCCGAACTGCTGTTGTTGCGGTCCACCATATCCTTGAGGGCCGCCGCTATAGTAGCCGCCCTGCTGCGGCGGTGGTGGCGGACCCGACGATCCGTACTGCTGGTTGCCGCCGTGTCCGCCGTGCTTGCCGCCCATGAGTTTCTGTTCGACTTTGTGCTCGAGCTTCTCCAGGAGAGTCTCTTTCTTGTGGGGCGGCTTGTTGTGGCCGCCGCCGAGGGAGAAGAGGCCGCGGTCGCCGTCCATGGTTGCTGCGGCGTGGGCGGCGAGGTGGAGGGGGAGGGCGATTTGGGGGTTATTTTTGTGGGTAGGTGGGTGAGGATTGAGGGAGTCAACTTGGCCGTCTCGCTGGAATCAACGAACGGACGGTAGGTTTATATGGGCGCTCGTAACTGTCGTGGTCGTAGCGCGAGGGTAGCGTGAGCAAAGAGTGGAAGGTGATGGCTGGATGACGTTCATGGCGGCGGGGAGGGGTGAACCAGAGTTTTAAGGTTGCGATTGCGCGAATGGCGCAAGTCGAGTCAGGGCGTGAGCGAAGGTTTTCCTGGCGCGGGGCCTTAGATGACATGGCGTGGGCCGCGTGGCTCTGTCGCTGCTTCTGGGGGTTGCGCAAGCTGGAGTGTGGCGCATGGCCGGGGCGCGGCAAGGATGGCGGCCGTCAGCTCCTTGCAAATCTCGTGCCAAGCCGGAAACGCGGTTTGTAGCGGCGAGGTCTGCCGTGCGCAGGGCCGCTGCGGTCGCCAAAGTAGGTCTGGACTGAATTCATGCGCATGGCTGCTGCGGCGAAAAGAGAGTCAGTCGTGGCCGAGATGTGTACGCAGCATGCATGGCCTTAAGGGGCTTCTAGCGCTGCGGAAAGGCGACCTGACTCTGCGTAAACGAGGCCTAAATTGAAAGAAGCTTCATGGCGTCGTGGCGGTGCGGAGATCACCCCTCTCAGCACGTGACCGGTTCCGTTCGCGGGGTTCAGTGTGATTCTGCCCGTTTTGTGTGTAGATCGTTCCGTCCCGTCCCTTGCAAGTCTATCTCTGACATCTAACTGACTGCTGCGCACCTGCAGCGCAGAATGCATCGCAGTGGAGGACACTTCGCTTTGGGTGAGCTGCAGGTCGCTTGCTTGCCCCTGCGGCTTGCCAGCCGCTCTGTTCGACCGCAGTTTGTCCCGTCTTCTCACCGACGCCGCAACATCGTCAAACTCCATGCCTTAACCTCACAACCTTACAATCCCAGCAAGACCAATCTCACACCCAGTGCTTTGTCGACCTCGCCCTCGCTACACAAAGAATGGGCTCGGTCGCTGAGGATGCCGGCTTTTTCCGCCTCCGGTCTTATCAGGCTGAGATGGTAGAGGAGAGCTTGAAGCAGAACATCATCGTTGCTGTACGTCATATATCACAACCTGGCGTGTTCCATGCTCATTGGCCTGACAGATGGACACGGGCAGCGGAAAGACCCACGTGTATGACCTTGCGCCCTGTGCACTCCGGCCCACACTGACCTCCCCAGCGCTATATCCCGAACTCAGGCTGAGCTCGAGAGCTGCGGCCCGGACCAGGTGCGCTCACTCCTTCCTTTTGTCCAAAGTCAAAGTCGATTATCTTTTGACGTCAGGATTAGCTAGTCTGGTTTGTTGCCCCAACCGTCACGCTATGCCAACAGCAATCATGCCTCTTCGAGAAACACCTGCCCGCCTACGAGCTCCGCTTTCTTAGCGGCAACGACAATGTCGACCGATGGACCGACCAGGCTATCTGGGATGCTGTACTCGAGAATGTCCGGGTCGTCGTCTCCACGCCTGCCATTCTGCTGGACGCTCTTACCCACGGCTTCGTGAAGCTGGCCAGGATCGCCCTTCTCATTTTCGACGAGGCTCACATGTGTCGCGGAAACCATCCAGCCAGCGCCATTATGCAACGATTCTACCACCCGCTCCTGCTCAACGGCTGCCTCGAGTCTCTCCCCAAAATTCTTGGTCTAACTGCCAGCCCCGTCGTGAGCGGGAAGGCAGAAGGCCTGGAACTTATCGAGCGCAGTCTAAATGCAATCGCCAAAACCCCAAAGGTCAATCGTACTGAGCTACTTCGCTTCACACATAGACCAGAACTCGTGCAGCTCAAGTACCCCAATCGCTCCTTGGACCCATACAGTGGCCCTCCTATTCTCAGGACCTTAGCCGCTGCCTATTTTGCATACGATATCCGGGAGGATCCGCATGTCTTGAGTCTGCAGCAGAAAGCGGCCGAGGCTGCTGACGAAAACAAAGCTGACATCTTACGGCAGCTCGAAAAGTTTTTGACCAATAGGAAGACCTACATCCATGAGCAGCTGAAGAAAGTCTACTCGAGAGCATGGGGCATCTACAACGAAATCGGCGGAGCCGCCACCGAGTTCTACATTCGGAGCTGCATTGCAAGATTTGACGCATTCTTAGCCAACTCTAGCCACATGCTTCTAGACTGGTCTGAAGAGGAAGGCACTAAGCTCCATAGAATGCTATCACACGTTGCTGCATCTCCCCCCATAAGCGAGGACGACGTAGTGCATCAGAATCTATCTCCCAAGATGCAATATCTGATCGATCTCCTGTTGTCAGAGTGGAAGAAAGACTTCACTGGAATAATCTTCGTCGAGCAGCGCGCTACTGTGGCTGCCATGGACCACGTCTTGTCCAATCATCCCGAGCTTCGGCATTTGTTCAATGTTGGAACCTTTGTTGGGACCTCTATGACTGTTCACCGGAAGTCCCATCTCGGAATAGGTGACCTGGTAGAAGTGAAACACCAGCAACAGACGCTTGACGACTTCCGCGCCGGCAAGAAGAATCTGATCGTGGCCACTAGCGTTCTTGAGGAAGGAATCGACGTATCAAATTGCCACATCGTGATTTGCTACGAGCCGCCCAAGAACCTGAAATCCTTCATCCAGCGTCGCGGCCGTGCAAGAAAACAAGATTCAAAATTCGTTATCATGCTGCCTGAGGAGTCCTCGTTGGCCAAGTCTCCGGACAAGTGGCTAGACCTCGAGGAGCAAATGAAAGAGGCCTACCTCAATGACTTGCGCCAAGTTCAAGCAGCTGAGGAGCGTGAAGAGCTCGAGGAAGAAGGCGATGCATTCTACCGCTGCGAGAGTACTGGGTGCGTGTCTTCAATCACTTGGAAGTTGCCTTCACTAACCTCATTAGGGCGCTGCTCACGCTTGACAATTCAATGCAACACCTCTACCACTTTTGCGCCATTCTTGGTGGTGGACAACATGTGGATCTGCGGCCTCGTTTCTCCTTTGGGATAGATGAGAATGACTGGATCACCGCTACTGTCACTCTCCCAATATCCATCAATGCGAAGATACGCCAACACCGAGGCTCGAGAGCTTGGTTGACGGAGAGAGCAGCCAGGAAGGATGCAGCCTTCCAGGCATATGTTGCCCTTCACAAAGCGGGCTTGGTGAACGACAACCTTCTGCCCTTGCTGAGTGATGCAGACGATGGTCCTGACTTCGGGGTCATTGACAAAAGGCCCTCAATGCTTCAAGTCGCTCCTCGTCTCGACCCCTGGCTTGCGGTAGCGAGATCTCTGGGCACTACGGGAACACCCGTGCTTTGGTACAAGACCAAATTATCCCTATCTCTTCATGAGCAGACCATATCTTTGGTACTCTTACTACCTCAGCCAACTCTCCAAATTCCTGATTTTCTTCTCTACTGGAATGAAAACCACAGGTATGCTCTGACAAGTGAGCCAATGGGCACATTAAACCTGAGCGAAGCCGAAGTGGATAAGTTTCAACGTTCCACCCGGGTCCTCCTTCACTCTGTTTTCGGCTCACGTATGACCGATGTGAGACATGACTTCCTGTTTCTTATAGCTTCTTACGGTGGATCAGCCCATGGAGGAGACCATCTGGGAACTTTTGACGATGGTAGCAGACCAGCACTCGACGTCTACGCAGATATCAAAGCAGGTCTTAACCCGACAATCGGCATAGTCCGTCAAAAGGGTATCGAAGGCCATCTCCTGATGTTCCGTGATTTTCGAACTGTTGACGTGGATATGTCAGCCAGCGAACAGCCGCAAGAGGCGAAGCAGCCTGCTGTCCACATCGTCTTCTCGGCGTTCCCAAAACGGCGGGACTTCTTGCATCACATACGGGACATCACGCGAAATGCCATGTACTCGAAGGAGTATATGGCCCCAGCAGAGGACTTTCTCATCGACAGGTCGCCGGCTTCTTATTCGCTGTTCGCGGCATTCATGCCGTCTATACTGCATCGTTTCGAGCTTTTCATGATTGTACAAGAACTTTGCGACACTGCTGTCAAGGCTGTACACTTTGCTAATCACGAGATGGTCCTCCGTGCCATCACCGCATCGTCGACGAACGAATACGATTACCAAAGATTGGAATTCCTCGGCGACTGCATCCTCAAGTTCAGTACAGCAGTGCAGCTGATGGCGCAACATCTACACTGGCCAGAGAGTTACCTCACCGAGAAAAAGGATCGCGTAGTCTCCAATGGTTCTCTGGCGAAAGCATCACGCAGCGTAGGCCTCGACAAGTTCATCATCACAAAGGCTTTCACTGGTGCTAAATGGCGCCCGCGCTATGTCCGTGACATCCTTGCTGTAGCATCCGTCGCACTCCCTGAGACACGACCATTGTCCACCAAGACCCTGGCTGATGTCGTGGAATCTCTCATCGGAGCGGCCTACATCGAAGGAGGCATGCCCAAAGCACACACCTGCATTGCCACCCTTCTACCAAAACTCCCCTGGTGCCCTATAGAGGAATCCAGACGAATCCTGGTTAATCACGCCGCCGAAGAGCACGCCTCCGCTCCACGCATCCACCTCGAACGGGTCGAAGAGCTGATCGGCTACACCTTCAAAAACAAATACCTCCTCCTCGAAGCCCTGACCCACCCCTCCTTCACCTCCTACCGCGAGGACGCCACCTCCTCCTACCAACGCCTCGAATACCTCGGCGACGCCGTGCTCGACCACCTCGTCAGCCGCCGCCTCTACGCGTACCGCAAACCCGCCCACAACGACCGCCCCCCGGCCACCCCTCCTCCCCGCGGCCACGCCCCGGACGAGCTCCCCCACTTCACCATGCACGCCATCCGCGCCTCCATCGTCAACGCCTCCTTCCTCGCCTTCCTCTGCATGGACGCCTGCATCCACGAGCCCCGCACCGACGTCGTCTTCTCCCAGCAACATGCCGCGGCACAACCGCCCGCCACCACCAGCCCCTCCCTGCTCGGCGAACCGACCGCCGTCCCCGCCGCCCCCGCCCGCAGAGCCCTGTGGCACTTCATGCGCCACTCCGCGCCCGGCATCCACGCCGCGGCGGACGCCGCCGCCGCGCGGCACGACGAGCTGAGGGAGCGGGTGTGGCGCGCGCTGCGGACGGAGCGGCGGTACCCGTGGCGCCTGTTCGCGCGGATCGGGGCCGAGAAGTTCTTCTCGGACATCGTCGAGGCGGTGTTGGGCGCGATTTTCGTGGATTCGACGACGGTCGGGGAGGGCGGGATCGGAGGTGGGGACGGGGACGGGGACGGGTTGGGCGAGTGCGAGGCGTTTCTCGAGAGGCTGGGGCTGGTCGGGGTGCTGGAGAGGTTTCTGAGGGACGGGGTCGAGTGTTTGCATCCGAAGACGCTGTTGGGACGGCTGGCCGGGGCGGAGAAGGTGGGGTGGGCGCGGGCGGACGACGACGAGGAGGGGGGGAGGGCGGACGCGGTCGTGAGGTGTAGGGTGCGCGTCGGGGAGCGGTGGGTGGGCGATTGGGTCGAGGGGAAGAGCAGGGTCGATGCCGAGACCGAGGCGGCGGATCGGGCGGTGCTGACTTTGTTGGCGGAGGGGAGGAGGTGGAGGGGGATGGGTGAGGGGATTGGTTCGGGTGGTGCGGATGAGGATGAGGAGGTGGATGGGGCTGGTTTGGAAGGGGAGGAGGAGGATGAGGACGAGGATGACGACGAGGATGACGAGGATGACGATGAGGATGATGACGAGGAGGATTATATTGAACAAGCAGTGGTTGGAGCGGAGTTCGGACCGGCGGATGTGGTGATGAAGGATGCAGATGGTATATAGAAGGCTGACATTGCTATGACTGGGAGTACTCGTATCTGCTGTTCTGTAAAAGGCTAGCTTGAAGACAGGAATTGGAGGTGCTCGGTTTGATGTGGTAGGATTGCAGAGGGGAGGCCCAAGTGCCTGCCTGAGGCTGAAGTGGCGAAAGTGCGGTAGTAGGAAGGGATGCCCAAGCGTAGACCCACAAGGATTCCGGCACCTTTAAATGAGAAAAATCAAAATTGAGGCTTAAGTGATCATGCGTGAATGACAGGAAATAAACCGTCCAGGTGCAGGAAGAGCTCGGCCAATGCGGCCGTTCGTAAGGGACGCCGGGTGTTGTGATCGCGCCCTTGTGGATGCCAGATACAATGCACATACTTCCCCCAGGTTTTTTGCCCCCTTTACCCTAATATTTTCACACCAAGCCTATGCTACTTGATTAAAGTAGAGCCAGCCACCTGAGAGAGATTTATTAAAAAGCAACCCCAAATTGGCCTGCTATCCAAATAAGCATTGTAATGCCAGGCTGCAAAGTACAGCGTCGCGTTCGGTCTGATCGAACTGTTCATTGAATACACATGCTGCATGAATGCACTCCACCAATCGTATTCTTCCACCTACCACATGCATGCATGCATAGCCACGCTACAGCCTCGCGAGGCGATGCATCGAAGTAAGACGAGGCTGAGAGTCTCGTCTTTCCTTATCAACCCAGGCACCCCGCCCATGCCATTCTTGAGCCAGATCCATCCACCTGCAAAGCCTTTCGGTTGCCACTTCTACGCTCGAGTGCACGACGGAATCATGGGCGACCCTTTCTCAACTGTAGCGGCGGCCGTCAGCCTGGTCGGCGTCGCCATCAAGGCAGCTCGGGAAATCGACAGCCTGATCTCCACGATGCGGGGCGCCCGCAACGAAATCCTCAGAATCCACGGTCAAGTGGCCCAGTTCGAGTCTGTCATGCGCCAGCTGCAGAATCTTGAACTTGCCTACTCTGGATCCAGGCTCTTCGAACAAAACCAGAATGCCTTTCGGCTCATGCGCAACATGTTACAACAAAGCGTGAAGGATCTGCAAGAGCTTCACAGCAAGCTGGAAGCGCCTATACAGGAGTCAGAACCTTCGGTCAGAAAGATTTGGAGAAGAATGAGACATACCCTCAAACAGAGGGAGATAAGATGCATCTCTTCCCGCCTTGACTGTTATATCAGCCAAGCGAATAGCGCTTTGATCCTTGTCGGACGGTACATATAAACTCTCCGTTTAAGGCTTGAACCCCGCTAACTGGCCTCAGGAATAATGATCTTACCATAAAGAGTTCAATCGACTACGGAATAAATATGCAAACACGAGCAAATGTGGACTTGGCTGCATCCATTGAAAATGCCGAGAACCGATTGCATGCGCATCTGGACCAAGCCAGAGCAGCAATCACAACGCAGATGGACACACTACTCGTCGTACAGAGCGGATCAGCGAGACAAGCGGCCACAGCTCTTGAGGTGTTATATCGCCAGTTTGGACCGATGATTGACGATTTATTCGACAAGGGACCCAAATCTCAGAGTGACTGGATGCGGTCCGGGCTTAGGTTGCTCCTCAGCGGATCTCATAAGCTGGCGTCACAGGAAGTGGAGCTCCAGAGTCAGGGTAGAACACCCCCGCGAGGTCACAGGCGGCCTTTCCAATCATTATCCACACAACGCCGATACCAAAATGCGGTTTATGGACGGCGAATTATCTCAAGCGGAGATATGCTGCACCAATTAGAGGCTTGGTCTCCGGGAGACAACCTTGAGGTCTTCAGCAAGACCTCGGCTGGACGTTTCCATTTCATCGTGACAGTACCTTCTGCTTCCAGCAATGATTCACTCGGGGCACGTACCTCGGGATTTCGTTTCCTGTTCGTTCCAAAACCAAACAACTTCGGCATCAACGGCGTAGCTGCATCATTCATTGGGCCGATGGATTTGAGTTTACAGTACCCGCCAATACTCTCTACTTTCGGAGTGGTTCCTCGAGAATCTCATGTACTTGAAGCTATTCGCGCTGGAGATGTCTCTGAAGTGAAAACCATGTTGTCTAGAGGGCAGTTCTCTCCACGTGACCGTGACGAATATGGATATTCTCTTCTTTTCGTAGGTCTTCACTACAACAGTCCGAAATGCTGCTAATGATCTATAGTACGCGATCAAATTCTTCAATTTGGAAATGTGCCAGCTACTACTATCCGAAGGCGCTGATCTCACAGCGTGTACTAAGTAAATCAATGATCCCCTTTCAGAAGATTATTGTATCTGCTAACTTCTCAAGTTCTGGTCACTCCGCTCTCACTTGTTTTCTTTCCAGCAGTGTCGCCTTTGGGCCCGCTTACCCTCGGGGGCAAGAAGCGCTTCAAGCACTCCGGCTGTTATCGGTTGATGGCCAACTGGACGACTACATTGTGTACAGATACCGTCGAACTAAGTTGAACCCATACGTAGAGCTTGAAGGCTCTCTCATAATTTACTACATCTTCTCCTTGAAGTATGTCCGGATCGATTTCGACATATTGAAATATCTAATCAATCACTGCAACTGAGAAGAGGCCGGCGCAGAGGGACAGACCCCCCTGATGTTCGCTGCTTATCACACTCCGCACGAAGACTTGATCAAAGTACTCAGAACTTTTATCGAGGCGGGCGCAAAAGTGACAGCGGAGGACGACTTGGGTGAAGGAATTCTCGACTGCGTGATTCGACGACTTGCTAGTTGTTATATGTCTCCACTAGTGATACATACGACCGATGGTCTTGTTGAGCTCATTGCAGACCTCATCCTATCGGGAGCCAAGCTCAATGGTGGCTCAGGGCTATGGAGGTCTTCAAATGACGCATTATTCCCTGGAGCATGGGTCCTCTGGTGCCGGTCTTTGACTCGAGCTGCAATGGTCATTGAAGAGGTTTTACATGAAGAGGATGCCGCCTCCTCTACTCCCACCCCAGAGATTTGGCGTGTTGAGGAAAGCTTGGGCGACCCGCATGAGCCGGAAATTAGGTCAGGACACGCTGTAGCGGGAGAGAGCTGGAATAATGACAGACCCTGTGAACTCTGTGGTCACGCGGAGCACGGTCGTCGTTTTCGCTTTCCGTTCGATGTGTTCTGCTCCACTTTCCTTGGAGAATTCACATCCCACCGGTGCATGTGTATCCATTCCGATGGGTGTACTTGCAGTAATTATGTTGAGCTGGGGTCATGCACGAACTTGGAACATGACCTCGACAGAAGCAATTCAGTCCTGAATTGGTCTCGGGAGAGATTGAGTCTCAGGAGGTGGGCAGCATACAAACTCTGGCAAGACGGGTTTTTGAACACTCCAGAGGAGGCTTTGAATTGGGCATCAAATATTATGACCCAGGAAGCACGGGACTCTTGGGGACACCTTGCACTCATAAGGTTAAACGTTTTCGACTGAAGAAGCGTCATGAGTTCATGCCTGGGGCCTCCTCGTGCTATCAAAGGATGCTTTGGGAGAAGGTCGTTTTAACACCTATCTGGCACTATCCTCTCCTTCACGATTATTCTTTCGTTCCTTATCCAGGAGGATACAGATAGTTTTCGGCGCATTGATTTTAACATCTCCATCATCTATAGTAAATTATCAATACGAAAAGCCACGTTAAATTTCTTCCTACATGACAAGCTGTAAAGATCGTTTACTGCACTAAGAATGTGCATCATGAGAACAGTCGGCAACTAAATCTAAATGATAAATATAGTCTGTTCGACTTGTTCCTTTAGCAAAGCGTTGGGAATATCTTCGCTGTCGCGCGGCAGCTTAGTCAGGCCAATTCGCCTGAACTTCAGAGAGCTCTCTGTTCCACTTTCAAGTCTCAGAAGGAAGCAGACAAGATAGCGAGATTCTCCTCCGTTTTCCCATGCAGCCGGTACGCAGTATGTTTGCACGCTTTCGGAGAAAATATCGAGGTCAGACTCAGGTGCATCACGGTAGATATCCACGTGTTCTTGGTCAGACGGTTCATCGTCGATCAAAGTCCAGCCCCACAGTGAGGTGCAAGAAGACTCCAGCATCCGCAATTTAACCTTCTTCAAATACTGTATCTTGAGCTCAACATGTCCTCTGCCTTCTCTGACCAGACCGTATCCGTTCTCTTCGTCTATCAAGTCGACAGAGCAAGACACGACTTTGAATAACAGCTCCCTTGAGAGATTTTCCATGTCCTCGCCATGAATTATGCCTTGCGGCGCATCTATACTTGCCCAGGAGAATGACGGGGCCCTATCCACAGCACGCTTAGAATGATTCTCGAAAATACCGTCTTTGAAGACGTCGTCCACACGCCATAAGAGCTGATGTTCAAGATACGTTTGCCACATTCCCGCGATGTAACCGGAACTGTAGTGGTCATGCATACTGGAGATAAACGCAGTGGGTGCATGCGTGCTGAACCATGTCGCGATTCCAGAGAGCGCAATCAACTTGTCTCTGGACATGGTGACCTTCGTCTGGGAATACACCTCCACTGTGTCTGTCCAAAGCCGTAAAAAGGGAAGGAGAGACTGATCTCCATCCTCAATTGTGTCTTGCGGATCAACCACGCTGGATACTTGGAGATTTGGGCCAATATTCGCGAGAATGTCTCTTTTGAAACCGCTCCTGCGTACAATTTCTGTGTCTCGAGTCTGAAAAACTGGGATCCCTTGTGGGTGCCCCTCGATACAGTCGAACTCGGAACATTCCCAGACAACTTGTTTGGGGCAGAAATGCATCACTCGGGGGGATAAAAATCTCTCTTGCACCACCCATCCGCGCTGGTGGACGGGAGCGCGGTCAAAATTATCCCAGAATGAGACGTCGATGAGCTTCCATTTCTTGGAGGAGTTGGAGTCCTGTGGTTCTCGACTAGAAAGATGGCCAAGAAAGGTGTGCTGCGAATTTAGGGATTCATCTTCCCCGGAGCTCTGTGGACCACCGGCAAGTTCCAGGTTGATACTTATCAGATCATCCCAACTATGTTTGGGCTGATGCCGGAGGAAAAGGCCACCTCGTGCATCTCCAGCGGATGTAGCGGAGATATTCAAATAGGATTCGCCGTAAACCTTATCCATGGCGCGTGACTGCTCGAGCCAGTCACTTTCAGCGGCTCTATCCCAGTTGGTTGAGCCCATTCTTTGCTTTATACAAAGGGAATCGATCCAAATGTATCCAACTCCCTCCAGATGGGAAGCAAACAGGATCGCATCTCGAAAGGTCTTCGGGAAAACTCCCAGCTCAATTCCGTCCTGTTGTAGCTCCTCTTCGGTGTCTTTAGTGAGCCTCAGTTGATGTCTGACGTTGCCGGGATGTCCCCAACAATGGCTTAACGTGACGTATTTGTTATGCTCGAGTGCATACAGATCGAGATCCTGACTCTCAATCAACCTGACTTTGCAATTTTCAAGATTCGCTTCCATCGGATATCGACTTTCGTGTCCGCCCTGCGTTTCGACGGCCTTCCTTACGTTCTCGAGGCTGAGGAGCCGTCTGGGATAGAACAACGCGGTCTTTTCCTTCTCCCAGAATCTTGCACAATTACATCGTGACAGCCATTCCCTTGCTGCCCCTAGGATTGGGTTCGTCTGGAGCTTGCCGAAATTTGATTTCTCAGGCTCCTGTTCATCGGAATCTGCTGCCGATCATTAAATTAATTTTTTTTTTTTACGACAGGCAGTGAAACCCTACCAATATGCTTCAATATTTCGTCGGCTGGCCACAGTACAAACGTCTGGATATCCCTATCCTCCTTCCATACGAAATCCAGACGGTAGCCGGAGTCTTCTGTCCAAATCCGTGTCAGGTTTGGCATTATTGAATAATCCTGATCTTGCGAGATATCGATCTCTTGCTGTATTGCGTCGGCAAGCGGAACACAGATTGAGCAGCCCAGCTCCTGCGACATCCTTAAGGCTCCCGTTCTGGAGTGGTGCGGGTAGGCGAATAGGTACACGTCAAGCTTCCGGCGTTCCATTCCGCCTGTGAGCATGCGGGTGCAGACATCGCAAAGCATGACTCCCCCCCTTTTTTTCCGCGGTAGATGATAGACAGAGTGAGTCGGTGTTGTGCACTAATGGTAGTCTACTCGACGTTAACGTAAAGTGGGAGGTCGGCAAAGTAAATTTTGTGGTGGGGTTGGGATCAACACTAGGCGGCTATCGGTCACGCTGTATAATGCTGCACAGGACTTAGCAGGCAGCAGGGGTGCAACCGCTATTCGGCTCGACATTCAAATATACTGCGCGAAGATGAATTCGAAACTATCACGCTGGAGTAGGGAAAAAAGTTTTCATAATTACGGACATTTTTTTTTCTTTTTGGTATATTTGTTTTAGAGTCCTTTATCCACTGACTCGTTCTTGTTTCTCGCCCCGCTGCGTCGCTGCGCCGCAAGCCCGCCCCACAGCACCATGCCGTGCCGCTTTGCTGCCTTGGGGAATTTCGAGCTCCAGCTGTAGAAAGGTCAGGCTTGTCTAAGTTATTGATGAGCACTCTGACTGAACACATTGAGCACAGGTCTTTTTTTTCTTTTTTTTTTTTTACGAAGACTGTCCGGCACAGATATGGATGAGGTCATTGAGGTCGGTGTCGCTGCAACAATGGCACTATGCAACCGATATCATTTCAGCAATTATTGCTTCTCCATCCATCCACAAGTATCTAATCAGCTGCAAGATTCTACGTGTCGAATTTTTAGTATACTGATTCCATAACCGCTGTATCAATACATTCCCCATTGATTATAAGTACGGAACAAAAGAGCTCAAGGTTTCGAACCGACGTGCGAACAAACTGTCGCCCATTTTCCCATTGTTCACCTCGCAATCAGGATGCACTCCGCAATATTCCTCTCTGCTGCAGCCCTTCCCTACCCATCCGTATCCCGCAGCCGCGCGAGCGTCCAGCGGCACAGCGCGCGCACCGCGACGCGCTCGATCGCGAGGCCGATGCCTTCGCCATCTGCCTTCGCCGTGCGGCCGCATCTCAGCGTCGAGCTGCGGGATCTCGAAAGGGGAATGCGCGAGCTTGGCGGCGACGATGACGACGGGGGCGTCGAACGCGGCGGACGTCGCCTCGTACGTGTTTGTGCGCAGCTGCGTAGGTTGAGGCGGTCGATGCGGCTCGTGCGCTCCAAGCCAGGTTCACGTCTGGTAGCTGGGCTTTGATTGTTACTGGTAAAAGTGGGTGTGGCAATCTGCCCGGTTGCACCGGATGCGGGCTTCGTTCCAGCCGCTTGATGGGAGAGGGCGTGAGCGTGGATATCAGCGATGGTGCGAGGCGCCTGTCACTGGGGTCGGAGATTGGGAAGTCGAAGATGGGATGTTCGGCAAGTTGTCCACGGGAATGTGCAAGTCACTCGTATCTGGCATCTTTGCTAGCTTGAAGGAGCTGAATATCTGGAATTTTGGTGATATTTCGTATCGAGTGTCCTTTCGGGGCTTTATCTTATGGATGAACTGCCAAAGTAATGTGCCACCACACGCTACAGGAAGATCTCCATGGGCTATTGTGCGTCTCAATCTCTCCTTCAAGCATGGGGTGGGTGGTTAGTCTTCAAATTTCAGTAATTTTTAATGAGGCAAAGTACTAAGAAAATCATTAGGCTGAAGTACAAGAAGCAGCTTGGTGGAATTGAACGGTTTTGAAATCAGCCCGGCCAAAAATTTCTCAAGACCGTCGGGCTAGCTTTCGCGATCTGTTATTTAACCGTTCTGCTTAAGCATCCCAATGTAAGAATGCAGGAAATAATAGGTATCTAGCACTGCGTAATTCATTCATAAAGATATTGCAAGACAAAGTTACTTGTAAGGGTTGCCAAACGCTGCTAGGGCTGGATGTTCATTGGTTGGTTCTCTATGATCTGCGCTTTACATCAGTGGTAAGACAATAACTTGAGGAACTGTATGAGAAGGAAATATGTGAGAGGCTGGTTGAGTTTACTGCGTACCAAAGGTGAAAAGAGGAGCTATCCACCATAAATAGCCGTCGAAGTGAAAAAGTACGACGCTGCAGCTATTGCAGTGCTGGCTAGTGGCCTTGATTTAATCCTACTATAGCCAGCTTCATACAAATTATTTGACTTTATTGCTCTAGTATTGTTGGCTGAATGAGAAGAGGCATAATGCGCGGTTCCTCCCGGGTGCGCCCATGAACAGCAGGTCGGAAAAAGACCGGTCTAAAAGGTCTGTATATTGCGTGAGAGAACAAGAAGTGCAGCTTTTCTCCCGCGGAGCAAGTTCCGCTACAGTATGTATGGCGTGCTGGCCAATAGGAACAGAGTCAATGACCTAACATTTGCAAAACCCAGCTCCTGCAACGCAATGAGAGGACATGAGTAACAATTTCTCGATTGCCACGGAAATTTCCGTTTAGAATCCGAGTAGTGCTCGTCAGTTGTCTATGAGCATGTTCCAGGTCTTCGTGTGGTCTTTTCGTGACACATGCCGGAGTTCTCCGGACCCGGCTCGTCGCGAGCTAAGTATCAACGTCTGACCACTTTGCGTCACACTGCCTGCGATGCTCTCCAATGCACACCATTTCTCCGCGGATACATGTGTAATCGAGAATGAAAGCTTCTCCGCGGACAGCAAAAGATGGGAGGGTATTTAAGAAGTCTGGGACGACGTGGCGATCTCCCGCATCCGAACAGTGATCGCACGATCCACTTAGCCAATCATCTGACATCTTACCAAGGAGTTCCGAATAATCTTGCAGAGCTCCACGCGCAATGCCTTCTGTCTCTGCCGGTGTGAATTCCTTTTTCTGTCTTCCGTTTAGAGGAAGCAAGAGTTCTCATGGTTCACAGCACCGCCCAAATTCCCCTTCGCTCGCCCACGCGGTGTGGAGCCGCCAGCCGAGTACGCGCAGCTGCGCGCCTCGGACCCAATCAGCCGCGTCGAGCTCTGGGATGGGAGCCGGCCGTGGTTGCTTGTCAAGTACAAGGACATCGTGTCCGTGGTCACCGACGAGCGGTTCTCCAAGGTGAGCGACGGTCCTTCCGAGTCGCCGCGAGCTTCCAGCCCGACGCTTCTTCTGTATATGGCCTGACAAGAGGGGCTTCAGGAGCGAACGCGCCCGGGCTTCCCGGAGATGAGCGCAGGAGGCAAAGAAGCGGCGAAGAACAGGCCGACGTTTGTGGATATGGATCCACCCGCGCATGGCCACCAGAGGTGAGTCAATCGTGAGCCGGGCGGACAGACAACGTCTTGACATTGGCAACCTTTCAGAGGAATGATCGCCGAGCTGTTCACATACGAGCATATTGAGACGTTACGCCCGCAGATTAGGGAGACGGTGAATAGTCTGCTTAACGATATGGTGAAGAAGTACGATGGCCAGCCTATCGATTTGGTAGAGAAGTTTTCGTTGCCTGTTCCCTCTTATGTGGGTGTAGCTCAATCATCTAGAATGTGCAAAGATCGCAAAAACTGACGAATGCGGCAGACTATCTACCGTATTCTGGGTGTTCCATTTGAGGATCTGGAGTTCTTGACCAAGCAGAATGCGATTCGTAGCAACGGCAGCGCAACGGCTTTAGAGGCGTCAAATGCCAACAAGTAGGATTTTCCTTACTCTATAAAAGCTTTCAAGGCATCAGATACAGCTAACTGTAACCATACAGAGAGCTCCTGAACTACATGGGTGAGTTAGTGGACAAGAGGATGGAAAGGCTGGAGGATGATCTCATTAGCCATCTTGTCAAGAACGAGGTAAGAGGCTCGTATAGTATTCCATGTTTCGGGACTAACCTCTACTTGCACATAGCTCAAGCCTGGGCACCTGGTGAAGTCGGATGTTGTCCAAATTGCTTTCCTGCTCCTCGTTGCCGGAAATGCCACCATGGTAAACATGATAAATCTGGTAAGTCTGACCTTTTATGAGCGCAGAGTCTCCTTTCTCACGAATCACCGCAGGGCATTCTGGAACTCTTCCACCATCCCAATCAACTTGACGACCTTCGTGCTGATCCATCTGGTCTGGCCCCTGCGTTCGTGGAGGAACTCTGTCGCTTTCATACCGGATCAGCAATGGCGCTCCGTCGCGTAGCCAAAGTCGATGTGCGGTGGGGTGAAAAGGCCAGTTTTTGCCATTCACATGGTGCATCGGTAGGCTAATGTGGGACTCCTTCCAGATCGTCAAGGCCGGCGAGGGCGTCATCTGCGCCAACCAGTCTGGCAACCGCGATGAGGACATATTCCCCAACCCTGACGTGTTCGACATGCACCGCAAGCGGGGCGCAGAGGCTGCGCTTGGATTCGGATTCGGCGCTCACCGGTGCATTGCCGAGTGGCTTGCTCGAGCCGAGCTGGAAGAGGTGTTTAAGGCGCTCGTCACCAAGGTGCCGGGGTTGAGGCTCGCTGTTGACGAAAAAGATCTGAAATGGAGCCCGCCGAGAAAGGATATTGGTGTTCTTGAGCTGCCCGTCCACCTGTAATATCGGTTGGAGAAACAGCGATAGCGAGTTTGGATTCAGGGTTGTTTGAGAGCCTTACCGGCTGACACTGCCGGCGCAGATGACGGATGTATTTAGTCCCCCATTCTCGACTCATGTTTTATACGTCTTCAACTGAAAGATTAATCTGTAACAATTCTACAAGTACGTAGCAGCTGTTCTGTCTCCATCTCGGCTCTATATCAGGTCGGCTTGGTGTTGCCCATCCCGAATAGGACCGCATTGCTCCAAATGCTCGCCAAACGTTGCTCTTGCAAATCTGCGCCTCCAGTGCTGCCGCCAGCCATCGTGTGTTCTCTGGCAGCCTATGCAATAAGAACCGATTTCTATGTTCTGAGTCTTGCGATCGAAAACTGGTACCTGAACAAATGCCACGAAGCGTAACGGGCTACCAGATAGGCCATCATGGGGGTTTTCTATTGGTGCATGGCCTGCATTGCGTCCTTCAAGAGCCGCTTTAGAGGCTCTGGCCTCTTATAATCTTTTTCGAAGTTGGGCTGCCATGTCCGAAACAAATTTTTGCATCTCGCTGATTGACCCGTGTAAGTTGATTCCTGCCTGACGAGCAGCCGTATGATCGACCAAGCGAAGCCGTCGCCGGCATTTCAATTCATTCGGGGAATATACTCCGGGAATATTGTTTCTGATACTCGACGAGTAATGCCAAATTAACGGGCGGCAACACAGTAAGAAAGCGCAAGGTACTCCTTGCGGTTGCTGAGGCAGAGAAAGCAAACACGCTTGCATGTGAGGAGATAGATGTAGACGCCCAAATCACCGCAGGTTTCGCATGCGGCGGTGCAGAAAGTATTTTAGAGGGCCTCACAGCTGATCTACCGGCCCGGTCCGATGCTGAGAATTCGACGAAGAGTATTTGGTGTGAGATTGATGATGATTTTGTACTGAGGGATGCTATCCACTACCTGCAAGCATCGTCGATTCCCTCTCCGAAAGTCCGTAAGAGTACGAATGTCGAGGTTGGCCAGCACAGTTTGAAGGAGTTCCAAGGGCAAGGCATCCAAAAGTCCGAGCTCTTTGTGAGATATCTTGGAGTGTCGGCCGTTATCAAGTGGACAAGATAAGACCAGGTTCTTGTGATATTAATGGTCGGACAGGTCAGCGTGTCAAACTGGCATATGCTGGGCTGCTTTACTTCCATCGCAGTGCGGTGTTGGTATTCGGTGGAGCGCATGGCTGCATCATCGGATGAATTGTTGTCTTGCTCAGGCAAGAAACGAGGCAAAGGATGAAGTTCTTGCAAGAAACCGCACAGGAAACGCGTCTGCCTGGACATCGCGTGGCCAGCAAAGTCAGGCAAGTGTTGATTGGTCAATAGCTCATTCGCCACGTTATGCCGGAAGCGGTAGCGCGGCTCTGAGCAACTACTGTGTCAGAAGCCTACATCATCAGTAGTGGCTATTTGATGAGTCAGAATGTAAGCGTCTAAGATAACTGGGTTAATTAGGGAACGCTAATGATTCTCAGGTCATTCTCATGTGCCTGCTTCATGGTACATCGCCCCCGCCCTTTCTCGTAAGGAGTATCAAGAAGTGCCTTCAATTTCGTATCTGAGGGACTGTAAGATTCGAGACATGAGAGAACTAGCAGCGTGCTTGCCAATCCCCCCTATAATAAAAGAAATTGGAAAAGGTTGGAACGGTAATCCGTATGTGTGTGCAAGCGCCCCTGCGGGACGCGACGCCAAAACTTCCCGCCGATGCCCGATACAAAGGAAAAGAGGCAGAGATCGTGACTACCCACGGGCCGAGCACCTCCGAGAAAGATCAAAAAGAGAGGATAGAGATGCGCCGAAGCAAGAAAGAGAGGCAGACGCGCAGCGATCGGCGCGACTGTTGGAGAAACAAAAAAAAAAAAAAAAAACTCTAGCCACAATCAACAGCAGCTCAACCACTCCTCACAATCCCACCCCCCACGCACGCCGTCCCCTCCGCCACGGCTCCCATGTCCACCCACCCGCCCTGATCGCACACCCAAAACCCCTTCCCCCCATCCACGCACCTCACCTCCCCGTCCTTCCAGCACTCCCCATTCGGCCGCGCCCGCACGTACCGATCGTCCCGCGTGCTACTACTACCGCCCCCTTTCGCGCCGTACTCCCCGCCGCTCGTCACCCGCTCGAACGGCAGGCACGTCATGCCGTCCGCGACGGGCCGCTCCCAGCCCCAGGCCCAGCCGTTCGTCGCGAGGGCGGATAGCGCGGCCGGAGCGGGCTGGTCGCAGGTGAAGAAGGACGAGGGCGAGCGGCAGAGGAAGGCGCCGGGGGTGCAGGGGAGGTAGGGCGGCGTGTTGGGGTCGGAGACGTAAGGGGGGTGGGGGGAGGGCGGGCCGGATGGGTAGGGGGCGTCTGTCAGTTTTCGTTAGCACGGGCGGCGGGGATGGCGTTGACGGATGAAGGGGGAGGGATGGGGAAGGATGGGGAGGATTCGGACTTACCACTGCTCACGACGACCGTCGTCCACAGACTGCTCGACGGAGCTCCCGCGCCCGCGCACCGCGTCGTGCATTCGTTCACTGGGCTGCAGTAGTCCCCGTACGCGCAATCGCACGCCACGACCGGCGCGACGCACGTTGTGGCTGGCGGAGGGGCTGTCGTGACCTGCGTGACGACCGGCCGGGGCGGGCAGCTCGTCGAGCTGTCCACTGCAATGCCGGTCTTGTCGACTCTCTGGACGTTGGCTTCACCGAAGATGTTGAGCAGGAAAGGAGGGATGCTGAGGGGCGCGGTCCAGTTGGATGAGAGGGTGTTATTGGTCACGTTGACGCTGGGGACCGGCGTGGCGCTCAGGATGGACTGGATGAAAGAGTTGATGAGGAGGGTGTCACTTTCAGTGGCTGTGGCGTTGGGCGTGATGGTGCCGGTGGACGTCAGGGTGCTGGTTGCGGAGAAGGTTGCCGTGATGCTCGGGGTCTCAATGGAGCCGGTGGGGGCGACGGTGCTGCCGACTTCTGTAGGGAAGCTGGGTGGAGTGGGAGGCGGCGCTGTGGTACCGGCCGCCAACACGGAACTGATGTAACTCTCGATCATGGACGTGAGGGCAGCACCCTCGGCGCCTGTTGCTGCTGCTGCGCTGGCACCCAGGACGGAAGCGATGTAGGCTTCCACGGCACTGGTGAACTCCGGACTGGCGGAGTAGGCGGCGATCTCGACCTGCGCGATGCCGCTGCCTTGGGCGCCTGCGCCGTCTCGACTTACTGATGCTGAGCTCATGGGCTCTTTTGCCGCGCTGGAACTTAACGGAATATTCGACTGCGAAGAGCCAGAGGATCCCGAATCCGAGCAACCCGGTGCCGGAATTTCGCAATTGTTGCTGCCAGTCACGGGAGAGGATGCGCTCATGCCGTTCGCATACACGACGTCTGAACCGGGATGGGGAAACACGGTGTCTTTGCCTTCGGGGGAGACACAGCTGTTGATGCCTTCGAGGTCGGCGACGTAGAGATTGGGGAGCATGCACAGATTGCCATCGCTCTGGCCTTCAATGTTGACAACCGCGCAGTTCATGTAGAATTCGCGGTTACCGGTGTGGTTGATCCACGTCCAAGCGAACAACGCCGTGCCAGACGGCGCTGTCATTGGGATCGTGAAATCGTAGCTACTGGTACCCTGGCCTGGGCAGCCACCGATCATGCTCTTGATGACCTTCCATGTCTTGCCGTTGTCGTAGGAGAGGGATAGCTGGCAAGATCCCCCGTTGTGATTTGCACTGCCCTGTATCGTCGTGTTGTAGATTTGACCAGCTTTGTAAGTTGCACTAGCAGGGACGCTGCCTTGTGCCTGCTCCAGGCCTTTGCACGGAAAGTCGGAGCCGTCTGATTTCAAGGGGGACTTGATGTCATAGTTTCGGTCTGCGGCGTTGGCAGCAGTAGGGTCATCCCATGGTTTTGGGTTCCCCATTGCCATGTGGGCATGGACATAAGAAAATAGCGAGCTTGTACATAGTGTCGTTAGTAGTAGCGATCGAAGGCTTGGAATGGTGGTGGTTGTCGTGAGGGTCATGATGGCAATTCTGGAAAAAAGCAAACGCAACCATAGAACGAACGTGATGGGGAGACCTGGACGAGGAGCGGGAATTCGCGGTGGCGGACAGAAGAGATGCAGGTCTTAAGGGAACGACAGCAAGGGAAGCATCAGTCGGTCACCATCCTGCACGGAGGCACCTGCACGTAATGGAATTCACACGCAGGAAACAATATGGTCAGTTGCGTCGGAGAAGAGTAGGACGAAGGTGCCAAGGGCAGGCTTAGCCACAGTGGCCGCGGCCTCTTCTGGCCAGAGCATTGCATTTTTGTCGCGACCTGTCAGAAGATGTCGGTCATCCGCAGGTGTCTTAGGTGGCGGTGGTACGGTCCCTGCAGATATGAGGTGAAAGGGATACATTCCTTGCTCTTTTTTTGATCCAGGAATGCTCTCCCTGCCTTCGCCCAGAACGCGACGATGAGAAGACGATGCGGCTCTACAACAATCGTGTGGCTGGGGGAGGACGACTACTGTATCAAAGAAAGAAAACTTGGGTATTGCTTTACTCACAGATGACGTGGGATCGCGATCGTGTTAAAGACTTGTCCAGCGTCAGACGCCAAAACCCTTTCAAGGATCCAAATGCCTCCCCGCCACCTCATTCGTTCCTGTTGCGTCCATACTCCGTACGCCACCTGGATGCAGGAAAGGAAAAAAAAAAATCTCACGTGTAGGGTTAGTTCAGTCAACCAAAAACTCCTCGATGTCTTTATCGCTGTCGGCCTCGGCCTGCTCGTGCAGCTTCTGCTCATGCACCTCCAACATTTGCCGAACGAACTTGCGTTGGCGTAGCCTGGCAGCGCGGCCCCAATCATTCTTGTCCTCGTCCTCGCTGCCGCTGTCCACGCCTGGTATCTTGATCTTGGGCTGGTTCTTGCGTCCGCGCAGGTCATTGGCTGTCAGCTTCGCACCGGCAGTTGTGTCATCGTCTGCGCTTAACTTCGAGTCGGATGCGTGCTGTTTCCTTTGCAGATAGGCGCCCAGCTTCATCAAATAAGGCCGCAGCAGACAGTAGCCGCCGATGATAACGACGAGCCGTATGTAGTCCTGAGTGCGCATCTGGCTGAACTGGGCGGTCGTTAGCGGCGGGCCTCATCGTCAGCAAGTGGAGAGGGTAAACGCACGGCCTTCGAGGTCTGAGTCGTGAAGTTGTTGCCCCAGGTGGAGAGCAGCGAGAGAATGTCCGAAGGCTGCGGGCTGCCATCGTGCTGCTGCGCCGCCATCGCGACTGTCGTTTCTTCACAGGCCGTCAGATCCGGAAGATGGTGTGAGAAGCTGCGCACCCTCCCTACTTACGGTGACCCGGTGCTCTGTCGTTTTGAAATTGCAATCTCTCGTAGGCAAGGCGGGCAGCTTTCTCTCTCTCTGGTCCAGCTCCAGCTCCCGAGTAGCGTGTGGGGCGAGAACCGGCCAAGCAACGGGCACGGTTCGGCGACGCGCCCCACCCCTGCTGCTCCGCACATTCCACCAGGACGCGCCCCGTCGCGTCTTCCCGCTCTACCTGTCGTCCGCAACCGCGTTGCCGGCTCAGACTTCAACACCAAGACCATGGCCGACGACGACGCAGCACAGAAGGAGGAGGTAACGCTCAGCGAATGCCCCCGACCCTCTCGGTCCAGACGCACTGACCGCCCATAGCGCCTCAAATCCGCCCTCTGGTACAGCATCGGCCAGTTCGTAGACCAGCAATGTCAGCTCAAAGATCACAACGCGACGCCGCAATTCATCGGCGCGCTGACCGAGCTGGTCTGGACGCAGATAGGTAACAAACGAAGTTCCCCTCCTAAACCCGCTAAAACCTCGCACCGCCGTTATCTATTGGCGAATTGACACATCTGCAACCCATCAGCATCCGCCTCCCGTGACCTCTCCACCTTCGCCCGCCACGCCGGCCGCACCCAAGTCAACACGTCCGACGTCCTGCTGCTGGCGCGCCGCAACGATGGCTTGGAGGCCCTGCTGCGCCAATTCGTCGACGAGTACCGCGCTGAACGTGGGACGACCGAAGCCAGGAGTGCCGGGGCGACGGGTCGGGGTAGAGGAGGAGGAGGAGGAGGAGGGCGGGGAGGAGCGGCGAGAGGTGCCGGTGGTCGAGGGCGAGGAAGGGGGAGAGGGAGGGGCGGATGATGGGAGGCCAGCGTCGAGGGAAGGGCGGAAAAGGGAAAACCATTTTGCTGCAGGACGCTGGATCCGGGGACCGCATCACCGAACAACCGGTCAGACGGGTATTAAGAAACGAAATCAGAAGATGCGTGCATGCGAGTGGAAAGCACGACGACTTGGTGGAGGAAAAGCATGCTTAAGTCAGGTCACGGTTGTGGCGGTGCGAACTGGTGGGGCCCAGACATGCTGTTCAGGGAAGAAAAATGCTGTTGTGTGGGCTAGCCAGAGGGGATCGTCGTCGCGCGCACGGGGAAAAGGAAGACAAGACGCACACCGCAACAGCACGCCTAACTGGTCATGCGTAGTCATCATGGTGGATACGGATGGGTACATCACTAGTGGCCGCTGCGGAGACTGCGTGGGCAGATATGGGTTCAGGGGAAAGTAGTTTCCCTTTCATGCACCGTCGAGGAGAGTCAATACCACACAGCATTTACTGATAGCGAATGCATTCTGAAAAAGAAATTCTCATTGGGTGCAATGGACTATTCCGACATCATTAACAATCCCCATTCGTTTCCGCCTCATAGTAATGTCATTAGGTACTGCTCCTTCATCTGCGCCCGTAGGCACTGTCTCATATAAAGCTGCGCGCTTTTCAATCATAACATTTAGCGCCGAGCAGTGGTATCCAGTGATTTTCGTAACACAATCAAGAATGTAGGTAGGCGGACCGTGCAACCTAGTTACACGGCTGCAGGTTTCGCGTAAGGAATTCCGAGTCTCCATGACGACCGACAACAGTCATCAACAGGCTCTTCTCTGCGATCAACTCATTCTACTCTCTTCGTCAAAAGCAACTTAAAAGTTGTGCGGGTTCGTCTTCTCGTAGCCATATGGGTTGGAAGTGTTGGTGATGGCTCCATTGGTGGGCGCAGCGTAGCTTCCGTTGTAGCCAGAGTCCGGCTTGTAGGCGTCGTATCTGGTGGAGTTACCAGCAACAGTCGAGCCAGTGTAGGCCGTCTCATGGCTGGGCCTGGTATCGACGTTGGGTCCGCCAACCGCGCTCGCGGCGGGAGCACCAGCGCCGTAGGCGCCAAGCTCGGAGTCACCGTTGTCGACAGTGCCCCTACGGTTACGCTTCCAGAAAGCACCACGCCTGCCACTGCCAGAGGTGTAGTTGTTGGCAGGCGAAGGGCCGTAGCGCTTCTCCTTCTGGTGGCGGCGAGCGAACCAGAATTGGCAGACAGCAGCGAAGAGAAAGAGGAAACTACGGCATTATGTGAGCACAATTGACGGGACATATTAGAGAGTAATTACACTTACACTCCAATGATCGATACAGCAAAGCAAGCCTTGTTGTAGCGACACACAGTACCATAGCGAGCCTGGTAGGTGACCTGCTCGCCATTGCCAGTCCCAAAGCCATTATCGCCGAAACCCTCGCCAGTGTCGGCGTTACCGCGACCAAGAGGGGTATCGACAATGCCGCTGCAGCTGTCAGCACCATCCCGAGTCAGAACGGCGATGGCAATGAAACCGCCGGCGAAAGCGACATCCAGAATCATTCCGAGGAAGGCGAGAATGCGAATGCCACCGAGGCACGGCGTGAGAACAATGGCAAGGATGGTGTACAGGACTGCAACGCCCGATATGCCCTCAACGGCCTTCTGCCAATTGGGGATGGTGCGGTCGCGGTCGGATTGCACGGCCAGGAAGTATGAGTAAAAGCCCAGAATGATGGCCGCACAGCAGAAGCACAGCATGTACGGGACAGTCCCGAGGAGGCGACCGAAGAAACCCATGGCGATGGTGTTGCGCGCAGCGGCGAGGAGGTGATGTTGCAGATGAAAGGGTGCGAGTTCGGCGAGGGCGAAGTGTGCTCCGGCGGGAGGCTGGGTTTAGCTCTGGTATGCGTGGCAGCAAATAGCCAAGCCAGGAGGACGGGCGGGAGGGTCTGGGAGGTTAAATGTGTGACAGGGCACAAAATGACGCAGCGATCAGTTACAGGCGCGACCAGGGCAGTCCACAATTTGTGTCGCTGCGCTCTCCAGGCTGGTGTGGTGATCGCCGCAGGCAAGACGTCATGTGGAGCACCGGGAGCCAGGCCCCATCACGCGCAAAGCCGCCTTTGGTCTAGCTTGCTGAGCCACTGTGGCGCTTCAGCTGCGATGGCCTCGATCAAGGCTGTGTGCGCGCAGCAGTTTTCGCGGCATCGCCATCGACGAGGGCGACTCCGACAAAGACCATTGGCAGCAGCTCTTAGCCTGAGTTCGCCGAGGAAGTCTGCCAACCTCGCTTTGCCTGCAATTTGCCTGGCGCAGAACCTTCAGCTGCGCCTGGACCCCGAAACCGAGCGCAATCAACGTCCGACGTCACAGCAACTGCGCAATCCGAACACTCCTCGGGAAACCGTGGCGTCGCTACCATCTCGCCTTTTGGTTTGCGTTACGCCTGTCAACCAGACACCCGTCCATCCATCTTTTGTCGCTGAAGTGACCTGCCGCTGCGATCATGATCTTGCGATGACGCGACTGTACAACGCGCTCTGCAGCTTCCCCTTGTCGCCCATCTCCCGCCCAGCAAATTCCCTGTTTTACCCCGTTCGGCGGCCCGCCCTCGCTAGGGCTGCATGGGTACGTTGTCGTCTTGATTCGCGCGGGATGTACAGAGACGGTTCGGCACTCATTTCGCTTCAGTCCTGCTTGACGACATTGGCCCGCGGTTAAAAACTTGACCTGGCTGACTAGAGTTGGCTTTGCTCTGCGGGAACTCTTCCAGAAAGATCAATTGCAGACCCGCAACTTGACTTGCAAAAGAACGATGGGGCTTTACCCTCGTATAAGCGCTGCGGATATAATCTAGAGCCACTTACAGTCGTTAATGAACAAAACAAAGAAGTCCATCTAAAAGGAAAAAAAAAAAAAAAAAGGATCCAGTCCTCATAACGTCACGAAGCTAAGGCAACGATCATCTGGCGCAAATCATCAAGGCCGTTAGTGTTGCGGCATAGCCTGACACTAGAGCGAGGCCGTCCATACGCGGCTCGACATGTTCCAAACTCCAGCTACAACCTCCCCAAGCAAGTTCCCAGCCGATGGGCGCACATCATGGAGCAATCGGCCCGCACGGCACAAAGCCGCTGCTGTTTCTCCCGAGTCTTTAGACCGGATGTCTTTCCATCCAATTTGTTTTTACGTCACAGAGATCGAAATCCGCAGCACTAAATTAGTTTCGGTTCAGCAGATCGTACGGGTTCATTGTGCCATTCAGTCAAACCGCGGGACGTCGAAAGCCGGAGACTACACAGTGAGAAAGATGAAAGTACGGAAATAGTTTCTTTGCGGTAAGAAGTATATTGATATAGACTTGACGTACGGGGGATATGATCCCCTCTCTCTGATATACAATTTGTAGAATCATACAGCGGAGAACAGAATCGAATGTTAGGGGATTCGCCACTTACGCTCGTCACGCTTCTTGGCAGCCTTTCAGGATCAGTTCACATCTAGATGGTTTGCCTTCACCAAGACTTTCACCTGGTTATCCTTGTCCTCGATCAGGGTCTTGAAACCCTCTGCCTCGACTTCATTCAACTCGATCCTCTTCGTGATCATGTCCTGTGGCTTCAGTCTACCTTCACTGATGGCGTCCAGAACAGCTTGGAAGTCACCGGCCTGGTAAGTGGCAACGCCGATGTAAGACCGCTCCTTGAAGCAAAAGTCATTAGGGAAGATACTGCAGCGTTTTTCCCAAATGGCGATATTGACGATAGTACCCCTGGCGCGCACTGCTTGCACAGCCGCATCCAAGCCCGCTTGTACACCGGCACAGTCATACACGACGTGGACGCCTTGGTTCTCACAGAGCTCGCGACATCTTGCCGGGATATCATCCTTGGTAGGGTCGAGTACGTAGTGGGCACCGAACTGTTTTGCGAACTGTTTTCGGCGAGGAGAGACTTCGGAGACGATGATCTTACTGGCGCCGCGAGCACGTAGGGCTTGGATCACCGAGAGCCCTATTGGTCCGCCGCCGAGGATGAGTACGGAGCTGTCGGGCTTGAATGGTGAGATGTTCACAGCGTGCCAACCGACAGCCAAGGGTTCGATGAGAGCTATCTGCTTGTTAGATCCTCGTGGCTGAGTGGCCGCGCGTTCGGGAAATGCTGATGCCTACCGCCGATTTCGAGCGACACGTTTTCGGGCAGTTTGTACAGGCACGACTGGGGCGTAACGATATGTTCGGCGAGACCTCCGCCCCAGCCACTCAGGCCGATGAAGCCATTCTTGTAGCAGCAGTTGATCAATCCCTCAGTGCAGGCGCCGCAGTCCCCGTCATAAATGATAGGCTGCACGCAGACGCGATCCCCGACCTTGAAGTCGGTAACCCCTTCGCCAATTTCTTCGACCACCCCACTGAACTCGTGGCCAAAGGTGACAGGGACGGTCTCGCCGGTGATTGGATGAGGGGTAGTGGGGCAGATGCTTGCGCCGCCGAGATATTCGTGCAAGTCTGTCAATGGTCAGTCGGCAAAGCACGAGCAGCATGCAGGACGCGTCTTCAGTGGCGGTGCTGGCATTGGTGGGAAGGCGGAGGGAAAATGCTGTGCAACACAGCCGAGGACGGATGAGGCGCCATACCACTCCCGCAGATGCCGACCCAGGCTGGCTTCAGCTGTGTAAGTTGTAAAGTCAGCATCTCGCCGGAATGCCAGCAGGAGACACAAGGCCCGACTGACCTTGACCTGACCCTTTCCTACATTTGGCTCTGGAATATCCTCCAGCCTGAGATCGCGCTGGCCGTGGAAGCGCACGGCCTTCATGGTCTTGTCGGCGTTTGAACCCATTCTGGTGGCTAGGCTCTTGAGTTTTTCGAGCATAGTCCTCGCCTGGCGAATGATCTGGCAATGCCACCCCACATCCGCACCGCGGGAGGTCGCGCGGGTGCTTTTATACCAAGAGGAACTCCGTGTGGTTCCCCGCGTTTGGGCATGACGGCGTCAACGTAGTTGCCGGAGACATCGCGAAGGGAAAGCAAGCTATCGGAAGACGGGATTCCCAAAGGGAGTTTGCGGGCGGATCACCCCGCAATCCTTCGGTATGCCGATTTGGGGAGATAATCTGGGGAAGACAGGGAGGGGAGGCTGTCACGACACAGAGCCCAAGACGGTGGCGCGTGACGCCGCGGGGCGGGGCTTTGGACGGAAGCCGAGCAGGGGCGCGCGACCTGGAGAACGCATCGCGGAGGTCGTCCTTTTCCGCGCCGGAGAGGTGCGCACCTGATTGGCGCGCTTGGGATGGCCAGATGGGAGTCTGGCCAAGATTGCAGCGATGTCGACGTGGGGTCCCTGCGGTGGAAAGTGAGCCGAACGCGGGGCAGCACACAGCGCGACGCCGTCAGAGCTGCCGCTTGTCTTCGGCCTGCTTGCCCGTAAGCCCCCTCCATTATCGGACTTCAAAAGCCGTAAGCTGCGACAACGGCCCGGCGCTGGGACGGACAAGTGAGCCGAGCGAGCCAGACCGTCTGAGCACGCAGCACGCAGCAACCGCGCTAGCCGGAGCAGTGGCAGCGGTGCGCGGGGTTTGTTTCCAGAGCAGCCACGCAGCGACGGCGCGGATGCCGTTGTGATTGGTGGCAAAATGACGTCTCCCGCGGGGCTGCTCGACACTTTTTTGCTGAGCCCGCAACTACTGCCAGAGCTCCACCGCCGCGACACGAGTCGCAGCAGCAGCAGTGGAGGAGTGAGCTCTCCATCAAGTTGTTCTTGTGGATCAATGTTGGGATAAGGGTCGGCCGCGGAGTCGGAAGTCGGCGCCGCTGCGGGTCAAATCTCCCAGCCAGGAAACCGATCTATGATGCGCATCCAGGAAACCCATTGTCTAGGATCGCGATTGGTACGGGCTCACAGGCTCGCTCCAGCCCACACATTTCATGCATCGGTTCAATTGGCGCGACCGGCATGATATCACTGACGCCTGCCGCGTGCCGGCTGTATTAAAGCCCCTCCCCCTCCATTTCTTCCGCCCCGCGACATCATTTCCTAATTTCCCACCTCACAGTCCACTCTCGCTCAACTTCTAGCCAGCTTCTTGTCCACAGCCGCAATCATGCCTTATCCCGAGACTGCCGAGGGTTTCTGCGTCACTGACATCAAGAACTGGAGCAAGTTCACCAAGCAAGAGGTCGGCCGCCCTCGCTTCACGTTCCCGCCGAAGCCCCACCTTCGCTGACTGCCCCTCATTCCAACAGTTTAAGCTCAAGCCTTTCGGTGACCGCGATGTCGACGTTGCCATTGACGCCTGCGGTGTTTGCGCCAGCGACGTCCATACCATCACCGGTGGCTGGGGCTCCGATATTCCTCTCCCGCTCTGTGTTGGCCACGAGATCATTGGCAAGGCCGTGAAGGTCGGCAAGGATGTGACCACCATCAAGGTCGGAGATCGTGTCGGTGTTGGTGCCCAGATCAGTGCCGATTTGACCTGCGGCAACTGCAAGGCCGACCAGGAAAACTACTGCCCGAACTCCATTGACACCTATGGCGCGCCCTATCCGGATGGAACCATCTCCATGGGTGGCTACTCCAGCCATGTTCGCGCGCACGAATACTTCACATTCAAGATCCCCGACGAGCTTGAGACCAGCTTGGCTGCCCCCATGCTGTGCGCTGGTTTGACCGTCTTCAGCCCTCTCAAGAGGCTAGGAGCTGGTCCTGGCAAGAAGATCGGCATTGTTGGAATGTGAGTGTTCTGTATCATCCTCGGCCGCATTTGCGCCGAAAGCTAAACAATTTGCAGCGGCGGTCTTGGCCACTTCGGTATCCTCTTCGCGAAGGCTCTCGGAGCTGAGGTCTACGCAATCTCTCACAGCCCCAACAAGAAGGAGGACGCTCTCAAGCTGGGCGCCAAAGACTTCATCGTGACTAAAGAGAAGAACTGGGCTGAACCTTGGAAGTTCACTTTCGACTTCATAATCAATACTGCCGATGCCACGGACAAGTTCAACCTCCCCGACTACTTCAGCACCCTTAAGGTTAACGGCACCTTCCACATGGTCGGCTTCCCCGACAACCCGCTCCCCCAGATTCAGGCTCAGGCCTTTGCTCCCAATGGCTGCTTCATGGGCGCCTCCCACATTGGCAACCGCCCTGAGATGATAGAGATGTTGGATCTCGCTGCTAAGCAAAACGTCAAGAGCTGGGTTGAGACAATCGATATTTCTGAGGAGGGCTGCAAACAGGCTGTCGAGCGCGTCTACAAGAATGACAATGTGCGCTTTCGGTTCACGTTGGTTGGTTACGACAAGGTCTTCGGCAAGCGCGCATAGATGACGCGAGCCGCCATGAGTGATGAGGTGATGATAGTTGAGCGGGTGAGTATCCTGCCATCATTTAAGGATATATCCGCGGCCCATTCGGCCGCATCGAAATAGAAGACTAGCAATGTAATTTTCCACAATTCCCGCCAAAAAAAAAAAAGAAAAAAAATGTAGAGAAAAGGAAGAAAAAAGGAACAGAAAACAAGTAGCTCATCGGTGCATGTGCGCTGACGTCAAGGAAAACTTATACTACTAACAACTTTATGTCTTCAGGTCGCTGAGGTCGCGTACGGATTTCCCAATCCGTTACCAAACGTACGATTATCCGAGGTTGTGTCCGCTTCGTCTTACCTAGCAACCCGCCTTCACCAATAATGATGCTCTTATCTTCCCTCCCAGCATGCATAGCCCGAAGAAGTAGTGTTCCCGTTCTATGAAAGTCCCACCTTCCGGTGTTCCATTTCGGGCAAACCGAGCGCTGGACTTGGCACACTCGGATGTATTAAGGCGCCAGGTCAAGTATGCTAAAACAACTCCGTAAGACTCCAAAAGTCTCCACTTTTATGTCGCAAAAATCTGTCTGCTGAGCATTGAACATGGTGTTAGTATCTTCTCTTCAGCAGCTTCTCCTAAACATAAGAGAGAACTTTGGCATTAGTAAACTTCAGTGTAGGAAGCGGCTGGTTTCTAAGTTTGTAAGTAAGTTCATTCGGCCGTACTTCTCCCCCTGTTTGCAGTTACTTGTCACGTTCGTTCTAAACATATTTAAGAGGAGTTCTCTGTTATTGTTTGCTAAATACAAAGGCATAAGCCTTCCCGAATCCAACCGAAAACTCCATCTAATCTATCAAATGAAATCTACTCTTGAAGGAAGGTGTGTAGCAAATGCTTTGAAAAAGCTTAGTTATCCTCAGTCGGACCATCACCCTTGCGGCCACCATCCTTGAGCCCAGCCTTGAGCCCGGGCTCAGCCTCGCGCTTCGCACCCTTGCTGGCCCACACATAGGCAGGCTCTGCATCCTGAGGCTCAGCATCCCTCTTAGCTCCCTTGGAAGCCCACACATACGCGGGCTCGGCATCCTGGGGCTCCGCGTCACGCTTCGCGCCCTTGCTAGCCCAAACATATGCCGGCTCCGCGTCCTGAGCCTCAGCATCGCGCTTCGCACCCTTCGAGGCCCACACATAAGCAGGCTCGGCGTCCTGAGGAGAGGCATCGCGCTTGGCGCCCTTGGAAGCCCAGACGTAGGCAGGCTCTGCGTCCTGGGGTTCAGCGTCACGCTTGGCTCCTTTCGAGGCCCAGACGTAGGCTGGCTCCGCGTCTTGAGGTTCAGCGTCGCGCTTGGCTCCCTTAGAGGCCCAGACGTAAGCAGGCTCAGCATCCTGCGGGTCGGCGTCGCGCTTCGCGCCTTTGCTGGCCCACACGTAGGCGGGTTCGGCGTCCTGAGCGTCGCGCTTGGCGCCCTTTGATGCCCACACGTAGGCCGGCTCAGCGTCCTGGGGGTCGGCTTCAGCGTCACGCTTGGCCTTTGCGCCCTTCGAGGCCCAGACGTAGGCCGGCTCAGCGTCTTGAGCGTCACGCTTTGCTCCCTTGGAAGCCCAGACGTAAGCGGGCTCTGCGTCCTGGGCGTCGCGCTTCGCGCCTTTGCTGGCCCAGACATAGGCCGGTTCGGCATCCTGAGCGTCACGCTTTGCACCCTTAGAGGCCCACACGTATGCGGGTTCGGCATCTTGAGCATCGCGCTTCGCTCCCTTGGAAGCCCAGACGTAAGCGGGCTCTACGTCCTGGGCATCCCTCTTCGCTCCCTTGGAAGCCCAAACGTACGCGGGTTCGGCATCCTGGGCGTCGCGCTTCGCTCCCTTCGACGCCCAAACGTAGGCAGGCTCCGCGTCCTGAGCATCGGCGTTGGCGTCGCGCTTCGCTTCCTTGGAGGCCCAAACGTACGCCGGCTCCGCGTCCTGAGGCTCTGCGCTGGCATCGCGCTTGGCACCCTTCGAAGCCCAAACATAAGCCGGCTCGGCATCCTGAGCATCGCGCTTAGCACCCTTGCTGGCCCACACATAAGCAGGCTCCGCGTCCTGGGGCTCCGCGCCGCGGCGGGCCTTCGCGCCCTTGGAGGCCCAGACGTACGCCGGCTCGGCATCTTGAGGCTCTGCGTCGGCGTCCCTCTTCGCTCCCTTGGAGGCCCAAACGTAGGCGGGTTCGGCGTCCTGGGGGGCGGCGCCGGCATCGCGCTTCGCGCCCTTGGAGGCCCAGACGTAGGCAGGCTCCGCGTCTTGAGGGGCAGCGTCGGCATCGCGCTTCGCCTTCGCGCCCTTGCTGGCCCAGACGTACGCGGGCTCCGCGTCCTGCGGCGCAGCCTCCCTCTTCGCGCCCTTGCTGGCCCACACGTAGGCCGGCTCGGCGTCCTGAGCTTCGGCGTCGCGGCGGGCCTTCGCGCCCTTGGAAGCCCAGACGTACGCGGGTTCGGCGTCCTGGGGGGCGGCATCGCGCTTGGCGCCCTTCGAGGCCCACACGTAGGCGGGCTCGGCGTCCTCCTGAGCTTCGGCGTCGCGGCGGGCCTTCGCGCCCTTGGAAGCCCAGACGTACGCGGGTTCGGCGTCCTGGGGGGCGGCATCGCGCTTGGCGCCCTTCGAGGCCCACACGTAGGCGGGCTCGGCGTCCTGGGGTTGGGCGGCGCGCTTGGGGACGACGGCCTTGCCCATGGCGCCCTTGTCGATGGCGGCGGCGTTGGCGACGTAGGGGAAGGCGAGGATGGCGGCGGCGGTGGCGGCGGTGAGCTTCATTTTGGCTGGTTTGGGTTGTTTTTTTGGGGCTTGGTTGTGGTCTGGGAAGAAGGCTGTTAGTGATGCGGTTTGGCGGTGGTGGTCAGGTGTTGCGGCCGGGACCTACGGTTGGAAGTGCGTGAGAGTGTTTTGAGTCGAAGAGCGAGCGAGCTCGGGTAAGTGAGATAGAAGTGGTTGCGATTGCTGTTGTCGGAGAAGTGATCGTTGTTGGTGATGATTTCCGAACATCGAAGTGTTGGTCCTCTTTATACCAACTCCGTCGAGGACAGAGTCGTCGACTCCTTCACCGGCCATGGCGGGCCTCGAGTTGACGATCTGCCTCCATCCTGCTCTGGACTTCCGTTGCTACGGTGGACACCAAGCTGGCGAAGCGAGAACCGTGGGCTTGTGCTCCTGAGGCCTTCCATCGTGAAGTCGTGTATACGGGCGCCAGAGCCGCACCAGCGCCAGCGGTGAGATTCCAGCTTCGCGTAGAGGGATAGCCGCATGGGGCCTTAGGCCCTCAGGTTGGTCGTGCACGAGAAACACCGAGATGAGCGGCAACAGCGGCGACAGCGGCGTAGTAGGTGCAAAGTGTTGATAGGCAGTTGTGCGGGCGACGATGACATCAGCTATAGTTGGGGCTCCATAGGCGGATGTCATGCCTGAAAAGGCCACCCATATCTAGAGGCCCTAGGCAGTGCGCTCTGGTTTTTAGGTTTTGTTTCGGCTTGATGCAATGACCCTCTCGGCTGAAGTGCTGCAGAGTCCTCGACTCGAACATGGCACCTGCAAACCTCGACACGGGCGAGTCCGTTGACAAGGGCCGCGGACTGGTCGGCCTTGCGCTTGGGCAGTTCGTGGGGAATACCGAGTCCACGTGTCAAAGCTGATTCATTCTCATATCCCCGAAGAGCATCGTGTTTCCCCTTTAGGTAATGTTTTTGTCAGGAGCTAGACGAAGTGAAACCAACTAAGTGTCCACTACGCTTAGGGAAGGGGATGCCATTGGATATCAAATATCTAGCCGGTGCAATTACTACCGGTAAATTTGTTGGTCCTCCAGTCTTGTCCTTGACTAAGGAAAGGCCGAGACTCCAAGTTTATGTGGCAATTCACGGTTCACTTCAATGGTGCTCTGAATCAGTGCATCTGGACCCACGTTCTAGACTCTAATCTAGTGTACAAATTTCCATATCGCGATTCAACAGCAAGTTGTTGGCCCACAAGCCGACCAAGAGTTCCCAACGAACAAGTGATTAGCTAGTGTCACCTGGAGTCATCGGATCCCTCCTCGTGAAAATGTTTAGCCCAATCTTTCTGCCTTGCTTGACTGGCATACCAGCGTGCCAGACCCCAGGGTGCCCAGTTCCATTCGGATACAGGTTCAACCAGAAGACGGCATTGCCCGTGATTGGTTTGAACCCTACTCCGCCGATGTCGTCGTCGTATTCGTGATCACAGTCCACGAACTCGCACCATTTGGCGGGGAATTTTCCCGTATAATCTGGAAATTGCGTGCTTCCACCCAGGCAATCGTCGCAAGCCAGATAGACGAAGAATGTGGAAAGTCGAGGGTTCCTCATGCCAGAAAACCAATCGAAGTGCGGCCTGAATTGCTCTCCCACTTCATACTTGACAACTTGGATGTCCTCGAGATGCGAGACAGGCATGTATCCCTGGAACTCAACTGATCGTTTCTCGATACATGAGACAACGGGGTCGTTGGGTACCACCGCGCTCATAGATGAACGAATTTCGAGGTCATAAGCATCCAAATTGTAACCTTTGGATACGGGCGACCTCATGTAGTAAGGCACGCTATACTTTATTGTCAGCCCCATCTTCAAACATTCGGAAACTGAATTCTTACGCCAGGTTAAGCAGGTACTGAGTTTCTTCCCAGCGGAGATAGTTCTCAACGTAAATAATCAGGGGATCCGTAGAGAAAATGTGCGTCTCGTACTGATGTTTCGGACAAGCACCAGCGTACTCTTCGCGCATGCCAGCAAAGTCGATGTTGGCAATGCTAGTCTGAGCCAGTGACCCATTGAGAGAATGGATCTGTGAACCATTACTTGGGGCCATATTTGGTCCTGACTTCAGCAGGTGCGCAACATCAACGCTTTGCGCTTTGAAAATACCATAGGCAAGGAGAGGAACGATGAGTGCAGCAGTTGAAAGGGGGAACACTTTGTTCCGCGGAGTCTTCGCAGGCTCGCCTTTGGACGCAGTTGTCTTCTGGGCCGTCATGTTGTGTTGTTACTGAAGGCAATCTTGTGAGAGTGGAAAAGAAACAGTGCAATGTGTGATGTGGACAGATTGGGGTCAACGGACGGGCCTCGTATTTGTTGGCATCGGCCTTTATCGTCGACTCGGCCTACAAATAGCGGTGATAATTTTGAGTTTGAGTTACCATTGTTCATGTTATTGGTCGCCACCTGTGGCGCTAAAGTAGGTTTGTTTCTCGAAGACATGAAGTCGAGCACGAGTCGTGTTAGTTTGCGCCTAGGTCGCTGTTCGGAGCGGGTCGCCCCATGGCGGCGAAGCTCGGCGTCTTGTTTGACGCGCCCACCATGCAAATCATTGGCGGCCTGGGTAGCCTTACCGCACCATCATGACTTTCTCATTTAGGAATAGCGACAGTGACGACGATCTTACAAGTACCCGGAGAGGTGACCGGCAAGAAGTGGTCTTCGTGGCGTCAACCATTTCTGGGTATTTCTGTCCTTCGAGCCAACCGCACTCAACGGGTAAAATCCAGTCTATCACTTTCATTTCATCAATTTATCATTTTTCGCCTGCTCCGATATGATGAAATTCAAGGACGCCGTACGTTCTTCTTCATCCTCTCCTTCCTCCTCCCGCACTTCGGAAGAGCATGGGCTCTCCGCGAGCGACAAAGCCTTCCTCCTTGCTGAGGAAAACCAGAAGAACTTCAACGCCCGACACCGGCTGATGAATTGGCGCAACATGGCGTTGGTACTTAACCTTGTGTTCTTCCTTGCTGGTGTCTCTGTATGGGGCCACGTCAATTATCGCCTCAAGGGTTTCACCTGCAGAAAGAAAGATGAATTTGAACCAGACTGTACGCGTTCTCCTAATTGCCCTTCATTGATTCCTCTAACTGGAAAAGTGTTATACGATGTCGATGTGGTCTTTCAGCCGCATGCATACATGGGCGGGCCCCCTTCGAACAAAACGGATGAGATGTGGATGAGGCTATCCCCTCGTAAGTTTACTCCGAAGTATCAAACTCGAGCACCGCTAACAACACACAAGCTGGAGATGGGATAATTGAGATCCCAAACAAACTAACCGAGAACCTTCCACCGTCCTTGCCAGCTCCTAACAATAAGGAGACTCACAAGGTATATGGAATCTCCATGTTCCACCAGCTACACTGCCTGAACTTCCTCCGTTTTGCCTACTATCCTGAACAAGTCAAGGACATGCCTCAGGAAGAAGTTGGATATCACCGGGATCACTGCCTTGATTATATTCGCCAGGCTATTCAATGCAATGGTGATGTTACCTTTGAGCCGCTCACCGAAGCTGGCATCAACGGCATGGGCGCCACCCACAAATGCCGGAATTTCGATAACATCTTCAACTGGGGCTACCAGCACCGCTCTGATAAGATCAAGGGATCTGGATACACTGCAGGAAAGGTGACTCACACTCCGGGTCATAGGAACCACGTTGGGACAGATATTGAGGATGAGGAGGGCAAGAACGACGGTCACCACGATTAGTTATGCTTCGGTCTCTTAGAAGATGATACTTTCGGATATTGGAATTGACACATCCTATTGGCAATCGCACTGTTCTTGTGTCTTGCGTGCATGAGATAGGATTTAGGCTCAGAATCTTGATTTAAGTTTGCGGAACGAATCCCGCAAGTCAGGACCTTGCATGTTGCCCCTTTAAATTCAGAAAAGGCAGCACTCTTCTGAACAGTCTCATGTCCTCTGTTCTCTGAGGCCGTACGGCTAGCAAAGATGAGAAAGGATTCGTTGGACCCTAATTTCCATCTCGAAACCGAGCGCCTCATTATTTCTCATTTCCTACCCGAAAATGATCAACATTGTGATTTTCTCGTTCAGCTCTACAACACACCCGAGTTCATTTCTTCCATTGGTGGCAAACCGACCTCTATCGTTACTCGTGAGGCAGCGCGCGAGCGCATTTCGGGCCGTTTCAGACAAGAGCACTGGCGCAACGGATACGGCACCTACCTAGTCAGCCTCAAGCCCCAACATGCAGGCACGGGGCCACTTGCCAGCGATGGTCTTGCGCAATGTGAGCCAATCGGCACGGTGTCTCTCACGAAAGGTGACGGTCCCGACTCATTCACAGCGCCGGACCTCGGCTTCGCAATACTTCCCAAGTACACGAGGAAAGGATATGCGACTGAAGCCGCTCGTGCTCTCCTCAAGCATGCTCGTGGAGATCTGGGTGTGCATGCCGTTTTTGGGCTCTTCGATCCCAGCAATGAAGCATCGAAGGGTGTTTTCCGCAGATTGGGATTTGAAGACAGGGGGATCAAGCCATTGAAACAGTTCGGAGGCATAAAAGGAGCTGTTTGGACCTCACCGGGGATGGATGCTGATCTCAGGTTGTATGGATTGGATTGAAATGTATCTAGCAGTCCAGGGACCGCAGAGCGAGCCTATGGCCCAATAGGTGACGGGTGTTGCCAGGTGAGATTGTACTTCGCCTCCTGCTCAATCTGAAACTTCCACAACAGCTCGATGTTGATACAGTCATGCTCAACTCCCCAGCCAGTCACTGAAGTAGCGTGCCCTTTTCCAACTTTGATAGGACTGTTGCCTTCGATGACCAGGTCTCCTCCGCACGAGATGGCTTGCCGCAAGTACTCCCAGCAGTGGTCAACGTGAAGCTGCCACATCTCGGCATCTTTCTGTTTGGAGGTATCTTCCATTCTCCTTTCCTGATAATACTGAAATCGGACCATGTCTGTACGGATCTTAGTAGGAACACAGGTGTAATGTTGCCCACGTTTACTTACTCAAACAATGGAGCTGATGCAACAGGGAAATGACGTAAAAGTCCTGAGGCTTAGGATCTGGAGTGTTGGGATGATCGAAGGGTGCTACGATGCCTTCGTCGAATCCATATTGCTGCGGGTTCTCAATCCATACAGCATCGTGCGCTAAACATCGCGTCAGAATCACACGTACAATGAATTCTACAACCTCATACCTGCTACCAGACCGTCCCATGCAGCATCGACTTCTGGACTGTCTCCAATGAACCTCTCATCTGGCATGAAGATTTTCTTCACAGGCTGGAAGACCTCCTTCGGAATCGGAGTATTGTGATATACGTGAAGCGGTCCGTTGTCGATGGGTCGATTCTTGTACGCATAAGCCGCAGTGAATATCCATCCAAGGCCAAATAAGATAATCAAAGCGTATGGCCAGCGCGGCGGAGGTTTGGATTGCCACCTGGGCGGCTCTTCACCTTCACTTTCGGTTTCGTTGCGGGGGAGCTTGTTGTATTCCTTTAGTCCAGCAAACATATTTGCAAAGTTGTTGCGAGACCTTGAAATTCAAAAAGAATGATTGTATTTCGGATCAGAATAAAGCTCCCTGGGTTCTGAAGAGTCCAATTCTTTCCTGAGCCTCGGAGAACAGGTGGCATTATGGAGACGATTGAAGCAAGGCCCGCCGTGGACTGGCTACAATACGATCTGCTCGGTGAATTACATATTTTGTGCCTCATGTGGCGTCATTGCAACGGAATGAAAGCCAGCTGGCGAGACCCTGTCGCTCAGCAGCCTCAAGCAAAACGCCGAACAGCTTACCAGACTACTGGAATACTTACGTCTTGATAAGCTCTCGGACCGTGAGCCCCCTGCAGTACGTGTCAAAACACGGACCTTACCTGACTCGTCTCATCGGACTGATGAATCGTCAGCTTTGCCCGTTATTATCCCCTCCGAAATAGTCACTGTCTTGGCGGAGACAGTAAGAGACGCCAGGGACACAAGCTGTCTTATCCTCGACACCGCCCCTTGAAAGCACCGAGCGGTCTCTTCACCGCTCGTATCATCTACAGTGGCCTTAAAATGGCCGACAAAAAAGGACATAGTAGCAAAATAGAAGGACCGAAACGATCAGGGACAATTTGTCCATTCTCCGAAATAATCCTTTTAGCCTGGCAGAAGTCCGCTGTTGCGTCGCAGTCCGTAGACTCAGCACTCATTCGGTGCATTATTCCTTCATTATGGCTCTTAGCAGATTCTTCGAAAACAAGAAACCCTATCGGGACCAGGATGGAGAATCCCAAGAGGGGGGAGACCATCTTCTCAAGGCAGGGGGCTACGAGGCGGAGGAGTTTGTGTATCCAGCCCCTCGGAAAATCTTCGAACCTCGGAGAGCATTCTTCTTCAGCTCTTTAGCCCTGCTACTCCTCAGCTCAGGAGTTGTCATAGGGTATTGGTGTCGAGGGCAGGAGCCAACAATGTCCAGTTTCGGGCTAAATCCGGTCACCCCTCTACCCATTGAGTTGTTCAGTGAACGCCATGATGTGCCATTCATCCCTTATCCAGAGTTCATGGGCCCTTCGAAAGAAGCAGCAAAGAACTGGGCTCGCATTACTGAAGGTAAGCCGCCGAGCCGTGTGTATGTATATGGGTACTCACAGTTTTTTCAGGCTCGGACTCAATCTATGTTCCGGACCATGACAACTATGAGGGTCTCAAAGACCCAGGTATTCATGCGCCATTCTTCATATTCAATCCTGGGCCCCCATCAGCGCAGCCGTTGAGCAAGGACTTCTACGTTCTCAGTAACTTGCACCAGCTACATTGTGCGAACGTGATCCGCAAACGCTATAATATGCTAGTATACGAGGCTGGCACATTCGATCCTCTGGCAAAGACCCCGATTGATGAGGATTGGATCACGCATGTCGAACACTGTTTTGAGTACCTCCGTCTAAGCATCATGTGCGCCGACTATATGGTCCTCGAGCCGGACTCGCCTCCAGGATCTCCGGAAGAGTATACTAAAGACAACCTAGGATGGGGAGTTGTAAGTTCGTTTGTACGGGACTAGACAGATGTACGTGACTGACCAGTACTTAGGTCCACAAATGCATCAAATGGGAAAATCTCATGAAGTATCAAGAGGATCAAGTCAGGCTATACAACAGCACTTGGAGCTAATTGAGCCGGCACTCTTCAATTTTGATTTCCGAATAGACTGAACATGTAACTAAGAAAACTCTGATATTTGTACAATGAGCGCAACCAAAACAACCTTCTAAATTAAAGTGCCTGTTTGACCTTCAGTTTCTCACCGAGAGACTCGAACACCACATCCATCCCATCACTCGCCATGCCTTCACAGAATCACCGCATCACACATGAACAATATGCCCTCTACCGTCCACCCATCTCCACGTCCCTCCCCTCATCCTCGCTGCCGCCCTCCAGCAACTTATCCGACTTCCTCCTCACCCTCCTCGCCCGACAGCACCACGCACACCCCATCACGGCCGTCGCAAACCACAGCAGCATGCACACAGCATCTATCCCGACCGCGACCCGCATCCTCTCCACGTTCCCCGTAACGTTCCAGTCCTCGCTCCCCGCCTCCCCCGTCCCGATGAACGTCGATCCGAACACGCCGAACGCGGCGGCCCACAGCACGCAGACGACGAAGTCCCACACGCACCACGCGACGTTCGTCACCGTCGCGAAGCAGTGGATGGCGCACGTGACCATCGACAGGCCCGCGGCCACCTCGGCGTATATCCAGTTGGTCGGCCCACCGTTGCTCAGGTCCGGCGCGTACAGGCCGGCGGCGATGGCGGCGAAGACGAATTGCGAGGTGCGTAGTGCGGTGCGCGCGATGAGGCCGCAGATGCCGGTTGGCTGCCAGTATTGGTCGAGCATGGTGGTGGCGGCGCGGTGGGTGCGGGTGGGAGGCATGATGGTGGTGGTGGTGGTGGTGGTGGGCTGGGGTTCGAAATCGAGAAAACGTCTACGCGAACAGTGTCAGGGACCCAATTCGCCTTGAAAGTGAGAAGGGTTTGCTGACAGGACGTACGATGGTGTGGTGTTGGATATACGGTTGATGTAGGCGAACGAAGGGTGTGTCTGCTGTCGCTTGGACCAAACAAGCCTATCTTGTGGTCAATACTGACGCTTAAAATAAGCGATCTGCCTGGGGTAATAGTGGGCCAGAAGGAAAAGGAGAAGAGAGTGACTGAAGAAAATTTGAAGTTAAGGAGAGCTGTCGGATGAGTAGCGCTTTAACAGAGACCAGCGGCTTGTTCGTGCTCGTATCTGGAATACGTAAAACCTCCACCTATACGTAAAATTACCCATTTCGTTGATTCAGGCACGTCGCAGGACTAAGGGCACGGTCATTCGGCATTTAGCATTTTAAATAGTATCAGGGTCCCAGAATGGCTTTCTTGGACAATTCTTCCCTTTCGTCATGGCCAGCAGCAGCACCTTCGACTTCAGCAGCCCTCCCCCGTACAGTGAAGTGGTCGCCTCCGGAGACCCCATACTTGACAGCACCAATGTAACCGGTATGATGTCTTCACACAGCCTACAGTACGGGATACTCACTTGCTTCCAGACGATGGGCGCATTACAGTCGATGTCGAATCCAAGCTGGGCAGGACGCTCGCGAGGCTCATGCCCAATGACCCAGACGACGAAGACTCAGAACCTCCGCCACCGTTGCCTCCCCGCCCATGTTCTGTTAAGCTCAACATAGTCATACAAGTGGTCGGGAGCAGAGGAGATGTACAGCCATTCGTTGCGCTCGGGAACGAGTTACAGAAGCACGGTCATCGCGTGCGGCTAGCAACGCACGACGTTTTCGAAGACTTCGTGCGCTCGTCCGGCCTAGAGTTCTATCCCATTGGCGGTGACCCTGCCGAGCTGATGGCGTTCATCGTCAAGAATCCAGGCCTGATACCAAATCTGAAGAGCCTCCGTGCTGGCGAGGTCCAACGGAAGCGAGAAATCATTGCGGAGATGCTAGAAGGATGCTGGAAATCGTGCATCGAGCCGGATACGAAGTCGAATGATCCATTTGTTGCTGACGCAATCATTGCCAATCCACCTAGCTTTGCGCATATACACTGCGCACAAGCATTGGGGATTCCGCTCCACTTGATGTTCACGATGCCATGGAGCAGTACCAGGGCGTTCCCGCACCCACTCGCGAACTTGAAGTACTCTGACGGGACGGATATGAGGATAGCAAATTACGTTTCATACGGCATCGTGGAGTTTCTTACTTGGCAAGGGTATGTTAATTGTACAGATATGCATCGTGTCGGATCTGCCTAACCCTTTCACATAGATTAGGCGACATCATCAATCACTGGAGGAGACACACCTTGGAACTGGAGGCAGTCCCAGCAACTGAAGGACCGAGACTTGCAGAGGCATGTAATGTACCATTTACATACTGCTGGTCTCCTGCTTTGGTTGCAAAACCGTCGGATTGGCCACAACACATAGGTCAGTCAAAGCCTTTATCTCTCGGGTGTATTTCTTGCTGAAAAAAGTAGACGTCTGCGGCTTCTTTTTTCGTGACCCACCACGATACGAGCCTCCGCCGGAACTTGAAAAGTTCCTCGCCTCCGGTCCACCGCCAGTGTACATCGGCTTCGGCAGTATTGTAATTGACGATCCAGAGAAAACCACCACCACACTCTTAGATGCTGTAAAATCTACTGGGGTACGAGCAATCGTCTCACGGGGCTGGAGTAAGCTTGGAGAAGAGGTATCTTCAGATTCAAACGTATTCTTCCTCGGAGACTGCCCACATGAGTGGCTGTTTAAATATGTGGCTGCAGTTGTCCATCATGGAGGTGCCGGCACTACAGCCTGTGGATTGCTTAACGGGAAGCCGACTGCCATAGTACCGTTCTTTGGAGAGTGAGTTGAGCCTGATTGAATCAACAAGTGGAATTAACTGGAAAGACTAATTCAGAACAGCCAACCATTCTGGGGTCATATGGTCGCAAGCAATGGCGCAGGGCCGAGGCCTATACCCTTTCGCCACCTTACGTCAGAGAAGCTTACAGATGCCATATCATTCTGTCTTACAACACAAGCAAACGAGAATGCCAGGCAGATAGCGGACAAGATGAGGAAGGAATCAGGAGTCAAAGCTGCCGTTCAGTCATTTCACACACATCTTCCGAAGGACCTCAACTGCGACATTCTTCCGGATAGACCAGCAGTGTGGAAGTGCAGAGACGGAAAAAGGTCGATTAAGCTATCGAAAGCAGCCGCTGGTATTCTGGCAGAAAGTGGAAAGGTGAATCGGAAGAATCTCAAGATGTAAGTGGAAGCCGCAACGCCTTGTTTCGTCCTCCTTCCACATGCTGAACGATGAGGTGCAGGCACAAGACAAAGCCACTGTACATCGACAACCGCCGCTGGGATCCTCTAACAGCGGTGTCTTCCGCATCAGTCTCGACAGCTGTGGACATGGCAGACGCTGCCTCGGGCGTCTTCCTCAAGCCGATCAAAGAATACAAACGCTCCCGCTCGCGATCCGTCCAGGCAGCCTCTACGCCAACGTCCTCCGCCGCCTCTCTTCAGGACATTCCCACCTCTGCAACAAGCCTCGACGCCGCACGACCATCCGCCCTTTCCACGAAAAGCGTCTCGAGCACGACCGTCGACCTCCGTCCCACCACCGCACACACCCCGCCCGCAACAACCCCGCCACCCGACACCCCGCGCTCTTCGTCCCCAACACTCTCCAAAACCAGCTCTTCCCCACCGCCAACCACAGCTCCTCCAAGCACTCCCTCCCCACCACCCGCCAAACACTCGACCGCCACCGCCATGGCCACCGCGTCCGCCGCCTCCCTCGGCCGCTTCTTCCTCACCGGCACGCGCGGCATCCTGGTCGACATCCCGCTCGCGGCCACCGAAGGCATGCGGGCGGTGCCGCGCTTCTACGCCCCGATGCGCTCGCACGGGCACGTGACGGACATACGCTCCGGGTTCGCGGTCGCGGGGCGCACGTTCGCGCACGGCGTGGCGGAGGGGTTCGGCGACATCTTCACCGAGACGTGGCGCGGGAAGAGGGAGGAGGGAGCGCGCGGCGTGGCGAAGGGGCTGGGGAAGGGGGTCGTGAGCTTGGGCATGAAGACGGGCGCTGGGGTGGTGGGCGTGCTGGCATATCCCGGGTTGGGGGTTTGTAGGAGCGTTAGGGCAGCGGTGAGGGGGGAGGTGAGGAGGGGTGTCGAGGGGAGGAGGTGGTTGGAGGGGGAGTGGATGTTGGCTGGGACGAGGGAGGGTGCGATGGGGGTGGATGAGGAGGAGGTGTTGAGGGCGTGGGAGAGGGTGGTTAAAGGGAAGGGAAGAGCTTGAGGGGTGGTGTTGGAAGTTTGTGTCTTGATATGTGGGTTGCGCTCGAGATTAGGTCGGACTCGTTATTTTGGGTGTTCTTTTGCTGTCGAGTTTCTGTTAGGTTCTGGTGTTTCCAATGAGCCGGGACTCTTCGGACAGTTGGCCGAGGCTTGCTCGATGGGTTGCATGACAGTCGGCCCCACGAAAGTATATCGTCCCGGAATTTTCCCTTATCCGCGACCGTTCCCTACGATGCAAATTCATTCATGCGGATTCATCCGCTATACTCGCATATATCAGCTCTTGGTATTGCTTACCCCCTTGTGCACACTAGCTCGGTTCAGCAGTCAAGCGCCGCGGACAAGTGGGGTGTGTGGAGAAGCATGGGTTGTTCAATCAATCACTTCCCGATGATCAACGCTGTGCCACATTCACGCCGCACTTTGACCGCGTATGACATTCCTGAACAGTAAGGTATTTCCACGCGGTAACGCACGGCTCCGCTATTCAAAAACACGTCCCGTCCCGCCGCCACAGTGACGCCTTAGCCGCTGCTTATGTACCTTTCTTCACTTGCGCTTCAGCCCTACAGCTCCCTACCGAATCGCTATGTGTAACCCAGATGAACAGACGACTGTGACCCAGGCTGAAGGCCTGCAGAACATTGAGGTTGATACAGGGGTACGTGTCAGCCCTTAAGCCTCGTTTCCCGCCCATCGGGCCCCCTAATCCTCGTCGGCAATTTGTATAATCAATAAAGTCTCTTCAGCGGACTCAATTACCATTAATTACTTGACACTTACCTTATCCCAACACGAACACATTTATGAAAGAGCCACACTCTGATTAGAAGGGCTCTGCAGCTCGACTCGGACTCTGCTGTTGGCAGTGTTGATGAAGAGCTGTACGTCTATCTACCTTGAAATCACGCAGAATCTCAATACTAAGGTATTCAGATCCGCGTACTCGCAATCCCTAACATCCAGCGTGACTGCGTACCCCGTCGAGCACGGGCGCCGATACCATGCTTACAAAGACGGCTCTTATTTCATGCCCAACGATGAGGTTAGCTTCTCGTCTGGAACCATGTTCATCTATCTGGAGTTAATATACGCAGGAAGAGCAAGATCGCCTTGACCTGATGCATCACCTTCTCAAAATTGTCACGGATGGCAAGCGCTACTTTGCGCCCATCAAAAGGGAGAAATTGAGGCGTGTCTTGGATGCAGGGTGTGGAACTGTAAGCGTTGCCTTGGCTGCTCTAAAAAAGGTCAACTAATATGGTTCAGGGAATCTGGGCAATTGAAATGGGTACGGAACTATGATCAGACCTTGATGTGCATTGACATGACACTGATGGCGTCTGAACAGGCGATCAGTTCCCAGAAACAGAGGTGAAGCTTCAATCTGATATCTTTTGAGGCTTAGTAATGTTTATCGGAAACAGTTTCTCGGCAACGATCTGAGCCCCGTGCAACCGGCGTGGGTGGTCTGTATCTCAACGCAATTCTTCTACCACAAGCCAGATTACCTGACCGTGTTCACAGCCACCCAACGTCAAATTCGAGGTCGACGATCTCGAAGCACCTTGGACCCACAGCAAGCCCTTCGACTTCATCTTCGCCCGATATCTGGATGGCGCCATCTCTGACTGGCCTGCATTGGTCAAGAACATGTTCAGCAAGACAAGGCCTGGCGGCTGGGTAGAGTATGCGCTACCGGACACTATCATAGATGGGCCTCATGCTTATTAGTAACCTACAGACTTCAAGGATTTGATGCGCACTTCAAATCTGATGATGGAACACTCAAGCCTGATTCGTACCTGAGCCAGTTCTGCGAGACTATTGCAGAGGGTTGCGCTAAAATGGGCAAAGAGCTACACAGTGGATTGCTATTTGAAAGAGTGCTGAAAGATGCCGGTTTCATCAATATTCATATTCACACTTTTAAGATTCCTTTGGGTACTTGGCCCAAGGATAAGAAGATGGTACGCACCAAGATGGATTGAATGGAAATAGGAGCTGATTGATCAAACAGAAAGAAATTGGAACCGTCAATACGCTGCAGTACCTCGAAGGCATGGAAGCATTCTCTTATCGTCTCTTGACTTCGGTGTTGGGATGGAAGCTTGAGGAGGTTCAGGTATTCAATGCGAAAGTGACGCAAGAAATCAAGAGTAACAAGGTTCACTCGTACTACACCTTGTAAGTGCTTGCGATATACCAGCTCATGAATCATTCCTCTTCCCTGCGATCACTAACAAAGCCATACAGGTATGTAGCCTACGGTCAAAAGCTGGAAGAAGAGGAAGAGTAGAAGATGCAAGCATATGGAGGCGGTAAAAAGTTGCCACTCATTGATTTTCGTTCCGTAGCCCCGAACCGCATTCTGGATGATCTGCGCCTAAATGACTTTGAAAGTAAACAGTGTACAGGGTATTCAACTACTACGCTCCTCACACGTCGGGTTGAAGAAGCCGTCTTTCAACTCGCAGTACAGTTTGTTTGGACAGTCGAAGCAGCCATCCGGGTCTGACGTTGTGCAAGATACATGATGTATGTCAGTACGACTACTTCAACTTTCCAGACCTTAATTCACGAGGGTGGGTGCTTGTAAACAACCTCGAGATTCGAAATCAAAGGTAAACTCTTCGGCCACTTGCTTTACTTGAGCTATCAAACTTCACGTTGCGCAGCCCCCAATCGGATTCAAGATGCTGACTGTGGCGTCCGTTCCAGATACCCAAATGAAGCTCGGCCTGTTTGAGACCTTTAAGGCCCCACGCTACTACTAATTAACAGCTGGCCAAGATTACCAGTGCGCCAGAGCTTAGCTAATCAGGAGGATTGGCTTGCTGGAAAGCTTTAAACACAGGCGGCCTCTCCCGGCTTAACAGTTTCTAGGTTTTCTCCGATCTAGACCCTCTCGGTCTCGCGCTATTCCATGGAGGGTTCGAGCTCAAGGCAAGAAGTCAATGACCCACCTTCATAACACATAAAGCGCTAACCGAGTGTGCCTCTTCGGTTCCTAAGTTCGTACTGAGCACCTAGATCCGGTCAGCTTTGCAAACTCTTCTCTCTACTTAATCATTGGCTACGATATGGGTTTAATGCTAGTAATCACTTCTGGTGTGTCCAGTTGGTTCTTCTGGATGTGTTCTCAGAAATAAAATTACGACATTTCAACTGAGGAAGTTCCGTTACTCTGCATTGACGGAGCTTGGAAAGAGGAAGTAGATGACCTTCCGTATATGAGATCGAAGTCGACCATTGCTTGAGCGAGAAAGTAGAAGCTCAATGCAGCCTCGATTTGGGACTCAATCTTCTCGTTGTGCTCATCGTATTCAACTTCATCAAGGTGGCCGCTATCATATTTATCACCGTAGACAGCCCCATGATTACCGTTGGAGATGCAGCTTCATATTTCATAAGCACTCCGGATGAAATTACAAAGGGAATGTGCCTCTACTCGCGCGAAGACTTCGAACGAAAACAACAACGAATATAGATGCATACGAGGTTTTGCTCCAACAGAATGGTCCCGCTTCGCGCTCGCGGTCTCCGCGTCTCCGGTCCGCAGGGCAAGTAGCGCTCGACCTGCTTCCTGCAGGTGCCGTATGCACTATGCGTGCCCTTGTTGATCGTATTCACGTTCCCAGATCGAGGGCAGAGACGCCGTCGGGAACCCTGCGAACCTGAACGACCTCGAGAAGACACGTGGCGACCCGTCATCACCACCTGTGGCTACTGGGGATACTCCTCACGCTGATGATGGTGCTGGCGCTTGCGTTGAGGCGGAAGCGCTTGAGGGTGGGAATACCGCTGGCTGGGAGCTGCAGTATGGCTATTGTAGCGGCGTGCCATGTGCCGGAGGGAGCGTCGGACTTGTTGCCGGTGCGGTGGGGTGTTGTAAGCAGCGATGCGGCAGAAGGAGGAGAAGATGGTGGTGGTGGTGGAGGTGTAGGGCACTATTCATTCTCGAATGATGATGTTGAGTAGCCAGTGGTGGGCCAACTGTATGCTTGAGTGTCTGATGGATTGACGTAAATCTGGACACCCATAACACCCCAAGTGCAGAGCATTCTGAAAGCCTAAGAACGTGGTTTTGCGAAGTCACTGCGTGGCCTCTTTCATTCATCCATTTAAATAACCTTAAATGACGATTGATATTTTCAGAACAGCAAAGCCTCTAGTAAGTATGTTAACTTTAGGGCATTGGAAACGACAAAAAAGGGATTTTCGATAAGTATACGCAATCAATTTGTGTGACGATATTAAAAACCCATATTCGAAATTACACGAATGGGAACAGCGCTGGCATATATCCCAATTTATTACGCCTATCGCTCACTAGCTAGCGAGTTCTCTCCACTCGGCCAACTCAGTGCAAGGCTGAATGCTGACAGCATGCACAGCACATTTCGCGTTGCGTAGCTACTGATGCTATTGTTAGTCGAAGTGTATCAATGGGACTAGTGGCGTGTATGAACGCATGAGGACCTCCTGGAGACAGTCCGCGCAGGTACGCCCTGTGCACCTTTGTCCATCGCTCAACCTACCTCAGGCATCTCTTTAAGAATGCTAAATATCAGGGACCCTCAAATCCTTTAGCATACGCTCCATTAATTGGTCTTCCTAATCGTCCTATTTTTGTTATTACATGGCCTAAATATTCACAAAATCAAATATCTCAGAGGATGCCAAGCACCGCGGGGAAACGCTGGTTCTCAAAGCCCTCATCAGTCATCGCCCACGTATGCCAAGGTAGCTGTACGATGCGGTGACGACCATAGATTAGTACTGAAGCGGACTTGTGACTTTACTGCATGCAATTGTGCTTGCTGGACGCCGTAATCTAACCCGACGCCTTCAAACGAGGTCGTGAATTGGATACCCCCGCTCGGCCATCTCCTGCATGAATTCACCGCACCGCTCCATACCTTCCTTTGCCCGTTGCCGTATACTTGTTACCTCCTCATTGTCCTCCTCCTCGCACGCTTTTGCCAACTCGGCGTCTTCCATGGTAGTATGGGGTGAGGCGGAGGAAGGCGAGGAGGAGGAGCGGGATGATAGCGACAGAAAGGCATCGTGCGCTGCTTTCAGCGGAAAAGCTGCTGCGCTCAGCCCGTAGAACCTGGTTCCGGGCTGCAGGTGGTAGGGCATGCTCCGGCAGATGCGATCGGCGGTGCGGAGGATGATGACACGGATGGTGCTCGCCGGAGTTGTGGTGGTATTGGAGATGGTGAGGTCGTCGTCGCCATCAGTATTATCATCTTTAAAAAGAAGGGTGAGTGGGATAGAAAATTTTTGTGGAACTGGAATGGAGGATAAGTATTGGTGGGGATGAGATAGTGAGGGTAAGAGTAGAAAAGTGTTGAGGGAGAGGATGGAAGAGAGGAGGATGATACGGAAGCACCAGGCATGCGTAAGCACGGTGGCGGTGAGAATTGTTGGGAACCGGATGACGCATCTACGCGGATTGTGCTTGTTAGTGCTGGTGGGGGTGGATGATGAGTTTGGTGGGAAGGAGGAGGAGGCCCTGAGCGACGTCGTGAGTGGTTCCCTGGTATGCCAATACAGCGGTGCGGCACATTTATGTTGGAGAAAGAAGTCCTTTCTCCACTTCTCCAAAACGCAGAAGGTATTGATAAAGCGTTTGCTGAGCTCGGTTGCTGCGGGGAGGAGAGCTGGACCAGCGGCGTTTACGTTGAGATGGTCGAGTTGTTCGAGAAGGGAGGGAAGGTGAGCGACGACACTGAAGAGCTGGTGCATTTCAGACGATGGATTGATCGAGAAGGGTATTTCCTGCCATCTGCGGGATGCAATAAAAGTAGTCTTGCGGTTGACTAATGCCTGGTAATTCTGGAAAGGAGAAAGGGTGAGAATTTGCAGCAGCTGACGAGCTCAGACCTATCCAACTCAGCGAAAAGTAAATCTAGCTGACTCACTAGCATGGCCCTGCATGCAATGAAGACCTCGTGATTCTCTCCGGACACGAAGTTCTCGGGGCCGAATATATGGAGCAATCCTGCAACGCCTCTGGCATGCATCGTCCATGCCTTCGGAAATGTTGAAGAAATCATCTTTAAGAGGTTGGTATCAGCCCATCGATATGATGTTCTAAACTTAACTCTGTAAAAGCCAGTGCCATAACTGCAACGCTAAGCTCTGGGCTAAAAGACCTATCGAAAAGCTTTAATTTTTTAGCCACAAGTTGGAGCGTCGAAATCCGTATATGAATTCGTTGATGCTCTGAGAACTTCCGATGAGGCGCTCTACTGAGGATGGTTGTGCCGATAGCTGTCAAAACGGTATTTACCACGGTGTTAAAGTTTGCTGAACAAGATAGTCTAATAAAAATGTTTGGCCACATCCCACAGACGCAGTCTTCAGGAGCGTACGACAGGGAGGATGACGAGAGAAACTTCGACTCAGGTTCGTATTCGTTCTTGAGCAGTTGAACGACAAGCTCGCATGTAGACGGTTGCAGGTCCGACACAGAAACCGGCGGGACGCTCCCCACGATGTCCTGTCTGGATGGGGGAGGATTACGTTTCGTAGCCTCACGCGAGATCTGCTTGGAATGGCGGAACGGTGTCGGGGGCCCGCCGCTTGCCGGGGCCTGGCTAACGAAGATGAAGTCGTGTCTGTACCCAGCGCAACTGCGCCCCTTGGCAACGTATTGGAAGCAAGCGGGCCGCTTCCCATCGCACTTGAGATTTGGTCAATCCGAGGGCTGTGTGATGAGAGAAGGGGTCAAGCAGTCGCGGCCAAGGTTGGAGCGACTTACCGCGAGCTTTCGGGAACGGCAGGTGTGGCACACATTTGTCTGGCGTATTTTCATCTTCCGTCTTCCGAGTAGCTCCCGGAGAAGCTTGACGACGATGACGTTGCAGTACTTCGAATCGGAGATATATAATCACAACACAGCTGCAATTAGCGGGGATTGCCGGCTCGTGCGGACTTGGCTAATCTTGGCGGCTAATGATACCGAGAACGTTTAGCTTGCCGAGAATACATTGGGTTTAGCTCTGGCTTACGGCGGCCGACTGTGTGTATGAATCAGTATTAGAACACGTATTGACATCGCATTCAAGCTTAACCGCTTCTTTTGTCCGCTATGTATTAGATGCAGACCGCTTAACCCCTGGGCTCTGCTTTTGCTCTGATCGAAGCAATGGGCGCCGGAGGGTTCATCTGGAGTCCCCCATATCATTTACGACTTCCAGCTTAGACTCACATGCTTGGTGGAGAGTATCGGATACTACTCCAACCCCGACCAGCCACTTGTTAAGCGACACTGTCTGAAGCCAAGCTGTGTGAGATGACTCGAATGATCTGAGGAGCTCGTGTATAATATCTGTATTTTCTTTAATGTTATTACTAAGAAATAACCTCCGATGATGAAACAGGATCATCTTGTCAGACTGCTACTCTTAGAAACCTTGGTTGAACGCAGCGGTAACATATCCATTCTTCTGGCATCATCTGTGCATCCCAGGCATGATTAGCCGTCTCCGTTAGTTCAACTGTTTCAGCCAGTAGATCGCTGGATATCCGGGTATCACGTAAAGTCGGCACCCAGCATTAAATAAATAGCAATTCCACGAGCAGGATGGCGGAGTTGTGCAGTATGCCATTGCCTTCTCAATGGTCTCGTTCGTCGCAACGCAAAGATCATATGTATCTATGTAAAGGCAATCTGGTTGGGAATGGCAATCAGCAAGCCATCGACCGTGGATCTCTATCTACCACACATTTCACGGGAAAGACATCACGCAAGATGACGTCCTCTACCCCGACAACCCTTTGACCTTATTGCATAAGGATGCAATTGTGACAGGAAGGTCGCGGGGCATCGGCGCAAGCGTAAGCAACACGCACATCGAAGTGAGAAGTCACCCAGGAATCTAACAATACCGCAAGTAGCCATCACCTTCGTATCACCCAGCAGCGAGACGCACGCGGACGGAATCGTCTCCAAGTTCGCCAGCCTCAACAACGGCTCCCACGCCGTCAAGATCCAGGCCGACCTACGCGAAACTCGCCGCGCCGCAGAAAGTCGTCGCCGCGACGACGACGACCGCCTTCGGGCAACTCGATCGACATCCTCATCAACAACGCGGGCATCGTGCACGCCGCCCCGCTGGGGCGACATCACCGCGGACCTCGTCAACGTGAACGTCCGCGGCGTCGTCTTCGCCACGCAGGCGGTGCTGCCGCACCTGCGCAGCCCCGGCCGCACCGTCAACAGCGGCTCGGGCCTCACGGGCACCGATGTGAGTGCCCATGACAAGGCCTTGCTCCGAGCAGGGCAGTCGAGATCCTCAAGGCAACGACGCCAGTGGAGCATAGGCTCGGCACGCCTGGGGACATCGCGCTCGCGGCGGCGAAGCTCGTGGAGCCGGCGAGCAGGTGGATTACCGGCCAGACCATCCAGGCTTGTGGAGGGAACTGCATGTCTTTAAATTTCTGGACCGTACCGTGTTACTCGCTTCTAGTGGATGCGGCATGTGCTTGGTGGACCGGATGGCAAAGGGACTTTCGAATGGCCTGTGAAGAATTTTCAACATCGGGACCTAAATGTTGGGTTGGATGGATTGGTATAACCACAGCCTAAGTCTTCCGCACAAGTAACATCTCCAACAACTGAATAACCACTCAGCTCGACAAGGACGCCCACGCTTACGAAAGACAAGAACCAAGCGCTCATAGGCTGACAGCGGGACGAGCCATATTGAGCAGACCACACGGTGAACATATGTATATATGTATTGCTCCACTAAGTATTTTCCCAAGCCCCCTCGCGACCCCCACCCGGTCACATATCTTCCTCCTTTACTTTGTCAATGAAATTTCGCCTCCACCTTGCCGTACCCCACACCATCCACACACAGCTCAAAAACCAGGCCCGCGCTTTCCACCCTCATATCCAGAGAGAAATCTAAATTTTCAAACTCCACGCCTTTACTCGTCGTCAACCGCGTAAAAAGGCTCTTCGGAACCTTACTCAGATCCGTCCGTAGCGTGCAAACAGTGACGAGACCCTTCCGCAAAGAGTCTGGCGCCTCATCCCAATCGCAAGCAATCAGGTCATCCTCGACGATCAGAGACTGGTTGGGGCGGAAGTTGCGGGTGTAGTGGAAGGATATGGGCTTTGCGTCGGATATTTGTTCGCCCTGTTTGAAAGAAAGCCCTCATTAGTGTTTGGTTTACTTAAGAAGAGTTTTGGGATGGTTACCTTTTTGATATGCCATTGCATGCGATCACTCACCATCCACCTCTCCCACAGCGGACTCCAATACCGCTCGCCCACGGCATGTTTTCCCTCTTCGAACACCGTCGCATAGCTCGTCCCATACCACCACCTGCTCCGCCGACTAACCACCATACTCCCCTCCAGCCCTCTTAACACCGCACCCCGCACGACCGCCGTCCACGCGTACATCGGATGCATGACCTGCACCGCCTCATTCGCCTGGGCACCCTCCACCGCAACCCTGTGCGTCGGGCGCTCCTCGTACGGTGGCGGTGGCGCGCTCTCGTTAAAATGTCCTTTCAAACGCCGATACAAATAGTCGCTCTGGCCGAACCCGCCCACGAGAACGACCCCACTCACCTTCTCGCCCTTCGCCCTCAACTCTCTCACCTGCCCGTCCACCAGCTCCACCACGTCTTTTACCACGGGCTCGAAGATGCCTTTCACCTGCTCCGCGCTCATAGTCAAGAACCCGCAATCCAGCCCCGCCTCTTCGTCGTCCGGCAGGCCCGGGAAGGGGACGTTGATCTCCGCGCAGTCGTCCGGGTTGAAGTTGCGCTTGACGCACTCCTCGAAGTGCTTGAGGGCGACGCTCCACGTCTTGCGCTTGCGGCCGGTGCGCATCTCGTTGTAGCGCTGCTCGCCGAGGCGCGATTTGATGTGGTCTTCGAAGCGGTAGTTGAGGAAGGCGGAGCCGCAGAGGCCGCCGGTGCCGATGGCCGACTCTTCGACAAGCAGCGGAGAGAGCTGGGTGATCTTGTAGGCGATGAGATCGACGGTGCCGCCGCCTGTGATGCACGTTGTGTGTTAGATAGAACTGAAGTCGAGGAGGGATAAGGCTGCCATCTTCGTCTGGTGTTTAGACGTCCCATCTGAGCCGCTGTCTCGACTCATGAACAATGAGTTATTCACCCCAAATGAATGATCAAGTTCTCAGAAGCAATTGTGTTTTTGCTTTCAATCTGAAAATAGAAATTCTGGTTCTCAACGAGAACGGTGGAGGGATGGTGACACTCGCCACGCACTTGGCACAACTCATGTCTACTGGTACAAGCGCCGGCCAGGAGGCTTGCATACAAGAACTTACCTGCATCGCAGACTATGAAGTTATCACCGACACTCAAATGATTTGGCTGAATAGCCTTCAACGTATACACAGCCGCAGCCTCAGGCTCTGAGATCAGTTTGAGATCACCGCTGTCCCTACTGCCCATGCCTGCCCTTTCGGCCGCCTTGAGCGTCGCATCCTTAGCGGCATCGGTCCATACAGCGGGCACGGTGAGCACGAATTGAGTCGGTGTAGCGGCCATGAAAGCCTCCCCATGGCGCCTCGTCAACGTCTCGATCGTATGCGTGCGGATCAGCGTGAGATAGTCGGCGACCGAATCCATGACGGTCTTGCCGGACTTACGCAGCTGAACCGCGGTATCGAGGGGCGAGACGAAATGCGGCAGCTTCTGTCCTCGGTCGAGGAAGAGTTTGATGCAACGAAGACGCGCGTCCGACGGGCCCAACTGGAAACCCCATTTGATCTTTATATCTGGCGAATTTTCTTCTGCGAGGTCACTTCTGCTGAGGCTCAAGCTCTCAGTTGTCGATGATGGTGTTGTTGTGCTCGGCGGTACTTCGTAGCCGATCTCGGTTGGGACTTTGTCGGAAGTGATGCCATTGCCACCTGGCCATCTTCATGAATCAGAAATACGCGCGTGAGACAGAATGGCGTCTGCTGTCATGGGGAGAGACACAGCAGACGATTTCCCGAAAGAAGAAACAAAAGACAACAAATTTCCGAGGCAAGCCAAGAGCGCCGGGGCGACGACGGTTGAGAGTTTTGGTGGACTCACGATTTAATGATATCAACGTCGTCGGGGGTACCGCTGTAACATGCGGCTACACTGGGTCAGGCGGTCAGCTCGACTGGACTGGGATTGGGTGGCGATTGACCACGTTTTGGGACAGTGGTCGAGAAAAGAAATACGTACCCAGAATACGTGGTGCCGAAGTCAACGCCCACGATCAGGCGGCCCGGTGTGGCGGGAGTAGGAGCACTGTTCACCGCGGACGGCGTGCTCGGCGTGTTTGTTGTGATGCTACTGCTAGCAGGCTTGGATGACTTGTCATCTGGCCGGGCAGCGGGTGATGAGGCTGAAGTCGGCTGTGGCTGTGAGGCGGACTGATTGGACGGGCGCAGGGGCAAGGCGCTCAGCTTGCTGGAGCTCATGTTTGTGTTCGTTTTCGGGATGGTGGATGGCAAAAAGTTGGCTCACGGTCTCAGGCGGATTGGCGCGCGGAGGGCCGGCTGCGACGCGAGAGGCGGCACGCAGTCACGCGGCGGCTGTCAGCTCAGCGCGACGAGGGTGACAGGCGCGCGAGGCTTTAACGACGGGCAGCAGTCAGGCAGCAACATTTGGACACTCACCGCTTCTGCGATATGGTGTTGTAGGCTGGACTGGGGCGCATCTGGGATCGGTTTTGCTGGTGCCTGGCAGCAGCGGCGGGACAGCGTCGGGGCGACGCATGGCCCATGCGGTTGATCAGGCTTGCTCGCTCGCTTGCTTGGGGCTGGATGTGGAGATTCTGTCGCGATGATCCCCGCGGCGACGTCATCGGGCTGCTTGGCTTGAGCTGCCCGAAATCCAGGGTCCAGCAGGCGTCCCTGGCATTGCCTGCGCCCCGACGACGGTCGCCGCCGAGCTCCCCGCCAATTGGTACATAGGCACAAGACTCCCGCGCCGAGAGGAAAAGAAAAGAAGCACCCATTGTTGCCCGCTGCAAACCGTTGCGCCGCCCCGCTCGATTCATGAGCGCTGACGCGAACACACCCTCCCATCATGTTTGGCCACGATAAGCGCCCCAGCCCAGGTATGTACGTTTGCTGTTTCGGCTGCTGACCCGAGAGCGATGATGATGCGAGTCCGGGGTCCATCTCCCGTTCGAGCTGTCTTGCATGTGCATGCCTGCAGCCTCGTCTCTAAAGAACCTTCCCGACTCCCCATCCCCTCCACAATCTCATCCCATTCCCGCCTCCCCGTCCCGAGATAACCAGACACCCCTACACAATCTTGGCCTTTGGCCCTTTCCATTTGAATTCAATCTAGACGCCTGAGCATCACTTATTTCCGTTCTCCGCCCTTATATCCAACAAGTCTCAGCCTGAGAACTGTTCACCTGATCCCGCTCTGACTAGCAAACTTCCCCTCAGGCGACTCATCCTCGTCTCACAACGGCTCCACAACCACTGGCAGCATCACAAATAACACCGCTTCCAAATCCTCCATCTCTTCCTCCGCATCATATTCGACTTCTCCATCAACGATCGCCATCGGCCGCCCTCCAGTCAAACACATTCGCTACGCCAGCCACCCGAGTTCATACCCACCGCGCCCACCACCACCAATCCGACACTTCTCGCACGCCGCCCAACAACGCGCCCTAGCCACCATGCAAGCCGCTGCAACGCAAACTAAACTCCCCTCCAGGCCCTCCACCAACACCACTACAACCACATCCCCCTCCCGCTCCGCTTCGATCGCCTCCACCGCATCGACCATCGCATCGACAACAACAACGAGAACATCATCATCATCCACAACCGCCGACAAATACTCCTCGCCGACCCGCCCGCGCGCCAGCTCCGACAAGCACCCGCTCCCCTCGTCCAAAACGACGCCCATGACGCACGACACGGCGCTGCGCCGCATCAACGACCTCGAGAGCGCGCTCGCGACCGCGCGGGCGCAGCAGCACCGGCTGGCGATGGAGCTCGAGCGGACGCGGATGCAACAACAACAACAACAGCAGCAGCAGCAGCAACACCGACACCAATCATCCTCGCCCATCATGACCACCACGAACGGCTATAGCGCCTACTCCCCCTTCTCCTTCTCCTCCTCCTCCTCCTCCTCCTCCTCCTCCCCTCCCTCCTCGAGCAGCGGCGTCCACAACGCCCGTCGGCCGTCCGCGCCGGCGCCGCGCGTGCCGAGCATTTTCCACAGTAATTCCATCCCCTCGTCGTCGTCGCCGTCGTCGTCGAAGGAGGCGACGAGCCACGCGAACGGAACGGTGGTAACGGACGCGGAAGGAAGGAGGGAAGACAGCGAGCACGAGTGGGGCGCGCCCGACCTGATGGCCGAGGCGGCGCGCAACTGCGAGCGGATGGAGGACCGGCTCGCGTTCCAGCGGCAGCTGGTGGCGCTGCGGGACCGCATCTACTCGCAGGCGGAAGAATTGAACGAACGGCGGCGGGAGAGGCGGGAGTGGGTGGAGGAGCGGGCGGGTCTGATGCGGGAGTTGAAAGAGAGAGACGAGAAGATTAGAGGTTTAGAGGAAGGAGGTGGAGGAGAACAGGGAAAGGGGGCAAAGATCAAAGGTTGAAGTTATCCAGAAGCTGGAATTGGAAGGATACTTTCTTGCTCATAACAACATACATGAACGAAGTGACATTGTGATTGGATTTACGGGCAGCACACGAGAGATTACCGAGAGAAGGGAATCAATAATTAACCACCGGCCACTATCTGATCGGTCTGAATGCCTCTCCTCCAGTTTGTCCCTAAGGTTAACCGGTACTAAGAGGGTCTAAGTTCAGGCTAGTCCCGATTTGAAAAGGAAATCACCCACCCCCCCCTCTCCCTCCCTTTAGGAAAAGCAGATCCAGTGCAGGGTCACTATCGCAAAAAGCAGAGCCGTTAATGGCTGCATGAAAAATGAGTGACTATCAATTTGATGTTCGTGGGAGAAAACAGAAAACAATGTCGTGAGGCCGTCCAGGATAGGACGAACAAAGATCTAGAAGCAAAGATCAGTGCCGGTAGCGCATCATTGGTGCTCGTCCGCTATGATAAAATCTGATTGGCTGCCACCCAGCTGGAGGTGAATCGTATCACGTCGGAGTTGCAGTCGTTAGCAGAAGTTCAGTAATGAGAGGGTTAGAGTGCTTGTTTCTGTACATCATATCAAAGTATCGTTCTTTCCACAGCCAATGGGGTGTTAGATCGACTTACCAAATACCACAACCCCACCTTGCCGTGATCCTGAATCTCACAGGAGCATGGTCAACTACTCTCTCTCTCTTAAATCCTTCTCCATGGTTCCTCGTCGTCCGTGTCATAGAACTCATCATCGTCGTCACCGTCATCGTCGTCATAGAATGACTGTGCTGAGTTGCTCCTCTCCTGTAAGACCATTTCTCCATGGCCTATGGGGCCAATGGTCGGGTCATGACGCTCAGGCTGCATGTTGCTCTCTTGATCGCGAGGCGGGAAAACGAATTCCCTTTTCAAGATTCCCCTAGTATCGCAGGCGCTTTCTCCATCCTCAGGCCCCTCCTGGTGGTAACTGGGGAAAGTAAGGGCCTTTGATATGACGCTCGAGTTTTCAAAAAGGTCTCCCTGGTTGTCGTACTCGGAATCCAAGATGGTCATACTCTCTCTCAGTGCCCTCTTCTCACGGCCTGCAGAGCCTTTATCTCGCTCTTCCTTCTGCTCTAAGACCGCTAAGCGGAGCTCCGCGTCCAGATCGTCCAACTCAGCGCGCTGCCGGCGCATTTCCTCACGTTCGCGCCGCCGAATTAGTGACCTCTGCCTCTGTAACGCCGGCCCGAAAGCCCGCTGAACCACTTCCATTGCCTCTGCCGGGCCCAAGAGCTCACACAGCTCGGGAGCAGGACCACCTTCAAGGCTGCGTAGAGCCATCGACCGGTACCACAACGCATACAACTCCGGATCATCGCTCCGGTTCGGCCTCTCCGGATCCATCTCATAGAAGCTCTTCAGCATATCATAATAAGCGGCCCCATCGACGATCATTGAATGGTCCCCTTCGGAATCGGAAGCAGATTTAGAAGACAGGGACCTTTGGCCAGGCGGCGACACCGAGCTACGAACGCCCAACAGCCCATCCGAAGTAGTCTCATGTATGTACGGTGCATTCAGATGATTGTGAAAATACTCGAGACCATTGATTGGAATGTATGGCAGGCTTTCCCATTGAGTGAAAGGGTTATCCTGCTCGCTGTTGCACTCGCTCTGAAGTAGTGCATCCGACATGGTGGGCGTGTCGCTGTGGCGAGTACTGGGTGTGGCATCTTGCATATTAGCCGAGCCAGCGATGCTGGCAATAATATGATGAGGGGTGAATTGCGTGTGAGGCGTAAAGATTCCAGGCGAATTGTTCTTATGGTTGTCCCCTTCGCTGCTCGACGGCGACGGCGCGGAAGCTGGCAGCAGTTGCGCGAAAGCTTCGTCAGGAGGAACGAAGTTAGGTGGAGCAGCGTCTAGGGGATGAAGTGGGATATCAATCCTGGTGTTACGGACGCTAGCTTCGCGCGGTTGTGGACGATCGGCTGCAACAGGAGAGGATATCAGAATGCGTCCGTCACTTGTGCGTGGTATGCCCTTTCGCTTTGTATCTGAACGACCCAAGCTGTTATGGAGTATGCGACTGATTGCATCCTTCGCACGGATAGTCAATGCTGCAGGGGTGTTAGAGTTCAGGAATGCAGCTTGTTCTGCGATCTGCTCGCTCATCTTGTTCCAATGGTCCCACTTCATGTTTGTGGATAAACGTAACTGTTCAGCCACGCTGTCCACCTCGACAAAGCGGTCATCCAGGACTACAAGGTAGCTTCGAGCCGTAGCCTCGGCCGGATGGACCGTTTCTTGCGAAGCAATCATGCGCTCAAACGGCAGGCGGACCTCATCATCGAAAAGTTGTTTCATCAGCTTGACAATCTTCGCATTACATTCTGCACCGAGCTCGGTCGGGATCGGCCTGTGTGTTATCAATGACTCATTAATGTGAAGTGTGAGATTGTCCTTACACTAGCATCATCTTGAATCTCTTCATCGCCTCGCCGTGGTCCTCTTTGTGGATGTTCATCAAATTTGGAGTATCTCTGTTGACATCAATGGATTCAATAGCTTTCTGTAGGGGCACCATGCGTGCTTGCCAGCTATTCAGAACCTCATTGATCGACGTGATGATTTCCGTAGCGCGTCGAGCCGTGTTGTGGGTGAAAACCTGAGTGTGAAAACAGCCGCGGAGGTCCCTGTGGATCAAAACGGCGGCCTGAACCAGACGCTGCTGCATATTGTCCACCCAACAAACACGGACAATTGCTTTGATGAGACCGGAAGTAGCAGAATCCGTGCGAAGAGCATCCACGAAAGTGCGCTCACTAAGATCGCGCTGGCGTGGGCTCTTGACGCTCGCTGGCGTGGTGGGAGAGTGAGGCACGTCAATTAGTAAGTCATTCAGAGTTGTTTCATCGGCACACTCCTCATCATCGGTCGCCATGTCTTTCATCATAGCATCAATCTCGTCATGCTCCTCGCGGAAGGCGCTCTCTGAAGCAGAGCGCCTGTCAAGCTCTGCAAGATCAGGGTTGGTGGGCATGGAGGGCGGCGCTTCAGTGGACCAGTACGTAGATGAGGTTTCATGGTCCTGAGTTCTCGAGTAGACTGACGACGTGGCCCGATGGTAGGGAGGCGGAAGCGGATTCATAGTGTCGTGCGTCTCTCGCGGGCCAGGTGAGGTGCCCACGGAAGAACACGAATCCAGGCTGTTAGAGGCAATGGCTGAAAAGGTTGAGTGGTCCATGCTGCGAGAGTTGAAGATCGAGTCGCGAAAGAGGCGGCTTGCGCAAATGACAGGTTTATAAAGTAGAGGCGTAGAATAAAGAAGAGCGTGGACAAATGGAAGATCTTCCCTACTGTGGTCCGTGCATCACGCTAAATTGCAAATGTAGAAGGAACGGGGTCAAGAGACACGTTGGAGAGCGAAGCTTGCATGAGCAACAGAACGAGTGGCATACGGATGTGAAATGACTATTTGAACGTCATGGCTCGCAATTTCGCTGGACGACCACTCCATATGCAGATCGAACGCTCAAGAGGCAATTAAGTAGCACGCATGAGCGAGAAAGGAAAGTTTAGTAGATATGATTCAAAATAGAAATACATGATAGCGGCACCAATGCACGTGATGTGCCACCTAACCTCAAGCAACTCCGCTACGAAATGAGAGCAGGGTTGGAAGCGGAGGAGTGACGGTGCCTTTCGGTACCCAAGCTGAGACAAGACGTCAAAGTCCTGGGCGTATACTCGAGAGACGTTTCAATTTTCGCACACAGACTCGATCGGCACGACATTGAAACCCAAAACCAACGAAGCTGGAAAGGGCGACGTGTCAACTCAAAGGTGTGCGGGTTGGTAAACTGAACATTTCGGCATGGAGATATCATTGTCCGATTAGTTGGACGACTGTCCATGAGGCGCGTCGTGGTTGTTGGCTGATGGATCCGAGCTGTTGTCTTCATCCTCATCATCATCATCACCCTGCACATCCATAACACGCTCACCCGCCTTTTCAAGCGTTCGACGAGCCCAAGCGCGAACGGCTTTCCAAACGCCCTGGCTATGGTCAACTTTGAGGATCCTGTGTCCGCAGCGGTTTACTTACGTAAATGAAGGTGGCAATACCGATCACGACGACAACCCAGCTGATGTTCGCCAGCCTGTCGCGACCAGTATTGCCTCGTCCTGATCCTCCCAAGCCCCCACCACCAATCCGGAAGAAGCGGATGGGACTAGTGAAAAAGAACTTAAGGAAACCTAACAAACCAAGAGATGCGAAACCTTTGAGGAAGTGGAATGACCACCCCTCGGGCTCGTCTTCTTCGTAAGCTAAGTAGTCATAGCCATGCGGATCACCGCGCAGCGGGATGACAGTCCCAACCGGGTCGAGGTAAAGGTTGATGATTGGGTCGGCAATGAAACCCAGAATGAAGGTCGCTAGCAAAAAAATGCCAATGGTCAAAAATGTTTGAGCAGCGGCGCTGCTGATAAAGCGACCCCATGCCATACGCTCAAGGCGGTAGCGAAATCCGCAAGTTGGGCATTGCCAGTAATTCCGTCTCCCGTACGAAGGATCAGCGTGGCGCCACGATTGGAGGCAGCCTTCGTGTACGTAACGGGATGATCCCTTGCATTTGCACGGGCTGATGAGTCGGCCCTCTTCCGATTCGTACGTTACGTTCGGTTCAGATTGGAACATCGAGGGAAGGTTTTCAGAAGGCTGGTTAAAAGTTGGCAGGACTGTTTCAAGGCAGATGCGACAAGTCCGGGGGCCATAAAAGCGGTTCCGCCTGCTCTTCCTGTTCTCTGCTCCTGCAGGTTGGGCGGTTGCATTCGGATGCCGCACTTCCTCATCAGGCTCGTACCATCCTGGCATACTTGATGAACTGGTTGGTTTTGCACGTTGGTGAGCTTGAGAATCGTCGGTGGGCGCTGTGCTGGTGGGACCTTCGGCTGATCGCGGAAACTCATCCGGCCAGCGCCAGCCTGGTGCTGCCTGGAATCCACTCGACGCCATCGTCGGAAGGATTGAGGAGTTTGCAGCTGGGCAGAGAGTGTACAACGAAGCCTTAACAAAGGCAGAAGGTGTGTACTGTAGACCTAAGTGTTGTGTTTAGCGGCCAGAGGCTTTGTTCGGAAAAGATCAGTGGTGCCTGGAAGAGAAATGGTTAAGTGCACAGCAATGATGATAAAGATGCGGGTGAACGGCGGACAGCTTGGCGCAGCTGCATCGCCATGCTCATCATGGGCGGCTGAGTCCCTTAAATGAGTGCGCTGAGGCTTGGGAGAAGGCAGAGAAGTCGCCAGAAGAAAAAGCCCGTCGTGGCCTCTTCAATTTTGTGGCGCTTGCCGAACGTCCGCTTCGCACGTGAGCTGAGTCTTGGCACTTGTGTCGGCGCGAGCGTCCAACCGCGTAATGCGAGCTTGCCTACAGCTCCAAGCTCCAACACCAGCTTCATACATCGCCGCCTTCCATCTCTCCGCCATCCTCTCCACACCGCTTGCAGCCGGTGTTTTTCTCCCTCCGAACCTTCTCCGCCTCAATCTCTCTACCTCCACAGCGAGTCCAATATGGCGGATCGTTACTCGTTCTCGCTCACCACCTTCTCGCCCAGGTAAATACAACCCACCCAAAGCCAAGGCTACCATCATACTAACATATCCTTTAGCGGAAAGCTCGTGCAGATTGGTAAGGCTCCTTAGAAGTTAGGAAGGCCCTTCCAGACATGAAGTATGCTGACCACGGTGATAGAGTATGCTCTCAATGCTGTCAACCAAGGTGTTACATCGTTAGGTATTAAGGGTACGAGCATCCATCGTGAACCACTGAGCTAAATAGGTCATACTAATGTGAAACTCAGCGACAAACGGCATCGTGCTAGCCACCGAGAAGAAGTCGTCCTCCCCGCTCATCGATGCCCAGTCCTCGTCGAAAATCAGCCTTATAACGCCTGACATTGGCATGGTCTACTCAGGCATGGGCCCCGACTACCGCATCCTTGTGGACAAGGCACGCAAGGTCTCGCACACTGGCTACAAGCGCATCTACAACGAGTACCCTCCCACGAGGATATTGGTGCAGGATGTTGCCCGTGTTATGCAGGAGGCCACTCAGTCTGGTGGTGTGCGGCCGTACGGTGTTAGCTTGCTTATTGCAGGCTGGGATGAAGGCATCGAGCCCGAAGTAGACTCCAGCACCGGCGATAAGGATGAGGAGAAGAAAAAGGTGGCTGGTAAGACTGGCGGTATCTTGAAGGGTGGCCCCAGTCTGTACCAGGTCGACCCCAGCGGCAGTTATTTTCCGTGGAAAGCTACTGCGATCGGCAAGAGCGCGACTAGTGCGAAGACATTCTTGGAGAAGCGTTATACTGAGGGCTTAGAGTTGGAAGATGCCATCCACATCGCTCTGCTTACGCTGAAGGAGACTATTGAAGGAGAAATGAATGGCGACACTGTGGAGATTGGTAAGTGCTATTCCCGCTTGCGCGGAGATAAACTGTTAACCATTAGCAGGTATCGTAGGTCCGCCGGAGGATCGCCTGCTTGGATATGAGGGCGTGGAGGGTGCCAGAGGCCCCAGGTTCCGGAAGCTTAGCCCGCAGGAGGTTGAGGACTATCTGACGAACTTGTGAGCTCTCATGCGCCCGGCATTTGTGCATATCAGCACTCTGCTTTCGGGTTAGCGACACGGTATGGGTCTGGTAGATTGCCCATGGCGGGCGTCCGTTGTAGACTAATCAACTACGAAATGATATGCATGCTGGTATGAGTCAAATTTTGAGAAAACGTGGCTTCACGTCATATTGTTCATGAACGCTTTTCCTGCAGGATTCGTATAAACAGCACGATAGTAGATTACTCGAGTCAGAAGGTCCGATAGGATCTCTGATTTTGCTTGCACGGAAGCAGCTTTAGCAGGGCTGTGTGCTTAACGTGGCGTCAAGGCGGACGAAATCGGGCGACCGGTGAATCAACCACTTGCAAGAAAATCTACTGCGTTTGCGCCGTGATTCAGAGGCGAAATTTTTGGAGACGAGAGAAATTTTTGTCGGTAGTCCAGTCGATGGCGGCATCCAATTGTTGGCGCACAATTAGCTGATGCAGACAGGCTGGGCTGGATCTCCGGCCAGTATGCAGGTCGGCGGGATCGGCATATCTCCCGCTTTCGGCTTTGTTCGCCCCTCCACGCCGGCCCTCCGAGAAATTCATTAACGAGTTGACTCATGACGCTGTGACCCCACTGGCACCCACCTCTCCTCGAGCCTTCATATCTCTACTCTTCCCCGGATTGCGGACTCCTCACAACCTCTCACACTAATTCATACGCCAATTGAGGCAACGATTCGCCCACCATGGCCGACCATATCCGCAAAACTTTCCAGCAGTGCAAGAAGGAGCAGAGGGTACGTTGCTCATATTGCAACACTTGAACAGTGGTATCTGACACATATACAGCCTGCTCTTGTCACCTATGTGACGGCTGGCTATCCCACACCACAGGAAACCCCTGATATTCTGCTGGCAATGGAAGCCGGTGGCGCTGGTAAGTTAAGGGCTGTAAGCCTCGCCATGAACAACAAGCTGATGAGTGCTTAGATGTCATTGAACTCGGCATGCCCTTCACCGACCCTATCGCTGATGGTCCGACTATCCAGAAGGCAAACACTGTACGTCCACGCACGATTTGCGCAATATATTTTTCAAACAAAGCAGGCGCTCATGAGGATGTATAGGTTGCTCTTAAGCATGGAGTCAATACTTCCCAGGTCCTCCAAATGGTTCGTGACGCTCGCGCGCGTGGCCTGCGTGCTCCTGTCATGCTCATGGGGTATTATAACCCTCTGCTCAGCTATGGCGAGGAGAAGATGCTCCAGGATGCAAAGGACGCTGGTGTGAACGGCTTTATTATCGTGGACCTTCCTCCCGAGGAAGCCGTCCGCTTCCGCAACTTCTGCTCCAGCTACGGGTGCGTGCAGGCATAATCTACATGAAATAACAAAGCTGACCCGCCCAGGCTCTCTTACATCCCTCTGATTGCCCCTGCCACTTCGGATGCGCGCATGCGTGTCTTGTGCAAGATCGCTGACTCCTTCATCTACGTCGTCTCTCGCATGGGCGTTACTGGCGCCACTGGAACTTTAAACGCTGCCCTTCCTGAGCTTCTTGCTCGTGTCCACAAATACTCAGGCAACGTCCCCGCTGCTGTTGGCTTTGGTGTCAGCACAAGGGACCACTTCGAGAGTGTTGGAAAGCTCTCTGAAGGCGTCGTCATTGGTAGCCAGATTATCAACGTACTGGGTTCTGCGGCTCCCGGAGAAGGTGCCAAGAAGGTTCAGGAGTACTGCAGTTCCATCACTGGACGCGCCCCCGGCCAGAATAGTACTACACGTGAGGTTGGAATTGTTGAGGCCCTTGGCGAGGCTCGGGAGCCGGAGGGAGTTCAGGTTGACAAGGTCATCAAGGATAGCGATGTCCCTGATGGGCCTGGTCTGGCCGACCAGATTGAAGCTCTTAACGTCGACGGGTCTGCCAACCCCGATGCCCTTCCTGCGCGATTCGGCGAATTCGGAGGCCAGTACGTTCCTGAATCGCTCATGGACTGCCTGTCTGAACTGGAAAAGGGCTTCAATGAAGCCAAGAATGATCCAAAGTTCTGGGAAGAATACAGGTCCTACTACCCCTACATGGGTCGGCCAGGACAGTTGCATTTGGCTGAACGCTTGACCGAACACGCTGGAGGCGCCAACATTTGGCTCAAGCGAGAGGATCTCAATCACACCGGCAGTCACAAGATCAACAATGCTCTCGGTCAAATCCTGCTGGCACGCAGACTTGGCAAGACTGAGATCATTGCTGAGACTGGTGCTGGCCAGCATGGTGTGGCTACCGCGACTGTCTGTGCCAAGTTCGGCATGAAGTGCACCATCTACATGGGCGCGGAGGATGTTAGACGTCAAGCTCTCAACGTCTTCCGTATCAAGCTTCTCGGTGCCCAGGTCGTGGCTGTCGAGGCTGGCTCGCGGACTCTCCGCGACGCGGTCAACGAAGCGCTGCGCTCCTGGGTAGTTAACTTGTCAACTACGCACTACATCATTGGTTCCGCCATTGGACCCCATCCATTCCCTACTATCGTTCGCACGTTCCAGTCGGTGATTGGAAACGAAACTAAGGAGCAGATGCTGGCTAAGCGCGGCAAGCTCCCTGATGCCGTCGTTGCTTGCGTTGGTGGTGGTAGTAATGCTGTCGGCATGTTCTATCCATTCGCCAACGATCCCAGCGTCAAGCTTCTTGGTGTTGAAGCCGGCGGTGACGGTCTCGACACCAACAGACACAGCGCCACGCTCAGCGGCGGTACCAAAGGTGTCTTGCACGGTGTGCGCACTTACGTTCTGCAAGACAAGCACGGCCAAATCAGTGACACCCATTCTGTGTCTGCCGGTCTTGATTACCCTGGCGTTGGGCCAGAGCTGTCTTCCTGGAAGGATTCGGAGAGGGCTAAGTTCATCGCTGCTACCGATGCCGAGGCGTTCATTGGATTCCGCCTCATTGCCCAGCTCGAGGGAATAATCCCAGCTCTCGAGTCGGCACACGCGATCTACGGAGCGATCGAGCTTGCTAAGACGATGGATAAGGACAAGGACATTGTCATCTGCCTTAGCGGCAGGGGCGACAAGGACGTCCAGAGTGTGGCCGAGGAGCTGCCCAAGCTAGGCCCGCAGATTGGCTGGGATCTGAGGTGTGAGTATTTGCCCTGCAAGCTTGATATTCCGCCTTTTTGGATATTGCGGAAGCTAATCGACTTTTCGCAGTTTAAACATCGGGATCTCCTCGTGCAGGGGCGGCTCCCGGCACTTAGTCACAAATTAGAGAAAAGTAGAGCAGATTCAATTCGAATTATCATTCGCTCACTCTTATATAAATGTGTCTTGGCATATCTCATGTACCGTGGCAGCAACTCCGTTACGCGTCAGCGATTCAAAGCAGTGAATGCAGTCACTGGGCGGTCCGACGACTGGTGCAAATCAGTGTGCGATTATACCTGCTACTCGGCGTACTATTGGAATCCATTTACCAAACCTGCCCATACGGGTTCCAGGGCTAGCGGTGTCTGGGCCTCCCTTGCTTGCATTTCCGATGCCACCTTTGCGTTCCGGTATGCATCAAGGCGATAAGCAGATGTGGAAGCTTAGCCCACGCACAGAAGTATGAGAGACTACTGCGTGCACCTGTGCGACCGGACCACGGAGCGCTTACCTCTATAGGGAGCTGATAATCTAGTCCGGACCTCCAGGTGGAGCAGCCGAAAGGCAAAACTAGTTTCCGGGTGAATGCATCGGCCGCTCATGTGAAAGTACACGGTGTAGTGTAAACCGGCGGGGTCATCTGGTGCGCTCTTCAACCTAATTGTGACGGAGTGGCCACTCACAGGTGCGTGTGGCTGGGTGAAACATTGGCAATCGGAGAGGCATGCCGGGTAGGGACCGTCTAGTCGACCGGTTGGCCATGCTAAAAATACTCCGCATAAGCATTCTTCAAGTTTCGAAACGCGGTTCGGCTGAGAAAGATAGGGGACTAGCAGAGCAACGGCGCGGACAGGCGCACCCGGTAAATGCGCCGCGACACACGCCGCCACCGTTGGGCCAAAAAGCAACAATACCGACAAAGAAAAGGAGGTTGTAGATGCGTGCGTCCACGAGTGCTGGTAGCAGTACTTTAGGCTTGGCATCGCGGGCCAGGCAGCCAGGGTCTCCCCACAAGTGCGTGTTTCAAGTTAAGGGTCGCGCCATCGAAGCAACGGCATGGAAGCTGCCGCGAAGGATAACGGTGACAGCTCCCGCACGCCGGTTCAGCCCAGCCGGCATATGTTGTGCCCACGCCGCTGCAGAGAAGGCTCCGCAACGCAAGGACGCCCGGAAAAAAAATAATAGAGGCTGCTCCTGCGCTGCGAGCCCCCCTCTCCCTAAGAGTCACGCTGGCGGGATCGCCGGAGGCTGGAAGAGCGCGCGCTTGGGCGCTGATCGCCGCGCTGCCGTGGCTCCTCGAGTGGCTTTCCCCTTCCCGTTCGGCGGCCGTGTCGGTGGATCTTCGTGGTTAAACAAGCTGCGCGTTCGCTTGACCATCAACATCGACAACACCAGCCTCCCGCTGCCCTCCACCCTCTCAACAACAATCGCCCTGCGGACACGACGCCTGACCAGCCGCCCCTTGTGCTGAGTCCGCCATTGACTCCCCGCCAACCCCCAGCCCACACAACCCCCCGAGCGCCCACCTCGTACTCGACAACAATCCTCGGCAGCCCGCATATCTGACCGCAGCTTGCCCGCCCGACCCAACACATCTTCACAATCACCCACATCCCAATATGGAGGAAGACAGATCACGGCCCCAGACCGGGAGCTCTGACCACGAAAATGTAGGTGCTCGCGTGGGAGCTGCAAGGGAGGAGGGGTTTCCTGCTAACGCCAACTCCTTTGCTCAGGACACCTTCGAAGACGCTGCAAGCATGGCTCGCTCACACTCTGGCGAACGCTCGCTCACCGGCCGCCGCTCATCGACAGACTCGAGGACTACCTTGAACAAGAGGGATTCGGAAGTGCCGCAGGTGCCCCCTGTGCCTGTTGCTCACATGGAAAGCCAAAGCCAAGATCCCGCGCACGACGACAATAAGGTGGAGGACAAACCCGACGATAAAGAAGAGGATGCCAGCCCGACAAAGTCGCCGCTACTCACCTCGACCAGCGTGCTCTCGAATGAGTCCCTGGACGACGTAAACCTCGACGAAGGTAAGCAGCACTTCTCCTAGCCCGCGGCGGAGCTGTTGCAGGCATGCTGGCGATCCCGGGATCAGCCCTGGAGCTGTTGCAAGAGCCTGGGGCATAACATGCAGCAACAACATGCTATTATGGCAGTCGCAAGGGCTTGGGGAAGGATCGGCCCACGTCACGGAATGTCTCACTAACAAATCCTATAGAGGGCAAGAAGTCCGCAAATCACTCGCGCAACTCGACACTCTCAGAACTGCCACCTAAGCCCGTCGATCGCGATTCCAACGGCTCCATGCAAGGCTTGTCGGGGCAGATTCCCTCTGTCCAATTCCCTCCACCGCCGCCGCCGCCGCCTGTGAAACAAGAGCTCACCGCCCCTCCCCCAGCTCCGAAGCGCTCCCTCACAAGTCCATTCGCATGGCTGTCGAGAGGAAGCAGTGACAAGAAGAACTCGCCGCCACCTTCCAAGGAGACAAGCCGACGAGGTACAAACGCATCCGTTGCAACAGTCGGCAGCAACAACGACATGGAAAATGGACACGAAGGCAGCAATGGAACCAACAGCGCACGTTCTAGCCGCCACAGCCTCAAGGACCGCTTCAAGTTTGCCCGCATGCGCGAAGAGGCAGGCATTGCTATTGATGAGGAGGGAGAAGTCGACCTTGTGCCTGTCAACGGCGGTGGTGCAGCTGGTAGATCCTTGAGCGTCAGTGTTCCAGGCGAAAAGGATGAACATGCCCCGCCAATGACCCGCGTCTCTTCCAGCCCTGGTGCGACAACCCATCAGCCCATAGTCAACCCGAACCTTGCGCCCGGAACCGCCGCAGGAACAGCTATTGGGCCCGATGCTGATGATTTGCCGCCTGTGGACTGGGATCTTTGGCAATCCGTGGTCTACGAAGGCCCTGCCGCTGTGGCCAGGACTAGCGCTGAAGAACTCAATGGCGCCATTGCTAGCGGTATTCCACAGCCCATCAGAGGTGTGGTTTGGCAGGTTCTTGCGCAAAGTAAGAACGAGGAGCTGGAGAGTGTGTATAAAGAATTAGTTGCTCGAGGCACGGACAAGGAGAAGGTGCTCTCGAATCTTCCTCAGCTCTCTCGCAATGACAGCAGCGAGGATGTCCACAAGAAAAAGGAATCTGTGACATCTTCTGCTTCCTCTGCGCACTCGGACTATTCCACACCGGCGACGACGACAACTGGAGGAACTGCGAACGGCACGAATGGCATGAGATCACCTACCCAGAACGGCTCACATGATCCTCAGACGTCGGCGAAGCTTCTGGAGGAAAGGAAGAAGAGACAGAAAGAGGATGCGGCAGCTCTACAGAAGCTGGAGAAGCAGATTAAGCGCGACCTTGGTGCTAGAACAAGTTACTCGAAGTATCTGATGGCTGCTGGTTTGCAAGATGGGCTGTTCAACCTTTGCAAGGCATACGCTTTGTTCGACGCTGAAGTCGGATACCCCCAGGGCGTCAACTTCATTGCCATGCCTTTGCTATTCAACGTAAGTCTTGTTGATCTCTCTTCATGTTACCCGAGTACTGACAGCAACCAAGATGCCTGAGGAGGAGGCTTTCTGCCTCCTAGTACGCCTGATGAACAAGTATGGCCTTCGGGACATGTTTATCCATGATATGCCTGGACTTCACCTACACCTCTACCAGTTCGAGCGCCTCCTCGAGGACTTTGAGCCTGCACTTTACTGCCACTTGCACCGCCGAGGCGTCTCGCCCCAACTTTACGCGACTCAGTGGTTCCTGACACTGTTTGCTTACCGCTTCCCGCTTCAGCTCGTCCTGCGCATCTACGATCTCATCCTCAGCGAAGGTCTGGAATCGGCAATTCTGAAGTTCGGGATCGTTCTGATGCAAAAGAATGCTCAGACTCTCCTGGAGATGAAAGACATGTCGCAGCTTACGACCTTCCTGAAGGAACGCCTGTTCGACGTCTATATTGACAAAGCTCCCAGCCAGTCCTCGCTCTTGGAATCTGGCTTCTTCGGCAGCGCTGGCGGCGTCGACAAAGAAGTGTACCGTGCCGATGTGCTTGTCCAAGATGCTTGCTCTGTCAAGATCACAAAGGAGATGCTCCAGACCTATGCGGACGAATGGAGGGAGAAACAACGCCTTGAGAAGGAACGTGAGGCTGAATTGGAAGGCCTCAAGGCGACGGTGTCCTCTTTGGCAGCCAAGGTCCGCACGCTCGAGGAGCGCACTGAGAAGTCAGATACAGAACATGTAGCCCTAGCCTCTGAACTCGTTCGCACAAAGGTCGAAAATGAACGTCTGGCGGACGAGAACGAGAGTTTGAGGGGCCAAGTCGATGAGCTGAGGAAATTGGTGGATCTTCAAGGCCAAGAGGTCGAGGACCGCATGCAGGAACAGCTGAGTCTTGCTATGCGCCGCAACAGTGAGGTTCAAACTGCCAACAGGGCACTCGAGGAGCAATTGGCGGAGGCAGAGAAGGAACTTGTGGAGACGAAGCTTCAGTGGGCACAGGTCAGTACTACCTCTATTGTTCTTGAACAATTGGCTTGGAAAGTTAGATCACTGACTCGAAGGGATCTCCTCCTCTCAGATTAATGCTGATCACGAAGCACTTCGACAAAAGTGGGCGAATGTCCAGAACCTCCTCAACTCTTAATCGACTTTCTGCAGCTCCTCACGAACCCGGTAGCCGCCTCCGTCCTGGCTATACCGATTGTCGTTATTCTCGTATCAATTTCCCTGGCAAGAAACTTGGTCTTCAGCCCCAGGTATCTGACGTTGTGGAATCCAGCCAGATCTTGGAATCGAACAACCTGTTGGAATTTCCGCAAGATGAGACTAGCAACGATAATCCTACGCAGGGAGAGGCTCTGCCTGGATCTCCTACACCGTCCGACTGGGGTCTTGTGCAGGAGCGTGGATGGCCGTCGTGTACAGCTTCTTAAGTGGAAGTTTTCACAACAATACCTTTGCTATACGACAATCACAATCACGACACGGACCCACGGAAACATTTGCGTTTTCTAATATTCCCCTGACGACCATCATCGACTGTTTTCTTGCTTCTTCCCACAGATGCGAATTCTCACTGTATACAGATCATGCAGACCATTGCGACTGGGAGGAAATCATTGGAGTTTTGGGGCCGGGAATCACATTTCGTTCTTTTGGCGGAGGTTTGAGAGCGTGTGCTCCTCTTGATTGAGGGATATCTTAAAACCGAGACCAAACTTCTTTCTTCTGCACAGCACAGGCGGTGTTCTTGCTGCTCTTCTTTTTTCTCTCTCTCAAATAAGTGCATGGCGAAAATAGTGTGTGTTGTTTCTTATTGATCATTCCTTCTATTTTCTCTCTTCCCTTTGCTCACTCATGCCTGTATGACTTTCTTGAAGCTTTGGTTATTCAGGTTTGGTGGGTAAACGAAGAGGAATTTGGAAGGGAAGGCTGCACTGGATGGAGGTTGCCTTTTGGTAGCCCAATGAATGAATGGGGGGAAGGTGGTCTCCTCCTTCCTTTTCCCTTGTATTGATGATCATAAGCGAATGAAAGAAGGGACGGGGATAAGTCATACACATTACAGATTACTCGAACACACTCACACACACACACACCTCTTTCACACCTGTTGTTTAGACATGTAGTTGCCACGACGATCATTACGGCTGGAAAGGCTAGAAGAAAGCGATCTTGGGATTCAGATTCTTGATGTTCAGTGCTTCCTGGCGTCTATGCTTATGCGCTCATGTTGAAAGCACGCGGGGTCTTCACCGATGGAGGGATTGCTGTAAGGTTTTGGTACATGTTCATGTGCAGGCTATGGCTCCAGCACACTTAGGTAGACGTGAGATGTAGTCCAGCTTTATCCATTGCTAATGATTTGTCTAGGGGGGCTGCGAACGAGCGCTCTCTCCGGAGGCGCCAAACAACACGTCTATTCGCAGATGGAAAGAGCGACTCCAAATCCTCTAAACTTGCACAGTGAGAGCGAAAATCGAGAGAAAATGAGGAAAAAAGGACCAAAGAAGAAAGGCTGTATACGTCATCGTCATTCCTTCGCCCTCTAATCCGCTCAATATCGGAAGCCTCGACTTCCACCACCTCCTCCCTCCCTCCCTCCCTCCCTCCCTCCCTCCCTCCCTCCCTCCCTCTCCGAGGCATCGCGCGTTCCCTTGAAAACAGCCCCAAAACCCCAAACCCAGGATCCTACTACGCATCTCGCCCCACGCATACATGTTATCCAGAACACCGCCAACGCAAGCCCCGCCGCTTACAACCCGCCCTCCCTCTCCCACACCATCCGCCCGGCGACCCACGTCTGCAGCACCTCGCCCTCCTCGCTCAGCACCACCAAGTCCGCGCGATTCCCCTCCCTCAGCACGCCGACGCCGCCGCCCTGCACGCTCCCCGGCGCGTCCACGCCCATCATGCGCGCGACGTTCTCGGTCGCGGCGCGCACGGCGGTCGGCAGGTCGCAGCCGGACCAGGCGACGAGGTTGCGGACGCACTCGGCCAGGGTCGCGCAGCCGCCGGCCAGCGTCTCCTCTCTTTCCCCTTCCCCTTCCCGCCCGTCGTCGTCGCGGTGGACGACGGTCGCCTTGGGGGAGGCGTACGGCTCGTTGGTCGCCGGGTCGCGGGTGGCTTTGCGCTGGGGGGAGGGGATCTGCGCGTGGCCGGGGTGGATGCCGGGGGGGATGGAGGGGCCGGCGAGCTCGATGCTGTCGGTGACGAGGACGGCGCGGGAGGGGGCGACGCGGTGGAGGAGGGAGGCGGTGCTGGGGTGGAGGTGGTGGCCGTCGGCGATGAGGGTGTAGTAGGGGGGCGGGGGCGCGTGGGTGGGCGGGAGGGAGATCAGGTTGGAGAGGCTGGGGGAGCGCGAGGTGAGCGGCGGCATGGCGTTGAGGGTGTGGGTGAGGGAGGTTGCGCCGGCGCGCAGGGCGGCGAGGCCGGTGGTGTAGGAGGCGGTGGTGTGGCCGAGGGAGATGCGGAGGTCGGGGTAGGTGGTTTTGAGGGTTGTGATGAGTGAGTTTGCGGAGGGGAGTTCCGGGGCGAGGGTGAGGAGTTTGATGAAGGGAATGTTGGCGGCGCCGTAGACGGTGGAGGGGGAGGGTGTGGTTTCGGGGGTGTGGAAGAGAGTTGGGTTGTGTGCGCCGGCTTTGGAAGGGTGCAGGTAAGGCCCTTCGGCGTGGGCGCCGTGAAGGTACGCGCCGTTGGGTGAGAGAGAGCGTGGGCGGAGGGAGGGGAGGATCTTGTGTGAGTGTCAGCCTCTGTATAGATAGTAGGCGTTGGAGATGAAAGTGAGAAAATTGAGAATCTATAGTAACTATCACGGATACTCTAGGAAAGGGAGATGAACGGTCAGATTGACAAAGGCAGGAAAGGTTCCCTTTCCCGTGACGCGGGAGGAGATATATTATGTCAAGCTACTCCGAACAAGCTTCGGCTCTCATTGGTTATATTGTGAGCCAGTCACATCACTTTGGCACACTTGTTCCACACAAACAGGTGATAGAGCCCGTCCGCGAAGTGGGAGATGGGGTGAAACAAGACAAAAAGCACGGCATAGCCGAAGACGTTTTGAACCAACCTTTTGAAAGGTCTGGGGCTCTACGGTAGGAATTGTAGCCCAGAAGCCCGTGACGCCCTGGGAGACATAATAGTCGGCCGTCTCCTTCAGCTTCTGATCATACTGCAGCTCGTTCTCGAAATGGGTAAAGTGGAAACCGTTGACGCCGTTTGTGTGTAGCTCGAGGAAGCCGGGGGCCACAATGTTGCCTTCCAGGTCAACGATCTCTCCGCCAATGTAGCCGGTACGCTTGAGGATGCGGCCTGTCTCTTCGGAGATGACGAGGTGGTCGTCGACCAGCTCGCCGCCGAGACAGTAGCTGCCGTTGGTAAAGAGGGTAAACTGGTTGTCAGACATGTCTTGGCGAGCTGCGATCGGCGCGTTTGGCCAGATTGCAGAGAGAGAAGAGGTGGAGGGTCAGCGGGGAGTGCGGCGATCTCAGCAGGCGGCCAGACCGGGGTGGGGCGTAGGGCGGGGTGTCAGCATCCTGGGTGGTGATCGCAAAGTCGGGACCCCAGCTGCCGGGACCCATTCGCGCCATTCTCCCTGCTCTCAAACCGCGTTGCGTGCTGCAAGAGCCCCATCCGGCTTTGGTGTCATCTCTTTCGGGACGGACGGCATGTTTCGAGCTGTGTTGGGCGCGAGGCTCCTTGGCCGTGCGTTCCTAATTGACGTGGGTGCGCGCGTCTGGCAGCCACAATGATGTCATCAGAGAGGCTGCCCGCAGCTGTACCGCTGATCCACCACTGCTCGCCGTGCCTTGCTTGCGTCAATCCGGATTGCAATCTCAGTCGCCTGACCGGACACCTGGAGAGCAAGACCTTTTTTTCTCATATACCTGCCCTACCGCTGCCATTGACCCCACTGGCGCCTTCCCACAGCTGCGCAGAGGCTCGAGCGGCCCTTTGACCTTGTCCTCCTTTCCTTTCAGTCTTCCGCTAGCTCTGCGCTGTAGCCATCATGGCCGAGCAACAGCAGCAGCATGCCCCCGGCGGCCACTATTCGGGCGCCAATCCCGTACCTACCGTCAAGAAATTCCTCGAGAACCTGGACAAAGACAAGCGAGAGCGTGACAAGCAGATAGAAGAGAGGGAGAAGCAGCTCCAGGAGGATCCCCATGGCCAGATCGCTGCCCACAAGCCGCATCCTCGCGGTATCAAAGGAACCCAGAAAGAAGTCACCGACCCCACCACTGGTCGCCAGGTCGTCATTGAGGACATCAAGAAGGATGTGATAAAGGAAGCGGACAATCCGAAAGTAAGGGGAAACATGTGCCTGGAATACAAGGGTCCATGGCTAATTGTGCGCAGCTTTCCGTACCGAATCAGAATCTGAACAGAGATACCGTACGTCGACCATCTCCTGCGCCGTCTCTAACGTTCAAAGCTGACTCTAGCACAGCCTGTCAGGACGGAAGCCTCTCAAACAAATCCAGAATACAAGCACAACCAAGATATCATCTCCCCGCCAGACCCTGTTGAGGAAGGCACTACCTCCGATGTACCCATCCATGGAGAGAAGACGAACATTCTATTCCATCCCACTCCCTCGGTCAGCTACGAGCCTTACTTTGCCGCCATGGAGAAGCGCACTACTGGCCTCTGCATCGGTATCTTCGCTGCTATAATTGTCATCGGCAGAACATTCGGCGGTAGGCTGATTGGGCTGATCCCTTTGGCCGTTTGCGTGTCTTCTGGCGTCTTCTTATGGATGAAGGAGGTTATTCGCAGTGGCAGAGAGGTTGAGTGGGATAGCGAGAAAGTTCGTGGACAGACGGTACGTATCCCACATCTACATGCATCATGCTTTTTCTGACTTAAAAAAGGCTACTGCCAATCTCCTTCCCGAGTCCGTTGAATGGATGAACACGTTTCTTGGCATTTTCTGGGGTTTGATCAACCCTGACATGTTCCAGAGCGTCGCAGACACGCTGGAGGACGTCATGCAAGCTTCAGTACCAGGAGTCATTGAGAATGTCCGGGTTGCAGAGATCAACCAGGGCAGCAACCCGATCAGAATCTTGAGCTTACGCGCTCTTCCAGACTCACACATGAAGGAGTTGAAGGATGCTATCCATGAAGAAAACAAGAAAACGAAGGACCCTCAGGAGGCAGCCGCAGATGAAGAAGGCGGTGACTACTACAACCTCGAGTGCTCCTTTGCCTACCACGCCCAGCCTTCTGGAAAGCGTGCCTCGGAAAAGGCTCGGAATATGCACATGCAACTCGTCTTCTATCTCGGTATCAAGGGCCTCATTGGCGTCCCTTTGCCAATTTTTGTGGAACTTCAGGGTCTCGTCGGAACTGTCCGATTGCGCCTGAACTTGACTCCCGAGCCTCCTTTCCTCAAAACGGTCACCTTTACTCTTATGGGCGTCCCTCAGGTCCAGGCAGGCTGCATTCCCATGCTTGAGAGGGGTGTCAACATACTGAACTTGCCCTTAATCTCCAACTTCGTGAACTACGCCATTGGTGCTGCAGCCAGTATGTATGTCGCGCCGAAGTCGATGTCAATCGACATGCGCGCCATTCTCCAAGGCGACGATATCCAGAAGGATACCCAAGCTCTTGGTGTCATGTGGATCCGCATTCATCGTGCCGTCGGTCTCAGCAAGCAAGACAAGCGTGGCAGCAAACACGGTGGCAGTGATCCTTATATCACCCTGTCCTTCTCCAAGTACGGCAAGCCTATGTACTGCACACGCGTCATCACGGACGACTTGAACCCGATTTGGGAAGAAAGCACCGCGCTTCTTGTCACTCCAGAGCTGATCAAGGCCGATGAAAACTTGAGTGTCGAACTCTGGGATTCTGATCGCCACAGTGCAGATGACATCGTCGGCAAAGTCGAACTCTCAATGCAAAGAATGATCCAGCACCCAGGAAAGATGTATCCCCAGGTCAGCAAGCTTGCCGGTATGGACGCGGATAGCACCATGCCTGGAGAACTCCACTGGGAAGTCGGTTACTTTGCCAAGCCCAAATTCAGGCCGGAGCTTCGCACTGACGGCAAGAACAACGCTCTCATGGACGAATTGAAGGACAACCCCGAGCTCCAAGACGAGAAGGGTGTCACTAACAGTAGCGAAGATGATGCAGTTCAACACACCCCTCCAGACCCTCTCTGGCCTAGTGGTATTTGTAGCATCGTCGTCCACCAGATTGTCAATTTGGAGCTCGAGAACATCAAAGGAACTACTGGTAGCCGAAAGGGCAGGGAATTCGAGCCGGCCAAACCATACGGAGAGACCACTAACCAGGAAGGCGGAGATCTCCCAACCAGCTACTGCACCATTCTTTTCAACGACGAACTTGTCTATCGTACTCGTGCTAAGGCAGTCAGCAGCCAGCCAATTTTCAATGCTGGTACCGAGCGTTTCATGCGCGACTGGAGATCCGGTATCGTCACAGTCACGGTCCGCGACTCACGTAACAGGGAGCACGACCCGATCCTCGGCGTGGTGCCGCTCAAGCTCTCAGACATCCTGGAGACGAGTTCTCAGGTCACCCGCTGGTACCCACTTGATGGCGGCATTGGCTTTGGACGTATTCGCATCTCCCTGCTCTGGCGTAGCATCGAAACCCGCCTACCACCTAACCTCCTCGGATGGGATGTCGGCACCTTCGAGTTCACCTCGGAGCGTCTCCTTGCGGTCAACTACCAACACCACGCCAAGCTCCGCCTGCGCACTGGCGGATCCGTCGCCAAGATCCCCCGCACTGAAGCCCGCAAGCTTGAAGAGGGCGACGGCATCTACTGGGACCTGACAAAGCGAGAGGGCAAGAAGGAGGTCCGCCTGCCTGTCAAGTACCGCTACCGTTCGCCAATCGTCTTCGAGTTCCATGTCAGTGGCAAACGCAAGGCCGACGCATACGCCGTCATCTGGCTACACCACTTCATCGACAACGAGGAGCTCCCTGTCAACGTACCTATCTGGACTTGCTCCAGCCCAGCCCGCCTCACCCAGAACTACATCACCGAGGACAACTGTAAAAACGAGCCCGGCCTCGAGGACCTGCAAGAGGTCGGCCGCCTCCAGTTCAGCGGCCGCTTCAAGGCCGGCACGGACGAGAGCCACGAGGCCTTCATCATTGACAATGACTCGCGCGAAACGTACGAGACGTGGGAGGCGTGCCTGGCGGAGGGCGTGCGCCAGCGTCAGGTCGACAAGGAGCTGCCCGATCGCGTCCAACAGCTGCATGAAAACAGCCTCACCCAGGGGCGCGACGTCCTCAGGGAAGCTCCCGAGGGCGAGAAAAAGAAGTGGCTCTCCAAGTCCGGCACCGACTGGTCCGGCGCCTTCGGCGAGGACCCCAAGGCCTACATGGACGCACGCGGCCGCAAGCGCCGCGAACCCGGCCGCGACCCCCCGCTGCACGACCCCCATCACCCCAGCTCCGACGAGGACCATGAGAGTGATTTCGAGGAGGGCGATGACGACAGCAGTTCCGAGGACTTGGGCGTCAGGGATGCGGACAGCCTTAATCAGAACGGCAATGCGCTTGGCGGCGGTGCGGACCAAAGCAGGAAGTCGACGTCTGCGGAGACGGGGACGACGCTGTCGACGCAGGAGAGCAACGGCAATTCGAGCGGGAGCGGGAGCGGCAGCGGGAAGTCCGGCAAGGACGTCAACAAGCAGAACAAGCGCACGGAGGCGAGGAAGCAGAGGGGCCTGATGCAGTGGAAGCCCGCCCGGAACGCGAAGTTCGCCAAGGATGAAGGTGTCATTGGCATCAGGCGGCTGAAAAATAGGGTCACCGGCAAGTTGGAGGGGAGGAAGCCCGGTGTCGAGACTGAGACGGGAACTTAAAGTGGGGTTGGGAGAAATTTGTTGTTGAGCATCTCCCTCTTTTTTTTCCTCATGATGTGGATTTTGCATGAGTAACGAAGCTGGGGTTTTTTGTAGCGTTTTTGAGGGCATTATATTCGGTCTCTTGATATCTTTTCCATTGCCTTGTTTTTTCTTCTTTATTCTGTCTTGCAATAGTTGCGTGCATGCATGCCTGAGTAGTAGTATTATCTTGTCGTATTCTTTTGTTATGTTTCCCATTCAGCAGTGCTTTGATAGTAGCGCTGTGTAATTGATATCATGATCGTTTCAGCAGTGGTAGGTATTCGTTGCCGTGATATTCATCATGCCGGACGAGAAGAGCCATGTAGACAGTAAAGTCTATGCCCATGAAAAAGGACGAGGTCATAATGTCCCGGCAAAGGTCGCCACCATTATTCATTACAAGTATCACTGCGTTGAACAGCGGCGAATCTCAAGCCAGACCAGGTGCGCAAACCGCACCCGAGAACAACCTTATTTGCATACATACCCTCCCGCATTAACTACAGTCAGCCATTCAAGCCCTTTCCGCTGCTGCGAACAACTAACTAATTCCCACCGGTCCACTCCAGCGCAAACCTGTCGAACTACCATGATATCTCATCACGCACCCTCACCCACCCACCCGCGCTTATCTACTAACCGCTCGCAGACGTTTTTCCTTCCTAACTCACCCCCCCTACTCTTCCCCACCCCAGAATAATCCCTTATACTTCCCCATCAGCGTCGCGTACAACCCCCCACCTCTGCCACCACCGGCAGCACTCCCCTTCTCCACCGCCTTCGCCAGACTCAGCGCCCTATCGCACCACTTCCTGCAGCGCTGATCGTCGCCCGCGCAGAAGAACTCGATGCCGCGATTAAACGCCGAAGCGGCCAGCCACTCCGCCTCGATCTGCGGGTACGCATTTTCCTTTTCCTTCGCCGGCCCAGCGCTGAATGCATCCGCCCGCGGGTTGCGAGTCGGAGGACGGGGGGAAGAGGAGGAGGGCGCAGAAGGGGTGTTGGCAACGCCGACGGCAGAGATGACGGTTGCGGCCTGCTCGACGCACTGGAGGGGGATGGCGTCCTCTTCGTCTGCGGTACCTGCCTTCCCGACGACGCGCTTGTTCGCCGAGCCGTCGACGGAGAGCTGGAAGAGGCATCGGAGCCAGCGGGCCAGATGCATGACGTCCGCGCCGTGGCTACTACTGCTGCTGCTGCTGCTGCGGCAACCGCCTTGCCAGCTCTCGTTGATGATGCGCTGCAGGACGCCGAGGATGCGGGCGCGGTGGGCGGACGTGGACGCCACGTTTTCGGCTTGGGGGTGAGATGAGGCGTTGGCTGTGGCGACGTCCTTCTTCGTCAACTCGGCATGGATGATGAGGGCCAGGTCCCCGAGAGTTTCCAGGTGACGCGTGTACCAGCCGTCCGCTTTGGTTTTGCCTTTGCCGATCATATCTGGGGCCGGGATGTCGAAGCACTCGTCCCATAGTGCGTCCAGAGCATCCCAGTCACTGCGCTTGAGCGCGGATTCCAACTCGTAGCGGAGAAGTTGCGCTCTTTTGGCTGTGAGGTCCAGTCGAGTTGCGAAGCCAAGGTCTGCGATGGCACTGGGATTGATAGACAGACTTTTACTATTCGAAGATTGAGGAATATGGAGATGTGGCACCACAATGACTCTGAAAGCCTTTGCATGTCTCGAAACGGCGGCGTAAGCCGTCAGTGTTTCCTCAATTGAATCTGTAGATCTCGCCAGGACGATAGCTGCGGATGCCGCAAGATAGTGACAAAGCAACAAACGGAGGATAAGGTCAGCATCCTCACGATCAGCGTGCGGGGAGGTAACCTGAATAAGCCCGATGAATTGAATGCATTTCTCCAGCAAGCACAGGAGATGTGATGGATGTGCACACCCAGAATACTTGAGTGAGATGTTGTAGCTATTGCGGGAAAACCACTGCAGCTCCTGTTCCGTGAAGCCTTGACCCGTGTCCGGCCTGCCGTTATGAGGGCTTACTGCCTTTGTAGCCTGCGCAGCTGCACCTTCAAAGACTTTACAAAGCTCTTTCATAGTACGCTCGTCCATGTTGTCCGTTCCCCCGAGGTGATTGACGAGTAGCCGAATAGTTGATCGTAGAAGTGCTGGTAAGTGAATGCCTATCAGAGTTACATTGTCATACTTTTCTAGCACTTTCTGCATAACCATGATTGCCTGCCGTTTATCTGGAGACTGCTGTGCCTCTATGACGCAGGCGTACAAAAGTGTCGCATCCTTTTCCGAATCTTTGCATATGACATCCAGACATTCGGCTGCGAATTCTGGCTGGGAATCCCGAATGGCACTTTTGAACATCAAGTACCTTGTCATGGGATCATTTCTTGCCGAGTCGGACATCTCAAAAAATACTTTGCGAGCAGCGTTGTGGTCCTGCCTAGCCACAGCGCACAAGATTATCTTCCTCGCAATTTTAGCCTTGTTCAAGTCTCCTGCCTTCGCGAACAGCGGATGCAGTGAAACCTGGCACCAGGATTCGGCCTCAAGATATCTTCCCTGTCCGTACGTGATCTCGATGCGTTTCCAGAGAAGAGTCTGTGCTGCGTGCGTAGCTGCGGCTTCAAAGGGCCTGGATTTCTGTAACACAACGTCTAAAAGATCAGGAAGCGTCTCTAAGAGCTGATTGTTGGTTGATTCGGTTATTATCCAAATTTGTGTGACAATTACTTTCTCAATCCATTGCACATTTCCGTAATTGAACAGTCTCGTTTGGAGAAATGTTTCCAATAGTTGGCCGGCCATGTCGAGATTCTTGGTTTTGATCTTGTGGGTGTGGTGCATGATGGTCTTGAAACTTGCATCAGAGAGAACAACCGAACGTGCCATTCGAGATATCACGGCACTATACTGGTCAAGATCGAGATCTGAATCCGCGCTGAGGACATCGAGCCTCAAGAGTTGCACCACCATTTTGTCGCCGTTCTCCAACTCGAGCATGTCGACGATCCCCCGGGCCTTCTCCTTCGACTCGGAACTGTCCATGCCAAGCTGTGCGCGCACGAGGTAGTTAAGAATAGCCAGGCGAAGCTCAACAGCATCATGGTCGAGCTCCTCGAAACTACGCTCGCCGATGATATTGTATGCGCGGTCCAACCACTTGATCGCATCCTCATACCGTCGCTTGCCGAACACGTCCTTCCCGATCTCAAAGAGCGTATCCGTCAGCATGCCCGCCGTATCGGGAGCCAACCTTGCCGGTTCGATATCGCTCTTCGAGAACATGTGCTCCGCGATATCCAGCCTTGACTGTTTCCAGGCCTATAATTATCCCGCCACACAGATCAGCCCAGCTCACATGAAAATCCGCAGACACTTACGTGCGCCGTCCTCACGATCCAGTACTCCGCGCGCAACCGCCTCACCACCTCAACAATATCGACATCCACCCCGCCCTGCCCCTCTTCCACGCTCTTGAGCCTTTCTTCCCACCCGGCCGCGCACTCCAACACCCGCCGCAGCCCCGCCTCATCCACCATCCTCGCCTCGAGCGAGTGCTTCGCCGCCTTCAGCGCCACCTTCAGCACCCTCACGCCCCTTTCCACCTCCTTCGCTCTTTTCTCCTCTCCGCCGTCTTTGCCTCCGGCCGTTTTGGCGGCGGCATCCAGCGTCAGCACCGCGAACTGCCTGATCGAGCACACCGTCTTCTTGTCCACTGACGGTGTTTCGTCTCTTCCGAGCTGCGTCGCGTGGTTCCATATGTCCGTGCCGAGGCCGTCGAGGATGTCTCGTTTAGCATGTAGCGCGGCACCCGCGGGGAGGGGGAAGGTGCCGGCTAGGTGGGACGAGAGAGCGGGTTGAAGATCGGCGAGGCTGGAAGGGTCGTCGCAGAGGCGGCGGGCGACGGTTGTGGTGAAGGCTGTGAGGAGTGGACAAAGTTAGTTACGACATTTAGTGAAGAGATTAGGAGCGGTCGCAGGAGGTGAGAGGTAAAGTAGAGTGAAGGGCGGAAAGAAGAGGCATGTGAGGGTGAGGTGCAGAGTAAGGTGAGAGCTTGAATGGCAATCACACGGTCAAGCAGGTGGGACAAGCTGCGCGTCAGGCTGCGTAATGTGGCAAAGGTAAAGGGATTCTATGCATGATGCACCAGATCTTTCACCGTGTGAGGGTGGAAACGAGCGGCGAGAGGGGAGCCGTTACGTGTGAGCTGAGCAGATAACTTCAAGAACACCCACGTACCGACGAGTGCGCTTATTTTCTTCTCCTTCTCCTGCCGGATCTTGACGTGCGATGTCATTTCGAAGTTGATGTTGTCGGATAGTGAGAAGCGTGGATGAGTTGCCGGCTGTTAGCGGTGGCAACGTGGGAGTGATGAAGGGTGAACGGCGCGAGTGGAGTGATGGCAGAGCAACGAGTGCGAGAGGAACGGACAGTGTAAGAGCTAGGTGAAGCATACAACATCTATTGCAATGAGTATCTGTCGTGGTGGGATCAACAATAGCGATGGCAACGTTGCAGTTAGTGCCAACAGACTTACGCCGAAGGAGCCTATGCAGGTTTTCCAGTCACACTTCTACCAGAATGCTGCCTCCCCTCAGAGCCCAGCTTTCGACTGGAAGTGCAAGCTGCGCACAAGCGCAGAGGAAACGTTTATTTGGATGCGCATGCCTGAGGATAGGATAATCAAACCTGCCCAGGTATATGCCTCATTTGCCTAAAGTAGTAGGTGGGACGCCTTTCGAATCACTCACTCGCTCTCAAGGCGGTTTCCTTCTTAGTCGAATGAATCTGCCATTTTTGTGACCGAGCTACCTGCACAAGCAAGAACACGAGGCTAGCTGAATCTCATCATCCTCATCCTCATCGTACACTCAGAACGAAGCAAGCGAAGATAAACTCACGCGAGGACCCGCAAGCAGGAATGAACATCGACACTTTCGCAAGAAGCAAACAGCCGTAGCTCAAAAGGCGAGAACAAGAGCAACCACCGAGTTCTCTCCATCATAACAAATTCGCAGTCTCTTCACTGAAGATCGCGACCGCAGACAGCAGATGAAACCACACGGGAACTTGAAGTAATCCTTTGGACGATGATACCATACTCTGTTAGTAAGGTTACCATCCTGAAGACTACTCCAAGACCCTGTGGTCGAAACCCCGTTTGGTGCAACGCTTTGAACAGGCCTCATGCAATCAATGTCAAATAAAAATCGGGGATATACTCAGACCCCTTCTTCCCTCAAAGAACATTTTGGTCCTTGGCCTCCACCGCGCATCCCATCGATCTCTAAAGAAATACGAACGCTCGAAAGGAAACGATCACGTCATAAAGCATGCAGAAAAGAACACCGCCCCTGTAGTATGAAAACACCCACCCGCTTCTCATGACCCGCGACCTGTATTTTGCCCCAAGTTTTTGCATCTACGCCTAGGCTTGGCTTTGATAAAGATTCTTCCGGTAAAGATGTTGGGAGGAAAGGAAGAAAGAAGGCAAGAGGGAATGTATGATATGTACGTTCGGAGGCGAAGACCAAGATGATGTGGCTCGAAGAAGAGGGTCTGGAAAGGGAAGGAATTTTCGGTGCCCTCTTCAGAATTACGAGCTCGAGTTTGGACTGTCATTTATTATAGGTAAGAAGTTCCCAATAATAAGAGACGGGCTACAGTACATCGTCAGCTTAACAATCGGACAGACATTAAAGGCAGATGCTTACATATTGTGCGCGTCTCGACGAATTGTGAAAGAGAAACAACACCGAATGTCAGTATCCTTCGAATCGGGATTCGGATTCTTGAGCGAGCAGCTGGTCAGGATGGCTTTTTGCGAGCTGTCGAAAGCAATCGCGCCAAACTTTTCCCAGTAGCTGACAAGAGACTTCTCCTCAACGATCTCATGAAGCGAAATCTTGCCCTTGGAACAGTTAGCTAATCTTGCGATCTCAAGCGGGCTCAACAAACACACATCGCGCAGATTCTCGATTGGCACATGTACCAACTCTGCCATTTCCTTGTTTCCACGGAAAATCTCGCCCGTTCTTCGCCAGCAACAGGCTGGAATTGCCATACTGGCGAAAACTCGGTCGTATTCCATTAGACGTCGCTCGAACCACATCTCGACGCGGACGAGTTCGATGTCTGTCAACATCTGCACGCGCTCCCTGAATTTCGGTCTGAATCTATCCATGCAGCGCAGGATTTTCTGGCGCGAAATGGGCTGGAAGTTGCGCTCCATGTACTGGTAAAGCCGAGCGTAACCCTTGATGTAGTTGAAGGGCTTCAGCATGCCCGCATCGAACTTGGCCTTTAAGAGCTTGTTCATACGCTCTTCCGGCGTGTCGTTTCCTGCGGGATCAGCGGCCGTCATGTAGTAGGCTTCGCGCGCTTTATCGAGGGGAAATCCGCTCGCAGGCCGCGAGATGGCATTACCCACCGCAGCTTGCGACGGAGGTAAGAGCTGGTTATTCTGTTGATTGCCCGGCAGCAGTGAGTTTTGGCCGCTGAAAGTGTTCACATTGTTAGCAAGTGACTGATCGGGGAAGATATTGTTCATCTCGTCGCCGTTGTACAGGGCACCGTCGTCCATGAGACTGTTGCTTAGTAGATCGTTGAGTAAGTTGTACTCGTTGGATGCTTCGGAAGCGTTGAACATGTAGGAAGGATGGAAGGCATGCATGTCCTGGAAATTATTGGAGGCGCCAAAGTTCCAGTCATTGTAGTTCAGCACTTTTCGTGGTTAGTTTCGTGTTAGCAGGCTGTGGTCAGGACTGAAAGGGGCCAGAGCAGGGCAGGGAAGGGCAGGTGGTATCACGAACATGACTGAGAGTTGCTAGCGAGGTTTGAAGCGTGTGGCGCGGAGACTGGGGAGGGCTGGGCGATGGGGCCCGGGGCAGCGTTGGAAAGGGTGTGTGGTAATGGAGGCGGCGCAAGGGCCCCGAGGGCTGCATCTTGCGAGCCGTGACGCTGATCTAGCGGGCCGAGAGGGGCATCGGACGCAGCGGCTGGGTCCAGCTGCTTCTTTGCCTGGTCCTCGTCGGCGGTCTGCGCGCTGTTTGGATCTGTCTTTTGGCGCTTGGCAGGCTCGCGCGGTTCATCGTGGCAGAGATGGCCAATATTGCGCTTGATACATCTGGTACACGGCCGTTCCTAACAGCAGGGCCACAGCAAGGGTGCTAGGTCAGCGCGTGCGCCCGGCTGTCTTGGGCCACGGGCGAGACTTACGAGGTCGCATGTCATGTGCTGTGGGCGGCGAGATAGGCGCAATGGTCAGCATGTTGTGTAGCGGTCTTGTACGCCAGTCGCGTGGGCGGCGGGCGGGCAGGAGTGAGGCGGCTCACCGAGCGTCTGCAATAAATGCATGCTGTCGCTGGCAGTTAGCGGTCCGTCGTCTGTGTTGGGCTGCCGGTCGGCATGCGCACCATGATTGACCTTCCGCCGCTTCTTGGGCGGGCTCGCGCTCTTTCCGTTGGTGTTGCTCGAGGCGCCATCCTTGGCGTCACCGGCGGTCTTCTTGTCGGACTGCTGCTGCGTCTGCTTCTGCTGGTGGACCGGCGCGTGCGGCTGGGATTGCTGCTGCTGCTGCTGCTGCTGCTGTTCCGGCTTCGGGGCTTTGGAGGCATTGGCGTCGTCGCCTTTCTGCTCGGGATCCTTCGAAGTCGTCATAACCGGGGGCGCAGCTCCATTAGATTCCTCTGCGGCGGTTCCTTGTGTAGCCTCAACCATCGAATGGGGTTATGTCGCTCGGGACGGAGGGGACTGCGGATCGGAACGGCGCATGGGCAGGCGCATTCGCGTCGTGGTCGGGTGGGCGCGTCAGTAATAGCGGAGGCATGGAGAGCGCGCGCTCGACATTGGCTTGGGATCGCGTAGCCGGGGCGACGGGGCGTGAGGCCTGGCGGGGACGCTGGGGACGCTGTTTATGCTGGATCTGCTGGCCGGCCGGCCGCTTACTTGAAGGTCGAAGTTCGCACGCGACGCCGGTGGCCCAGCAAGCACACGCCGCACCGAGAAAGCCCCAAGACCTGGCAAGGCCCCGCTCTCTCAGGGCGATCCCCGGCTCCGGCCAGCCCTGCGCACAGCCGAGGCCGTCGCCGCGTCCGGCGCCCGTCACCATCCCTCACGGCGCCGGCCACTCGACGCGCTTGCATTTCACGACCCAGGCGGTCAGCAGTCCTCGTTCAGCCTCAGGCCCGTTCCGCTAGGGCACGCCCGCCGTTGCATCCCATCCAGCGCCGCCTGCAGCGTACCTTGCGCCATGTCTGCTGTCTCCCAGACCCAGCTGCTGCCTTGGCCCCCAGCCCCAAAGCCTGCTCGTATTCGTGCCCAGCTCTCTGACGCAAGTCTTTTCCGCTGCTCGCGCGATCCTCCCTCGCCGGCCGATTCCGGAAACATTGCGCGCGCTCTCGACTCCTCGACACTCCAGAACTGAGGGGTCGCGGGAATTTCAGGAAGCGGATGACAGGAGAGCAGACGAGCGATTACAGATCAACGGAGGGCCAGAAGAGCTACTCCGCACAAGAGAGAGCTTACATCCATGTCTGCAAGGGAACCGCTCCAGCGCATGGGCCGCCGTCAAAAAGCTTTGCGCCATTCTGCCCGATCCGGTAGTCGTGCTCAATATACAGGCGCACGTTGGCAATACTGATGCATGTACTGTACATATGTACATGTAGCGGCCGCTGCTTTTCTTAGTAGCATGCGGTGCAGCACGTTCCAGGCGCCGAGTCCTTGGGTCGGTCGATATTGGTTTTTGACACTGCTTCTTCCAAGACCCGCATCAGTTGACCGCCATGTGAGACAGCAATTGTCGTCGTCCGGGCCGGGCTGGCGATTATGGATAGCGAGCATCACGATCTTCGTTTCGTCGTATCTTCGCGATCGCTACTTGCCCCAGATAACACGCCGATCAATTCTGGGGTTATGAAGATTGCTGAAGCAAGGGTCGAAGTTTGGGAGGAAAGCTTATCACGTACCCTGCATCTGTGCGCGAAGCAATAGCGTCAACACCTGTGTAATAATGCGCCGGGGGAACGAGCGACTTCGGCAATCTAACCCTTTCAGATATTGTTGCAGAGGCACGCAGATACCCTTGCAGAAAATGAAAAATAGTCAGTTCATCAGTTATCTCAACCATGCACGTTCACGGCCTACTTGGGAAATAGTGCACATGTACTTGAGTGCACTCCTAGTCAACAACTAGCATCTATCCGATGCCACGTCGTGTACAAATCTGCCCACAAAATAAAATGAACTAGCAAAACAGGGGTATCGTATCGTAATCCTAAGCCTTACCAGTGATAACCGAGACCCGCCACGACATCCATCAAGGCGAAGAAGACACCAGCTGCTGATACTGCTCCTCCGTTATCCTCCCCTTCAATGCTCCCTCCAACGCAACCCTCGCATCCACCATCGCCTCATCCAATCCCTCAACCTGTTCCAAGTTCGCCCTCATCGAATCCAAATGACCGCTTAATTGCTCCAGCACCGGCGCCAGTGCCTCATCCGCCTCCAGCTCCTCCCCATCCCCCGCATCCTCGGCCCGCCGCACCAGCCTGATATCATCAACTCCATCCTCCACCACCACACCACCCCTCCCCCGCCACCTCTTCAGCGCCGGATGCACGCCCCTCCTCCCCCTCTCCCTCCCCGCCCTCTCCGCCTCCTTCGCCCTACTCCTCAGCACGTCCAAAGCCTCCCTCTCCGCCGCCAACACGCCCTCCTCCCCCCTCACCGCCTCCCTCAACAACCCCACCGCATGCACCGCCGGCGTCAGCCTCGCCTCCGCCTCTCTGTTCCGCTCGACCACCTTGTCCAGGTCGAACACCTCCTGCCCGGGCCCCCTCTTCTGCAGCGACCCGGGGAACGGGATCCGCGGCACCTGCTTGTCCAGCTTGCGCAGCACCGACGCCAGCGTCGCCTCCGCCTCCGCGCGGCGCCGGTCGTACTTCCCGCCGCCGCCGCCGCCGCCCGCGGCTTCGACGACGGGCCGCTTGGCGGCGACGAAGAGGGCGCGGGCGGCGTGCTGGGCGGGCGGGGGGGCTGGCCGCCATTTTGTCGTGATGACGGATTGTGATATGTGCCGCGTGCGGGGCTTGAGGTGTGCGAACTTCTTCGCGGGTTGGTCTGCGGCGGCGGCGGCGGCGGTAGCAGTCGAAGCGTCGAGATCGGCGTCGGAGGCAGTGCGTTTGTTCGCCTTGGGCTTGGAGGCGTTCGTCGCCGTGGATGTCTTGCTGCTCTTCGCGCCTGTTCCAGACGACCGGCGGGACGCCGCGCTCTTCTTTGATGAACTGGCCGGCGCGGTGGCGGTCACGGTCGATGGCAGCTCTTGTAGCTCGTCCACGTCGTCATCGTCATCCTCTTCTGTCCTGCCTGTCGACGTGCGCCTCTGTTTGCCAGACCTTTTTGACTGTTGTGCGGGCGATGAAGATGACGCAGGCGGGTTCGACCTGGCGGACAGCGCGGAACGGCTGGAATGCGGAGGAGCTTGGTCGCTCGACTTGCGCGGTCGACTTCGTTGTTTGGGGGGCATGCTTGGTTCGGCCCCTGTCGGGCTGCGCTGGGCTGCTGATTGTGGTATTTGCGTTGCAAACGAGTAGAGCTGTTGGCGGGCGACGCGTCGCGTGTTTGGGGCTATTTGCGCGATTGACTTTAGTTGACGCTGTTGCAAGAAGCTAATTGAAGTGGTAAATTTTAACCGATGCTAAGATCTTGAGGCGAGTGCCAGAAAGGAGGAGGTATGAATTTTGTTGTTTGTGTACAGGCTATCGGCTGTTTAGAGGAACGGTAGCTGCAGCCGGCGATGTTCGCGTCTGAGGTCATCGGCCGGTGACGCGTCGGCCAAAAGTCATTGCCGCTGTCTTAGACATACCAGAATCACGGTTTTAAGGAACAATCAGATTGTAAACCATTGGAGGGTCGTATGATGAAATCTTCTCTTAGGGGCGTCTAACATAGGTGCTCTAGGTCTAGTAAAGGTAGCCAAGTCTAAGCATGCACCCCAGGAACCACAATCTCGAGCCGCCCTTCTATGAACTGTGCCTCATCCTTTCACAATTACTGAGGCCAAAAGTGCTTCTCAACGCCCACCACTTCTCAATGATCCAGCTGAGCTTCAAGCTCATCATTAACCCCCTCGCCAGCAGATTCGTGGCTCTTCATGCGCTCGAGCTGGTTGGAAACATAATTGGCAACCTGCTCATCAATCTGCCTCTTCTTCTCAAGTGCCTCCTCGTCAAAGTAGCCAACCGAGTTAACTCTCTTGAAGGGCTTGACGGGCCGTTCATCCTCCTCCTCATCCACACCATGGCCATTCGCCTTCGGACTCTTTGGAGTTTCGACGAAGTCCCAGTCGCTGCGCCCACCGATCGATCGGCTGGTCGACGATCGCCGGAAGCTGGGCTTACGAGCTCTGTACTTGGTGAAAATGTCGTCGAAGTAATGAGCAGCGGTTGTAGATGGAGTCTTGGGCGTCTGAGGAAGGCGGCAACGAATGCCAGTGTCATGAATCATCTTGGCGATCAAGCCAGTCCAACCACATTGGTGGCTTGCTCCAAGACCTCTACCAGTATCACCATCGAAGAACTCGTGGAACCACATGTAGTCCTTCCAGTTGGGGTCGTAGTCAAGCATCTCGTTACCGGCGTTGATTGCACGGCGTCCGTCATCTCCACGGGCAAACAGGTGCTGCAGTCTGTGTTGAATCTCTTCCGCAACGTGGCCCAGATGCATTTCGTCTCCAGAACCAGTCGGGCATTCAACCTTGAGGTTATTGCCGTAGAACATGTAGAATCTCAGAAGAGACTCCACGAGAAGGAAGTTTACGGCAATCCAAATTGGGCCTCTCCAATTACTGTTGCCTCCAAACAAGCCACTGTCGGAATCGCCCGGAACGTAGCTGACCTCGAATTTCTGACCGTTGACATCCATGGAGTAAGGGTGGTCTTTGTGATACTTTGACAGAGACCGAATTCCGTGATCAGCGAGAAATTCATCTTCATCCAGCATCCTCTTCAGGATCTTCTTCAGACGATCTTCGCTGACCAAGGACAGCAAAAGTCTGTCGCCTTTACCGCGACGGCTCATGCTGGCAATGTTACGATCAGCTAGATCAGGGCGGTTTTCAACGAACCACTCAAGGCGCTTCTTGAAGGAGGGGAATTTGTCTATGACCTCCGGTTCAAGCGTCAGTGTGGCGTACAGGGGAATCAGCCCAACCAAAGAGCGGACAGGCATCTGTTGGCTCCAAGGACCACCCCAAGAGATAGCATCGTAGTAGAAGCCGTCGTCTTCGTTCCACAATGACTTCTCCTCGCCACCAGAGCGGTACTGCATAGCATCGCTGATGAGGATGAAGTGCTCGAAGAACTTCGAAGCCATATCTTCATAGATGCGCCTGTGCTTGGCAAGTTCAAGACATATGTTGAGCATGCAAAGGCAGTAGAAGGCCATCCATCCAGTGCTGTCAGCTTGCTCGAGAACACCGCCAGTTGGTAGAGGATCGGAACGATTGAATAGTCCAATATTGTCGAGACCCAAGAAACCACCTTCGAAAACGTTCTTGCCGTCGAAGTCCTTGCGGTTAACCCACCAGGTGAAGTTCAGAAGTAGCTTCTGGAATACACGCTCCAGGAAATCCAGATCCTCGCGACCGTACATTTTCCGCTCAATCTTGAAAGTCCTAAACGTAGCCCAGGCGTGAACGGGCGGGTTGACATCGCCGAAATTCCACTCGTAAGCAGGAAGTTGGCCATTCGGATGCATGTACCACTCGCGAGTGAACAGATCTAGCTGTTTCTTGGCGAAGTCTGGATCGATCATGGCCAAAGGAATGCAGTGGAAGGCACTGTCCCATGCGGCAAAGAATGGATATTCCCAAGAATCAGGCATTGACAGGATGTCATCCAGGTACATGTGTTTCCAATGCTTATTGCGGATTTCCTTCCTGCTTGCCGGCGGAGGAGGCATGCCTGGGTCACCATTTGCCCACTGGTCCCAGACGAAGTGATAGTACTGCTTGCACCACAGCATCCCGGAGAATGCTTGACGCTGAATGTTGCGGAGATCTTCAGACATGGGCAAGGGGTTGATGCGGTAATAGAACTCGTCAGCCTCAATTCTCCGCTGCTCGATGATGTCATCGAAGAGTTCTTCATCCAGGTAGGCGTCGTTCCTACGTGAGAGCCTGAAACGTACAACAGCACACTCTCCTGGCGGGACGCCATCACCTTCTTCAAAGGCGTACCACGCGGCTGCCTTGGTTCCAATGTTTTCAGGGTTGACAGCAGCCTCGTTTTCGTCGCAGATGCGCTCGTTGATACCGTCTTTGACGTACTGTGTCTTGTTTTCCACCCCCCAAAGTTTCTTGTAATTGGTGTCGTTGTCGGTGAAGAGCAGCTTTGGTTGAATATCCTCGCCACTCGGGCCATAACCGGGAGAAGGTGAAAGCTGCACGTACCTCTCACCCAGTTGGTGATGATTAGTTACGGCAGTGGTTTCAGCAATCTTCCGAATGCTCGGCTTCTTGTCAGGCGTTTCACGGCCCCAAGCCCAAGTGTTCCTGAAGAAGACATGGGGAACAATGTGAAGAGGTGCTGCTTCTGTACCGCGATTGTAAGCAGTGACGCGGAAGAGTAGCTCCTCTTCATCGTCGGCCTCCTTCGCCGTCTCAATGAAAATGTCCCAGTATCTGTCATCATCAAAGACGCCTGTATCCACCATATTGTATTCGCGGTCGAGCTTCCCACGTCTCGCATTCTCCTTTATCAGGTCGTCGTAGGGGAATCGGCGCTGGGGGTACTTGTAGAGGAACTTCATGTAAGAGTGCTATGGCCCGAATTAGTTTTCTGATTCCTTCCAAGTATGATCAATTGCCTTACCGTCGGGGTGTTGTCCAGGTGGAAGTGCGCTTCTTTGATAGACTCGCCGTGATTACCCTGGGGGTTTGAGAGGCCAAAGAGGCGCTCTTTGAGAAAGTCGCTGCTACAATCAGTAACAATTCGCTCATCTCTGAAGTAAGACTTACTCCTTCTCGTTCCAAAAGGCAAAAGTAACGTTCAATCGGCCATGAGTGTCACAGACGCCAGCAATACCGTCTTCGCCCCAGCGGTAGGCGCGCGAGCGGGACATGTCGTGGGAGAAATCTGCCATAGAACATCAGCGGGGTCCAATTGCACAGGATTGAGCTATACTCACGGCTCCATGCATCTCCATCTTGACTGAAGCTCGTTGTTAGCATTAAATCAACAGCTTCGAGATGTCAAGACTCACGAATAATCCTCACGCACTGTGCCAAGTCAGCTGAAGCCTGGAGAAGTCTGCTAGTCCAATGGGTGCTTACCAGTAGCCCACTGCCTCTCGGCAACGTAAGGGCCCCATTTCTTCCAGTACCGCTTGCGGTGGCGGTCCTCTCTCAGGCGCTTCTCCTCCTCGCAGAGATACTCCTGCTTGTTTCCGTCGACGATGACCATACTGGCGGGAGCAAAGAATACAGGTGTCGGAAGCTATGAGTACAAAAGCTGGAAGGGGTCGAAAGCGGTGGGCGGTGACGCGTTGGCAGTAAACTAGCAGCAGCAAGCTCAATGAAGCTTCCACTGGTCTAAGGTACAAAGCAAGCGAGCTGTGAACAGGAGTACAAGAAGTCTAAAGTGGAAGAATGCTGCCAGAGCGGAAAGATGCTCGAGTGAGGTGCTGCTTGGGACGGAGGGAGTTGGGTCGAGAGACGGAGGATAGCTGCTGGGAGCGCGAAGGTTTTGAGCGAGCGCTGTAACATGCAGGAACGGTAGTAGCAAAGCGGACTAGCATGACGGCAGCTTCCTTATCGCGAGCCAGACCAGCGCCAGCCGTCGAAGCGCGACCGTGCAAATGCCCAGCGCGGAGAGACAATGCTGCGGAAAGCAGGCATGCTAGCCGACGCGGTCAGCGTCCCGAAGACGCGACGGCCTCTCGTCGCACACCTATCGCGCGCCCACCCAGGCCAGCCAACAACAACGAACGCCCAGCAACGAAGCGTTGAGGGCGGTGGACATGCATGCACCGTGGCGACGGACAATCCCAAGCAACGGTGATCAGCAAGGCGTCCGAGCGCTCGGCGCACCAGCCGCCACTGCATCATTGCTCGTCCTCCCCTCCACCCGCTGGTGCCGCAGCCTGTCCGCTGCTTGCGCCCCGGAGCGCGCAACTCGCTCTCCAGACTCGCCGTCTCCACCGTCCATTCCCCGCCCTGCTGTGTTGTTCGTGCGGGCCCCGTACACGCTGCGGCCGCGCCGAGATGATCCAGAACTCTGTTGTCCCTCGCCTCTGGCCATAAAGACGAGCTTCCCCAACGGAAGACTGCTTGACCGGCTTTCCGCAATCCGCTGGCTGTCTTACTTACCGCCCAAACCGCCGGGAGTCGTCGTCAACATGAGTCGCGTGCTGTTTTGTCTGCACAGCTAACGATGCACCCCATCTCCGGATGCGAGTTCTCGACTTCGTTTCCAGGTTTGACGGCGTCTCGTTGCGCATAAATTTCACCATCAGGCGCTTCTCAAAAGCCGGTGAAGAAAGTCTAATTACAAGCATCCCGTCCGGCGTCGACGCGTGTGACGTAGCCAATGCCCCTCTTCCCTGCTTCCCGCACGTGGAGACGCATTTTTCTGCATCTCCAGGGAACAATGCACATTTCCTGACTGGGATCGAGATCAGATTACGCTCGGCAAATGGCATCAGGCGCATTTATCATCCCGCAATCAATATTGATGCAAGTTGCATCTGTCTGGCCTAATTGTCCCAAGAAAGAACAAAAAAAAAAAAAGAAGAGAAGAGAGAGTGCCTCTCCACCGATAAGCTAAGTATACAATCAAGAATCAGAACTGCGAAAAAGACCGTAATTCGTCGTCCAATCGCAAGAGCCATGTCCAATAGTATGCATACGCCGTTGCCCACCCATGACCTTCCATGTGCGCGCGTGCGCCGGAGAACGCCCAGAGAAAGGACCTGTCAATATGCCCAATTGAAGTCCGGAAATTTTGTGTAGTAGAACTTTGCAAATGCCGTTCAATCACTCTTGAGCATGCTTTCAACCAAATCTCCCAACGGTCCCCAGTAGTCTCTGCTGCCCTGATTCAGCTGGTGCTCGTCGACGAATAGGACGTAATGCTTGAAGCTGGTGTTGAGGTGTGGCTCCAGACCAAGGGCGATGATGACCGGGTAATGGTGGCAGTAGATGTGCGCATATACGCGATAGAGACGCTTGAAGAGCTGACGGATGAGGGCAGGGAACTGCTTGGGAAATGCAACGCCAATGCGCGATGGGAACATTGACTCGTTGTCAATGTTCGACTGAACCCACGCCATTAGGTGCTCAATATACTCGGGGGCAGGCATTTTGGTCGGCTTCTTGTAGTTCTCGGAATCTTGCCAGAGGTACTCGAATCTAAAGCATGTTAGCCGCATGAGTTCACACAAAGATGAACTGGACCATACTCGTCTGTAGCCTTCATCTCAGGGCAGCTCTGCGGTGAGCAAAATTCCGTTATCGAACCGTAGATGAGGTTGATCTGGTTGTAGAAATCGACGACTGTGCAGTAAAGACGGTCAGCCTCCTTCCCAATCTGAAACACGCAGCAATTGTAGGTATGCGAACCATTGACAGCCAGCCACTCGCCCAAGTCTTCACCCTCCGGCAACTGCACTGCCTTCCGCAGACTGCCACTACCCAAGGTCGCCTCAGCAAACTGCTTCAGCTGCCATGAGCTGGTGCCACGCTTGCCCTCCTTAGCACGGAACGCCGCTGTGCCGCCATTACCAGTGCGACCCGCTCTGTTGTTGCTGCTTGCCAGAAGAAGAGTGTTAGCATTGCCATTCCCGAACTTGCTTCCAACATGACTGTGTGGTCGCTCCGGGGACCGCCCGTTCGCATTCTTCAAGATGCCGCGGCGAGGCGGGTCCTCTTGAAATCGCATAGGAATACGAGATTGCATGTCCGGCGCCGCCGTCGTCTGTGGGATTGGGTCAAGTGGCAGGGTGTTGGTTGCAGAAGGTGGAGGAGCGAGCAACGCGTGGAGGTTGCTGCGCAAGGCCTCCCGAAACGCCTTCTGTAGCGGACTGGTGTAAACACCGCCTGGCAGCGCAGGCGGGGTATATCCCAGATGCGCTTTGTGCCAATAGGCGTCGTCCCAAGAGGCGGCGTCACGGCGTACAGGCACGGCGCTATCGTGACCAGCGAATGCGCACTCTAGCGGACTTGTACGTATGCAAGGCTCTGGAGCGGTCGGAGGAAGGGTAAAGACAGGAGGAAGGGGCTTCGGGTCGGAGGGAAACGAGGAGAAGGGTCTGTGGAACTCAGGCTGGGCTGGGGCGGGGGCGTGGACGAACATTGTGGTAATGAAAGAAGTCATCTCGCTCGAGCGGCGGGCGCAAAGGGAAGCTTTATGCGGACCGGTGGAAGAGCGGATACTGTAGGTTGGGATTGCGTTAGCATTCCAAAGGTTACCATGGCTAGGATCAGGCGCGGCGAGAATGGAGGGGCGGTCGCCATACCGGTAGACGGGGTGCAGGACAGGTCGCAATAAGCAGAGGCCGTTGGCGCGCCGAGGGAGCGGTGCAGATGACGGGAGAAGTACAACAGCTGTGGAGCCTGTAGGAAGCTGGAGAGAGGAAGATGTTGAACGGACTCAGCTGGAGCAGCGCTGGCATTGGGCGTAAACAACGCTAGCGCGGGCGGTGAGTCGGGCAGGGCGGCGCATCGTGGGGCAACCCGGGCTCCGATCACCTTAGCGCATGGGTCGGCACACTTGTCATGTCTTCAAAACTCAATCATTCGCATTTTTAGAACTGCCTCATTCTCACCTTCCACGTGCGTCGCCTTTGGCTTCTGACCTCAGACCGGAATCATTAAACAATCAGACCCCATCGCCGACCGCATTATTCGGGTCGATAAATCCCAAACATCACTCCTTCCGAATAGATCCAGCCGCACTGTTTGTGAGCTTCGCTGCTTGCATCGCGCTTGTCTATGATGCTGCGCATTCTATCCATGCAAATACTCTGGCCAACAATCTAAGAATCAATATGCTCAACGCTGATCCCTTTATTTATCCTAGCCTCAGTCGGGAACACGATTAGGATATCAAGATGAGTGAAGTTGTTCTGGATCGGCTTTCCTTTGCGTATTTCTTTCCTGTGGTTTGAGATGCAATGCCCTTCGCCGCAGCCAAATATCTTTAGTGTACCGGAAATCCCTTGTCAGCGCAGAGAAAATCGGTCAGCGCGAGGAGTTCAGGCATCCTCTCTACTGGACGATTACGCGGCCGACTTGGGTATTCCCCTGGACGTTTGTATTTGCTAAAGAGTAATCCTCTCGCAAGGTGCATTCTGGACTTGTCATCTTGCATGCCGGTCGCTTGCTGACCGGAAGCTGTAACAGAGCGCTCTGCCTGGCTTTGTTCCGCTGTCCGATCCTGTAGAGAGCATGACAAGGTCGGAAGCATATCACGATTAGCCCAGGTGCGAGAGGGCTTCAAGTCAATTCCATGCCCACCACCAGTCAAACTCCTAGCCTTCTGTGTGAGATCTTATTACCTAATAACACGGAGCTGTAGGTTGAGATGCATACTATTCATGAAATTCATCGAAGGAAGCTGTTTCTTCCCTTCTTCCACGCATAGTGTGTGATAAGTTGGAACTCAATCGACAGAGTGATTTCGCTTACATAATGGCTCGGCCATAGGGTTCCTTTTCATGTATGTCTCTCAAATGGGTGCTAGGCTTTTATATATATATATATAAAGCTGGATATTGATTACCAGAGCGCAGGGGAATAAGCATCGTTGTGGAGTCTCCAGTTTGGCTACTGCATTGTTCATATTGAATCCCAACAACACGTTGCCGGTTTATATCTTCTCAGGGACCGAAGCATCAGTTCATACAAACGCGGAAAGGCGTGGCGCAATTTTCATCCCACCTTGTTCCACTTTAAACATCACAAGCTCTTTCAACCGTCCATAAACAGAGTTATGCCACTGAATTGGACCTTCCAACACCTCGAATATTTACTACACTTCGGTGACTAAACATGTCCATCACCTACCTTATTGTTTCTCGACTCATGTGATATATCGATGCATATCCCATGAGCCGTTTTTAGTTTCACCGCTGTTGAAACCACGTGCCATATTCGGAGCGGGTTTCGAATTCTAGTATGACCCATGGCACGAGCAATTAAGCTGGTCGACGTGGTAAAGATTTTGTAGAATTAAAATTAGCTGGTATCAAGTGTATCCAGTCCATGGTCGCAGCATAAATTTGACCCAGAAACCAGAGAATAGCATCCAGAACATTATTACTCAAACCCGCATGGGTAATTTTACTCTTACGGTAATTCGACTATTTTCCTTTCTCGCTGGCTCATTTACATCATCCCCTCCAAGAAATTTGAGGTCTAGCCTAAATCCTGTGGCCGAGCCTCACATAATTCTGCTTCTCGCAGTGTAATCGCATAGTAATACTTCAATTCAAGGTGCAGCTTCCTATCGCCCATTATGATACCCAGGTTGTCCTCTCTGGCTTAAGGTAGCATTTTGTATGTATAATTCATGATCTACTAGCCTGTTGTTATCATTACTTAAGCCCCTTACGGAGCACACTTGATATAAATTTGGTTTTTTGTGCAGCTACCCCACGAATGTCATTAACGTCGTTTGTCAAATTTTATCAATACAATGTTCATGTAGTTGGGCACGAAACCCCTTCCCCCCCACCCCAACCAAAAAAAAAAAAAAAGCCTTTCCGCATACAATCATCTCATTTGAAGATATATGTCTTCCACCATTTAACATAATCCACAGCCATAACAGCATAAAGAACCCTCTCCGCACCGCGGCCGGGTCACGGCCGCTGTCATGCCAAGCAGGGGGTATCAAGTCGTTGGAAAAAAAAAAAAAAGTTGAAAGAGCGAGCAGCACCCTCCATCTCAACCCATCCCCCTCTAACTTTTACCTCACGATCAAGCGCAATACGAACCTCTCTCTCTCTGGCACGATTCTTTCCCGTCTATGCCCCATTCCTCGTCTCCACGGCACTGCTCTTCGCCTTCTCATCCGCCGCGCCATCCTCCACGTCCGCGCCATGCATATCCTCGACCTGATACAGGATCTCGGGCTGAACGTCGCGCCTGAGGATGTAGCGATTGATGAAGTAGCCGATCTGGCGGGCGCCGTACGCGGCATGCCTGCGGGTGGGCACGCTGAAGACCTGGTCCAGCTCCTCGAGCGTCTTGCCCTTGGTCTCGGGCATGAAGAACAGCACGAGGAAGAAGCCGATGACGTTCCAGGCCGCGTACCAGCCGAACGCGCCCTGCGGCGTGAAGGCGGCCTGCAGCGAGGGCCACGTGATGGACAGGATGAAGTTGAAGAACCAGGTCGTCGCGGTCGCGAGCGACATGCCGTACGCGCGCACGTACAGCGGGTACGCCTCGGCCGAGTACGTGAACGGGACCGGCCCTTCGCCCGGCGAGTACACGATGCCGAAGAGGTAGATGCCGAGCGCGATCAGGCCGACGCGGACGCGCCGCGCGGAGCCCTCTGATGAGATGAAGAAGCACATGCCGGTGAAGAGCAGGAAGATGGCCATCAGCGGGAAGGTCGTCAGCAGCAGGTTGCGCCGGCCGAACGTGTCGATCGTGTAGATGGCCGGGATGGCGAAGAGGAAGTTGATCACGCCGAAGCCGAGGGAGGCGGCGAGCGCGGACTTGGCGCTGAAGCCGCTGTCGCGGAAGATCGAGGAGCTGTAGTAGGCGATAACGTTTACACCGCAGAACTGTACGGAAACTTTGTCAGAGGTCTAATTTTTACAGGGATGTAGGGAGCTAACTCACCTGCTGCATGAACATGACAATCTCCGATGCAATCATGGCGCGGCGGTTGCGGGGAACAGTAAATATCTCCTTAATCTTGCTTTGGCCGATCTTCATGCCTTCCTCGGCCTTCAGGAGCTCAGACATGTAGAACAGGTCGCGGGCAGCCTGGATCTTGTTGTAGCGCAGCTGGCACATGGCCTGGAAGGCGGCGGCGTGGCGACCCTTGCTCAGATACCAGCGAGGCGACTCTGGACACATGAAAACGAAACAGCAGACGACGACAGCAGGAAGCATGGCCGACGACATCATCAAGCGCCAGTTCAATCCAGTGGCGACGGAGGTGTCGGGAACTTCATACAGGGCGAGATCGGCGACGTAGCCAAGCATGATACCGAATGCAGTCCACTATGCAGTTGTCAGCATGAGAAGTCTCTACTTCACGGATTCGAAACCTACCATCTGCCATTGCATGACCAAAGCACCACGAATCGCGGGGGGAGTGCACTCAGCCGCGTAAATCGGGACAGTCGCGGATTTCGGGCCAATTCCGAAGCCCAGGGCGAAACGTGCGACGAACATGTGCCACCACGTGTTAACGAAACCCTGCCAGAAACAAGCAATGGCAGAGAACAGGCAAGTGATGAAGATAGTGCCGCGGCGGCCGAACCAGTTGTTGTACGGGACGGTCAACCAACATCCGATGAAGGCGCAGCAAAGGTACGGCGCAGAGTTGACAAGACCGGTGAGCCAGGTCGAACGCGAGTCGCCATTGTCAATGCCGAATTGGGGAGTATAGAAGAGCTGTGCGCCATTGACGACCGTCTCGTCTGCAAATACGTTAATAATCTGTATTGTTGGAGGAACTGTCGGCGAGTACGTACCCATGCCCTGGACTGCAGCGCAAACGGAGCAGCAAATGATGACAATGTAAAGGGTCTTCGGCTGGGACCACTTGTTTGTGAACTCATGGTAAAGAGTCGAGATTTCTTCTTCAGTAAGAACGTCGGTGCCGAGTCGGTCATAGCTCAATGGGTCCTGGGCAAGCATTGCGCCAATCTCGAAGGCGCGGATGTCCTCAGGCTCGGCCAGCGCATGTTCCAGCGCGTACTCTCGGCCCATCTTCTCCAGCTGAGGGCGGCTGTAGCCAGCAAGCGGGTTGGCGAGCTTCGCATTTGCGTTGCGGCGCGCACGATCCGCGGCGGACAAGTGACTACTGACGACGGAGGCATTTCGCGCCGGGTTGCTGTGGCTGCGCTCGGCGTCCTCCTTGAAGGCGATCTCGCCTTCCGAAGATTGCTTGTCTCCGGAAGACATGCTGGGCAAGCTTGGCGGACAAGATGCTCAGGCAAGAAGGTCGAGTGGAGTTCCCAACCAGTTGGGGAGACGGGTTGGAGAGGCTTGTCGGGGGAATGTGGAACTGGTACTCTATTCGGTATGGGCGGGCGACTGGTGCTTGGGATCAATACTTGTTTCACTGGCAGCGAGCAGAATGCGAGCATCGGCTTACGGTTCTGCTGTCGCAGGGAGAATTGTCCACAACAGACCAGGTAGACTTGGAGGTCAGGGGCAGGGTGGACATAGAGGAGCGGAGGTCTGGTCAGTGGAATGAGGCCGAACAAAGAGCAGGCCGGAGCAGGACTCGGGATGGCAGTGCCGGAGGAGTGAGCAGCAGACGAGGACAAGGCGCGGCGCGGCGGGGCAGCGTAGCATTAAGAATCTCAAGCAATGCATGGCGAACAGCGGGCTCAGGACTCGGCTTGCCCACGGCAGGCGCCGCTGACGGGCCAAGGCTGCTGGGCGGCAGAGTGCAGTTCTTCGAGGCGACCATGTATGGGGCATGTTGCCAGTATGCCAGTGCCAGTGCCAGTGCCAGTGCCAGGGTTCACGCTGCCTCCCCGCGACTGGCTTAGCGCCAATTCTCCGCAAACAAACGAGCCCGGCTGTCTGCGATCGGCCGCGCCTTGTCTACTTGCGGACGCCAAACGTTCGCTGCCACCCGTCTCCCAACCCGCTCTCCAACGCCCGCGAGCCCATGAGAAACACCATCACCGCGCCGCAATCTCGATGGCCAGGCGGACGGCGAGCTGTGAAGAGAGAGGAGTGCGGAGTGCCCAGCCATGACATCAGCCAGGATGCCTGCCGAGCCCTCCGATGCCCTGCTCGTCTGCTGACTCCCGCCATCCAGCACGAATCCTTCGAGCGCGAGCGGGCATCGCCAAGGCACGCTGTGCGGTGGGGGCTATGGTTGACCATCGCGGCGATCGGCGTCTTCTCCGGCCGCCGCCCTCAGTGGCCTGGCTGCCCACGGGGCTCCCCAGCTCTGGCTTCCCCAATCCCCAGCGGGCGGCCAAGTCCGCATCCCCACATTCGAGTCAGCTTGCGGCGGGCCCGTGAAATGTCGAGTCCAATGTCTTCGCCCGCCCATGTCGCCGAGTCCTGTCCCGCGCTTCCGAATCGCGTACGTCGTAGGCCGCGCCGGTGAGGACGCGGCAGACGAGCGTGCACGCAGCTGCTGGCGGGCGGATTGGGCTCCTGGTCGGGGGACACGCTGGGGGAATGCGGCCTCGTGGCAGAGGGTCGCACAGTCGCGCGAAACACGCGGCATTCCAGAGGCTGAGGTTGCAGCGACAACGATCGGCCGTTATGGCTTGCGGCGTGGCTTGCCTTGGCAGTCAGCCGAACGCCTCTTATGTCATGCGCAGGGCAGTCCTGGCGAGAGTATGACAGCCGCCGAGACCTGAGCCAGGGTGAAATGCCTCGTCGTGATACTCACCTCGCGGGGCACGCGAGTCTCGCTGCTTCGAGGTCGGTGGGTCGTAGGGCCGAGGGGGAGAGTCGGAGTCCTGGTAGGCGGTCAGTAGTGTCGGTAGTTGCAGATGCAGGCCGACACAAAACCGGGCCTGGGGCTGGCGCGAAGCGGAGGGTCCCCAGCACCCGCCAGCGCTCTCCAGGACTCGACTCTTCGGTGGGGGAGAGTGGGTCGCGGAGGCCATACTGTGTAGCATGGAGAAAAGGTAGCCCGAGAAGCCCGCACGCCCGGCCTCGCGACAACGCTCCTGCTCTCCCCTACGCCGCACCTCGCATGCATTTCCCATGTGCGCCAGTCCTCCGTCCGTCGCGTCAGCCTCTCACTGGACTGCTTGCCTACACTCGCAGCTGCGCCGCATGCGTGTGGTGCCGCGTTGCCGCCGGGTGTTTCCTCCGCTTCTTCTCCGCGCATTTGCCTTCTCCGCTGCCGCCCTGCCGCCTGCGACATTAAAGTGAGATTTGCAGCCTTACTCTGCATCGTCTAGTCGGCGACTGGCTCGTCGCTGGCCCAATCACACACGGTCGCCGCCATCTCTCTTGTTGGACGGCACACCGTCGAGTAACCGCGCACCGCTCTCCTGGATTCGATCAGGGTCTGTCTTTGCTGCCTGAACCACAGAACCTGCAGCTGAAGCACAGAGTCGCATTTGCTCAGCCGCATCCAACCGTCCTGGCCAAACTGCTGTCCGACAGCTGACAAGGTCTCCTCCCCGAGAAGTCTTTCGTGTCCGTATGAGGCACCTCCAACGCCAAAGCATTGTCTGCCTTGTCCTCTTCAGTTCAGCCTTCAGCCTGTGATCAGGCCACCCATAATCAGGTTATGTGAATGTCCGCGTATCCGCAGACAAGACCTTTTTGCCCAAGTATACCAAGCCGAAACGCCTGGGCCCGGCTCGCTCAGCACCTCTTGTCTGAACCGCAACCCAGCGCTGCTTGAGTCAACCCGCATGTCGTCCACAGATCGATCGACCGCCGGTGCCGCCACTCAAGCCGCTGCCGCGCCATTTCCTTGGCGACCGTTTTCCATCATACCAGAAAGTGGTGGAGGTTAGTTGAGAGAAGCGCAGCTCATTAATAGAAGCATTGATCCAACAGGCACGAAGGTTCTCGAAATTTAGATGGGTACTGTGTACACGCACAGCGCTCATCAAAACCGGAGCTCGGCATCGGTATCGCGATCTTCAGCAGAACAGCCAATGGAACGCACACTAACCCTCGGGACGGCTGCAGAGCCAGATCTGAGCCATCCCCGTCCGTTGCCCGTCCTCCGGCATCTTCGTCAATTGCCACGCATTCTCAACGCGGGAATCATTGCCGCTTGACCCAACGATAGGACCGAGCAGTTTCGTCCCTCGCACGTGAACAATGACGGAATCCGTTGCCGACCGGCATACCCGCTGATGGGCTCCGGGAAGCCATTTCGAGTGAACGCAGGGATGGAGAAGCTTTCTGTCTGACTACCCTTAACCCGCCCTTTGGGAGGATAGCTGATCATGTACCGACGCGGAATCCAAATCTCACGATGAGAGGTCTGGAGAAGGCTGGTGTTGGTCCTTTCCATCAATCCCTTGATCTGCGATACTGAAAACATCCGACCCCGCCTCCACACCTTCTCCGCATCCTTGCTACTTCCGTCTCTGAACAACGCGTTTGTGGAGACTTCCTGGTACGTTTTCCCTTCCCTTAGGTTGTATCGCTGCGACCAGATGTGCGCATGACCTTTGATTGTACCTGGAAAAGGAAGGTTCTTGGCAAGGCACACCGACGGCATGGAACGCTTCTGGAAGCCCATTCTGTGGGTGCTGTGAGGCCTGATGTGACGGTGTGCTGCAGGGTGGGTTTTCACGAGTAAGGTACTGCAGATAGAAACCTGATAACTGTCCGTTCTGAAAATGCCTTATCCGGTGGCTTCCGGACACCCACTCCAGTCTGCGGGATACTTGAAGGGGTATTCCTTAGCGGGAAACATGTCTAATTCCTAGTTCCTCGATTCCTTCGGATGCGCAGCTTTATTATCAGCCGAAGGTGAACTCGGTCGGATTCATAGACGCGGACGGCAATCGGCTCTTGAGTGCTCCGAGCATTTTTCTCCGATAGGGTACTTTCATTACTTGTATGAATGCACATCCCCACGGAACACACAGATATTCAAATATACTTACTGCATTGCAGCTTTTCGATTCCTTTGCGTTTGTGGTAACTGCTCAGCCAAATCTGTGTTCCCAAAACTTTAAGAGGCTGGCTCAGAGACGACGCTTCTATATTCTATATAATTTCATATGCTTCTGCCCCAGCTGCTTCTTGAGAGACCTGCCATATACAGTGGCTCTTCTCCAGCAAGAGAAACAGCTACGCCTGCGCAATGCTCATAGCTAGTTATGAGAAAGTAGGCTAGTGGCATCGTCAGTTCCGGGTTTGCTCTGTAGCCTACCAGATGGTGCGGTGACAATTTGAGCTAGAGATAGGGACTTCCTTTGATTGTTGAACCCCGTCAGGCACAATAGAACTGCTATTATTGGAAATGAAGGTCCTCATGGGCAATCCCCCAATTATGTTATCAAAATGTGAAAATACAGTTCATAGCAAGCCATGAAGGAGGCTTGATCGGGGATTCAACCAATCAGAGATGTCCGAATTTCGGAGGAGAGGAGGTAATCACGTGCGCCATGCTGAGAAATCGCGATCGTCAAAGCGTGCGAACGTCATATCCGGTATTTGGGACAACACCTCCGCAACACCTTCACCTCGACATTTTTTTTAGGGGCCGACACACCTACATAAATTCCGAAAACAATCGAAAAGCCATTGCGACCACCTAATTCATCATGACGACTACCGCTGTGCCGAGGACAGCCATCCGCGCGCTTTCGAGAGCCAGACCGACCGCCAGTTCGCGGACAGTTGCAAGAATTGCCACAGCCAGGCCCGCGCAGAGATGCCTTCACCAAACATCATCGCCCGCTTCTTTTGCGTCAATCCGGCATAGGCCGAGTCCGTCCGCGTACTCTGCTAGCAATGCGACACGATTCGGGGCCGTCCAAAGCCGGCGGACAATGTTCATTCAGACTGAGAACACGCCCAACCCTGATGTAAGTTTCTAATTTTCTAAGATGGCTTTCTGTTCATTCAGAAGGCATTGGTCAAGCCAATGCACTCCATCCGCGCACTAGCGCGCCGTACTATTGAAAGTGAAAGCGGCCCCCGCAACTGACGCCGCAACGCACCAGGCCCTCAAATTCAACCCCAACACGCGCGTGCTTCCGGAAGACTTCCCGTCCACCTTCCTCGAGTACATGAACCCGCGCTCGACGCTGGCGCCGCCGTACCCGTCGCCGCTGGCGGCCAAGCTGCTCAACGTGGACGGCATCACGTCCGTCTTCTTCGGGGCCGACTACATCACCGTCACCAAGGACAGCTCCGTGCCGTGGGCGCACATCAAGCCCGAGGTGTTCAGCCTGATCAGCGAGCACGTCGCGTCGGGCCAGCCCATGGTGACGGTTTCGCAGGGGCAGGCCGGGCCGGGCCAGGAGAGCGCCGAGGACAGCCTCGCGTACAACGAGGATGACGACGAGGTCGTCGGCATGATCAAGGAGCTGCTGGAGACGCGCATCCGGCCCGCGATCCAGGACGACGGCGGCGATATCGAGTTCAGGGGGTTCCACGATGGGATCGTCCTGCTGAAGCTGAGGGGCGCGTGCCGGACTTGCGACTCCAGCACCGTAACGCTCAAGAATGGGATCGAGAGCATGCTTTCCCATTACATAGAGGAGGTGAAGGGCGTTGAGCAGGTGATGGACCAGGAAGAGGAGGTCGCCATCAAGGAGTTTGCGAAGTTCGAGGAGAAGTTGCGGCAACAGAAGGGCCCGGATGCTACGGCCTCAACCGTGGGCAAAGGAAGCCTGGATTTCGTTGAGTAGGGCTCAGCATGCGACTACTAGTCCAGTACGGAAAAGGGATCATTGGTGTAACGGTCAAGCGGCTGTGTTCCAAAGTATTGCAACAGCGAATAACAGTGCGCGTGCGGAGGCGAAGCAGTCGTCCGGACGTGAAGGTCACTGATATTTTGGGCATTTACGTTCGGGCGACTGCTTCTACTGTCCATATAGCGTGATCTGGACGTTGTAATGTGCTTGTTTGGGGCTAAATCCGCAGTCGTTCGGACGCGACTGCGGGAATAACCACGATAAACCGACCCTGTCCGTTGTAATATCACGATACCACCCAGGTCGTATTGTAGGCAGTCGAAGCAGTGGTCCCGACGTGGATGTTATTGATATCCTTGCACATTTACGTCCGGACGACTGCTTCAACTGCCCATGCGACGTGGTCTGGTCGTTGTAATATGTTTAGAACCCACTCCGTAGTCGGTTTCACGGGATTGTGCGGGAACAACCACAGCAAATCAACTTCCTCATTTCGAAAAGTATTGCAGCAGTCAGGTCATCTCATAGGCAGTTGAAGCAGCCGTCCGGACGGGGATGTCCTGACATTCAGATCGTTTCATAGGCGGTTGAAGCGTTGGTCCGGATGTAAACGTTACGCATATCGCTGGACACTCATGTCCGGATGACTGCTACCACTGCCTATGAAATAAGCCTGGTGTTTCAATACATTTGGAATCTGACCTCTCAGCGACGACTTCCCCACAGAGAGTTCTCGAAAGTTGCAGCGTCTTGAACGGAGCTTTTCCCGAGTCATTGAGGTCGCATTGCGATATGCAGAGAGTTGGGTTCTGGAGTCGAAGGGTCCGTTAGGATAGGTTCGGCGTCTCTTTGCGAGGACCGTTGCGGCCGAAGCGAAGGGTTGTCTCAGCTTCCCACGTGGGATTGCACTGCGTCTGCATCGGGGTGCATCTGCGCAGCGCTTACAATGGCCTGGGGATCGTCCACGTATATGACACGATAGGTCGGGCAGAATGCTTGAAGGTCACATGGAAGGCGGTGCAGATGCACAGGGTCCAGTGACGTCAAATGCTGTGTGATAATAGGAGGCCTGACTTTTTGTTCGGAGCGACTCGCGACGGCGCGGTTGATCGGCCTTTACCTGGTCCGTGGGGATTGTACTGTACATAGATTACCACTCTCATGATCGTCAATGCCGGGTCACTTAGGCGTATGCTGGAGACGATGCGCTTTGTAACTGTACCGAGTAACAATGGCGCGTACATGCGTACAATGGAGGCTTATGTGACGATGCTCAGCGGTACGAACGACATTTCACAGGGCCGAGAGGGTTGGCTACATACCCCTCACCCCTCACTCCCACCCCTCATCACCTCGCAATCTCACCCCAGCCACTCCCAAGCTGCTCCGAATCGCGATCGCAGCGGCCATCTTACGGATTGCGCGTAGCTGAAGCATTCTTCCGACTTCTAGTCAATGCAGTCACATCCCACTAAGCCCGTCCGGATGAATGCCTCTGGCCGCTGTCACAGGTGTGTCCAGCGTGCGCAAGCTGAGAACGTACCTACGCGCTCATCCGCGCGACAGCCGCGAGAAAGAGCTTGCGCAGAGAACGAAATCTCCGGCGCCCCCTTCTGTCGTCAAGAAAAAAAAAAAAGAAATGAAAAGAATACCAAAAATAGGACGGCTGCGATACTTACGGACGGCCGATTTGCGGCTTACGCGGTCCAGAAAAGGTACGGTCATCTGCCTGTTATGGTGGCGGGCGAAATATCGGTGAAGCTGCAGCTACGGCATTAGTGGTATACGGCAATGCAGCCACTCTCATCCGCGCTCCGGAGCTGCAGCATAGCCCAACCAGCAGGGCCGAAGGGACCTCTGCTAAACTCTATTGCTACACCTATCGCCTGGGGCTCGCCTTGTAAATTCGGCCTGCGTGCGTGCAAGTCGACGTCTCGATCCATCTGCGTCATTGCATCAGTCACGTTCACACCAATGCATTGCCACGTCCCTGATTGCCTTCGTGCTCCTCCACCAACCTTCCTGTCTCTCCTCCTGCTTACCTTCCCGTCCGCTCCCTCCCTGTCACTCTCTTTCGCTCTTGATGCTTCAGTTCTTGTGTGCACTTTCTAGAGAAGTAATGCTTTTAAATCAGTGATTGCGCGATTCGCGACATATAACCCCCATCACCATCTTCACCCCTCGACCTCCGCCCGCATGATATCCCCGAGAGAATGCCACGCGACCACGACCACGACCACGACCACGACCACGACCACGACCACGACCACCGCCCCGAACCGCCATCACCATCGAACCCTCGTCAATTGGGCAGTCATGTGTTGGGACATACACGATACTACTTCACCTGCCAACCGGGGGGTTCTATCATAGCAACTTCAGCTTAAACAATCAATGCGCGCACCCCAACACTTACTGCGACACCAATGGACTGTATCAAAAAGCGACTTGAAACCCTGGGAATCAAACACCAGAGTGAAAATACCGCAGAGGAAGAAGAACAAACAACTCAACCCGAACCAGATCACCACAACATCAACCACCAGCGTGACCAACGCCATCACAGACTACCAAACGGCAGCATAGGGGACAAAAGGAAACAACACCCTCACCCTCACCCTCACCTTCACTCTCCTCCTCACCACCGCGATCCTCACCGCAACCCGCGTCGCCACTACCACAAAGACCTGGCCGACGAAGCCGACGTCGACGACCTGGAGGACGAACCGCCTCCATACTACAACACCCACCTCCACCAGCACCGCCCGCGCCGCGGGCCCAACGGCAATATAGACGACTACTACCACAACCCCTTCTACTACCGCGACCAGCGGCGCAATCGCCCCAAGCGCAAACCCAACCCATCACCCTCCTTCGTCTCCTTCCCGACCGACGAGAAACCCGTCATCGACGACGACCTCTACTTCGACATCGACCCGGCCGACCTGTCCCCGCCTCCCATCCCGCTCGACCCGGACGAACCGCAATTCGAGATCCCCCGCCCCCCCATGGGTGCCCGCCATCACAACTACCACCACCACCACGCCAGCAACCGGCACCACGGGCACCCTCACCCCCACCCCTATCCCGCTTACCCCCCACAACACCACCACTACCACGCGCCCCCAACCGCCGACGACACCCTCTCCTACGACTCCGAGCCACGCGGCCGCGACCCCCGGCCCCGCCCCAACACCAACAACCCCTTCCCTCCGCATTACCATCATCATCATCATCATCATCATCGTCATCCTCCTCCACCAAAACCCCCAACCAGCGACAAACCTTCCACCTCCTCGGCCGCTGCCGCCGCCGCTACCACACCCACCCACGTCCCCGACGCCCTCCGCCGCAACCGCAAGCGCAACCCGCGCCACCATCCCTCCGGCTCCGCCGTCACCACCACCACCACCACCGCCACCAGCTCGTCCTACGCCGCCGGCGCGCCCGCGCCGAGGAAGAAGACGCGTGGCGAGGCGGCGGCGGCGGCTGTGTCCGACGCGACGGACTTTGCGTACGTGAAGCAGCCGACTACCACCACCGGCGGCGGTGGTAGAGGAGGTGGTGGAGCGAGGCGCGCGGAGTCGAGCCCGCCGGCGTTTTCGCCGCCGCCGCCGCCGACAACGGAGCGCAGGAGCGGGGGGCCCGTGGGGTCGGACGAGGGGGTCGGGGAGATCGGGGAGCTGGAGGATGGGTACGAGTACGGCGGGGGGGACGGGGACGGGGACGGGGACGGGGACGGGGATGAGGGCCCGCCGGCGGCGGCGGTGAACGGGACGGAGGTGTCGTTGCGGAGCAAGGCGAACGGGATCGAGGAGGACGGGGACGGGGAGGAGGATGGGGTGAGGGCGAGGGGCGCGGGGAGGGGCGAGGAGGTGCTGTGGAGCCCCGGCTGGGAGGTCAGCTCGATCCGCACGTTCAGCGGCGGGGAGGGCGACGTCGACGCGGACGGGTTCGTGAGGGGCCAGCGGGGCTTCTTCGACCACGCGCGGAGGGCGCGCGCGCGGAGGAAGGGGGCGGAGCGGATCGGCGGCGGCGGCGGCGCCGGTGGACGGGGGAGGGCCCCGGGGAAGAGGGGCGGCGCGACGGCGTGGGATCCGCCGCCGTCGGAGCTGTACGATGAGACGGTGGAGGGGGGGGAGGAGGAGGATGGTTACGATGATGGTGATGATGATGATGATGATGGGTGGAGGGACTGGTCGCCTGCGCGGAAACCTGGCCATTCGCCCCATCCGAACGCGAGAAATCGCGGTTGGCCGCGCGATATCGACGCCGATGCTGCCGCTGCCGCTGCCGCCGCCGCCGCCGCTGCCGCGGCTGCTCAGCAGCGCAAACATCGCAAGAAGAAGCATGATCATTCGAAATCTCCGGCACGTCCGGCTGCGCCGCCTCCACCCAGCGGTTCTGGTGCGCTCAGCACCTTGCGGGCGCCGCGCACGCCCTCCGAGGTTGCGGGGTGTGCGTTGGGAACGGCGGCGGTGGGGCTGTGCGCCGCGGGCGTGAAGAAGGTGGTGTCGCAGGCGATCAAGTGGGAGGTGGAGAAGCAGGTGCAGGAGAGGTTGTGGGAGGAGCGGATGGAGAGGAGGAGGCGCAGGGCAAAGAAGAGGGAGGAGAAGGAGAGGAAGTGGAGGGAAAGGGATCGGATAGAGAGGGAGCAGGTGATGGCAGGCGTAAGACCCAGCCTCGGGCGGAGAATGATGAGTGGCGCCAGTTCGGGATTTGAGAGGATGAGAAGCGCTGGCAGGAGAGGGGGCATACGCCCCGTGGATGCGCGGGGCGAGAGGGAGTGGCTGTTTAGTGGGGACGAAGGTGGTGAGGAGTGGGTGGACGATGATGACATCGGCGAGGGATTTCACGTGGAGAGTGATGGTGAGTTCGGCCCAGGCCCCAGGAGAGGTTGGCGGCGAGGCTGGAGTCGCAGTCGGACACCTGGAGACAGAGCGGCGTTTCCACCCAGGCCCGAACCACGGCGAGAGCCGTGGAGAAGAGGTGGAGGGACCTTCGAATCTATCCCCATGAGAACGAATCCGAATAAGGGCAAGGGTGTGGCCGGTAGTGGATGGCGTAGGGGCGATGTTCCTGGACGTCGCCTCCTTTCTGACATGGATACGTCGGAGATCGCGAGTTTCATTCCGCCTGTTGGGTCAAAACCGACCCATGTACGTTAGTTGGGTGGTATTGTATGATCGGAGGACATAATATGGTTGACGACTCTCATGACCTCATTTGTTGGCATTATATCCATTTAACGATTGACGACTCTTCTTATCACTACTTCATAGACCGGTTGTAAATGGAAGCACTATATATATCTCGTAAAGATAGGTCTAGGGAAAACCTGACGCGACGCTCCTCGTGACTTTGTAAATTAGTATTCTTACTTTTCGTAGCGGAATCTCAAGATTTAGTTACTCATTCACACAAAACGCCAGTGGTATTCGTTATTTTCACAGTGCTAAAGATTGTGCAGATCTAGGGAGGAGTGGTCGCGGATATCCTCTCAGCAGTGGCCTCGAGAGGCAGCTTCTTGCGGGGTCTCTTCAAGTCCTCTTCTGTGATTCCGTTGCCAAGCTTTGTAATACCCATGACTGGAGGGTCGCCTTTCCTCACAAATTCGTATAGGCCTAGTGGAATTAGCGGCGCATTGTAACTGGTTCTTTAGGCAGCTTCATACCTGGCAGCTTGTTGCCAGCCAGCCTGAACGCGTCTCTCACGACTTGCTCGTGTATCTCGCCCTTCAACTCAAAGATGATCTTGCTCACAGCCACTCTGCTGGCCCAGTGATCAAAGCTACCCTTTCCCTTACCCATACGGGACTCATTTCCAGAAGTGTATACGCCGATGTTCGCAGAAATACGCATGTACAGGCGGAACTTCAGGCCACGAAGACGCTTTCGGATGGTATCTTCGGCAATCTTCAGCTGTTTGGCAGAGATGCGACGGTCATGGTCCTTGAGACGAATGCCATAATCGCCCCAGACAACAGTGGTGCCGCGCACTGAACCACCAGTGGGCACGCGCGGTCGGCCCTTGCGGTCCTTCTTGTTGTGACCCGACCGCGGGAGAAGCCAATCGAGCCGCGGGCTAGTAGTGCTAAAAGGACGCGAGGCGAGAGCGGGTCCTAGGATGGCGGAGGGAGCGACTGGCGGGTGTGCGGCGGTGGTGCGGACACTGTGGAGGACTGTGAGGTTGGCATCAGCGGTGGCGGAGGCGATGAACATAGGGAGTAGTACGGCATTGGGGTCTCGCGGGAGCTTGAGCGAGGCCTCGCCGCAATTGAGCCCCGAAGCTAGGGCATAGTCTTGGGGGAGGCATGGCGGATGGACCCGTAGAAGCGCGAAGGTCGAGCGAGCTGCGGCTTCACGATTTCCAGGACGCTCGGGCCAGCGATCGGAGAAACAGGTCGGAGCTGCCGCGCGCCTGCCCGCTCGGCCGCCAGTGCCTCGACGCGCGCGCGACATCATCGATTCACGCGTAGACGTGCCGCCCGCCAGCCCGTTCCAAGAGGCGTCTTGCAACCTCTCCACGCCACCACCCACCACCCACTGAATTCCGGGACTTGAGGGAGTAACGTCGCCAATCGCAGCCATGCCTGCCGATATCAGATCTTTTTTTGGCGGCAAGCCGGCCGCCAAGCCTGCGAAACCCAAGGAGGAGGTATGTTGCGCGCTTGCCTTTCTCTATACTGTACAGTATAGAACGTTCCTGTTGCCTCCAATTGCCCCCAAATACTTGATGCAACACTGTTTTCATCAGCCATATCGTTGATTGCAGTCAACTTCACTGAGCCGCCACGTCCTCCAAAGCTCACGCTAGTCGCTCGCAGGCAAAGCCTGCAAAGAAGAGAGGCAGGCCAGCGCGCAAGGTGGTGGAAGACTCGGATGATGAAGAAGAGCCGTAAGCCGACAGCATCTGGTTCTGCGCTTCGGCCAAACTAATATTTCTACAGGCCGAAGAAGACAACCCCAAAGAAGGTTACGCCGAAGAAACCAGCGTGAGTGCTGCTACAGTCCTGCTCTGTCGCCATTTCCTCATATGTGCTAGGAAGCGCGAGCCGTCGCCCGAGGGTGACGCCACTACCGCCTCTGCTTTCTTTGGTTCAAAGAAACCCGCCCGCTCCGCCCCGAACAAAACCTCACAGCCGTCCGCAAGAACCGAAACACCCAAATCATCGCCTGCCAAAACCAAGGCCAACGGCAAGCATGCTGCAACCCCTACGCGCACATCCGCGCGAAAGACGAAGCCCGCCACATACGTTGAAATGAAGGATGAGGACAATGATTTCCTGGACGATGATGAGGATGGTGATGACATATTCACGGCTGCTTTCAAGAAGAAGGGGAAGCAAGCCGATGACTATGACGAAGGCTCTGAAGATGAGCGGGTTGCTTTGCCACAGAGACAAGTTAACGCTAAAGGCCGGAAAAGGCTCAAAAAGGACGACGACTTTGAGCCAGAGGAGGACGTGGATATGAAGGATGCAGATCCGGAGGCCGACTTTGTGGTTCCGAATGACGATGAAGAGATTGTCAGCAGTAAAGCGTCGAAAAAGGGGAAGCCTGCTGCGAAGGCGGGAAGGAAACGTAAATCAGCCGAATCGGACGACGAGCTCGACGCAGAACCGCCCAAGAAGGCTCGTGGTCGTCCAGCTTCAACCAAGGCCTCACCGGCAAAGAAGCGAGCGAAGAAGGACGAACCTGAAAGCACCGCAATGAAAGAGATCTTGGACAGCATTCCGACTATACGGCCACCTTCGCCCCCTGCCAAGGATGGAGAAGCTAAGAAGTTCGACTTCAAGGCACATCACGCGAATTCCGGACCCGCCCCTCAAGCCGGTATGGTCGAGATCCCTGAAGGCCAACCGAACTGCCTCGCAGGTCTGACATTTGTCTTTACTGGCTTGCTACAGTACCTTGATCGTGAAGCTGGTCAACAGTTAGTCAAACGTTATGGCGGCAAGGTCACAGGTACACCTAGCAGTAAGACTAGCTACGTCGTTCTTGGAAGTGATGCGGGCCCGAGTAAGCTGCAAAAAATCAAGCAGTTCAACCTCAGAACTATCAACGAAGAGGGTCTTTTTGCACTCATCAAAAAGCTGCCCGCCAATGGCGGTGATAGCAAAGCTGCGCAGGCATTTGAGGAGAAGCAAGCAGCTGAAGCAAAGAAAATCAAAGAGATGGCCGAAGATATGGAGAAGGAAGAGCGTCGAGCTGGTGGAGCTGGCGGCGCAGGTGGCGGAAATGCAGCCCCAGCAAGTGCGTCAAGTTCACAAGCACAAGGCTCCACTCCTCAGACGGCTAGCAGTCATGACAGCAGACTATGGACGGTCAAATACGCACCTACTCAGCTTGCCCAGATATGTGGCAATAAGGGTCAGGTAGAGAAGCTCCAGGGTTGGTTGCGTAACTTTCCCAAGAGTCAGAGGAAGGGCTTCAAGCTCGGCGGCCCCGATGGAAGTGGGGTTTTCCGAGCTGTCATGATTCACGGTCCTCCAGGAATCGGCAAGACTACCGCAGCACATCTCGTTGCCAAGCTTGAAGGCTATGATGTTGTCGAAAGTAACGCCAGTGATACGCGCAGTAAGAAACTCGTCCAGGACGGCTTGCAAGGTGTTCTGGAAACGACATCGCTTCTCGGTTACTTCGCTGGCGACGGCAAGAAGGTTGAGGAGTCAAGGAAGAAGCTAGTGCTCATCATGGACGAGGTCGACGGAATGTCCGCCGGAGATCGGGGTGGAGTCGGAGCACTTGCAGCTGTCTGCAAGAAGACCCAGATTCCTATGATTCTTATTTGCAACGATCGCCGGCTGCCCAAGATGAAACCGTTCGATTACGTTGTATATGACATACCTTTCAGGCGACCCACGACGGATCAAATCAGGTCAAGAATCATGACCATTGCTTACCGCGAAGGCCTCAAGATGCCTAGGAATGTAGTTGATGCTCTGATCGAGGGAACCAATGCAGATATACGACAAGTTGTTAACATGATCTCTACGGCGAAGCTGGACGAAGAGGCCATGGACTTTGATAAGGGCAAGCAAATGTCGAAAGCTTGGGAGAAGCACATTATCTTGAAACCTTGGGACATTGTCGGCAAGATCCTCCAGGGCCACATGTTCTCGGAAAGCAGCAAGCACACGCTCAACGACAAGACAGAACTCTATTTCAACGACCACGAGTTGAGCTATCTGATGCTCCAGGAGAACTATCTCAGTACCAACCCGATGCGAGCGTCCAACTACCAAGGCAAGGATCGGAATTTGAAGTTGTTGGAACTTGTCGACAACGCAGCGGAGAGCATTTCGGATGGTGACCTGGTGGACAGGATGATCCATGGCTCACAACAACAATGGAGCCTGATGCCGACTCACGCAATATTCAGTTTCGTTAGGCCCGCCAGTTTTGTTGCTGGTAGCATGGCCGGTTACAAGACCGGATTCCCGCAGTGGCTGGGTAAGAACAGCTCGCAAGGCAAACTCACGCGCATGGTCAAGGAGATTCAGGGCCACATGCGTCTGCGTACCTCTGGCGACCGTCACGAGATTCGCCAACAGTATGTTCCGGTCCTTTGGCAGGAGTTAGTTAAGAAGCTGGAGCAGGAGGGCAAGGAGGCTGTCCCTGAAATCATCGAACTCATGGACAGCTACTTCCTCACGAAGGAGGATTTCGACGCCATTGTTGAACTGGGTGTTGGCCCTATGGATATGGAAAAGCTCAAGATCGAGTCGCAGGCGAAGGCAACCTTCACCAGGCTGTAAGTTCGTTCTGATCTCGGTTTGCCGAAAGCGATACTAATCCTGAACTCTTTCTATCAGATACAACCTGCAATCCCATCCCATCCCCTTCATGAAAGCTTCGGCTGTCGTCGGACCCACCAAAGTCGCCAAGGAGAAGCCGGACCTCGAGGAAGCCATCGAGGAGTCGGATGAGGGCGAGGTCCTGGAGGATCCGGACGCGAAGAAGAACGAGGATGAGGAGGGCGATATCACTAAGGACAAGTACATCAAGCAGCCGAAGAAGAAGCCTGCGCCGAAGAAAAAGACTAAGGCGAAGGCTGCTGCTGACGGTGATGAGGATGAGGAAGAAGAGAAGCCGAAGAAGGGCAAGGGTAAGGGAAGGGCGAAGAAGTGAGGAGGGGAACGATGCATGAACAGGCATGAGGGAACGTAATTTTGCGCGGTGCAGAATTCAGTCAAATGTATGGCCTAGATGTGGCTTCCTTAACAGGGGGACGGGCTGGAAAAGCTTTATGGGAATGGGTGGTTATGGTTTTCGGAGACGCGTAGCTCGAGTAAAGATACTTTCATGGCATGGTATTTTCTGGGGAAAAGAGTGGATATGTATTCTGAATGGTTTCGGGCACGCATGATAGCGACTACAGAAGATGGAAGTTTTGCAGAGACATTGTAGTCTATGGATAATTAGCATAAGTGTGTTAACAATTTCATGGACATGCCATTACACGAACTCGAAATGATCAATGCTGAGTAGTACCATCAAAGCTAGGGGTGCCGTTCAATAATAAACTTCTAAGCTTCATGAGTGCACCGGAGCCTAGCCTGGCCGAACTAGCTCTCTGGGGTGCGTTGGAAACCATCACCATCATCAAGTGACCACCGGCCAGTGCTTTGTCGACAACCAGTCAAGTAGAAAGGACCAACCTTCCTGCTCCAATCCTCAACAAAGTTGAGGGCCACCAGAAGCAAAAAGGGCAAAAAATCGAGGCTGACCAGCCTGAGACTGGTAAGGATCTGTTATTTCCTTGCAGCTTCTGTGGATCGAACACAGTACCTCCAGATACCGCACAGATGGCTGATTAGGCTGAAGTGAACTTCAGTCTGGCGCTCTCCCAAGTGAGCTAAAGCTGCCGTTATAGAAAGTCGAGTTGCTTGAATCTATTATGTGCACAGCAATGAGCTTTGCAATCCCTACAAGTGGGGAATCATGCAGCGTGGAAGCAACCCCGGGCGCATGGGACTTGTCGACGCAGTCTCGCAGGATCACGTTAATTAACATTGGGCTCGTAGGTGCATCGATTTCTCTAAGTAACGAGCTGGCCTGCGAGAGCCGTCGGATCATTGTTTAGGACCGACTTGGAAGCTTGTTTGTCTCGAACGGCATGGGCAGGGCTCATGCAGGTCGAAAGGGAACCTTGCGACGTTTGGGACATGGAGGGCACTAGATCCAGGTACACGGATATCCAAGTGTCTTTCGTTGCGACAGAGTTGCAGAGCTGATGCCCGATGCGACAGTCAAAGGATAAAGAGAGTGACGACTCGGAAATCTAGCATGGAGCTCGTCACGTTGCGATCGTCACCGATCGGTCTGTGCATGTTCCATCGTCGCTTCTGAGCCCCGTTGAAGGAAGAATAAAGTGGGAGCTTGCGCGAGGGGTCGGTGGACCGGTTTCCAGACTTCAGTCCAACCACCCTGCATGCAATGCGAACGGAAAGCAGCAAGCGGTCTGTAAAAAGTCACTTGTGGTGAACAGCAGGGCTGCAAGACCAAAAGCGAGCGGACTGTGACCAAAAGGAGGCAGGGAGGCAGACCACCCAACCATTGGCAATAGGATTAAGTGGCATGGAGGTCTCCGTGGCCTGTCTTTCTCAGCTTACAGCTGCATCTTACGAGAACTTCCAAGATTTCAACGATCGCATTGATCGGCCGGGCATCGTTGCAGGAGAGACCCACGCCATGCATCAGAGGGCGGTTGGAGACCTGACCGGCTGCATTGACGCCGGTGGGATTCCAGGAGAATCTCCTGAGGGCGAGGAGAGAGTCTGCCGCCCGAACAGCAGTCTAGGGAGAAGGGTGTTGTATTGTAGAAGCACCGCGTGTGCACTTTCCCAGAAAGGACGGGGTGAAAAATGAGATGGATGGTGCCAGGGTGCTGACGTTGCCCCGGCCGCGCAACCTCCCGCGAACCTCATCACACCTCCAACTCTCCAATACGCCAACGCCAGAGAGATAACGAGTCCTGCGCCCTGTGCCGCACCGAGCATGACGCTCTCCCGCAACACACCCGCCGTCTGCGCCACCGCTCGGCTCTCTGCCGCGTCCTGCGCCCGGGAATGTTTCCACGCCTGAACCGTGGCCCGGTGTGAGCCCCAACCTATCACCGCATGCCAAGACGGGCCTCACTCAAGATGAGCGGGCCCCGCGACACTCGCACTCCTGTCAATCGGCGTTAAGGAAAGACATGTTCGATCAGGCCCGCAGCTCGTCCCCGAAGATGTCCCCAAAACTTGAACCCGCACCGTGTCCCCGACGCCCGTCGCCCGTCACAGCATCCTGCATTGTTCAGCGCTTCCTCATTTGCGGACAAGACCTGTCCTGATATCACCGCTCGTCAGAGTCTCCGCAAAGCCTTCCCGAACCAGGAAGCCGGGTGAGAGTTGGCCCTACCGTGCCGCATGGCTTGTCGGCATGGGAACTTTCCGACTGTCCCAGCGCTGCTCAGTCGTGCCCCACGACCGCGACGAGCAATGAGAAGACAGGCGAGCAAGTCGGCACAAAACGATGGACAAAGGACCGATCGGCCGGGGGGTCGATGCCGCCCCCCTTGGCCCACATCGGCGTCGTCACCAGTTGGCCCATCCTGCGCTATCGATATCCAGCACGCGCGTAGCTTCCCCATGCGAGCGCAGTGAGCTTCTGGTCCAGCATACAAAACCACTTCCACCCAGCCCGTCCTTGAGCCTTGTTATCTGAGATGCTGCCTCGAGACGCTGTCCATCGTGCCACTCCTGCCTCGACATGAGGCCTCAATTCCTCGCCTTTCTGCCGTTTTTGGCCGCCGCCGCACCCTCGCGCCAGTCGAACCCGCTCTGGTACGACCAAGGCTTGTACGGCGCGTACCCTTGGCGCGAGTACGTCTCGTTCGGTCTTGCGTCGCCCCGCGTGAATATCCTGGAGGAGAGCACCCAATGCGATCAGGGCTATGTTTTTCTCGAGCCGCGTGGGAGGTCCGTCTCCACGCCCGGCCCAATGATCCTGGATGCGGAGGGCAATCTTGTATATATGGAAGAGAAGTTTGGCGAGGCTATGGATTTCAGACCTCAAACGTACAAGGGAGAGACATATTTGACATTCTGGGCCGGAACTGACGACGGTACTCATGGTCGCGGATCCTACTATATGGTGAGCGGCCCTCAAAATGCTCCTAAGCCCACGTATCTAACTCCCCCAAGCTCGATTCTTCTTATGAGGTCAAATACATTGTCAACCCAGCCAACGGCCTTGAAGGCGATCTTCATGAATTCCAAATCACCCCGAACGGCACAGCCCTTATGACCATCTACGAAATCATCCCCGCCGACCTCACTTCCGTCGGCGGGCCCTCCGATGGCTGGATCTACGACGGGCTCTTCCAGGAAGTCGACATCGAAACAGGCGCCCTCATCTTCGAGTGGCGCGCGTCCAGCCATTACGCCGTCTCCGATTCCCTCAACGAGCTCAAGAAGCACGGCCGCTCACAATCCGACGCCTGGGACTACTTCCACATCAACAGCGTCGACAAGGACACCGCCGGCAACTACTACGTCTCCTCCCGCTATACGCACACCATCACCAGCATCTCCCCCACCGGCATCGTCCTCTGGCAGCTCGGCGGCCCCAACAGCTCCTTCACCGACCTGTCCGACGGCGCGGCCTCCAATTTCAAATGGCAACACCACGCGCGCTGGCACCCGTCCGCCTCTCCCAACGACCCCGACACCACCACCACCACCACCACCACCACCCTCCTCACCGTCTTCGACAACGGCGCCTATGACAACAACGCCCACCTCGCTACCGCCCCAACCTCCCGCGGCCTCGTCATCGCCCTCGACACGGCCAACATGACCGCCGCGCTCGCGACCCGGCCGCTCGTCTCCCCGGCCCGCATCCTCGCCCACTCGCAGGGCTCCGTGCAGCGCCTCTCGCCCAGCGGCAACTTCTTCGTCGGCTGGGGCCACAGCGCCGCGTTCACCGAGTTCAGCCCCGGCGGCGAGGTCCTGTGCGACGCGCACTTCGGCGCCGGCGCCTTCTTCGGCTGGGGCTGGGTCAAGTCGTACCGCGCGTTCAAGGGGGCGTGGGTGGGCCGGCCGAAGACCAGGCCGGACGTCGCGAGGAGGGGGGGGAGGGTGTACGTCAGTTGGAACGGGGCGACGGGGGTGAGGGGGTGGCGGTTGCAAGGGGCGGAGGGCGTGGGCGTGGACGTGGACGTGGACGTCGAGGGCGAGGAGGGATGGACGGAGGTCGAGACGGTGGGGAAGGAGGGGTTCGAGAGCGGGTTTTGGGCGAACGGCGGGTGGAAGTTCGTGAGGGTGCAGGCGCTGGGTGCGGAGGGGGAGGTGTTGGGCGTTAGTGGGGTTTTGGATTTGGAGAGGGGGAGTTTGGTGAGTTGAGTTTTTTTTTTCCCCCCCCCCTCTTCCCTTCTTCGTCCCTCTTCGAAGGAGATGTGGGAGGGGGAGGTCGGTTGCCTTCGAGAGGGCGGCTCTGCTGACTGTGCTTGAAACCAGGTCGACGGTGCTTTCACCCCCATCCAGGACCGCGACGTCGTCGCGCTGCAGATGCTGCTCGCCATCCTGGCCCTCATGACCGTGGCGCTCATCGCGTGGGCGTGCTGGCTCCCGGCTGCCCAGTGGAGGAGGGAGAAGGGGTACCACAGCCGGAGGGTTCGGCTGTGAGTGTGTGCGGGGATTTTTCTCCGCGTTTGTCTTGCGCGTGCCATCCTGCGTGGACAGTCTTCAGCGAAATCATCTGGAGACTTCGGGAGTCCGTTTGGCGTTCACACGATTTGTGGCCCCGGATCCGGAATGCGGCGTTCTGAAATGGGGATGCAATCGATTTGCTGGATGGGAAGTGTACTTTCGCATGGGCGCTTCCAGGCGGAGACTTGGCTATGCTGTTTGCCAAGGGAGGGCTCAATCGGTCTCGTTCCCGGGTGTGAGCGCAAAGCAATGCTCTCCGCCTCGCTTTGGCGGTACAGTCAGTCCACGGTGGGAAGGCTGATTCGCCTCCCAGCTTACGGCCGAGCGACTGTGCTGAAAGCGCTGCAAAGACTGCCCAACAGCTGTGACTCTCCCGCGGGCAGTGGAAGCAGTCGTCCGGACGTGAATGCCATGCGTACATCTGAATGACTGGCATCATTTATATCCGAACGACCGCTTCACATGCCCGTGCGGACATTTTTGCGCTTGCTCGCTGCTGCTGGAGGAGTGGCGTCTTTCTACCATCAGCCGTGGCGCAGCTGCTTTGCTTTTTTTTTTTTTTTTCACCCCCCACGACTGCACATCGATTGCCCTTGAGAAGAGGTCTTCTGGACGCTTGTTGCCGGTCTTATCTGGCATGGATGTCAATCACCTCGCTGCGGTTGAGAGTCTGGAGAAATATTCCGGGGTTTCGGGGTGGCTTTGGCGGTCCGGAGGCTACATGAGGGAACTGGGCATGATCGAGGGATTCGAAATTCTGGTTGCTTGGTTGCCGATTGTATTGCTCTTTGAGATTACTGCTTTGTTCTTCATCGGATGGTGGATTTGATACCCTGGGTTGGTTACTAGATAGATTCGGGAAAGGAAGGGAATATGCGATTACTTGATCGTTCTGGATCGAGCAGCGAAACGTACTGTGATGCATTGGAATGTCTATCTTCAGGTCTTCAGGTCATCAGTCGGTTGTAATTGCGTGTATAAATCGGAGGGTGCTGGGGCTTTTTCCGTTTTTTTTTTTTTTTTTTTTTTTTTTAAAAAAAAAAAGAGTGCCGTTGCGTGTTGTTCAGCGCCCTGTTTGTTCCAGAAAGGCTGCCCGAAACTTTTACTCGCCTCTCCAGAGGAACACTCGCGTCCGCACAGTCCCCGCAACTGCTCAAAATCTGGCGAGAGATGTTTTCCGAGTGCGCGCCGTGCTGCGTCATGTAGTGACCGAAGCCAGTGCTGTTACTCCACGTGATTCCACCACCTCAAATGTCGCCATGAACGGGCTCGTGCTAGCTATGCTGAGAAAGGCAATGGCCATGTGATGCTGAGTTCGTGACTCCATACCTTTCAAAGCACTTCGATCCGCGCTTTCTGACCCAGTCCACCGAGAATCATGCTCTATAGCCCACTGGAACGTGGCGTATGCAATGAAAACTACTGAGTGAAGAGACGATGCAATCGACTATTATGGCGCCCGGTCGTGCGTTGGTTTCAATTGGTTTTTTTTACATTGTGGTCCCAATTATGCGTCCGACACAATTTCCATTATAAACATTTGAGAGAATTTCACATTAGGATGTAGTTGGTGGTCATTCGTACAATGCACTCAGAGCGAAGCCCATCGTTGCCGCAACACGCCGGTGCTTACTAGACTTACTGCGTGATACACTACACTTCACGGCACTGGTTTCTGCTGAGAGTGAGGGGCCTGCGAGGAAATACAGTAGCGCCTTAAGTAGCGCTTGAGCGATTTCGACCTCTTCACATAGGTCATGCTGCTCGACAAGCCCTTCTCTTCGGCTCGAAGCAGTGCTCCAGATTGCGCACAATTCTGAGCAGAGGAGCTTTGAAGAAGACGGCGGCCTTGGAAATCCCCAGGGCCGGTCATCTGGGCGCAGAACATTCTGGTCTTGGCTGACGGGTTCATATGCACGCAAGGTCGGATCCTTCTTGAGCTTATTCCTCGGTATACCATTGGAGGCGTTCTGCATCATCTGCAAATCGACACCGACTGTGCCCTTGGTTTGGGTTACTTTGTTGAATGAGGAGATGGGGCGGCGGAGGATTGCTGGGTCTGTTGGAAGCCGCAAAGTGACAATAGGGTAGGAGAAAATAGTTACAGCAAAGAACTACAGCATTATTTAAGGATTATCAGGTTCAGTATTAAATCTGGGTCAGTTTAGAAGCATTGTAGCACCAGGCCGTCGTAGATTGTTAAAGTAGTTATCTAGATGTGAACAAGATTGGTCTTGTGGGAAACACTGCTTTAACCACGTTTGTGCATATCGATTTGATGCGGCGGTACTGTCGAGAGCGACCTCCTATTGTCGAGCGAAGCGGATCTGGTTTCCCAAAGACAAGCGAATGGGCAGCTCAAGAGCGGCGGTGCGGAAGCTCGGGCAGATCAGGCTGGGGTGGGCCGTGCAAAAGGGTGCTTGAGTCGTGCGAGTATTGGTAGAGAAAGCTTGAGGAGGAGGGCAGAGCGCGGGTGATCCTTTACAGCGGGCTATCAACAGGGTCGACTACCGGGTCTGGCGAAGCAGAGGGCGATCGCCGGGGGCGTGATATTCGTTCGGGCTGGCGGTGGGCTCTGGATCAACCTTGTACGCCAAGCCGGCAGACGGCTTGAGAGGGCTGTCGAACGACTCTGCGATCTGTTCGCGGGCTCCCCTATTGCATTTCCCGGTCTAGTGACGAGGTTGACGACTCCCTTCGTGTCGGATCATGAGGCAGAGGAGGAGGTTGAGAGGCGAGAGGCGACACCGGGCCAATCGGGAGAGGTGGTGGCGGCGCGGGACAGCAGGAGGGAGATGCTGGGCGAGGTCGCGACCCCTGCAGCAGGCTGGCTGGCTGGCAGGGCTATAGCTCTCCAGGGCAGGAAATTGGGAGATGATGGCTGGACATGGGGCAGGCTCGGCGAAAGAAACCAGCCAAGGAAGTGCCACTGCTTGTGATTCGCCGGCGGATAGATTGCATCCTTCGCGGCTTTTACTGTGGTCGACGATTGCTTTTTCAGCCGCAGCGCCGGGCCTACGCTGCAGGTAGGGCTGGACTCACCACAGCCCCTCTCCGCACTCCAGCCACAGCCTCTCCGCTGCCACTCCACGATGCACCGTTGCATGACCTCATTTTGGCCTGCCCGGACGCGGTCGCTGAGGCGCAGGCGGGGGAGGGCTAGGACGGTGCAACGGTGCAACGGTGCAGCTGTCTGCGGTGGAAAAGGGGTGGCTCCTGCGCGCGTGGCTGACTCTTGCACCCCCATCCGAACCCACGACAGAGTCAAGACGAGACGTTAAGGACCCCCGAGAGAGAGCACGCCTGCGCCGCGCTCTGCCGGCCCTCCGTCACCACCGCAATATCTATCGGTGCCATGTTTCTTCCCCGCAGCGCCGCACCAGCTGCGCTGAGCACCAGGGACCAACGAACGACACCCCAGCGCTTCCATCGCGCCTACGATTTTAGCAGCCAGACTAACCGCGCATCGCGGAGTCAATTGAGATAAAGATCACCGCCAAATTCGGCATTCGTCATCGCCTCGTATTGTTCATCCCTCCGCGCCAATTTGATCGCCATCCTCGCTCGCCGCCAGCCCACAAGCCTGCTTCCATAACGGCCGCTATCCCGTCGCACCCGTGCCACTTGCATCTGCCCACCACCTGCGCGACGCCGCCCGCCGACAACCCACCGTTGCGCAAGGGGAAGAAGAAAGCTCGACCACGCCCAATGGACGCGCCCGACGCTCTGCGGACCCATTGACCACATTTGCCGCGCCCACCTCCACTCCGACGATTCAGAGCGGAGACCTCTCTGGGAGAGCGGGCCCTAGCACACCCAGCACGACAACGCCGAGCTTCCCACGTGGAGCAGTGGAGCTGCGCACAGGTGTCACTCACCTCCGGCGACGCCGAATCCTCTCCGCCTGTAAAATAAAAGATAACGGCCATTTCGTTCTAATCCCTCTTTCTCTTCCCTTCCGCGAGAAAGTGCTGCCGGAGGGGAGAGCAGCTGCGGGACTCGAGAAAAAGAGAACACTGAAGAAAAAAAAAAAATTTACAGGAAGAGGGGGACAAGAGAAATCTCGCCACCATGGATCCCAAGCAGCCCGACCGCATAGACACGACCAACACCTCGTCGTCATCTGCCCACGCCGCCACAGCAGCCAGCCCGGCCAGCGCGGTCCCCCCCTCCATCACCTCTTCGGCCGCCAACACGCCCACCTCCCCCGAAACCTCCTCCATCCTCGCCCGCAACCTCTCCACCACCTCCCGCGCCAGCCGCTTCTCGCGCATCTCGCAGGGCACCCGGCGCTCGCGCTTCGTCGAAGCCCTCGACGACGACGACGACGACGACGACGACAACGTCCCCGACACCAGCAGCATCCACCGCGGCCGCAGCGCCACGCCCGCCCGGACGAGCGTCTCGAGCGGCACCCTGCAGCAGCGGCGCCGCAGCCGCTCCAGCAGCCTGGGCATCGAGACGGGCCGCGCGAGCGTGGTCCCGCCGCCGACCAGCGCTTCCGCCGCCGCCGCAACCGCAGCAGCAGCGGCGGCGGCGGTGGCATCGCCATCGGACGTCCCGCCCAGCGCCGGCAGGCGCCAGGTCTCGTTCAACTTCCCGCTGCCGCCGCACAGCGCCAGCGCCAGCGCCAGCGCCAGCTCCGGCCCGGACACCCCGAGCCTGGGGACCGGCACGCCCACGACGCCGGGCGGGTACAACGACAGGACGGGCGGCGGGTTCAGCGACCCGTTTTCGGACGTGTACGGGACGAGGTCGGCGAACCAGAGCACGGCGAGCTTGGTGCGGGACGTGGACGGGTTCGATTACTTGGCCGAGGGGGAGCGGACGAAGGGCGGGGTGTACGGGGTCGATGCGAAGGGGTTGGCGGGCGGGGACGGCGGCGGCGGCGCGATGCCCAGCCCGAAGTTGGCGTATTTCTTCGAGAGGAATCCGCAGTATGGTGAGTTTTATACGCTTTGATATTTCTCTCTCCATTTTTATTTTTATTTTTTATATACGCTTCTCTGGGATTTTTCGGTGTTGGGAGGCGGGTGTGTGGAAAGAGGATGGTGTGGGCGATGGATGGACGGTTCGGTCTGGATTATGGCTGGAGGGAGGCACTTCGTAACCGCAGCCAGGAAAACTGACGCCTCGCAGGCTTCGTACCAGCGGTGCATTGTCCGGCACGAAAACACTTCTTCCGCACAAGATGGGTGACGAGCTCCATCATCCTCATCTCCATATACGCCACCGTCATCTCGGGTCTGTTCCTCGTCGTAGCGCTGCGAGGGCCGGAGTGGCCCATGATCCGCAATCATGGCTGGCTCACACCGTCCAACGCTTCCTTGCTTACTGCCGTCCTGGCGAAAACTGTCGAACTGTCCTTCGGCTCTTCAATCGTGGCGTTCATCGGTCAGGTCCTGAGTAGGAGAAGTTTGAGCGTAAGAGGGAGCGGCAGGGGTGTCACGCTGGCCGAGATGAGCATGCGTAACTGGATCGGTGCGCCGGGCTACATGGTTGCCAATTTCGAGACAGTGCGCTACGCTCTTTTCAGCATCTTGGGTCTTGTCAGTTTCGTGGCGGCCATTGTTGCGACAGTGTACACCTCCGCCTCTGATGCACTGGGTATGTGCTTCGGGGCATCGATCGTTGTAGTTAGCTGACATTTGTTTCACAGTACAACCGCAGCTGAAACTCGGGCCTCTGGAAAACAAGATCATGAAGGCAGACGTCAGGACCGAATGGGCCAACCACATGTATCTCGGGTACAACTGCGACTCGCCGATCCCGCTTTCTGAAGACCCAACGTTCCGCAACGCTACCTGCCTTGATATCTCGTATGCAGCACAGGCGTACCACGACTATCAGCGCTACTTATCCGAGTGGGACTACCGATCCAAGAACAAGACTACCGGTACCACCAAGGAGACCCGTGTCCCTGGCTACTCGCAATTCAAGTCGGAAATCCAAGTCAACGGAACCTGGCTGGAGATCTCAGTCTCGGAGCAGAACGGCCGCATCATCAACAACGCCAGCCTGGCCATGCCGCACGCCGGCGTGCTGGGCGCGGCCATGGACAAGCGCAACGAGATCTTGCAACCGGACGAGCTGGGCGGCCTGGGCGCGTACACGCTCGTAGCCTCCGTCCCCAGCCCGGTCATCCACGTCCTCTGCGTGAACATGGACCGCGGCGAACTGGCGCCCATCGTCTTCACGGCGTGGAACGAGTCGGTCGAGCTGGACGCGCCGACGTGGCCGGACCAGATCAGCTCGCTGAGCAGCAGCAACTCGACCATCAACTCGACCGTCGTCGACGGCCTGTTCGGCTGGGGCCAGAACGGCCAGCAGGCCCCCGTCTTCCCGCGCTACCCGGCCCCCTACAACACCGTCCTCAACCAGACCTTCGCCTACGGCCGCGAGTCCATCTACCTGCTCGGCCGCGACGGCGACCCGGACGTCGAGCGCTACGCCGTCTGCCAGCTGAAGGCGTCGCTCTCGCCCAACTGCAGCACCACCTACAACGCCGCCCAGGAGGGCTCGAGCCTGTCCTCCCGCTGCGACCCGGACGCCGACCACATGGCCTACATCCACAGCGACCCGGATGCCCAGAGCGGCGCCGCCACCGTCAGCCCCAACTGGCCGTGGATCGGCACCGAGTTCGGGAATTCGCTGTCGCTGAACGCGGGCATCACGGACGGCAAGGCGAGTTTGGCGAGGCTGTTGACGCAGTTGATCGTCAGGGAGCCGAAGCTGAGGCTGGATAGGCCGAGCTTGGCGGAGGCGCTGGCGCTGCTGGCGAGCAACACGTTGCTGATGGGCACGCAGGACGCGCAGATGGAGATGGATTGGGTGAGTTGACGACCATTCCCCACATTGCCAGCCAATCACCAGCAAAACCACACAAGAGGAAACCACAGCTAACATGGCATTCCCCCGCAAAAAACAGAGCCACGATAAGTCCATCCTCCTCACCCCGGAAACCGTCAACTTCAACGCCACCCTCCGCGAACGCACCTACGCCTCGGGCCCGACCGGCGAGCCCCAGAAGCTCTTCTACCTCGTCCTCGCCCTCGCCTTCCTGACCAACATCCTCTGCCTCGCCTACTTCCTCTTCCACCGCGGCCTCGTCACCGACTTCTCCGAGCCGCCCAACCTCTTCTCCCTCGCCGTCAACTCCCCGCCCGCGGCGTCCATGGCCGGCTCCTGCGGCGGCGGGCCCGCGGGCCGGCAGTGGAACTGCGAGTGGTACATCGGCGAGAGCGGCGGCCACCTGTTCGTCGTGCCCAAGGAGGCCGTCCCCGCCGTCGTCGCCGCGCGCGGCAACATGGGCGACGCGTGGCGCGTTGAAGAAGAGGCCAGCTGGCCTCAGCAGCAGCATCAGGACGACGGCAGCATGCACCACCACGCCCACCACTACGGCCAGATCCCCCAGTGGAACAATCCGCACACCAGCGGCCGCGGCAGCCCGCTCGCCATCTCGACCGCCATGACGACCGCCGGCCCGGCCGGCAACGGCGGTGCCGGCGGCTGGATCGACAAGCTGAAGCAGCGCTTCTCGGCGTCCGGGCCCGGCATGGCCACCACAACCATCAGCCCGGATACCCCGTCCTCCGCGACGTCGAGGTTCGGTCCGCCCGCCAGCAGCGGCGGCTTCCAGCGCTTGCCCCCCGGCTCGGCGTGGAGCAATCGCGCTTTCGGCGGCGCCGGCGCCGCGGGGTACACGGGGCTGGAGTCCGGCACGGCCAGCCCGACCGGCCTGTACCAGACGAGCACGCGCGGCACGGCGTGGACGGGGGCGAGCGGCGGCCGCGGCGCGTACGAGATGGGCGGGATCGGCGCCGGCGGTACCGGCGGGGGGAATGCGGGCGGAGCGGGGGGGAAGATCAGCCGCGCGTATTCGAAGTTGAGTCGGAAGAAGACGTTTTTGTGATGGTGTGTGTGTGTGTTTTCTTTTTTTGGGTTTTCTAATTTTTTTTTTGAGGGGGAAGGAAAGGTGAGCGGTTGATCTTGGGCGTTTTTTGTTCGGTGGTGGTGTTGGGTCTTGGTTCCGGTGTTTTTTTTGGGGGAGGGAAAGGAGGGAGGGGGGTGTTTCTTTGGGTTTCGTGCCATAAAAAAAAAGTGTCTCGGATTTTTTTTTCTGCCCCCCACCCCCTCCTCTTTCCGCCGCGGGGGCAGGCGCTCGATACCCTGGAAGGTAATTCATTGAATAAGTATCTGTAAGATAGTGTAGGATAGAGGAAGAGCGGATGAGGAATGAGAGTTGCAAAGATGCAATTGGACGGAAGGGGATATATATCTGACATTGGACTCGGACAAAGTGGAGGGTATAGAAGAATATCTCCGATTTACCGGTCGCCTTGGTGGTGGCACAGAGGCTCTGGTATGAGAGTTCGCCAGCTCAGGGGGGCCTACCACTACTCAGTCCCGCAGATCTATTGAGGGATGAGATGCGCTACGCATCGGAAACTGAGTCTGGCACGTGGTCTCGCGCTTTCGGTATAAGGTGTGACGCTTGTTGTTAGAAGCTTCAATAAATACTCCGCCTTTTTCCCAACCTCATTGGGCCTAACCGCAACTCTGAACCCAGCCTTTGAGCCTTCAGGAGCCTGAGCGCTACTTGGGCGGCTCCAGTTGTGAGCATAGAACTGGCCTATATCGTCTCTACGCTGTGGTTTGATATGACGAAATTTGAGAACAATGGAAGACAGAAGGAACGGTGACAAAAGCTTTTCATCACCAGCAAATTTCAGTTGTGTAAACTATTAAAACAAGCATCGCATGCTTTTGGATGGAGCGGTGTTGATAGTCGCACTCTGTTCCGGGTAGACAAAAGGGTGTTACTTAGAGCACAATGACGACACAACACGGCCAGAAGTCTCGCGAAACTCGTCTACGAATTCCCACGACAATTAGTCGTTGTCAATAGGTGGTATGCTAAGGGTATTGCGTAACTGCCAGGTGGTTTATACTGGATGTAGAGGGGTTTTAAGGGGTTGGATTGCAGGTGGCTCACTTTCTTGACGGTCAGCTGTTATGAACTGTTAGATGATGAGGGTATTCAGCAGATTGAAACACGAAATTTAAGGTAGTGAGAAATTGTAAATATCAAGTCATCTTGCGCTACTTCTCTGCTCTGACCACATAGAGAAACTCACTTGCCACTATCTACGGAAGAGAATGATTTCATGCAACTCATATCATCAAAGTGTGGAAAGGCTAAGCTGATTTGGCCTCTGGTGAATTATTTGGGCTTCATTAGATGTGCTTTACAATCTAATTGAGAAATTCCCTTGAAGAAGTGAAATTGCAACTTTGGCCAAGATGGCTTCGTGATGGTTTTTAGTATCTAAAAGAATTACGGGTCGACATCATTCACTGAAGATGAGAATCATATCGGTGCCACCAAATTCTATGCTGTTTATTTAAAAGGCATTGAATGTAATAGAAAGACTCACTCACGATAGCAATTCACTATACGTCAACACTAGGATTGCTGTAACATTACGCAATTTAGTCTTCTAAAAGGCTATTCAAAGTGCTCAACTTCCTCGCATAGCCACCGTGCACAATAATGACTGACTCAATAGACTCAGCTCAGCAGCTCGTCATACACAAAAGGTACCACATATAAGAACACACAAGACAACTAGCCACACTATTCGATACCCAGGGAATTTACCCACAAGAGCCTAGTTCCCTCAAATTAAGCCTATTGAATTATAAAACGTAAAAACACCACCACTAATTAGGAGAGTGAAAGGAACTTCGCAAGCAGTCGAATCATTAGAACCCTCTGTTTCAGCTTAGTTTGAAAGCCACCACTGATCTCTTGACTTACAGTAACAGTGGAGTTGGCCATCAGTGAATTTATCTTTTTCCTGGCAGTCACAAACACTCTGCTCGCTGACGGCGCTGTTGCCAGAGATCTAAAATCTTGACTGCGGAGTCGCCCTGTCTTGATCTCCACAGACAAAGAGAGGCCTGAATCTTCATCCGAAGACGCCGAGAAAACCACTGATGTGCTGGGGAGTCTTGGAGGCAAGACGTCTCAGCAGCTGTGATGTCATGAGGATCAATGCATAATGCTGCGTAAGGCCAAACGTGTAATCTCCATAGCTTGGAGCTCGACATTATTAGAGATTGGAGGGTAGCATCAACTTCATGGCGATAAAAGCCCCTCATTTCTCGCGAGACTATGTCGACGGAAAAATCCGCGGCGAGACTGCACAGTGTGGTTGGAATCTAGACGCCACAAAAGTCAGAAGGTGGCTTCGTTATTTTGGTTATTTGCCATTAGGTACTCCTCCGTACTGTCTACATACTTAAAGGGTTCTAATTAGACCAGATCGCTAGATGCCGTATATAACCCTAAGGGACAGACATGATATCATCTTCCTACGCGTACAATCCCTTACTTTGGATATCACGCCCGCATCTTGAGGGGACACGTGTACAGAGGACACATGCACTCGTAATGCAGGAGGATCATTCCAAGGAGACCGCGCTGATCCAATAAAAGTGGGATACCCGTCGAGAGTGGTACTGAAATTGACGGCGTCACACGCTCGAGTGGGAATTTGAAGCCACGAGAAGACCTCACATAAGCCTTTGCCACAAGGAATCATAAGGAATCACAAGGAAAGAGAATGCACGAGGAATCTTCTAAGCCACCGTTATCTTTTTTTTTTACGAAAAAGACTTACTCGAGAAATAAAGAAAACTATCTACCCAGCAACAACCATCTCCTTATGAGAAGAGAGAACGGGCGGAGCGAGCAAATGTAACCACCCTCAAATCAAAGATCTCCAGCCCCGAACCCAGCACAACTCATCTCTCTTGCTTGAGAAAAGAAAGGGAAGACGGCCTGCACTCCGCCCCCCCTTCCTTGGATAAAAGCCGGAAAGAGTAAGAAGAGATGCTGAGTCCTCTGAACTACCTAAAGTCCCCCCTCCCCAAGTCCGAGAAAAAAAAAGGGGGAATTAAAACTCTCCCATACTGATACAACGAATGAACCCTCGTCTGAATGAAGCAGAGACCCCCAGATAAAAGAAAAACCACCGCTATCCCACCCCTTCCAAATGCAAGAAAACAACAACCCTTGTAATCCATAGGTATTACCCGCTCTGAGGGGAAAGAACCTCGCATCCCCCTTACACTTCGTCGAAAAGAAATAAGGATTCGCCAGCGCCTTTCAAATGCAGCAGCAGTAACTCGTGGTCCATCGCTCGTCAATTTTTTTTTAACGTCTTTGGTGTGTGCGCACGAAAATGCAGAAAACCAAAGTGGTGAGGGAAGAAAGAACAAAGCTTACGCAAAACCGAAGTACTCGCTACCGGCAGTCATGGCCGTGTACAGCTGCTGCCTAAGCGCCTCGTAGCTCTCGTACTCAGGGAGGTCTAGCTGGTTGAAGCACGTGTGCGAGCTGGGCAGGCGGTCCTTGCTGCCGTAGTCGCGGTGGATGTTGAAGCGACTGAAGCCGTTCATGCCCTCGAGTTCCTTGAATCCGTTGAGCGGAACCTTGCTGGTGCCTGTGACGAACTGGAGCAGCTTAGCACGCTCTTCTTTGTCGAAGGAGCGGACGGCACGCCAGAACCACTGGATTTGTGGTGAAGCTGCTGTGTAATTGTGATACTCTGTGTTGTTCTTCCAATCGTCGACGTCGATTTCGGGCAGGCCAGAAATAAGCAACTCCAGCTCCTGCTCGTTGAAGATGGAAATCAACTCCGCCGGTACAATGTCATGGAAGCCCTTCAGGAACTCCGTGAGCTGGTCCTGGACAGAGCCGGTCAAGCGGTACTCGACCATCAAGCGGACGTACTCCTGCTTGTTCTCCTCGGTAACGGGGATGTTGCGACCGTTAGGAATGAGATCGATGGTCTGAGTGACACCGAACTCCTCGGACTCGACGGAGAAAGTCTCTGTGATGATGTCCGTGATATCGTTCTCAAGCATCCACAGAAGTGACTTGTAGTAGTCCAGGTCCAGAGTCTCCATGTCCTTAATGCTGACCGGCTTGCCTAAGATGCGCTTGTAGACTGCTCTGCTGAAGTGGCAGTCAAGCACGCGACCCTCATATAGCGCCTTTCCGATGATGCGACCGATGAACTTGAAGAAAAGGAGATGTTCCTGGTTAATCGCACTCAAACGATTGGGATGGAAGGTTGTACGATCCGAGGCAACAGGAATGAACAGAGCATAATCAGGGTTGAACATCTGCCGGGCGAGGACTTGGAACCACTCGCGAGTGACACCACCAGCATCAACACCCTCTTCGCCGTGGAATCGAATACTCAGCTTTCCGTACTTCATCTCATCGCCAGTCTTGAAGTAGAGCGATTTGAACGAGTCCAAGAAGACATGCTCACGGCGGACGGAAAGTTGAAGGGTGGGGTGAGGATGGCGCATCTCCGCGCTGCGAGAGTGGAGGCGGCGCGTGAAGAAATTTCGTTTGTTGTCAAACTCCAGGACCTTGGAATTCCTGACAAGAACCGAGAATGAACCGCTCATAAGCTTGGGGTTTTGACGCACGAGTTCATTGAGAATCTTGCGGTGTTCCTCGGTGAACTTGAAGAACAAGTTCTCCATGCGGCTCTCTGGTGGGGGGCTCGATAGTTCAACTTCCCGCGAGTGGATCTTAGCAAGAGGCGCATCTTTGAGTGTGGTGTTTTTGCAAACCACCATCAATACCTCAATAAGAGGCAAGAGGATGGTTGCCACACTAAGCATGTTGGTGCGTTCCCGGATGACGGTCAAGCACTCGCTGAGTTTGTGCCATAGGGAAGAGAAAGTCGGGTTCTCGTAGAGCGTGGTGAGGATGTCAGCCTTCTGCTCGGCAGGCAGACCATCCGCAACGCTGGAGGTGGGCTTGTCCTGAGTGTCCGACCGTTTAGGATCGAAGAGATAATCTAACGCGGTCAATATGCGAAGCAGCTTCGTCTGGTCGGAACTGGCAGGTGAGAACTTCGACAAAGCCATACCCTGCACATCAGTGCCAGTCTTGGCCTTGGTGATCTGTGAGACGAGCTCGTTGAGGTCATCCAGACATGACTGTGCAAGGTCTTGACCCTGCTTAATAAGCTCCTTTCCAAAAGTCTCCTTGGCACCAGGAATGGCCGAGAGGTTATTGATAACAGAGAGCGTATTCTGGAATGTCTTGCTGCTACACTCTCGCGCGGCTAGGATGTGCACGACCAGACGAAGGTTGTACTCGGGAACTTCGGGCGGAATAATAGAGCGCGCCTTCTTCTTTTCCTCCGACTGATCCTCCGTCTTATTCTCCTCTTTCTTTTCCGAAGAGGCTGCGGCAGAAGCATTGCCTTCAGCCGACGTTTGCTCTGTGATCATGGTTGTCTCGCCGGCTTCGGTGCTGGTACCCTCAGTCTGATCTTGAGCCGAGGAAGCAGCCTCAATTGACTCGTCTTTCTTTTCTTCGCTTTTTTCCTTGTCTTTCTTGAGAAGAATACCCAAGGGACTGGTGATATTCATCAACAAGGACGCCAGTTGTTCCATGACTGAAGAGCTCTCTACAATGAGCTTGCGGTCAAGCAGGCTAAGAAGAGCATTTAGAGGGTACTTGTGGGCCTTGCTCTCCTTTGCCTTACCCTTGCGATAGGCTTTGGACTTGAAGCCAACGGCAGTCTCGTGCTCGGCAAGGAAGAAAGAGCAGATATGTGGGTTGTTGTAGACCAGATAGACGAGCGTGCTGAGGCACTGCTGAACGACCATAATGGGTGACATGTCGCTGTGGCTTGACAACTGTTGTCCCGCAAGCGGGCCAGTTAGTGAACGCCTCAAAGGCTGGGGAGTTTTCTGATTGCCAGAAGGCTGAGGGGCGGGTGGCTGCTTGGCACGCAGAGAGAGCTGAGCAAAGCTGCGCTCGACGGCATTAATGTCGGCAGAACCATCCTGGAGGATGGAGAGAAGGATGCTGATGACTTCGGCACGGTTATGACGGTTTTGGCAGACATCCTTGAGAATGCCGTTGAGAGTTTGGCGGGCACTTCCCTGCTGAGGAATGAACATTAGACGGAGAAGAGTCGCAACGCCAGACTTGTCAAGCATCTGGACGATGGGGCGGGGCTTCTGTTTCCGCTGTGCTTGCTCCTCCTCTTGTTGGCCACCGTCATGGCGCCTGTAACCACGGTTGAGACGACCAATATCAGCCATGTGGTGGTTCAAGCGGCGGTCACCACCCAAACGACGAGCCTCTTCGGCAAGCTCCGGAGGCAGCTCACGCAGGGTCTCGTCGTCTTGCTCCATGAGCACGGCCTGGCGGAGACCTGGATCCATAGAAGCGAAAAGAGTAGCGACGTCCATCTCTTCAGCACGCGGTGCTCCACCTCGGCGGCGTTGTTCCTCTGCGCGCTCTTGTCGTCGGCGAGCAGCTGCTTCTTGCTCGAGAAGCTCGTCGCGAATGTCTTCTGGTAGGGCATCGAGGAACTCGCGGCTGATGTCTGACGGCTCGTTGCCTTGAGTGCGGGCTACCTCACGCTGGTTCTGAATCTGGCCCATCAAGACCTCTTCTCTCAAATCCTCGGGCAGGGCCTCGAGGTAATCCAGATCGATGCCCAGATCAGTGATATCGACTTGTCGACCGCGAATATTGGCAACTACGCGATTCTGCGGCTGTGAGCTCTCTTCCTGAGCGCCCTCCCCTTCTGCTGCAGTCGGCTGAGGAGTTTCAGCATCCTCCATCTGTTGATCTTCCGCTGTGGGCTCAGCAGGTTGCTCCTGGGCTCGCCTTTCAGCGTCAAGACGACGAGCTTCCTCCTCTTCGCGTTCCTTTCTTTCTTTCTCCTCTCGCTCCCTAGCCTCTCTCTCCTCGCGTTCCTTACGTTCACGCTCCTCACGTTCCTTCTGCTCCTTCTCTCGAGCCTCGCGCTCCTCACGTTCCTTGCGCTCAGCTTCCTTCGCAGCCCGGATCGCAGGAGGAACCAACAACTTGAGAATGGCGTTGACAAGGCGGAGAGACTTCTCAGGGGCAAGATTACCAAAAAGCAGGCGGCCTTCCTCTTGCCAGCGCACCGTTGTAAGAGTAGGAACGAATGATACTGCCTGAGCTGGATCATCGCGAGATGTACGGGATGAGTTATCAACACCCCGACGCTCGCGCCGCGTGAAGGCGTCGAAAGAACCCCCGGGGAAACCGGGGTCGCCGGGAAACATGCCCTCAACAGTGACCGTGATGCCATCTTGCTGAATGGTGGCTGATCCATGACTCATAATGTTGAGAAGATTGTTGATGAATGAAACAGGAGTGTCGCCACCTGGTCCGAGAAGACGACCCGGCCGCATACCGTCCATGGCATGGACCCAATCACTCATGGTACCCCGACGGCCTCCACCAGCGCTAGGGCCCGATGATGGACGACCAGAGCGCTGGAGAAGAGGGTTTGTACCATCATCCGCGCCACGCTGGGCACCTCCGGGACGGTGGCCTCGATAGGCTGGAACTTAAACATGTCAGTATGAACAGATTGTCTTGATGGGGAAGTGGAGCTTACCAAGGTGGCGATCGAGGGTGGCAGGGGGTATGAAGGAGAATGGATTGACACCCAAGATACCACGATGGTGATGATGATGGTGATGGTGTCCACGGAATTCAGGAGGAGCGCCCCAATCCCATGCCGGCTCAGGCATGCCGTCTTCATCATCTAATGCTCTCAGTAAGCGCTGCAGGGATCGCACTTCACGCGGCGGCAAACCTTCAAGCCCAGCCTCGTAGGCGATGTCATCCTCATCGTAATCTTCCTCGTCATCTTCCTCATCTGGTCGAGAAGTTAGCCCATTAAAGACGATCGCCCATTGTGATAATATGATGCGAGTGATTGTACCTTCGTCCTCCTGCATCTCATCATCCAAGTAACCTTCGTGATCCATGTCTATCATGTCGTTCTGGAGATGCTCCAGCAGACCAGGCGGGCCTTGGCCATCGAGAATCCGGACGAGGTTGTCGATACCTCCAGGAGGGCCGTGCTCATCATCGGCACCGTCCTGGTCGTAATCGTCTCCCTCATCATCATCTTCGCTCGCCCATTCGTCATCTTCGTCACCGTTGAGACTGCCATTGATGTCGTCGCCTGTGACTTCGTCCATGTCGTCCATGACCTCCTCGATATCTTCATCATCGTCGGGATCCTCGTCGTCATCTTCATCCATATCCGCCGAGTCGTCATCGTCTTCGGACATGCCTTCGCCGTTCTCGTCGTCGATGATAATCTCCACATCATCACCGACGTCTCCCGGCAGGCCTTCGACATCTCCCATGCCCTCAATTTCCTCATCCTCGTCGCTGACCACGTCACCGTCGTCATGGTCCATTTCTTCCTCATACTCCATCTCATCGCCATACTCATCGCCGTACATGTCCTCGTCATCATCTTCGTCAGATTCTTCGGACTCGGTCTCCTCCTCTCTGCTGGGATCAAACATCGCGAGGGTGGAGTTGCGGAAGAGATCTGGAGTCTCCTCTCGGAATTCGTCCATGTCTGATACCGATGAAGCCGTGGAAATTTCATCCTCATCGGCCTGGCCTGGAGCACCAGAGATCTCCGCATTCACACTAAGCTCGATAGCGGTCTGAGTGAGGAGCTTGATGGGTCGGAGGATATATTTCACGGCGCGTTTAGCGTTGGGGAAATTGAGGTCAATGTCGGCGATGGCTGTTGTAAGGGTGGTGATGAAATTCTTCTCGTACATAATCCGAGCCAGCTGCTTCTGGGAAGCAACAATCATGTCGACCGGGAAACTGCTCGAATTGTTCGTAGGCTTGCCGTAGAGCATGCGGTGGAAGAGGTCAGCTAAGTTAAGTAGGCGAGAATACTTCATGTCCAGAGGCTCAGATGATGAGTTCGCGTCCTTGAACGCCTTCAACGCATGCTCAAGAACAAACTTCCGGACGAAGAGAAGTTCAGGTTCATCCTCTTCTTTGGCATCACGGGCTTTGGGGGTGCGACGCTCGCCAGTCTTTTGGCACAAGGCCACAATTGCAGAGATCGCCCAATTAGAAGTAGCACACTTCTTCTTGAATGCGATATCCTCTGCGTGCGCTAATGTACCAACAGGCACAAGGCTCTCGAGCATGTACCTGAGGATGGTCGAACGAGGTTTTGAGGGTGTCATTGCCTGAGGATCAGCCTGCCGAGAGAAAGTGACAAACTCGACCTTAGTCTTATTGTAGCTTGATAGAAGTTCAGTCAGGCACTGCAGAATAAAGCACCGGTAAATGAAGATTGGGTTTTGATCAGCCTTGAATGCAGGCTTCTCAACCTTCTTTTGCTCCGGAGCAGGAGCGGAAGTGGACGTGGAGGAGCCAGGTGTCCCAGGTGTTGCCCGATCTGTGCTATCCGTCATTTCGACATCGGCAGTGGCAGAAGCGTCCTTCGGCTGTTCCGGATGCGTAGAGGTAGGCTCCTTGTCGTCTACATCCTTGTACGTGAGAAGTTCACATAGAAGATAGTGAATGACGCCGTCAGGGTTTTCGATTACCGGTGGCTTTATATCTGAGGATTTGGTCTTCTCGGGTTCGGACTTGGCCTCCGATTCGGTCGAAGGCTTGACGGTCTCTGTAGCTTTCGACAATTCACCGGACTTCTCGGCCTCTGCACCTACCTTCTCATCTGGCTTGTCAGGCGTAATTTCCTCCTTGAGTTCGAGAAAGTTCTGGGCGTGCGGCTCTCGCGCGTAGCCAGTGAGCCTCAATTTCTCATTGGTGATTTCTACGAAGATTTCCGGGCTGCGGTCAGCGAGATGCCAGAGGGCTCGAACATAGGCCGTGGTGTCCATCTGCTGAGGACCGTTACGTGGACGGTTGCCCTTCTCTTTGAACAAGGCCTTTATCTCGGTCCTCATAATCTGTCTGATCGTCTCATCATCCTCAACAATATGGCGGAGAATCAACATGAATGCACTTTGCAGCCTTTCGTTGGTCAGACCGCTGAGCTGCTTGACCATGACAAAGAGGCGCTGCAGATTACGCTTCTCCCCCAGCTTAGTCGCGAGTGGTCTATGCCTCGTGAGGATTACCAAAACCCGAGCCACGGAGAGTGCAAGGGATTCGTCTTTCCCAATACGAGGAAGCACGTCGACAATGGCGGTAAATAATTCACGTTTATCGTCCATAGGCACGACGGGTTCCGGCAACTCAGCGATGGATGTTTGAATGTCATCGATATCTTCGTCCCTTGGGGGGGTCCACTGGATCTGGTGAGGCTGCGCATCATCGGCAAGTAGGCGCTCGATGATGAGGAGAATATGTCCAATCCAAGGCGAGGACTCCTCTCCACGCTGATCCGGCGAAGTCTTGATGAAGCCAAGCAGCTGTGAGAAGAATTCCTTGAGTTGAGGCAAAGTGGCATTATAGAATTCGCGTTCCTGGAGAATCAGGGCGAGAAGATGAGCGTAGGACGCTATCTTCTTGCCAATGGGCTTGAGATCCTCTTCAGATTGCAAAGAGATGAGCGCATTGACGAGAGTCTCTCCAATCTCGGTGCGCATGCTCGAAGCGTCGGAGGACTTCGCTACAGCCGCAGAGATCAAATCTGCGAGCTCAAAAGTGACGTCTTCGTGAACATCAACAACCTCCAGTGCGCGGTCAATGACGTTCTTTCGAATTTCCGATCTTGCGTCCTCAAGATCCTCCACCCTGACGTACCCTCGGTTCTCAGTCTCAGTTGCATCCGAGCCTTGCGCCCGCTGAAGGGCGTGTGGGATGTATGTCGAAGTGTTCAAGGATTCAATTGTAGTTGGTTGAGCATCCGACATAACAACGGACTGAGAACCTGGTTCTTCTGATTCGTCTTCACTCTCAGCAGTCAGCCTAGGCGTGGTCGAGGTCGATGGGGCTTGACTCTGGCTGGTTGGCTTTAGCAGCTCGGTCTCATATGGAGGCACAGGATTCCTTTCGAAACGAGGATCATTTTTGGCCGCATTGCAGTACTCCCTGGCAGCAGACACGTTGTCGTAAGTGCGGTACTGTGCCTCTTTCGCCAGGTCCTCTTCATAGCCATCACGCTTGAGAGTCTCCACGTGCTCCAGATTACGCGGTTTCCACGGCTTGTAGGAAAACCTTAACCTAGTTGGCGGATTATCAGAGCGTTTAAAGGCCTCATTCTCGCCCTCGCTTTCAAGGACTATCCGAAGGATTTCGACGAGATTCTTGACGATGGATGTCGTTGCCTTGTTCATGAGCTCCGAGTTCCAAATTTTCTCTACAGGCTTAATGACGGCCATGCGCAACTCAACGAGGAATTGTGAAGGAAAGAAAGAATCACCTCGTGGTCGGTTCCGGTCGCGAGTGTTCATTGCATTCGTCTGGTGGGCATCGTTGACACATTTAGAGTTGACCATATGCGCGTGTAGAGTCAAAATGATCTTTATACCACCAAGAGCAAGGTTCATCAAACCCTGCAGATCCTCGGGGAGCTCTGGACTGTCGTTCTTTTCGATGATTCCTCTAGCCTCCTCAAAGAAAGAGTCGAGTATTTCGTTCAGTTGATCGAGGCCCCCCTGAGTTTGGAACGAGTACAAGATCAGTGTCAGCATGTGCGGAGGGTTTCTTTCCATGCCACTCTCAACAAGAATTTGAGAAATGGAAGTGAGGATGACAATCCAATAGGCGTAGCGATCCTTCGCATTGAGGCTCTGCTTCGGAATTTCGTAGCTTAGTTGGTCCATGGCGAGCTTGGCAAGCTGATCAGCAACGACATAAGCATTCTGCTTCTGAAATTGATCTTGAGTTCTCCTGAAAAGAAGACACCTGCCCAACGCCTGTAGGAATGGGGTGATGGCAGTCGGAACTTGGCTAAGCAAATAACGAAGGATCTTGGTGTTCTTGTACTGAGCCGATGACTTATCTAGAGTCGCAGCAGGCTGTACAGTACTGCTTTCACCGCTGTTGGCTCGACTCAGGTGCTGAGCAGATGTGTCTGTGGTTTCTGTATTTTCACCTGATTCCTCCGGGACGTGCGGGCTAGCCAGACGAAGGATGTTATTCGCTTCATCTGCATGGAAACCACTGCTCTTGACTCTCGTACTCTTCTCCCATTCAGGAGGCATCTCCTTTTGGAGGAGTATCTCCTCCCAAACACAGCTCCGTTGCAGCCTCCCAAGACTATCGATCAGATGAGCATACATATCTCCCAGATTAACCAGGGAGAAAATATTGTGGCTCCCTCTGTGATTGTAAATGGAAGATTGAAATGTTCCGGAAAGTGCATTCGAGAGTGTGAGCACAATGACAAGCGCCTTTGCGAAACGTGTACCGTTAGCCGCGATTGTAGGATCAGCATCCGCAACGGCGTTTCTGCTCGTGAATACGGATAGGTAAGCGGTTTGACGCTCATTGCGCATGAACGGTTCCAATTCGTCGCAGGCAGCTTGGAAACGGCGGATCAAAGAAGGCAGAGCGAGATGGGGTTTCTGATCAACGACCATCTGGATGACCCGGCCGAAATCCTCCCCAACAGCGAAGATGTCGTGGAAGTTGTAAGGCAGACAAGGCAATGTTCCGAAATCAAGAAGGAATTCCAAGCCGCCTTCCTCGATGAAAGCGGAGCAGAGAGATTCGTTAATGAAAAATCCTTCCAGGAACTTGCAGGTGGCCGTAATAAATTGAGTGGTAGTAGGGCCGTTCTTTGGATCTTCATGTTCGACAACTTCATCGATGGAAACCTCAACGTTCTCAGGTTGCGCAGCTGCAGAAACATCAACGTCCGTCATTTCCACATCATCACCTTGACCAGACTGCTCCCGGGCCTGTTGATGGCGAGAACCCTCCTTTCCCCAAAGAGCCTTACGGCCTCCAGAGACGAGGATCTTACCATTATTGCTCTCGATCCACAGCTTAGCTCCGACACCCTTACTCTGAGCTCTCTCAAAGCAGAGTTTACCGACACGCGCAACCATCTTCTTGACTGATGCAAGGATAGCCGGTTTCAGAGGGGGGTGGTGGCGCACCAGCTCATCAAAAGAAGAACCCAGAGTTTGTGTCGTGTCGGAGTCTACTTCGATTGCCTTGACATGCGCAGGACTGGTAAAAATCTCGAAGAAGCTCTCAAGAGCCGTTGAACTCTTGAACAGGTTCAAACCAGCCTCAGTGAGGCAGATTGCACCAAAAGCTGGGGGAACGGAAGCGATCGCCTCTGCCACTGGGAGAATTCCGGTTGTCGCAGGCTTCAGATTCTGATCATCCGATCTCTTCTCCTCCGTAGAAGCGGCTGCCTCCGTCTGCGAAGGCACCTCTGACTGGGATGGTTCCACGGTAACACTCTCACTTGTATCCGCAGACTTTTCTTCGATGGGCTTCTGTGTCACAGTCTCCAAGAAAGTCTTGCTCAACCCAGCTTCGGCAATGATGGCGTAGCTCGTGGGTTCATGATGGATGAAATTGGCGAGAATATTGACTGTCATGCTCCAGACGGTGCTGCCGAAAATCGGTGCCTCGGCTAACACTGTACGAAGGCCCGCTAAGAGTCGAGGGGAGTCCATCAGGTTTCTTAGAAGCCGATCAATGCCACCACCTCCGTGCGTCATCATGTGACTGATAAACTTGAAGAGCCACCGAAGAGTTTGCTGGGGGTAATATGCGATCTTGTAGTCCGTGTGCTGAGTCTTGTATTTGTCGGGCATACCCTCTCCGCGCTCGGCGCGGGAGAAAGCAGTTTCAACTTCGTGGCCCGCCAGGTCAGCAATCGCATCAAGACCCTTGGCTTGGACGAATGCTTGGAAAGCATCCCGGAGATTGAATGCGAAAGTGTCGAGGAAACTTAGTACACGAGAGTAGTAGCGCTCAGCCCTCTGTGTACGGAGCGTGAGGACTTCGACGAAGATATCGAACAACCCTGCGGCAACCATGCTCTCGCCTGTACGTGAAACCTGACCAGGGATGCTAGTAAGGAGCGTGAACAAGGATTCACGCCACTCGTCATCCTCAAGAGAATCGCCTGGTCCATCGTCACGAGTCAACTCGGCGACTGCCTTTCGGGCTACATAAAACAGAACACCGTGATTCACATTGAGACTCAGTGCTGAGGTAAGATCTGGGCCCTTGTTCTTGTGTTTTGTGAGGGCTTCCAGAGCACACAATGCAACGGTCTGAAGCTCTCTCGAAGCGCCGATCTGTCCATCCGGTGGAGGGTGAATCAACTCCGCAAGCTGATAAGCGAGCTGCAGCGGCCGGGGCTCATCAGCATCTTGTTGCCCGATCTTTTGGTGAAAGGTAGTCTCGGGGTGGACATAAGCCAGATTGGCGATGGCGAGCAGTCGAATAGCTACGATATCCTCACGGGCCGCCCTGGTTGAGACTAATGACTGTGCAACCCTGACCCTGTGTAGAAGTTCATAACGGGTATCCTCGGGCACATCATGCGCGTAACTCCTCATGATCTCGTGCATAGGCTGTGAGGAAATTTCCCGGTAGGGAATCTCCAAGAACTTTGGCCCTGTGGGACGGGTTGAGTCATTTTGTGCCGTCGGGGTTACCGGGGAGCGAGGAGACTGTTCTGCTTGCGTAGTACGACTCTGTCTCGGCGTAGAGTGAGGACCTAGTGTCGAACGACGTACGGGAGTTGGCGTGCTTGGACCTCCTACGGGGCTGCCCAACGGCTCATGAGAGATGGGCTTGTTGGCGTCGTCCTTGGCTGTGGCATTCGTCTCGTAGTAGGACAAGAAAACGCTGCCCCACTCCTCGCACAAGGCTGGTGGCAAGTCTTCTACCTTGACCTTTCCTACCAAATCCGCCACTTGAACTTTGTCATTTGAATCCTCCGTACCTGATCCAAGAGAAAGTTTCTCCTTGCCCTTGCCAGCGGCCGGCGAAGTACCCTTGACAAAAGGTAAGGCGACCTTGTGGAGATTGTCTAAGTTGATGTTGTAGTGACTCTGCAATAGGCTGCTCTGCACTGTGGAACTTGAACCCATACGTACGCGCGAGGTATGGTACCGCTGGGCGAGCCTCAAAGTAAGGCGTAGTGTCGTCCTCAGTAGCGATATAGACGTTGTGTTGAGAAGCTTGCTGAGGTGCTCACTGCTGGCATACAAGCTGCGGTTGCCGCAGTTCTCCAGTAGCAGCTTCGTGAACCGCAAGATGTGCTCGAGCAGCTCCCGGTCACCCTCTGCGGTGTATCCAGCTGCGTCGAGGTTGGCAGCAGTCGGCGTCTCTGACGGCTGCTTACCCTCCTCGGGGTCACCCTTGAGCAGGAGACGCCGCTCAAAAGGCTGAGTCTGTGGACCACTGGCCAGGCCGTACTCCTCAACGAATAACTCAAGCACACGGTCGAAACGGTTGAGAACGGGTATCCAATGATACAGGTCACCTCGAGGGAAGGGCCATCGTCGGGGAAAAGAGCTCAGGTGAGCGGGTATCTTGTGAAGCGGAAGTGCAAGCGTCTCTTTGATGAACTCCGCAATGTACGGAGACTGCAACGCGTATGTGTAAGTAAGTGCTGGCATAGTGCCGACATTGTGCGGGGTTGGCACGTACCAGAGTCGCGTCATGCTTGGATGTTGCGACCTTTTTTATCCTCCCCATCTTCGCAACCACAGCCTGGAAGGCAGACCTTCCCGCACCCAGATGATTGTATCCAGTTCACACAGCTTCGAGCCTCACCCAGCAGCTGTCCACGGTGATGCGCCTGCGATGAGGTCGGCAGCGGGCTTTTGTCGATGGGCTTGGCGGGTGTCGCGGCGGCGGAAGGTAGCGTAAAGTGCGGGCAGAAAAGCGGCAGACTTTCGCGCAACTTCTAGGATAATTGCCGAAGCGCGCGTCCGAAGCTGAAAGGCGGTCGAATGTGCCGGAACCAGCGACTCAAAGCGCAAAGAAGCGCCCGTGGAGCGGAAGGCGCAGGATTGTGTCAGTCGGAACGAGCAGGCAAAGGTTGCAGCGGCGAGAGAGGAACGGTGCAGGCGTCCTCTCGCGCAGGATTTTGGCGTCTGTGTCGTGGACCTTGTGCAGCAGCGAGCGGCCCAGCTCGTGTCGATGGCGGAAGGTGATGAAGAGGGAGTGGCGAGGAGGCGGGTAAAGAGGAAGTTGGGTAGGCCGTGTGCTTGTTCGCCGTGAGGTCGACAGCGTGTTGGATAACCGAAGAGGCTCCGCGCCAGGCGGTCGCGGAACACTGGCAGATGAGGTCACAGCACGAGCAGCAGCTCTAACTCAACAGCGAGCATCACCCACGGTAACCCGCTAGGCTGCCGCTTGAAGCTACCTTTGGTTTCCACCGCCCTTCGCCAGGCAGACTCGCGGTCTCACTCATATGCACGCGGCACGCAATCACATCACTCGTTGCAGAGGTAGCGACAGCGCCTTCACGGCCCGCATGGCATTTCGTTGAAGCTAATCGTTGTTGCGACGCGTGGGAAGCGCCGTAGAGCGCCGCCTTTCCGCTCGGCGCGTCTCGAGGCGCCCGCCGAGAGCGCGTTTCCACGGGCTCTGCGCCCAAACTCACGCCTTCGCATCGTGGGGCCACGCGTGTCACCCGGGGCTCTCAACTGGCACGCGTCGAGCCCTGGTTGGAGACGACAGCAGGGTCTGAAAGGATTGCCCCAACGCTTTAACCCCGAGTCCATCCATTCGTCCCGCTTGCGTTTCCTTGATCGGCCTCACCTTCCACCAGCCGGAGCGTCTCCTCCACCACCAGCAGGTCGCGCTCGATCATTTCGGTCCAGTTCTGCAGGTCGCCCATCTCGTTGAGCTTCTTCACGTTCTGATCCGCCATCTTCTGCCACTTGTCGCTCTCCTTGGACAGAGCTGCTGTCTGTTTTGCCAACTCCTTCTCCTGCTTCTCAATAGCTGCTGCATTCGCGTGTATATCTGCCGCCCGCTGTCGCATCTCTGCGTTCATCGATCCGCCGACGGAGGAAAGCGATGCCGTTACGGCCGCCCGAGCTTCGGCCACGCGCTGCTCATCCGGTGATTGAGAGGATCTTTGGGGGGACATGATAGATTTCGTAGGTATGGCGAGTCGCGAGAGGAGTATTGTTATCTCAAGCACAGTCAAGCAAGAAGAGAGAGAACCCGAAAGAAGAGGGGCAGCTGGAACGCCATATCAAATATGCGTTCCCCGTGATCATCTGACTCCAGACCCTAGGTAGGTAGGGAAAGCTGCATAAGCGCAGCCGTTGTCAAGTAGCTCCCGAGACGAGGGATTGTCCGCCAGCCACCAGTACCGTTTTGGCGAAACAGAGGCACATCATCACTGCAGTGGATTGCCGTCCTCGGAACGAACTCGTCGCTACCTCGATGCTCTTGATACGCGATAAGATAAGATATTGTTAGTCGTTCTCCGCGATGTGGAGGCTCTAGCGGAATATGTTGCGCCGGATTGCCTCCCTCACTAGCCACTCACAAGTCGTCTGGTGTAGCTTCTGCGAGCATGCAAACGCCGCGGCGGTACAAAGTATGATGAAGCAAGATCAAAAAATAAAAAATTTTCAGCATCACAATGAGTGACGACAACACTTCACTCCAACAGAACTAGAAACAGTGACATAGACATGTATTTTTTTGGAGAGAGGCCAAATGTTTCGACAGACAAGCGACCTCGCCCAGGATTTGTACACACAGGCAGGACCTGATGGCCCCATCACATGGGGCTCGTTGCAACTTAGCCGAAGCGGGACAGCCGCGACACCCCATCTCCGCCCTGCCTCAGAGCCACACTAAGATCGACGGCCCATTCCATTTCAGACACGGAGGTTCGCGGCAACTGGCGCGTCTCCTCATTCGCGCTGATCACAGGTTGTGCATGATCAAGAACGCATTTGCTCGGCCGCACCTGTGGATGTTTTCTCCACTCTATGGACTCCGAAAGGGGAAGTTTTGTAAAGTCCAATACATTTTCGTTAGCGTCACTGCCGCAGCTCCGATGCCGAATCTAGTCTCCGAAGCAGGGAAACGAGCCTGTGCCTGTGCTGATCAAGGTGTTGGTGCTTGGTTCCACTTCATCGATCTCGACTGTCGTGATGTCAGATCTTCTTGCCAGGACACTATCTTGTCGTTAATCAAGAGGTTGTTTCAAGGTCCGACCCACGATGCGTTTCATCGAAATTTCCCCGGATTCTGGGAGTGTGCTCGCAAGTAAGTTCCGAGAAGCTTCCCGGTGGAGACCTTGCCACTTATTCGCTTCCTGCTGGGCGATGCATGTTTAACTCACTAGCGGCGTTTCTCTCCCGGGATGCCGTATACGAGGGCCGTCCGGGAGTCCACCAGTCCTTTTGCTCGCCTCCCTATACAAGTCCGGCGCTACCGCCTGGAAGAAACGGACCCAACAAGTCCGCAGAATCCATTCTTTTTCTCTTCTGAGACCCGCAAGTCTTAGTGCTCGCTCATTATATATTGCTCTGAAGCTGTATACAATTTTTTGTCCAGGCTGACCACGACAGTCTTTCCCGATCGTTCTATTCAGCCAAAATGAAGTACTCCACAATCCTTGGGTTGACTGCGGCTGCAACCCTCGCGGCTGCTAGCCCGATGAAACGGCAAGCATCATTCGCCAAAACCGATGGCCTGAAGTTCAATATCGACGGTGTGACCAAATACTATGCCGGCACGAACGCCTACTGGCTCGGATTCGTCACGAATGATGCCGATATCGATACTGCCCTCGATCGTCTCCAGGAGTCTGGACTCAAGCTACTCCGTATCTGGGGCTTCAACGATGTGAACACCGTCCCCACCGATGGTAGGTTCCCTGGGAGAAATAATAGCCAAATCTTTCTAATGCAACCATAGGTACGGTGTGGTACCAGTCCTTCGTTGCCGGACAGGATCCGGTCATCAACACTGGCGCGGATGGTCTGCAGCGTCTGGATTACGTTGTCAAGTCCGCCGAGTCTCGTGGCATCAAGTTGATTATCAACTTCGTGAACAACTGGACTGATTACGGTGGCATGGCCGCCTACATGAAGAGATTCGGTGGTTCGGCCAACCCGGATTGGTACGCCAACGCCGACATCCAGGCTCAGTACAAGAAGTACATTCAAGCGGTTGTTTCTCGCTACACTGACTCCCCCGCTGTTTTCGCTTGGGAGCTTGCGAACGAGCCCCGCTGCAATGGTTGTGATACTGTGAGAGAGACCAACAGCCCCTACCTACTTCTGATAGCTAACATCTGCAAGTCTGTGATTTACAACTGGGCAAGTGAGATCAGCGCTTATATCAAGAGCCTCGACTCCAACCACCTGGTTACCCTCGGCGATGAAGGATTTGGAGTTGCAGGCGGAGACGGCAGCTACCCTTATCAGGTATGTGCCAATCCTCCGCAATTGGCGAGCATGATCTGACAACGCAACAGAAAGGTGAAGGTGTCGACTTCAGCAAGAATCTCGAGATCGAGACTCTTGACTACGGCACGTTCCACCTTTACCCAACTAGCTGTGAGTCTGCCCCTTTTCAGCATGTGGGTCTCATGATACTGACCGCTCCTCCAGGGTCTCAACCCAACGAGCCCTTCGGCTCCGAGTGGATTGCAGCTCACGGTGCCGCCTGTGCTGCTGCAGGCAAGCCATGCGTCTTCGAGGAATACGGGGTGCAGTCTGACAAGTGCAACATTGAAGGCACCTGGCAGAAGAAGGCCCTCAACACAACTGGTATCGCTGCGGACCAGTTTTGGGATTTCGGCACGACGCTCAGCTGGGGCCAGACCAACAACGATGGCAACACCATATTCACGAACACATCCGACTGGGAGTGCTTGGTTACCAACCACGTTGCGCAGATTGGCTGAGCGGTAGAAAAAGCGTTGTCAGCATTTTATTATTTCTTGTCAATATGTCTTGATTGTACAGCACATGGAAAATGACGTAGCATTGTTATGATCAGTCTCGCCACACATGGCGGCAGAGCTAACAGCCGTTCCGAGGTGTAAATTGTTCGACTTTAACCATCGAAAACTGATTGGCCATGCCACTGCGTCCTGGGCGGCTGCAGAAAGTCCGGTCGCATTCGCTCCGAAATGCAGGCCCGTCGTGCCGCTTCAAATTAACAGGGAGGAAACACGTGGAGAACCGGCGAAGCAGATCCGTTTCAACGCGCTGGTGACGCTCGGTTGGCTTCCGGTGACCTCATTGGCGAGTCCGCAGAGCAAAACGTCGCACCGACCACGGTTCCACTGCCAAGACGTTTCGACTTTAGGCATTTCCATGCTAACTTCATGCACCCCTACAGCTAGAAGCGCCCAAAGCAGACTGAAAACGAGGAACCTCTGTTTTATGCACCCTCGGCTATCGTCGAAGCAGCAGAAAGCAGAAACAAGCAACCGCGCTTGGCAGTCTCGAGCCGGCTTGCCAGATGAAAGACGGCAAAATGCTCCACTACCGTCTGTACCTTTCATCCCGATGGAGCGTCTGGCAGCGATGATCTCTCGGTACACCGGCCGGGAGGCTGGCGGTTTGATCTCACGACCACTGAGGTGTCTTCTGTTATAAGGGCCTTTAGCCGTCTCTCCAAGGATCTTTCTCTTCACTGCTCATCAGTCGCTGTGCCTCTTTACCCTTCTTATTCAAGCAAGTCCTTCGCTGGTCGAACTCCCTTTCGCTCTTTTTGCCGTTCTTGTCGATACTTCCAAACTTAACACATCCCGATCAACACCATGAAGGGTTTTCTCGCCATCTTGGCGACCGCCTCGGTCGTCTCCGCTCACGCTACCTTTCAGGAGCTGTGGGTTGGTAGTACAGACAAGGAAGGCACTTGCGCTCGCCTGCCCCAGAGCAACAGCCCTGTGACCGATGTCACCTCCAACGATATCCGCTGCAATGCCAGCCCCAGTGCTGCCTCTGCTACCTGCGAGGTTGCTGGTAAGTCCATGCTTTGCGTCCATGCTCTTGCTAAACCGTGCTGACGAGATATCGCAGCCGGTGACTCTCTCACCGTGGAAATGCACCAGCAGCCAAACGACCGTAGCTGCTCTAACGAGGCCATTGGTGGCAACCACTACGGCCCTGTCATGATTTACATGTCCAAGGTTGCCGATGCTGCCACCGCTGATGGCTCCAGCGACTGGTTCAAGGTCGCTCAGGACACTTACAACGGCACGGTTGCATCCTGGGGTACCGAGATCCTGAACGCCAACTGCGGCAAGAGGGCTTTCACCGGTAAGCAACCTCGCCCCTTTTCTTCTTGACCGTCTTCTTCCCACCTCTTCCCCTTGCGAACGGACGCGAGACGACAAGCGAAAGCGAGATGAAATGAGAAGGAAGCATGAACTGACCTTCGTGCCACACACACACAGTCCCCAAGTCCCTCGCTGCTGGCGACTACCTCGTCCGTGCCGAGGCCCTCGCTTTGCACAGCGCTGGCAGCCAAGGCGGCGCCCAGTTCTACATGACCTGCTTCCAGGTCAAGGTCACCGGCGGCGGCAGTGCTACCCCGACTGGCGTCAAGTTCCCCGGCGCGTACAAGGCCAGCGATCCCGGCATCCTGATCAACATCTACCAGACCCCTCTGACGTACACTGCTCCCGGTCCGGACGTCTGGAGCGGTTAAGAAGAGAAAGCATCCCTAAAGCCATCGGTTCTTGTATATACTTTTAGCATGGGGATGTTGTAGCAGGACAATGACACTTTTGAAGCCGGATGACGTTTGAGATAATATGACCGTGAGGCGAAGGACCCCGCGCGATACGAGGCGGAGTGAATCTGGTATATGGCGGTGTATAAGCAGCTGCCTAAGGAGGTAAGAGATACGCCATCGGCAATGTGCAATTAGATTGACCCGCTATGACCGAGTCGTCGATGTGAATGTTTGGTGATTGCGCGTCTCAAGCATCCTATCAGCCTGGGTCTGTGATCGTTGCCAAGATGAATCGATCTCTCTGATTTCACACTTCCAGTTGAACGATACGAAGGAGAGACGCCTACCAATCAATATCCAAAAAAAAAAAAAAAGCGTTGGTTTGCACGTGACTTGACAATAGGCCCGACAGCGATTTGGTGAGGGCGAAGAAAATTCTTAGGTTTCAATGATGTGTGACAGCAGACAGGAAGGGACAGGAAGAAAATCAATAAGACTGAGGAACTGCAGTGTTAGTTAGCGGAGAGAAATTGGCAAGTCGGAGCCGGTGTAATTTCTGGCCATAAGCATGGCGGAAGCTCCGACTGGATAGCGATCGGCCTGGCTGCATGTGACAGCTTCGAAATGTACCAAGATGTTCGAGATTGTCATGATGGACATGCCAATCGCTGCCGGAGCTGACGATGGGAGAAGGTGGAGAAGGTGGATTGCGCATGTGGTGGAGCCTTGGTTCCTGGCGTGGGAGCAATGGCCGATGCCGGAGACGAGCCGGGCCACCGGTTGCCGGCACCGCGAGGATGGCTGGCAGATAGGCAGACAGGCAGACAGAGAGACAGGCAGCGCAGGGAGGGCCCAAGCGGCCGGCCGGCGGCGCCTCAGCAGACGAGCATCCCAACCACAATTTTCAATATTGCAACACCATGAAGCCGAGAACTCGCCATCCCAACCGCGGTTCGCACCACCACGCGACCAGCCTGATATAAGGCCCAGCGCCGTCCAAGTCGCCAAGGCCGGCCGCTCACTGTACAGCAACCTTCCTGCCTGGTCGCTGTCCCCCGCCGCTACTTGCCCCACCCCGCCCGGCGCCTGCCTCCGCATCAGGCACGGCCTTCCGCACCTGCATGTCGCTCCCGACCCAGGATCCATGCCATCCACGCCAAGCGCGCGCAGAAACGGCAGGCCGGGCGCTGGTCGAGGGCGCCCGTCCCGGTGAAGGATTGCCGGCACAAGCCACGTTCTTACAGACGGCTCTTCGAGAATGCGCACTTGCTTGAGCCGCCTGACGAGCCCGGAACGACGCAGGACTGGCACCGGGATGGCTTGGCCGCGAGGACACCGACTCAGCGCAGCTTGGCCGGCGGTTTGAAGGCTCGCCTCGCAACTCATGGGCCAGCTCCTGGGCATTCGCCCCCAATCTCCGCCTCCTCCCTATCGTCCCAAGCCTGGCCGTGCCTTTTCCGCAAACGGCTGCCCGTCCGTACCATTTCACGTGGCCGACCAGGGTGACATGCCCGTAAGGCCGCCACCGGGGCGAGCAAGCACGTCACGGCCAGGGCGGCAAGAGGGCGACTCGAAGGCCCGACCTTGCCAGTTGATTCGCGCCCCGTGCCGAGCTCCTGACACCGCCACCTGCATACGTCGCGCGCCTGTCTCGGCCCACCGATGATGCCCACTGCCGTCCGCAACCAGCTGCCTCGAGAGCCTCAGCCGGAAGCCCATGGCAGCCGGGTCCCTGATCTCCGCCGTGCTCCGTCGCCGGCGAGCCTCGCAGCGGACGGGCTTATCAGCCCACCCATCACCACCGCCGGCATTGGCCAATGATCGCTATCGACGCGTGCTGCATGTGCCGATACGACGCTCGAGCCCCAAGACGCACCTTCCCCAACCCGTTAGTCGTCCTCTTCACGTCTTCGACCAGGGTTCTCGCGAGGGGCTGTGAGATGCTTGTTTGAACGTTTCTTTCTATTTTCCTCCTCCGTTCCTCGCCGTCTCTCAGGTCCTCATATGGCTCCTGCTCCCTCGCTCCACTCTCCCTAGGCCTCTCTTCGGGCGACGATCGATGGTCTGATGCTCCCGAGGATCCTACATCATGAGCGACGACTCCTCCCTCAACGAAAAGTATGACCCAGAGATGCCGGTGATTCGATGGCGCCAGCGCATGGAGCTGGCGACCGTCTGCGTCGCCAACGCCATTTCGCGTGAGTTGTAACCCTTTTCCTATTGCGCCAGAGACATGCGATGGGCTGACGTGTGCGAAAAGTACTGGTTATGGTGACTCGGATCATCGTGCAGCGGAAGAGATTCAAGCGCTTTCGCAAGGTCGAATGGCAAACCGCAATAGCTGCAGTGAGTGTCCCTTCTGGCAAACTACTTGCGCCGACCAGAGCGCATACTTATTGCGACTTCTCCGGTCTAACGCGTGATGGTAGGTTCTCCTGGTTTTTCCGCTATGGACCTCCCAAATCATGACGAACCGCTACGGCAGCGGTCTGCATGTGCAGAATGTGCCGCCTAAGTGGGCCATCCCGTTTTGGAATGTGAGTATTTCGACTTCCTTCCGTTTAGTACTGCGCTAACGACAGCCAAGTGGAGTCTTGGTTGGATGGCCTATTATATTGTGGTTTCCATAGTCAAGGTGTCCATGTGCTACAGCCTCCTTGAAATCTGTGAGTAAATGCCGTTCAACCCGCAGTGTGCATCGGTGTGGTATAACACTAACATTTACCTTTCCACAGTACCGCATACGTTCCGGACCTTTCGCCGTTTGGTCTACGCTCTTTGCGCTTTGATCATGGGTCTGGGTATTGCGGAAGCTCTGGTGTGGACCTTTCAGTGCGAACCTTTCATGAGCAATTTCGATTACAGCGTGGAGCCGACTTGGTGCGCCAACATCGATGCTGCGCGATTCGGTATTTCCGGGATTATCGGGTTACCTTTGAATATATAGCTAATTGTTTCACAGCATGGGCGGGCGTTGGAATAGGCATCGACCTGGTTCTCACCTGGATTCCTATCGCGATTCTTCAACGGACGAGGCTTTTGAGGCACGAAAGGATAGTGCTACGCGCAGTCTTTGGCGCTACACTTCTGGGCACCGCAGCAACGTGGGTACCAACGGTTTCGTCAGTTGCCACTGTACTAATTTAGGGGCAAAGGGCCGTCGGATGCTATGGTATCTGGCTAAACCGTGAAGACCAAGCCGAAAACGATTTGACCTGGACCGAATCCATCTACATCATGTTCAACTCGATCGAAATCACGCTCTACACTGTCGGCGGCTCTCTGACGGTTTTTTCACGTTACTTCATCAGCAGGGTAGCAGCATACTCTTCAGGAGCTCGAACCGATCAAACGCCCTCAAGCGGATTCTCTATTTTCTCCAAGGTCTCGAATCGTGTGCGCAAGCTCTCTGTGCAGACCGCGTCGGAAAGTCAGGTCAACCGGACCGAAGAAACGGAGCTCTACAATGTCAATGCCACAGCCCCGTTGCCACCCTGGGACTCCGATCAGTTTGAGGTGTCACAGCCGCTTCCGCCACCATCGAGCCACGCCATGGCTGCGATGCATGACCCAGAAGCCAGCAAATGGCACACCTGGGAGACGAGCTACGGCGTTCCAGCTTCCCGCGACACACTTGCCGAGCCGCCTTCCATCGAGCGAATGGGCGTGCTGCCAGATGTTGAGTACACGCCGCCGAGGACCAGGGACCATAGCAGGACCAGGAACACAGCGTCGCAGCCAGGCAGTAACGGGAACGAGACCGTATGGTATGGAAGCGAGCAGAGCAGCGTAGAGGAGCATCGGCCCGCGTCGCCGGAATTCTTCGCACCCATGCATACACCATCTTCTTCAAGGCACGACAGCCCGCAACAACTAAGATTCCCCTCATCTTCGGGCAAAAACAGTTAACATTTTGAGATTGTTGTCTTTTTACAGAAAGTTCCATTTGCCGTTTAACTCCCAGTCGTCCCAAATTACTGTTGTTACGCACGAGCGAGTTTGATCTGTTGGTCACGAAGTCACTGCGTCGGAGTCTTGGTGTTTTGGCTATTTCTTGGAAATCTTTGGGTTCATGCCAGGCCAAGGGGAAGAGAGAAGGGCATGGAGCCGATGGGATGATCCGCAAGGCGAAGAGCGAGATGAGGGAAATCAAGGCAGGAGCAGCAGGGGAGGACCACGAGGTTCGGATGGTGCGGCTCATTCGGCGGGATATCGAAGGATTGGGCCATGCTCCCTTGCAAATCCGGGACAATCCACAAAGCGCGACGATGCAGAGGGGGAACGCGAGTCGTGGACAGCGAAAGCCCATGAATCAGCGACCCGGCCCGGAACGACCACACGAACGAACGCGCACGCTCCTTGGACCGAAATCCCGGACTTCGGTCTGAAACATATTAACGCGCAAGCCACGCAATAGAAAATAGGCGACCGTTGACCGTATCTCTCCCTATTCGCAGCTCGCCTCGAGTGATCGACCCCACGACTCTTTCTGCAGCCATCCTTCACGTGTCGCGCAGGGAAGTGAAGAAGGGTTAGGGGGCTTGGCGAGCCACTGAAGAAGGACGAGCCGGAAAGAAGGCCGCTGCATTGTTCTTGGAAGCTTGGCTTCGTCAAGCACGTAGACGCAAGGCTGCCTGCCGGGGGGCGTCAGCCCGTTTGAAGGCTCTGTTTTCAACAAGAGATAGAGCAAGGGCAAGAAAGTGTCGTAGTGGGAGATTTGCTCAGCTTGCATGCGCAGAAACGGGCGTTCGAAAGATTTGGGTGCACACCTTTCAGGCATTCTTTCGCATTCTCCTACCTGCGATGGAAGTCCTCTCTTACCGCTGTTTTCCCTACCCTTTGTCTGAGGTTGCGCCTCCTGTGGCGCTTCTAGAAAGATGTGGGGCCGAAACCGAAATGGCGTCTGGGAAAGCGACGCACTATCGTGGCGTGTGTTTTGGCTGGACGATGTTGCGTGCCTTATCGCGCGTCTTGGGAGTTTTGTCCCTCTCAAGGTTGTCGTGAGATGTACGCGATGCCTTACGGCGGGGTGGTTTCAATGTGCATATTGGAAGGGTGGCTTGGTATCGGGCGGTGTTATGCGCTGCGATGCATTTATTGCGTGCATAGTCTGGGACGGTTTCCGTTTTGTGTCGCGACGGGCGGTGGTGGTGTGGGTGGTGTTTTGTTTTGAGGGCCTGCCGCGAATTACCCACTGGCTATGTGCCATGGTAGTAGTGTCTTTCTCGTACCTCTTTTTTTTTCCCTTTATATTGGCCCATACTTTCCTTTTTCTCTGCTCGTTCCTTTTGTCGAAAGATACCCTCCGTCTGGCTGTAGTAGAAGCTCAAAAGCAGATCGTTTTCCTTTCACTTGGGTATCTCATGGCGCTAGCGTCGGAGGCGGTGGTAACGTAATAATTGGTGTTTTTTTTCCGCACGAAGTACAGTATATACACAGCATTTCCTGCCGTCTCCAGACCGCCATGGTATTGTCTATCTATCTATTCTATGTGCGCTATCGCTTCTCCAGACGTGTTCCGTCGTCCTGAGGCCCTGGTCGGGCTTGTCGCGGTTCGCAAGGACCGGCTTTCCTGCGTACCACGATGCCCCCGGTTCGGCCGAACTATGCCGGACGCTTTGGTGCTGCGCGCAAGGTCTCAGGGCTGCGGGGAAGGGAGGAAGGGAGGGAGGGAGGGAGGGAGGGAGGGAGGGAAGGGGAAAAGAGCCGCTTGGGGCGCGACGGGCACAGCGGCTCGAGCAGGGAAGCAGGGCGGTTCCTTGCGCTGCGTCACTACTTTTACAGGAACGAGATGGGGGAATGAGTGTGCGTGATGTTAGCGCGGATGGTTGCGGCTTGCGCACCGTTGCTGCGGCTTTCGCGATGGCGCTCATGCGGCTCATGCGTTCGCAAAAGAAGGTTGCGGAAACGGCGGGCTAGGGGGGAGAAGGGAAAAAAAAAAAAGTCTATCTGTGTCTGCAAGTCATGGTCGATCGTGCTTTTGGGTTTTGACTCGGGAAGAGGGATGCTAGTCGGCGGTTCTCCGTTCGGGATGCCGTGCTAGTGGTGGTGGTGGTGGCGGTCGAGTCGTCCGAGCTGCCTATGAGATACGGCTGTTTTCCCAACGACCGTTGCCACACAGTTTCTCTGCGATGTGAGCCCGCGGCATTGCGAGAGCTGTACGACTACGCAAAGTGACGTCCCTCGTGGCTGCCACAGGGGATGGCCGTTGATCGCCCGCCGGCCGGCGATCGGCTGGCTTTGCGTGTCATGCACAACCTTGATGCTCTGGAGATCGTCGGTGGAGCAGCTGCACGGCCGGTGGGGATTATCCAACGTGTTTTTTTTTTCTCGCTCTCGGGATGGCCGGCGGTGGAGCCCGGGGGAGGGGAGCGAGCTGGAAGCGGTGATGGTCCTGGAGGAGATGTTCTAGAAGGGGATGCGGAAGCGGGTGGAGAATTGGTTCCTGCACGGGATTGCGTGTTGGGGTATAAGGGGCGTTGTTCTCGGATTGGCCGGTGACTGGGCTAGAGTGATGCGGATCGACGTTTGTTTAAGAGCTTGGATTGTGGGTACGGAGGAGCAAAGATGTGTTTCAAGATGATCGGTTCGAAGGGAATGGCGGAAGGAAAGCTGGCAGTGGCGGTGTTCATCGGTGGGGTTGAGGGCATTCGTATCCCTTATTGGCTGCGCGAATGCGGAGATAGACGCGATAGATTCTGGGTCTGGATGGGTACTTTTTGCCAAGTATTGAACAGGAATGGCTTTGAGCGTATTCAGGATTCTGCTTTCGAAAGACCTGAGCAGGATACTCTGTAGATCTAGTGTCCGGATGAAGACCTCTCCAGATGAATATCATTATGCCGTGAGCAGATTCTTCTCCGATCTGTTGGATAACACGGTACTCCCTTTGCCAGTATCCGGTTTACTTTCCATGTCCTTTGTTGACACACATTATTTCCCCCTGCCCAGGCATGTATGCCGCTATGCGCACTGTGCATGCTGTAGATCCGTATGGCCACTGTGATCCTTGCTGCCTATTGTCAGATTTCCTCTTCTTTCACTCATGGTAACCCAGAGCCCCAGCCGTGCGACTCGACGAAAGGCATTCCGTCCGTCACTGGCTGATGTACTATGAACAGTTGACTGAAAGGAGGAAATTTCAAGATATCGACAGCATGGTGCCTGCTTGATTTGAAAAAGCCGATCTACGAATGTATAAAGACATAAGCGCCGCACAGGCAGCCAATAGAAGGATTGAGCAAATATCTGAATCGGTGAGAAAATAGAGTACAGAAGGGATACTAGGCGGCTTGGCCATGAACACAAACGGTTAATTCAATGGAGTTTCTCGATACTAATAAATTTGACTTATCGGCAACCCTTGGGGGAAGAAAGCACTAAAAAAATCCTTGAAATGCTAAAGTTTACAGCGATTATGAGGGAAAGTCAATGGCCAGGATCTTTTGTTTTCATTTTCATGAGTAGGTAAGCAACTCGAGAACTCTGAAGTATCGTGATCTGGGTATGAGCAGAAAGTAAGGAGCTCCTTATTAGCTAGCGCTGGTAGTATATACATCGACCAGCGATGGATTCCCATAGTAAAGTACTAAAGTTTCCACTATACTTTCCGTTCTAGTCGTGTAGGTAGCAGCGAATAGTGAACCTTTCGTTGTTCCATGATTGCCACCTGGAGCATGAGAATCAGGGTGTTCAAGTCTTACGGCGCAGAGCTGTGAGGGGCAGAAACCGACGCAAGCTGTAGAGCTTGATGGTGGTGAGGCCCGAGCGCGCGGTGGGAGAGCTGTCTCGCTAAACTTTGACGCTAAACATGGCACGCTGAAATAGCACCCGCGCCTTGGTTCCCGCCACTCTTTCCTCTCTCCCTCCTCACCACGCTCTCGGCCAAGGCATGATGAGACTCTTCCTCATCCGCCACGGCGAGACCGTGGACAACGTCGCTCAAGTCTAGTACGACACCAGTGCGGTTTGCTACTGTTCACACTGACCTTCCCAGCGCAGGTAGCAGGGACTCGGAGCTCACAAACCATGGCTTCCAACAGGCCCAGCGCCTAGCCCGCTACCTTTGCAGCTCTGACATCCGCTTCACGCACATTTTCGCCTCTCCACTACAGCGAGCACGCAAGACTGCCCAAACCATCGTCGAAGCCCAGTCGTCGCCCGCCCTAAAGATCACCAGCGTACCAGCCATACAAGAACAGGACTTCGGGTCCTTTGAAGGCAAAACCTGGTTGGAGGGGCCGAGTGCCAACAGAGCCCGCCCCGCCGGGTTCGTTGACGTCGAGTCGAAAGAGTCGATGGCGAAACGGGTTGACGAATTTTTGGATGAACACATGACTGCCTTGTGGCGTTCTGCTGCAACGGGCGAGCGACATGTCGTGGCCATCGTCTCTCATGGTATCATCCTATCGGTTCTGTGGCGACGCATTCTACGCCGTCTTCCCCCGGACAGTGTCAGCATTCGTCCAGAGCTGTTGGTGTCTGGTAAGCCTGTGTCGCTGGAATACATTGGTGGTTTCTCGAACACGGGGTACCTCGAGCTGAAAATGACCAGAAAGGGGATGTCAGTTGCACGGGCTTTGGACAAGGTTTCAGGTCGCAGCAGCGGTGCACCATCGCAAGGCAAACACTCGGCAACAAAGGGCACTCCTGGCAGTGTTGCGAGCGTAGCCAATGCCTCGGACTTATCCATCGCTCCCGTGCCAGCCCCCGCCAGTGCGACGGAAAGGCCCGCTGTCACAGGAAGCACGGGCAGATCTATTCCTATCTTACACGGTTGGATGACGCAAATCCTGACCATCAATGGCAAAGAGCACCTGAAGGGCCTCAAGCGCACTGGTGGCGGCGTTGGAAGCTCCAAGCATGACACGAACCAAAAGTCGATCGAAACATTCTTCAAGAGGCGGAAGGTTGATTAGTGTTCTACTAATTTTACAGGTTGCTACGGACGTGCAGCCGACGAGTCGTGGCTGCACGTCCGACCTCTCAACAATGTGAGTAACCTCTTTGCTCGTCTTGCTTGCCCCTTTTCGAATGATGAAAACCATTCACACAACAGACCTGTTCTGAACAAGCCATGTGGTCAAACGATATTGCCAACTGCTGTCTGATTTCGATGCAAAATACGCATATTATTTTCTTCAAGTTCCAAGCAGACAATCGCTAATCATTCCTTTGGTTAGGGCTTTGCCGACCCGTCCAGACGATTCTGGTTGATCCATAGCGTCTCCGTGTATCCTGTGCGACAGCCGATCGGCTAGACCCGTGCATGAGGGTATCCGCTTTCCTGGAGAAGGCGTGTCTGTGTGACAAGCCCGTTCGGTTCAAATGTTTCCTGATTACAATTTTTATTAACGAGCAACGGTGGAATGCAAGTAACGATGATGCATGTAGACGAGTTCGGTTCCAATATTAAAAGATTATCATTGATCGAACCTACATGATTTGTGCAAGTTAGGCAGAGCATCTGGGCAAGGTGTTAGATGAGATCTGCTCGGCGTACATCCTGGCTCGGGTACTGGGCTGGGGAACCAGCCCCCGGCGCCAGCCTACGCTAGTGAAACATCAGCACTTCGCAACACCGCACCCTTGACTGTCACGCGAAAAACTGGAATATCGTCAGAATACATATGTGCTATCTCCTTGCCGACAGAATTTTCACTGTGCCTTGTTTGACAACACTATCGACTGTCGCGCTGCTCTACGCTCTAAGCGAGCCGATTGCAACCCAGCCTCCCAATCAACGTTACCAACCACCTCTCCGCACCACTTGCATCGCCACCATGATTTCTGCCCGTGCAGCCAGTGATCATCACAAATCTTCTGCAGGTTCCCGTGAAGCTTCTTCCTTGATCTTCCTTCTCCACTGCCTCTTGTTAATCGCCGCATATCCGCCATGACGATCGCTTTTTCCTAAACTCTAAAGCCTCATTGCAGACATCACATTGTCTCCGATGAATTGTTGACCTGTCAAAAAGTCTCCGCCTAAACTCCAATACTTTCCTCCTCTCTATCATCATGGTCAAGCTGGTTGATTTCGGAGGCCTGGTAGTGGCAACGCTGCTGCCACTCCTGTTTGCGCCTGTCGATGCTGGGATCAGGCGTAACAAAATTGGGCGCGACTTGGAGGACGGTACGTACGCTATGTCCAGTAACGTTTGGATAAGGAATAACAGAGAAAACTTATTAAATATTTTCTTAGGGTCTGTAACCGTGACGACGTCAACGTATTCGACAGCCACCATTGGGCCTGTCAACGTCGCGCCGTCAAGCGTCTCAGAGATGGTAGAAAGCGCGGAGTCGGTGCTCGCCTCTATGGCGGGCAGTGGCAAATCCGCATTGTCGCAAGAAACATCAGGTGCGACTTGGACGACAGATTAACATATATTGAAGTTGACCGTCAACAGCTTTCCTCAGATTCTCAACCACTGAAGTCGCCATCACGTTGAGCTGGGGGGATTCATCTCCTACCCCAGGCGAATCGATCACAGCTGTCACTGCTTCACCCGAGAAAACAACCTTCACAACGACAACAGTGGAGCCAGAGCCTACGTTCGGAGCACCCGGCACCGTCTCTGTCCTCTCCTCTGCCTATACCACCTTCGCAACTATTCTCGCATCCATTTCGACCACGACACTTTCACCGACGACAACGACGAATGCCGAATCCATTCTCTCCTCAGCTCTCGAGACCTTCACTTCCGTTGTCCGCAGCACAACTACAGCGACCACTACAATAATACCCGGTACCCCCAACGCACTCTCAGTCCTCTCTTCCGCGCTCGCAACCTTCTCCCGGTCTACAACCACCGCCACTTTCACGCCCAGCCAAATTAGTGAGACAACAATCATAGAATCCACTAGCATCACCAACACTGTCATCACACTCACCACCTCTCTCTCCCCCACCCCGACCTCAACCACAACCCTTGAAACAACAATCACAGAATCCACCACGACCACCTCCCTCTTCCCAACCTCAACCCCCACTACCACCACCACACCAACCCCCGCACCCCCTTCCTTCACCCCTCTTCCTCCCTCCCCTTCAGGCCTCTTCACGACCTACACCGTTACCACCTCTTCAACCATCACAACCGCCTCCACCACTACCTTCATCACTCTCCAAACCTTCACCTACACCAGCGTGCTCTCCCCCTCCGCCCCGACAACCAGCTCCGCCACCCCGGTGGCCCCGACTTCGGCAACAAATGAATCAACATCTAGCGAGCAGAGCGTCTCGGTCCAGGCGACGACGCTAGAGAGCGTCACCACGACGGCGGTGCCGAGTTCGAGCATAGGTGCGAGTGCGAGTGCGAGCGCAAGTTCGACGGAGGCGCCGACGGCCGGGGCAGCGGGCAGGGCGCATGTGTTGGGTGGGTGGATGTTGGTTGGCGTTGTGGTAGGGTTAGCTGTGTTGGGTTGAGGTCGTGCTTGAGGGGATGGTGGTGGAGAGGGTGACGATGTCATGATTTATGTGCGACGTGCGACGTGACCTTTTTGGTTTTTCTTTTGGACTTCTGGGTTGTTTGACGGCTTAATATACCCTTGGGAAATTGAGTGGGGATGTTGTGTCATTTGGTATATAGATAATGCGAAGCACATGACAGTTCAACGACTGACTGATGTATGCGTTAACAGACAAGGTGAATCTTGAATCTTAGTGAAGCCCAGAAATGGAGACTGTACTGCGACTGTCTGATTTGGTGTTTTGTCCCAGTACTGAGCTGGAACGTATTTTAGAAGGGTATCATCCCGTAGGGCAGCTCTCCTACTATGGAAATTTCAGCAATGGTGTTCATCTTCCGAATTTTCCCTAGAGTCAGCCATCCCCTGCGTCGACACGGAACTTAGTAGGATGTGCTGTCTGATTTCACGAGATCAATAAGGATTCAGAATGTTCCGAAACGCGAGGCACTGCTGAGATGGCCTTTGCCAGCTGGAAGCCTGACAGCTGTCTCACGTCAAGAAAGTCAGCCTTGCTCATGAGCCTGAGACCGCACTATTCTCAATGACTCATCACGACGATTTGAACATTGCATCCATCTCGGATCGATCTTTGTCCGGCAAAACAAGATGATGCAGAATCTCAATCCTGACCGCAGTCTCTTCTATTGCACACGTCTTTTCGATGCAGCTCACTCCTCCATACCTCCATTTCTCCCACAACACACACAGTTAATCAGTCCGGAAGAACCTCGTCAAAAGATACAGCAGTAAGCAATACTCCACTTAAATATTTTTAAGATCATCCTCACATAATCTTCGGAATCTAGCTCTGGTTTGCACCGGACTCGCTCATGCCACACCTCAACTTCCACTCTCTCGTCAGACCGAGATACGATATCATCAATCACAGATAGTCCCTCATGAAGTTGAGTAATTCACTAGCATTTTCGGGTAATATCACTAGCTCGCTCATCAAAATGGCTACTAAGCCAAAGCGCCATGCTTGATTCAATAATCATCCCCGAAATAATTTGAACGGTTTTCTTCGCTGCATCAATTCCTGCACTAAATCCTGCACTTTACTCCACCTTTCCCTGACGGATGGAGAAACGCACCTGCCTGCAGCTTCCGCGCTAGGGACACGGGTTGTCAAGTCCGTATTTATTTCAAGATTCTTCCCAAAGCTCACCACTCTTCCTTTCAACCACCACTCTTTCTCTTAACCACTACTCTTCCTCTCCACCCACAAGGGTAGACACTATCACTATACGTCCTCTGATATAACATTACGCATCAGGCCCACCAAAGGTATTTCTTAGGTTCCCACTAAAGCCCTGACTTGACTTCAAACCGCATCTCGATACCAGCATCCATATGAATTTAAACACCACACAGCCTACCAGCCAGATGGAGTCGATGCCACCTGGCTTCGAGACACAGTTCAGTGCTGGTTGTACCATCGAGGAGACACAGTCGGACACTAGCATAGCCGATGCTCGCTCACCTCCCCGGGAATCGTCGCCGCCGAATGCCCCCTTCAACCTTCATGATAGGGAAGCGAAGTTTCTTCCCAGTAGCTTCACTGACAACATGCAAAGAGATGGCGACAGCGAGCCAAGTCAAGTTGATATTTTCCAAGGAAATTCACTGTTCGGCGGTGATGTCAGCGGCGAGAGCGTTCCTGGGACGCCTTCCGCGAGCCCAGCATCCAAGGATCAGCCGGACTCGCTCGCCGCCTCACCTAACAATCCACCTAGCGTGTTGCCCGAGTCATCCCAGGTAACATATATCAGCCATTCCCCACTCCAGAGCGGCAATGACTACATTCATAGTGCCAACCAGCTACCGCCATACCCTGTCTCAAACCCGGTTCTGGACCCCAGTCTTGGTACACAAGTGCCAGGGTCTCAATCACCGCTGGACTACTACGGCTCCGCAGAAGATAATGAAGACTCCGAGGGTCCCGAGCCCCGATCAAGCCTGAAATATGGCCTTCGTAAACGAGAAAAAGGACCGATGACCACGCACTTAGATTGTGATCGATCTGGAGATTATGATCCCGCGCAGGAGAGAAAGAAAGTGAAGAAGCGGGACGGAGATGAGACTAAGTCAAGGAAACGCCGATCAGGACAACTTGTACAGGGAGATCTGGATGATAATGGACAGCCGCATCAAAAGAAGCAGAAACCTATGTCGTTACCCCGAGCTCGGTTTACTGGTTCCAGTCGCGTCTACATTATTAAACTCCGATCTGATGCCGGCAAAGAACTCTTAGACCGGTACAAAGGCGAAGACAACTGGCCTCAAGAGCCCTGGAATTTCCTCTCGGATGAGTACATTGCGCAGAACTGGGTCGAGGATGAGGACGACAATGGCGAGCAAGGCTCGTCAAGAAGAGGACGGAGGGCTTTGCGCCGCCCAAAGCGCAACATCCGATACAACAGCCCCCCGAGTGACGACGGCCTGACGCCGATCCCGGACCCACTGGGTGAGAAAGATGATCTGCGACACCACCCTGCTGCTCGGGGCTGCGTGAGCTGCAGGCAGCAGAACAGACGATGTTCACTTCTCGCTTCTAATGGAGCTTGGCCGTGCTGTGGATGCGTCGAAAAGTATGGAGACAACGACGTGATCCACTGCGAGCTCATCATTCCCCCACCCAGAAAGACGCCTTGCGAGAGCTGCCTCGATAGTGGGCAGGAGTGCTCCTACAATGACCCTGAGACCAATTACAGTCATGCTTGTCAACAATGCCAAGAGGCGGAGCGGACGTGCATAGCTGGACCGGACATTGATTCCCTACCCAAACGTGTGACCTACACGCCACCGCCAGGCGTAAACTACGTTCGGCACCGCCCATTCATCTCCTGCACAGCATGCCGTCAAGTGAAGAGGTCGTGCTCGTTGAAAAGCAAGTTGGATGAGCCTCCATGTCGTGCGTGCAAAAAGGCTGGTATTCCTTGCACTTTCGAAAGGCTCGTCCCTACCAATGCCGGAAAGCAGAGAGCCGCTACACGCAAAGTCAATGAAATTCCAACAGAATCTAGCTCCAGTAGCGACGAGGATGATGTCGGTTCTAATGCTCCGGCTCGATTATCCAGCTCCGGTGGATCAAAGCAAGTCTCAAGCTCAAGCGTCGCACGAAAGGTGTCCAATTTCGGTGGCATATCACGGGTTTCCAGTGGCCGGACACGTGCTTTGCACGTCCCCGGTGGACCAGCGCGTATACCCAGCTCCAGCTACCTCCCTAGCCAGACTTCCAAAGCTCCAAACAAGGCCCCGCCAAAGAAGAACCCCCGGGACAGCGGCATCGCCGGCATCGACACGGAGCGACGCCCAAGCCGCCCCAACGCAGCCGAAGGCCCCTCCGCCACGAAGACCAACGCGGTGAACATAACCACCTTCCGGAGCGGCGTGAACACGGCCACCGAGACTCGCAGGCAGACCGCCGCGGCGGCGGCGGCGACACGGCACCACGGCTTCGGCTACACCAACAGCCACAAGAGAGACCGCGTCAAGCACATCAACCCGGTCTCGACCTTGAGGCACGCACCCGCCGCGATCAGGGAGTACCAGCCGTCCGCGCTGGACGCGCCCGCATCCTACCACCTCCCGCCCGCGCCCGGCGCCCGGCTGACGCACATGTCCGACGCCGACGGCCACGACGGCTACTTCCGCGAGATCGTGACCGCGCTCGCGCACCCGGTGACGTTCGCCACGGCGCCCGAGTCGACGGGCGGTCCGGCCGGCGGCTGCCGCTTCTGCACCGACCCGCTGTACGGCCTGCTCGGGCTGTCGTGGAAGAAGGCGTCGGTGATCGCGTGGGACGACGGCCGCGGCTTCACGGAGGTGATGGACGGGCACCGCGAGAACGGGGCGCAGGCCGCGTCCATGTGCCGCGGGTGCGTCATGGGCCGCGTCGACATCCTGAGCTGCGTCGACCACAGGCTCGAGGCCGTCGTCTCGCCGCTGATGAGGCGGGCCGAGAGGGACAGGCGCTGCGCCGAGTACACGGACCGGCTGTCGGAGCGGCGCCTGCGCCCGGAAGATCGGTGGTGCTCGGTGTGCGTCAGCCCGGCGATGTGGAAGTGCTGCGCGGAGCAGGAGGCGGACGAGGACGGGGATGAGTACGGGGTCGTGGGTGCGAAGCGCCCGAGCGAGGGGTGCGGGTTGTTCTTGTGCGAGGACTGCGAGAGGGGGTGGCGTGTTTGCGGGGAGGACTTTCAGGACTTCCTTGAGCAGAAGTTGGCGACGGAGAGGGGCGTGGTGGACTGCAGAGCGGATGCGGCGTTCTTGCTGGAGGAGGGACTGCTGATGAAGAACGTGGCCATGCAATTGGCACCCTGAGTACTCGGAAAGATGGCACAGTAGGGTTCCACATATCGGTGGGTGAGTCTTGATATTTTGATAGTCACTGATGGGGCTGGAATTAAGGTGAACGGGACGAATGGGAGTTACTGGTTGAATAAAAGTCTCATGAGTCCGAGATCAGACTCGGAATGATGCATTTTCTAATATGATCTCGCTTAGAAGCCATTTGATAATAGTGGGTTTCTTCACATCCTTGCTAGTCCCACATATTCGAGGCGCTGGATTGGCGACGATGGCTTTCAGAGCAATGCAATACTGCACCAATGTGTTGACGGTTGAAGTTGGAGGAAGGCACAGGGACTCAGAGTACTAAAATCCTAATCAGGTATAGTCCAAGCACTGACGAATAATATACCATTTTCCGGACCTCCTCTTTCTCACGTCGACATGCTTTCGTAGCGGTACTAGTACGATGACTGTTGAACACTCCAATGCAATCAGTTTGAGCTGTTGTGTTCCTGTGTCGGGTGAGTATTGAATGTATATGTGTGAGCGGGATTGGATACCCAGATCGGTTTGGAACAACCCTCAACTTTGGCCAGTGAATCAAAGCGGATACCGGCTTGCAGATCAGAGTAATGAGTCAGAAGGTGGAATTTGGTCACGCGAACCGTCTGAAGTGAGTCCTGCTTTATGCCTCCCTTGCCCATGTAAAGCTGGAAGGGTACCGCGGCTCGTACGGCACAGGCCGGGATGTCTGCTTGAATCGAAGTGACATTCTATGGTACGGTAGTTTGGACGATCTTCGCTGATAGATGACGGAATTTTCAAATCAGAAGCTCTGATGCTGCTAACGAGCATTTTGGCAATGTTTTTTGTAGCGATCGAGAGGTGACAATGATGAAACCCTCCGTAGAAAGTGGTAGAAAGGTTGCCATATGTCGCCGTCCCAATGGTATTGTCTAATTGGTGAGGGTTGAAGAGTCAGATTATCTACTTGAGTTGAATCCAAACCCGTAAATCACTAGCAGCAAGAATTTGCGTGTCTGTACGAATACTCCAGGTTTTTTGAATTCATATAACACCATGTGGAAGGCTTCTGATTCAGCGTATGGTAAATCTACGAGATCTGTAATGACTCTCGCGACCTTATACATCTGTTCTGCAGGCGTGCAATCATAGCAACGTTTTGAGATGGGGACTTTAATGATAGTAGACAAAGCATGGAGTGCTTCTCTATCATACCCGTCAACTCCTCTGCAGGACGCCCAAAACGGCATTTCAGCCTCAAACACCCGCGAACACCGTTGTAGGACCGAGTACCCCATCCGAGTCGCACATCCCGATCCTAAGCGTGCTGGGCCACACGCCACGAACCCACTTGGGGGCGGGATTCCCACAATTCAGCACCCAGCATCAAGAAGGGAGCAGAAAAAGCAAATATAAGCCAGAGACCGCGGTACTGGTCCGCCCTCACCTGATTATGAGAAAAGTCCCACCCCACGTCATCGCTACCGCATCCCTGGCAAAGACAGCCCATTGTACCCACGCACCAATACGCCCTCCACGCCTCCCGCGTGCCCTTCCCTCACCCCCTTGCCCGTCCGTGCCTCAAACGCCAGGGCCTCAAACAAGCCTCAGGAAAAATGTCTCGGAGCTCACATCATCGAATTCCCAACGCCCGGCCCTCGGGGAAGCTGCGGGCATCGGGGTTCCGAAGCAAAGGCCAATTCCCAAGGCACCAGACGCCAGACGGTCGGGTAAAAAGGAACGCATTCCCAGAGCTCGCGCCAGCCCCTGGGCGTCCTTCTGGTGTCGGACGGCTACCCACCCGAGCGTAACTGGGCTCCCCTCCCGTTCCCTATGCCGTGCACTCGGTTTCTCCCGCCAGCTGGCGCTGGAATGCTGAAGGTTTCGATGCCCTCTCGGTGCCCCTATGCCCCTCTTCCCACTGTACACCGCCTCATGGGGCTGTTGCGGCGGAGTGTGGATATCTCAGAAATTGCCGCAGCGGCAGCGGCCGCTGTGGAGACAAGCTTGGAATCCTTCATCCTCCCGTCTTGTCAGAGCGTGAGTGTAAAGAGACATGCTGATAGCGGAGCAGTAAATCTAAGGGAGCAACCGATCAATGAAGCAACTCGTCGAGAAATGACCCCCGCGGAATAGGCAATCCTTAGCGCTATTGCAAACTCCGAATCTCCTTTCGAGCACAACGGCCGCTTGGAATATCCGAGCGCCGCCGGTATGCAGGAGACATTGAAGTACAGGCCACTCCTGTCTCTCTGCTCAATCTTGACTTCACGAGAGTGCCAGAAAGAAGGCAGTACTTCCCCTTACTTAGCGGCCGTCTCGGCTTCGTCGGCCTCGTGCAACCCTGAACCACGACAATCTAATGTGGATCGCGCCGAGCCGCGCAGGAAGACGCAGAACAGAGCCGCAATACCTTTTTTTTGACGTAAACGGCCAACGGCGGGCGCCGGGGTCTAGCCAGCTTCACGCCCTCGAAGGAACGGACAAAGAACAGATCAATGCGCTTCGAACGTGCGTCGCAGCCCGTCGTCAAGCTTGAACATCCGTGCCGCACCGCCGACGACGTTACTTTCTACCACACGTCCAGATGCAGACGCGCCTGCAGCAAGTCATGTGGGGCGCGCCGGACGTGCTTCACCATCGCCCATAGCAGCATTGTGGTATAACGTATACCTCGTTGCGTGCTATACCTGCCCAGAGTTTTATCTCGCAACGTCTTGCTATTCGGTGCTTGCGTGCTGCTCTTTGATACGAAAAAAAAAAAACAAATAACCTGACCGGCACGCAGAAGGTCAGAGGACGCACAAGGACTGTTCGCGACCCTTTTCTCCTCCTGCTGCGCCCCACATGGAAGTCCAGCTTTCCCACGCGGGTTTTTGCGGGCCCACTACGGCATGAGAGAAAGAAAAGAAAAAAAAAAAAAGAGAGAACCCACTTCTCAATCGAACGGGGAACGCGCGGAGGGCCGCTTCTGAGATGATCCGCTAAGCTCTGCTGAGGAACAGATATATGTAGGGAAGAAAAGAGGGGACCGGCGATGTCAGCGGACCGGACGGCTGCTGAGTTGTAACGAGAAGAAAAGGGACGGGATGGAAAAGCAAACGCGCATACGACAGGTTTCTGCGGCGCTTGAGATCGGTCGATTTTGCGCGGTCGTTCGCGAGGGTTGCCCGCGTACATCGGAGTGTTTACGTGGGGCGTGTAAGCTGCATGAAGAAAATTCCGATTCACGTCTAGACGAACGCAATGGAAATTGCACATGCGGCCAACACCGGCATATTGCGGGGGAAAAAAAAAAAGAAAAGTAAAGTAAAAGAAATTCCTGGCCCCCAAATTATCGGGAAAGTCCCCTGCTGTGTGCGTCAAACGGCACTTCATTCTTTGTCTGCGTCCCCTCCCCAAAACCCTCCGGCGTAAATGAGCCATTATTCACGTTTCGTCGTCGCCCTTTTTTTTTTTTTTTTTCAACCCCTCCCCCGCCTTACGGAGAGTACCCATGTATGTACCCTTGCAATGTCTCGTAAACCGGCCTTTCCCACCCCATCCCGATACGAAGTGACCTTCCCTCTACAATCGAGAGTGCACAGACGGACAGCGCGCGATGAACCGGCAGAGACACCTCACGCCTCCCCTTTCAAGCGCGTCGAGTCAGCACCAGCTCCGCACGTAGGTGGTGCGGCACCACTCCCTGAGCAAAGCATTGTGCGGCGCAGAATCAGGAGTGAATAGAGAGAGGGAAAATAAAAATCGCGATCACCTAAAACAACGCGAGGATCAGACGGAAAGGGCCGGGGCGGGGCAGATTCGTTACCCGAACGGGTGGAGGTAGCAGAGCGCGGGGAACAGAAGCCCGAGCCAGGGGGGAGGGGACGAGAGAGAAGGAAAAGGAAAAAGGGCCAAGATGGACCAACGGAAGGGAACGAGGGGTGTTTTGGGCGCGCGCGGCGCAGAACCGTTTTCCGGGCTTGAGGCACAAAACGTTCGTTACCCGCCCGCGGTCAGGCCAGCCGGTTTGGAATCACGGCTTTTTCCTTTTTGTTTTCTTTTTTTTTCTTCAGAGATGCGCGAAGATCATTGTAGGTTTCGGGAAGAGGGGTGAAGGAGGGAGGAGGTTTGGCGTCCGTTGCCGAAATGGTCGCGGGAGGGACAACGAGAGGGGGGGGGGGTTTTCGGCGTCGTCGGGCAGCTGCGCTGCGGCAGGGATGAGTGGTCGGGGAGGGGAAACTCGCCGATTGACTGGCATTGAAAGAATTGGAGCAAGGCATCCAGGCAGCGAATGCTGACTGAGACATACATGCGTCGAGGTGCAGAGGAGACGGCATTCCCGATATCGGTAGCCACGGGGCATCAAAACTACCCAGAAGTCACACCTTCAGACGTGGTTCTAGGCCCTGTGCGTGCAAACAAGCAAGACGAATCCTAGAATCGATCACGAGATGTGGAGATGTGGGTCAGATCAGATATATTGCACGTTGATTCAGATCGGGATTTGACGCGGAAAACCAAAGGAAAACACCAGAGATCAGGCCAGTGAGAGGCAAAAGAAAGAAGGAAAAAGGAGAGACGATTGCGCGATCGAGGACCTGGATCTACCCCTTGTTTCTTACATAGCGCCGACGCCGTGCGTCGTTCTCAAACATGCAAAGCTGCCAGGGCGCCGAGATGGAGACAGGGCTGATGACTCTTGCTTCTCGCATATGCACGATAGATGAAGATAAAGTTGCCTGCTCCCGCATCCCCCGCAAATTGAACGCGTCTACCCCCCAAAATAGCATGCAATGGGTTCGCCCCTGCGGTTCGCAGGCTCGTATACCGGGCGGCAAACACGCTCTCTTGTCCGGCGCCGCGGTCGAACGTACCATGGACGGCATGCACTGTATAGTACGGAGGAAGATGGCGTGACACAAAGATAGATAGCAGAGATCTAGATGGCGAGAGAGGACGGGAAAGCAAGAGTCAGGAACACGCTACCGGATCTCGGGGCGACGCCCATCGCATGCACTAGCTGAACCAACGAACCAATCCAAGGCCCGTTCCCCTCACACTTCGCATTCCCTCTCTCTTCTCAGCACTCTTTGCGAGATCCGATCGAGCGAAGAAGAAAGAGAGAAAAAAAAAAAAAAACACAAACCCCTCCCTCTTCGCCAAGCATCGTCGTCATCCTCATCAAACGAGAGCAAGTTCACGAAACACGAGTGCTCCCTCCCGTCCCGGCATAAGCAATGCCTCTCTGAAGGCGCTCGGGCGTATGCGCGTGCCCTACCTAGAGTCCCCCTAGAAGGAGCAGCAGAAGCCGCCGGTGCGGCCTAAACCCCTCACGCGCGGGGCATACCGAACGAACTACACCAATTCCCCTTCCGTACAGTGCTAGGCTGCACGCTAGAAGCCGTCGTCGAAGCCCCTCTCCCAGCACGTGTCACGAGGCATGCGCAGCTAAAAAAGAAAAAAAAAAAACCTCTCCCCCCCCTTTCCTTGGCTCGTTCAAAGCACTTCCCACATCGCCCGTCCAGAAGCATTGCTGAAACGCGCCGTCTTCGCGGGAGAATGCTCCGTCTGCAAGCCCTAAGCACTCGTTGAGACACCGGCGCGCGGGAGAGGCGTGTGGGAAGGATCGCTTTGGGTGCGAAGGAATGGGACGAAGGAAGCGCTGGGCCAGCGAGCAAGGGGATTTACTGCGTAATGAGGCACCGATGCGAAGGGGATGGACGGAAAGACGCACGAGCAAAAAATTAGCATCACTTTTTACATCGTCATTGTCGTCATCATCATCATCATCACGAACGCGTCTAACAAAGCACGGACAGCTCAGGCTTCGTATGGAACTTTCATCTCGATCATGCAACTTTGGGCCTAACTCTGTCTGCCCTCTTTCGCGAGCGTACGCTAATGCTCAAGGTACTCTTCGACTCCCGTCAATCCCCTCCTTTCCCTTCCGTGCTGCTTGACTAACTGCTCAGCCGATTTCGCTATACATGTAAGAAGTAATACAAACGATTCCGAGCGGTATAGCCCTCCCCTCAAGCTATGACCATCCCTTTGGAAAATAAATGAACAAGAGAGGAAATTGGGGGGTATTTTTTTTGTCTTCCAATTGAGGGGGTGGAAGGAATATAGAAAAAAAAAAAAGATATAGGAATGAGATCAGTTTCCAGAAAATGAGACCAGAACGGAGATAGGATAGAGAAACCCAGAACCAATCTTTCCCAAATCTCTCCTTGCTCCAAAATTGCCCGATGTGGTGGTTTATTGACCGTTACCAAAACAAAAAAAAAATGATATCAACGCTTGGCGAAAAGTAGGCGCATCTGAAAATGGAAAAAAAAAATAAGAATCCAACGCTCAGATGATGAAGGAAAAGGCAACACAGACAACCACCCGCAGAATGATGACAAAGCAACAGAAACATTCGGATGCTCATCTCTCAACGATCAACAGACCGCCTCCTTCTCCCACCCAGACCGCCCCACCACCAACCCGCCCCACCACTCGCGCCATCTGCCCTGCGGATAACAAGATATAGGGAAATAGAAATGAGATCCCCCGTGCCATGCCATGCAACAAACGACAAAGGGAATAGATAGATGATGTGGTATGTGGCGGTACATGCAGTGATGTATGGTGTATGAAAATGTGATTATGACGTCCACGTTCTTTCAGACATGAGTTGCGACAGATGTCCCTATCCTCAGGAAAACTCCCATACACGGTAGAGTAGCGATAGCGATTGTCGCGCTGTAACCCCTCTCACTGAGAAAGAAAACGATGGTTTGGTTTCCACTCTTTTGGTCCATTTTCACAGCTCGCAGTCGCAGTCCGAACTTGTCCCGCGCTCAAAAGAGCAAGCTTGCTGCAATTCTGCTCTGCGTGGGAATCGCGCGGCCGGGCACAGACGTAAGCGATTTCTGCCGTCTGTCGTTGCGTTTCCGCATCCGTGCCTCGCGTTCCTCCTTCTCGAGATCGAGTTGCCCGATTGCTCCGAAGAAGGGGGAAGACTGCGTTTTGATCTGTGATCGTGGAAGTGGAGCCCCCCGGCGCTGGGGTTTATTGACGAAACCAGTTGGCGAACCTTCTGCGGGGTTCGCCAGCCGCACCAACAGCTTCGAGGCTTGTTGATCGGTCATAAAGCTCCTGCAGTTACACGTCAGCATAATCGATACCGAAGTAGCAAGCATCTGCAACTCACGTCATCATCCTTGCAGATTCTCACGTCCAGCACCAGACTCTTCACATCGTCGTTACGGGCAATGTTCGGATACGGGAACCCTTGGGCTCGTTGCAGCCCCACAATCACCTCGCCCATGATCGCGAATTTCTTCCAGTTGATCCTCTCTTTGCCCTCCACCCCACTCGGAGGCGCCTCCTTCTCCTGGGCACTCGACCTGTTCAAAGCTGCCTGCAGAGCTGCCGCGTTTCCTGAGTTGCCGGTAATTGCGGCAATTGCATCTGCATTCGGCGTGCCGGGCGGACCGCCGGACCGGGGACTTGCGCTACCGCCGAGAAAGCCGGCATTGGAAGCACGCCTCTGTGGGTCGTTCACAAAAGTGGAGTTACCCTCGGCGGCGGAGACGAGGTCGCGGCGGTGAAGAGGGAGATAAGGGATGCGCTCGCCGGAGCTGTTTTCCCACGCGAGACGGTAGGCGAAGTGGCTCTTCTGGGTGCCCATGAGAATCTCGAGCTTCATGAAATCCTTGGCGGTCGCGGGAGAGATGAGGTCGCGAGTTGCCGAGAGTCTGTGGATGGCGGTGCCGTTGAGACCGGCAAGGATGGCTCCGAGTGAATTGTAGTTGTTCAGTTCGCGCAGCTTACGCGCAACCTTCATGAACTTCTCGAGCATCATAGCTCGATGCTTCGGCTTGTCCCGCAAGAGGATGAAATTGGTAACCCAGTACGCCAAATGATTGAAGTGCTCAATCATCCTATCCACATTTTCCAGACTCTTGCACTTCTTCTTTTCAGCCGCGTTCAAGCTGACGTGCCGCACCAAGTCGCGGGGTCGAATGGACTGGAACATGATCCAATCGATGCGCGTCAACTCCCGCGCAATGTTCTCTTCCGACTCGCCCATCAAGAGGTGCCACTGCGTCTTGGTGAGGGTTACTCGGGGTATTGGCACAAGCAGCTTGGCTTGCTGCCGTGCTTGCTCAATGGCATTCATCATGGTCTGTGAAGAGCTGGTAGTGGTGGTGGAGGTGCTGATCGACCGTTCGGGGTGGCCCGCGTTCAAGGTGTCGGAGGTATGCGAAGAGCCACGCGTTATGCTGATGGTGAGCTCTGTTGCGCTCTTGGACAATTCGTCGTCCGCCTCCTCGGTGATGGTGGAATTCGCGTTCTCGCGATGCCTGTCACTGCAGGCCCAGTCCGTGTCGTCATCTTCCACTACGGCTTCGAGGTCAGCCAAGATCTCCTTGGACGCGACGGCAAAGATGCGGTTGCTGGCCAACCGGTTCACAAAGAGCGTCATCATGCGTTTCGTCGTCACATGGGCGAAGTCGCCGGGGTAGGTGCTGAGCCACTGTTCCATGATCGACAGATGGCGCAATTGGTCAACGGTGCGGATCATCTGCGGGCTCCTGTCGTTCTCCAGGGCGTCGAAGCGCTTGATGAGCGCCTCGAGCAATTGGCTCGGGGCGGCGAACTTGCGGTAGAGGGCGAGGAAGATGGCGACGAATTTGGTGTCTTGTTTGGACAGCGGCTGGGCGACCAGGCGGTCGACGAGTTGCTCGAACGTGTAGCCATTCTCGTCCGACGGCATGACGGAGATGATGCTGGGCTCGTAGTCCGACGAGTCGGCGCCGTCGGAAGCGTATGACTCGTAGCCGGGGGACTCTTCGAGATCGAGGAACGAGTTGGTATGCGAGCGTTGCTTGGCGCGTGTTTCCGCATCATTATCCGACAGGATCTTCAGACGCGAACCGGAGAACTCTGAGCTTGCACGCTCATGCCGGCGCGTCCAGCTGGGGCGGGGCGAGACGGGCTGCAGGGCGGAGGAATTCGAAGTGGCGCGGCGGCGTTGTGCGGCGGCGACCTTGCCGGCGGGGGTATCTTAAATGGGCACGACGTCAGACGAGAGATAACGGTAAGCTAAAGGGAGAAGCGGCGCGGAACGATGGAATGTGGGTGGAAGGCCACAAGCGTGAAACACGTTGCAGCGTTGAAACGACAGCTGCGTGCGTAATGTTATATGGGGGACTGCGCCTACGGACCGAGCGCGCACGCGCCGCAGCCATGGTTCGCGGCGCGCGGGCAAGGACCAGGGGGCGTGGAGGGGGGAGGGGGGGGGGACCGGTCTTCCTTCTCAGCACTCACCCTGTCGCGAGGCCAATATGGCCCGCAGCATGACGGAAAGACAGATTCGCTGGCTTTCGGGCGATCCGTCTGAGCTCTGAAACGCGGGCAGGTCGCCCACCAGCGTCTTTGCGCGCTGCTCCACCACGGCTGGATCCACCTGGCGATGGGCCGGGTGGTTGTCGCACTTGCAGCCGACCAGCACGCACGGCAAGGCCGTCTTCTGAACGACATCTGTGCAGAGGCGAGAGAAAAGGTCAGTCGGGACGCCCGACAGCGTGGTTGGGCTGCTGCGATCGGCACGCGGAATCCAGGGCCGCGGGGAGTGATCCTGCCCCGAGCCGGCGGATTGCGGCGCAGTGGGTGGAATGAGGGAGAAGAAAGTACTGACTTAGCATGCCCGGCACCTGTGCCAGGCTCTCCTGATTCATAACGTCGTATAGCATCAGCGCACCGTCGATCCGTGGCGCGGGCGAGTCGTCGATTCTTTCGGGCCAGCAGATGCGGTCCTCGTGCTCAATGTCCAGCTCCTCGAAGGGGATCTCGACCAGGCGCACGGTGTAGACGGTGCCGTCGATCGACATCTTGCGCGTGGCGGTGCGGCCGTTGGCGCGGCTGCGCAGGTCGAAGGCGCGGTCGATGAAGCGCGTCTTGCCCACGCCATTGTCGCCAATGACGCCGATGTTGATGTCCTCGGCGGACTGCAGGCCGCGGCTGTCAGCACGGGGCGGGGAAAAGGGCGGCGCGAGGCGGGGACTACGTGCCTGGGCATCCATTGGGGCTCTGGGGCTCTTCTGGTCCGGGGATTTGCGGAGGGGGTCGTCGTCGTCGACGTCGACGGGGCCCACGTCGGCGACGCGCTGGATGACGGAGTGGTATCGTAGGAAGAAGGGATCGCGGCTGATGGCGTCGTCGTCGTCGCTGCTGCTGCTACTGCTGCTGCTGCTGTCGCTGTCGTCGAGAGCGTCGCTGGGGCCGTGCCGCGCGCGGGCTACGTGACCATTCTTTGCGCCTCCATGCGGGGGGAGCGAGGGCTGCTTGGGGACGTGGGGCGCGGAATTGGCTCTGTTGCCGAGCGGCGGGCGCTGCAGCTTGGGCGGGCTGGCGGTGGAGACGCTCTTGGTGCGGGCCTGGTGTTGAGGCGCGACGGAGGGCGCCAGGGTAAAGGGCGGCGCGAGCGAGCGGCTCTGGGGCTGCGGCGGGGGGTGTTGCTGCGGGTGCGGCTGGGGGTGCGTCTGCGTCTGCGTCTGCGTCTGCGTCTGCGTCTGCGGGTGCGGCGAGGCGTGCTGGGGGTCGGCTGGGCGGGCGGCCAGAGCTGACAGCGGGGGGAAGAGGGCGGTCGGCAGGTGGGAGAGGAATGATCGCGGCTGTGGCTGGCCGGTTGGGTCGTGGAGAGCGGAGGTTGAAGAGGCGGCGGAAGAGGAGGAGGACGTGTGGCCGTGTGCGTTGTCGGAGGAGGCCCTCTTGCGGGCGGGCAACAGTAGCTCGGTCGCAGCTTGTATGGACGGCCGTCGCGCAGCGTCCGCCCCTGGTCGCGGCGCAAGCGTCATCCCGGATTGGAAAACCCCCCGGGCCTCGTCGGCGAGTCGATGGCAGGGGTCGTGGGGCTTTCGCAGGCATGCACCGTCTGCTCACGCGAGAGGCGCCGGGATGGCTGCGGGACTGCCGCTGGGCTGGGCAGGATGCAGATAATGGGGCAGAGACAGAGGCGGCGAGGAGTGAGAGTGAGAGCGAGAGCGAGAGAGAAAGGAAGAGAGTTGAGAAGATGATGGCTGCTTGGACCTTGTTGGACGGGATGCACGCGCTCTGCGTGCCCTGAAGCCAGTGCCCGCGTGGTGCCCTGGCACCTGGCAGGCCCCGAATCGCCGTGGCCGTGGCCGTGGCCGTGGCTGTCGCTGCTTGCAGGCCACTAACTGCCGAACGCGCACGCCCTCGCTCAGTGCAGTGTTCCTATTCCCATGGCGGCGAGCGAGCGCAGCGGCCAATTTGCACGAGTTCCCGTCATCTCCAGCCCATTGTGCCGTGCGCCGCCAGCCCTACCTGCCCGCCATGCCCGCCATGCCCGCCATGCCCGGCGCGCAGGTCGCAGCTCGCAGGTCGCAGCACGCGTGCGGCAGCCGGTCCCCACAGCGCGTGCGAGCGTGATGCTATAGGCAGGCCTGGCTGCGACCAGCTTCGCGCCCGCACGCTGTAAGGTGCCAGTTCACGCGCAGCTGCAGCGCCGTCTCACGCCTTGTCACCCGTCACCCGTCGCCTGCCGCCTGGCAGCTCGTTTTCCTACCGGACTGCGCGTCCGCTGAGGTGAGTTTTTCTTGCATCCATGTCTCCCGCAGCCGCAACGGCCAAGCAGGGATCAGCGCCCACTAGCCAGGGGGAGCGGACCCAGCAGCCCACAGCCCGCAGCCCGCAGCCCACATGCTTCACAACCAACAGCCCGCCGCTGTCGAGCGTCAATTCACAAGCGCGCGATACGGACGCAAGCGCACGCTGTGGACTGCGCGCGAACCAGCTGGCGGCCATATGCGGGCGCAATGGCTCTGTACAGCGCAGTGGCGGCGCCCGCAGCGCACGATGAGCCCTGAGAACGCGGGCGGCGGACCGCCGGCAGCAGGGCATCGAGGTGGGCGTGAGCGAGGGCGTGAGCGTTGGCGCGGGCGTGGGCGATGCTGGCTAGCGTGTTTTTGTTGTTGTCGTTGTTGTTGTTGATGATGGCGCCGGCCAGGCAGTCATAGTTTACAGGCAGTCATAGTTTGCCCTACGGCTGACGATGGGCAGTGGCCTGTGGACTGTGGACCGTGGACCGTGGACTGTGGACTGTGGACTGTGGACTGTGGACTGTGGACTGTGGACTGTGGACTGTGGCATGTGTGGCCAGACTCAGCGGGCGTTCAGCTTTCGCGCTCGCCGGCACACGACTCGCTGGTCAGCCGCTGGAATGCCTCCTATTCGACCGGGGAACCCGCCGCGGCCGTTCCGGCGTCAAAAGACTACGATCCTGGCAGATCATCGCCTCGGAGCACCACAGAGGTCCGTGAGTCCGCGTGTCTGAGATTGCTCTGAGGGCGCGAGCGCTTCTTGCCGCTGCATGCATGCATCTGCACCTGCGAGACACGCGCAGCGGCGCACTGGGCTTTCTGCAGCTGCTCGCTGCTTGTTACTGGGCCGGCCGGCCGGCCGCGCGCTGCGTGGTCGCGGCTGCCGCTGTTGCTGGTGGCTGACAAGGCCGGTGGTGTTGATGTTGCTCCTCGATCCCCAGCGCATCGTCCGCCCGTAGGCCGTAGGGAGGCGGGCGGGGGGCTACCGCTCAGGGGATGCCTCCGACAAGGGCAGCGCAGAGTCAGGCCGCTCCGCTTTTGCACACGGCGGAAAGCTTCCTGTGCCGGCTTCTTACACTGACGGCCGCAGCGGAAGCGCTTGTGACGCTTTCCATTGGGTGTTATGGGCAGCCTGAGGACAAACAGTCCGGCCTCTATCCAGACGTCATCGCAGAAATTGTCCGTCGCGCCCCAGCTGCCGCGTCCTGCCCGTCCTGCCCGTCGTGCCATCTCGCGGCCGAGGGAAATAAGCCAGCGGACACAGCACAACGCTGCTCGCACACGCGCATGCGCGCCTGGGAACGCGCACGTTGCCCGCCGAACCTTCCTCTACGACTCAGCGCAGCGACGGCGGAACGGCTGCCGGGCTGGCTGAATGGATGCCCAAGGCAGCCCAGTTCAACAATTTCCACCTAATGCCGTTGCTGACACAGACCACGCATCTTCCCCCCAATATCCAGATCCTCTCCGATCAGTCTAGATTTCGCCATCCCACATCGCGCCGCCCCCCCAAGCTCCGCTCCCGCTCGCTGGCGCAACCCGCGCAACGCCAAAAAAGAACCGTTATGCCCTCCCACGAGTAGCCGATCTCAATAACGCCAGCGTCGTCGCAGATCCGTCGTACGATTGATCATCCCGCGCCAGGCCCTGAAGCAGCTGGCTTCTCTCGACCTGCCTCTTTCGCCATCCATCGCAGCGTCGACAGAAGAAGCGACGACCCATCTACAGGCCGCCCTTGTCGAGCAGCCCCGTCGACGCGCTCCGGCGGCCGCCCAGCGCTCCTGTCCCCTCATGCGGAAGCGCAAGGCCAAGGATGGGCCGGAGGCAACCAGGCCCATCATTTCTCCGTTCCCACGCACGTCGCATGTGCCATGCCATGCCGTGCCGTGCTATGCCATCCCTCGACGTCAATTAAGCTTAACCACGGGGCACCACCTGCCGGGCGATTGCGCGCCACCCCGGCCTCGAGCTACATACGTAACCATGTCGACAAACGCGAATCAAGCTTCTTTGCCGCTGGTGCCGCTCTGAGTTCGTGCTCGGCCAACGACATGCGAACGAGGAGCGGCCTTGGGGGAGCGGGTGAGCGACGTGCTGGAGGGACAGGAGCCCCACAGCCAGTCAACACGCCTGACCGGAGGGCCGCTCAGCGAGCCCAAGACCCTCACCATCGCCAACTGACTCTTGGCAGGACGCTGACTGCTGCGCCTCTGCAGCCTACATAGCCTCTTTCCTTCTACATGCCACATCCCAAACTCCGAGCCCGCAGTAAAGACGCACGCAATCAGACCACAGCAGCCCGCGCATCTGCGCATCTTGAAACCGGAAGTGCACAGCGCACAGCACACAGCGCACAGCGCACCTACACGAGAAGACCCTTTCAGCAACGCACGGAGCCCTGTCGTCTCCATCTCGAGACCGGGCCGTTCCCATGTCCTCGCGGCTCGCTTCGTCGAACCACGGCCGGAGAGAGCAGAGTACTCTGGCAGCATTACGCAAAGTAGCAATATTCAGACGAGCCCTATCAATGCAGCCCTACCTTTTCTCCGCTGGCCCCTCCCCCCCTGTCCCACATCGCTCGCCATACAAGACACATCCTCACGCGGCATTGCGCGGGAACGCACCAGCTCCTACCCACCTCGTCCCCTCTCTCACCAAGCCCCCGTCGGCTAATCCACGAATCGTGAGGTTCCCGCCCGCCGCGCCCCGCCCCGCCAGGGCCTGAATGATTGACAAGACGCTCCTCAAACAGACACCTGCTAAGCGAATTATTGCGCAAGTCCGCAAGGCAACTCCACTATAGATTGCTCGACACTAATTTTCGCCCACTCTTTTGAGGAAGGACCCTTGAAGCTCATCACCGCCCTCAATTCCAATTTTTGCCAAATCGCCCACATGACCCGGCCTGCCACACCCCTTCCGAGCCCCGTTCCTCCGTTCCCCCATCATCGATCAAACGACCCATTACCGCTGCACCGGTCGAAAGAAGGCTCCACATTCACATGCCCGCCCGCCTTCCGCTCTTCCCCACAGTCGTACTCGGGTAGCCGGCCAAGCGAAAACCGAGGGAGGGACTACGTCCGTACGTAGACGACAACGAACCACTATACTGACACCGTGATTCTTGCCACGGGCAGGAAACGCCACACATACACAGCCACGCCGATGAAGTTTCAGAATCGACAGCGGGAGAGAAAGAGAGAGAGAGAGTGTGTGTGTGTATGTGAGAGAGGGACGACAGGATCACATCCGAAAGATTCCCGGTCCACAGATGACACACGCACCGCGCACATCAATAGCACACTAGGCGCTAAGGGCATAACGATCAAAGCAGCAAAAAAAAAAAAAAAAGGCTGAAGAGAGACAACAAATACGAAGAGAAAGAGCACTATCAGATACACACACACACAGGCGCGGCCGCACATACCCATCCGTGCACACACAGACACACCCCATCACGCGCGCAGAACCAAAAAAAAAAAAAAATTTAACAAAAAGAGGCGTTCTCAAAAGCATAAGCATGATCGACAAGCGTTGTCCCGCCGTCTCCTTCAGCAAGCGAGACGAGCGAGAAAGAGAGACGGTAAAAGGGCACCAGAGCACGCGCCCCATGCACCCACCCACGTCTCCCCCCTCCAAAATAAAAGCGGATACCTCTTCTAACAGATCTACCCTCTCCGGCTCTCTTCTTGTCCCAAGCGAACATAACAACAATGCTAACCGGAGTTGAACGCAAGACGGACATTCATGGGAACCGGGCCACCAAAGAAGAACAGAGGTCCGTATAGACAATTTATTAAGGGAAGGAAAAAAAAAAGTAGGGCCAAAGATGGATAAGACCATCGCAGATAACGGCGTCAAAGTTAAAACAGGAAAAAAAAGGAGATTGCGCACTATCGTTCCCGGTTTCCTGGCGACGTGAGTTGTGGGGACTATTAATCGTCAGGAACATTGTATAATCGGCGCCGCGCTTAGCTGACCGGTGAGACCTCCGTAGGCATACAGGGAGGGGGAGGAAAAGAGTAAGAGGAAGGGCGTGGTCCATGCGGCTCGGCGGGCGGAAGCTGGCGGGCATGGCACGGTACGGCACGGCACGCGAATTGCGCGTACGACATTGGCATCAAAGAACATAGCAGAAAGAAAATGTAAAAAAAAAAAAAGTGAAACCCAAGCCAATCCAAAAACCACAGGATCGTCGTCATGCCCCCCCCCCCCCCCCCCCAAATCCAATCGTTCCGAAAATCCGCGTGTCCCACCCCATTACGAGCCCTTCCAAGACAAGAGACTCGGTGCCCGTACGTTCTGACCACTTGCTCGCCTGCTGAACAATCACCATGGTCAGCGAGCCTGGTCCAGCCCACCGCAAATCACAAATCAACGTGAGAAAGAGAGAGAGGGAGAGGGAGAGGGAGAGGGGGAGAAGGAGATGGATCCCACGAGGGCAAAGGCCCGAAACGGACCAAAAACCAGACCGCGATCACGCGGCCACGGCGGCCTTGCTCCTCTTCCAAAACGCCAGCCGGCTGGGACTCCTCGCCACGGGCGCCGTCGCCGTCGCCGTCGCCGCCTCCTCCCCGCCGCTCCCCACGCCGCTGTCCTTCCGCCAGAAGACCAACCGCGTCGGGCTCATCACGACGGCCTCCCTCCTCTCCCCGTCGTCCCCCTTGCCCCTGTCCATCTCCCTCTCCCTCTCCCGCCCGCTCGCCGCCTTCCTCGAAAACAGCTGCCCGCCGCTCGTCCTCGGCCTGCCCCCCGCCACGACTTCCCCCTTCCCCCGCTCCAGCGGCTCCGCGAACGCGACGACGCTCCGCCTCTTCGCCGCCAGAACGCGCTCGTCCTCCGCGGGGAAGAGCCTCAGCGCGCGCGCGCCGCCACCGCCGCCGCCGCCGCCGCCGCCGCCGCCGCCGCCCGTCCGCCTCGCCGCCAGAGGCGTCGTGGCCGTGGCCGTGGCCGTGGCCGTGGCCGCAGCCGTCACCTTGGCCGCACCACTCGCGCGCGGCGGGCCCGGCCACGGCGTAGGCGCGGCGGGAGGTTGCTCGGCGGCGGCAGCAGCAGCAGCAGGGGTAGCGGTGGCGCTTGCGCTGCGGCGCAGCGCGGCGAGGCTCTTGGGCCGCTTCGAGAAGCGGTCGGGGGCGGGGAGCGGCGCGACTTCTGGGAGGGGGGCGAGCGTCCCCGCAGGTGGTGGTGCTCGTGTGGCGTGCTTGCGCGGGTCGGGGAGGGTGGTTGATGCTGGGGAGGGGGCTTTCGCTTCGTAGGGGGGAGGGGAGCGGGCGGGGAGGTGGAGGGGGAAGTGGAAGTCGATTTTGGCGTCGACGGGGCTGAGGGTGATGCTGGGTGGGGAGGTTGGGGAGAGGGGGGATGATGATGCTGCGGGCTGGAGCGTGATGGTGTTGGCGGTCGGCGGGATGAGGAGCGTGGAGGGTTGGACGCGCTTCTTTTGCGTGGTGCTGCCAGCCTTTTTTGCTGCTGCTGATGATGATGACGACGACGCTGGCGACGATGATGCCGACGCTCTCGTGATATCGCCGACGCAAACGCTCTTCCTCTTGTTCTTGATGCTCTCGCTCGTGACCCTGCTGCTTCGTCTCTTTCCCTCAACATCCGACAGCGCGCGCTCGTCTTCGCTCTGCGGCTCCGTGACCGCGGTGCTGCTCTTCCTCCCGAAGCCCGGGACGTGCAGGTGCAGCGGAAGCGACTTCTCGTCCTTTTCTTCCTGATCTCTCTGCGTCCAGTCCGGGCGGCGGCCGGTCAGGGGGTCGTTCCTCCCGCCGTCGCCGCCGCCGCTCCCCACCTCGGCGAACCCGCTGCTCCGACTCTTCTGCAGGCCACTCGCGCCGCCGACGCGCCCCAGACCAAGATCCGCGTCCGTCGTGCTGAGCGGCCGCGCCCGCGCCCGCACGCTCGCGCTCTTCCGCACGACCCGCGGCCGGTCCGCGAAAGCGACGGCCTGCGAATTCGACTCGCTCGCGTTCTGCGTCCCCATGAAAACGCGCCACATCTCCACGCCATCGCCAGCACCGGCAGTACCGTAAGCAGCAGAGCGCCTCGCGCTGCTCCTCCGCCGCCGCACGCCGAGCGACCTCTCGCGCTCCAGCCGCGCCCTCGCAGCCTCCTCCTCCTCCTCCTTCACCCCAGCCACCTCCTTCCGGCCGCCCTGCTGCCTCCTCTTCTCGCCCGCGCGCGTCCTCTCCCTCAGCTCCGGCAGGCTCTTCCGCGCGCTCAGCCCGCCCTCGCCGCCCAGCGCGCTCAGCCTCCTCGCCAACTCCCCCGCCTCGACCGGGGCGTTTAGCCCGCGCCCGCCGGCGCCCGCGGCTGCCGATTGTAGCGCTAGGCTCCTCCGCTTCGCCCGGCGCGCCTCGCGCCGCAGCGCCTCCAGCGCCGCCCAGCTCTCGGCGGGGAGGGGGTCCGTCGCGGACCTCATCGACGCGGGCAGCGCGTGCGGGCCGGACTGCTTGACCGAAGCGGCGGGGTTGGGGCTGCCGGGCGAGGCGGACGCGGAAGCGCCGCGGGAGGGGGAGCGCGGGCGTGGGGGCTGCAGCTGGGCATGTTGCTGGGGGCGAAGGGGGGCTGCCGAGGTGGAGGAAGAGGAGGTGGGTGCCGGTGCTTGCTTGGGGGGAGAAGAAGAAGAAGAAGACGAAGAAGGGACGGGCGCGCTCGGAGAGGGCGGCTCCAGGGACGCGAGGTAGCGCTCCAGGCGGCGGGTCAGGTCGGCCGGGTCGAAGGGGAGGGGCCGCGGTGTCGGATGCGGGTGCGGGTGCGGGGCGGGCTTGAAGGCGTAGTTGTTGAAGGAGAAGGGGTTGCTGTTGCTGGACGGCTTGCTCGGCTTGCTGGTGACTGGGCGTGGGCGGTCGGATGCCGTTTTGGTGGGGAGGGAGGACAGGCGCTGGGTGGTGGTGTCGTGGTTAGCACGTGGCGAGGTGAGAACGTTGAGCGCGGCTCGGAGGGAGGGCATGGCGGCGTGAGGTGCGGGGCATGTGAATGAGTGGAGTGGAGGAGGGATGGAAGGTGGGTGATGTGTTCTGTATGCACTTACCTTTGGTAGTATGCCAGCAGCGGTCATGTTGGTCTGCTGATGAGAAGTGAGAGGCCCGGGGCGTATGGCGCTACTTTGGTGAATTCAGCACGCGAAACGACGAGGCGCAAAAGCAGACGAGGTTGAAGCGAGTGTGGATGCGGAGAAAGACACAAAGTCGACGAAAGTAGACTATGGCTAACAGGTGGTGGGGGGCTGGTTCAGGAATCAAGAATAAGGTATAAGAAAGGGCGACGAGCGATATATTTGCCGGAAGACGTTTTCGCGGTAGAGGCAGGGGCACTACTAAGTAGGAAAGACGCCGGGCTGGGGCCCAGGAAAGAGGTGCGAGCAGGTGTCCTGGATGGCCAGTTTGGGGAAGGGCTGGGCCATATTAGGGAAGTCGGGGTCATGCGAGCGCAAGGAGCAGGCCAAGCAATGAGCCTAGAGATGGAGCTTGCCAGATGCAGACATGGCGCAGGCAGGTGGTGTGGTCGTTTTCCACAGTCGGGGCTGGGGGCGGAGCTTGTGGCCGAAGGGGAGCGGTAGCCGGTCGCTACGGTGCAGGACGGGCGGCGGGCTGGTGCAGGTCGCGGCGGGAGAGCGGTCGGGGCGGAGACGGCCATGGGCAGATCACGACAGACAGCGCGTCAGTCGAGGCCAACTCAACGATGGTGTGGAAGTGGAAGCAAGTGGTTGGCGGAGGATCGGCGGATGGATCGAGCGAGCAAATGCGGAGTTTGGCTGGATGATGCTCTCAGAGCGGCGCATCGCGTGGCCTAGCGCCGGCGTCTTTCTGCCGGTAGCCTGGCAGCCTGGCAGCGCCCCCCCAGGCCCCAGGCCCCAGGCCCCAGGCCCTAGGCCCGAGGCCCCAGGGCCCCTGTGCGATGCCGTATGCAGCCCTAGCTCTTGCCAGTTACCTAAGCGATCCAGTGCCATCTCTGCCAACCGCTGCGGCTAGCTGTTCTTCCTTGCTCGCTCCAGAGCATATAGCCGGCTGATATCGCCGCGGCTGGCAAGCGGTGAGTCGTCAACGGCTGCCCACGACCTGTCCGTCGTCTTCGTGTTGAGCGCGCGCTTGCTTTGCTTCGTGTCGCCAGTGAAGGCGGGCCGCTGAGCAGCTATTGCACGCTACTGTTCAGGGTCCTCTCTGGCGCGGCGCTATGCTATTGGCAGGATCCACCACCCACCACCCACCACCCACCATCCACATCCACCATCCGGAAAACCCTCAATTATGCGGGGATCCTGACAGCGCCCAGCGCTTCCTGCTAAGCGCTTCTCAACATCACTGACGCCCGCTGCTCAACCTGCTCGAGATCTCGCCCAGCTGCGCCTCCACCCGCCGCCCTCGAAATGCTTCCACGCGCACGCCAACCCAAAATCTACGTCTCTAGCACTCTCTTCCTTCCAAAGCCACCTCGGCCCTATTTCGAAGCCTCGTGCACCCATGAATCGCGAATACTTCCGCCTCCACAGCCACACCATTCGAGAGCAAGCCATTGGCTGCCCTCATCTCCGCCTTCAAGCCTTTTGCCAAACTCTTCGCCATTCTAGCACTTCCTCTCGCCCACTCGAAACCTCCATCACTCCGCCTTGAGCTTTAGCAGCCATCCTTTAGCTTTGAATTTCTCGCCAAGTTCCGACGTCCGCGAGCACCTGATTGGCTGGCCCAAGCTTCCATTCAGCCAGCCTTTTCAGCTCTACCACTAGACAAATCTTCATCCATCACGCCGAATTCCAGCGTCGAAAAGCCGCCCGGTCTCTCGTTCCCTAGTGTCGCTGCTGGCTTACGCCCTGAAATGCTTTTCTCCGGTCAAGATCGCAGCCACTCGTGTCGATCATGTCATCGACTATTCTCTAGTTTCTGGGCTTGGGACAGGCTTGGTTGCTGATGTCCAGTCGTACACACTTTTTTTTTTCATCTATTTCCTTTCTGGGCGCTTACAGGGGCCGCAAATATTTGGCGCGCGCAAATGCGCTAGGGTTCCCTGTGAGGCCTTTGGAGACTTCAGTGCCCTTCACCAGCGGAGATGGGCGTCGATTGGATAATTCGGGTTCGGGGAAATGGGTAAAAGTGTCCCCGAGTTTTTTCTTTTTTTTTTAAAAAAAAAAAAGGCTGCAGGATTCGAGGCGCTTGATAGTTCCGAGTTTCTGACCGCGAAAAGCTGAGAGGGGCAGAGAGTCAAGCTTTAAGTGGACAAGTCCCCTTCTCTGGCTTTCAGGGGGACGACAAAACAAAAGATCGCTGATCATGTTCAGCCATTGTTTACACAGGAATTAGCGTACCGCAGGTCATCACATGAGGTTGAGAATTACTTCTACGATTCGGACCGTGGTGCAGATCCTTCCTCACCACTTACGTACCTTCCACCACCACGCGGGCGACAAAAGAAATCACCCTCCCAGCAGTTATAACGTCTGCTTGAGTAGTTGAAACAGTCGTCTAGACGTAGATGTTACAAGCCCTGCACGAAATCCACATCCAGATAACTGCTTCATATGCCCATAGACCTCCGTGGAAGAGATTTTGTTTTCCTAGTCTATATTGTGCTAAGAAGCAAGATGTGGTTTCTTTTGCCACCCGGCTGCTATGCACATGACCTCTTCCATGAGCCTTTTCTTCTTCTATGGAAGCGACAGGCATAATAGACCAAGGACAAGGCTCACGCTGCGCTGCAAACTGACTCTAACTTAACTGGTCCATCCTTCGAAGATTTACATGGGATGTCTTCCGTACTATCGGAGGGGATGCATGTTTTTCTCTTCACCATTGAGCATTGCTGAGTTCGCTGATGAAGATCGGTTCTACAATGGATCTTATCGCCATGGTTCTACACCAGTAAAAACCCGCTTCCTAAAGATTCGGTTGTTCTCGCGGTAGAGATAGACCAGCGTCGGATCGGACGAGCAAGCTTGAGACGCGAAATCATGGCAGGCACTATTGGTTTGAGGTGACGGGTAGAGACATTCTGGCACGAAATCTTTGCTCCTAGCTCTCTACCAGCTGTCTGGTGCGATCCTGCGGAGAGCCTGAAGTCCTAGTCTTCTTATCTTATAGTGAACGCACACTCAATGAACTTGCCATCTCATGCGGATGATTGCAAAATTCCCATGTGAAACAATAGTGCCTAATACTTTCCGACAGCTCCCTCCATACGGGTAATCCTTGGTATCAGTCATTCTCGCCTACCCACTTCCGTCATGCCAGACGCTAGCCCTGAAGCTGAGTCAACTTTCCGCAGGCGGAATTTTGGATATCGCACAAGTGCCTTGAATGTGTGCCGTTATTGGTTCTTCCGGGAGACATTGAAGGAACTGGTTTCCAGCTGTGCTTGATAATCCATGCTAATTATCATGGGTATGTGAAGAAGTCGAGTAGCTTATTCGGGCTTGCGGAGACTCGTCGATATGGTGGGACGATATAGCACGGCACTCAAACCAGATATATTGCCTTTCTTTTTCAAAAAAAAACCTTTTAACCATCAGATGGGGCGCCCAGCCGTCTACTATATCAAGGCTATTCATGCACCTTGTCTTGGAGAACAAGAGCATGGCTTATCAACATTCTTTTGACTGGGTAACAAGACGTAATGTCGGACCGGGGTACAGCTCGTATTGCCGCATCTCTCTGCTCTGGAGGGACCAACATGCCCTTAATTCCTATGGTCTTGGCGCAAAGCATCGTTTTACTCTCGAGTCCGATCAAACCATCATTCGGAGATGCTGGCCTTCAATACTTCAGATAATTAAGCTTTTGAAGGATTCGTGAAGTGGATTAATTCATGTGAACACGAAGGCTAGGTCTCAGGGGAAAAAACCATGTTAATGTCTACCCCCCTCCCTCTTTTAAGCGACACTGTGCTGTAAAGGCCTTGAAATAAGTCGCACTGTTTTTACTGCATACCATTTGCAACGCTCATGCCTCACGATCGGGAACAGCACATATGATAGCTCGAAAATAGCTCTGGCTGCTCATTATATCCAGGTGTTTATGGATGTGAATAGAATAAAAGGCTCCAAGCTATTCGTTTCCGCGAAACTTTTTGGTTCAGCTCAAAGGTGGAGAACTCGGCTGTAACGAAGCGGCTGACTGGTCTTTGGATTACCGTCAGATCCCGTTCATGCTCGGTGCGCTTCCACAAATCCACGAGAACGATCGGAGATATTGGCTCTCAAGGTTTTGCGGAAGATAATGATGTTGATATTGAATTTTACGTGAGGTTGGAAAATGTTATTCTTTGGTGAGACGATGCATTGTCAATTGATGCAGATGACGTTTTCAACGAGATATGTCTGTGAAGATTTCCGTGCATATACCAAGTACGTGGCAGAAGACTATACCTAATGCATACAACGCGGAGAAGTATATAAGGATACCACGTGGTTCACGGTGAGCGAATTTCGTCCGCCAAAAGCATAACGGGGCTTCATGATTCGTTTCAAGAGAGCAGCTTTAAGCATTCGATGATAAAAAATATAACGCAAATGTTTGCACATGATGCTGTACACTGGCCTCCTAGCCTTCGATGCAGCATTCGAACTTACAAAGCAACGGTACCACTCGTGATTCTATTCCAAAGTTACGCTAGGCGTCAGTTACCCTGCCTCGCCTACCGTAGCACGTACTACAACAAGGAAAACTTATAAGCGCTCTACAAGTGTCCTAAGCGGAGCACCGTGAACCCGTAGAAAGCATCGAACTCAATACTGATTCCCATAGTCGAAGAAACAACATGCCGCGTACTGTTGGCTCTGTTCTGCCTTCTTCGTCTTCGATCTTCATATTCTCAACAATCCCCAGCTGATCCGCTATTTCTAAGCGACATCGATAGAAGACATCACTATTCTCCAACGATGCAGCCCAATGGGACGCCATGAAAAGCGAATTTCGATGATATTCCTCGAATAAGGGAATCCGAAGAAGAAGTAAGCAGCCGACGGAGTAGTCGCGAGTGTGATGCAGCACAACGCGCATAGCAGGCGCACACTGCATGTCCTTAATGCAAGTATACATCGCATCGAAGGGACTTGCTTTTAAGATGTGCCCGAGCCCATCGACTCCAGTAGAATTAGAGGATTCGGTAGTCATAAATAGGACATAGCGTCAAGGTTGTTGCAACGGCAGACTGGACTTATATCACAGCCCGTAGGTAGTGGAAGCCGTCGTCCGTACACGAGTGTCACTGGTATTGTTAGACACGGACAACTGCTTCAAGTGTCAATGTGATGTTGGTACTCGCTGCGAGCAGGAGCTTGATAGAATTCCTTCTGCCGTCCTTCATGATTCGAAGTCGGAAATGAACCAATCGACCCGATCGATAATACTGAAGGCTATTACTCATAAGGTTTGAAGCCTGGAAACCTCGTAGTTAGTCTTCGTCCACGAACACAGCCAAGCTCATCAAATATGGCCATCACGAGAGGCAATGATTGGGGAAAAATTCACGCAGTAAAAGCCAGGAAGAACCACCGTTCGTGGCCTCCCTCAAATCAATCATATCATTACATCCCACATCTATGACTGCTCTGAATATTGTTGTTGGTCCCCTTCCACTCGCATCCCGCAATCCTTCTTCAATTCTAAGCCTTCCTCCGCTTGACACCTCCCTCATCCAATTCCCCTTCCGCGGGCGTGCTCGCACTCGCAGCATCGTACACGCTCGTCCGTTCCGCCGCGCGCCAGTTCGCGACGCTCGCCTCGACATCCCTGGCCATCTCGATTGCATCGCTCACAACGCCATCCTCGCCGCTGTTGAACATGACCGCGTTGGCGAACATGCGCATAAGCTCCTTCTCCAGCTGTGCCGAGTTCACGATGCCCTTGGGTGGCACGAGCTCCTCGGAGATGGGCAGCGTGATCTGCGTGCTCGTACTCGAGAATTGGGTTGGTGTTGACGGAGCGCCGCCGGGGGAGTTTGCCGAGGGCGTATCGGCGTTGGACTGAGTCGCGGCGGCGACGGCACGAGAGCCATTCGTGATGGCGGTGCGGATGGATTTGAGATCCTGCGGGCGGTGAATGATGTCGTAATATCCCTCGGCATCCTTCGCCTTTACCGGATTGGAGAAGAGGCTGGCATGTTTGTGCGACGCAATGTCGTTCATGACCGGCACGCTCATTCGCGCAAAGTTTCGACTCGCAACGACGAAGTTCGGAGGCCCGGGCGTACCCATGTTCAGGTCGACCTCGGGGACTTCCGGCTCCGCTGTCTCGGATTCTTCACGCTGATCACGCTTACGCTTATTGTTTGCTGCCTGAGGCTGCTCAGGAACAGACTGCAGCGTACCAGCGCGTCGACGCGTACGGCGGCCGCCGGAAGTGGGCGTCTCGGTTGTGGATTGAGCATCCGACTCCATTGTCTCCGCCGGTGTGCTCGGCTCCGCCTTTACATCCGTCGCTGGTTCATCCGCATGAGAAGCGACAGATTGACTTCTAGTCCTTCCACGAACGGACCCTGTTACAGCAGAGGATGCCACACTCGTCCCTCGCGCCTTTCGTGCACCCTTCCTGGAACTCCGGCCAGGTCTTGGCGTCTCGGCCGCATCAGGAGCGGGCATCTCTTTAGATTTGACTGCGCGCTTTGACTTTGATGTGGAACTTGGCGGTGCGCTGGACTGCAGCTCCGGGGATCTTTCGGGCGTGATTGGACTGGGCGGGTTTGGATTCCATTCCGTAACCGGCTTCTCTTGAGGCATGGATTGCTTCCAGGATGCGAAACGAGTGTTGACACGCAGTGCAGGGGGCCTGCGAACTGGCGGAACAGCTCCTGGATGTGGGTAAAGAGGATGCTGCGCCGGGGACGGGTGGAATGGCTGAGGCAGCTGTGAGGGTCTTACGGGAGTTGCAGCTGCGTTCCTTGGGGACGGTTGGGGCCGTGACGGTGGACGGGCGGCTGCAGCTTGTTGCTGACGCATTTGCCTTTCCTGCGCTTTGTGAGCTTGAACGGGATCTTGAGCCATGACCTGGAAGGGCTCCAAAATTACACCACCACCACCTCCTCTGGGTGGCATTGGGGGATGCTGAACGGGTGGGTGATACATCGGTTGGTGAGGCGGGTAGGGGTGCTGTCCAGGATATTGCGGATAATAGCCCGGTCCTTGCACGTGAGGCGGCGGAGGTTGAGCATTGGGCGAATGCGGCGGCGGTCCGTGTGGTGGTCCAGGTGGAAATGGTCTCTGTTGCTGTTGGTGCGGCGAGCCCGAGGATGGCCTGTATGGAACATTTCCTTCCTGCATGGAGGGGACCTGCAACGGCGGTGGAGGGTACTGGACATTCTGCATGCTGTGAGGCGGTGGAAGAATCACGGGCGGAGCCTGCTGCGGTCCCTGCGGTGGACGCGAGGTGATGGGCACAGTGTTGGTGGTTGGACTTCCCACAGGAGGTGAGGTGTGCGGAGGACCGTATGGAGAAGGATATGGTCCATGCGGCGGCTGCTGTTGCGGGGGTCTCGACAGTGGCTGCTGGGGCTGCTGAGGCGGCTGCGGATGTGACGGGGTCCGCTGATGGGGAGGAGGCGCAACTTGCGCTTGAGGCTGGACTGGAGACTGAGCGGCGGACTTTTGGTGAGGAGAAGCGCTCCCATTGACCGGAGAACCTGATGGATGGTTGATAATGCTCTCTATCTTCGCTGACGACCGACGCGGCGCCTGAGACTGCTGCGACAGTGTAGGCGACTGTTCTTTGCTACCTGTTGGACTGGCCTGAGGAACTGCAGGAGCTGGTTTCACCGGTCCTTGAGCTTCCTGCGGCGCCACCTCCGCCGGCGGCTGGGCAACATTTGGTGGTGCTTCAGCTGGAGAAGACTCCTTTGGAGCTTCCTTTGGAGCTTCCTTTGTGCCATTGACCAAGTATTCCCTCTGTAGGCGTTCATCCCATTCGCCGTTCTGGATGGCGCGAAGCTCACGCGAGTAGTGATCGTAACGTTTCTCATGCTCGCGAATTTCCTCAATTGCATGGCGACGGTAGCGAGCGTAGAGTTTCGCTATAAGCTGGGGCAGCAGATGCTGGTGCTGGGCAGCTTCCTGAACGGAGGGCAAGCTTGGGCTGGGAGCTTTGCGCTTTCTCGACGGACTGTCGCCATTTTGGATGGGCGGCTCGTTTTCGGACTGAGGCTCCAGTTCATCGCGTGCCTCTTCTTTCAGCAAGCTTAGGTAGAGGTTGCGAAGGGCATCGGGGGTCAAGCGATCGGGATTGAAGGTCGGGGCGCTTTTCACAGCATCGTTGTTTGTGAGCAGGTCGGAGACGCGGGCGAAGACCTGAGTGTCTACGCCATAGCAAGCGAGGGACTGGAACAGCAGGAGCGACTCAAGCGGCGTATAAAGGGCTGGGAGGCCACTCATCCCCCCGCGGTGGAGAGCAGCAGGGCCGTAGCAGGAGGGATGGATGGGAGCCAGCGCGGTGACAGCGAGCTGCACGGCACCATCAGACAAGCTCGGACGACGACGGCGGCGCGCGCGTCACGGTGGAGAGCAGCTCGTCGGGAGGCGTGTCGGCGGGCGCTGGGGCAGGCGCCTTGGGGTCCGCGGGGGATGTCGGCGATGGAGGTTTGGAGGAGGGATGGCGGCGGGGTCGGGGGTGATGAGCGCGGACGTGTTCCTGGCTGGGAGAGTCGCTGGTTCGCGATCGTGACAAGCGACAGGCAGGAGTGGAACATTTTGCGCCCGAGAGCGCGAGCGAGCGCCAAACGAAAGGCCGCGCGCAGCCCGTAGCGCGCAGCCCGCAAGCCCACGCCCGCCGCGGCCAGCGCGCCCGCCGCGCGGGCGGCGCCGACACCTCACCCAACGCGACCCGGGAATCATTCACGCACCGTGGCACCCATCCTCACCGCCCTCTCGCGACCCCCATCATCGACCGCGCCCGGAATGCTCGCCGCGTGCCATCACGTGCCGCCTTTTGCCCCTGCATGGACTCATTTCGCGCCACCAATGGGCCCGCAGCCGCTGCTGGAGATGGCGATGACGTGTGGGGGGTTGGGGCCAGCGGCAACGGCGACGCGTGCAGGTGTTTCGCTGGGCTCCGGCGGCGCTGGGCGTGTGCAATATAGTGGGAGTAGGGCTGGGTGGAGTGGGCGTCGACGGGCAAGCCTGCGGCGGGTGCGCCCTTGGCCCCTCGCGGGACAGTGTGCTGCCCAATTGGCGTCGACGATCGCATGAAGGCTCTCGCGTCGGCGGAAATGACATACTTATCAAACCTCCTTTTCCCCCTCCACCGCCCTCTCTAAAGCCCTCTCTGCCCGTCCGCGATGACAACAACCTCCACGCGTCGCCCGGTGCTCTTGCTGCTCACTCTCCAAGTCTGACGTCGCTGCGCCTCCCGTTGTGCCCTCGTGCCCAGCAACCCAGGACCATCAGCTCTAGGGCCCAAGCTTCCCAGGCATTCCCCGGCCGCTGCTACCAAAATACGCTTTACCCCTCCGCTCCGAGCTCTTCGCAACAACCGACCCTCTCCTATACCACACAGACGTCGCCATGGACAGCCAGAGCGCCTCAGCAAGCCCAGACCGCGACTGGGTCCCCAAGCAGCGCCCGCAGTCGTATGCTCCGCCCCCGCCCCGACAAGGCCGGCCGCCGGCCTCTTGAAGCCTGCTTCGTGCTGACCGCCGCACAGCCAAATCGCCAAAAACTTCTCGGCCGCGCTCGACGATATCTTCAACCTGAGCGGCAAGTTCGATGATGTTGAGAAGGAGGTCGACCAGAAGTGAGCCTTCCCCTCCGTGCCCCGCCGGCACACCGCCTCGTCTGCAGTACCCGGCACGCTGACGCCCCCGCAACAGACAGCAGGCACTCACTTCGCAGAACGCGGAGCTCGAGGCCCTGGAGGCTCGGCTGCGCGCCGCCGAGGAGCGCATAAGGGCAGCCAAGGGGGGTCCGGCCTCTGATGATGGCAAGAGCCCCGTTCAGGAGCAGAAGTCCAGCTCCGGCGAGACGCCCGCGGTCGAGGGCGACCGGCCGGCCAGCAAGGGCATCTCTCCGTAGCGCGGGAGCCGCGGCTGTATGAGAATATCGAAACAAATCATTCAAGGAACGCATTCGGAGTTTGGTGTGATACCAGATATTTGTACAGGATTGGATGTATAAACAGCACACTTTTTTCTTTTTTGTTTTTTTTTGGGGAACCATTCTGGACATTATACCATACATCACCGCCAATGTGATGCTCTACGGCCTGACCTTTTGCCCTGGTGAGGATGAGGCACGACGTAGAACGAGCTAAAAGCCCATCGATATGTTACACGCTACTAGAATTAATAATGCTTTCACGCCGGTGAGCATCTGTCTTTCCGCTGGTTTTTGGAGGAGCTGTGTGGTCTGCTAGAAGTTGCGTGCCGTCGAAGCTGATCGTCCCTTGGCCCCTTCGCCTGATGGAAGGTGCCAGAGAAAAACCGTTCCACGTAGTGCAGGACCAGGGTGTGTTTGAGCCGCGAGCTTTGGGAAGGAAGGTTGCTCCAGTTGCATGGGTATTGCGATCTCGGCCGTCCTGTTCCGGCCTCCGTTCCCCTTAGCTTCCGCCACCATCACCTTTCTGCTTCCATTTCCTATCCTTCTCAATGCACACTCACACTCACCGAGGCGCAGCATTCTCAGCATATATCCAGCTAATGCTATGTCAATGCAATCGCGACTACTACGCCACCCCAATCTCAGCTTCCATCTTCGTTCGCACCTTGGTCGTTGGCGCACTAGCGAGGCAACGAATGGAGATCACAATTGGAACCTGAAATGAGTAGCGAATCGTTTGGACAATCTGCTCAAGCTGGACGAACCCAGGGTCCATGCCCTCGCTTATTATGGGCAAAGTAATGGTGCTCGCTCTCGTCGCCTCCCGATTTGGCAAAGCCTTCTGCAGCTCTGAGAACCTTGGTCACACACGTCTTATTGGCTGTTAGCTTTCCGGCTCGAAGTAGTGCATGCTACACCACTCACTGAATACACTGAAAAGTCACAGTGCTTAGCCTCAGGCCTCAATTCTCCGGACGAATCCCTAGCAACTACTGTTGCCTCAGGCACACAGACCAATTTTTGAAGTACTGACCCCATCCCTTCCCGATAAGTACGCCGATCAGTGGGGCCCTAAAGGGGAGATGTCCAGAAGGACGGTGCTCAAGCAGCCCGGAGAGGGTGTTTTGAAGAAGCTGCAGTTCGCCGTTCGCCGTCTGTCGACGTTACTTTTCCATAAAAACGAACGGAGCCGAAGCATCCCGCTGGGTGAACGCAGTCAGATCGATCTGCAACATACTCAACTGAGACAGAAGATCCGGGCCGCAGCGATACACCTCCAGATCTCCATTCTCACGTTCCACACGCTGCGCCTGCCAAAAGGTTTGTGCGCATATGATCCCCAGGAGTAAGTCCGATCTTTCGGTCAATGCCAGACTGCGGCCATTGCGGCTAGATGCTGCGGAGAATCGTCTCGGTCGAACTGAGTGATGATTGCGGCGCCTAGGAGGGTATTCGGTGTATAGAAGTTGCTGTTTGGATGATGAATTCAGGTTCTCTCTGAAAAATTGACAGAATTGGAGGCTGATGTAAGTACCCTGGTAAATCACCGACCTGAGAAATATACAATGGGCCCCGATCACTGCTAGGTGAGTATGTCGTGAGGAGCTTATCTCTAGGTGTGATTTACCTTTCCGCATGAATTAACACCGCTGAATCGGTGTTCAGTGGCTTCCACAGTACGGAGAAGCAGTCCGTAAAATACCACCCTTGGTCCTCAAGAAGCAGAGAGCTGTAATTCCAAGATCTAGATTCCAGACTCGACTTGATATCTGAACAGGCGCGTCTCTATTGCTTCTGTGGAGATCTCAGAAGCGATGGTGTATTTTCGCTCTAAACAGGATCCTCTCGGCCGAGAGATTACACATGAAGATTCGTTGGATGGCTTTTGGGCGTCACTCATTCAGTTGAATGTGTATAACTTGACGAGCGTAGCAAGCGGGCAAGTCCGCCTCGCGTAGGTATCATACATTTTCATTTTTAAGGAGTAAAATTTTCAGCCCTAGGAGGCTCTATGGTCATCAGACCAATCGACATTCACCCTGCTGTCAATCGTAACCTTGACGAGCCAAATTCACCCACTGGAGTCAAATCACGCCGTGTAAAGTCTGCGCTGCGTGGTAGCCGCCGCAAGCCATCTCTCGATACTGGGCCGTCGTACTCGTTTTCATCAGGATTCTAAGTTGCTACAGCTCCTCTCCTCCGCGGTGGGTAGGTTGCAACAAGCACTAGAGCACCGACAAATGAGAGCCTTAGCAGCAACACAAGCATGCAGAAGGAGTCTTAGGTGGCGCCGGGGCGATGGTTTGGGGCGCTTGGTTTACCCCAGAAAGCCCATCCCCGCGCTTTTCGGGTCAAGTTCGCGGGGATCCGGGGTAAACAACACCGAGATATTGACGACGCCTCGGCCACGGGACGGCAACCGCTCCAATACTTTCCCAGCTTTCGCAGAACCCGGAACGTGTTTTCGGCTTGTACCGCGCGCGACGCGCCTGTGTGGAGTGCGTTTGGGGTCTGCAGGGCGGGTCCCGGTTCGCAGCCATGGCCCTTTTTCGGAAGAGCCGAATTCTCTCCACACGCGACGGTCACCTTCCCCAGATCTAGAGAACTCCCTCGGTGGTAGTGCAGGTGCGAGCTCCGCAGTATGTAGGGATCCCGGTTTTCGTGCTCAAGGAGATACATAAACGAAGAGATTTCCGGGGCCCCACACCGAAGTCATCTCGCCCACCGCTGGTCTTCCTCCCCGCCACCTTGCAACACTGGAAAACGAAACGGCAACATGGCACTCTTCAAGCGCACCATCGTCGCCGACGATCATGCAGTTACTCAGGGCGGACACCTAACCTTGAAGCAATCCCTATTGCCGAATGCACTGGGTAAGGAAATTACTTGAATGCTGTTGCGGCTCCCAAGAGGATCATAGCTTTTTCCTACTTTTCGGTGATCTGAATATCCCAGCTGACATTTCGCAGTCACGATCCTCTTCTTCCTGTGGGGCTTCGCATACGGCCTCCTCGACGTCCTGAACTCGCATTTCCAAGCCGACCTCAACATCACCGCCTCCAAAGCCTCCGGCCTGTCCGCCGCCTACTTCGGCGCATACTTCCTCTGCCCGCTCACCATCTCCGGCTGGATCCTGCGCAAGTACGGATTCCGCATCACCTTTATGACCGGTGAGTCTCTCCATGCCCCCCCGCGAACTCTCGACCCGACCATCAGACTAACCATTTCCCCTTCCCCACCCTTTTTCCAACAAACAGGCCTCGCAGTCCTCGCCGTCGGCTGCCTCCTCTTCTAGCCGTCCGGCGTGAAGGCCAGCTTCGGCGGCTTCTGCGGCTCCATGTTCGTCGTCGGCGCGGGCCTGTCGACGCTCGAGACGGGCGCGGACAACTTCCTGTCCATCTGCGGCCCGCCGCGCTACTCGGAGATCCGGCTCAACCTCGCGCAGGGCGTGCAGGGCGTCGGCAGCTTCGTCGCGCCGCTGCTGGCCAGCCGCGTCTTCTTCGCCGACACCGTCGACACGAAGCAGGGGTTGAAGAACGTGCAGGTGAGTAGTTTTTAAATTTAATTTCACACGACAAAACGTCAGGATGTCAAAAAATGGGGGAGAAGAGGAGAGATGGCGAGCTGACGGTTGATGTTGATTAGTGGGTTTACCTGGGCGTCGCGGGCTTCGTCGCGCTGTTGATCATACTCTTCTGGATCGTCCCGATGCCGGAGGTCACGGACGCGGATATGGAGGTGCAGGAGCGCGAGATCGCGGAGGAGGATGCCGTCGGCCCGTTCAGGAAGCAGTACAACCTGTTTCTCGGCGTGTGGAGCCAGTTCTGCTATGTTGGCGCGCAGGTGGCCGTGGCGAATTACTTCATCAATTTTTGCGTCGAGGCGGGGTACTCGAGCGCGACGGGTTGTAAGTGTTTCTTTTTTTTTTCTTTTTTCTTTTTTGTTATCCCGATGGGCGGATCAGAGTGCTGACCGGATGGATTGTAGCAAACCTCCTTGCCGTCGGACAGGGCTGCTACGCGTTCATGCGCTTTGTGGGCTCCGGCCTCATGACGCAGAAGGCTTTCAAACAGCGGTACATGCTCGCGACGTACCTCGGATTGTGCTTCGTCTTCGGTCTTGCGGCTATCAAAACGACGGGCAGGACGAGCGTGGCGATGCTCATTTTGGTGTTGTGTTTCGAGAGCGTGGGTGCCCTTCCCCCCCTTGTCCATCTCACCCTCGAACGTGGACTCAACCAGCAATCTGGAAACGTTGCTGACGGGGTTATGATGACGCACAGATCTGTTTCGCGACCATCTTCACCCTTGCTCTTCGCGGCCTCGGCCGCCACACCAAGCGCGGCGGCTCCATGCTCGTCGCCGCCATCTCCGGCGGTGCGGCCATCCCGCCAAGTGAGTTCTCCACTTCCCTTTTCTGACCTCACGTCGCGTGCTGAGATGCCTTTCTCTTTTTTAGTGACCGGCGCGGTTGCCACATCGACCGGCAACTTCCACACCGCCATGGCCATCCCGACGGCCTTCTACGTCGCCGCCTGGATCTTCCCGGTCTACGTGAACTTCTTCAACCGGGAGAGCATGGACGCGCATAGGGAAACGGACCTGAACGTCGAGAGGAGCGCGGTTGTGGATAAGGCGGTCGAGCTCGAGAGAGGTGGGAGCGTGGCGGAGGTGTCGGAGGGGAAGGGCGAGGTCGTGAGGGTCGAGAGGGCTGAGTAGGGGTTGTGTGTCAGTCATGATGCGTATACACGGTTGATTGGAAGAGCTATGGGTGAAGGGGGAAATCTCCTAGGCAAATGGGTTAACGGAAAGATTCATGCATGGTCTCGCCAGAACTTGAGTGCGTTCATCTATTGAGTGAGCAGTCAGGATGCGTCAGATTTCTGCGTCAAGCCATTCTAGTGTCCAACTAAATTCTCCGCCTGAGTAAGCGTGCCTCTGTCATTAGGAGAGGGCGCCAATATGGAGAGTTGAAATTGTGTCAGGTTTCAGAGGCAACAATACGCATTGACGTGGTCTTGGCTAGCAAAGCATCCTTTCAATGATGATTCCGGGCGTCGAACAAGGCGCTGGTCTTGTCACTGCTGTGCTTTTAACGGGAAGACACGTGAATTTGTGGAGCGTGCGGATCCGATCTCACCATGAGCCTGCTCTTTTCCTATGCGATAAACGAATGTCGCATTTGCGTGATTATAAACTCTATTAGACCTGTAAGATGGCATGTATTTCTGTGGATGTACATATGCACGACCAAGAAATTAGTACAACCTGCGGTTTCATGCTAAAATATCCAGACCTCCGAGTGGAGTGAGACAGACGCGATGTTCAGTAAAGTTGACAAGGAACAGGCCTTTGAGGGTATGCAGGTCTTGAACCCACGTAAGCTGGAGCAAGAAGTCTAATTTTGGGCTGTGGGTATTGGTGGAGCTACCCTGCAATGCATTCCTTGTTAGGAAAGGTGCGGGGCACAACCGTGAAGTGATGAAGGGCCTATCAACTTCTTTTATCGCTGATACCTTGATTACCGCATACCAGCCTCTGAACTACTATTTTGGGGGCCGGTACATAAGGAAGTTAGCATGCCAATGATCTGTAGAGAGGCTGACCTGATCCTGCATGTTGTCACTGTCACAGTGCAGGGCAGCTATCCAGACGAAACAACGCGATACTTGGCAGATAACCGGATACACGCTTTCGGGGAAACGGGCCTTTCTTTAGCGAATGGGTTGACCACATGTAAGACCGCGTGGCACACACTTCCCCGGACTGAGCTATCTATCTCTAGAATGGGATCCAGCCCGGTCAACATGGGTAATTGCGGGGTTGATAGGAACCAAGGTTCGCGGTCAGCGCTAGCACTCCTGCCCTGCGTTGTAAAGAAGAAAAGGGTCCAGTAGTCCAATTAAGAGCAGATGCGACAGCATTTTCCACGTGCCAGCCATAAGCAGCCTGGTCACCACCATTGCTCATATATAAACTTCAGCCCGATCTCAAGGCCGGGAGCTGCGCAGCAGGGCGTGCCGTGCTTTCCTTCCTCTCTGCTTTGCTCGCCTGTTCCCCGTCGTCCTCCTTGCTCAATCCATTTCATCACTCTCCACACTGCAGCAATACCTCACAAAACTCTGTGGCCATGGCCGACGACACCAACAGCACAAATGGTGCCACCAACGGCACCCTCCCCGCCCTAGCCACCTCCGCTTCCGACGTGAGCAAACCCGCCATATCCAACAGCGGAGAAAATAGCTGACACGAGGGAATAACCACTACCACTCCCACCAGTTCCTCTCCCACACCTACGACTACATCATCGTCGGCGGCGGCACCGCCGGCCTCGTCCTCGCCGCACGCCTCTCCGAGAACCCCGACATCCACGTCGGCGTGCTCGAAGCCGGCGCGAACAAGCTGGACGATCCGCTCGTTGACACACCTGCGCTCTTCTCGCAGATGCTCGGCAACCCATCCTACGACTGGAACCTGAAGACCGTGCCGCAGGTATTTCTCCCCCTCCCCTTTCTTCTTTCTTTCCCCCCAGCCCTTCCACCCCCAAACCATCACAAAAACCGAGATAACTCATTCCCTTCTTCCCGCCCTTCTCCCAACCCAGCCCGGCAACCTCAACCGCACGCACCACATCCCGCGCGGCAAGCTGCTCGGCGGCTCGAGCGGGATCAACTACATGATGTACGTGCGCGGCAGCGAGCGCGACTACGACGACTGGGCGACGCTGTCGGGCGACCGGGGCTGGTCCTTCGCGGCCCTGCGGCCCTACGCGGCCAAGCACCAGACGCTCGAGCCCGTGCCGGAGGGCGTCGCGGCGGCGGTGACGGCCGCCAACCACGGCGGCTCGGGCCCGATCCGCACCCGCTTCAACGACGCGCGCCTGGCGATCGAGGACGCGTGGGTGGCGGCGGCCGCGGAGGCGGCGGGCGGGCTGGGCGGGCTGGGCGGGCCGCCCGCGGACGCCTGGGGCGGCGACCACTACGGGTTCTACCACGGGCTGGGCAGCGTGTACGGGACGGGGCGGCTGCGCGGGCGGCGCAGCTACGCGGCGCGCGGCTACTTCGAGGAGAACGCCGGGCGGCGCAACCTGACGGTGCTGTGCGAGGCGCCGGTCGCGCGGGTGGTGCTGGAGCGGGATCGGGGGCCCGGCCTCGGGGCGACGGGCGTGGAGTTCGCGTGGGGCGGGGAGAGGCACCGCGTCCGGGCCGGGAGGGAGGTGCTGGTGTGCGCGGGCGCGATCCACTCGCCGCAGATCCTGGAGCTGTCGGGCATCGGCGACCCGGAGGTGTTGCGGAGGGCTGGGGTCGAGGTCAAGGTCGAGCTGCCGGCCGTGGGGAACAATTTCCAGGATCATGTCATCGCCGGCGCGCATTACGAACTCGGGCCGGGCGAGGTCTCGATGGACAGTCTGTTTGAACCGCAGGCCATGGCGGAGGCGCAGAAGGCTTTCGTCGAACAGGGTGCCGGTCCGCTGACGGGTGTGGTGAGCGCGCAGGGGTTCGTCAGGTAAGCTCTAAGCGTGGGCTCTCTGGATGAGGTGTAGCTGACGGCGTGGTGCAGCTACAAGCAGCTGGCACCCCCAGATGAACACGAAGAGACAATCAAGAGCATTCGGAAGGCTCAGGAGAGCTGCACTCGTAGGTCCCAATCCCGCCCATCCACCTCTTCACAACAGGACAACATGCTGACAGGTGCGGACGACACTAGCCTTCCAGAAGCGCCAACTGGATCTCGTCATCGAGCACCTTGAGGACGAGAAATCGGCAAACTTGCAATATATCATGGCCCCGGCGACCCCAGTCCTCGCGGAGGAGGCGGTCAACGACCAGGCCAAGATGTGGCCGCCCGGAGACCCAGCGCATCCGGGCTTCGTGTTGGCCTGCTGCTTGCAGTATCCGGTGTCTCGGGGCTCAGTCCACATCGCAAGCGCCGGTAAGCTTCGAACCAACCCCCCTCCTCCCTCGGCCATGCCCAAACGCATCCAGCAAAATCTCGAGCCAGTGAAAGCCGGCGCTGACATCAGACACACGCGCAAACAAAAGACCCGACCCAACCCCCGACCATCGACCCCGCCTACCTGGCCCACCCCGCCGACGTCGCCGTCCTGGCGACCGGCCTCCAGCTCTTCGACAAGATGGCGGCCTCGCCCGCGCTCGCGCCCCGCATCCGCCGGCGCACGTACCCGGCGCCCGAGGTCGACCTCGCGGACGCGGGCGCGGCGCGGCGCGCCGTCCGCGACTGGGTCATCGGCGAGTACCACGTCGCGGGCAGCTGCGCCATGGGCGACGCCGTCGTCGACGGCCGGCTGCGCGTCCGCGGCGGCGTGCGCGCGCTGCGCGTCGTTGACGCCAGCGTCTTCCCCAGCCACGTCAGCGGGAACTGCCAGAGCTCCGTGTACGCGCTGGCGGAGAGGGCGGCCGATCTGATCAAGTTCGATAACGATGATGCGGCGGTGGGGAAGCAGGGGTAGGAGAGAGAGAGAGAGAGAGAGAGAGGGAGGGAGGGAGACGATTGGGCGTGGTGGTGCTTACGGCGTGGGGCCTGGGACTGTCGTTACGAGGTTTATGTATGCATGACGTGATGGTTGATGTTTGCGTCAACAGACAGATGAGAGACGAAATGAGACGTGATATGACAAGGAGACCAATCTTTTCGAACGTGTACCCTTTTTCTTTTTCCCTCTTTCCTTCGTCATAGCAATGAGAAAGTCGTACACACCATAAGAGAATCCAAACGGAAATCTCAAGAACCGTGCGCAACGTTGTCCCTCAACTCGTCCTCGCTCCCCACGCGCGTGATGTGGGCCTGCATCTTATCGTCCGTCGCCACCGAGCTCCCGGCCGTCCGACGGCTGCTGTTCAGGCCCAGCTCGCTCTCCCACGCGGCCAGCCCGTCCTCGTGCAGCTCCTCGTCCCCCTCGTCCACGCTCAGGATGTACCCCGTGCGCGGGTACCCGCCGCCGCCGCCGCCGCCGCCGCCACCGCCGTGCGAGGTCCTGCTCCTGGGCCACCGGATCTTGCTGAGGTTGATGATGGAGTTGGCGCCGGCGGGGGACGCATCGGTGTTGGGCCCGCTCCGCACGGATTTGGCGAGCGAGCGGAGGAGCGGCCGGTAGGTGGCCAGGTTCGCTGCGACCATGCCGACCGTGGCTTCAAGCGCGGACCAGAAGGCGACGGCGGGCGAGAGGGGGACCGCGCTGTTGGAGGAGGTGATGGTGAAGAGGGCGATGAAGCGGATGATGATGCCGATGCTTGCGCTGTGGAGAGTGGTGTTAGGGGGGGGAAAAAAAAAAGAAAAGGGTGGCGGTGGGATGTGGTGGAGAGTGGGTGGGGGAACGTACACTGCGCCTAGGCCGAGGAGAGCGAGGGCACTGACTTTGGTGCGCCAGTCCATCAGAGCGGGGATTATGATGAAGAGTGGGAGGCTGTTGAGGGTCCAGTCGGCGACGGCGGAGATGGAGTTGTGGACGTAGGTGGTGATGAGGACGACTGATGAGGAGAGGCAGGTGCCGGTGGTGGTGCCCCGGAAGTGGGTCCAGAAGTAAGACACAGGAGTGCACTGGTTGAGCAGGACGAAGAAATAGGCGAGAGAATAGAGGGTGGTGATGATCATCAGAGCCCGGATCAGCCAGATGTGCCACATAACTGGAGTGAGGCGGAGGTAGAAGCAGCAAACGCAGAGGCGGAAGAACATTGAAGTTGAGACATAGCCGAGTTCGCCGACGATGGTTGCCTACGTTTGCTCAGTGGTGAAGCCGGGGATGGACAAGGGAGTAGCCGTCGTACCTTATACAGTCGCTCCAACGTCTCGATTGGCAAGGTGTACGCGGGCTCTCCGAATTGGTTTTTGGCGAGGCTGAACATGCCGCCAGCCATGACAGTGAAGCAAACCACAGCGGCAGCCATCATCCAGTCGTCCCAGCCCCATTGGCGCAAGAGGTGAGCTCTGACGTAGGCGCGGAGAGCGAGGGTTGACCAAACCAGGAAGAGGCCGATTCCACCCAAGACGTACATGGAATCGCCTCTTCCGCCGGGAATGTCCAGGGCCATTCTGGCAGAGGTTAGGAGGGAACAGAGGAAAGAAAGGTCTGGGCGCTCGGAGGACTACAGGCAGACATGGCGGCTTAGGATCTGAAGCGTCCGAGCATGGCGGGTAGCACAGCGGAAAGTGTGTTTTAAGAAGCAGACGTCAAGGCAGGCTTATGCAGGGAGAAATGTGGCTGGATTTGACGGGCGGCCAGGAGTCGAGTGCCGGGGCGCCAGGAACGCCAGGGCGTGTTGGACGCCACAGCTTGAGAGAAGCGAATTGGGGCGGACGGAGAGGGCATTGGCGAGAGTAGCGTGACGGAGCTCCGCGAGGCCGCGAAGCAGAAGCGCAAAAGGCCCGACTTTTGAGTGCGCGGAACCGGCTGATGATCGGCTCGGCAGGCTTGGCGCCAAATCCCAGCGATGATCTGTGTATGTGTGTGTGCGTGTGGTGCCTGTTGTTCGCCCGCCCGCCCGTCGCCTGTCCGATCCCGCGCCGCCCGGAGAGAACACCTGCACGCCTGCTCCAGCTTTACCTCTGACCTGACCCACCACCATCGCCGCCACGTGCGCCGGCACGCAAAATCTGGTACGCTCTGCCCTCCGCCGCTAGCTCGCGTGGTAGCTTGATGCCCAACCACACGCCGTTGTGTCCTCTCAGCCGTCTCCGCTCCCTCTGTGTCCAGGATCGAAAGGCTTGCGTCGCCAACCCTGCGGCCGCCTCAAACCCTCTGCCGTACCGCCGCTGCTTGGTGTTTGTCCCTCAGTATTGGGAGCACTGACATCCTGCAAGAACGGGCTCGGTCCGAAAGAGTCTATCCATACCAGCGGGATCAGACGTGTGTTTGACAGGAGTTCGACAGGTACCGGATTTGCGGGCACTACCACCCCCCATGGCCCAATTTCGGCCCACTAGTCGATTTTCTTGAAAGGGTTTCCTGGACACCCGATTCCTTCCATGTCTATCCTATCCGCACTTGGAACATAGGCCTCACCCGTGCTGCCCACTTCTGCATCTGAGGCATCTGGCCGTTCCGCCTAGATGCAACTGGCCACTCTCTGTCAGGGAGAATCGTCTCCCTCCAATGTCCTCGGAGATCATCCTGAAGCTTTAGTAAAACTTTAATTCTGCTGCGGTCCCGCGCACAGCTGATACTATGGCTGTCTTTCCGGTGTGCCAAGCTCGCCGTCAGTCTATGGTGGTGAGATGTGCTTTCTGTATCGGAGAGCGTAGCGGTACGTGAGACACCCGCCCCTCAATGTTTAGCTTCCCGTGAATTGCCGTGTGCTGTTATTTCTCATTCATACGATTGATAAAAGACTGTAATGAGCTCTGTCACCGAACAACAAGTCATCGAATCCCTCACGCGCTTTGACTTTGCTCGACCCATCCCTCTCGATTTTCACTCTACGAAATGCTGATGCTTAGCAGTTCGTTCTGTATAGAGCTTCCAGTCTTGCCTTCACAACTACGCCTCTAGCTATGAGCAATTGCGTTAAGACGCTGTTGCTGTAGTAAGGCACGGAGCCATTGCACTAGTATTTGCCAAGTTTACCGCTTCGCTGCATTGGAAATTACGTCTGTACAGATCACTAAAGCTGAAGTTGTGTTCCTTACACACAGCCGCTCTGAAATAACCACCCAGAATGTTCAATCACAGCTGTCTTATCATTTCAATAGCCCAGGACTCCACAGTCGGGCCTCGGTATTCTAAGAGCAGCTTTTATCTACATGAATGCTCATGCTCGACGGGCAGCAGGTTTGATGGGAGTGCCTGTGCATGCATGTATCGGAACGATTTCCTATTGGAGGAGTGGTGCATCACACCAGGTTCCACAGCGGTATCAGATATGGAATCACCTAGGACGCTGAGTTTTATGAAGACAATGATTTCTCCCAGAGAATTAAATATGCCGTAGGGGAATTACTAACGTAAGCGACTACATGATTGCCACAGCAGGGATCGCCAACTCAATCTAGCAGAAGAGCAAACGTCAATACGTGGCTGGACTTTGGACACTCAACTTATGGGTGGGTCTATTATGGAACATTCCCCACGCGCCGAAGGACAGCCTCACGAGTTCGTCTTTATCCGATTTGAAGATAATGCATCTATTCGCCATCAAGAGCCAATCACAATAAGCTGGCCATGGATCTCGGTCATGGATCTCGTCCACGGCGCCAGTGATTTTTCTTGCAGCTATCGAATGTCCGTCTCTGCGGGGGATTTGTGAGACCCGGAACACTCAAATCTCAGGATATATTGCACGCGAATCCGGTGCTGTGAGCATATGCGGCCATGTTCACGTGGCGTACGTCAACTCTATTCATCCCTGCGCCATCCGTAAAGCGAATCATGGCTTTGCCGACATGATCTGCTCATATCCAGAGGACGCTGGCCAACAATTTGAGTTCAAGGGGAAGAGATTCAATCCAAACTCTTTCTTCATCTAGTCCGAAGAAGTTCCAATGTCTGCTGGACAAGCCAAGTGGCAACTCATGCTTAAAACATGGGGTCCAGACGAAGTTCTCTAGATCCGGAAATGCCCATGGCAATTCTTGCCATTGCTGAGGACAGCGTGCTGCCCAGAATTGACGTGAAGACCCACCTCAAGCCTTCACAATCGGCCTCGCGCCGACGGGTAGTACGGAGAATGAGTTCCGCCTTGTTGGGTACGATGTCTGGGATGATTGTACATGGTACGAATGGAGATCTGGCTCACATGCGGGTTCTGTGAGATATCAGGATATCCAGTAGTTCCAGGATACCTCCGAATGGAGTCATACCATGCATAGAGCTTTCAATAAGACAAAAGGTGTTGCAATATAATGTACGCAAGGATAACTTAAGCACCGCTTTTTGTTCAACAAAAGGTACATGCACGGAGCGAGATCCCGCTAACACAATTAAGGATGCCTGCCCCGACAGCGATGGTTTTCATAATCACCAATTTGAGGAGGAAATCATGCCTGAGTTGCGCATCTTATCATGATCCTATCAACGCCAAGACAAGGATTCTGAATATTGCACGAGGAACCGCTTTATAAGCAGGTAGTTGATATATTTACTTTCCAGGAGACTCTAGTGTTGTTATCGACGACATGGCCATTAGCCTCGTTAAACATTATCCGCACCAGATCACGACACCAGGTGTCACACCTGCGCGCCTGACTCCTGCTCACCCGCAACTTCGACAAGGCACGACGTCACCGTCACCTTGCGGAACCAAAGGGCAGCTACCTCAAGCCGACAACAAGCCCAGCGCCCACCACTTGCACCGCTCGTTCGCCGCCGGATCTCTCTGCACAGCGATGCCCCCCTCGCTCAATCCAACCAAACTTGCATTCGCCCCGTACACCTCGTACCCGGGTATCCCATCGATCGCACTGTCCGGCACGCCGCTCACCGCGAAGCTGGTGATGTAATCCTGCAGCACCAGCGCGACCGTCTCGTTGAACGGCAGGCCGGCGAACGTCGGCACGTCCGTGGTCGCCTGGCCCGGGACGTAGAACGTGTGCGCCACGTCCTGGCCGTGCAGGCCGGGGAAGACGCCGAAGAGGTACGCGTGCGAGGCGTTCGGGCGGGCGGTGCTGAGGGCGAAGGCGTTGCAGGCGAAGACGGCCTCGCTGACCATGAGCGCGAGGCGCTCGAAGGGGATCCGGTAGAGCGTGCCGTTGTAGACGGGCGGGTAGAGCGTGGTGGTGATGTAGTCGACGAGGGCGGCCGACGCGCTCGGGAAGGCCGCGCCGATGAAGGCCGCCACCTCCGCGTCGGTATACACGGCCGGCGTGAAGAGGAGGCCCTCGTTGCTGTTGTGGCCGACGAGCACGCGGACGGATCCGTCGTACCGGCCGCGCGCGAGGAGCTGCTTCGGGTCTTCGGTGACGAAGTCGTCGTCGAGGCTGGGGCCGTAGAGGAACTGGCTGGAGCTGTACGCTGCGATTTGGGCGGCGTTTGCTTCGATCAGCTGTTCGGTGGGGAGGTTCCTGGCCTCTTCCAGGCTGCTGACGTTCGCTGCCTCGAGGAAGCTCTGGAAAACCTGTTCTTGGGCGGACGACGAGGAATACGGAAACCAGGCGGGGGACTGAGGAATAGCCTGTTGGAAAGGGGGTTTCGAGCGACCTCCGTACGCCGTGAGCTGGTGGATGATGGACCCGCCGCCAGCCGACTGTCCGAAGACGGTAACGCGGTCCTTGTCACCGCCGAAGAGGTGAATGTTATCCTGCACCCACTGGAGAGCGAAACGCTGATCATGCAGAGCTGCGTTGGCCGTTCCGTCCTGCTGGAGGGTTGGACCTGACAGAAAACCGAATGCACCCAGGCGGTAGTTCATGGCCACAAAAATGACTCCGTCAGAGCTGTTCGTGATGCTACGCTGGAATAAGCCGCTGGGGTTATATGCTTGGCTCTTCCAGCCACCCGTGTAGCCTCCGCCTGGCAAGCTCGTCAGTAAACGAGCATGGGATTGGTGTTGCGTTCGCACCATAGATCCAGACAAGAACAGGAGCTCTTTTCCCTTGGCCAGCGTTCTCGAAAATCTTCTGCGGTACAATTACGTCCAGAAAGAGGCAATCTTCAGATTCTCGAGGATCTCGAGCAGTCTCGGTGGAGTTACTAGAGGTTGATGTATTACTTCCGGTGCTGGTGGTGGTATTCGGGAGTTGACCTGTCGCGAGATATTCCAGGAGATAATCATAGGACCCTGAAGTGCCACTTGCTTGAGGGCAAATATGTTCGATGCTACCATCGTTGATCACAGAACGATTGGTGGCGGGAGGCGTAGGAGCTCTGAAACGCAAATTGCCAAGGGGTGGAGCAGCGTATCTGATGTTGGAGAAGTTGTAGTAACCGAAGGTGTCCTGCAGAGAATGAGAAGCCAGCTCTTGAGATGCTGCGATATTCTTACGTTAAATCCGGCAGCACGATGGATTTCGTAGCCTAAGTCGACAGTGGGTAGCGAGCTGGATGCATTTTGAGCTGACACAAGGAAAGGCGAAAGCAAAGCGGCTGAGGCTACAGCATGTGCAACAAATTTGGGGAGCACCATTCTCAACAGACGATCTCAGGAAAAGAATGACCCGAGTTGATCGAGGTACCTGACGGTGGTTTCGTATAGATATATACGGTAGAGACTGCGGGTCGTGGTCCGGCATCCTGGCTCAGGGGTGCGGCGGAAAGTTGATTCGGCTTGCCGATGAATCCTTCCAGCAGCGTTCTTCGTGTTGTGCTTGCTCAAAGAGCTGCTAGTTACAAATGGGAAGGAATTAAACCAAAAAAGGAAGACACGCGAAAACGGGACAGCTGAGTGGATAAGCCACTTTTCAGAGTCAACTCGCTCGCCGATTGCAACCGATATAGATGGATCAGGCTGCGCCCGCAAGCGAGAGAACAGCCCCATGTGGCGCTGTTTGAATCCACCGGCATGCCTGATGAAGTAACATGTGCGACCCGTGCACGTAAGCAGAATCCTACGCCTCCAGGCACGTACAGCAAGAAGTACGTGGCCGAGGGGGCGCAGTGCGAAGCTGTCGAACGATAAGTGGAAATGGAATCGATCCCCTGTCTAAGGTCTGGACGTCGGACGATGCATGCTGGAGTAGATCTCAACCAAGAAGTGTAGATATACCAGGCAGCTCTGTGTAGACAGGAATAGATTACTGACTCTGGTGCGCGAAAGCTGTCTAGTCAGTTAATGAATGAGTATTTTGGTGTTTCTTCTGTTTCTTGTTCGTTTGTGCGCCCATCATCAAGATGGAGGAGAGTGGCCTAAGTGGGGTCCGAAAGAGTTGAGGACTACCGTTAGCCGAGCGCTAGCCAGGGGCTCTGACGTCAGAGATCCGAGTAATGTTTGTTCATAGGCACCGCAGCTCGTTCAACTGGGCTCTTTGAGCTACCCGCCATTATGGCTCCTTACGAAAATGGGCAGCATCAGCACCACTTCCAGGCCCTGCTTCCGTATTGTTATGCCGTCCTTATATGGCCATTGCACGAAATCAGCCCAGGGGAAACATCGCTAGCATCTTACTATAACAAATTTGATGAAGCAAATTGTTTCCAGACGCAATTGATCACGCTTAATACTTGCACTTGTGTGTGACACACAAGTGTTTGACTCGATCAGATTCAGAAAAAAATAAACTTAGCATTCCGTGTATGATCCACTGTCAACTATTGTCCTCGAATCTTTGCATATTATCCGCGGTGCGCTTCCTTGTCCCTCACACTTTGACACAACTTCACATTTGCGTTTGATCAATCGAATTTCATAGTCAGCATACATGAGGAGAGCGAATACTAAGACTCTACACGTAATCTATGGCATCCGCCTGTGACATTACCGATCCTCATGAATGCACCCATCACCTCTTGGTCACTCCTCTGGACCCCATCTAACAACACCTTCGCGCTTTGCACATCTCCTCCAAACAATGGCGCATAAACCGTTCCAACCAAACCAGTTGGCGTCTCAACCCTCGCCTCCCACACTACTCCGCGCCCCCGCTCCCCTCCCACTCGCCCAGCCTCGGCCTCCGTGCCCGACACCATCCTCCACTCCACCGCCCACGCCCCCCTCGCCGTCACGAACCCGCCCTTCACCTCGCTCACCCCGCTCCCGACCACCTTCGGCCAGACGACCCACTCCCCGTCCGCCTCCCCGTCCCCGGCATCGACGCCGGCGACCGCCCCGATCCCGACCACCTCGCGCATCAGCGCGTACACGGGCCCGGTCGAGAAGGCGTGCGCGTGGCTGATGAAGCGCGGCGCGTCGCCGTAGAACCCGTACGCCAGGCGGCCGTCGACGCCGTACCCCTCGACCAGCGTCGCGCCGGCGAAGGCGCGCAGCATGTAGCCCCACTGGGCGCGCAGCAGGCGCAGCGCGGGCGCGGCGTCGCCGTCACCCGTGCGTAGGGCGGCGGCGGCCTTGAACTGCGCGAGCAGCTCGTGGCTCGAGACGAAGGGCGAGACGGCGCCGGGCAGCTCCGGGGCGGGCGCGCCGAAGGGCGTGAGGCGGGCGGCGAGGGCGGCGGCGGCGGCGGCGGCGCGGTCCGGCGTGGCCGGGAGGTCGAAGAGGATGGCGAGCGCGTTGCCGTCTTGCGGGTGCAGGCGCGCGCCGCGGGCGGTGGTGTTGTCGCGGTAGAGGGAGGCCGTCGCGTCCCAGAGGTGCGTGTTGAATGCGGTTTTGATGCGGGCGGCGAGGGCGAGCCAGTGGGATGGCTCGGCGGTGCCGCCTGGGCTGTTGTTGTTGTTGTTGTTGGTGGTGGTGGTGGTGGAGTTGGGTAGTTTGGCGGAGAAGTGGGCGGTGCGGGTGAGTGCGTGGTAGTACAGCGCGTTGAGGGCGGCGTTGGTGCTGCCAACGCCCTCGCGGCCCCAGTCGGAGGTTTTTGTTCCGTTAAAGAGGCCGGTCGTGGGGTCGATGTACTGGTAGGTGGCTTCCAGGGCGCGGATGATCTTGGCCCAGTGTTGGCTGGCGAAATGAAAGTCATCGGTAATGAGGACGTAGTCGATGAAGTTGATGATTGTCCAGAGGTTGTAAGTGTCAGAGCTCCAGGCCCCGAAGCCGGCTGAGTCGTCTCAGTAAGTTGTTCTCGTATCACGGAGGCTGGAGAAATTCCTACCAAGATCACCGTATTCAGCGAAGAAGTCCCCAAATGGGGAACCAGCGTAGGGGAAGTATCCAGACACCGGATCCTGCAGCACCATCACCGCAACTAAAAGGTTCTTTAGAGCTCTTAAGTTATCAAAATTCTGTGACACCAAAGCGCTTCGCAATGAGATGCTCATGTCAGCTGGCCACGGATTCCTGTCCCGCTTGGCTCCCTCTCCCATCACCACATCCATGTGGTCGACACCACGCACCACTGCATCTTCCGCCCAACCACCGCCTGTGACGGTGTAATTGTGATTGACCAATGAATCCGCGCGTATCTGACAAAGCTGCAGCGTGTAGACGCCAGCATGCCATATGCGGTTGAGCAGATCATCGTCGCTCCAGAAGTAACCAGAGTACTCGCGCAGTTTGCTTTCGTCCTCGATGTTCGGCTGCGGCGTGAATTGGAGGTGCAGAAACTGGAGCTCTACGCTTGTCAAAGGTCCTGTGTTTGAGTCAAGGGACAAAGTCAGGTGGCGAAATCCTCCTCGACCCCATTTGCGAGGCATGGAGAAGTTTCCGGGCGTTATTGGGATGTACAGAGTGCCGTCCGGGACAGTGAAGTAAGTCGACCAGTCGGACTCCAGGCCGATGAAAGCCGCGGATTCGCTGTACGCCACACCAAGGCCTTGGCAAGAGGAATTGCATGTTAAAGATGGCAGGTTGTGTGTTTGGCAGATGTTGCCATTACATGTTGACCTTCGGAAATTAAAGTGCGGTATTCCGGCGGTTTCGCGGCCAAAGTCAAGAGTAATAGAGGCATTGGGGCCGCTCAGAGAATAGACATCGGTAGCGCGATACGGTTGGCCAGGTATTGCGCCAGTAACATCCCCGGAAGTTTGGGCTATAGACGCTGGCTGGATGGTACGTGATGTAGGGGAAAGAATATACTCTTCGCCCGGCACTGCGGCAGGAAGAGCAGGGGCAAGCAGAGCGGCCACAACTGCAGCAACGTGCATGATTTCGTGAGAAGCAACAAAAGAATGACTTTTTCGCTTTTATCTGGGGAAGATACCTTCTTATACGGTAGATAGTACTTCTATGTAAATGAGGTTATTGTGGAACTGGAAGTGGGATGATGGTGCGGGGTTTGCGCTAGACCAGCAATGGAAGTTTAGACGGGTAGATAAATTAACTGGCCGGTAGTCGGGTAGGCTCGTCAAAGGATACGACGCCATCTCAGAGGGCCACGAACTCGGGCGACTTTTTGAAATCGCCGGGTTTACGGTTGGTGGAGGCAAGATCTGCAGGATTTCCATCGTGAAATATACTTGAGGAAAATGTAAACAAGCGATGTTCGACAGTCTAAATAAAAGCTCTAAACTTGCTTCCTAGAGGGGATCACTAGTATATTCTCTATAATTATTATATTTACTATTCTATATAATCTAGTTAAGGATACTTTCGAACGCGATTAAGGAAATATTAACCTAAAGAATCTCGCTAGCATCTAGATAGAGGTAGGATAATCTAATAATAAGGTACTAGACCTAGACTAAAAAATATAAGTTAGTATAAGGGTATTAATAAAATTCCCTAGCTAGTTTCGGCTAAGAGTCTTAGATCTAATAGAAAACGTATTTACCTATCTAGCTTATAATCCCGTAATTAGGGCTAGTACTTCTAGAGCTTCTAGAGCTTCTAGAGCTTCTAGAGCTTCTAGAGCTTCCGAAAGTTTTATAACGACGGGGCCTCTACTACTAGGCTTCGAAGTCGCCTAGTAAGTTTAGATTTATCGAAGGGTTTACCTTAAAGACGAGGAAAGGGGAGTAATAATAAAATAAGAAGTTACGTAATATAGGAGTTTAATAGACCTTATTACCTCTAAGTTAATATAGTATTAAATTAGAACTTTAAGTTAACTACGAGAATTAAAGTACTATTTAACGAGCGTATCTATATACTATAAGAGAGCTATAGTAATTTAGGAATTACGATATTAGATTAGAGCTCTAGATTAGAGGTTTAGATTAGTTCTAATTCTATATAGGTTCTATAGTTTTTATATAACTTAAGTACTAAAGCCTACTTCTTAGATTCTAACTTCTAATAGTATTAGCGGACGATATTACTACTATACTACTATCTCGTAGTATTTATCTTTATTAGTTTTTCTACTTCCCGCCCGTACGATTCTTTATCCCCTATAGATTCTCTATTAGTTTATATCTTCTTTCTAGTCGTTATACTTATAGGCGTTCTTCTCGTATAGGCGATAGTTATTACCTACTAGTATTTCTATATGCGTCGCCGTTCTATATTCCTAGTTCTCCCGTACGAGTCTAAGAAGTACGGCTCTACTATACGTAGGGTTCTTAGGCTTCTACTAGTAGGAATTATAAATTAGGAGTAGAGATCTTAATACGTAAATATATATATATAGTTAATTATAACTATCTAAATAGCGGTCCGCTATTATAGAGCGGATCGCTCTACCGTTTCTTCCCTACGGTTTCTTTTCTACGTATTATAATATCTAGAGGACGATAATTTAATAGATCGCGATCTATTATGCTTCTCTTATAATACGTAGAAGCTAAAGGAAAAAAATAAATAATAATAAACTTAAAAAAAGTAAAACTCACTTACGAATTACTAATCCGTTCTACGCTTAGATATTCCTCTATTCCTAAACTATTACTTTCTCTACTCGGCCTCTACTAGGCCTCGTTAGTTCTTTTAACTACGTAGGTATACGTTCCGTACGAGAGTATCTAATCGCGTCTCTTTTTTTTTTTTTTATATAAGTATTACCTTACCGCGGATAGCCGATCGATAGCCGGGAGTACTATATTAGATAGAGGTAACGGTTACGAGTATCTTATCGTTATTATATACTATAGTAAAAAGCTTTTATTATATAGAGCTCTAAACTATAGGGTTTTAGCTATTTACTATTAGTTATATAGTAGTAGTTAGCGAAACTAGGCGCCTTAGTACTTATCTAAGAAAGACGATTTAGAGTTACTATTAATACTCGATAACGCTTCTAGTATTTAAGTTATAAGGTTAATTAACTTAGTTCTTTTCTTCTTCTATAGAGATTAGAAGAGGCTTTTTACTCCTCGCTTACTAGGGGTACTCGTTACTAGATTCTAATAACTCTATTACGCTATAGTACCGTTCTTAATATCTTATTCTAGCTTCTTTTTAGCCTACTAGCTCTTAACTGCCTAGAACTATTCTTCTAGCGCTTTAATTAGCGCTACGTTCTTCGATACGCTATCCCTCAAAAGAGTTATTACTTTACTTTTATCGTATATTTAGCCGGATACCGCTTTAACTATATTAGCTAAATTCTATAGGCTAGTTTTATAGTTCGTAATCTAGCTAGTATAACCGTTTACTAAGATATTTTACTAATTAGCGATTAGAGCTTCTAGATAATTAATCTAGTCGTTTAGCTCGTTATATAAATTAGTATTAGTAACTCTAGCGCCTATACGCCGAATAGCTTTAGCGGCCTTTCTTATATCTATAATATTCTATTCGGACGACTTGAAGATCGCCTTTCTAGAGTTCTCTATAATAGTCGTAGCTTACTAAGTTATTTAAAAGGCGATCTAGAGTATATAGGCGTTTACGTCTTATACTTAAGTATTTTCTAGATCTAGTATCGCGACTAGAGAGTCGTCGATTAGTATAATCTCCTTCTAAGATAGTTTCTTAACCTAGTCTAGAAATTCTTATTCGATCTTAAGTATAACTCGATAACTCTTTACTATCTTTCCGGCTACTCTAGTATTCTTAAAGTCCTTATAGATAACTAAGAAGGTTATACTACGGACCGAGATCTTATAATATTCTCCGCTAAACTTCGTAATAAAATCGGCCTAGGCCTCCGTATTTTATATTAGCTAGGGCTTTCCGATAAATACGATCTTAATATTCGTTAAGACATCGTTTACGAGCGTAAGTAGGCCTATATTAGCTAATAGATCGTTATTCTCTAATACCTTAGTAGATATTAGGATTTTCTTAGTCGGAAGAAGGTCGTATACTCTCGCGCCTTTACGTACTACTAATACGTACTCGCCTATCTTCTTCTTAGCTTAAAGGTTATCCGCTATCTTAGCGTTATAATCTTACGTATCTAGATACGTAGGCGAATATTACCCGGGCTTATAGAGGAACTTATTATTCTAGTACTTCTTTTAAGTCTTCTTATAACTCTTATTCTACTTTATATAGCGTAAGTATCTCTTCGAATCGATCTTATAATTCTTAATCGGGATAATATTAGAGGCTTTCTTATCGGCGGAGTAGACTTCTTCGTTCTTTATATTTAAGTTATACTAAGGCTATACTATCTTTATATATTAGATTATCGGATTAGTCGTATTATCGCTATATATCTTATAGAAACCTACTACTCCCGCGTAGGTATAGCCGTTATATACGCCGTATACTAATTTTCCGTCTTCGAGGCGTACTATCGCTAGTTTCCCTAACGGCTCGATTATTATAAGCGGAGATCTAGATATAGTAAAATTAGCTAGCTAGTAATCGTATAGTTAGCGTAGAATAAGAAAGCCTATTTCTAGATAAAGATAGATAACTTAGTATACTAAATTAGATAAAAGAATTACGTTCTCTAGCGGAATATAATCCTTATCGACTACTATATTAACGTCGTATAGAGAAAGAGTATTAATCTTCTTATAGACTACCGCGGTCTTTCTAGTCGTATTAATTCGCTATACGCCGCGACTAAGGAGATCGCTAAACTTCTATCTCGTCGATAGAAAGTCGGCTAGAATAACGTCTACTAAGGCGATCGATATATTAAGAGTAGTATAATATATCTATAGTAGCGTACTATTTAAGTCGGCGAGAGCTAATTCTACGTCTACTTCGGCCGATTATACTTACGTATCTTAGTCCTCGCTTATTTACTTAAGCTTAATTCTATCGTAGAGGATAGAACTTAGTAGATACGTTAGTATTATAAAAGAGGATAGACTATCTACTACTATTTTAAGTTCTTATTAGAAGTCGATATCGAACTATACGTTAGTATCGTCTAGCTAGTTCGAATTAGGATCTACTAAGTCTTCTAAGAGTAGGAATCTTCTAAAATCGCCCGTGTTTACCTAGAAATTAAATTTAGTCTACTAGAGCGGCTTCTTAGCTAGAACCTACTAGGCGCGTATTAAGTATTCTAGCGTAAACTATTCGTCTTAAGGATTAAGAAAACCGGGTCTAAAGTTATCAATAATTTTAATATAGGATCTCGCGGCTATACTACGGAGCGTTTCTAGGATTCGAAAGAACTTTAGATTATCGGCTAAAAACTAATTAATAATAAGCGTTACTTTCCGTATATAACGCTCGCGGCTACGGCTCGTTAGTATTACCTATATTATATTTTAGACTCTCTATACTTCGAGTACTTCGCCTTAGTAGCCGTAAATCTCTTACCGCGCGAGTATAACAAACCTATCTACTACTACGGTTACTAGTATCTAATTACGTAGCCGGTTTTTAGTATATACCTCGTCTAGGACGGCCTAGATATAATACTCTTAGCGTAATATATTAAGAATAAATATAGTCTATTTATACGCTATTAGATTATCTAGCGTAATAGTATCCGGCCTATAGTACCGGATAATAAGTACTAGCGAGTTAACGATTACTACTATCTAGTAACGGGGAATCTAAGAGTAATAGCTAGAGAAATATTTAGTTAGTTCTCGCGCGGCCCGATATTTGTATAAGCTATTAGCGAGGCTTAGTATATATTTTTATATCTACTCGTATAGTATCTTATTAAAAGTCGAGGGTACGCTTCTTTAATAGGTTATAACGGGCTTATAGGCGGCGTAGTAAGTATATTAGTACGGAAAGTAGATTCGCTTATTTTTCGTACGAAGCGCGTAAATAAATATTAGTAGAAGCTAGTAGCCGAGTTACGTTCTTACTAACGTATCTCTAGTAAATAGGCTTATATACCGACTACTAGCCGCTTTCTTTACCCGCGTCGGCCTTCGGCCGCTCTTTTTATAGTTTCTCTCGTATTCGCTAACGATCTGCTCTTCTAGATTACCTTTTTAGCTAGCTTATAAGGTATTAATTATTATATTTTCTTACGAGGTTACGTATATTCTTTAGAGCTTCTTTAGTTAACTAGAAATTATATACCGGTTCCTATTCTTTCTATTAGACGAGATACTTCTTAATCTTCCGTCTATATATAAAGGATTCTCTTCTATCGAGTAGCCTTTATATTTCGTAAGAGGGGTCTAAGTCGTTCTATTCTACTACTAGTTCTAGTTCTAGATAGTTCTCTCGTTTATACGAATTAGAGTCTTTCGGTACTAGTTTAAGATATACTATAGATATAACTAGGTATATTTTCTAGTTTAGTAGGATATTAATCTTATAGGCTAGATTATTAATCTTCTTTTTTACTAGAAATAGACTTATTCTCTAGTATATAAACTTTTAGTCCGCGTATTCTTAAATCTTATATTTTTAGTATAAGCGTATAAAGACTAAATCGTCCTTTCTAAGACGAAGCGGCTTATATTTTCTATCGTAACGTTCTTTCTACTTTATTACCGCGAATATAATCGCTTCTTATACTTCGCGTCTCGCCGCGTCTCTAAGCTACTTACGGTCTTCGAGTACCTCTATTAAAGCCGCTAGTAGATCTATCTAGGTATTTATTTCTATAATAAGCTAGTTTAGCGAGAAACCGGTAGTTACGTTAATCGCGTTATTTAGTAATATTTATAGAAATAGAAGTAGTTCCGTCTATTCGCTATCTAGAAACGTTATAATATAGTAGTATATAGCTATTTTTACTATTTAGTTTATACGTTCGCTTTACCCGTTCGCTTATAGGTAGTAGGCTATAGTTATATATTAGGTAATTTCTAGCTTTTAATATACTTACTTCTAGAAGTTAGATATAAAGCGGGGATTTTAATCTATAATTTAAATACGTAGTAGACTCTATTTATAGGATAGTATAGCCTTAACGTATCGATTCGCCTATATCTCTACTTCTTAGTTTTCTTTTTCTTTAAGTAATAGAACTTCCTTAGTAACCTTATAGATTACGGTTAAAAGAATATCGTAAGCTTTCTTTATCGGGGGGAGTTTTACGATAAAGTCTATAGTTTAAATCTCTCTTAGAATAGCCGACTCGTAGATTAGATATAGCTCTCTATATAGCTAATAGCGTTTTATTACGTATAATTAATATTTTAGGTACTATTTTAGGTAGTTCTAGAGCTTCTTTACTAGATTCTTAATAAATATTAAGATTCTAATTCTATTATAGGATCTCTAAAATCCTCTATAATTCTACTTATCGTACGCTATCTCGAAGATTTCCTTCTCTACTAAGGTTAAAATATAAAGACGGTAGCGGCTATCTTCTAGATCTACGTAATAGATTAGGCCGTTCCTTAGAAAAAAACGAAGTCTCTATACCGTCTTAAGAGGCTCGTCTTTATCTTTAAGTATCTATATATATAGCGCCCTTATTAACCGTCTTAATTAAATACTTTGTCGATTTCGATTATTTTACTCCGTAGCCGAGATAGTATTTCTTTCTTAGGTTAGCGGCCTTAGTTAGCGTATTAGAATTCGTACTTTAACTCTAGGGTTCTATACGGCTCTATCCTTCGTATTTTCGCTTACTAATTCGTTAACTACCTCTTCCTACGTTATTTTACTAGCCGTCTCTTATTATACTACGCTACTTACGACTTATCTAAGCGTTATTTTATTATTTAATTCCCGCTACTTATTTCTTTACGGCCTTTCTTATAACTCCGTTTTAGTCTACTAGTACTCTTCTTTAGGCCGGTTACTATCGTCTTAGGTAGCTACCTCTTTACGCTCTACTTCGTCTTCGTTACGTTACTAATTACCTTACTCTTAATTTTACTAATCGCGTAGCTTAGATTTATCGTCTATGCGCGGTCTTTTCTACGAATTCTAATTTATTTAACGACTCTAGTACTTAGCTCTCGCTTCCGCGTCCGCTCGATTCGTCTCCTAAATTACTATTAATACGTTTTAGATACGGATCTAATACGAGTCGACGTTATAATCTTATCGGATCTTATATTTAAACTCGTCTAATAGCTTAACTACTATAACCGTAAAGATATTAGTTAGATTAAGAATTTCTAATATATTATCGTCTTACGCTTAATCCGACTTTATAAGTAAGCGACTTAGTACGTCTAGTACTAGATACGTACGGCTAGGCCTATATAAAACTTTAAGTTTAAATTAGAAGATATACTAGCTAGCTATAACTAGCTTTAGATTTATCTTATCTATCGCTAACGTTATTTATAGGTTATAATACTAAGCGATAAACGTTACCGTATAGTAATTTATAAAGAAGTACGTATTCTATTTTAGGCCTACGTATATTAAGTACTTAATTTTACGTAAGGTCTATACTATTCCGGCTACTTTAAGCTTCGTAAACTAGTATTATATTTCGGCTAACTTTAGCGCTTTAGAGAGGAATATAATTAGTTAAATTTTCGCGTCTTTCTATAGTTAGACCTTTCTATCGGATACGATAGAATCTAGGTCTCCCTCTATATAGTATACTAAAGCGCCTATACCGAGTTTTAACGCGTTAATATCTACGTATAATCTATAGTCCGGATCGTAATATACTAGCTATAGAGGATTTCTTAGATACGCTCGAATAGCTTCGTATACCGCTCTTCGTTCTTCTAGTAGAACGACTTTTATCCGCTTAGTAAAGGCCTTTCTCGCGTTACTCTTCTTAAGGCTTACTCTTAGTAAGGCTATCTTATAGTCTATTAAGGGCTTAATAATAGCGGCATAATAGAAAATCTTACTTTATAAAAATTCGGTTACGCTAATCTAGTACTCTAAATCCTTAAGCGTTTTAGAAAATAATATCTCTACGAGAGCCTTAGTACGTTCCTCCGTTAAGCCTAGTCTAAAAGTATTAACTCTCTATTCTAGTAGTATTATATATAGGTATCTAATAAAACTCTTTTTTAGTACGAGGCTAATTTCGATTCGGTCTAGCTTTTAGAAGACCTTATTAAGGTATTCTAGGTATTCCTATAATATACGACTATATATTATAATATCGTCGATATAGGCTTTATAGAAGGTATAATATTTTCTTAGAATCGCGTTTAGTTATCTCTAGACGTATAATACTAAGTTAATATAATCTATAATCGCTACGTTAAAGGATTCTTAACCGCGATACGAATTAACCGTTAATTTATAACGGTCGGCTTCTTTTACTATCTATTAGTAAAAGAAGGATATTACGTCGATAACTATAATATATTAATACCCTCGTATTACGTTAATAATATTATCCTAACTTAGAACTAGATACGAGTTCTTCTACGAAATTCTATTAAGGCCGCGAATATCTACTACTACTCTAGGCTTCTCTATTTAGACGTTATTTTTTCTAATCTATCTCTATACTACGAAGACTAGAAAGCCGAAGATAGTATATTTTCTTATCTAGCTTAACTTTTCTTAGTCGTAAAGCTTATCGAAGACTTCGTTAACGATCTCTCTCTTCTTTACTAATAGTAGGTAAATCTTCGTAACTAACTTCGTTAATTCGCTCTAGTTCTCTTTTAGCGGTATTTCTATATAATCCTTAATAGAAATTTTTACGGCTAAAGGTTTATTCTTCTATAGATTAGAATAGCGATTTACTACCTCTACTAGGGCTTATATAGTTTCCTCGTCGCTATAGATTATAACGCTATTATCTAGTATAGTTTCTATTAACGAATTAATATTATCGGCGTTTAAGCCTACTAGCGCGTAATTATCGCTATCGATTTATACTAAGCGTAATACCTTAGTATTATATAAATAACCTAGTAGATAGTATTTTAGAATCGTAATAAGCTCGTCTAAGTCGTTACGTATCTATACGGCCTCTAAGTTCTAATCTATTATATATACGTAGGTTATTACCCTAATCTTACCGTCTTCTTACTTCTTAGAAATAAATTCGAAATCTCTTCCTCCTAATAAGACCTTTATAAATTAAACCTTTACCAGTATAATCGACTTCGCTAATAGAACTATATCGCGTTTTACTTTAGCTTTTACGCTATTTATTACTTATTTAGAGCGTATTCTAGTTTCTATTAGTATTCTAGTATCTTAGTAGATTACGACTTTAATCGTCTATTTCGATACGTCTAGTATTATTCCGATAGATTCTATAATATCTATTCCTACTAGAATCGTTCCTTAATAATCTTTAACTAGGTAAATTTCTTAAATAAACGAAATTTAGATCTAGGCGCCTTTAGACTAAGCTCTAAATTTAAATCTTAGTAGAATATACTCCTTATAGTATATTAGTTCTCCGTTAATTCTAGCTACTAGGATTAGATTCTTTATTTATATTAGCTAGAAGCTACTAATTCCGGCTTTACTTAAAGAAGATTAATCTAAGATTAATATACGATAATCTAAGTTTATTATAATCTCTATCTCTTTAATACTATTTCTAAGTCTAGCTTTAGCTATTAAGAAATTCTAATTTCTAAACGCTACTTTCGGAAAGATTTCTAGTATTATATTTAAATATACCGTAATTTCTAGGTCTTATAGTACTTCTTCTAACGGATAAATAGCGGCTAATTATATCGTCTTTTAAATTACTAGATCGACTAATCTAGTAGTTAGCTTCTTTATCTTCTTACCTTTACTATACTTCTTTCGAATATAAAAGTATAGCTTATTTCTTAACGGCTAGATAGTTACGTAATTCTAATACTAATAAATCCCGTTTTAGAACTTACTAGATAGTATTACTCGTATAGTAAGTTCTATTTCTTAACTTTCTTAGTTATCCGACTAAAGATTATTTAATACGACTACTAGTCTATTAAATATCGTTCGTAGAAAGTAGTTTTAAGTTACCGAGTTATTTAATTCGTCGCTAGATAGCGTACTCTCGCTCTTAGAAATAGAGGAGTTAATCTTCTTTCGATCTAACTTCTTCTAGCTTTCTTAATCAATATCTATATAATAAGCGTACGGCTTCTCTTTCTTTTACTTATCGCGGTCTTAATCGCGGTTTCTTTCTCGATTACGCCTTTTATAACGACCTAAATTATAATCCCTATTTTATTCGCGACTTTTATTCTACTTATATTTATAGCTCTTACTACGTTCGCGATCTTTACTCCGCTAGCGGTTAGAGTTACCGTAACGTCGATTCTTCTAGTAACGATTAGTACGCTTTCTATTATTATAGGAATCGTATTTATAATTCTATCTCGAAGAGCCTATATTAGCGTACTTTACCTTATAGTTCTCGTTTCTTATTAGATTCTACTAGGTTAAAGCTTGTTCCTCGGCTCTCTTAATATACCTCTTTATCGTCGTTTTAGACGAGGGAGGTCTTAGATCTCTACGTAGCTAAACGTAGATTCTCTCGTACGCTTATAGTAATTAGCCTTATATTGAGAAGATATTAGTATCTTTCGCTAGTCGTACGTATTCCGCGATAAATTATCTAACGGATCGACTTTTACGTACTTTCTAAAATCCGTACTTTTTTCGCTATAATTCGCGCTATATTTAGCTCGGGCTCTTTTTAAATCTTTAAAGTATTTTTTTTAACTAACGGTCGACGCGTTTTCCGCCTTATAGCTACTTATAGTCGCTACTTATAAGCTAGCTAATATACTAGGCTTATACTATATCTTTTAGATACTTATATAAATTTCTTTAAATAATATTATTATAGGTAGCTATTATTTCGTATTTAGTAGCTTCTACGAATTAGCGAACGCTTCGATAGTAGAACTTTCCGCTTTAAATTATTATTTCTTTATCGGCTTCGTTATCTTTTAGCTTTAGGTTCGGGTTGAAAAAACCTAGCTCTTCTAGCTTAAATTTCTATTATCGAGTTTCTTTGTCTAACGACGACTCGTCGTCGAAAAAGGAGGTTAAAGAACCTCTACGCCGGGTATACCTCTTACGTTTCGCCTTACGCGGGCGTCTATCGTCTTCTAAGAAAGAGTTAAGTTAAGTTATCTTTCTACGTTTTCTCTTCTTCTTCCTCTTCTTCTTTCGCGTACTATTCTTAGCCTCTATATCTAACAAATTTAAGGTAGAGCTCGAACTCAAATTAGAATTATCGTTCGAATCCTAAGTTACTAGACTAGGTCGGTTTTCTTTATTCTAGAAAGTATTATCTTCTTTATATTAATTCTAGCTTTACTCTATTATACCGCGTTATAAGGCTAAGTCCTATAGTATAGGAAAACCTACGCGTACTTCTCTATCTTAACGTTTTAAGTTTATAATCTCTTTATTAACTATCTTTTAAATTATCTTCTATACGTCGCGTTTCTATTACGGGTTTACGCGCGTTTAGATAGGTTAGACTTATAGTTATATAGTTAGATTAGAAACTTCTACCTTCTAGGCCGCCGGATTAGAGTCTTCCCCTACTAACTATATTATTATCTACTAAAGCTTCGCAATTAGGTAGTTAACTTCGTCTTAGATATATAGCCGGATATTTCTAGACTATACTTCGCGTTCTATCGACTTATATACTTCGTTATTTAAATTATTATTTCTATAACTTAGTTCTCCTTTAGCTAGACCTTACGTAGTAGATTTTTTAGCTTTTAGAGCTATCTCTAAGAGTTAGAATAGAGCTACTAGTTTAATATCTTTCTAGTTTCTTAACTAAGCGGATATAGATACTAGTAGATACCTTAGTTAAATAACTTTAGGATCGTCTTCTAGGTCCGACGAATATATTAACGAGGATAAAGTTATTATAATTAGATCCCGAAAGCTCTACTTTTATATCCTAGATAGTAAATTCTACTTTAACTTATCTACTATTTAACTATTAGATTCGGTTAGATTTACCGTTAAGACGAGGAACTAATTACTAGAAGATAACGGGTTAGATAGTTCGACTAGTAGGTTCGGCTAGAATTCGTAGTTACGTAGAGAAACCCTAGGCTTTAGATTCTCTAAATTCTAGTTCTCGTTCTTACGGTCGTATTCCTTAAAACGCTACTTAAATACTAGACTCTTACGAATACCGGTCTTCTCTAATTAAATAACGAACTTACGTACGGCTTATAGTACTAGTTCCTTAGTATTTATTTTAATATACTAATTTAGCGGATACCGATACGAGTACTTAGTAGCTACTCTTAAATTACGAGTCTCTCTTTTCGACTCTACGATTTCGTAGGGTCTAAGTTTAGAATAAAGGCTAATAGTAGCTTTTATTAACGGTACTACTTTACTAACTAGCGTCGTAATTACTTTCTAATTCTTTTAACTTTCGTTATAGAAGGTAGAAAGGTAATACGCGATTCGCTAAATCGTTTCTAGAACTTTTAGAAGACGATCTAGCGTTACGGCTAGTTATTTTAATACTACTTAAAATCTATCTTATTAATAGGTTTTAAGAAGAAGCACTCGTTAGCGGCGCTACTTTCTACGCCTTCTATTCTTAGCTAGCTTCGTAATTTGCGAGCTATTAAAGGCTATTTTCCCTATATATAAGACTACTAAAGAGATAAATTCCTTATAGAGAAAAAAAAAATCTCTTATATATTCTAAGTATATACTTTAATCTCTAATCTCTTATACTTTAGATTACCGTATCTTAGTATAGTATCGAGGGGTTCGTCTCGAACGCTTAATTAGTAGAGGTTTATAGGCTACAAAAGCGGATCTAGCTTACTAAGAGTATACGAGTTCGCGCTATTCGCGAGAACTCTTACGCTAATTCTCGGCTCGTCGTAGAATAAGGTTATATAACTAGTAGCTAGTAGAGCGATTACGCGTTCTAGTATAATTAGTAGATCGATATTCTAGTAGGAAAAATTTATAGTTTTTACCGTAGTAAACTCGATCTAGGATATCGATTTATCTTTTAGCTACTAAATAGTAGGAATTACGAATTAGAAGTAGGAATCTCGATACGTAAATATATATATATAGTTAATCGTAACTATCTAAATAGCGGTCCGCTATTATAGAGCGGATCGCTCTACCGTTTCTTCTCTATAGTTCCTTTCCTACGTATTATAATATCTACGGCTTATTTTTCTATACGGGCTCGCGTTTCTTATAGCTATAAAGCCCGTATATTCTAGGGTTCGTAATACTACCCCCCTTCTTAGAAATCTTCGGCTTAAAGATTCTTCTATTTAGCCTATATCTTAGGTTTCTATCGTTTCTTTATTTTCTCTTTCGTAAGTCTCGTTCCGTTATACCTTCTAAGCGTAAGCGTAATTTCTAGAAGACTAAGCGTAAGTCTTTAGCCTCGAAAATTAATCTTTTTAGTAAGAGAATACTTATTTCTTATATCGCGTATTTATTAGCGAACGTCTATCGTAAGCTAGATAAGATAGAGGTAGTTTATAGAATAGACTTTAGCTATAAACGTTATAGTAAATACGTTCGTTAGGGTTTATCCGTCTATAATAGTAGCGGCTTAAAGAATTCTAATTATCTATTTCCCTTTTATTTTTTAAAGTCTTATACTAACTACTATAGTTTTTTAGTTAAAGCGCGCTATTAATAAGGCCAAGTTAGAGAAGTAAGTAGTACTAGATCTTCTTTAGAAGAATATAGCTCGGTTATAGCGTATTTATAAGTAGCGAGACCTATTACGCCGTTATAGAAGCCTAATAATTTCTAAGAAGGTATAGACCGTTAAGAATCTTAAGAAGTTAGATTATCTAAAGGCGGCTTATAAGACTAGAGATTCTATTACCTCTAAAAACGCCGAGGAGGAGCGATTAGTAAAGTATATACGTAGTAACGTCTTAGCTAATACTATCGCGGGTCTATTCTATTCTATCGGGTCGCCTAGCGTTAGTTCTACTACTATACCGCCTAAGAGTTCCGAGCTAGTCGATTAGGCGCGATAGTCTCTATTTTCTAATTTCGATTTTAAGTCCTTTATTTTTAACGAGTCGGCGGTATTAGTCGATTTAGATTTTAGCGATAGAACTTATTAATAAGTTATTTATATCCGTTGTAGTTTTCTAGCGGTTTCTAGATATCGTTCTATACTTCTTTCTATTTAAAAAGATATTAGAATTAACCGTTAATATAGCCGCTATTAAGAATCTTTTCTACTTTCTAATCTTAGTTTTCATTAGCGTCTAGATTTTCTAGAAGTATTTCTTCTATATAGGTTACGATTTTAGCGTTTTTTAGTACTAGTTCTAGAAGGAATACGTAAAAAATAGAGTATATCTATATTATTTCTAGTAATTTAAGGCGGAAATTAACTTTCTTAATTTTTTCTTTAATCCTAAATAGTTCTATTTTCTTAAAATCTAGCTTATTATTTAGTCGCCTTATCTTAATATTTTTTCTAAGAAGGTAGACTTTATTCTTCTTCTTTAGCTATAATACCTTCTAGTACCGCTTATTATAGTATTTATCTATTTATAGAACTACGAATTCTAAGTCTAGATATAGTTATTTATAGAGTATCTTTAGCTAGTTAGCTTTAAGGATTTCTTTTTAAGCTAATAATTTACTTAGTATCGGCTCTTTATAGGCCGATAGCTCGTAACTATAATTAGCGTAGAACGGTAATTTCTATATTACCGACGCTTTAGAGCTATTATATACGAACTAGGCTAGTAGTAGTAATTCTATCTAGTTATTCTATACGTAGTTAAGATAATAGCGTAGATATTATTCTAGCGTCTAGTTAATCTATTTTATTTATCCGTCTATCTATAGATATACTATAGTTAAGAGCTTATATTTTACTCTAAGTTATTTAGTAAGCGTCTACTAGAATTGTAATATAAATAATCTATCTCTATCTAATACGAGCTCTTCGAATAGTTTATAGTTACTAAGGATAGTTCTTAAAAACGTATATACGAGATCTTCCGCGTTTATCTTTTTTAGATAGAATAGATAATACGCGTATTTTATTATTCTATCTATAATAACTAGTACTAAATTATACTTAACTTTAGTAAGCGGTTCTTCTAACTTAAATAGGTCTATAATAAAATCTAGCGAGATAGATTACTAAGAGCGCTTAGATACTAGTAGTAGCTAGAGTAGTCTATAGAATATATATCTCGCTATTTTACTTTAAATATAAAGATTATATTACGTAACTATCCGCTAGACTATCTTTCTAAGCCCTAGAAAGTAGTAATTTCTTATAATTCTCTTAATTATTTTATCGGTTTCTTAGTACCTATATACTAGGGCCTTATATATATTTTTTACGAGTTTCTTCTATAGTTTTGCCGAGACGTAGATTAATTCTAAAAATAGGATTATTCCTTCTACGTCTCTAGTTACTCGGGGGTCGTTTTCTAGATTTCTAATTTCTTATATCGTAGCGTCTTCCGCGTAGACTTCTTAGATTCTATATTTCTATTCGCTATTTTCTAAGCGTATTACCGAGGCTAGTAGTCTATCTAGAGTAAGCGACTTTTTAGGTTTCTTCTTTCTACTATATATAGTGGAGATCTAGCGCCTATCGGATATAAAAGACCCGTCTTCTTATTCCGCTAATATTACTAGTTATAGTTCTCGCTTTTTTTTTATATAGTCGGCTCTTCTACTTAACGCGTTTACGCGAGTATTCTCTAATTTCCTTTAATAGATAATCTTTATATTATAAGATACTAATTCTTTAGCCTATCTAATCTATCTTTAGTTTAGTTTCTTCGTAGTAGTAAAGTATAAAAGATTCTTATAGTCGTAGTAGACTATAATCTAGTACTTAGCTTCTTCGAGGTAGTATCTCTATTCTTTAAAAGCTATAATAATAGCTAGGAGTTCTTTATTATAGACGTTATAGTTCTTTTCTAAATCTATTATCTTTTAGAAATAATACGCGATAGAATATAGTTTATCTTACTCGTCTAGCTAGCTTAAAACTACTCCGATAGCGTAATCTAATATATTGGTTTCTATTATTATAGGTAGGTCGGGGTAGAATAGTTCTAAGACTAATACCTCTATAAATATTTATTTTAGTAAGTTAAAAGTATTCTACTATCTTTTTCTCTATACGAATCTATATTCTTTTTTAGTTAAATCTATAAGCGAAGCTAATATCTTTATATAGTTTAGAATAAACTTTTAGTAAAAGTTAGTAAAGCTAAGAAAGAATTATACTTCTTTAATAGTTTTCGGCGTAGGTTAGTTTTTTATCGCGTTTAGTTTCTTTTCGTTTATACTAATATATCCTAGAATAATAATAAACCTAAGATACTTAGTCTTCTATATATACTATTTACTCTTATTAGAAGCTATTTAGAGGTTCTATTTCTTTAATATCTATAGGACTTTATATACGTACTCGGTATATTCTTTAAGCATTTTCGAGTATATTAGGATATCGTCTAAGTAGGCTAGTACGAATACGTCTAAATACGATTATAGTATATTGTTAACTAGGCTTTAGAACGTAGCCGATATATTAGTAAGACTAAATAGTATTACCGTATACTCGTAATATCCGAACTTTATTCGGAAAGTCGTTTTCTATTCTTCGCCTTTTTTTATCTAGATAAGATAATAACCTTCTCTAAAGTCTAGCTTAGTAAAGTAGTTAGCTTTTCTTAATCTATTCTATAATTTATCGATATATAGTAACGGATATTAGTTTTTTATCGTAATATTATTTAGTTATCTATAATCGATATAGAGGCGGAGCTTACTATTTTTTTTAGGTACGAATAGAATAGAATATCCGGCTAGTAACGTAGAGGGTCGAATATATTCTCTTTCTAGATTCGTTTCGAGATACTCTCTTAGTACTTTAGCCTCGTTTTTAGAAAGAGAATAGATAGGCTTAAACGTAGACTACGTTTCTAGTAATAGGGATATTTTATAGTTCTATAGCTTATACTTAGATAATAATTCTTTATCTCTTTCTTAGAATAGTTCGGCGTATTTTTAAAATTCTAGGGGTACTTTCTCTAGTTCCGTAGTATTTTCCGTTACGCGTATCTAATTAAGGGTTCTACTTTATAAGCTATACCTCTCGTAGATCCTCTTTAGATAGTCTCCTCCGAGCGGCTAAGAAGTATCGGCTTCCGAGGTCCGCTTTCTAATTTATACTACGATTTAATATTCTTACCTTAAGCTAGGCTTAATATAGACGATATAAGCTTATTCTCCTTATTTTTTTATACGTAGTAGGGTATTAAGGGATATCTTCTTAGTCTCTATCGAGTACTTTCTAGATAGCTCTAGCTCTTAGCTCTTTTAGCTCTAGTTCTCTAGCTCTAGCTCTTAGCTCTCTAGCTCTAGCTCTCTTATTTTAAGGCTTACGAGATATCGCTTATAGTTATCTTCTAGAAACGTTATAGTTCCCGTACTCTAGCTAATATATAAGTCGTAGGTTTTTAACTAAGGTATTCTAAGAACGATATTATAGTTCGGGCTTATTATTACGTCTAGATTAATTCGTTCTTTATAATCTCTAAGGGCTATTCGTATCTAACCGGTCTTAATTCTTATCTATTCTTTATTATATTCTATTAATAACTCGTTAAACGTATCTAGTTTATAGGGGTGTTTCTTAGATTAGAATAGTAAGTCGTTCTTCCTAAGAAATTTAGAATCTACGAAATTTTCTTACGCTCTACTATCGATTATTACTAATATAGTAGTTTCTTTAAGTATAACTAGTACTTTTAGTAGCGTTTTAAGTTCTTTCTATTTATAAGATATTCCGTTTAATATTAAGTATATAACTTAGTTAAGAGACCTTCGTATTAGCCCCTTCTAGGATTTCTAGCTAGAGGAGCCGTTTAGTTTTTTAATATCTTATAGCGTATATACTCGTTCTATTCTTCGACTAGAATTAGAGCTTCCTTCTATTAAGTCTATCGTCTCTACTTAATCTTACGCCTCTAGTAGATTTATCTATTACGTATCTAGTACTAGAAGGTTAGTTTACTATATTTTTCGTCGGGTATCTATTATAGAGTACTATAACTCTACGTAGCTATACTATAGCGGTAGAGAATATAGACTATATCGCGTAGAGATATAAGGTCTCGTTACTATTATATTTTCTAGGCTTCTCCTTTAAGCTAGAATACTACCTTATCGGCCGTTTTTAATAGCGATTCCTTCTAGAGGTACTATATATCGTTCTCGAAGAATTATAAACTAAGTTTTTTATTCTTTATCTAATACTATTATAGCGGTAGATCTATTCTTGATCTAGGGGTCTAGTAGATCGTAGAGGCGTAACTAAATTTAATATTTCTTATATCTTTATACTAGTTTAGATATTCTATAATTCAGTTAAATATAGTTTAGTCCTACTATTATTTAATAGTTTCTACCTCGCTAGACTCCGATATACTATCGTATAGTTCTTTAATTTTACTATTTATAAGGTCTTTATCGGCTAGAAAGTATCTTTCGATATCTTTCTCTATAGCCTCTTCTAATTTTTAGAGTATTATATTAAGTCGTCGTAGCTTACTAGAATACTATTCTATAACGTTCTTATCGCTTTAGTAGATAGTATAATTATCGTCGTAGTACGCTATTTAGCTTAGAGCTATATAGTCTATTATCTTTATAGTAGCTATTTCTCGTAGCGCCTCTTATTTTTAGATAGCTACCGCTACTTTCCGTAACTCTCTCTTTAAGTATTTATATCCTACGCTCTATTTATCTCTATATTAGATATATAGTTCTTTCTTATAAAGCTCTTTTTCTTTCTTACTTTATTCTCTTTTTTTATCCTTATTATTATCGTTCTTCTTACTCTAGCCTTTATCTTTCCGGGCTATATTATCTATTTCTATAGCGTCGCCCCCTTTCTAGATATAGCGAGGCCTAGCTAGTCTTAAAGTATTAGCGTTATACTCTTTCTTATCGAATTACCTCTTTATACGGCGCTTATCTATAAGTAGAGCTAGCTTAATTATATTATTAAGAGTTTCTAATTCCTTATAATATATTATAGCTTTCTTAATCTCGTCCTTTAGTCCTTAGTAGTAGAAGGTACGTAGCGTAAGATTAAAATATCTATCTATAAGATATACTACGTCTTAGAATTTAGTTATATAGTCCTATATCGTTTCTTTTTATTTTAGACTTATAAGGATTCTAGTAGCTAGATAGTTCTCGTCGATATCGCTAAAGACTATCTTAAGCTATTTCGTAAAGTTTTAGTAGTTACTAAAGATTATTAAGGTTACTTTAAACTATAAGTATATAGATTTCTTCTAGTACTCGCGCTTAAAAGATCGAAACTATTATTCTACTAATTCTCTAAGATAGGTACTAGCGTATAGAACTTATTCGACGAGGCTGGCGAAGTTACCGTATATAAAGTATATATAGTTATTTAGCTACGTAATAAAGGCTTAGATCTTCTTTTAGTCTTCGTAGTATAGGTCTAGCTTTAAAACCTTAATCTTAGTAGCCGATAGTAGAGCTAGTACCTAGATAAGCTAAATACGTAGAATTATATTTTTATTTTATAGTTCTAGAATTATATTAAGTAGCTCCTTATTAGTTAGTATATTAGGGTATTAGTTTCCTACTACTATACTATATTACGGCGGTTACTATAAGCCTAGAATATTCTACGTCTCTTATATATACTTACTACTAGACGCGTCCGCTATTATAGCTAATACTATTAATACTTCTCGAGGTAGAGAAATACTTTTTATTTTCTAATTAAATCGCTTTCTTTTCTATAAGGATAGTAGTTAAAGTATAATAACGGGGCCTCTACTACTAGGCTTTAGAGTTACCTAGTAGGTTTAGATTTATTAAAGGGTTTATCTTAAAGACGAGGAAAGAAGAGTAATAATAGAATAAGAAGTTACGTAACGTAGAAGTTTAATAGGCCTTATTATCTCTAAGTTAATATAGTATTAAATTAGAATTTTAAGTTAACTACGAGGGTTAAAGTACTATCTAACAAGCGTATCTATATACTATAGAAGAGCTATAGTAATTTAGAGATTACGATATTAAATTAGAGCTCTAGATTAGAGGTTTAGATTAGTTCTAATTCTATATAGGTTCTATAGTTTTTATATAACTTAGATACTAAAGCCTACTTTCTAGATTCTAACTTCTACTAGTATTAGCGGATAATATTATTACTATACTACTATTTTATAATATTTATCTTTATTAGTTTTTCTACTTCCCGCTCGTACGGTCTTTTATCCCCTACGGGTTCTCTATTAGCCTATATTTTCTTTCTAGTTATTACGCCTATAGGCGTTCTTCCCGTACGGGCGGTAGTTATTACCTACTAGTATTTCTATATACGTCGCCGTCCTATATTTCTAGTCCTCCCGTACAGGTCTAAGAAGTATAGCTTTACTATACATAGGGTTCTTAGGCTTCTATAGTTTATCTTTCCGTACGGACTCGCGTTTCTTATAGCTATAAAGCCCGTATATTCTAGAGTTCGTAATAGGTTCTAGAGATTCTAAAGCTTCTAGAGGGTCTAGACGTTTCGAAACGCGCGTATACGGACTATCTTAATACGGTTATAATTCTTAAAGTTTATCTTAGCGCGTTATTCGTACTAGCGCTAGCGCTAGCGTATAGCTACCGCCTCTACGTAGATATAACTACCGCCTACGCGTAGCTATAACTACCGCCTACGCGTAGAATTTCGCTTAATCGTTCGAATTTTACCTTCTTTCTTAAATAGCGTTAATAGCTATAGAGAGAGAGCTTTAGCGAATTCTACGTATACGGGCTATACGAAAAGAAATAAGTATTTTCTTAGAAATCGTCCGTACGCGCGTACGAAATAACTAGACTCTCTAGAAGTACTAGAACTTCTAGAAGCTCTAGAACCTCTAGAACCTCTAGAAGCTCTAGAGGCTCTTAGGTCGGGCTAGACTATAAATTAAGGTTATAGTTCCTACGTTCTAACCCGGGTCGGTATAGGGTCGACATAGGGTCGACAACTTAGTGGCTTGGCGCTCGGGGAATTTTGCTGATGGGATGAGAGGCAATATCGTAATTGCTCAAACGGAAGGACATCAAGTTTGTGTGTAGAGTATCAATTTGCATGCACCATGCCGTGAAATGCTGTTGAAACGGTTTGTCGCCTCTCAACGTCGAGTCTATGAGGGCCCATCGTTCCCAACAAAAAAAGGGCTACTGTGCGCCAGTGCGAGGGTCTCTAGCTTTTTTGTGACATATCTTCCTCTCTAATGCATACGCGTCGGCACCAGATCCGTCCGCCTACATTCACGATAGTAAACAACGAAGCAGTAAGAGAAATTTCCATGCGCCTCGGTATGCTGAATTTGGTCCGAATGTGGCATGACATTCCTAGACTCTTCTGCTTGACAACCGTCTCCACAAATCCTCATCATTAGCAACAGTAGCCCCTCTTCACATCAGCAACTACTGCCTGGCTCAGTCTTTATCTGATTCATGTTTGATAGAAAGCCTTACAAAGAAACTCCACACTTGCGTCTTTTTCGGCTTCTTAAGCGGGGACATCAACCCCATGTTAAGCAAAAACGGTTGTTAATCCCGAATTCGACTCATTCATAGACCAGAGATCTCGACACGTGGCAAATGAATCAGTAATCCGAAAAGAAAGATGTCTCTTTATTCCGTAGATAAGTATAAAGTTACCTGCTCTTGAAATTGAAGTTTTGCGCTTTTTTTATCTGCCGCATGTGATACTCTGACTTTCGTAGAGTAACCGATATCGTTCCTAACCGCTTTCTAGTTCCGACTATTTATCAGGAACATAAAGTTGAGAGCAAAAGTTCCCCTCCGGCATTTATAACCTTTCATCAAAAATCACCGTAGTTAAGATGGCACTGTTTCCCCCTCCGCGCCGCATCGTTACTGGCCATGATGCCGAGGGAAAGGCTGTCTATCTTAAGGATAGCGCTGTCGACTTAGAACCGACGCCAATGGATGCCTCTTTCGCGGTGCTCTGGGAGACGCACGAGTTTCCAGCTAACAACAACGGGTTCACGGACCCCATCACGGAAAGGACGAAGAGCTTGTCCAACAAGGATGGCGTCATCTTGCGCGTAGTGGACTTTCCGCCTAACACGGTCACGGTATGAGAGCTCTACCATCCTCACCCTACTCGCTCTCATGCTTTTCTTTATCCTTCTAACGCTCTTGCTCTCCATGCCCTTTCCTTCATCACCTTATGGAGATCCATTATGAATTGACTCGTAACGTCTTGACTTATATAGGCCTTCCACCGAACGGTGTCTCTCGATTTCGGAATTGTGTTGGAGGGTGAGGTTGAATGGTACGTCTGTCCTCTTATTGTTCAATGTTTATTAGTGTCACGTTCATAAGTCTGACTTGTTTTTCGAAAGCCGCCTCGATGATGGAGTAACCAAACGTATGAAGCGTGGAGATGTGTGCATCCAACGCGGCACCATACATGGGTGGACAAACCCTACGGACAAGCCTGCGAGAATCTATTTTGTTCTGATTGGTATGCACACTTTTCCTTGTCCGCTTTTCGCCGTTGCCAAGGCTACGTAGCTTGGATCGATGCATAGCGTATCTATACTGACACGTGATATGATAGCGGCGGACCCTGTCACTGTCGATGGGAAGGTTCTCGACCGTAGTGGATTCTCAGATGAAGACGTGCAGACTGGCGGGAAATAGTCTTACGACTTCGAAATTCTGAGCACATGTGTTGCTTCGAGGAGCCAATTCTTTTCACTGAACCGTTGGCATCAGAAATACACTAGAGGAAGCAATACTGCTAGTGAAGAGGCGATGTACACAAAAGGTTTAGAGCCCCTGATAGACTAGGTCCAGCAATTAACCGCCCGCCATGCCCCTCTTCCGGCTATTACATATTTTTGCACGCAGCGAGACACCACATATGTGGAACATTGCTATACAAAAATTGGCTCATCGGTACAACGGTATAAGGCCCCGCCTGGCAGCTCTCGAGATAGCAGTCGTTATCGCTGCCATTTAATTTCGGGTTAAATACGTACTTCAACCTCGTCACTTTCTATGGTTTAATCTCATAGAAGTCCCAAAGCGCTGGGTAATGAATTGAAATAGTCCCACAAGGAGCCACAAGTCTTGCACCTTGATTCTTCATTGATTGATATTTTGAAACTCGCGCGGCCGGTACATACGCATAAATACCTTGATACCTTATTCGTTACTCCATGTCCAGTCTCAGTGATAGTACTTCGACAGAGCTGTAGAATGCCTCAAATTGCAGCGCTCCTCCATATGGAAGGCTATACATGAGGCTGAGCCAACCAACTAGACCATTCATTGCAACACGATCCCCTCTGTAAAAGCCTTATCCGTGACCTCAAGTATCCAATCGCCACAGCGGCGAATAGGCTTAGAAGGGTCCTTTGGCTGCCCGTTAAGCTTTAGCTGAGCGCCTGGCGGGGGGACGGAACGGCAAAGATCCTCGAAACGAGGCATGTCGCTCCGCTGGATCCGACCGATCAGCGTCTGCGTGCCCGGCACGTATAAGCCATCGTGTTCTGGCCATTTCGCCGGTTCAATCTGAAGTTCCATTCCCATGAGGACCGTCCCAGTGACGTGGAACATTTTGCCGCTTTTATCAGGCTCCGTTTCAATGAAGATGGCGACGTGGTTCCGAGGGATGCCTTGGCGCTCGATCGTGTAGACGTTGTGGGTCATTGGGAGCGGGGCAGAATTGATTTCGCAAGTAGGCTGATGTGGTAATAGGGACGATATTCCTTATGAAGATAGCTTGTTATCTCGGTTTGAGAGCGAGGAATGTTGCTGGCTTCCCGCTTTTGCCTGGTGCGACTGTGCCGCATCATACCCGCGCCACAACGCTGCTGCCTGAAATCTCCTGCCGAAATATCCAAAGGACACACAATTTATATAAGACGCTCCTCGGGTACTTTATCAACGCTGATTCTGGAAGAGAGGTGAAATAATGAGAGGAGGTAGGAGGTAGTTCCCTAGAGTGTTGCGACTTATCGGTTATCCGAGACTATATGACCGCCACCCGCTCCTACTTGCACTCAATAGCACGGTAGCACCCCATGAACGCCAGCCTCTGGCAGTTCCTCGGAAATCCGTGCATATGGTAGCCGGGCCTGTAGCAGAGTCCCCATTCGTCCCAAATCGGACTCTCTTCTTCGATGTCGGCAGCGCCCCGACGGACCCGTTTCCTATAGGGCTTCCGATCCCACGGGCCGGGGTTCATGAATTTGTCGAGGCCGGTGGCCGTTTTGTACGCCTCATGATTGCCTCCGTTAGGAAGAGGGACTTCCTGGAAGGTTTTCGGATCCTGTTCGAGGATATAGTCAGGCTTGGGGACCGGGTTGGCCTGGATGAGAGTGGGGCCCAGCAGGAGAAGTGAAGAGAAGAGACTGGTACGCATTGCACAGTTTGATAGGTCTGAGAGTGGATGGTTGAGAGTAATTTGGAATGATTGGACGGAGAAGAGGCAGAGAAGTGATGAGGTGATTTATAGATGGGCCATCGTCTATTCTGTTGAATTATGTCTCCTGTTGAGTTCAGGGTCCACGGTATCTTTGGCGCAAACCATCCTAGCACATTTTTTATCGGGCCCTTTGGAGCCGTAGCCTATATTTACCTTGAATTCAGTAGATACAATCTATTGTACACCGGTTAGAATCAGTACTCGTTGGGTTCTGATGAGTAGGTGATCTTTGAAGAACCACAGGTAGCGAAGGAATTAGGATATATTTTGACTGGATTGAGTAGAGTGAGGGGCCGACCGAACGGGCTATGAACGCCATATGTCAAGGAGTCTGTCGGTGCCCTTGAAATGCGCTACTAATGGGTTATGGTTGGTGCTGACATTTTGGAGCGCTCCAAATCACTTAGTAGTCATGGTCATACACCCGGGCTCGTGGAAAGGCGCATCTCCTTCGTCAAAACTCTGATCCAGTTTTCATGCACCTCGTGTTAGTCAGAGGATTTCGGGCAGTTTGCCTAGATTTTACAACAGCGCTCCGTTGGAGCAGCTTCGATTCTTGATATCTTGGGAATAGCTAGCTCACGGCGAACATCTGAGCAACCTCCGCTGGGGACAGATGCAGCAGATCACCGAGCCAGAAACGGCATTAATGCTTGCAGAGCAAGGTCGCCCACATATTGATGATTCTCCGCATCAAACTTGCAGGAGAGAAAAGGAAGAGATCGCCTCATGCTGTCGGAAAAATATATTTTCTTTTCTTGTTTTTTTTTTTCACCAATCCTTCCAAGCTGTCAAAAGAATTATCCTCATCGTCCGTGCATGGGGGCCCCGCTCAAGGCAAGCAGCTCAACAAGCCCTGCAGCTTGTTCAACACAACGGCCTGCTTATCCGCCGTCGCGGTCGTCTTGTCCCCCGCATCGCCAACGCTCACGCTGACCCAGCAGCCGTCCGTATCCACGACCTCGCGCTCCCTCGGCAGCGTGGTCCTGCCGCACGTGGCGACATCATCGTCGGACAGGATCGGCGTCTGCAGGTTGATCCTGCTCAGCACGAACGAGAACTTGCTCGCGTCGTTGCACGTCGTCTCGTCGACGTCGCCGAAGTTGACGTTCAGGAACACGCCGTCGGGCAGGTACGGGGTGCCGCTCTCGACGATCTTGGTCGTCAGGTTGAGGGCGAGGTCGGCGTAGACCTGGGCGAACAGCGGGGTGGCGGCGTTCCAGGCGGTGCGGCTGCCGCTCAGGCCGGAGAAGGCGAGGGCGGGGATGCCCTGCTGCACGGCGTAGACGGCGGAGCCGACGGTGCCGGAGAAGGGCACCTGGATGTCGAGGTTGGAGCCGACGTTGGGCCCGGTGACGGCCAGCTCGGCGGGCTGGTTGTCGAAGAAGGGCGGCGCGAACTGGTCGATGCCGTACCGGATCGCGGTGACCGGGTACGAGTTCACCCAGTTGAGGCGCGGCGACGTTGCGTTCGTGCCCGTCGGCCCGCTGTTGGCCGGGCAGCTGTTGTATTCGCAGGCGCTGCTGCGGTTGCCCGGGTCGCTGTCGAGGGAGCCTGGGTTGGGCTGGGTTAGTTTCGGGGGTTCTGGGTTGGGAAGGCAGGGGTGTGGGGAGGGAAAAGGTACCGCGGCCGGATTGGTTGTCGGCGGGCGCGGAGAGCACGACGTTGTGCCCGGCGGCGTTGAGAGCGTCGTGCAGCAGGCGGATATTCTTCTCGGCCCAGCCGTCGTCGTTGCCCTGGATGATCCGGATGCCGTTGACGGCCAATGGAAGGGAAATGGCCGCGGTGGCGGCAGCAGCAGCAGCGAAACGCATGGTGAGAGATGTTTGGATTCTCCGGGAGGATCGAAACGAGTGTGGGATGGGCCGGACGGGAGAGAGCGGGAAGGGCCGCGGAGCGGATATTTGTAGCAGTGGTTGGGATTGGAGGGAGCTGGATCTTCTTTCTGGTAGCGGAGTGGTAGCGGAGTGGTAGCGGAGTGGTAGAAGCGTTCGCTGCCTATATCGGCCGCACGTGTAATGGGAGCAGCTTGGCCATGGCACAAGCGAGAGGAGGTGGAGTTCGGGGCGGGCGAATGGCAGGCGGGCTTGGGTAGGTCATAATTTCAAGCGGCCTACAAGGCCAGGAGTCGGGGCAGGACATGGAGCTTGATTTCGTAAGATCGCCGTGGTAGACGAGATGGATGGGGCGAAAGACGGCGGCAGCTAGAGGCTTTCGGGCAGGAGCCGAGCCTCGCTCTGAACCAAGTCATCGTCCCCGGAGTCGCCTGCGTTTCACTCTCCCACGAGCCACAGCCTTTGCTCCTTATTAAGTTGCTCGCGCCGCAAGCCTTGGTGCGCTTGGCCATCGCTTCAGAGTCAGCTGTTTGGTCCGCATGAGCTATGCTCAAACACCACTTGCCCGGTCTCGCCGCCGCCGTCCGGGCGCCCGTTCCGGTGGCATGCCCATCCCCAGATGCCATTGGACAGCACCGCCACACCCCGTTACATTGGACCCCCTTTCGTGGCAAAGCGTTGAAACGGCATCGAAACCACAGAGCTGGTATACGAGCCAGCTCGGGTGTCGAAACTAGAGGAAGCTGCGAGGCATCAATGAGCTCATGCAAACATGGCAGCTGCCTCTTCTGCTGCTGGAGTTCTGCGCCATGCCAAGCTGTCCAAGGTTGACTATCGAAACGCACCTGACTTGCGTTAGTACTCCGACTCTCCGCCGCCGGAGTCTATGTGCCTTTTTGGAGTGACATGACTTGCCTGCCGCTGAGCGAACGTTTTCCAGTGCTCGTCGCACGTGTTGCACGCCTCAATCTGGATCAACTTCGGCCTCCGGGATCGCCGGGCGCCCAGCATGTGATGGAGCCGCATGCCGATTGACTTGGAAATACTGCCACCACACTAGCTGATCCGGGAAGGTTGAATGCTACTGACTTGCACCCAGGTCTCCGATTGGTCAGAGTGTCTATAACATGAGGTAAATTGTTAGCAGGAGGCATCTATCCTTGGTTGACCACCGTATGACTAGAATCCACCATCCGCAAGCCTGTACATAGTAGGCCGCACTCGCTGCCGAGTCATGCAGCAAACGCAATGTTTCGCGCTTTCGCAGCCAAATGACCCGCGTCTTGACCGTTGGATGATATGCTGACGTGCGACACTGAATATCATCATACGTGGCCAGATAACAGGGAGCGAAGGCGATACTGACATTGGAGCATCCGACACCCACGTTACGCATTAGCAACAAGGTGTATGTTTGAGCGAGTAGAAATATACGGAGGTCAATGCGTCTAATAGGCCCAGCAAGCTCACTGGGACAACCTTGTGCGAAACTGCATGGAAGCCGGCGGAACATACATCTCTAAATTAACCTTGACCGTTTGCCAACGCCTACTTGCAGCTTCTGCAGCCGTGCTTACGTCAACGCTCCCGTCAAACATTTTTCACCCCCTACCGAATTGATCCCAGTACTTCTTCTGATCGATGCCACCTTGTTCACACGTAAGCCTGCTCCCGGATTTTGAACGCATAGACTTCTGACATGATGTTCCAACAATCAGTAGCAGTACACTCCTCCGCGTAAGGTTATGCCTCGTGATGGGGTTTAGCTTGCACGCGCTACAAGCCCAGAGTTCAAGATCCCGATATACTCCTCAACTACGTCAAAGAAACCGTATATTAATTTGAGCTTTCTTCCCAAAAACACTAAGGATACGAATAATAACAGACCGTAATATCTCTATACAGTATGGCATGGTGGAAATGCTGTCGATGCGGTGCGCGCAATGAGGCGCCGTCATGGTCGTGTCGGTGCTGCTACCACAGCCCACATCCTGCGGGATGTGGATGTACCTGGTATGAAGAATACAGACCAATTCCTCCCCCAAGTCAAGACCCAGACCCTACCGCTTTGGACGAGGTGGGTGGCATTCTCCATCCTCCCGTGCCAGAACTTTGACATTCACGAGAACACACGGGTCATCATGGCTCTACTTTTCAAGTGCTGAAGTTAATTGATATTCTTGGGTTGATCTACATACTGCTTCTGTGGTGCCTGAATGCTAAGAGTGAGACCATAAAGAACGACTTAATGGCCGTGTATCGGTTTCGAGTGATACTCCTCTTTGTTGATAGGTGTTCGGACACATGTGCTCGGGCTTATCCCCGAGTATCCTATCCTTCTGAATATATAAATATCCCCAGATTTCAACATGATCCAAAGCTCCCAAATACGAGCTCCCGCAATTGTAAAACATTGATTGTCCCTCCTCTGACTTCGCCTGCAACTTTACACGCACTCTCTACTATGCCTAGTCTTTGGGCCTGCTGTCGATGCGGCTGGACGAACGTAGACTATGATTATTACTGCGCAGACTGTCGTCATGCCAATTGCTTCACCTGCCTACGGTTCGATTAAAGCCTGCGGAATGGTGTTCTTAAACAACGAGCCTCATCAATATATCTAAATTGTTGTATGCTGCTTTAGCACCATAACAAAACTAGAATAGATCACTTTGTGAACGCGTAATGGTCGCTGTTCCTCATAAGCACTATGTACCATATACATGGCTCCTTGACTCAATTTCACTTTACTACGAATTGCAAAAAGTAAAAAAAAAAAAAAAATATTGATTCGTCCTCAACCTTCCTCCCAGAATGAGTGCATCAAACAAATGCTGAACCTACCGCGCAGATTTTGTAGCTTGTTTCCGTGGTGACTTCCTAAAGCTGAAATATGCAAGACCGCTGACTGAGTACGCCATATATCGCATGTGTCTCTGAATTCTTCGTTAGTATGCTCGCGTTGTATAAGGTTGCGTTTACCCTAACTTGGAATGCCCATCCTGAGCTCTCCCACCACTTGCCCTAGAGAGTGTAGCTTGCAAAAGTGAGTTCTCTCTGACGGAAACATCTAATCACAGACTAATGCACACTCGGCTAGACGGGTTCGGCTCAACGAGATTTATTATCCGGATAATTGATCGCACCTTCTTGAAAGAACCTTAGCGCCGTTTCGTATCGCCAAGAGCCCGCGATCACTCCGAGTCGAAGCGCCCACAACACAATTCGGCTGTCATTTCATTCTCAACTGCTTCCACCAGTGTCGCGTGAGCTATCTCTGAGGTCGACTTTGAGCTCCGAATCCAATTGCGGCCATACCTTCCCACATCGACGTGTCTGCCAGTTGCTGCAAACAAAGACTTCGCGCCACCGTAGAGAAGTCTCTGATATGGTTGAAACATTTCTTTGTTCGATTGTGCGAGCCGAGGCTGACCGGCATGTGTTCGCTAAAACATTTTTAGACCGTCGGACGGGCCCGCCTCCATCGATCATCTGTGGTCACGCCTTCATGTTGACAACAGCCAATACGATCCGTTATCCTGTTTGCCATGGACGCCTTGTCCGCAGAAGCAATAGCAAGCTTGATCAAGCACGGACACCCGTATTTAAGCTTATCTGAATTAGGCAGGCAACTCTCTGAATTGTGGCTCGAAAGCACGGTGGCGGCCTTACCCGGCTTGTCAAAGCTTCCATCTGGTAGGATGAACAGATTCCTTCCGCAGTCCTTCAATTCCCTCCTCTTGCATCATAGCAGAAGGGTGCTTCTCGAAACGCTCTCTCCATTAGACGCCGGGCATGTTATTTCAAGAGAATGCAAATTCACAGCCTCTGATTTGTTCTAATTCACAGCGGAGGTAGAAGCGCGGCTCTCCACGCGCATGGAAGCGAAATACGAGATGGTGCGGGCTGTACCTGTTATCTTTAAAACACCGAGTCAATCGTCCGGTCTTGATGATGCTCAAGGAAGGTGCTAACATTCAGCGGCGCTTGGAGGTTTCCTTAGTACCGTGATGCCATCAAGTCTCCGAATGCTGTCAAGAGACCCTGTCTGACCTGCCCTTCTAGGCCATCGCTTAGTTTAAGCGTCTGGTTAAGCTTGCGAACATGGCCAACAAGCATTGCTAAGACCATTCCTCCTTGGCGCCCAGCTTGCATATAAAATCTGGCATTTCACCACGAAGAAATGTGTACTCGGCACCAGCGTCCTCCAGCTTCCAGCATCCGCTGCAGTCCTCTGTTCTCTCCGCCCGTCGTTGTTCTGCCGTGTCTCTGCCGATACCTTCTCTTCAGTCAAGATGGTTGTCTCCCTCAAGTATGCGGCCCTTGCCGCGCTCCTTGCCTCTGCCAGCTCCGCCTCTGCCATCCCACCGCGCATTGGTACTCCCGAGGCTGGTTCGTTCTCCACCACCCAGGTCCGCAACACCAAGCATGTCAAGAACGGCCCTCTTGCCCGTGCCAAGGCCTACCGCAAGTTCAACATTCCTCTGCCCGAGGATCTGCAGGCCGCGGTTACCAACAGCACCGCCGGCTCCGTCAAGCGCGCCACCGGCAGTGTCACCACCACTCCCACCCAGTACGACTCGGAGTACCTCACTCCTGTCTCTATCGGTACCCCGGCCCAGGTCTTGAACCTTGACTTCGACACCGGTAGCTCCGATCTGTGGGTCTTCAGCAGCGAGACCGCCAGCAGCGAGGTCGACGGCCAGACGCTCTACAACCCGAGCAAGAGCAGCACCGCCTCGAAGCTCAGCGGCGCCACCTGGGAGATCTCCTACGGCGATGGCAGCTCGTCCAGCGGCGATGTCTGGAAGGATAAGGTCACTGTCGGCGGTCTGACCGTCACCAGCCAGGCCGTTGAGGCCGCCAAGCAGGTGTCTGATGAATTCACTCAGGACACCGACAACGACGGTCTGCTCGGCCTGGCTTTCAGCAGCCTGAACACCGTCTCTCCCACCAAGCAGAAGACCTTCTTCGACAACGCCAAGAGCTCGCTTACATCCCCGGTCTTCACCGCTGACCTGAAGCACAATGCTGGTAAGCCCAAGCCACCTTTCCTTGCTCTCCACCAAACAAAGACTCACATGAAACAGCCGGCAAATACAACTTCGGTTACATCGACAGCGCTGCCTACACCGGCAGCATCACCTACGCCTCCGTCTCCACCTCGAACGGGTGGTGGCAGTGGACCTCGTCCGGCTACGCCATCGGCTCCGGCTCATTCAAGTCGTCCTCCATCAACGGCATCGCCGACACCGGCACCACCCTCCTCCTCCTGCCCGACGCCGTCGTCGACGCCTACTACGCCCAGGTCAGCGGCGCCTCCTACAGCAGCAGCCAGGCCGGCTACGTCTTCCCCTGCTCCACCACCCTCCCCAGCTTCACCTTCGGCGTCGGCAGCGCCAGGATCGTCATCCCCGGCAGCTACATCAACTACACCCCCGTCAGCGGATCTTCCTGCTACGGCGGTATCCAATCGAGCAGCGGCCTTGGCATCAACATCTTCGGTGATATCGCGCTCAAGGCTGCTTTCGTCGTGTTCGATGGCGGCAACACCCGCATCGGTTGGGCTTCGAAGAGCACTTAAACGGGGGCTGCGGCAAAAGTGGTTCATGGAAGCGAGGTTGGGGGACTATTGGATGAAGCCGTGAAAATTATTTGGTCTGCATTTCCTGTAGATATGAGAGTCTCTTGGGTAAAAAGGAATGATACGAAGTTGTTACAAATTCATTGGATCCATTTTGAACAGAAGTGGTGGCATGCGCCACGAGCGTGCTTGGAATGCGCAAAGTTGCACAGATATATATGGTTACTCAATGTGCCATCGTTCGAAGGATTTTGAGAATCCTTGGAGACTGCTCTTGCCTCGAGTATATGACTGTTTGAAAGGGGCCTATCACGGTAGGGCACGCGGCGGTTTCCTGCAGAGCATGTTCAATCAAGTCGTGTATTTCGAAATGGTGGTCAGCTTCTAATCTCCTTGCCGATTTTGTGGCACTCCACATTTGGGGGCTGGCGGACCAAGTGCCGAGGCATGCCAAGTTTGACTGGTCTTAGCCCAGGCAGATGCGACTATTCAAGGGCCAATCCTTCAGCTGGTCCAATGAAGGGGTGATCTGCTCTGGCCCCCACAGACGGTGTAACCGGGGGCCCGGAGGGCTGTCGGCAGCGTCGCCACATCAGTAGACAACTCCACGGCCCCCGAGCGACGGAAGAAAAAGCAAGGTTCGTTTCAGAAAAGACATTTAGTTGTTGGATTCCTTTCGCGGGCTGTTCTGCTTGCTCTCCAGGCCGACCAGACGACTTTTCCCAGGATGCCTAGTAGCTGACCATTAGTTGACTACTGAAACGCCGACCTGGCTCTGCCGCAGAAACGGCTTATCTAGCAAGCTACGCATTCCCTCTCTGGCCTGATACCGGCATTATGGCGAAATCTACACTGCGCCATCGCGACGCTTCTGGACGGGTGATTGTTGTGGACAGCAAAGACGCCGGCCGCGAGCGGTACTTGCGCCCCAGTGATGGGAGGCTGGCCCCGCTCATCGTCCAAGCCGCAGACGAGAACAGTACTGCATTGAGCTCGAAGGGGTGGACTGGATCGGGAAAAATGCGAATGCAGATCTCACCCATACTGGACCTGGTTCATTGGACATACTCGTCAGTCTTCGAAGAAGGGAGCGAAGAACGTGACTACAGCGGGTCAAATACAGCGGTGCTACTTCTGAAGTGGATACCATCCTGCATTCTCCTCGTATTGATGGTATATACTGAAGATAAAATAGGAGATATCGAAGTTCAATGCTGACATCGTCTAGCTGTTGATCCCCCAAGACCTGGAAGGCAACCAAAGAAACAACGGCTTCTACGATCCAATCAGGTACCGTGATTGGGGCTACTCGAAAGCATCTCGCAACGTAGCCGAGAACAGAAGCAACGAGGAAGATGAGGCGGACGAGCCACAGGAGAATGCACCTCTCCTACCTGACGACATCGAGATGTCGCCCCTGTCCCACCCCGTCCAGAGCCTTAACAACAGCACCACCGCAGAGCAAGAACTTGACGAAGACTTCGATGACCTCCCAGCCAGACAGTTTCGTCCCCGCTACCTCTGCTTCATAACGCATGACTCTCACCACGGCTACCGCAGCGAAACGCACAAAGTGACGGACTGGATCGCCGAGCACGGCGACGCCGCCTCCACAGACTTCATCTTCCTCTCCTACACCCGCAAGCAATTCTGCGTCGGCACGCCCGAAGAAATCGCCACCTGGACGCTCCCGGACGCCGAAACCCGCGCGGCCTACACCACCCTCGCCGCCCAGGACCGCGCCACCCTCGTGCACTACGGCACGCAAGCCGCCCTCGCCGCCGGCGTGTCCGCCTTCTGGCTCGACTTCGAGTGCATCCGCGACGCCGACAACACCGCCAAGGCGCACAGCCAGAGCGCCGACGTCTACCGCATCTGCGACATAGTCCGCGCGGCGCACTCCCTCGTCATCCTCCTCGGGCCACCGCTCCCCTCGCGCCTCCCCCACGCCTCCGGCCCCCAGCCCTACTCCCCCGCCGCGTCCTCCCTCTGGCTGCGCGAGTGGGGCACGCGCCTCTGGACGCTGCCCGAGATCCTGCTCTCCTCGCCGGAGCACCGCGTGCGCGTGCTCGCGGTCGGGGGCGGCCCGCGCCCGCCCGCGCCTCAGGTCGAAGAAGCGCTGCCGAAGCGCGCGTTCGCGGCGCGCGGGGCGTGGCGCGACGCGAAGCTGGTGCGGCAGCTGGTCGACCACTACGAGGGCAGCGTGCGCCTGACGCCGCTGGAGCTGGTGGCGATCGCGCTCGAGTGCTTCGCGGCGCGCACGACGGACGCGTTCAGCCCGGGCGACGTCGCGTACGCGCTGATGGGCCTGCTGCGGCGCCGGCCCGCCGTCGTGCCGGGCGACAGCGCGTTCGAGGCCTTCGCGCGCCTGTCGCTGGCCAACGACAGCGACGCGCTGCTGGAGCGCCTGCTGTGCATGCTGCCCGCGAGGAGGGACGCCCCGTGGCACGAGATGCGCGACGCGTGGGGCGCGCGGCTGTGGGACATCGAGCCCAGGTGCCAGGTCGCCGGCATCGTGGACGACGGCGCCGTCGTGCTGGACGGCGCGGTGGGCGCGAGCGTGCAGTGGGAGAGCGTCGACCAGGTTGCCTTCTTCAAGCGGCCGACGCTGGCGAGGACGTTCGGGAAGATTCTGTTGCGCGGCGTGCCCGCTTATCTGATCTTTGGGTTGGTGATGACGATCATGGGGGGAGTGTTCCTGCAGAATTATCACGATCAGAAGGAGTCGTATGATGACGATGATAGCTCGTACGCGGATGAGCCGTCCGAGGCGACGAAGACGCAGGGGTTGGCGCTCTTGATTCCGGGGCTGATATTCCTGGTGCCGTCAGCGATCATCACGCTGTTGGCGCCGGTCATGCTGCTGGATATTTATCGCGGGAAGTTCTGGTCCACTCAGGCACTGTTCATCGGCGTGCAGGGGATGGTTGATATCGGCGAGGCAGAGCGTCACCTTTTTGGCTTCAACCACGGGAGGCTGAAGTGGAGCACGAATGGAAGTACCCTGTCGAGGCATCGATACGTGGATGGGGAGTGTGTTGCGCTGCCCCCGGCGTTGGAGAAGGATCCGAAGAAGACAAGGGGGCTAACGCTGTTCACGCTTATTGACACGTACGCGATGACTGCCACCTGCTTCTACGCAGAGAGGCCACCGGTCACCGTTATTGTTTGCGGGCAGGAAGGAGGGATGCAAAGAGCGGTTCTGTGCTCATATGACTGGAGGACGCAGACTTTCTCAAGAGAGACGGTTATCAGAGTCAAGACGTTGGTCTTGGACAGGATGTTCAGGGTAGATCGGTTCAGGTTTGCGTTGAAACGGCGACGGCACAGTGAGGACACTCATGAAGACGGCGAACCGACTGAATACTCCACGCTCGTGGATGACAGGCCGAAGACGGAGGAACAACATGAAATATGGCCGACTTGGAAGATTGATCTCCTCATTCTGCCATTCATGTGGGTAAGTGTAGCTATGCTCTGTCCCTCTGCATCGCTGTTCATGAGGTAGAGTTACTGACATTGCTAGTATATATTTGGCCTCCCACCAAGCGCTCCAGTCGAACAGTTCGACTATCTTGGACCGTACGGAATTGCATCATATGCAGGCTTCTTCATGGCTTTGATCCCGGGAATGCATTTGATGCACCGTTTGCAGATTGGACATATCATATCTCTCGCAATTGTTTTTTGGAGTAAGTTGACAGAGCAAAATCCTCGAAACTGGTTTACTGATGGAAATAATGAAGGCTCGCTTAATATCGGAGCGACCTTTGCTCCAACTAAACTGGGTGGCGGCATCGGCCTTGGTCTCTTCATGGGAGCTGCATCCGGCATTATCTATCCAGCATTCGTCGTTCTGACCGGAGCCTGGTATACAGCACGCGAACAAACCCTCAGGATACTGATCTGGGGTTTCAGCAGTCTATTCTACGACGATGCATACTCCGAGATATCCTACGCTATTCAGGAATCCGTCAGTGGCTCCTTGGGTGACCAGATTGAAGTCGTTGTCATATCCGTCATCGCGATATTGCTAGCTGGCCTTGCTTATTTCTTTGTACGAACGCCCGAGCAGGCAAGGTGGATTTCCGCGCAAGAGAGGAGTCGACTCTCCAACCGGCATGCCAATTGGAAATCAACAACATGGAGCAATACTCAGGTATGGATACATATCTTAGAGTGAGCGCATGGATCTGACTCGTTGCTAGGCCATGAAGCTATTAAGGGATCCTCAGCTTTGGATTTTCTTGGGCATGTCTTTGCTCAACGAAGCATTCATAGCAACAAAGCGTATTCAGCCATCATTTCAAGAAGAGCACGCTCCATGGGTCGTGGATATGCCTTGCATTATACTTGTCCTCGTACTCGGGCTCATAATGATGAGATTCCCTAACAACAGAAGTAAGTACTCCAATACTATGGTCAGCATTGGAAATGCGGTCACTAACACCGTTACTGCAGTACCCATCATGTGCCTTGCAATCACTCTTGAGTTCGCGGCCAGACTCACATACTGTCTCCACGTTGTGGATTACAAGGAGAACACTAGTGGTAATCTCGTAGCGATTTCGTTGGCAAAAGGTCTGAGATTCATGATTCAATTCGGCGGCATCACCAGATACCGTAAGTCTTCTCCGAGGGAAGGTCTATTGGAAACTAATCATTGCAGTAATCTGGGCTCTGGCTTTGGCCAATACACATGACATTACAAGTAGACTGACAACGATATGCGCCACGTTCTCCGGCTTTGCGGCGGGCGGTATCATCGGAAGTATCTACTGGACCGCTGTGCTAGCCGGTAAAGACAGTCAGGCCAGTCTGATCGGAGCGACACCCATGCACGGATATATTGCATTCATAAGTACACTATATGGACTCCAGGTACTAGTACTTGCCATGTGGTATCTCTACTATTTTAAGATCAACAGAAGCCTCCCATATAAGAGGGGGTATGATGGAGCGTCAGTCGCGACATCTGATGCCTCAGCAACTAGTGGAATACTGGGCGACCGGAGGTCAGCTAGGAATGGAGGTTCTGTCCGGTTCTTCACTTAAGCTGGCCTGGACATGAGTTTGACGGGCCAAGTTGTGTTCCACGCCTTGTCTCTGGACGCCACGGATTGCCTGTTGTCGCGCCACAAGTAGATACGGGCGTGACCGAGACGATTGTCCTGTATCGACTTGTTAGTCGTCTTACTCGCATCTTAAGATTGCTGCATCTCTCAAGATTTTCGCGTCGCCTTCAATTAATAGCTGCTACTTCGGACTACTCTTGTCCAGCCATCGATACGTTTCAAATTGAATGTTCGGTTGCAAGGAAAGCTACCACACGCTACCAAGCTTCGGTTTGCGCCACAATCCGCATTCCTGCATCGTCGGGTATACATGCAGTCCCGCCAAAATAGCTTCGTCCAACCTCACCAAAGTATAAAGCCATACATAACCGAGGCCCTGTCACGCCTTCAACCTTGCCCGGCACGTCTTCCGACGACATCCAACACATACCAAACCCACTTAACCACCTCTCAACACCACCACCACAAACCGACACAACATGCGCGTCGTAACCATGGGCACAGCCACCGACGCCGACACATATCCCTACGACCTGGGCACCTTCCACCGCCGCATCACCACCACCTCGCCCACCGCGCAGACCTGGTTCAACCGCGGCCTGACCTGGAGCTACGCCTTCAACCATGAAGAAGCAGCGACCTGTTTCGCGCACGCGGTCGCCGCCGACGCCACGTGCGCCGCGGCGTACTGGGGGCTCGCCTACGCGCTCGGCCCCAATTACAACAAGCCGTGGATGCTCTTCGACGAGGCCGACCTGGCCGCGACCCTGGCCCGCGTGCGCGACGCCATCGCGCAGGGCACCGCTCACGCCGGAACCGCGACGCCGTTTGAGCGCGATCTGCTCCGCAGCATCGCGACGCGGTACCCCGCGCACGCGGGCGACCGCGACTACGCCGCGCTCAACCGCGCGTACGCCGACGCCGTGCGCGGCGTGTACGAGGCGCACCGCGACGACCTGGACGCGGCCACGCTGTACGCCGACGCCCTGATGAACATCACGCCGTGGGGGCTGTGGGACCTGCGGACGGGGCAGCCCGGCCCGGGCTCGCGCGTGCTCGAGGCCCAGGCCGTGCTGGACCGCGCGCTGAGGGAGCAGCCCGACGCCGCCGCCGCGCACCCCGGCCTGCTGCACATGTACGTGCACATGGTCGAGATGTCGGCCGCGCCCGAGCGCGGGATCGTGCCCGCCGACGCGCTGAGGGACCTGGTCCCCGACGCCGGCCATCTGCGCCACATGCCGTCGCACCTGGACATCCTGATCGGCGACTACCGCAGGGCGGTGGCGAGCAATGCCGCCGCGTGCAGGGCCGACGAGATGTTCTACGAGAGGGAGGGCGGGATGAATTTCTACACGCTGTATCGGCTGCACGACTACCATTCGCTGATCTACGCCGCCATGTTCAATGGCCAGTCGAGGTTCGCGCTGGACACGGCGAAGAGGATGGAGGAGCATCTGCCTGAGGACTTGCTGCGCGTCGAGAGCCCGCCCATGGCGGATTGGCTGGAGGCGTTCCGCTCGGCGACGGTGCATGTGTTGGTGCGGTTTGGCAGGTGGCACGATATCTTCGACTTGAAGATCCCGGAGGACCAGAAGCTGTTCTGCGTAACGACGGCTATGTTCCACTACGCGAAGGGCGTGGCGTGGGCGGTCAAGGGCGATGTGGACGAGGCAGAGAAGGAGCGGAAGTTGTTGCGGGAGGCGATCCAGAGAGTACCGCCGACGAGGATGGAGTACCCGAACAAGTGCTCGGATGTGCTGGCTGTCTCGGAGGCGATGTTGGACGGCGAGTTGGAGTACAGGAAGGGCAATTTCAAGGTTGCATTCGAGCATCTGAGGAAGGCTGTTGAACTGGATGATGCGCTAAACTACGCAGAGCCGTAAGCCAAGCCCCCTCCACTCGGTACAGCAAAGATCGCACTAATGTCCCCTTTCGAAACTAGTTGGGCTTGGATGCAGCCGACAAGGCATGCACTAGCCGCGCTATTGCTTGAGCAGGGCCACGTCGAGGAGGCAGCAAAGGCGTACGCCGAGGACTTGGGATTTGACGATAAGCTGCCCCGCGCTCGCCAGCACCCGAACAATGTTTGGGCACTGCATGGATACCACGAGTGCCTGACCAAGCTGGGACGGAAGGCTGAGGCAAAGATTCTCGAACCGCAATTGAAGTTGGCCCTTGCCGTAGCGGATGTTCCGGTCACGGCGTCATGCTACTGTAAAGGCGCGCCGATAGCAACGCCAGTAACGTCAGGCGGCGATGCTTGCTGCAAGACTGATGGCGCCTGAGGATTAGGCCAATTGCGGCGCGGATGAGTCATGACATGAACGGCAAGAAAAAGATGATAGACCTTGAATGAACTGACATTTAAGACGGCGAGGAACTACCGTAATAAAAAAAATAGGAAAATGAACCATTGGCTCAATAAGAGTTCGTTCTCGAGACAAAGCCTGAAAAACTGCGAAGTTTGTGTTTTGTAATTCCATTTTCCCGACTGTTCATTACTCCTCCGGGCAGGATCCGTCACGGGTCAGGTCATAGCATTGGCGCGTGCAACTATATGACTCGGTCGAGGCAAGAGGCCCATCTTTCCTCATTTCATCAAAAGCTGTGCAGTTCATGGAAAGAGTTGACGAAACGAAAAACTTGGGATGAACGCTCTGGAGCCCATTCATCGAGACATTGCTAAACGGTGTGTGAGCCATGGCATCCTGCTAAAGGAGAGACGAAAGGATTACTCACTAGAAGCCACCAGAGAAATCAATCCCTCCGTCGACGTAGGACAGTGAAGGAAACGTCAGGTTAACGAGGAAGTTGTTCTCGCTAATCTGGAATTGACCTCCGACTCGCTGCAAGCTCGTATTATCAAGCACTTCGAAGTACCGATTCCCAGTTATAATGAAATCTCCGTTGACAGCAGCAAGATTTGGCATGATAGCCGCCTTGAAATACAACGAGTCCGTCCATTCGATGCTTCCAACGGACAGAAGCCGCGGAAAGTGCATGTTAGACGTGTACGAATCGTGATTTATGAAGGCTCCACCAATTCTCTCGAGGGAGTCCGCTGTGAAGTCATACCAATCATGGACAGTGAGCGTCCCGGTGATCTCCTTGATGCCCTTAAGAGTGATATAGGCGTATGGAGGACCGTCTGTGACCGTGAGGCTTCCTGTGAAAGTTGTACAGTCGGCCAAGCTGTTGGCTTCTTCCTGGCTCGTGATTGTTTTGGTTCCTTCCGTTGAGCATGCTGAGGAATTTTAGTGGAATAGCCAACAGCCGTAAATGTATCTCGTACTTACGACTGGTACCTTGGCCCGCGGCCACAGCTGCAAGTGCAGCCAAAAGAGATAGATAATTCATGTCGAACTTCCAGTAGTGAAGACTTTCAGGAAACGGCCGATCCTGTTTGCGATCAAAGACATGTCGCCGAGGCACTTTCGACCTTAAATAGCTTTCTCCCTTGGCATGGGCTCAGTTCTAGGCTCCATTGACTCCGCAAAAATTACTCCGTATTGCAGCTGGTCTAAGTGGATCTCGCTAAAGCTCAATTAAGATAGGCAGGCGAGCTTGATACGAGACTGTTTCCACGTCGCTTGCATGTTGTGCGCAAGCAAAATCAGAGGATCATTCTTCAGAATTTGGATATACGGCAATGAAATTTTATACTTAGTGGACTTCAGTTCATCCTGAATATTGATATTCATCCCAGATACGCCACAGGAGATATAGGACTTCTGGTAGAAGTGAAGGTGTTCAAACTGTGCCTCGTGCCAAGCTTCGGTTGTGCCTTAGGATTCATCCACAGCATGGGTTCACCACATTATGGTCCCACATCAGTCGAGGTTGCTTTGCTGCCTAATTCTCAAGAGACCCACTTGCAGCTTCAGGAATAGTTCAATAGAACATTACTATGGTCTAGGCTCATTCTCGGCTGTGCAGTGCGCTCACCTTACCAGACACAACGCGGGGTATCTTGGGGACACAGATGGCCGACTCGAGGCGCCGCTCATAATGATTTCTGTAATTATATATCTACAATTTGTTGAAAGGTTAAGCCATCTCTAGCCACATGCAAAACTGACTTTCGCGTCAATCCGCTCGCCTGGCCTGGAATAGATAGCGCAAGACGCAAGCTTCATTAATGGTAGAAAACGCACCTAACCGATCTTTGATAATCTTAACGTGTGTTCTAATCGCTGCTCACTGCAGCATCGAAATACTTCCGAGTAGCCCACATCCTGACGCGCCTGCCAAAAAAGTACGCAGGCACGCCCAAGCCGCCGAGAACACCGCAAACGATTGCGAAAATGTTCATTGCGCCATTGTACCCTGTCAACTCGATAAATGGCACGGTAGAGTAGCTGAGACCAAATGAAATGAAGCCACGGCCAGCGCAGATCAGCAACAGTAAGGGACCGGCAACGGCCGGGAAACTGTCTACTGCATATGTTATAGCAACCATGTTGGCTCCCAGGAAGGCGAAGTAGCCCAGGTGGTAGGGTGCTACGACTGTCATCCAGTGCCACTTATCAGGGAAGGCTCCAGCCTGACCGAAGAGAACACAGGAGATTATGACGGCGATTACAGGGGTGATGAGGGTGATGAGGCGGTATTCAGGCTGGATAAGACGAATGGAGTTAGCGAAAGCAGTAGGCGCTGATCTATGTTACTGACCTCGAAGACACCCTTGTGGAGACGGCTCATCAACTTGACGATGATATCCGAGCCATATCCCAGCAGCGGAAGGACAAGCACTCCGTCGACAACCTGTACCAGCTGGACGTATCCAAGCCATATGGATTTAAACGAATACGGCGGAGCCATAAGTATCGTCGCGAAGGTCGAGGCTTGGTACACGTACACCCCCAAGAAGGCGCCGTTAAGGAGCAAGAGCCAGAACATAGTCGGGAGCGTGAATGCCTGAGCGGTCTGCTTATAGAATGTGACAGTGGCTCTCCAGTCTGGTTTGAAGTGGAATATCCGGAGGTCGTGACGCCACGTTCGTGGGCCGAACCTTTCTGGTTCGAGGACATGGTTTTGCGCGGTCGTTACCCTGAAAAGCTTTTCCACACCGCCAGCTGGAATCGGATTCCCGTTTTCGTCTAAATGGAGATGTACCTCACCCTCTGCGAACATAGCAGCATCAGTTCTGTGGTGCGAAGGCCGTTGGAGTAACAACAAGGTACACTTACGCTCGGCGTCATCGGGTCTGTCGAATCGTGTTTCCACGGCAAAGAAGAAAGCCAGGATCAGCAACAAACCGGCCACAATGGCAATGATGCCATACCACCATGCCAGGCCCCAACCAGGCACGATCAGTGTCGTCAACACGAACATAACGGCGCAAAAGCCGGTCTGAGTGGCTACAAACCAAGCAATTCGAGTCCCTCGCTCGTGCAAGAAGTGGATCTCTTGGACTATCATCGGGGCAAGGGCCTCACTCTGGCCTGCCGCCAAGCTGAAAACATCTCGGCCTGCGATATGACTTTTCAGGGAAGTTGAGCATGCACACCATACACTCGACACCATGAGGAGCACAAGCGAGGCCAGGAAGACCGGACGTCGGCCGATGGCTGCGCACAAAGGCATAGCGAAAAGATTCCCGATACCCATGAAGAGCGTTGGGTAGGTCAAGAGGTCCGTGGCCTGCTTCGCCTGTGAGGGTGGATACTCTTTGAGAACCTCAGGGAAGACGGCGCCCATTCCTGAGGTACCGAGTACGGAGAATGCAGAATATACGCCGACGATGAAGATTATTAGAAATTTGTGCCATGCTGGTAAGTTCAGCGGATCTTCAGGTATTAATTAGCAAATAGGTAATGGAGGGAACGCATTATTTTGCCACATGCCTTTTGGATCTGGACTGGGGGTCGGGATGAGCACAACAGTGTGGTCGCTGAGAAGCTGGACCGTGCCGCGAGCCTGTCCACCGTGAATCTCAGCCCGCTCGGCATCCTCGATCGCCTCGATCATATCGACATTGTTTTTCTTCGATTCGGAGCCGCTCATGATGAAACAAGCGATTGAGAGGCCACGGGGAGGGGGGAAAAGGATGACCATCTGGGCTGGGAAGAGGCTTAATATCCTGGAACGGACGCGCTACCCCAGATGCTGAGCGACGTGGAGCCGTGTGGGGCCCCAGATGGAGATAAGAAGCGGAGGCAAGGTTCCGTCCTTTTCGCTTTTTTCGGATCGGAATCAGCAGTAATTTGACCAATGGGATGCCGTTAATTGATTTCTGGAAAGGCGCCCTCCACATCGGAACTTGCCCCGCAATCCCGGTCCAGGCTTTTGTCCACTTATCAACAGACCTACCGTCTTGAATTGTGATTCCGAACCGACACACCTGAACCTCTCCTTGAGTCTTTTGCAGATACCGAGAATGCCGACTCCAAATATACCCGCCAGTCCGCCGACTGCCGAGCGAGATCCTCCGGCACGCCATCAGAAGCGCAGACGTCTCAATTTCGCTTGCAACTATTGTCGCAGCCGCAAGACACGTTGCGACGAGCAGAAGCCCTCATGTCAGGCTTGCCTTGCAGCTGGAAGACCATGCATCACAACAGATAGTCGTCGACCTGGAGTGCCGATCGAGCGCCGGGGAGCAGGAAAGCCCGCGCCAGCTCTTCACCCAACGCCTCCAGGCCAGTTTCACGATTTAGAGGGCGTAAATACTCCCGGAAGGTTGGCATCTATTGCGCCTCGGCCATTAGCAACCGCGGAAGAGAGCAGACGTGAGAACACAGTGGACGGACAAGATAATGCGGCAGGCGCTTCCTCCGGCACAGACAAATTTGTCGGGAGACTGCCAATGCTGCGCCACAGCCCCGGAAGCACATCTGTGGAACTCTTGACGGACTGGCTAGATTTGGCTTTCTACCGACTCGGAAGGCACTATGACTTCCGTTCGCTGACTCACTCCGACACTGAAACTCCTCAAGATCCTGCATCTCCGCAGCCAAGCTTGCTCGCATCAACACCTCCTTTACCAGCTCTGGAAGTGCGTCAGAGCCTGGCCTTGGAATACTTGGCGAAGATAGAGTCAGTATTTCCAATCCTGGGGCAATGTAAAGTCCATCAATTACTACAATCCGCTGGCGGGATGGATGCCGTAGAGCCCGGCCAAGACCTACCCGACCGTCTGCTGGTGTATCTTATATTCGCTCTGGGAACATTCGTTCAAGAGCGAACAGAGTCTTTGCAACTCTCCACACGGTACTTCGACTTCTGCAAGGGGCAGCTTGGTCACATAGTTGGCTGGAATTCTTTGGAAGCAGTGCAAATCGTACTCCTATTGTCTTTGGGCCTCCGACTTCGTGATCAGATCTCGTCCTCCTGGTCAATGCTCGGGCTTTCTGTTTCAATGGCCTTGGCTCTTGGTCTCAACCGGTGCCGCCCTGTGAGCCGACGAAAAAATCACAATACTAGTCCTGCAAGCGAAGAAGAAAAAGTCCGCGTCTGGTGGAGCGTGTATTGCGCCGAGAAACTCCATGCATTCGAGCTGGGGCGCCCCTCTATAATTCATGACGATGACTGCAACCAACCTGAACCGCAACAATCTGACCGAGAAATTCAGCATGCACAGCTGTTCATGGCAACAATTGGTCTCGCACAAGTTCTCAGCGATATTGGCAAACGATGTGTCCAGTCAAGAAACCGGGAAGAAACAGCGGGCTCGGAAGGGCTCGAAGGTGCGATCTTCGAGAAGGTGAAGACATCAGGAGAGGCATGCCTATCGCTGATGAGGTGGGCAGACAGTCTTCCTGAGGAACTAAGGTAAACCTCTTAGTGTCTTGTTGAAGAGGAAGTAAGCCAATAACTTCTTCAGGCCCCGATCTGAGATTCTTTACAATACCCGAAACTTCCCTTTAGCTGCATTTATCTCGATTCAATATCATAACTCGTGAGTGATCAAGACCTACCATATAATTTTCTTCCTCTAATCATTTACCATGTCAGCTTAATTATGTTAACCCGAAACAGCTTTCTCATCAGCGATGAGGCAATACGCCACACGGTAGATATTATAGCCAGGGGCCAACCATGGGAGCATGTCATCCGGAATGGTCATTCAATAGCGTCTAATGCGGCCAGAACGATAATTAAAAGCTTTATGGAGGGCGCAGATCACGGTGAATCCCCTCTTCTGACCACCCTTGCGGCACCACTACACGCGCTCTATGTACTAGCCGTGAATGTGACAACACGTTCCAACTCAAGAATGGCAACTTCCGATATCAATGTAAGCAAGAAGCCCCTGTGACCTTAAAAACATGCGACGCCGCGTTTCTGATATTGTACAACGATCTCAAGTTCTTTTTGCTTACTTGAAAACTTTGCAGCTGATCCAACATGCAGCGGACTTTGCAAAGCAACACTACAAACTGCTGCACAAAGATTGCAGGCTTCACAGATGTCTTGACCGTCTTGAGTTTTTTCTACAAGCAAGATTAGTCAATCGAGGAGTATCCTCTGCTGTCCCTATGCAGAACTTTGACCGGCGTGTTCCCAACAAGGATGAATCAGAGGCTGTCACGCTCACCAGCAATACAGCGTACAGAACCACATCCACTGGTCAAAAACATCACCCACAACACGCAATTCAATCGGAGAATCACCCTATCAATGCGGTACAAATCAACGCACCCATGGCGTCTAACGACATGATAAGTCAAAGTACGTGCTGGGAGCCGGGCCTGGCGGATGACCTTGGATGGGACTGGGGAGATTTCAGCCAATTGTTCCTCACTACTCTTGAGGCTGCTTAGAGGATCGTTTGGATTCAATTTGATGCATCTATTTTTATACTGCGGCCGCACTTCCTCCTACTCCAGGAACAAAGAATCTTTAAACAGACTGGACATATGGGATACCTGTCAACAGGTATCCAACCTTTCCAAGTCTTACTTCTTGCCTTGGTTTCCCCGTATTATACGGACACGGCTTGCCATCGCGGATGATAGGTAAGCCGCCGATGTGCATGGCGTTGGGCCAATGAGTGGTGCTCTGAGTAGTCTCCAAGGCATGCTTCTTGCGACGAAGGTCTTCTTGCGTTGCCTCAGCGACGGGCATGTAACAGGTATAGATACAGAAGCGTGGCCGGTTGCCCGTGGGGCTCAGGTTGTAATGCGGTGTGCGGCTGTCCCAAAGGAGCAAATCCCCTGTCTCTGCAATCAGCTTATGTACCACCCTCCCACTGAAATATTTTCCATCTCCCACCTGGTTCCGCGTTCACTTTGACCCATTCGCATCCTTGATCCTCCAACCACTTCATTCCTGCATCTGTGAAGCCATACCATTCCTTCGTCCAGCGCCAAATAGGATCCGGCTCGTTGCGGAATTCTTCGTGAAATTTCTCACTAAGCAAGTGAGCTCCTTTGCAAACGATCAAACCTCCATCATTGTCGCCATTCGGGAACATGTTAACCAAGCCTTGCAAACACCTGAACCCAGGCTTTTCAGGATCCTGGTCCTGGTGGGGCCAAGGCTTGTTTGGCTTCACATCCGTACGATTCGGGAAAGCCATATTGACACCGTCGAAAGAAACGATGAGGTCATCAGTATCGTAGACACGTTGAAAGGCTTCGACCACGCCTGGCTCCTGGCGCACATTCCAGGCAAAGGTCTCGTGTGCTACGCCGTAACCGAGGCACATGCCCTTCTCAGTGATGACTGGCATATTCTCTTCCTTCACAGTGGACGGATCATCGCGTTTGAAGCCCAAACCTCCCGCGCTGCGCATCGTGAGCCTGGCATGTTTCTACAAGCGGATGGAGACTTACAAGTTCTCGATGTAGGACATCATTTCATCGCCATACTTCTGCGCACGCCCGAGAGGGATGGCATTCTTCACGACGACGTAGCCATCACGGACGAGGTCATCTCTCCAATCGCTATAAACGGCGTCTGGCTTGGCGAAGAGCTTGTTGGGTCCAGCGGGCTTGGGGATGAGTGGAGCCGCCAAGGTGGTAGTCTGAACAGTCTCAGTAAGTTTTTGAGACATCCTGAAGTCTATGGAAATATGTCTGACAAGTGGCGAAGAGAATAAGTCATCTGCGTTGAAGCGGTTGACAAAGATTTGTGTCGATGGGTGTGATTTAAGTCTGTCTCTTCTTATCAACCGCTCTTAGTGTTGCGTTCCAAGAATCTCTTTCCGAAGGTCACTCGGCCCAAATCCCGGAACACCGGTTCGGGAACACGTTTGATCCATGCGTGGTGATTCCGGTCCACATCGGCAGCTGACACAAAGCCGTCGGTTCGGTATCTTCGGAGTTTCAGCCAATCGGAATCCAGCAGCTACTAGCACACCCAAACCCCAACACCTGGCATTGCGGGGCCGCGTAGGTAGCCATCAATATGACTTAAGACTGAAATTCGGCATATTAATTTTGCTGTGAAGCTCGACTGGTCATTGGTCTACCTGATCATTTCTTTCCACCTCTCCGCCCGTCTCTTCAAGCGGCACCCAAAGACACTGATACTCCCACATCAAAGACGCTGACGGAAATTCCCTTCTCATACAATGACGCCTCCTTCGAATACCGAATTCCCCATCCCAATAGAGCCTCTCAACTCCCCCAAGATCGGCGAAGGCGGCTATGTCGGACTGAACCCGCGCACCGAGCTCCTCCCCGCGGGCTGGACGCACCCCTCGCACCCCTCCACCGCGCGCCCGCTCCCGAGCCCCATCCTCGTCGAGCACGACGTCGCCCTGCGCGTGCGCGACGGCACCATCCTGTACGCGGACATCCTACGGCCGCCGCCGCCCCCAGCACCATCCTCGCCCGACGACTCGGAGGGGAGAGTCCCCGCCCTGATCTGCTGGTCGCCCTTCGGCAAGAAGTTCAACGGGCTGGCCGCCCTCGCCCTCATGACGCCCTGGGACCTGGGCATCGCGCCGCGCACGCTCTCCGGGCTCGAGAAGTTCGAGGCGCCCGACCCGGCCGACTGGGTGCCGCGGGGCTACGCGATCGTGAACGTGGACGCGCGGGGCGCGGGCGACAGCGGCGGCACGATGGCGATCCTGGGCGCGCGGGAGGCCGAGGACGTCTTCGACGCGGTCGAGGAGGTGGCGCGGCTGCCGTGGTGCACCGGCGGCGTCGGCATGGCCGGCAACTCGCACCTGGCGATCGCGCAGTGGTGCGGGGCCGCGCTGCGGCCGCCGAGCCTGAGGGCGATCGCGCCGTGGGAGGGGTGCGGGGACTTGTTTCGCGAGCAGTTTGCCCGGGGCGGGATCTATGCCGGGGACATGTTCGACAAGCTGATCGTGAAGCATATGTTGAGGGGGAGAGGTGGTGTGGAGAGTTTCAGGGAGATGTTTAGGGAGAGGCCGCTCGCGAATGAGTGGTGGAATGAGAAGAGGCCGGATATGAGAAAGATTGATGTGCCCACTTATATCACCGGGACGTGGACGAATACTATGCATGGAATGGGTGCGATTCGCGGTTGGCTGGAGGTTGGGACTGAGGAGAAGTGGTTGCGGTGGCATCCATGGCAGGAGTGGTACGACCTATGGGGGAATGAGCAGGCGAAGGAAGAGCTGATGCTCTTCTTTGATCACTACCTCAAGGGGGTCAACAATGGGTGGGAAACTACGCCCCATGTGCGGATGGCAGTATTGCGCTTTGGCAATAAGGAACCTCAAGCGTACGAGAACATCATTGAGGACGACTTTCCGTTACCAAGGACCGAATACAGGAAATTATATCTGGGACCAGATGGCCATCTGACCCCTGAGCTTTCTCCCAGGGAAAAGGGCAGATTCGTTTACGATTCGGAGACCGCAGAGAGCGTCCAATTTACCTGTACATTCACAGAGCCTACAAGAATCGTTGGAATTCCGAAGGCCGTCTTGTACATGTCCTGCGCTGATCACGATGACATGGACGTGTACGTTTTCATCGAGAAGCTGGACAAGAGCGGTCATCCCATGAAGAACCTCAACATACCCTGGAAAGGCATACCTATTCAGTCTTTTGAAGAGTTCAAGCCCGAGCAAGAGACTGAAGTTGTGGTATACAAAGGCCCTCTCGGGATCTTACGAGCGTCACATCGGGCTATTGACGACACAAGAAGTATACATCCAAACTGGCCATTCCATCCTCATGAAAAAGAGGACAAAGTTCAACCAGGTACTGTTGTTAAGCTGGACATTGGAATTTGGGCTATGGGGATTGAGTACGAAGCGGGTGAAAGCCTTCGCGTTTCTGTCAGTGGACGCAGTTTTGCAGTCAGCAATTTCGGAACACTCGATCATCTGAACAATCGAGGCCGGCATGTGATTCACCTAAATAGTGATCACCCAAGCCATATAGTTCTACCTTTTGTGTGAAATAAATGGAAACTATTTTTATTCCAAAATATCTGACAGTGCGGCGGAACATAATCAATTGAGCAATAAACATAATTCCTTAGAAAGAGTGAAAATGTGAAACAGAGGGCCGACATTCAAGGCAAATGCATCATGAATATGAATATTTTAAAAGAGTGTTGTATCCATACGCTTCGTTTCGATCCAGAGACAAAGCCGAAAAGCAAGTGTTCTTTCTGTAACATCACCTACCCCATATCCTTCCCAGAGCTGCATTCATACTTCATAGTGCCTCTGGCCAGCACCTCTATGCCTTGCATACAAGACCAATCGAAGAATCGTACTCGCAATTACCACTGCAGCATTGAGCCAACTGAGTGCAAGAGCCTACAGTTTTATGAGTATTTGTTGCAATACAAAATCGAAAGCAGGGAGAGCGACTCACCGCCATTAGCAGTGCACCTCTTTTCTTTTTTGGCCGCCTTGCACACCAGGCCAATGGAGGAGTCATATTCGCAGTTTCCGCTGCAACACTGACTCAGCTGGGTGCAAGAACCTACCTGCGTGATTAGCCATATTTTACTCAGGGTTGTTGTGACGTTGACCTACCGCCGTTGGCAGTACATCTCTTTTCAAGCTCCAAGCTCGGGGCTGCGAGAGCGAGGCCAGCAAACATGGAGACTAAGGCAAGCTTGAGCTGCATCGTGGTGGGTTGATGCTAGAAAGACTGGAAGAATCAGGTTCAAATGGTGTGATGGGAGCGTAGTTTGAATGATGTAGCCGGAAGACACAACATGAGGAAACTTTATAGTACATTGTATTAGTCAACCTGTGGAACTCGGTTCAATCTTTCCAGGCAGTGCTGCCGAATTCGCGGTGAAGGATGATTCCTGGTTGAATGAGGATGGATGATCTTCTCCATTCTGAAGTAGAGAGCCCCTGAATATTGGGTATCACGGGGTGGATTGAGTGGATTTGTTTCTTTTGGAACGTTGGTTGCACTGCCAGCATACACAGACAGTAGCAGTTGGCCTTACAGACGTTGAGTCGGTCCGTGAGCTCGTAAGCCCTAACCGTTGCTGTCGGGGGTTGGGGGCCAAAATTTCCAAAGCTATCCAAAACAGGTTGTCGCGCTTACAAAAGATGACGCGTAAATGTGGAGATATGAATTTATTAGAGTTCCCAACGTTTAAAGACCTTTGATCTTATTCAAAATAGGTTGCACAGCCTTCAGGCCTGAAAAGCCTGTGGAGACTCGAGGGTGGAAGGATGAAAACTAACCCACAAATAATGAATGTTGACTCCAGCATTGTGGAGCAACTGTTTGACTCCCCGACAGTATTCGGGTTACGTACGGTTCATCAGGGCCTCGTATCACCTTCCATGGCGCCGGGATAAATTTGTATGGCACGAAATGAAAGCGGCTCAGCACTTCCTCTTTCGATTGGTCGCTAGTCCAAATGGGAGTCTCAGCATGTTATCTTGAGCTAGATGCGTTACCTATGGCGGAGAGCCTACTCGCACTATACTTTTAAATTCAATCGAAATGAGGACTGCGCAACTGACCCCAAGGGCCGAGATGCGTACTACATAATTAAGATAGGATTGGATTAGTGCTTTCGACGCGCGCCAGAACAGCGAATAAGAAGACAGTTTGTTTCTGGGTATGTACGGCGTGCGGAGGTTCTGTCCAACAGGGGCCAAAACCGTGCGCGACCGTTCTATCATCCGCCAGACTAGTATGAATCTCTTCATTCAACGCCCATATAACACGGACGCCCGATTCTATTCATGATCCGGCAAAGGGCTAATAGACGTTTACGTGGACGAAAAATATGGCAGGTTGTCGTTATTGAATCCTGCGAGGTTACAGCTCTTACTTCATGACATTGAGCACTGTACAGAAGTGCATGAGCGGCGTCGGATCCAGAATTGATGTCACGCTGGCCTATGAACCACAAGGTTGAAGGTATTACCTCATCAGTAAGAAGGGGCCAGATGAGCCTGTCGAGGAGGCCATTGGTAGTCTTCTATCTCGATCACAGATTGTCGTGAAGGACCAAATTGGTAAAGATTCTGTGCCGGAAGGCGAAGTCCTGATGGTCTTCCGGAATCATACAAACCCTTCCAATATTTGCCGCGCTTGCTGATAATGGATGAAGAAAGGGCAGAATCCCAAATACCGATGTTTAACAGTATCATATATTGAGTTACTATAAAGTCACCAGTCAGTGCCATTCTAGACTACTGATGCTGTTGCTGTTACGTGGACTGCAACTTCTGGTTATTCCTTCGCCAAGAAGAAAAAGCCGTCATGGTTACGTTACAAACTATTCCAAAAGTCCAAAAGGAAGATCTGGGCGCGTTGACACATGATGGTAAGTGACTTAGGGGAAGGCTTTCTAGGATCTTGTACCCAAATCGTTCTCCTGGCTTCTGTTGATATTCGCTTGGAAAGCGCACAATACAGCTTCCAGTGGATCAAAGATCCACCTCAAACAGCTTCTTTCTAAGATCTGCTTGCTGGTAAATTTTCATGTCACTGGGAGGGCACTCAGAAATCCTTTCTCTTCACAAGCAACACCGACTCAGTGGGAAACTATATAAGGGTGCATCACGGTGGGATCCAAATCTTACTCATTTTCTGTTGCTCTTCCTGTCCTTCCCCTTTTCGGCGCGCCCTAGCACGACTCTCTTTTTACCGGTCAAGACAGACCAGCTGCTTTTTTTCTTACATACAATTCAGCGCTAAGGCCTTCCAGCATTGAATGAATGAGGCAAAAAAGTTCCTCGAGAGACTTGCGTGTCCTATAAGCGAAGTGTAAGTGCCTTGGAGAACTGCTTACTTTGTAGGGATTCGCCGTGAACTGACCGTCCATAATTGGTTAGACAAGGCTCCCTCGCCAGCGACAGACCCACCAAGGCCGACCGGAACTGGTTCAGCCGGCAACATGAAAACTGCGTGTTGGCTGTTGAAGTGCTCAGCTGCCAGGCCCTATTTTTGCAGGGGTTCTCGCAACAGGAAGAAGGACGACCAAGCGGACCAGATCCCTGAAGTCACAATCCGCCGCAGAGAAGATGTAGTGAGTCCTTCGAAATGCCTACCCCCACTCTTGCAGCACAACCTCAATTGCTGAAAAAAAAAAAAAAGTGCAATTTCCAGACCAGATGAAACCGCAGCCCAAACGAGCCAGCCTCCTGCTGTGCTGAGTACGCTGAACGAGTTCGACGACTGCGTGGAAGAGCCCGACTACCCTGAGGGCGGCGTCACTGCATAGCTTGTGGTGTTTGGCGCGTGGTGCGCTATGACCCCCACCATGGGATTGTTCAACACGATCGGAGTTCTCCAGGCTTGGGTTGCTGAGCATGAGTTGAAGTACTACTCGGCATCTACAGTGGGATGGATATTTAGCACATATGCTTTCTTCCTGTACATCAGTGGTGCTCAGATCGGTAAGCCTCAAGAGAATCTATCAATCACAAGAGGAGACATAGGGAAGTGGCTGGCGTAGACAGGACCCGTGTTTAACAGGTACGGGGCGAAGTCGCTCATCATCCCAGGCACCACTGGGATGGTGGCGTCGACGATGTGCATGAGCGTGAGCAAAGGTACGAATCCCCTTTCCTCACCGTCTGCCCACCCCCTCGTCCCACCCTCCACATCAAAACCCAACGCTCTCCTGACATCACCTCCCAGAATACTACCAATTCCTCCACCCCTCTGGCGTCCTTAGCGGACCATCCGCCTCCCTGCTCTTCACACCCAGCGTCTCCGCCGTGGGACACTGGTTCGAGACTAAACCCCGTGCACTCGCAACCGGCATCGCCTGCACGGTCGCCGGCGGCGGCCGGGGCAACCGTCTTCCCCTTCCTCATCTCGACCCGGCCTACGGCACCACCACGCTCGCGATCTGGCCCGTCGAGCTCGCCGCCTTCGGCCTGACGCCCGTGTGCATCACAAATGGTGTGCCGCGTCGAGGACTACGGGCAGCGAAGCGGAAAGGGACGACGTTCTCGCTGGCGAGCTTCGCCGCGCGGGTGGGCTGTGCCCGCGGCGGGTTATCGGGGGTTGATCGTGTTCGGTAGGGGCGCGATGTACGGCGCTGCGGCGCTGGCGGTCGCGGGCGCGAGGGTGGTGGCCGGACCGAGGAAGTTGGGTCCGATTTTCTGAGCCGTGGGTCGGGATGGGGGCGCGTCGTTGGGAGTTCGCTGTTGCTTCGTGCCAAAATGGGGATACAACTAGACTGTCTGCTTATGTAGAGAGTTATAGGAACGTTCAGCACGGGCGGTGGGGCCCTGGCACAATGTTACTGCGCATGGTAAAATAGTATACTTCTAGGACGGCCGTGCTGAAGGCCAACTCTTTCCTGCCATCTAACGGACACTCTAGATTGTTTGGAGAGTGGGATACTCCTATCATCTGCTCATGAGCTTGGATGCTTGACGGGCGTAGGCTGGCGAGACATGTTCACGGAGTCATTGCGGCGAAAGTATCTCCTTTCAAGTTGCGGAACCGCAGGTCATACCATAACATGGCTGGCTGCATTTACGTTCTAAGGAAAAGCAAATGGAGATTCGAGACGCCATGTGGAGTCTCTTCTGCAAAGAGCTTAGTCAGTGGTATGGTGCAATTCCGCACGTGAAATGGGAAACACCAAGGAGGGCCTTTAACAAAGCTCAATGGTATTCAGATTTGGGTATCCGGGGTGTTCGAGGGAATATAACTAAAGTTTTTTGGGAGCATAGAATATAACAGCAGCCCATTTACCCAAGCTGACTGTAGTGGGACATCCGCCAAGCAGTGACGCGAATAGCCGAGTAGGGAGCGGACATGCACCGGAAAGGGCGACACGGCCGCAAAGCCAGCGTCAACCCTTTCTTTAGGAGTTTCATCCCCACTTGACTGCCTTCGACTGCAGTACAAGTTGCACCCAGCATCCACCAGCAAGGGCGCTTACCGCGCCCAGCCCATCGGCACCATGGCAAGCATCGGAGCTTAGCAATCAAGAGAGAACGCTCATCACACGTCACAGGCGCCGAAGTACGACCTTAAAAGACCCCATCCCCTCTCCAGCGAACGGCGGCTATTGACGATCTCTCAGCTCAAAAAGCAACCACCGGACATGCCTCCCCTTCCCTCAAGCCCGTCAGCACAAATGGAAGCCACATATCCGCAATTCACTGACTCGGCATGAAGAGCAAGCAACCTCTCCCGCTGTGTCGCCAATCCTCCAGGATCGTCCCCGTCTCGTGAAACAAAAGCACTTCCGGAATTCCCCCCATAGCCCCCACGCTAAAAACCCGCCATGCCGCCCTTTCCCTGTGCAAGATGCAGGACATCGGACTTGATGGTTCACTTATGCCGGTGTTACCCGCTGTTCTAGACTAGCTTGCGCCGGAAAGTTCGACCGGGTGGTTGGAACGGCGTCCAGATATGTACAGGCAAGCGCTGATGGCTACAGCGTGCGTGAACATTCCGGGTGTCAAATACAGAGACTGTGCGAAAGTGTTCTAAGACGTATAGCGCCACGTCTCTCGCCAGGTTTCGGCGAGCTAACAGGGCACAGTTGACTACTTGGTCCGGGCTGAGTCATTGGATTTGGTGTAGTTTAGGGCGCCATCTGAAGAGTGCAGATTCGATGACGTTTGCTGATGCTGAGAGTGATAAGGCGGTGTGAGAGGGCTCTTTCTGGTAGCCTTCCAGACTGGCGTGAAGAGAGACAGACAGAAAGTACTACATAGCATGTGAAGCTCAACGGATGATACGGAGTCAGCCAGGTAGGATCAGATCGGAGTTCTGTTGTTAAATATTAAAAAGGTCTGTAAAGTAGAGATTCTGCAATAATTGGTAGGCACTGTACCATAGGCCGACTAAGTTGCGCCAAAATAGGCAAGTGACGCGGTGCATGACCTGGGATGGACTCTCGATCAAAGGGCAAGTCTGAGCGGCAGAGATAGCGACGTATGCACGTCGTTTGCACCAAACCTTGTGGGAATTGAAGACTGCGCCGTCATGCTATGTGACTCTATCTAAAGACGGCTCTGGTCATCCCACGTGGTGAATCCAGACTGCTCGTGGCTTACAGCGACTGGAATGGACACAACGGACGCGGCTCCGCAGAAGTACCGACTGTGGCGCTCTGGTGGAGTCGCATGTATGATCCAAAGTTCTTAGACGCCAGTTGGACGAATAGGCGTCATGTCAAGCATCGTTGGGCTCCACCGCCCGAGTCAAGATAAGAGTGGCTTGCACCTGAACCGGGTGATCGCAGCAATGCCACGAGGCTCGTCGAAAACAGCGTGCGGGGAACTCCTGCGCCAGGCCCTCTAGTCGGCGACACCAATGCGTCGCCGAGTCAGATGGACGATAGTCAACAGCGCCGCTCTCTCGACAGAGCGGCGGGTGGTTTTGACGCAGCGTTCGGCGGCATGTGGGCTGCTCTCGAGCCTTGCCTAGTTGAGAATGAAAGGCATTGGCTCAGCAGGCTGGCTCAAGCCACGACGTGGAACCAAGTGGGACCAGATCCTTTGGGTGGTTGCTTGCGCAGACGGGCTGACGCAATGGGCATGGCCAGCGCCAGCGTTCCAGAGGAGAGCTAGCGCGAAAGGGCTTCCACGCGGTGAAACGGGCCGCCTCCACGCAGAGTCATGTCGATCGAACGGTCGCCTTGTGGTCAGCAAAGGTGATCGGTGTCGTGTGAGGGTATCAGGCCAGCGGGCGACGCAAAGCAGATGGGCGCGGAATAAGGTTGAGGGTCGGGGAGGCTCGGAGAAGTACGTACACCGTCCGAGTCAGGCAATTCGGGGCCCCCGTCGCGCGGCACAGCGCGACCAGGAACGTGCATCGAGGGATTTTTTTTTTTTTTTCCTCAGTCCCCGCCTGGATCCTGCGGTGCATGCGAAGGGGTCCTTGGGCCCTTGGGTCCTTCTTAATAGGCAGCGCGATCTTCGCCACTCCGCGCCTCGGATCTTCCGACCCGCTCGGTTGGCCTCCTCATTTTGGCAAACCGCATGCACGATCGCCCGCGAGATGGACCGATTCCCGCGCAATGCCAAACCCAAGATCTACTACGCCCGTGTAACCGCGCGCCTTCATGTGCCTTCATGTGCCTTCATGTGCCTTCATGCGCCTTGACGCAGCCTCGACAGCAATCAGCGCTGAATGAACAGGGACCGCGCCAGACCTTAGCATCGTCCCATGCAGCCCGGCTCTTCATCACACCACGAACACACGGTGCTCACGGCATTCGGTGCAAGCAAGACCACCCTTGCTGGACCAGATCTGCTAGATCCGATAGCGTGTTTGCGCCGCCAACCAAGCGAGAACTCGTGTTGGCCATTAAGATGCCGCCTAGGCTCGCTCCTAGTGTGAAACCCGGGCGCGTCTCCGCCGCGCGCCTGGCATGTCCGGCCGCCAGACAGCAGCGCAGACGCTCTGGCAAAATCTGCTTGAACCTGCCACTCTTCCTAATCCCCTCCCCCAATCGTCTCGGCTATGAGCCCTCAACGCCTCCGCTGGCCCGCCAACCATCCTCCCTTGGCTAACCGGCAGCTAGCTCGCCGCCCTGTGGATCCTGTCTGCTGTGCTAGCATCCTCCGGCTGCCCGTGGCGCGGACGACTCTACATCCGGTTCGTGGAATAACAGCGCAGAGCCGCTAAATCGCAGTGGCTTCACGGGTGAACCTTAAATTGCCACGTGGGAGCAGCGCATCAAAGGGGTTGAGCTAACGCGGCTGGCTTGGAATTCCCACGTGGGACGGAGCCCTTCCGACAAGCCAGTCGTCTCGAGATCTAGCCGCTTCCGGCGTAGAGAAACATTGACCCCGTGTGCTGATAACGCCCCGTCGGTTGTGCGGAACCGCATGCCCTTGCTCAACGCGAAGCCGGCGCTTCCCGAATCCGCGAGTCTTATAAGCTCTGGCGCTCGGAGCTTGAATTGGTGTCCATTCCATCTTGTCACTTTCGCGTACCGGTACCTCTGACACAACCCATCACAACCATCATGGCCAACTTCGCACCCCCCGAGCCGGAGATGTACCGCTTCGAGCCCACTTCGGACACCCCCAACAATGTCATGCCCGTCCTGGTTTACCGGTCGGCCTTCTCTACAGCAATCCCCATTGGTGAAGTCCGGAACATCATCCAGACCAACAAATGGGTTCCAGGATCCAACCTCGAGGCGAACAAGACGCCTGTCTTCCACTCCAAGACCCACGAACTGCACGCCATCGTTAGGGGGAAGTGTCAGTTGCTGGTTGGCGGAACTCAGTACGGCCCTCCTCCCGGCCAGATGATCTACCTCTCCGCCGGCGACGTTATCGTGTATCCTGTGCGTCTCCTGCAACCGCTCTGCTGCTGTCCTGCATTCTGACGTCCTTAGGCCGGCATCAGCCACTGCCTTGTGCAATCCGATGACTACGAGTTCCTCACATTCCACCCAGAGGTACGCGTCTCGCTCGTTCCACCACGGCTCCCAAAAGCTAACCCACGATGCAGAAAAGCGCGAAGAGGGACGACTGCGAGTGTCGCGTATCGGCAAAGGACATGAAGACTTACGTCAAGAACATCGGCAAAGTCGCGATGCCCAAGTACGACCCGCTCCACGGCAAGGAAGGCCCGCTAGTCGAGATCTGGAAGCTCGCCGTGATACAAGACAACATCTCCACCACCTGGTGGTAAAGCGTTGTTCGGGGTGCTGCACGCGGCCTTCGTCCACGAACGGACGGAGCCTCGTCGCAACAGCAACTTCCACAATGCCCGCGCAGTCTTACGGGAGCCTCGCGTCGCGCCCTCCCCCGTCGAATCTGGGACTGTCCCATCGAGTCGTGTGCGCTTGGTTTCAAGACTGTTTCTCGGACCCTGTTGCAGCGCAACCGGTCTTCTCTCCTTCTTCAACGCCATCTCAAACCGCCTCAGCTTCGGAACCTCGCTCTGCGTTGTGCCGTCGATCGCGCAAATCCGAAAAAATCGGGCCGGTTGGGCATTCGTTGGGTTATGAACGAGTAATGTTTGTGAGAAAACTGTTCGCGAAGGGATTTCTATGGGCGCCTCGAATCGATGAGGCAGTTGTGAGTGGAGGTCATGTCCTTCAAAAGGGGGGCGGATCTTCGCGGAGACTTAATGGTCATAGATCGCAGCGAAAGAGGGGCAAGATGGAGAAATAGAAAAGAAAGAAAACAAGACGATAGAGTCTTCCACAATAAGCCATCAAATCACCCATACTGCGTACCTAACTTGTGCTCGATGGGTTTCCCACCTTGCTACACATGTTGATTGTATCGGAGTCGCGCTCCGTTGCTGCCCATCCCCCAAGGTTGGGCCCCTCATGGATGATCGACGACTGGAGTGGGGATCGGTTGGAGCAGGATGGGGAAGTACTTCGCCTATACTTTCCCCGACGCTTCGTGCGTATGTACCTTGACGTGTACCCCGCACTTTATCATAACGTTTGGTTGATGGTGTCATTTTGAGAAGAGCGCGAGCATATCGGAGGATAATAGTTTTGCGAGAGTCCTAGGTAAACTCCTCACTGAGATGAATGTGTTTACATTCTAACAATGATCCAGACAATGACAGTGTCGGTTTGACAGACAAGGGTCTGTCTCCTCAGATCCGAATCTTTTCTAGGATGACGGGTTCGGGAAACCTGCGTAATGTTGAGCTTGGCTGATGATCAGGCCATATTTTTACCGCTCCAATCGGGTGCGCGATCGTAGGTCATTGGTTTCGACTCGCTGACCGTAAAAACGCTCAGCCGTCGTGATCTCGGAAGAACACAAGTGCACGCATCGAATTGACAAGCATCTTTTGTGTGGAAACCGCAGCCCGTGTAGCAGAGAATGTCAATAATGGTCGGCTGGAATCAATCTGTGTAGTGTTAGGAGGGAACTACCCTCACCGGGTCCATTTCTGACACCGACCATGACTAGCGGGTATATGATTTAAGGGGCATCCTCGGACATATATTTGATATCCGCAGCTAGGCCGAATGAGAGGCCCAGCACACTAATAATGGCGAAGGAGGAAATGTTGCTGACATTGAAACATTTGCGTAAGTTCGAGCGAGACTAGTGTTCAGCCCATTTTATCCGGTCTTTAAAAGCGTTGGGGAGCGGGGATGCATGGACTAATTATCTCCTGGTATGGAAGGTGGCCGCGCATGCGAGGATGCAAGACTTTCCAAGACATGAAGTTCGTATAACCGTTCTATCGCTGCGCACGTAAGGCCTTCGAGATTCTGCCAGATCTCACAGAGCCTCAAAGGCTATTGAAGGGAGGACAGGCCACACCCCTGCTTGTGGCAACAGCCTCTGACGGCTTTCGCGAGCATGTGGCTGACCCACATAACAGCAGTCGGGGCAGAACGTCGTATGAATTGGCATCGCTCAACGTCGTAACGGACTCGGGTGCCCGTCGACACGAGGTACTACCAGCCGAAGATGAAAGCACTCCACCACGGCAACGGGACATTGGGCCTTCTCAATGAGACGTTGAAACCAAAGTACATTCAACAAGGTACACTTCTTGGCATCTCTCAAAACCGCACTCAAACTCTTCTCCACAAAGCAATCTTCCCCCCCCAAAAAAAAGAAAATTCCCTTTTCGCAAAACAAGGCTCTCAGTACGCATGTTGCGTCTCGAAGAACCCACTGATCAGCGCCACCTGCGCCGGACTGGCCAGCGGATGATCCCCCCACCCATCGCCCAACCGCATCGTGACGTTCCCGCCCTCCGCATTCGTCTTCCAGTACGTCAGGTTCCCGGCGTACGACCCGCCCTCGTTCGGATCGCCCGTCTTGACGAAGTTCGCCCAGTACGCGCTCATGCGCCGCGCGATCTCGAAGTCGGCGGCCTCCCACGGGTAGTCGGTGCCGTACAGGTTGCCGAGCGCGTAGCAGATCTCGGACTCGTGGTACGCGCCGCGGTCCTGGCCGGGCGGCGCGTGGTCCCAGTAGTACGTGTAGACGGGGCTCGTGGTGGCCGGGCCGGCGTCCCACGCGTCGGCGAAGAGCCCGGTGGACACGAGCGACGTGTCGCGGTAGTGCGCGTTGTAGGACATGCCGGCCTGGGTGTCGTTGGCGGCCGGGTAGAGCGCGAGGAACTCGGCCGCGGTCGCGTCGCCGTACTGCGACCGCAGCGCCGCGACGTACTGCGCGACCGTCATGTTGATGGGCAGCGACGCGCCGCTCTCGTCCTTCGTGTTGCCCGTGATGACGGGGACGTCGTTGGCCGGCCCGTCGCGCAGCGTGTTCCAGTACGTGTCCGGGATCGCGTAGTAGTCGAGGACGGCGCTCGACAAGCCGGAGACGGAGTTGATGATGGTGGAGAGGGGGAGCTGCCGCGCCTCGGCGATGGAGGTGACGTTGAGGCTCGCCAGCATGCTGACGCCGGAGGCCAGCGCGGTGGACATGTTCTTGTAGTTCTCGGCCAGGCTCGAGCAGAGGGGATCCCGTGGGTATCGGATGCCGCTCTCGACGATGGCGCCTTTGATCAGGCCCTTGGTCAGCGGGCTGTTGACCATGTGGTACGACGCTGCGGAGCCGGCGGACTGTCCGGCGACGGTGATCTGGTCGGGGTCTCCGCCGAAGGCCGCGATGTTTTCGTGCACCCATCTCAGCGCGTAGAACTCGTCGAGCATTCCCCAGTTTCCGGAGACGTTGTGGCCCACCTCGTTCAACATCTCGGCGTTGAGCTCCGGATGAGCGAGCCATCCGAGAGCCCCATCGCGGCGGTTGTAGTTGACGAAAACGATTCCTTGGGCTGCCATGCCGCCCCCGTCGAACAAAGACTGTGCAGCGGACCCGCCGGCAGGGTATGACCACAGCATGACCGGCAACTTCTTATCCGTCGAGTTCGCGGAAGTCCAGATGTTTAGGTTCAGGCAGTCTTCGCTACTGGTAGTCGTGTTGTCCGACGACTCTCCCCCGAAGCTTCCTGCGGGGCAAACATCACCGAAGGTACTGGCCTGTAAAGTTACATTCCATGGAGCTCTTTTCTGCGGAGGACGCCACCGGTTGCTGCCAGAAGTATCCGCGGCGAAGGGGATACCTTTCCAAACAGTGATCTCTTTCCAATTGGAAATGTTGTTGATGGGCTCGCTGTCAAACGCAGGGATTCCTTGGACAGGGCCGTAGCTAGTCTGAATGACTTGGTCGTAGAGCGCGGCTGACGCCACATTGACCAGACCCGCAGCCAAAGTCGTTGTCCAGGCCGCCTTCATACCGCTGTCGTGTCCGAGAAAGGGAAGGATTTGACTGACCTGCTGAATGTTTCACTGCACACAGTTGTTTATATACAAGTCTTATGTCCGAAGCCCCTTCGGGGCCGACTGGAGATGTGCATGCTTGTTCCCCAGACCGGTTCGATTACGACAACGGCTGACGTCTTCGAGGGAATTAAGGGCAGGTAGGGTCTTCATACATGGAACTTCCAGCAAGGTCTGTCATGGGTATTAACGGTCCGTGTACATCAAATAGGTAGCTGTAGTGATCGTTCAGAGGGGCACTTTCTCGGGTGTTCGGATACGTATCCGTATCCACATCGGGAGCAGCGTGCCGGAACGCGCGTTTTACGCAAACTTCAGGCAGCTCCAACTCGCGGACTGTGCTTGGATGCAGTCTTCCAAACAGCCCTGTAAACAATATTGCATTGTTCCTGATATTGGAAACTGATGTGAAGGCATGGTTGTACAGGCTTTGGGACAGAGGCCTCGTAGCCCGACGTTCAATCAAGGGGTCGTACCACCTATGTTATGTCCCTCTATGAGTCGGACTTTCATGGCATATACAGCCCGTGAGGTGGCATTTAGGTCTTAGCAATTTTGGAGGAAGCTGGTGATGACAGTCAGTGTATACTAAGTTGGTGTTACTTTGTAGCTGATGTTGAACTGAGGTAATGACTGTCAAAACTTATTCATGACTAGAAATCTAATACTAGGAATAATTCAAAAGGAAATTTGTTCTCCCTAGATTATTCGTGAATATTGACATCAAAATGCCATATTTACAGTTCGCTGTCTTAACCGACAAGGTGCTTGTAGTATGATTAACAGCATATTTGACACAAATATATAATCAACTTACATGGAAGCAATGTGTTTCCGGAGGTGCTCTGCTATACGGTATGTCTCGGCCCTCATTCACGAATTTCAATTTGTGAGGTAGCATAAACTGTTACTTTAACGTCCGTATAGAGCTATGTCACTTGCTCGTTGGTGCGACGAACAGCCATCAGCCACACCCGAGTTCCCGGTCAAGGTAGGCAAACTTACGCCGATAACTGTCAAGGTCTTAGCATAGAGTAACGCTGCTCCTCCAAGTCGTCCAGTCAGTTTTCGACTATGTAATACAGCCTCTGCTCCACCAAATACAAACGCCGCAAGAGTGTACTTCATTTGTCAAGATGACTGAGACACTGATCCTCCCGTGCTTGCTGAAAGGGATAATAAGAGTGAACATGCTCAGCCTCCAAGTACCAAGTTTGCAAATAATGAGCGCCAATGACGTCGCTGCCTCATCGGATTCATAAGTAGCACGGGGCTATATTTAGCGTTCTTTATGAAGCAAACATGTACGTCTGCCGAGAACATAATGATGATTTAATGGTAGTTGCTCTATGCAAGGCAAAATTTACACGCAGGCGTAGGAGGGAGGTCTGCAATGGTATAAAGCACCGGTAGGAAAACGACGGATGTCCAGGATGCAGGTGCAAATTTCCTCAATGAACCACGAAGTTACACGAGCGAAGGGAAATGGTGCCACGCCATCTATACCATACAACATCGAAGCCCCGGTGGCTTTCTCGCTTAAGCGTCACATCACTACCGCTCACCATTGGCTGCGATGCTCTTGGGTATATGAACACCTCACAGAATGGAAATTCCAGGTATTGATTCCAACATAGAATACTCACCATGATGCTGATCGCCTCTGTGGCCCTCATCCTCGTCACTTTTTACTCAATGACCTCACAACCCTGCGAGGCGGAGCAGCAACGAGCCAACTTCACGCTGGAAGAGCTCTACGCCCTGCAAACCCGCATCTTCGACCACACCCTCGCCCTCGAACCCAGCGTCAACTCCTCGCTCCTCGCGCCCAACATCCGCGGCCGCGTCGACATCACCCGGCAATTCACGGGCTCGGAGCTCAACGCCGAGTACGGCAACCCCCTCCCCCCCCCCCTCCAAAAAACTCATCCACAAAACCACTCGCCCCTGACCGCAACCCAAACAGATACCTCTTCGGCCTCTTCGCACAGCTCAACGCCACGGGCGCCTTCACGCTCCTCGGCGTGCCCACCGCCTACGCGATCGTCCACTTCGCCGGCGCCCGCGACATCGCCGCGTCGGCCGCGCTCATGAACTTCACGAGCGCCTTCTGGGGGCCGTTCACGCTCGAGCTGCACGTGTGGAGCCGGTTCGACGCGCTCGGGCGCGTCGCGCAGTACGACGCCACGTTCCGGCACTGGGACGCGTTCGTCGACGAGGGCCTGCGGCGGGTGGCGGCGCAGCGCTTCGACGGCAGCCTGGCGGCGGCCGTCGGCTACGCGACGGAGCGGCTGGCGGCGACGATCTGCGGCGAGCACGAGGCGCACTGCCGCGGCGCGGACAGGCAGTTCGAGGAGGAGGGCGAGGAGGGGGAGGAGGACGCGTGTCGCGGGTTCATGCGGGCGGTGCGGTTCGGGGCGCCGCACGAGATGGGGCGGGATACGCTGCTGTGCCGGATGGTGCATGCGCCCATGGTGGCGCTGCGGCCGGGCGTGCATTGCCCGCACATCGGGCCGCGGGGCGGGGATATGTGTACGGATGCGTTGGGGTATGCGGATAGGATCGATCAGGCGTTCTGGGAAGAGCCGTGGATGCCTGAGGGGCTCCTGATGTGAACGTGGTCCCAGGTATGCTCTGTTTGGTGATTCCCCTGCGTCAGTCATCCAGGGCGGCTGTTGCTTCAGTCTGTATGAATTTTAGTTTTGCCCTTTTTTGGCCTACTTTGTCACCTTGGATAGATCGTCCTGCCATTGGTGTGGGGAGCACAAAGTTTCGCGTCAATCTGGCTAGGCTGGAGAACCGACCTGCTGCCCCATTAAAAATGCCGCTGTAAATCAGGATCTAGAAGGGACAACTGCTACAGCCGACGCAGATACAGCTGCACGCAGCCTTAAGTTCGATGACATGTACAATAAGCCATGGACTTCTCCAGAAATTGTGCGCTGCAATGAGGAATGCGTAGTTATTCATGCATTAACTCAGGCCATTGAACAAGTGCACGCGTTCATCCGCGAGTTTGTAACATCAGATCAATCCTTCTGTGTGATTCTAGGCACGAGTAACCGCACCGTTTGATCACACCGCAATGTCAAATCTTCCGTGTGGGTGGCAGGGGTTGCGTTAGGCGATGAGCGGACGCGGATTGTGACGGGCGGAACTGCGGGCGGAGAGGCTATAAGCTGCAGGTGTGCATATATCTATAGCGATCTGCTCCATGGTCGGTTTCGCAGAGAGTAAAGCGAAAGCCGTGGACGTAGCGAAGTGGGCGGTGATGGTGGATCGGCGCGAACAGGACTCGATAGCATGCAGAGTCAGGAAGTGACGTCAGTGGGAGAAGGCTGCGGGAAGCTGCGTTCCTGAATTATGTAAGCCGCCTCGCCGCTCTGCCGTCTGTCGCCTACCGCCCTCACGGTGCCCAGAAATCACGGCGCCGTCGCCCTGCACCATGCAGCTTTCCTGGGGAGCCAGCGATGCAATTGCTCCAAGAACCATCGCCATCTCACTCTGCTCAGCTCTTGATGCTTGACGCTTTAGGGCCGGAATTCGACTGCTTCCATATCTCCGGCCGGCCACGAGTCCTTATAAGCACCGCCGTCTCCCTGACCGCGCATCGTTCGCTCAACTTCAGGTCCTCTCCTTGCATCGCTGCGGCTTCTCCGGAACGTGAATCTGGGAGTACGAACTCCTTCGTCAGCATGCTGCCTCTGACTTCGATACGCCCATGGCCAACGGACCCTTGGCAGGAGTGCCTTACTTACCATCCCATGCAATCCTCACCCTGAGCGCCCATCATCGGATCAGCCACTTTATGAAATTCGACTGGCTTTACTCTGCCTGAAGGACTCCTCCAATCGCAAGTTGTGAGGAATGCTGATCGGTGTGCAGCAGTACGCAGCTCGCAGACCTGTCCAAATGAACTGCAATCACCGTCTTGCTCCATCTCCGATTCTTGTAGCTCACCCTTAACCCGCCAAGGAAGGAACCCGGTGCATCTACGCGGAACTCACGAGGCTTTGCGGACGGGACGTCGTAAATCTACGCTCAACCTGGAATCTCTCGGCGACTGCCATGGCCATGGCGGAAAAGCGGTGGGCTCTGGAAGGCGAATTCTTGGCGGTGGGTGCCTCGTCTGCCCGGGACTCATGGTGATCCATCGCCAGGCACACCCCTCGAATAACCGGGGACTTTACCGGCCCATTTTTCCCGCCCTATCTCCTGTCCTGCGGCCTTTCCCCGCGCCCTTCGGTCTCCGTGGTCCAGGCCGTTTGGCTTTGCCAGCGATTCATGCCCCTTTCCGTTTCTCGAGTCCGCGCTAGTCCGACAGTCTACAGACTCTCTGTCACGCTATACGGCTTTCCGCCTTTGCCGGCAGTTGGAAAACGTCGGCCCGAGAGCAGATCTTGGCCAGAAACGATCAGGGCGCGTATAAAGATAAACCGTCATCGTTTGAATGCGGTTAGCAAGGCTGGGCGAGACTCAGTTCAAATTGCAACATTACTCTTGTTCCTACTAAGCTTTGATGCCGTCTCTGTGTCTGTGTCGATCCGACCCGCAGCGTCCGCGTGAAGTTTGCGGACGGGCCATGGCCCAACGTTCGGCCTTGCGCCGTTCGAATCAGCCTATCATTTCGACCTTCGAGGGTAACCCTGAATCCACACTGTCGTTGCGGACCTCCAGCGGCAGTAAAAGATCATCGTAGGATTCCCCAATTGTCGCACACCGATGCCTGGCCCGACAGCCCCGACCTGCCCTGCCCTGCGCTGAATATCCGCGCGCGCACTCGGTAACCCTAATCTCTGCCATTCGCACAGATCAGGCAAGCTGGCTACCCCTCGTGTGCGAGTATTGGGAAGCAAAGACCAGGGCCCTCTACATTCTCCCTACTTCTCTGAGAGATAAATTCAGTCTGCTGCCGCCGTTGTTTGCTCAGCATCAAGCTTCTTCGCCTGTCCTTCGTTTGAATAACACCAGCTGTGCTGTCCACTCTTTTACGACCACAATCAAATCATTCACGATGAAGTTCTCCGCTGCTGTTGTCCTTGCCGCTTCGGCTTCCATGGCTGCCGCCTACACCACGGCTGACATCCCCGCCTGCGCCGTATGTTTCCAAAATCACCTCGGCCAGCACCGGGCAGACGGCTAACCTTCCCTCCAGGTTCCTTGCATCAAGGCTGGCGCCCCCAAGGTTGGCTGCGAGGTCACCGATGCCGCTTGCCAGTGCAAGAAGCAGGATGACCTGGCCGCCGAGGTCATTGGCTGCATTTCCGAGAGCTGCACCGCCGAGGAGGCAGTCAGTACGTCTCACCCTCACCCGCCCCACCACCTCAGCAACAACACGTTCTCTAACAGCGTCCCGCAGAGTCTTCCACCGTCTCCGACAGCATCTGCCAGGATCTGAACAGCGGCAAGTCGACGTCCTCGACCACCAGCTCCAACTCGACCGCCGCCATCACCACCCCCGGCTCGGCGTCGACCCCGTCTTCATCCTCGACCCCGACCCCGTCTTCCACCAACGCCGCTGGCATCCTCAAGGCTGGCGGCATGGCCGCCGGTCTCTCCGCCATCATGGGCGCCGTCATGCTCGTGCTCTAAACTTCTCCACACACGAGATAGAGAGAGAGAGAAAGAGCCTCCGAAGTCGAAGTCGAATGCACGTAGTTACAACAGCAAACGCAAATAACTTTAATTCATAAAAACCAATAATGGCTTAATTGTAATTTTATGCGCACGCAAAAGAATCGTCCCACGCCTCATAAAACGTGAGCTTTGCAAATGTGAAATGTTATGCCCAGGTGTCATGTGCCGTGTCCGCCATTTCCACTGCCACCGGTCGGCCCGATCACGGGGGGCGCCCCTCGACAGAGGGTGAAGGGCGCGCGCAGCGTCCCTCCCGTGGTCCCGCCGCTCGTGACTTCCCGGCTAGGATAGCCCTCATTTCTCGAATCAGTTCTTTTTTTTTTTTTCTCGGGGGCCAGAAAAAAACGGTCGGCTACTTGCTTCGATAGCCGAGTGCTTGTGCTCGGACGGTAAGCACGCAGCGGTGCGCCACTGCGGAGATTTATACCCGAATTCGAGTACGTTGTGTCCATCACTGTTGGCGGTTTGGCTCCCCCGTTTCGACAGTTGCGTTCGGCAGTTGGGCTTGAGACTGAGTGAATTTTGTCATGGCCATTCAGGCTTCTGCGCGGTTTTTGGCTGCTCGATCGGCGATAGGGGGCCTGGCTTCCTGCGCGGATGTGAAAGGTGGAGTGGCTTAGGTTCGGCGATTCACGTTTCCCTCTCAAGGGGCCTGTTCCATTCATTTGATGTTGCTTGATCTCTTTCAATTTATGTGTGGCCCACAATTCTAAGGATGATATTACAGATCTTGTAGATGATAATACACCCTGTTGCTGCAGTCAGATGTCCGGAGCCCTGGAATGGCGTGGAGATTTGGTCTGTAATGCTTGGCGCTACAGAAATCGCGACCAGATTTCCGCATCTGCGCCTTGTCAAGATCTTCTTAGTGGCCCTCAAAGTGTCCCGGAATAAAATATGGAAATGAATTTAATTTCTCATAGAGTACCGTAATGCTTTCCATCTAGTACGTCGTGCCATTCACGAACGTTGTGTTAGTCCACTCATTTGCAAGCTGCAAGGACTGTCAGCTCTCCGCTCAGCAAATGGCCGAGTTGCAACTTACATTCCACGCATCAATCTGCAGCGTGTAGCTACCATCCTCATACTCCGCAACACGATGCAGAACGCCAACAGCTAAGAAAACGAATATCGAATGAGCGCAAAAGTGGCCCTTCGTCATAAATAACAACACATATCACGCAACTCACCAACGATGTTATTCAACCAGTAATATTCCTTGTCTCCCGTCTCAAACACCAGCCTCAGATGCAGGTCACCATTCCCCTGCTTCGGGCCGGACGTCTGGATGAAGATGTTTGCGCCATCGTGCGTCTGCAGGTTGTACCGCGTGTCGGCGGTGAAGAGCCCCGTCTGCGTGTCCGTCGTGCCCCAGTCGGCCCCGAGGTCGAGGATCCTGCCCCTCAGCCGGGGCCCGGTGAAGTTGCCGCCGACGATCGGGATGGCGGTGCGCAGGCCCTTGGGCGTCTGGCTGGTGAAGACCCGCGGCTCGCAGTCGACGAGCGCCGTGTAGAGGTGCTCGAGCGCCGGCGCGGTCGGCACCGTCGCGTTTTGGGCGATGGCGCCGGCGGAGAAGAGGACCGCGCAGGCGGCGGTGATGCTGCGGAGGAGATGCATGATGATGACGATGGAGGCTGGCGCCGTGGGTTTGCCCAATTGGAATCAATACGTTAATAGATCAATGGGATTCAAGAGGCTTATAATGGTTATATATTGCTGGGGCCGCCCGATCGGACGAATGGTGGGGAAGCAACTGCTGGTGCCGGGGTGCGTTGCCGGGTCATAATTTGCGGGGCAGAGCGGCCAAAAAGCCGTGGAAGTCGGGGCGGATAAGGAAATGGTTCAGGTGTTTTCCGCTCTTTCTTTATTGCAAGCACTCTGTTCTCCGAGAATTGACGAATCGGGAACGTCCCGCTCAGACACACGTTCAATGAGATCCAGATCCGAGATCCGAGATCCACCGCCCGCTGCGGGGTGGGAACGAGATGGCGCCATAACTACTGCAGCTTCAGCTCCGCGTTCCCCGTCTTCGCCTTGTTGGCCCTCCATTTGTAGTATTCCCCGGCGGTGACGATGGGATACTTCATTGGGTTGACCTCGCTGACGCATGTAGGCACCGGCTCGAGGAGCTTGCTGCGATCGAAGCCGAAAAAGAACGGCGCCGAGTACCTCTCCTTCCCGCTCTTGTTGACAACCCGATGCACCGTCGACACGAAGAAGTCGTTCGTCTGTCGCATGAAGCAGTCGCCGATGTTGACGACGAACGAGCCCGGCACAGGCTTCGCCTTAATCCACTTCCCTTGCTTGTTCAACACTTCGAGCCCGCCGCAGTCGTCCTGCGTGACGATTGTCCAGCACTCGAAGTCTGTGTGGGCGCCCAGGCCGGCTTGATCGTCCGGTGAGACTTCCTGTGCCGGGTAGTGCAGGATGCGCATGCCTGCCTCGGGCCTTGTCACGTACTTGTCGAAGGAATCCTCCGGTAGATGAAGTGCGAGCGCGAAAACTTTGGTCATCTTTCGCGCGAGCTTAAGGAGCTGCGCGTAATACTCCAACAGACCCTCTTTGAACCCTGGAACGTCGGATGGCCAGATGCTGATGGATTTCTCGTTCGGATCGATGGCTTCCGGATCGGCAGCTGGTTCGTAAGACCAGTTGAAGGCTTCGCTGAGATCTAGAAATGCTTTGAGCTAGAGAGGTTGCCACGGACGATCAGGCGGGTTACCCTTCTGTTTTAACCCGTTCCGATTGTAAGCTTGCATGGGATGGTATCCGACGAACTCATTCGGCACCAATCCCGTCCACACTTCCATCTTCTTCTGCTCCTCCAAAGCAAAGAAGCGCTTGGCCTCCTCGAAAGCCTTCTCTGCGTAATGAGAATCAATGCCCTAGTTCGGTCAGCATGAGATCCAGAGGCTAGAAAGGGCGTTCTCACATGGCCCACAATATAGAAGAAGCCGATCCGATGAGCTGCTTCCCTCACTTTCTCCGCGACGGCTTGACGGTCCTCCAACTTCTCACTGTACACCCCGGATATATCGATGATAGGGATTTCATCGGCTTCAACGGATTCGTTCGACTCAAACTCATAAGTCTGGCCGTTCTGCAGACGCAAGGTACGCGTTGGGCGCGATTCTGTCTGGACTTGAGACATGGCAGATATTTTCTTTTCCTTCTCACGCTTTGCAGCAAGAGCGTAGACCTGCAAAAGTGGTGCTTCCAACAAGCGTGCGGGGAGACAGCTGCCTTTATCACGCGAGCCGCGCTGCAATGTTCGGCCACGGGATGCCGATCGGCAGTGCAAACCGTGGGCAGGTATCAACACCAGGCCAAGAATTTTATTTTGTTGCAAAAATCTGCAAAGCCGTCCTATTTTCAGGACCGCTCAGCAACATTCAAGCTCTGCTTGAAGGTCTCAAAAATGTCGCTATGAAATGGCGGACGAATACCGCACAGTCGAAAACCTGGCTGAGCTCCAAAAGTGGGGATGGCGCATTACGCCATCCATGAGGGCGCCAATTAGTAAGATAAGCTTGGCTTTTCCATCAACGTCTGTTTCCGAAATCATGCGAACAAACGAAGCTGATAAGCACTCCGTAGGGGTCTCGCACGAGAAATCTCGGACGCGTAAAGCGTATCATCACCTGATCCTGCCATGGGAATTTGGCGGGCTGGTAATTGACAATATGGTTATGAGCAACAATGCACGACCAACGGAACAGAATAAAAAAAAAAATGGCTAATGAAAGGAATGTATAGTATCTAAAATGCCGAATCTATTATGCAAGACAGCACCCGCCACACATTGACCAGCACTCCGCATCAACTGGCCCGCAACCCACCACGAACTTCCCCCTCGTCATGCCGACCCTGAGCCTCCGCTCCCGCTCAATACATGACCGCGCCGCCGGACGCCGAAATGCTCTGGCCGGTGACCCAGCGCGCCTCGTCCCCGCTCAACCACGCAACCACAAGCGCCACGTCCTCCGCGGTGCCCAAGCGGGCCTCCATCGGCGTCTCCGCCCTCACCTTGTCCAAGACGCCCCGCATCACCGGGTTCTCCGCCACCTGGGACAGCATGTCCGTCTCGGTCGCGCCGGGCGCGACGGTGTTGACCGTGTGGCCCCGCGGCCCCAGCTCGATGGCCCACGCGCGCGTGACGGCCTCGAGCGCGGCCTTGGTGCCGGAGTAGATGGCGTTGGTCGGCACGCCCATGCGCGCGACGACGGAGCCGACGTTGACGATCCTGCCGCCGCCGGCGGCCGGCAGGTGCGGGACCAGCGCCTGCACGAGGAACAGCGGGCCCCGGACGTTGGTGTTGTACGTCGCCTCGTACGCGGCCAGGTCGTACGCGCCCAGCGCGGCGTTGCGCGCGACGGCCGCGTTGTTGACCAGGATGTCGATCGTCGTGCCGAAGGCGGCCGCCGTCTGCTGCACGATCCGCTCCGGCGTGCTGGCGTCCGCGATGTCCGCGCGGATGGCGAGCGCGGTCGAGCCGTTGTTCAGCGCGGCGGCTTTGTCGACGAGGGCGGCGGCGAGGGGCTCGCTGCTCTCGGAGACGTAGGTGAAGGCGACCTGGGTTCGTGAGCATGGCCCGTGCAGGGGGGTTGTTTGTGGTGGGAGTGGAGGGGGTTGTTCACCTTTGCTCCGCGCTGCGCCAGGGCGAGGACGGTGGCTGCGCCGATGCCACGGGTGCCGCCTGTGACGATGGCGACTTTGCCGGCAAGAGGTTGGCTCGACATGATTGAGGTGTGTGGGTGGGAGGTTTGTTTCTGAGGGCGGAAGCGAGCTGAGAGGGTGAGCTTGGGGGTATTCAGACTACACAGAAGAAAGCTTGTCTTTGGTATTTCAGTGGTAGCTCTTCAATTGCATGGTAGTCAAATAATTTATATGTCATGGTACGTGGCTTCCATCATGCTATTGTCAGCTTCTTCTGTGGGAGCAACGCTGCTTCTCGAAGCCCGAAAGCTTATGAATCTGCGAAGCACGTTTCAGAAGGGGATGAAGTTGACCGGACAACTACGTCAAGAGAGTCTTTGTCAGGCAAGATGGTCGCGCATTTCGTCCGCTGACAATCGAGCCGGCGTTTAACACTCACGTGCATCTCGTCTCACCCTGAGATGGTCCGCGCGTTTGTCAGATTTTGGGGTACGAGTAGGCTGTACGACCCGCTTTTGTAGACAATGTGGGCGGAGTTCCATTAAAGGGCAGCCGCAAGATACTACAGCGATACGCTGAGGCAGCGGCTAGGACTAAATAGAACAGCGGCCATGATTCAATTCAGACCTCCGGTGCTTACCTCCGGAACCAGTACGGACATGATTAAAACGGAAGGGACGCCAGTATTGATTAGTTAATTGAATATCAGCACGGCACCCAAGAGCGCTAGTTCTTGATTTGAATCAAATTGTGTGCACTAATCATGCTACGTAGCAACAGCCGAAAAAGCTTTACGCGTCCAGTTATCTTCGGAAGACCCTCATGCTAATGAAGAAGGCATTGACTCGCAAAGAAAACGCCCGTTTGCAGCTCAAAATTCCTTCCTACTGCTTTTTGCACTGTCTATTTTCTGGATAGCTGATGCAGTATACAGTGAGTGGAAAACAAATCGAGCCAACTGGATCCAATTTTTTTTTGTTTTGCAATTTGTTACAGTCTATACACTTTCGTTTTTTATCATCAATGACAAATCTTCTTAGCGAGTATGCGTCGAAAAGAGTTGCATGCGAATGAAGCGCATCAGATCAGTGCAGTTGCTGTTGACCGTCCCGCGGTTTTGGTAACACGTGCCATTAGGCAAGGATGCACACAGCCTCAGATTCCTGCGCCACTGGGCGGGCCGCAGCTATGCTGAGGCCCTTGTGTGCAGGGTCTCAGACGCGGGCTCCGATCTACATGGTGCCCATGTATAGTGAAGATGATCTACATCTAAAGTTTCATCCGATGTTCACATGTTCTTTTGCACAAGTTTCAATCGAATTTCCAGCCAATCCAACACCCCCGTTTCTCAGCGACAAACGTCCGTTTTGCTAGTTCATTCTAAGCGATGAATGATAAGATATCTCGCAATCTACGAAAGCGTTAAGTGAGCGAAGAAGTATTGCGTATAAGCGGGTTTGGTTGACGCCTTGACGGAAGAGCCACCGGGTGATCCACGACGTTGCGCGACATCCCGGCCGCAGCCGCTACTGTGACAACACTTGGCTCAATACTCAAGACGCTGGTAAATGCGGTCAGATGTAGGTCCCGTACATGTTGCGCATACTTTGAAACGGCCTCCGATTTATCCGGGCAGCGACCGTGCCAACGCTCAGCCTTAGATCCCTTCCAGGCCCGAAATCGCGGTGGGAGAAACGGTGCCTTGCATTCCTTCGCGGCGCGGCTTGCGGGGAAGTGCGGGGATTGCACTGCTCTAAGCGAAGCCCAGCGGTGACCTGCCTTTAAACGACCTGCCGCACGGAGTAAATGCGACCGAACTAAATCCATTACGAGCCTGCAAGTCCCCATGACGATATTTCCGGTACCCAGGCTTTCGGGCGAACGCTCGCCGTAATTGTCTTGGCCGCTTTATTAAAAGACTCGATAGTTGCTGGACCAGGAACTCCAGGTAAGAGCCCCTGATCCCGGCCATCATGATGTTGAAAAGCCTTTCGTCCTTGCTACTTGTAGCTGGAGTAGTGCAGTCAAAGTACATTGTGCCGGGCGGAAGGTGGCATGATACAGAGGGGAATTTGATCAATGCGCATGCCGGTGGTGTCACTGTCGATCCTGAGTCAGGGAAATTCTTCTGGTTTGGGGAGTACAAGATTGAGGGTCAAGAGGAGGGTGGTGGTGTGACGGTGTACAGTTCTGAGGACTTGGCAACATGGACTTATGAGGGTCTTGCTCTCGGTATGTTTGTTCTCCGCACTTGGAAAGGAATGTACTGATTTCTACAGAGCCCATTGAGGGTCACCCCTACATTTCTCCTGAGCATATCATTCAACGACCCAAGGTTGCCTATAGTGAGAGTGCGAATCAGTATCATGTAGGTTTCTGATCACTCTGAAAGACTGGTATCTCATTAATTCGGAACAGATGTGGTGGCATGCGGACAACTCCTCATACGGCTGGCTTCTGCAAGGATTTGCTACGTCTGATACCATAGCCGGACCCTATACCTTCGTCAACGCCACTGCACCACTGGGAAACTGGTCCCAAGACTTCGGTATGTTCACCGACTACAAGGACGCTAGAACATATGCCCTCTATTCCAACGGTGACAGCAGAGAAGGCCGTGACGTCTACCTTACCAGCTATAATGAGGACATCAGCGACCTTGACGAGGTCATCCACCGCTGGGACAAATTTGATCTCGAAGCGCCAACAATCATCCAGACGGAGAAGAGTTACTATGCCCTGATGAGCCACAAGACGGGGTACCGTCCAAACAGTGAGTGAGAATCTGGGAGGCTGTAATATCACAACTTTCTGATTTTTTCCAGATGTTGTTGCTTTCCGTGCGGATTCGCTCGCCGGCCCTTGGTCGCAACCTTTCATTGTAGCGCCATTGAATACCAGGACTTTCAATTCCCAATCTGGATTCTCCTTGAGGATTGCTGGAGAAAAGCAGACAACGTATCTGTATCTTGGTGACCAGGTATATACAACACACGGAGTCGTATGTCGACACTGATCAAAGCTGATTTATACCCGAAGTGGGATTCGAATTCCTTGTGGGAGAGCAGATATATCTGGCTACCCATCAATATTGATGACGAAAAGAAAACGCTTGAGCTGGAGTGGTATGATGTGTATAACTTAGATGTGTAAGTTCTGCCTCAAAGCATTCTCCAAGGCTGCTGACTGAAAGCTGTAGAAAATCTGGGGAGTGGAGCCCGGTTGAGGGTACTGCTTACTACGCAGCTGATGCGACAACCAGCGGAAGTGCTTTCAAGCAGGAAGCCGTAAGTTAGCCATTGGACCGTACAGTCACGGGCTGATGAATGTTGCTGCAGAACTTTGCTAGCAAAGGCACTATCGTAACAGGCATCTACGGCAATGATAGTACAGTGACCTTCGAAGGGATTGAAGGTACAGGCAAGGAACAATGGGTGTCCTTCTACTATCAGAGTAAGTTCCTTTTGTTACATGCCTTCCAAAAACCTGACTTTAATGCTTCTTTTAGATACGGATGACATGGGCTTCGGAGACCAGCGTAAGTGTTTCTTAGTAATTCCTTCTTTTTACATATTACTCATGGTATCGTAGCTGGTGGCTCTCCGGATCGCATTGGTGGCAAATGGCAGCTTCGCCGTATCAGCAGCGTTGTTGTGAACGGCGACACGCAAAATGTGCAGACACTCTACCAGCGCGACACTCATAAGGGCATAATTCTCTCCACTCCTCTTCTATTACCTCTCAAGGAGGGTCCGAACACAATTACCGTTGGTGGCCTGAGTAACGGGTTCGACGTGAAGGGTGCTGATTTGGACAAGATCGTTGTATATCCACCAGAGCAGTAAAGGAGCGGACTTCACCATATAGCAGACATTGAAAGTGGAATTTTGGAGATAGATGTAATAGCTAGAGAACACCTTTTTACTGTCCAGTCGATCATTATATGGTTCGAAAGTGCTGGTGAAGCAGGCAACGAGAAATTTGTATGATCTGATCTTTGGAAAAGCATTGCACACGCAGAAATGTCCTGACGATTAAAAGCCTTTTAACAGAATTCCTACACAAACACTTCGTCAAATTACCTACATTGATTGCCAACGACGTCAAGCATCGCCTCGTAAAGCTTAGCAAATCGCGTCATTCGATGGCGAAATCGGTGCGGATCAGTGGACGCTCCAATCAATCTTAATCGAACCTCTCATAGCCTTTATACGAGAACTTTGACCCAATAGTTGAAGTATTTGACATCTTCATTGTACTTTCAGCCCAAATTGAATGAATTGTATGGGTATATCGTCGATGTGGCCCACGTGTCGCCGCGGACGTGCGCGGCTGGCAGGCGGGGAGTTTCAGGTAGCCCAACTGCTGATCCGGGTACTCTAAAAATAGATCGACCTTACTCCGATGCGCACTGCGCGAGTGTGATAGGAATTCTTCTACTGGCTTCAATTATGGATCATGCTACGATGCAATTGGAACGCGGCACTCACTCTTTGATAACATAAGGTTGTAGGAAAATTGTGACACTGGGACCGCCAGTTGCTGCAGCCTCTCATTTCCTTCAATGGTAAAAACAGTTGAGAAGACGAGGAATCACCTTTCATAATCCTAGCGTGGCTGCAAACAATGAAGTGACCCGTGGAAGTCTCAGTGCCTTCACTTCGAGGCATTCGACTAGCATGATTTTAGACAGGCTGCCACATGGGAATCCCCTTTATCCTAGAACATTCGCCGGCAAAGAGTGATTCTGCCGAGAACCATATGTTCCTCCACGGAAACGCCGTCGAGTACCAATGCGCCGAGGGCGATTGAGATGAGCTATGACCAGCTCGTTTCGTGAAAGCAGTTTCGCGCTCACCGTCTTTACGAAACACGAAGCGGGAAAGAAAGGGGAAGACTTGTTGAAGGTTTAGAGCGGCAGTATACGATAGATCTAGCCTGCCGCCCAGGTCTACCAAAACGCTTTGATTTCTCTTTCATCGAGTTGCGCTACTCCAGGGTCAACAAAAGGCCTTTGAGTCTCTCGCGGTAACAGCGGAAGGAGTGCTCCTGCTCGCATCGTCTTTCAGGCTGTCGATCGCGTAGTAGCGATGAAACGTTTGTGCCGGTATGCTATACGAACCGCATGAAGTAACGTTTATGCACGGGCCAGTGACACGGCTCAATCCTACCAAACCAACAACGCAGCCCTCACTTGCTTCACGAGGCTGCCTTTACAGCTACAAACCGACTATTTGCGGCAGAACATCTGAAGAAGCTCTTTCTGAGACACAGGTTTATGCATGTTTCTGGAACTCTGGGGACAAGTGCGCCACATACGTAGAGCACGGCTCCTCGTACAGGAGTCGATCAGTTACCCGCTTTTACGAACGCCGAGACGGATCCGACTCCTTGCGGAAGCGAGTCAGCCATTTGGGAGTCTCCATCAGCCCAGTAGCGGCCATAGGGCGGTGGTGTTCGCCCATCGCAATCTGCCACTCGTAATTGCGGGGAAAACAGTCACGAGAAAGCGTCTCGAAAGCCACTACTTCGCCTCCATTTCCGGATTTGGCAAAGCACCAGCCTCAGCCCTACGCGAGCTAAGCAATAAAGTTTATACGAAGGCACGGGGGCGCAGTGCTTTCCACGGGGTATAGATATCGTGAAGTCGTCTCCCCTTAGTCCGGCTCTCCAGCAACCGCATCATTCTCTCGCTCAAGAACAGTCACTCCTTCGAACAACCACACTCGTTCACTCTTTTATCCAACAGCCAAAATGCGCTACCAAGTCCTTGCCACCGCCCTTGCGGCTCAGATCTCCCTTTCTGCTGCCATGCCCCAGATCAACTACGCCGCCGCCACCGACTGCGAGGCCCTCGACAGCGCTTGTCGTGTTGGTCCCAACGCCAACATGGCCACCTGCGGCGCTAAGAAGGCTGCCTGCAGCGCCTGTCTCGACGAGGACAGCAAGTGCCGTGTCGGCCCTGACGCCAACATGGCTACCTGCTCCGCCCAGAAGGTCGCCTGCATTGCTGAGGTCTACCCCGACGCCGTCTCGTCCGCCGCCGCGGCCACCACCACCGCTGCCCCCAGCGGTGCCGACGGCCCCAAGACCGTCTACCAGACCGAGGTCGAGACCATCACCTCCTGCGGCCCCGAGGTCACCAACTGCCCGGCCCGTTCCACCCACCCGGCCACCGCCACCTCCACCGGCCCCGCCCCGTCCGGCACCGCCTCCGGCGGCAGCCCGTCCTGCGAGGAGAAGGAGAACGCCTGCCGTACCGCTCCCAACGCCAACATGGCCCAGTGCTCCGCCGAGCGCGCCGCCTGCGACGGTTACATCCCCGGCCAGCCCTCCGGCACGACGACCGCCCCTGCCACCTCCGGCACCCCGTCGAGCGGCAGCGGTCAGTCTTGCCAGGACAAGGAGAACGCGTGCCGCACCGCCCCCGGTGCCAACATGGCTCAGTGCTCTGCTGAGCGCGCTGCTTGCGATGGCTACATCCCCGGCCAGCCCTCCGGCAACAACGGCACCGCCAGCCTGAGCGTCCCGACCCCCACTCCCGCTCAGCCCACTCCCGCTCAGTGGACCGGTGCCGCCTCCAGCTCCTTCGTCTCCTTCGGTGTCATGGCTCTTGGTGCCGCCGCTGCTGCCTTCGCCATGTAAATTCCCTTTACGGAGGCCTTACCTTATCGTCTTGTAAATTAGATACCAACCTGTTGCTAGCATTGACCTGTCAATATTACTCATGCATATAAATATTTATTCTTCATCATACATCAGTAGTCTTCGACGTGAGCATAAATAAGAAGTAACGGTACTGATTGTTTCATGCAGCACGATGCCAGGATGACCGTGATAGTTCTTGCAGTGGTAAAGTACGAAAATTTTTATCGTCTATTGTCTACGGTTCTATCATAAGTCATCTCTAATATCCAACCGAAACGCCTGCAATCGACATCTAAGATGACCAAAGGAAACATTTGTGATGAATGACAGGGTTTAGTTCAGGTATCGAAGACCATATCCAACATGAGAAAAGGTGGAGTTGAATGATATTCTTTGCTTTCTCATCGACGGAGTGACTGTTTCAGTGGGTATCGCTCTTCAGAGGAGGTTGCTGCTGATCATCGTATAGTGTAAGGATTGAAGTCACTGTTTGGTCTTCTTCCATGCTACTTCGTGTGAGACATGAACTTTCCTTGAAGAGAGCTGTGAACGACTTACACTCTACTAATGCTTTGCTCTCTTTGTTCCACGCTCGTCCAAGGAAAGGGAGTTCGGGGTTCTTGTATGGCAGAGCGGAGGGATTCCTGGCGAGTAATGAGCAGGCATACTATGGATAAAGCGATATCGGAGTCTGGACTCACGCTTGAGGTTTTACCAGTGCGGGCGGCTTCATCGTTCTGAGCTTGCAGCGCTCCGCCTTGATCATCCGAGCGTTGGCCAGGAGCCATAGCCCCAAAGACTCTTCGAGCACAACCTTTGTCACCATCTTGAACAGGGAGAGAAATTTGCGAGCTGCATGATTTTGGAAATGTTACGAAGTGTGCACACTTATATAGCGTCCATTCCAAATCAAGGGGTCGTCGCGGAGGCACGACACGATCGTCGTCCGAGGAATGCCCGATTATCGCAGAGGTATTTTTCTTTCACCCTACTCACCTCATAGTGGTGTCCGTGGCCGCCCTGTCAGGATTGCGAAAGACTTCTTCAATATGTTGCAGAATCTGTGGGTTTTGAGAGGCTGGGTCAGTCCATCTGGACGGGCCGATAAGGAGAGATCAGTCGAGTCTCACGTCTGCCGTCTCCACTTCTATCGCAAGCTGTTCCAGATGATAGTCTAGGTTTATCTTAGACCTGATAAGGCGGATACTTCCGAAATCGGCAGTGCCCGATTACAGCAAATGTTGTGCTTGCAAAGGGGCGGTATAGCGCTGAAGTGTCTCACCCACCTCTCCATCCTGCGACATACGTAGCAGCTTGCAAACATGATTTTTTGGAGTAGTCTACGGGTAGCGTTATCTTTCTCTTATTCTGATCAGAGTGCTACTAGTGAAAAATGTGAACTGAGTGGACTTTCGTCCTGGCTTCGCATGCTTGAGACGAACAATCTGAAGTCTGCCGGGTATGTAGCAAGCGTGAAATTTAAAACGAAAATATAGAGACGCATCGACTTCCACAAAGGCCTTAACCCTCTTTATATCTCTTATTTTTTTTTTAGATTCTGAGTGAATGCCTCCAGATGTTTTACTTTCGAGTAACCACTTGTGGCGCCATGACCATTCAGAAATAAAGATTGTGGCTGAAACGCGAATCCGGGTATGAGAAAAACTATGTCAGCTATAAAGTTTGGTCTTCAGTGAGCGGTGACCAGTTATTTCTTGGTGTTGGTGCGTATACTCATGGTGTGTAGGGATTGCTTCACCGGATGAGCTGGGAAGAAGTCTGTCTTTGGGCTGCAGGGCTTGATGCACAAGTCCGGCCTCCTGTCAGTAACAAACGCCCCAAGACGAAGCGAACCAGACCACTCGTTTCTTTTTCTGTAGATGGTATACTGCTCTTCTTTTTTCCTCCTCCGCTGGCAGGCAATAGTCTGTGTGTCTTGACTAGCGCCCAGCTATTTTTAACATCGGGCCGCGCCCGTCGATCCGCCATGCTAGATGAGGGAACTAATGCGAGATGTCCGAAACATTTAAAGGCTAACCTTTGATCGGACAATTGAGATTTCACACGTGTACTGTTGGTCATCAGACTGCACTCAACGCAATTCCATTGAGGAATAAAACAATCCAGGGATTTTGCTGTAATACGGGTTAACATGCCTCTGATTTGAGTATTTGAGCAAAGATGATTTGCTCCTAGCATATTTCAAGGTACATATCGTACTCCCATTTCAGCTGAGCTTCTGTATCCTCCTTAGTAAATACAGCAACGTATGGAGCGATATGTGATATTAAAATCTTTTTAAAGGAAACGCAATAAACGATCCAGTAGCATCGCAACACGCAATCGGAAGTGACGGAATCGGCAGAGTATAAGTAAATGGTCTAGACGCCAGGCCTATTTCCATGGAGATTCGTCCACCATCTGCTGCAGAGAAGGTTCCGGCTTGCTTCCCAGTTTATTGCTGACAGTTATTCCACCAGTTAGCTCCCTAAAACGGCGGACAGTTCTGAATATCAGCCTGCGCATACTGGCATTGCTGGGAAGGACCCGAGCCCTCGATTGCCGGGTCGCCGACTGAGAGGCCATCCCCGTCAATTCCAGTACCAGGGAACTGAGATGCAGATCCACCACCGCCACTGGAAAGCTCAGCTGGCTGCCCTTGACTGTCCGTTCTCAACTGCTGATTGCTGCCAGACCCCCCTCCTTCGCCGCTGTTAAGTGACGCTCCTCCCAGGCCATTGCTCCCCGTCATGCCGTTGCCAAATTGTCCCCCAGACTCCCCGCCGCCTCCAAATCCACCGTCAGCTCCGGAACCTCCTTCGTATGAAGAGCAGACCCTCTTGACGTCTTGCACACACGACCCAGATATCTGAGCCCGATCCCCGGAATTCGCATTCAGCCCGACCAGCTCTAAGCCCCCAACCGCCCACACGTTCTGCAGAACAACCGCCCTCGCGGACATATTCTCGCAGTCGCTGCACGACCGCACCACCTTCCCGAACCGCTCGCAATAAAAGCCCTGCACCACGACCGTCCCGCCGCCGTTGTGATTCATGATCTTATCCACCGCGTTGAACGCGCCGCCGCCGACGACGAGACTGGTGCCGCGCTCCTGCCGGAACGTGACGGCGTCCTCGCACACGTCCTCGAACCAGACGCCCCGCAGCGCGCACTCGCCCTCGCAGTGCACGCCCTCGATCTGGTCCGGCCCGATCACGCAGTTGCTGAGCGTGGCGCCCGGCGCCAGGACGAAGACGGCGTTCTCGGGCCCCGTGTTGCCCCCGTCGCGGTCGCACCGCATGCCGCGGTCGAACTTCTGCCCACCGCAGTCGTGCCGGCCCGTGACGTACTGCGGTTCGGGCAGGGGTCGCGCGGGCGAGCCGAATTCGAATGGGATTCGCGGGCCGCCGGGCTGGCTGCCGCTGCCTGCTCCTGCTCTTCCTCTTCCTCCGCTGAAGAGGCTGCCTGGCTCACCCTGGTTGCTGGTGCTTAGCAACTGGTTTCCCGCGCCTGGGTTATGGCCGTTGAGGCTTTGGGGTTGGTTGTTGGTCGTCCGCTCATCATCACCTGGAAGAGGTAGGTTTTGAGCAAGGGAGTTGAAGGCGGCGGAGAGAAAAATGAGAGACAGTTGTGAGAAGTGCATGCCTGGGAGGATGAATGAAAGACTTCAGAGGCTTGAAATTTTGTACAGATAGCTTCTGGACACGTTTGAGTGGGTACTGTTTTATACGTTCAGTCGCAGTGGCTCTTGGACGTTGATCGTACCGGACGGACAAGCGGCGGATTGGACTGTGAAACATGGCGTTCATCTTCGCATTTCGCCATGACTTATCTGAACTGCGGATTTTGAGATGCACTGGGCCGGTGAAATTGTCGATGCGAAACCCGCGGCATCCCTGAAATGTAAGGAGCGGGTATGTTGACTGTCACCTGAGGAGTAGTACATGTAGTCAAGAAGGACAATCGTTTCATGGAGACGGCCGCCAAGGGCTTGGGAACGTAGCTATCTTATAGTGTCGAACCCATGGAGAAAATAAGGGTGCACCGGAAATGGACAGGAGAAAAACTTGCTCTAAGCTACTTGAGAGTGGTGGAAGACGCTGAACTTTGTTATATAGTATTCCCTGTTCGGAAAGATGGGGATATCTCCACCGTGAGAATGTGGGGTCATAAGTTGAGCTGAGTTTTTGCCACAACTCGTATTCGGTCGAAGACAAAACCTTATCGAATTAGCTACAACTGACAGCTCTCGTGAGAGGGTTCAGCTCGGGTGCGTGTCATGAAATATGAGGCTTATCCTCGGGAGCTTGTGGAGTATCCAAGTTACGCTTAAGAGTCAGACAACGACGCAATACACAACAGGCCGGCCTTTCATTCCATAGTCCAGTTGTAATGGCCAAACGGAATCATCATTTTATTCGATTTTCAAATACCACAGAGTTCAGCTAGAAAGCGGGGTGCGATCAGCGACAGGCACGGCTGCGCATAACATCTAAATGGGCTGAACCTCCGGACGCCGCACCTACCCGGAGACCATTTTCTTCATCCGGCATTTCCCTTCTGCGCTCTAGCATTGTTCTCTGGAGAAAACTCTCTTGGAAATATCAGTCAAGATATGCTCGAAGTCTTCAAATAGTGGATCTTCTGTCTGCTTTACGACCCGGCTGTTAACTCATTGAGTGCACCCCTGAATTCACTGTTCTTTACGTATTCTGTTGAAGAACCTTATGCATAGTATGCTTCCTTTGGCAATGAATATTTACTTTTCAAGGGTGTGAAATAGGGGGGAGTTTCGCGAGATAGCTCGGAATTCATGGAGTTTTATCCGTCTCTTACCCTGCATCGGTGGGGTTTCCATCCGTTGAACTCGCAAAAAATGTATGATGCAACGTGAGCAAACAAATTGCGATGCACGTACATAATTTAAGAAGGCTATGGGGGTATTGAAATCGTTCCTTGAAGGGAGAATTTGCCGTCGTTGTCGCAGAGTACCCAGTTCAGACTTAAAGGGAGGTAACATCGGCCATAATATGTGCACGTCGGTGTACCGTCTGAAGGGACCAGGCATCGAATGATTGATTCACATCTGTCTATCGAGCGGCTATGCATCCTCTGGCTTCTGGCCGTAGGTGATGTGATAGATCCAGTAGAGGTGCACTTCGGGATCCTTGAACTCTTTCCTTATCTTGGCCATCATGACATGGACTTCCTCGGGAGTGTACTTTAGGACTCTAGTGAATAGTGCCAAGCTATACGCCTCGATGGCCTCAAGGACGTGAATCAGTGCGTATTTTCCAATCTCCTTGAGCTTCTTGTCCTTTGCCCACGGAGCCATTGGTACCTAATGAACACAAATTAGCAAAATCAATTGGCACATGCGCTAGCGTGCATTAATACCTTGTAAACATCGTCTTGTACGTTAGTGAAGCCGGCGTCGATCATCCACTGCTTCATATCTCTTGCTACGTCCATGGGTTTACCAAAACCTTCGGCAGCCTTGACGATAGAAGTCAGCACTCTCGAGCTAATGTGCTCGGTAATTCGCTCGTACCTCGTTCAACTTCTCAATGAACAGAGCAACAGTGGGCGCCTTGGCAGGATAGGATCCGTCATCGCATCCGTACTGGATCTCGAATTCTTGCAGCTCGATCCATCCGCCGGGCTTCATATTCCGGAAGGCCTGCTGAAAGAGGCGGGGCCAGTCCTTGATTGAACCACCCATTGTGCGACCATGGATAAGATCGAACTTCTCACTCTCGGCCCAGTCGGCCTCGACGTCATCGACCAAGAAGCGGCAGTTGGGTGGGACCCAGGAAGGTTGAATAGGACTCAAATCGGTCCCAATGACGTCGCAATCAGGGTATTCGTCAGCAAAATCCATAGCCCAAATTCCAGTTCCCGTGCCGAAGTCCAGAGCACGCTGAGGGTCCTTCCTCAGCGGAGCGCGCAACAGTTTGCCTAAGATGCAAGTCAGGATGAAACCTCCACGTGACGTGGCGCATTTATACGTACCGCCAAGCACCAGGGTGGAGATATGGTGGAAGAGATCCATTCGATCCTGCTCCTTGTCGTCGTTGGGCGCGAAGTAGGTTCCCTCGCGGAAGGCGTGATAGCGGCGTCCGTTCTCGTACTTGTAGTTTAGGATGCTGGAGGTGACGGAGGTGGAGGTGCTGGATTGGTCGCAAAAGGCGGAGTCAGAATCGCTGATGCCATCCTGCTAAGGCATGAGACGCGAGAACGGTGAAGAGCGGGCTCAAACGCGATGGGGGTGGCTTACGTCGATTTCGAGCGCCACGTTCTCGGAGGCGAGGGCCATGGTGGTGAGTTTTGCGGGGCAAGGTAAGCAAGGGAAAAAGAAAGGGTTTCTTCAGCCTCCCGCAAGCTTCCGCAGATTGCAGCGGCGGGCGTCTTTGTACGGTGATCTACTAGTAGTAAGTAGTGCGACACGGCAGGGCTTACGGTGCGCGGAAACTAGGAATCCCCCACTTAGTCACGAGTCAGCCTGCGGCCGTGAGATCGGAATAGCAATTGCGCCGGCAGGTCGACCAATCCACGACCCGCGTCCAACGCGGTGATTGCGATGACAACCCTCGCTTATCGTTCGATTTTACATCCGCGGCAGGATTCATTTCGCGCTACTCCATCGCTCCAACGGCCTTGCAGCCTAGTTGCTGTACCTCCAAGATGCAACCATATCTCATTCTGACATACTACCCCGAGCCCTTGCATGTAGCAAGGATCGAAGGATACACACAACACGCAAGGTAGCAGTCGGATCGACGCCACCGCAGATCCGCCTATATCTTTACCGCTCTAGCCGTTGCTCTACCGTCCGGTCCCATCTCACTTCAATCACCTCAGTCATAGAGGTCCATCCACCTCAAAACTTGCCCGGCCGAGAGACAGCCAAAATACCAAGATAATATTGGTTCGCATGTGCTTTGCTTAAAATAGCCCCCACTCAAACAGGACGGCGATGGAGGCTTGCATGATTACCTCACGGGCCGCACCGTGCAGAGCGCCACGGCCCACACAATCCGGCCCGCTACTTCAACGGCCCGTGTCGCTCCATCTCCCCTTTCCGCCGAGGTAATAATCACCCCGTAGCCACGCCGATTTCACCAATACCCGGGGTGATGAAACTTGCTCAGACTCATCGCTTGGCACGGAGGCGGGCATTTTCAGAGAGCAAATTCTTGGTGCGAGAACCACTGCTAACACCTCGATCTGGCACTCAAACTTTCTATTCAACAAATTTGCTACGGTCGACAGACTTCAGAATTTTCCACAATGTGACCCGGCCAAAAGTACTTGGAAATCCCTTCTGTTGTTCAAGTACAACGTCTTTAGTATTGCGTCCGGGGTCCTCACTCTTCATAAGCAATCGATAGCTACCACACGGCAATTCACACCGCAGTACTCGCAGTATAATCAAGCAAACCGTGGCTCCTCGGCAGCCAATTACTTTGTTGTACAGATATCCAATCGCTCGCTCTTCTCGATTCAGTGGCACATGTGTTCGAAGAATCGCGCCTGACAGTGCCCCTAAGACTCGTTGGCTATCACAGCCCAGGCTTCCTATTGTGCAATCCATAGCAATATTAATGGAAACAGCGCAACGCAACCATAACGTTCAACTGAGTATCCCCTCGCTGTCCACCGAACGGCGTATCTTCGGCATGCCTATCCGTTGGCGACCCCACCACGCTGGGTTGCGCTGGAGGATGACCTTGGCATCTTCAGGCATCAGCCGGTCTCATCTTTTCATCTACCCTCCGAGCATTGGTGTCCTTATAGCAGGGCTACGACAACTCGGATACTCCCGACTACTGTTCATCTCGCAAAGGCCGTTGGCGATAGAGCACAAAGGCGCACTTCTGCACCGTCGTTCTATGAAATTTAGGCGGTGTCGGGCACTCAAAGAGTTTGGACCACGACAATGCTCCAGGCACAGGTAACTCGGCGCACCATTGGCGTCATCGGCGCCGGAATAGCAGGCCCAGTCTTTGCCCTCCAGATGCTCTCGCATCCCACCCTGCGCTCCCTCTACAAGCTCACCCTCTACGACCAAGGTCCGGATCCGCGCACTCTTAGCGACACCGAGCTCCAGCAGACCGCCGGTGCAGCCATCGCCATATCTCCCAGCGGCCTGTATCCGCTCTACCAACTCGGCCTCAAGGACGCCATCGAGAAGATCAGTATCGACATCATCGGCCTGAGCACCTGGCGTGCCGAGTACGGACCACGCCTCGAGCCTACCCAGCGCATCCAAGACGCAGTTCCCGGCCCCCTCAAGCTGATCGGGAGGACAGAGTACGCGTCTTGGGCGGAAGACCTGCAGACGAATATGCGCGCCATGGAACGGCGAAAACTGCGGTCGCTTCTCCTCGACCGCGTGCGGACGCTCGGCGGAGACATCTCCTGGAACAAGCGCCTCCGAGCGCTCGAGGACCAGCCGGACGGCAAGATCAAAGCCATCTTCGACGACGCGCACGAAAGCACCCACAACCTCATCGTCGGCGCCGACGGCGGCTGGTCGCACGTGCGCAGGCACATCATCCACCAGAACAAACCCAGCCTCGACGTCGCCGCAGTGGATCAATTGTGGGCACCCGCGTCCTTCAGCGCAAGCAACATCTACGGCGTCTCCTCCCCAAACGCCAACCTGCTCACCCACGCAGCCCGCGACCCGACCGCCCTCACCGACACCCACGGCCTCCTCCTCCCGCGCGGCATCCTCTCCACCTCGCCCCTTCCCGGCCGCAAAATCCGCTGGGACCTGATGATCCCGGAGACCTTCTCCCACCCCGAGCCCCACCACCACGCGCCGCCGCCACCGCCGCCACCGCCTTCTTCCCCCGAGGAAGGAACAGAGCCCTGGCACGCTGCCCTCGCCCCCTCCCCTTCTTACCCGCGCGCCCACACGACCGCCCTGCTCCGCGCCCACGCGCCCATCCGGCACCCCGCGACCGGCACCTTCGGCGCGCTGCTCGCCTCGTCCGCGCGCATCATCCACGCCCCGCTGCGCCAGCGCGCGTGGGACGCGGACGCGATCGCCGCGCGCAACGCCGTCGTGATCGGGGATGCGGCCAGGCTGCTGTTGCCGAGCAGCGGCGCCGGCTCGGCGTTTGCGGTGGAGGACGCGGTGGTGTTGGCGGGGGAGATTCTGAACGCGGAGGCCGGGCTCGGAGGGGCGGCCGAGGCGTATGCGCGGGCGAGGGTGGCGAGGTCGAAGAGGATGGGGGCCCGGGCGGAGGCGTTGGCGGAGGTGGTGCTTGGGGACCGGTGGTGGTGGAGGGTGGTGAGGGATGGGGTGTTTGTGCCGTTGGTGGGGTTGGGGAGACCGGGGTGGGTTTATCCCTTACTTTCCCTTTGGCTTTCTTATCGGGGTTTACTTCTCGTTTTTTTTTTTCCAATGCTTGCTTTGATAATGCGAAGGCTGACTTGAGTTGACAGGATCAAAAAGGATGTGCGGCAGTTCCCGTTCGATTTACGGGTCAGCGTCCAGTTGAGAGAAGAGCAGAAAGAGTAACGATAAGAGCAGGTCGCTCGGTCAAGAGCAACACGAAGAAGAGTATCTATCTCGAAAAGGCCAATCCCTCTACTCAGCATCTCGACTCTACAACAAAACGTCTATTGTAGCCGGAAGACATCCGCGCCTACTGCGTCCACCATCTCACCCACCCGAACCTGCCGGCTGCCCCTGCCCCTGCCCCTGCTCCTCATACCGCAGGAAAAACGAATCCGTCGTGAACGAATCGTAATCATCCAGATTCGCCGGGTTGCCCGTAATCCTGAGCGCCCTGACCAGAAATTTATACTCCCCTTCCGGAACATACGCCATGTCCTTCGCCACCATCCCGTAGAACAGCCGCACATACACGACACCCCGCACGAACGCGCTCTCGAACAACGGCTCCGGATTCAACACGATGGCGGTCCCCAGGTTCGTCGAGTTCTTGGCGTCCAGCACGTCAAGGTCGACGCGGCGCGACCCCATGGCGAGGATGAACTGCACGCCGGGCAGCACGACCTCGTTCAGCAGGCTGGTGTTCGCCACCTTCGGCACCGTCAGCACGCTGCCGCTGCCGGGCGCGGCCGGCTGCAGGAAGCCCGTCGTGTTGAGCGAGGCGTTGGCCGCGGCGACGAGGTAGTTGCCCTGCGTGTTGGGGTCGAGCACGATGGCGTTGCGCAGCGCGGACGCGACGCCGCTGTACGGCAGCGTCACCGCGGTCCCGTCCGACGCGTTGACGGCGACGTAGCCCGACACGATCGGCACGCGCCGCCGGTCCAGGTCCGGGAAGTCGATGGCGACGGAGACGGGCGCGGAGGCGCCGGGCTGGATCTCGACCGTCCGCGGCGTGATGGTCAGCGTCGCGAACGCCTTGCTGAGCCCGCCCACGAAGCGGTCGTCGTACATGCCGAGCGGCTCGTTGGTGCCGGGCTCGCCTTCCGGCAGCGCGTACGCGGTCGCGGCGCCGATGTGCGACAGGTCGTAGGTGCGCGGCGCGTCGCCGGCGTTGGTGATGGTGAAGGTCTGCGGCGAGCGCGTGAAGGCCGTGTCGTTGAAGGCGAGCGAGCTCGCGTTCAGCAGCGTGGTGCCGCGCGCCGCCGCGTACGCGTCGACCAGCCCGCCGCCTTGCTGGATCGTCGGCGCCAGGTAGTCGTACGCCGTCGTCGAGTTGTCGTTGAACGGCAGCGGCCGCGCCGTCACGGCCAGCCGCGAGATGATTTCCGGCACCGTGATGCCCGGGTTGGCGGACTTGACGAGCGCGGCGACGCCCGCGACGAAGGGCGCCGACATGGACGTGCCGGAGAGGACGGCGTAGCCGCCCTTGAGCCGGCTGACGGTCGAGAGGATGTTGCCGCCCGGCCCGGACAGCGTCACGCCGGGTTGGGTTTCGTACGTTGGTCCCCTGGAGAGAAGTCAAAATCATGGGAAATGCACGGGAAGGCGCTGGCCTGGCCACCTACCACGATGTAAACCTGCTCATGCGGCCGCCCGTCTGGTTGTTGACCTTGTACCGCAGCTGCTTGTTGTCCACCGACGTCGGCAGCGTGGCGGTGATCTTCGTCCCGTTGCGCAGGCTGTCGATCCAGAGCTTCCCCACCGCGTTGTCCACGCTACCTATGCCCTGGAGCAGGGGGCCGTCCTCCTTTTCGCGCCACTCGTACGGCTGGTCGCCGTAGTTGAGGTAGGGGAGCGGCAGGAGCGGGTTGTCGTCGGCGATGTTGTAGATCAGAATGTAGCGGCCACCGGCTCGCTGCACGTTCGCGATCTTCGGGCTCAGCAGGCACCTGATCCTCCTGCGCACCAGCACGATCCTGTTCGTCAGATCCGGGGTGCTGTCCGGCAGCTCGTCGCACGCGTCGGAAGCGTCGTCGTCCTCGAACGAGAGGGCGTAGAGCTCCAGATCGGCCGTCCAGTTCGCCGGCCAGCCGGGGGCGAACTGGAAGTCCGCGCCGGGCCGGCCCTCGATCTTGTATGTCGCGTTCAGGAGCAGCTCGGGGGTGTCCGTATTGTCGACGGACCCGATCAGCGGCGTCTGCGGGCCGCCGCCGAGCGAGCTGGGGCCGAATATTCCAACGTCGTTGCCGGAATTGCCGGCCGACAGGGTGAAGAGGGTGCCGTTCTCATTTATGCGTTCTACGACCACTGCCCAGGCGTCTGGATGCTGTCAGAACTTGCGGCACGACTCGACCCGAAGGAAACAAACCGTCACTCCAGCCTCCGGTGCCACCGATGGATGCGTGGATGATGTCCGCGCCGCTATTGTAAGCCTGCAGTGAAGCGTTGATTCCGACATCCGTGTTGGTGCCGCCGGAACACCCGAAGACTCTGTACATCTCCAGCTCCGCGTCGGGAGCGACGCCGGTCACGTTGTACCGGAACGGACTGGCCCCGATGATGCCCGCGACGTGCGTGCCGTGATCGCTGCAGTTCACGAGCGGATCGGGGTCGGGCACGGGGGGCCGGTTCGCGGACGAGTTGTACGAGTCTCCGACGAGATCGGTGCCGCCGACGACCTTGAAGCCCGGGCCGAAGCCGGCGCCCAGGGCCGGGTGCAGGTAGTCGATGCCGGTGTCCAGGATGGCCACCTTCACGCCCTTCCCGGTCACGTTCTCGGCGTGCAGCCGGTCGACGCCGGTCATGACGTGCGGGGAGAAGAGCGCACCGATGGAGCCCTGCGGCGCGGCGTCCGGCTCCTGTCTCTTCTCGAACTGCCCTTCGATGTCGTTTCCGGTCCATTCGTACGAGGGCTCTCCGCCAGCGCTTCCTAGGGCGTAGTACGTTTTGATCGGGTAGATCGCCTTGATCCCCCGGACTGCTTCCAACGCCGTCCTGAATCCCTCGTCTTCGGTCGGCCCGTCGACGGCCGTCACGGCGAAGGAGGCCCCGGAGAAGATGTCGCTGGTTAGATCCATCCTCTTTTTGATTTCCACGGGGCCAAGGCTCCCCGTCGTGGCGGCGTTGACTTGGCGCTGGACTGCCATAGCAGCCTCGGATCCTGGTGAGCTACATCATGCAGTTTTCTCATGGTTGCGCCTACCTGAGGTTCGTTGTTACGAGCATCTTCGAATTCGGCGATGAAGCCTATGCCGAAAGCGTTCAGAGTCGAAGGAATGGTGTTCGCTTCGCCGGAAAAGGATGCGGCGCTGATGCCGAATAAGGCAGGTAGCAAAAGAGTGTGGGCCCTCAACATGTTAGCGAACACCGCGCGGCACAAGCCGTGAGAAAGAATGTAGGGTGCGAATAACTCGCATGGCAGCAGTGAACATCGTCCATTTTGAATTGTCCCTCAAGACCGGAGATTGTGTCGCGCTCAATCCCGAGCGACCATGGTGATCAAAGAAACTTTGAGAGCAAAGCCGGTTGAGATGGTCACATTGTATGCTTACCGGCTCGAAACCGTACCGGATGGCGCGGAGGATGGCGTAAATACTGTCGAAGCCTTCAGGAAGCATTTGGCCCTTGGGGCCAAGGCCAACCGGCGGGCATTGCCTTCGAAAATTGGATTTGAGGCATGGCATTCATGGTTTGAGATCTCCTCGCAAACTTACTCGCATGTTCTATTGGATTTGACGTCGGGAAGAAGCCTATTTTGGTATTCCCGCCAGTGAGCGATGAGATCTCTTCGCCGTGCGGGGCTACTTGCTACTTTCGCTTGCTTTTGGGTAATGGATGTTCTTCATGCAGCGGTCTTGATTCAGTTTCAGCTTCGCCTTCTCTGCCGTTTCTTACACCGTCCCTGCGTGCGGCTAAAGTGCTGATCCTGACGCCAATTGACCAAGTTACTGGATCTCTTTGGGGGCGCCATCAAACATTTCGGAGCAAATCTATACTGACAGCACTGCTCGGCTCTGAAGTTTCGCCAAGATTGCCACACAGCGGAGGTAGGCCGCTCGCAATGCAGGGGCCGCGAGCCTGGAGCTCGAGTAGAGAAAATAGATTACACAACGAACCACAACCCCTGCTCGCGCAATAAATGCCCCGGCCCACAGCACATTTGCAGTATGGACACCTGCAAGCCACCTGCACCGCAAGCGGTAGGCGAGCGCCATGTGGAAGCTCTTCTCAACGCCCCCACAGAGGCGCAGCATAGAAACGAAATTGTGGTGATTTCATGGACTGACCGGCAAAAAGATGGGAGACAAGCGTTTCACGTAACCTTAAAACCTTAACCTTGCCGCGAGCTTCCCATTGCCGGGTCTATCCTTCACTACTACCGGCACGATGGTTCACCTGCTTGTCTTTTCCTTTCTCTACCTGGGTGCACATGCTCAGCTGGGGCGCTATGCTCAAATCATTGGCAGGGATGCCCATCTGCAAGCCGAATACGACTATGTGATCGTGGGAGGCGGAACGAGCGGACTGACTGTCGCTGATCGCCTGACTGAAGACGCTGACAGTTAGTCGCTATTATTGAAACGCTTGTTTCTCCTGGCTGACGGTGCAGTCTCTGTGTTGGTGGTTGAATTCGGGCCCCTCGACGGCGGCGAGGCCGCTGTCACTGTTCCCGGGCTTGCCGGTCAGGCATATGCTCCGTACAGCTTTAACCTTACGAGCACTCCGCAAAAGGGGCTTGCTAATCAAACATTCCCTGTTTTGGCTGCGGGAGTGGTGGGTGGAGGTACTGTTGTCAATGGCATGTTCTTCGACCGTGGCGGCGCGCCCGACTACGATGCTTGGGAGAAGCTCGGGAATCCTGGATGGGGATGGGACGGACTCCTGCCGTACTTCATCAAGGTCTGTCTGAATTCTTATTAGCCTCTCAATTCGCTAACAATAGTCCACAGAGCGAAACCTTTACCCCAAACAGTGACAGCTTTGCCGAAGAATGGAACATGACTTGGGACCTCAGCGTCCACGGCTCAGATGGACCCGTCCAATCCAGCTATCCTCCCTTTATGTGGGAGAGCATCAGTAACACTTATGGTACGCGAATTGGAGCATTCCCGTGCTAACAGATATGTGCAGAAAATTTCTTCCAAGGTTGGACCAGCCTGGGATTTCAGATACCCAAAGATCCGGGTGCGGGCACCAAGGCGGGAGTCTTCTGGGCACCGAGCTCCATTGATCCCAAGAATCGGACCAGATGCTCTGCACGGATTGCTCATCACAACAGAATTGCCAGTCGGCCGAATTACCACCTGTTGACAATGCATGCCGTCACGAAGATCTTGTTCAATGAAACCCTTGCCACCGGCGTTGAGTATATCAGCCGCGAAAGCAAGGAGACTAGCACCGCCAATGCGCGCAGGGAGGTCATCCTCGCCGCCGGTGCAGCTCACACCCCGCAAATCCTCCAGCTTTCCGGTATTGGTCCCAAGGATCTGCTCACCGGCTTGGGGATCGACGTGTTAGTGGATCTCCCTGTTGGATACAACCTCCAGGACCACCCGACCTATTACTCAAATTGGAATTGTGAGTTGTGCGCTGGCTCCCACGACAGACTCATCCCCTAACAAAATGCAGACTCCAACATGTCTATCCCCAACGCCGACTACTTTGCCGCCAACGCAACCTACCAGGCCGACTCCCTCGCGCTCTACTACACCCACCGCGACGGACCCTACACCCTCGGCCGCGGCAGCACCGTCTGCTTCCTCCCCCTCCACAACATCACCGACGCCGCCACCTTCGCCTCCATCACAGCCCTCGCGTCCTCCACCAACACTAGCACCGTCTACCCCTCCCTCGCCCTCCCCGCCGCCGTCAAACGCGGCTACGCGGCCCAAAGAGCCATCCTCACCTCCCTCTACGCCTCCCTCTCCACCTCCGTGAAGGAATCCTCCTTCGGCGGCGGCGGCCTCATGGCCATCGTCGTCCTCAAGCCGCTCTCGCGCGGCACCGTCTTCGCCTCCTCGCCCGACCCGCTCGCGGCCCCGACCATCGACTACGGCACCTTCCTCGCGCCGTCCGACGTGGCCATCATGGCGCAGTCGGTCCGGCGCGTGCGCGACTTCATGGCCACGCCGGCCATGCTCGCGCTGGCGCCCGCCGAGGTCGCGCCCGGCGCGGACGTGGCCGGCGACGCGGCGCTGGAGCGCGTGCTGCGCGCGAGCACGAACCCGACGTTCGCGCACGTGTGCTGCACCGCGCCCATGATGCGCGAGGCCGAGGGCGGCGTCGTCGACGCCGAGCTGCGCGTGTACGGCGCGCGCGGGCTGAGGGTCGTGGATGCCAGCGTCATGCCGCTCGTGCCGGGGACGCATACCAGTTCGACGATTTATGCGATTGCGGAGAAGGTGAGTCCGTTTTTTTCCTTTCTGTCTCTTTTCGTTTTTTTTTTCCCCCTTTTGTTTTGCGCGTGATGTGCTGTGCGGTGGAGGCTAATTCGTGTTGCAGGCGGCGGATTTGATTAAATCGTCGTATAGCTGAGGTGGGTGCGGCTGAGTTGGTTGATGAGGAGGGCGGTGGGGTCTGTGTCTGACACAACTACTGGCAATGCTGCGGACAATGCATTTCAATCTCAACAGCAGTACATGTATTCACTTTGGGATTGAACAAATACCTCCATGTGTATGATTGGATAAACGAACCGCAACGAAATCAGGATGGAAAATACTTCTATCTCTCATATGTTGGCGAACTCATTGAAGCAGAGTCAGCACTCATATGTTGATTGAAGGGCGGAGCCAAACTGAATCTGGCGTGCATGCGTGTAAATACGAGTTGTGACCAAGAAATTACAGGGGCAGAAATCCTAGCCTTGTGCTCCATGAACGCTCTCTCATCAATAGTGGATCCCCTCGCGCCATTTCTTACGTAGGATCGAATCAGGAACCAACACTAACGTACAGATAAGGCAGGTTACACAATTAGGATTACCCGATGCAGTAATGCTGCGGTACACTTGTAGGAAAAGGTCTCAAGATGTTCGTATTTGAGTTCGGAAGCGTCCGGGGTTGGAAAGCTTAAGAGATAATCAGCGCGGAGAGGCGCAAGGCTTGGTGCGCCGCCAAATCACGGCTGCTTACACTTCATACCTTCGAATAGATCCTGTACATACGGCTGAGCTCCAAATTTAGGATCGCTTGCACGATAAAAGCAGACCTGCAGGTTATAAGAAAGCTCTCTTCCTGCCCATCATCTATTATCAAGCCACGAGCAAGAATCCGAGCATTCAACCACCGGCTAATTATCTTTCCATCATGTTGAGCACGGTCCTTTTTGGCTCAGCGGCTATCACTTTCGCCGCAATCCATCAGGTTTCGGCACAGACCTGTTCCACACAGTCTACGCAAATCACGTTCTATGGTGCTCCCGATAACGACCCTCCAGGACCGGCCACAGCATACACGTGTGCCCAAGTTAGCGGCCGCCAGTACAATGCTGGAGGCATCGGCACCTACGATGATCCGCTCACGTTCGCCACTGCGAAAGGTGAATTCAACGATTGCGAGATCATCTATGCATCGTACCTGAAGAAGTACCTAATCCATCAGGACTACTGTGCCTAATGCAGTAAGCAACCCCGTCTAATTAACTGCGCGGACAACGAGACTAACGCTTTAGAAAGCTGAGGACTGGACATCCTCTGGCAAATGGCATATTGATATCTGGACCGGCGACAGCAGCAACGGCGGTCAGGCCCAAATTCAGTGCGAAAATTCCTTGACGCCAGACAACAACCAAGACATTGTCCGCAACCCACCCAATGACTTAGAAGTCAATGGTAAGTATGTAATGAGGTAGTCTACTTCAGAACGCTGACTTCCACCGCACAGCGAGCCCTACATGGAGCAATGGGCGATGCCACACTGAGAACACGTACAACAACGCCGATGCAAGCAAGGCGTGCAGTGGAGGATCTGGCAACGGAGGCTCTGGTCCCTGCAGCTGGGAGGGACATTGTGCAGGTAAGGGCAATTGATCAGGAATTTCAAACTGCAGAAGTCCCATGCTAACGCTGGGTCTGCGACAGGTGCCAAGTGCTCTACGTATGATGACTGCAGCGACGATCTTGTTTGCACCAATGGAGTTTGTGCTTCCCCTTGAAGGTAGCAAGGGTCCCACTTTGATCCAGCAGGAGCGTACCGCTTTTGCCGCAGCAGCATTCGCAAAGATAAGTCGTAGCTTGCAATATTGTCGAAATAGGAAGAGATTGTGTAAATCGTCTTGGAAACGCTTTTCAACCCATGTTCAAACCCTCCAGGAACTAGCTCTTAGAATGTGATGTTACAGCAGTGATGGAGCTTCCCCGCTCTCAAGTTCCCCGCACGGGATGGACACGACCCCCACCACAGGACTACTGTCGCGCACACTCACCCATAGCAATGGATCCAACTACATTTAGAGTCACTAAAAAGAGTTGTTCAGGTGCACTAACGCATATCAAATGGCTGATGGTGTCATTTGTCATCTTCCTGATAAACGCTTAGCCGACAATAGCCCCTGGGAATACAGAGCAGGGAGACACTTAAATTCCCTTTGACCTCTGAGCAAGCTGACACGCTTTTGACCCTATAACTTCTTGAAGCGTTTGAATGAAAGACTGAACTTCTAGACCCGCCCCCTTGTTATTCAGTTTCGCCATGGTGCCAGCATTGGCTCAGCAAGTCGACACTCTCATTGTTGGATCTGGACTCGGCGGCATCTACCAGCTGTACGAGTTGCGCAAGCTCGGCCTCGTTGTCAAGTTGATAGAGCGGGCGCCAGATGTCGGAGGGACATGGTACTGGAACTGTTACCCGGGGGCTATGAGTGATACCGAAAGCTTCGTGTACCGGTACTCCTGGGATAAGGAAGATCTGCAGACTTACCCATGGCCAAACTACTACGTCCACCAGCCGGAAGTGTTGGAATACACGCGCCACATGGTCGAAAGGCACGACCTCCGCAAAGACATGCAATTCAACGTAGAGCTCCTATCGGCAGACTGGGACGACGAGATGAAGGTCTGGAGAATCGTGGTTAGCACCGGCGAGACGTACCTGGCACGCTACTTCGTGCCTGCATTGGGCATCCTCTCCAAGCGCAACGAACCCGACATCCCCGGCACGTCCACCTTTCAGGGCACTTTAACGCACTCTTCGACCTGGCCGCGCGACCTCGACGTGACCAACAAACGCGTCGGCATCGTCGGCTGCGGCTCGACGGGCGTCCAAATCGTCACCGCCATCGCGCCCATCGTCAAATCCCTGACCTCCTTCATCCGACATCCGCAATACTCCGTCCCAAGCGGCAACGGGCCGGTCCCGCCCTCCTACCGCGCCTGGGCCAACGAAAACTACGACGCCATCTTCGACCAAGTCTTCAACTCCAACCTGGGCTTCGGCTTCGCGGAATCCACGCGCTCCATCTTCTCCGTCCCGGCCGCCGAGCGCGAGCGGGTCTTCGAGTCCCTCTGGGCGCGCGGCAACGGGTTCCGCTTCATGTTCGAAGGCTTCGGGGACATCACGACGTCGCGCGAGGCCAACGAGCTGGCGTGCGACTTCATCCGGCGCAAGATCGGCGCCGTCGTGCGCGACGCGGAGAAGGCGCGCAAGCTGACGCCGTGGGAGCCGCTCGCGCGCCGGCCCATCTGCGACGGCGGCTACTTCGAGCAGTTCAACCGGCCCAACGTCGACGTCGTCGACGTCGGGAGCAACCCCATCGAGGCCGTCACGCCCGCCGGCGTGCGCCTCGCCGACGGCGCCGCGCACGACCTCGACGTGCTCGTCTTCGCGACCGGCTTCGACGCCGTGGACGGCAACTACACGCGCGTGCGCATCCGCGGCCGCGGCGGCGAGACGCTGAAGGAGCGGTGGAGCGGCGGCCCGACCAGCTATCTGGGCATGTGCGCGGCCGGCTTCCCGAACATGTTCATGATCAATGGGCCGCAGAGCGCGTTCTGCAACGCGCCGCCGATCATCGAGACGGACGTCGAGTTCATCACGGCGGCGATCAGGCGCGCGGAAGCTGTCGGGAAGGAGAGTGGGGAGACGGCCGTCGTGGAGGCGACGGGGGAGGCTGAAAGGGGGTGGGGCCAGCTGTGCGAGGAGTTGTCGGCTGGGAGCATGTTTAGGATGCCGAATTCGTGGATCTTTGGGGCGAATATTGCGGGGAAGCCGCTTGCATGTAGGTTTTATTTCGGCGGACTGAAGAGCTTTAGGGGGAGGATTAGGGAAGTCATGGAGGACGGATGGCGCGGGTTTAAGCCGTTCGTATCGGGAACGTCGGATGCCGTGCCTGGGGTTGCCGCTGTGCCCGAGACTGCTGCGATTGCTTCCTGAAGAATTCCTGAGACGGATGTTTGATTTACTCTGTCCAGCTGGGTCTGGTTCAGGGAAGGAATCCGTCCGACCCGACTGGAATCATGACCTTCATTAACTACCCGGCGAACTCAAGACATGAGCGTAAGCTGTCGGTCAGCGTCACTCGTTTCCTTTGATTCTCTGTTCACCTGTTGGTACATACTGAGAACGGTCGCTTGAAAGTTTCCGATAGCAGTCTTGAAACACTAAATAGGTGGACCTCCTTCGTGCTTTTCATTACAGTGATATCCTCAGGGTCTCTGCCTTACAAATTAGGGGCATCCGTCAGTCGCTGACCCAAGACAGCATCTCCAGATAGCTTTGTAAGGCCTGCTCGAGAAATATCACTGGGAGATAAGTTGCTTCAAATTCCTTGCTTATTCGTTCTAGTCATTATTCTCTCTCTAGAGCAGTTCTCTCTCCGAAAAGCCAAAACGCCACACTGATGCATCTATGGTTTAAATCCACGAAGTCTCGGATCTAAAGGTTCGCTTGAATCACCTCATCCTTCTTCCCATACTCTTCGATGAACTCCTTCGAGAATGGATAATCGATGTAGCCCTTCTCAATGCTATCGCCCTTCTTCTGGTTGATATAAAACGTCTTCCGGTCATACGGACTCCACTCAATGCCCTTCTTGATCCTGAACGGCAAATCCGGCGTCGAGATGAACCTGCGTCCAAACACGACCACAACGTCATAGCCCGCATACTTCTTCTCGACCGCCTCAACCGCAAGTTCGGGCGTGAAACCACCGGCAACCAGCACGGGCCGCTCCTTCCCCCACGCCTCGAGCGCGAAGTACAAGTTCTCGTTCTCGGGCGGGGCGACGTCGAAGACGCCGTGGACGCGCGGCTCGACGAGGTGGAGGTAGGCGAGCTTCAGCTTGGTCAGCTCGCCGATGAGGTGGGTGAACTGGGGGATGGGGTCGGCCATGCGCATGCCCTGGACGGTGTTCCAGGGGGACAGGCGGATGGCGGTGCGGTCGGGCCCGACGGCGGCGGCGATGGCCTTGCAGACCTCGACGGCGAAGCGCGAGCGCTTCTCGATGCTGCCGCCCCAGGCGTCGGTGCGCTTGTTGCAGGTGTCCTGCGTGAACTGGTCGACGAGGTAGCTGTTTTGCATTGTAGATCAGCATCGCGTCCAACCACACCACGAAAAGTCCCCAGGACGAAAGAAGAGTGCCAAAAGAGAGAGAGAGGGAGAGAGAGAGAGGGAGGGAGAAATAAAAACTCACCCATGCGCCCCATGCACCTCGACGCCATCAAATCCCGCAACCTCCACCGCCCTCCTCGCCGCGTCCGCGAAATCCCCCACGAAGCCCCAAATCTCGTCCTCCCGCAGCGGGCGGGGCGTGGCGTAGCCCTCGCCGGCGGGCACGTCGCTGCTGCTCACGACGTTGCCCTCGTACACGAACCCGTCGTCGGGCTGGCCGCCCGCGCCGCCGCCGAGCGGCCGCGCGACGCGGCCCAGCGCCCACATCTGCAGCCAGATGCTGCTGCCCCGGGCGTGCACGGCGTCGGTGACGCGGCGCCACGCGCGCGCCTGCCCGTCGTTCCACACGCCCGGCACGTTGGCGTAGCCGCCCGCGCGCGCGGACGGGTACGTCGCCTCGGCGATGAGCAGCGTGCCCGGCACGGCCGCGCGCTGCGCGTAGTACCGGACCATCGGCGGCGTGGGCACGTGGTCGTCCGTCGAGCGGAAGCGGGTCAGGGGCGCCATGGCGATGCGGTGCTGCAGCTGCGAGGGGCCGATCGCGAGCGGGGCGAAGAGCTTGGTGTTTTCGGCCATGCTTGCTTGTTGGAGTTGGCGGTTTGCTTGTCTCCTTTATTCTTAAACTCGGTTTTTTTTTTTTTTTTTTTGGTTGTGGTGTTGATATAGGAGGTTTCGCGTTTGGCGGAGGTAAGAGGAAAGTGTCGAGAACCACGGAAGGATTGTAGGAGGACTTTTTTGTCCGCGGTACAGGAGAAATTTTGAAATCAGACGTCGATGCTGGCGTCTTGCGCTACATTATATATCTTCCTACGTAGTCTTCCTCTACCGATCTGCTCTCGTACGTACGTTCGTCCGGTAGGGCTGAGAATTGGTAATCAGGGAGAAGGAAAATGGTGTGAAAATGTGGGCCAGCGTCTGCATCCCGAGCAAGTACCGAGGCACACGAAATAGCATGGCTATCACTAAATTTTCGCCCGCTACTTGCGTGGCTAACGCTGTATTGCTAATCAGGCTCGGGACAGCTGCAGACTTAGGGAATAAAGCCGATTGCGTGCTGAAGCCTATTGGTTAGCGATTAGTGTCTCCGAAGCTCGGGCTTGCTGTTACTCGGCTTGCAAGCCTCTCATTGGCAGCAGTTCAACATCACTTTTCACGAAAAGGCAAGAGATATCCAAAACGTAACATTTCTATGAGAGCAGCACTAACCAAAGATGTTTTTATAAATACCTCTATCGACTTCCAGCCTCCGCGCTGCTATGTCGTGAGTGCAGCTGGCTTCGCATCGTACGCACGTATTAATTTGAACACAAGAATGAAGCCGAGACCATGAGCTTCGACGTCGATTTTGAACGCGTTCGCAGCACGAGGCGGATTCGGCTCAAATACTCGGCCATTGGGCCAAGCCGCCAAAGCACCGTCACATAACAGTCCAAAACACCGGTTACATCACCACTATAGCTCGGCTATCTACAATGACATTTTGTGAACTCACTAATCAAAAATTCACATAGACCGACTGGGTTGCTAAAGTCAGAAAAGGAGTCTTGAAGATCATCCGTTGCTTCTTCAACAGACATATTTCCAGTATTCAAACATTAATTTCGTCGTTATAGCGTACCACCGTTATGTACAGAATTGCTTTTCAACATTCGCGCTGCTGCGATATTTATACCACATCGAACGACAACGCCAAGTTCGGGATACCCTCGAAGTCCTCAGGCATAAGGTAGGTAAAGTTCCAGAACTCGAAGTCACTACATGCCTTGTCAGCGAATCTGAATACCATCTTATACCAGAAGGGGGGTACTCACTTCACAGTCGAGCCAGCGCCTCCGTATGCGCCGTGGAACTCCACTGAGTATGTCAAATTGGCATTACCAGTGACATTAACTTGAACGCCCTGGACGTCATCCCACGAAGCGACATTCCAGTGGCCTTTGAACGTCGAGACCATGAAGGAGAAGATGGAGGTGTTGTTGCCGTAGGGGTAGGTCAGGTTGAGGACGCCGGGCGAGACGTCCGCGATGAGGGAAGCCTCGGTGGAGTACCACTGCCAGCGTCAGTGAATGGTTGGGAAAGGTTCTACATCCCCAACTTACCTTGAGCCAGCCAACCTGGTTACCAGCATCCCATTGCACGACGGCAGGGCTCCAGGTGTTAGGGTTCAGAGCCGGACCACCGAGCTGAGTCTCGTTGAAGGTCGAGCCGCCGATGGTGATGCTGTCGCTGAGCCAGGTGGTGATATTACGGGGGTAGACATCGTACGGCGGGCTAAACGCGCTGGTCTCGACGATATGCTCGCCGGGGAAGACGGTGAGTTGCTTAACTGCATCTTCGGGCACGATCTCGTTGTGGAAAGGCGCCATGATGGCGATCAGCGGGGCATAAGCATAATCGCCGGAGTGGCCCATGGCGTAGGGCTTGTCGATAAGCGGGCTGGCCTCGCGACCGACCAGGTTCCAGATGTGCAAGGCGAGGATGCTGAGGTAGCGGTTCATGTCGTAGCCGTAGGTGCGGTCCCAGGGACCGGCCGAATTCTTCATGCCAGCATGGTACAAGCTTGTGACCGAGTTCCAGGTGTCCTGCAGCATGCGCGTGCCCTCCTTGCCCATGATCGAGTCCTCGGGCATGTAGCGTGCCCACAGCGACAGCGCGTACATGGAGACGCCAGCGTAGGTGCCGCTGTTGAACTCGGAAAGCGTGTTGGCGCGGTTGAAGAGCGACACGATCTCGGACGCATAGTCCTCGCCCGCCTGCGTCATGTTGGCCTCGCCCAACCTCCGGCCCGTCCAGCCGCTGACGAAGGCCCGCATGATGGAGGGGTTGCTGTACGCGGGGTACAGGTTGTCGTCGTCCACGCCTCCCACACGGTAGCTGTCTCCGACGGTATTATTGTGCAGCGACTCGAGCATCAGATCCTGCACATCCTGCGGAATCAGCTCCGAGAAGTCTTCCAGACCCTGGATGAAAGCCGTGCCGATGAAGCCACGCCAGTTGGGGTCCCAGCTATCGTATATATCGGCGGTATAAAGTTCGGTGCCCACGGTAGGCTCCTCAGGATACTTCTGGTAATCGCCGTACCTGCAACAAGTTAGTCCACGTCTACTTCGGTCCCAGGAGTGGAGATTCGTACCATTGGTCCTTGGGGTCCTTGAATTGGCCGGCGATGATGTTCCGAATGATTTGTAAACCGCTCTCGACATCGCTGCCGTTATTCCTGGCAAGCAAACCTATCGCATACCAGGCTGATGCGCGGGTCTCGTGGTTCAGCGACGTTTGGGTGCCCTGGGACACGTCGTACAGGTAGTACGCCTCAGGATCGTAAAGCGTATCCAGCCAGGACATGGACTTGTTAAACATGTCCTGCGCGCCGGCCGGGAGCGTCGAGACAAAGGAGGAGAGACATGGCTGAGCAACAAGCAGGAGGAGCGAGGTAAAGGCCCGACGCGACGTTGACGCTCTCATTTTGACTGAACCAATTGCTGGGCGGACGCGGAGGAGCGAAGAGACCAAAAGGCGGGAGGAGGCCAATATTCCAGCTGCCGCACGCACCGGACCCCGGTCAGCGGCGCGGGCAGCTTTATATTGCAGATTACAATGAAAGAGCGTCCGGGACCAAGCTTGCGCCGCGCTTCGCATATCAATGGCCCGTAAACCAAACCGCGTCCGTCTACCCGGGCTAAGTCCCGGCCGGAGGGTGGCATATCTGGCTAGGCCGTCTAGGGCAAAGAGCACCGGTGTTCCTGCCAAGGACATTGGCAATTGCGGGGGAGCCTATCAGGGCCGGCCATCTCGGTGATATCGGTCAACAGCCGACAGCTGGGCTCTGTCGGCTCTTTGCTGCTACGTTTCTTGCTTCACCGCCGATGGACAGGATCGAGTGACCGAATGTGGCGCTCTTGGTGGCGTCGATAAGAGGACTTGTGGGTTGTGGAGAGTCATGGTGCACTGGAGGCTGAAGAGAGAGGCTCAACCGGGTCCCTCGGGAAGTTAACCTTGCGGGCCGCCCATGTGACCCGATATCGGCTCAGCCTCGGTGATTGGGCGCGCCGGGTAGTAGGAGAGCGTCAACGACGCATGATCAACGCGCGAGGGCTTCCGTCGTTGCCGGGTGCGAGTCAACCTTGCTCTTCTGTTGGCAAACACGTCAAGCAGCTTGCTAAAGATAACGCGGTAGTAAGAGCGATTGTACATACGGAGCTGGACCAGTTGGGTAGATGTGAAACTGCATGGGTGCCGAGCAGTCTTACATCTCAATAGCTACTTCGCCTCTCCACGAGCCGTGACAGGGAAACAGCCCTACTGCTGCAGTCATCTGAAACTGTCTCAAAGCAAACATTTATTTGAGTTTGCCAAGTCACGCAGTCGCGGCCAGCCATCCCTCATGACAATTCATTCAGCATTTCGACTCATGGCTACACTGCTCAAAGGGGTATTCAAACCAACATCGCCACCACCACCCAAAACCTCCAAAAGAACGTTCCTACAAACCATTCCATACCCTCTCGTATCCAACCTCAAAGTCCCCCCCCCCCTATCCACTCTCCTCACTCTTCTCCTTCACAACCTGCCCCCTCAGCACCGCCTCCGCCGCCTCCCTCGCCTCCTCGTCCTCCTTCGCCTTCGTCATCAGCTCCGCAAACCTCTTCCCGTCCACAAACCACCACGTCAGCGCAATGAACCCAATCCCACCCACACAGACGCACGTATAATTCATGTTCTCCGCGCTCACCGGCTGATAGTACGGGAACGAGAAGAAGACGATCGCGAACGCCAGCCAGCACAGCGTCACCACGTTCACCAGCATGCCCTTCCACGTGCCCATGTGGAACTTGCCCCGCACGAGCACCCTGCGGCCCTGCAGCACGTTGGTCAGGATGGGGATGAAGTAGGCGATGTTGTTGACGGTGACGGCGGAGCCGAGCATGGCGTTGAACGCGGTGCTGGAGCCGAGGTAGAGGCAGCCGAGCGCGGCGCAGACGGCCGTGACGAGCAGCTGCGCGTTGAACGGCACCCGGAAGCGGGCCGACACGCGCGCGAGGGCGGGCGACGCGGGCAGGCCGCCGTCGCGCGCGAACGCCCACACGACGCGCGAGGTGCTGAGCTGCGAGCCGACCATGCACGGCCCCAGCGCGATCCAGAGCAGGAAGATGAGCGCGAAGGCCCCGCCGGTGGACGACGTCGCCTGCCGGAAGAGCTCGGCGAGGGGGAGCCCCGTCGACGTGTCGGCCAGCGCCGCGTAGTCTTGCACCGAGAACATGAGCGTGATGAGGTAGGTGAGGCCGGTGACGAAGGCGATGGTCAGCGTGCAGAGGAGCGCGAGCGGCGCGTTGCGCGAGGGGTTGGGCATTTCTTCGGTGATGTGCGTGATGCCGTCGAGGCCGCCGAGGGAGTAGAGGGGGTTGACGAGGCCGCTGGGTCTGGTCAGAAAGTGGCATAGAAAAGGGTCTTAGCTTTGGGACTTACGTGATGAAGCAGATGACATTGTTCTCCCAGCCGGTGTTGTTGATCCACGTCCTGAAGACGAATTTGGCGTCGTTGTGCCTTGGTGCCGTGGCCGCAACGGTGACCATGATCACGAACCAAGCAATTTGGAGATAGAACACTATCGTAATCAGCTATGGTCGTGAGGAGTTGGAAAATCAATCATGTGCTTACGGGAGAACTTGTTCATTGCAGGAATGATCTTGTTGCCGAACAGCACAATGCTGGCAGTGGCGAGGTTAGTGATCTGGTAGACCACAAAAGTCATCCAAGCCTTGATGACAAGATCACTCCGATACAGCGCGATGAGGGCCATGAAGTTCTGAGCATAGACGAGGTTGGTCGACGCGGTGGTGAAGATCCATCCGCAGACGCTCCACCATCCCGTGATGAAGGACAGGAAGCCGCTGTGCTTGCGCGGTGCAATTGCCGCAACCCAGTGATACTATTCTCATCAGCATCTTATCGACCCTCGAATGGAGATCAAGTATGACGTACCATGCCGCCCTCCGTGGGGTACGCCGAGACGAACTCAGCCAAGGACGCGCCCAGGAAGCATTGCAAAATCCATACGAGAACAAAGCCGTAAATGACAGCGCCGGGGCCGCCGGCGTTGATCTCAGTAATGAGTCTTCAAGCACACATACAATCAGCTCTTGTTTCCAATCGAACAATACCAACAAAAAAAATAATTGATTCGTGAGGTCGAAGCTCACCCGAGACCCAAGCCGGTCCAAGAAATGGTCGTAGTGGAGGCTAAGCCGATCAAGCTCCAAACAGTAAAGTGCCGCTTGAGCTCCTGCTCGTGGCCCCTGCCGAGTCGCGTTTTCCTGTCAGCAACCGCATCGCTTCCATCGACATCGCTTGCTTCAAAAGACTTACATCTGCTGAAGTCGCAGCTGGTCGGCATCCTGCGTCTCCACCGACAGCGTCTTGGTGGCGGCGGGACCCTTAGCGGAGGACTCGGAGACGACCTTGGACTCGTCGGCCATGGCTCAGAGAGGTCGACGTGAGGTCGACTGACACAGGACGTGCGGTGGGTATGGTGAGTGTGCTCGCGCAACGGGAAAGGCGGAGAGGGCGCGCGGGCGCGCTTTTGAGTATGGCGAGAGAAACGAACGAAGCGCTCGGATGCAACGGCGGCGGGCGCGAGAGCGTCCGCGACAAAGCGAAACCTAACGGTATGACCTTATGGCCGTCCGAACAATTGAGGGCTGCTGCTGATGGGCCGAAAGCACCGGGTGTCAGCTACTTTTCTCGCGGCCCGTGGCAGGCGATAGGGTGATGTGCTTTGGTCTTTCCGCTATTGCCTGCGCCGTAGCGTGAGCTATCTCTGCTCCCCTGCGCTCGCCTCCCCCTTCGTTTGCATGGACACAAGGGCTGTCCGCGACGATCGTAGCGGGTTCAGATAAGGGCGGACCGGACCCAGAATTCAGCGGCACAGACACTGCGGAGAACACACGCTTTCGCCCGCGCGGCCCGGGGGAGGCGCGTATCAGGGTTTCGCGCCTTCACACCATCAAGGGTTTCGTTTGGGTGGCCGCCGGCGAACCCCGGCCATCTCCTCTATCGTGATCGCCGACTTCGCCGGCATGCAAACGCCTCTTTTTCAACACCAGCTCGGAAACTGCCATTGTGCAAGAGGACGCCGACGCAGCTTGAACGGCATGTCGACCATTCTGCCGGATTCTGAACCAATGCCGTGGCTGCGGGCCCACCTTCTGGAATCCCTAGCGCAACCCCTCTATCATCGCTTGCTGTTCCGGCGAATTGCGGAAGGATTCAGGCGGTTTATGGTGAGGTGCAGTATCGTTGCTTCGAAGAAGACATGTTGATGTCCTCTTTCGAAGTGTGCTGGCGATATCGATGCTACTTCCGCGCCATTGAACTCCCCTCCGAAGGATATGCGAAGCATGGAAAAGACGCATGCACACGTGCGTGATTCTCAATCAGTTGCCTTCCTATCAGATTGATATATTGCTTTACCCTAAACCAGGTGCCATCTTGCTATCCGCCGCCGGGTATTCCTACTGTGGGCCATCCTCCAAATTAGCTACAACTTCTGTTCCCCAACCACGCGATACATCTTCCGTAATATTTCACCACTGACTTGCGCTTTGAAGAGCTTTTCACATTGTTCGACGGGTAACCTTACAATTTTCACCACTCTAACGCCTATCATATGCTATGGGGGGTTTTTGGTCATCACTCGTATCAGACGTTCCTGATTGGAGCTGCCACCAAGTAACCAGCAACCCTGGTCAGCTTATTGGCCAACCTGGGTAACATATCCGCCATCCACAGCAAAGTTCTGCCCGTTCAAGTACTGGTTGGTCGCTGCGAACAAAATCGCACTCGCCATATCCCTATCATTGCCCGGCCTCTGCGCAGGCAAGCCGCCCTTCGCATCCTTCGGCATCCAACTCTTCTGGTCCTCGCCGCTCTCCTGCGTCGTCATCTCGGACGGGAAGACACCGGGCGCGATCGAGTTGACGCGGATCTTCAAGCCGGCCTTGGCGATTTCCGACACGAGCATCTTGTTGAGGTGGATGAAAGCGCCCTTGCTGACGTTGTACGAGAAGTGGCCCTGCGAGATCTTGATCATGCCACTGATGGACGTGATGTTGATGATGGTTCCCGAGAAGCCGTGCTGGTCCTCCGTTGCCTTCTGCAGGAGCGGGAGGAAAGCGGTTGCCATCAGGTACGGGCCGACAACGTTAGTCCTGTAGATGTCCGTCCATTCGTCCACACTGCGGCACGTCAGCAATGCTCCAAATCTGACAAGGAAGACAGAACTCACGTAGTCGGGTCGAAGAGGTTCTTCTTCAGTTCTTCGGCGTTTTCGCCATCCGGAGTGGTCTTCTGCGCTGCAATGCCGGCGTTGTTGATCAGGATGCAGAGGCACTTCTCGCGCGATTCGATCTCCTTGGCGAGCTTCTGAACGCCGTCCTTATCCGTCACATCCCCAACGATGGGGATGATCTCACCCGGAATGTCTTGGCCATACACCTTGACGACCTGATCCAACTTTTCTTTGGTACGGCCGACAATGTAGACCTTTGCTCCGTTGACAGCAAGAGCTTGGGTGGCCTGCAGTCACGTTAGCCTTGGACAGAACTTATACGAAGTGAGGCTGCGTACCATCAGGCCAATGCCGGAGCCACCGCCGGTGACGAGGGCAACCTTGTTTTTGACATTGAAGACCTCGCTGAGCTGGAAGTCCTGATTGTTGTTTTGAGGAGCCATCTTAAAGTCGAGAGGTCAGTGCTGCTTCTTTCAGTTTATTCAACGCAGTCGAAGGTGTCTGTAGAAGTTGAGTTGCTTGCTTCGACGAGGGAGTGAGAAGGTCTTTAAACAAAGAGGAAAGTGCGATGTGCTACAAACGCAGCTGCCGGTCATGATGACATAGGTTATTGATGATGTCACTTACGCAGAATGGGCTTGTCGAGAAGCCGCAGCCTCGCACTGACGGGTGGGCCTCGGAAAGCAACAATTGGGTCTTCGAACAAGCGGAAAGTATTGGAACACTGTTCGCAGTGCGGGGCTGCTCGAGAATTGGCTTTGAGCGCATTGAAAATGGACGAGTAGCAAGTGGCCGTGGTCCGCTCTTGCGTAATGCAGATGCGGGTGCCGTCAAAGGCATCGCACGGATTTTTTGAGATCCGGATATTCTCATCATCGAAGATTGCAGAGAAAATGCGAATGAGAAGAGAAAAGCAGGCGAAATTGGCGTTCGAAGTATTCCCTCGTTGCGGAGTTATCAACGGAAGTTCAACGTTCCAGGTCGCGCACGCCCACCGTATTCATTACGTCACAACTACACCATTCCATACCAAAAGGCTTACAAGGCAAGCTCCCCTAGGTCGATGTCAATGACCACAATCTTGCGTTTACCGTCGGCTTCTTTATCCGTCCGCGTGAAAATAGAAAGAATATTCTGCCCATCAAGTCTAGCCTGGTCCACCAGCGGCTCGCCGTCGAATCCATCCCGCCTCCAAATAGTCTTAAAGCTTAGGTATCCCTCCTCCTTCGTAGCCTTCAAGACAGTGAGAGATGAGTCTATGTTCCCTGGGAGGACGGCATAGACGTTACTATCCCTGTCAGCACAGATGCTACCTCTAGAACCGGTCTCGGTAGGGAAGAAGCCTTTGATAGGGCTGCGCTTCCATAGATCTACACGCATTCAGGTATCAGCCACGAGGCGAAGCTCTTCAAGATATTCGAAAGAATGAACGTACCAGACGGGTGTCTCGAATATAGCATCCACGTCTCTACACTTTCATGCTTTTCTCTGTTCAAGACATGGAACTCTCCGTCAGGCGCTACGCATTGCCCCTCTTGATTCAAAATTCCACTATTTGTGGGAATGTCGAACACAGTAATGCCATCAGTCGTAGGCCACACGGTCTCTCCCTTTCCCAGGTCGGCTATTTTACTCCCATCCGAGTCATTCCAATTCACACCTCCATCTTCGCTGTACATGTAGCAGAGGTTGTAGTTGTTTTCTGGACCATTTGGACCAGCTTGTGTTTTGTGAGCGGTAGATGAGGGGTCATTGGCGCCTTCATACTCGATGAATTTGCGGTAGGTCCAGGAGATGTGGATACAGCCAGCACGGTAGTCAAGGCCGTTGATATATGGGGAGTTGCCCTCACCAGTAAGACATATGCCGAGGAAGACGTACGAATGGTTGGTAGCGGAATAACGGTAAAGGATATCTGAGCCGCACCCAGCTCTGTGGTTAAGAGTGAATACTTATTTTGTCCTCAGGTGCTAAGACGGTTTACTTACTGTCCTATGCGATAGGTCAACAGCATATCTTGATCCACGCTGACAAATCGAGGGTATGATACGTCCTCCATCATCTTTGACAATGATAGTCCAGGCAGAGTGTTGGTAGTCTGTGAGAAATGGTGCTTCTCCCATTCGAAGTCTTGCGGCCTCGAAGCGAGGCCTTGGACAGAACATCGATACCTCAATCTGCATCACGTCAATTCCAGCTGAGTGGCTTCTAAAGACGCTGGAACCTACGGATCGCAGTGGTGGTCATATGAGAGATGAATCGTGCCATCGCCGATACAAATACCAATCGAGATAGTATTATGCCCATCATCCGATGTTTGTTCGTAGTCGTCGAAAACCAAACACTCCCAGTGGCCATCTGGTCCTGTCGGACAGCTTCGCAGCATCCTCCGAGCAAGGACAGGGTAGCAGACATTGCCATCCGCAGCCCTATCCTTGCTTTGGTAGAAGGCCGCATACTGCCAGCCGTTCACAGTAATAAGTGAATTCTGTTGGAAAGAATTCGCATTGATGCGATGAGTGCGCGGCGGGTCATCGCCAAGGACGCTGATAGTCTGGTGCAAGTCAGCGAGTTGACCCTCCATTGCCATTGTGATAGTGGACTGAACCCTTAAACAGCGTGGAGCGTGCAGCGCCACGAAGCTTGGGGAAGTAAGCCATTAACGATTCCATCACTCTCACATGCTTCCCCGCTCCGACGATAACGCAATCCCCTGTTCGTAGCGACATCGTAAGTCGCAAGCGAAGCAACGGAACAATCAGCAGACATGATTCGGCTGAAGATGCCGCGAGGCTAATGCAGGGTATATGATAGACTGTTAATGATGACGCTGATCGTCGACCCCCACTTGTACGCGAAGCTACCCCGGAGGAATCGTGGCGGCTGTAACCTTCCCCATATTGTTCCCGCTATGGCGCGCATATTGCGGGGTTGTTCTTGCAAATGGTATCGCGCATGCGGCGTGGCACCGTTTGCACCTCGCTCCTTGCTATTGACGTGGAAAAAGCAATGTCGTAGGATTCAGAAGCGGTTTGCCATGCCGGCCTCGTTGTTGCTTGACAGCAGAATAAGCTTCCTTAGAATGAAGCCCCCCGAGTCAGACATTTTACCTTCAGTTTTCTCCATCGAGAATTTGGCATGTGCAGCTTTTGACGCGAGATGCATACCCACAAGATTGCGCAGTCTGACCGGCAGGCTCTTGCTGCCACGACGCCTTTGGACAACAAAACAGGCCACTGGTGGAACGACCGTGGATTACTGAAATTGAATCTCCTGCTATTCGTTCCTCTTATGTCCGAATACGTCCAAGGATACGATGCAAGCTTGATCAACAACGTACAGCAATTGAAAACCTGGCAGAATGGTGAGTCATTTGCTACGATTGACTGCAGTGCTTGTCAAAGACATAAAGGAATGCCCAAAATACTGATGTGTGTTCATTTTCGTAGAATTCCATCATCCGAAGGGGAGTCTCCTGGGGATATTGAGCGCATCTTACTGGATTGGAAATATCCTTGGAGTATTCTTCATCACGTTATTTTCCGACGGTTGGGGAAGGAGAACAGCTATGTTCCTTGGGTCCAGTGTCTGTATCGTTGGCACCGCCCTTACCACAGGCGCGATCAATGGTAATTCTTCCGGGCCTTTTTTTTTTTTTTTTTAACTGAATATTGACGAATAATAGCCGGCATGTTCGTCGTCGGTCGGTTGCTACTGGGGATAGGTGGAGTCATTGTCGGAGCTATCGGACCAGTGCTAATGGCCGAGCTGGCATATCCGAGTCATCGAGCCACAGCCACAGCGATGTCAAACACGCAATATAGCACTGGGGCTATTGTGGCAGCATGGATTACCTTTGGAAGCTTTCGGATGAGCAGCACATGGTAAGACTAGACCACGCTCTTACACCCTTTACTGACATCTTGAAGGTCATGGCGCATCCCTTCCGTCTTCCAAGCACTACCGTCCGTCTTCCAGGCGGCGGGAATATTGTTCTTGCCGGAGTCACCGAGATGGCTAGTGAGCAAAGGCCGCAACGAGAAAGCGCTCGAGATTCTCGCGCATTACCACGCAAATGGTGACCGTGAAGACCCCGTGGTGCAGTACGAGTTCAACGAGATATGCTCGACCATAGAGATGGAAATCGCGGCAAGGCAGACGCGATGGAGCGAGCTCTGGCGCACACCGGGCAACCGCTGGCGCAGCTTTATCATGATCTGGTGCGGAATCTGTAAGCAATGGTCTGGGAACGGGCTTGTGAGCTATTATCTGCACTCGATGCTTAACTCAGCTGGTATTACGACAGAGCTACAGCAAACTTTGATCACAGCAACAAGCCAAATGTTCAGCTTGGCCTGCAGCGTCGCATTCGCCTTTCTACCAGAGCGGGTGGGACGAAGACCATTGTTACTGTGGAGCATGGCGTTGATGTGGGTTGTCTTTACGCTGATCACCATTTGTACTGGCTGTAAGTGCAACTTGATCTGACCTTGCGGGGAAAGTTATTGACAGAAGATAGTGTTCGTCGAGAAAGGCAAAAACTGGTCCGGGTCGAAATCATCGTCGTATGCATCGGTCGCATTCATTTACCTGTACAGTGGAGTACACAATCTTGGATGGACTGGAGCTATGATGGTGTACGTAGTAGAGGTGCTGCCGTATACACTCAGAGCCAAGGGCATCGCGCTGTTCTGGTTGCTGACGGGAGCAGCGGGTGCATTCAACACGTATGTTAATCCACTGGGTTTGGACGCTTTTGACTGGAAGTTTTACTGGTTCTACGTCGCGTGGATTGCGGTTGAGTTTGTGGTGGTATACATATTCTTCATTGAAACGAAAGGTCCAAGTTTGGAGGCAGTGGCCATGCTGTTCGACGGGAAGGATGCAACGGTTGGCGAGGTGAACAAGGTGGTAGAGGCTGTGAAGGAAGGTAAGAGCAGTGCTGAGCATGTGAACGTCATTGGGCGAAGCAAGAGGGACAGGGAACAGTAAGCCTGGGTTTGTAGTTCCACGAAGAAGGGTGATCTCTTGCCGAGACTCCGGATGCTCGTCGCCAAGGCGTCTGTTCTCTTTGCGCACTGGCCAGGTTTGGATGACGTGCTTGGGATCGATCTGGGGTAGCTTAGGATCGTATATCAAAGCTCCCAGAGCCGTGATACAAGGCGCTCTTGCATGTCCTCAGTGCTGCTTGCTCTGCCGGACAGCGTTGGTGGTTGGGAGGACGCGTCAACCAAGTGGGTGTTCACCGAGTGAGCTGGTCAGAGCGCCAGATGAAAGGGAGGGCCGATCAGCAGCAAGGCCGCTATTGACGACGCGTTCAGGACAGAGAAAGGATGAAAGACAAGCAACACAGTCCCTTGTCTGCGCAGACGACGCGTGGTTGGCTGGACTCGATGAGGACAGGTGCAAGGTAGTCGGAGGCCCAGGCGGGCTTGGCGACTAGCGACGGGCGCAGGGCTGAGCTCCGCCGCCTCAAGACGCAGGCCCCAGGCCCCAGGCGCAATTAGCCCACGCCAATGCGACATCGCGTCTGCCCGAGCTCGCTGGTCCTTGTCTCTCTCCTCCGAAGGCCCACGAGCATGCCCGCTGCTGCCTCCAAGCCAGCAGCAGTCACCCTTCCTCATGTCGGCCTCCGCCAGCTCCCGCGACCATAGCCATCCCTACGCTGAAGCTTCGCAGAGCCGCAGCCGCACACCATCCGGCCAATCTTCACCCCACGACCAGAATCAGAGCGATAACGACGCGAACCTCCTCGACGACGATCCGCTGGGCCCTGGCCTGCAAGAGCAGTCCGCCCCCAACCTCGCGCCTCCTGTGTCCAGCTCGCTGACCTCCGCAGGGTCTCGTTCAAGCGTCGCAACAAGAGCCTGAGCTCCAATGGTCTCTCGTTGTCCTCACTACCCAAGCTGTTCACCTCCGGCCAGTCCACTCCCTTGCAACGACCCTCATCCTCCCGCGCCGAGCACCGTCGCAATCGCCACGCATACTATACCCAAGACGCTGCCGATCAGGGCTTCTCCTACGTTGACAACCCTAGCGATGGTTCTGGAGAGGGTCAAGATGGAAAAGATGTCTCTGGCGTTGATTGGTATATCGAAGGACCAGGTCGCCGTGTAGGCTACGACGATCTCACCGCCATCGATTGGATTTTCGAGTATGCAAAGGAGCGCCAACGTCTGCGTTTGCTTTACGCCGGCGCATCGAGCGCTCTGGGCCAGATCAAGCAGATCGCCGACGCAAGTCAGATCTGGATTGTGCTGATCCTGACCGGCCTGGCAAGTGGCTTGGTGTCTGCGTTCATTGACGTCGCGAGCGACTGGCTAGGCGACCTGAAGACGGGTTACTGCAAGAACGAAGGCGGAGACGGCAAATTCTATCTGCACAAGAACTTCTGCTGCTGGGGATACGAAGGTAGACACATTCACGTCTTTCACCATACTCCGCTGACATTGCGCAGAGTTGGCGCAGTGCGCCGACTGGCACCCCTGGAGCAGCGCCCTTGGAGCAACGTCCAAGGCGGGCAGCTATATCGTCGAGTACATTTTTTTCATCGTCTTATCAGTACGTTGTACAGCCGCTAGCGACGCGCCAGCGTTCTTCTAACGCTCTTCAGGTTCTCTTTGCGGCATGTGCCAGTATTCTGGTCAAACATCATGCCATATACGCGAAACATAGCGGAATTCCCGAGATCAAAACCGTCCTTGGTGGCTTTGTGATCCGCTACTTCATGGGTGGTTGGACCTTAATTATTAAGTCCTTAGGCCTGGTGTGTAAATCCTATTGCAGCCTCAGGAAGTCCAAATTGACATGATGTAGTGCCTCTCTGTTGCTTCTGGGCTTTGGGTGGGCAAAGAGGGTCCGCTGGTCCATGTTGCCTGCTGCTTTGCAAATCTATTCATGAAACTCTTCAAAGATCTCAACGGCAATGAAGGTATTCTTAAACGCTTTACTAGAGCCGCCCTCACATACTGACAAATTTCAGCTCGTAAACGGGAAGTGCTTTCCGCTGCCGCCGCTGCAGGTATTTCTGTGGCTTTCGGTGCTCCTGTCGGAGGAGTTCTTTTCAGCCTTGAGGTGTGTTCAGCTCACACTTCGGACAAGTTGCCAATACTAATCTTCATCAGACGCTCTCCTACTATTTCCCTGACAAGACCATGTGGCAGAGCTTCGTCTGCGCGATGACAGGTGCAGTCGCTCTGCATTGGTTCGATCCCTTTAGGACCAACAAACTTGTCATGTATCAAGTCACATATCATTCTGGGTGGCACGGTTTTGAAATGGTCCCATTCGCAATCCTCGGCATTCTTGGCGGCCTTTATGGCGGTTTCCTAATCAAGCTGAACCTGAAGGTGGCAGAGAGACGACGCGATAGCCCGTTCTTCAAGGGGCCCATTCGCGAAGTGGTTGCAATCAGTTTGCTCACGGCATTGATCAACTTCCCCATCAAGTTCATGCGCGCGCAGGCCACAGAGCTCCTATACGTGCTCTTCGCGGAATGCCAAGACATCATGGACGATCAACTGGGTTTATGCAAGGCAGGAAAGGCCAATACGGAAGTCATATCTCTCTTGATCGTCTCTGCCATACTTGGAGTCATTCTTGCAGCAATCAGCTTTGGCCTCCTCATCCCAGCTGGTATCCTCCTGCCATCGATGGCCATAGGAGCCCTTTATGGACGCGCCGTCGGACTCATCGTCCGGGTCATGCATATGTCTCACAAGAACAGGTTCCCATTCACCGCGTGTGAGCCCGACATACCATGCGTCACACCTGGAACGTACGCAATCATCGGCGCTGCTTCAGCTATTGGTGGAGCAACTCGCATGACTGTCTCTATCGTGGTCATCATGTTTGAGCTGACCGGAGCGCTTACCTACGTACTGCCTATTATGATTGCTGTGATGATCAGCAAATGGGTAGGCGATGCCATTTCACCGCGCGGAATCTACGAGGCGTGGATTCACTTCAACGGGTACCCCTTTTTGGACAATCGCGACGACGACGGCTCGTCGGTTCCAGATGTGCCCGCATCGCAGGTTATGACACGCATCGAGGACTTGGTCGTCATTACGGCGGCTGGACACACGATCCAAAGCCTGCGCAGCCTCCTGGCGCAGCATTCGTTCCGCGGGTTCCCGATCATCGACAATCCGCGCGACGCGCTCCTCCTCGGTTACATATCACGCACAGAGCTCGCGTACGCGCTTTCGGTTGCGATTTCGTCTCCGCGCAACCTTTCGGTAGATAGCGAGGCTTTCTTTGCCCACCAACCCCTTTCTGACCCCACCACCAGCCTCGATCTCCGCCCCTGGATGGATCAGACGCCCATCACCTTGAATGCCAGGGCTAGCTTGCAGCTCACCGTGAACATGTTTTCGAAGCTCGGGCTGCGCTATGTTTTATTCGTGGAGAAGGGTTGCCTTCGCGGTCTTCTTACCAAGAAAGACGTCTGGTTTGTCCTGAACGGGGAGGGCGAAATCAGAGACGCGGGCAATGTAGTGGGCCGGAGTGCAATCAGAGAAGACGGTTTCGCGGTGGAGGAGAGAGGGTTATTAGGCGGGGATGATGAAGATGATGAAGATGGACATAGAAGGGACGGTTTGGGTTAAGATCGAGTTGCATTGGTTTGTTTCTTGTAGGAATACGAGCATCGGGGCGATGGCCTTTTTCTTTTCTTGCGATAGACGCCCTTTTTTTTTGGCATAGAATTGAAGATTCGACATCACCTTGCCGTGCGCTTTCGAGGCTCAAGCTAGCAAAGAAGTCAGTGCGCCATTGACCTGAAGTGGCTGGCGAACCGTTGACTGGTGGAGCAAAACCTGGCCGGAGGCGCAATAAGGTCGGCTCGGCCCGGCGGAGCCCACACTTTGTAGCCTTTAGCTATTGACACGATAGCCGCGGTAGAGAGGTCATTGGCATGGATTGTCGAGGCCAAGGGGTCTCATCACTATGATGGCAGATCCACCTCCAAGATGCCGGCCTGGTCCGTGATACGTTTGTCGAGCACTCTTGCAGCGAGAAATGTCCGACCTCGATGGGTCTCTCCTCTCTCAATTCTGAGGGTCTTCAAGTCACGGACGTGCATATGCCAAGGTTCGTCGGACGAGTGGAACTCGGTGGGTACGGCGCATGTGCACTCAGTTCTAGAATCACGACACAGAATATTCATGGAGAGCAAAAATCAGGGTTCAGGGTGCAGGTGCACAGTACGTCAGCGGGTCGGGCCTAAGGCTACAAGCGATTCTGCCGGGGTCAACCTTTTTCCGCTGGTTCTGGCGCAAGAGCCGGTGGCGGGAGCCGCCGGCGGTCACCCCACGATCGAGTGCTGATCTGGTGATACGGCGAGGGCGCAAAGCGGGGCCGCGCGCGTCGCTCCACCCACGAAAAGCCCAAGGGTCGATGGCCCTTTCCATCAGCAACGCCCAGAGCGCCATTCGTCAGTCGCTCGAAACGGGCGGGGCGCGTGCTTCCGGCGCATCTTCGCGCCAGTGGAGCGCGCATTTCTGTCAGATAATCGAGAAGCTGGGGGAAAGGGAAGAGGTGCACGAGGGTGAAGACAGGGGGCCGGGGGGCGAGGTTTGGAGGGGTGTCGCGTGTGTGTGGGTGCGGAGGTGGCGCCAGCTCAGCCAGAGCGCGATGAGCGCGCATCAGACGACCATAACCAGACCATGATTTCACCAGACCCAGCTCTGCATCTGGTATATCAATTTCGACGTCTCCGCATCTTTTCATGCATGCATTTCAGCCCTGCAAACGAGCAACAAAACGCGATTACCAGCGACAATTAAGCCAATCATCCCCTGCCAACAAGCGAATTCCTGAACAGCGCGGAACAAGCCCCTCCCGACCAATTGTACCGAGGATACCGAGGCCCTGCACACCATCGTCTACCTGTGCACTCAATTCCGCACCTACTCTTGCTGCCTTCCTCCAAGGAAATAAGCACCGCCACAGCCACAATATCACGCACGCACGCACGCACACATACCGCCCGCGTGTTCCGCTTTGCCAGTTATTACCAAGTCTCGCCGCGCCATCCCATTCCCATCCTTGAACATAGCTATGGCTCCGAACGCTCCGCGACCCTTCACCACCTCTGCTCGCGTCCACCCCGCCCTGCCAGTCTTCCAGCCGCACAACCCTCTCGCCGCCTCGATGCAATCCTCAGCACCCGCGGCGCGCGCCCGGCTGGGCCGGTGGTTCCTGCCTGTCACGGGCATCCTGTTCATCGGTACGCGAAAAAGCCCACCGCCGCCCACCACCACTCCACCTGCAGAATCACTCGAGCTAACAACCAGTTCCCCTCCTGCCAGGCGTCGCAGCATCCTCCTACCTCGACCGTCGCTACTCGCCGACGCGGACTCCGCACGGCCTCTCCGCCGCCGAGGCCCGCGCCCTGCGCCAGCGCGAGCAGAACGCCGCCCTCATGTCCGCGTACGGCGACCGCTCCTCGCTCGAGGACGTCCAGCGCGCCATGGAACTCTACGAGGTGCAGTGATGGCCCGATCCCCACAATCACACATACACACAAACTATCCCCCCTTTCTTCTCCCACGACACTTCCACTCTTTCTTTCCCCACCCACCTCTTTCCCTCCACCAGAACCTCGGATTTCCGAAAGGCCGTCTACCTCCCCCCGACTCCGGATAATGGATGATGGGCGTTGTGGTTCTTTTTCTTCTCTTACCTCGTCCATTGCCTTTTACGACCTTTATTATTTGGGTGGCATAATGACTTACGAATGATGGTGCGTGCGAGCAGGCTGAGGCTGTGCAAGAAGCTTCGAGGAAATGAGTCCCAGTCCTTGTTTTTTGTTTCTTCCGGTGGGAGTCGGGAAGCTCGCTCGCGCTCTCTCTCTTTTTCGGCGGCATTATTCAACGGAGTCTGGGGTGAAAATTCATTTGGGGGAAGGCGGAATGACACGAACCATTGGCGTATCGGATTTTGGTTGGGGAACAATGGCATCATGGATCGGCGTTATTTTGGAATGATGGGGGGCAAGGGAAAGGCTGAGTAGCCGTGTCGCTGCTGGTCATTATTTTGGCCTTGCCTTTTCTTTTCTTTTTTCCCCCCTGTTCTTCGGATATCCCAGCTCTTGCGGAGCATTCGATCTTGGACTATTTCGAAATGGATGTCCTTATTCTTCAAAAATGCTTCAAACATGCTGTTGAATGTGCAGGATCATTTTTTCTTGGTGATGCTCCGCAAGCTCCTGAGAGCTTTGGCTCCGCCGCACGGTGATGGGTTTCGTCATATGCGAGGGAGTCGTTGGGCTTGGGAAGTGGATCGTGCCTTCGATTGCTGGTGGAGAGCGCGGGTAGAACCGGGTGCAACTTTTTGACATTATCCGGTCCGCATCGTGAAAGCGACTGCGGCAGCTATCGCGGCATGCCGCTGCGGGCTACCTTTTTCCGAGATGTGTCGGCAGGGGGATATAGCGCTTGGGAATTGAAGCTAGCCGATCGAAGCACAGCTGATGGCCCAGGAATTGGAGGTATTAGAGGATGACATGGAATGGAGGCTGAAAAAAGCGTAAAAAGGAGGCGAAAAGACAGGCACCAATGTTGAGGTGGCGCTTGGAGGAAAGCGACCTTCGGTGCCTCCAGAACCTTTGCTCTCCCCACTGGCAAGTGAGATCCACGAGCTATCGCTTCCCAGTAGATAAGACACAGATCATTTCAGCGTCAGCTGGAAGGCGCGAGGAAGTTGGAGAAGAGGGCGAGAGAGCTCTCTCGGAAGCCTTTCCGTCCGATGAAGCACCGAAACGACGCGTAGAGCCAAAAATTAGTCCCAACGCCCTTCCTCGACTTCCACTCTCAGAAAAGGAGATTCCACTACTGCAACCATGCCCAGCTCAATCCTCATCGACGTGCGCACGCCCGCGGAGTTCTCAACTGGCTTCTTGGAAGGCGCTATCAACATTGAATACCAGGATATCGGCCAGCTGGCCACTCGCCCCGGAGTGTCCAAACAAGATGATATCACCTTATACTGCCGTTCCGGGCGTCGCTCAGCCATTGCTCTAGAGACTTTGAAGTCACTAGGGTTCGAAAATGTCAGGGATATCGGCAGCTTCGAAACGGCTCAGGAAACACTCCGCCATGAAAAAGAGGAGAATGCAGTTGCGGTCTTGCCCTCGCATCACTCGTCCGCTGCTCCTTCCAAGGAATCCCTGGAGAAGTCGACAAAAACCCTTCTGGATGGGTTGCGCAACTTGGAGTGAGAGTCACTGCTGTTTCACTGCATCAATGTTTCGAGCCTGAGAAATGATCACGTTGACAGCTTGAAGGTGGCAATACGTCTGGACGCAGAAGCAGGCCTCCACCCTGAACCATGGACATCCATGGAAGCTTTCTGTGGCACGTTTTAGTGTACCAAAGGATTGCTATGCATTTTAGAATCCCTATCAACCACGTAACTGGCAATGTGCCGACAATCCCATCCATTTTTTGCGGTGGACGTTACTTTCCGCTTCCAAATTGCATGTGCTGCAGTGCCACTTTTACGAATTCCAGCTCTCTCGGCCATATTGATTGTACTACGTGTGGTGCAATTGGACCCGCAACGCGCTTTGGCTCTGCCTCTGATTTGTCTACCTGCAGCTTTGCCATGCTCAGCACCGCGCGCTTCTCCGCCATTTCTTGGCGCGCCGTAATACAGATATGCGCGCTTCAAGCTGATGCATCAGGCGGTCTCCTGTCCATCGTGTCCTCGTCAACAAGCCCTAGGTTCGGGCCATGGCTCGGTCACACAGAGCATCCCTCGATTGCTCTTTTGCATCCACTCTCTGCGGGGATTTTCGCGTTGTCTTGCTGCTGCAACAGTGGAGCACTGCTTTGTGTCTCCATGGAACATTGGCTCTCAGGCGCCTAACTGCACTTGACATCTCCATATCTCGTCCTTTGGTGCGACCGGCGGAGGTGATCATTTTATCTCCATACCGAGGGCGAACAAATCGATTTTCGATTTGGAAATAGCATTGGTGGGAGTTGTGAGCACCGATCGGAAAGAATGCTATGGAGCCAGAGGGTAGATATTGACAAGGAAAAAACATCAGAGATATAGAGAAATATTAGAGTCTGGAGCATCGGTCTGACATTCCATAGACACACGACCCCAATGCTTCACGTCGATTATTGATAGCAGCTTAAGCTGAAGAACTCAGGTCTTTTTCCGTTGCCCAATTCGTCGATGCGGAGAGTCTGGGTTCCGTGATTTTCTGTTGGCAGGTGCTGGGATCCTTTCTCGTTTCTGTGCTACATCACGCAGGTATTGATTATTCAGTATCATTTCCCCACATAATCTTTGTCATGAACATCGTTTCGTATTGGCTTACGCTGCCCTGCAGCTATCGGAGAGACTTGTTACACTCCGGCATCCTAGCAGTAGTACAGCGCACTTTGACTGCCCTTCATTCTCTTGCCGAGCATTTCGTACCACTCTTTCGTGTCACGAGCCATATTAAGCTACCCTTGCTGCGTCACAGGCCTTTTTGGCACCCATTTTCCTTCACCCACGATTTCTACCCTGTTCCTGCAGACTTTTGACGATTTTAAGCCGGGATCCTGGGTTTTGAATGCCCCACACAAGGTCTGGCAAGTGGAACGGTATCAGCCGGGCTTCTGGAAGACCAGAGCCGTGGTTGACATCTTCAAATGCCGGGACATTCGGCATGCATGCCAAGAGGAGCTAACGCTTATCTATGCAGCCTATTGTTGCACAACGTCACTTCGGACGCCAGCATGGCATCAGCGTGCCCTGTGGGAGAAATTTCTACCGTCCAGCAGAACCTTCTTTAGACACCATCCCTCCTGGGACGGGTCGGCCCTCGTTTGCTCAAGGATCTCGTATGCCTCCTGACCGCATCGCGTGGCCCACTCCATGAATATATCTTCCTGCCGAAGACAATGCGCGAGGCGAGACGGAACTATAAAGTGGCATGAGGGTTTTCTCCGTCACTGAAAAAACCCCATTTCAACACACTTGACTGCCATTTCGCGATGAGAACTGAGCTGTGCAACACTGCGTACGTCGAAGGTACGATGGCAGTGGGTTTCGAGGGAAATATTTTTTCTACTTTGGATCTCAGTCGGTCCAAAAGCCACCACAGACATGCGTCATGCAGCTTGCGCAGAGCTCATACGCGAGTAGCCCGATCGGGCAACGAAGGCTGCTTCAGTGTGTGCCCTCGTAACTGTACTATGCGGTAAGCCGCAAACTCAACTTTGAGGCTGCCTAAGCCACCATGTTCCCTGCTGTCATCAGACTAAGCAACTGGAGGGACATTCTTGCAGTTGACCAATCGGATAACTGCGTGATATGGGCCAGTCAGCTACGCTCCCTTGCCCATCGAAACTGCAACTGGGCTACATGGCTGTGGCGCTTCGCTTGGCGCCTAATTTACTACACTTCAGCTGAAAGACTCGCCTAGACTTCAATAAATTAAGCACCTACCCGCCTGCACGGGAATCCTGTAATGTTTGCATAACTCACCGACCTTCAGCTGATGCTGATGCTACAAATTCGCTCATGCGTTGAGTCTCATTACCCCATGGCGCGAGATCTGCACGGATCTTCCAATTCCCAACCACGGTTCAGCATTAGACTCCATATGCCTCGATCTCATGCAGTGAGCAATGTTGCGGCCTGAGGTCTACCAATAGATACCAATAGACAGCCATCACATGGCATATCTGCATCTTGGTTACGCTTTCACCACATCTCGTGCCTTCCAATACTGCAGGAATCCCCGCTGTTCATGACGGTGTGGCCCGCCGCTTCCATCATATCTCCTGACATGTGCAGCGATGCCCCTCCTCAAAGGTGTGAAAGAGCATGGGCGAACAATTAATAATATAAGCGGAGCTGATCGTACAAGGGTGACCGGACTTTTTTTTTTTTTTTTTGACGCATATCGCCGCTGTACACCATTGACCAGGCCGCCGCACACATGCGAACCGCAGGCACTAGATGTGCGAACAACATCTGCCTCGTCCCAGAATGATGGGGTCAACTTCCTTGCATCGTGGCAAGTGCATCAGCTCAGCAGCACCAAAGCCGTTGACATGGCTGGTAGACATGGTGTAACTCGTATTGTCTCTTTTGTCTCTTCCGACCTGCAAGGCTTCCAGACTTTTCGTCTCAGGTACAGATACAAATGAGGCTTGTGCAGATGTATTATTGCTTTTTCTGCAACCCGCCAGCGCTTGCGCCGCGACCGTCGAAAATCCCAGACCATTCCCTCTCTCAACTCCGAACGCATTTTCTGCTCCGGTCAGTATGTTGTGCACCCAGGGGCGGAGCTGGAAGTATCCCGCTCTCCCTGGCATCTCGTACGAACGCTTCATACAGGTTACTGCGTTGCATGAGTCACTGACTTCTTGAGGTGACCCATGCCCTTTTGTTCTTTTCCTCTTAGAATGGCGCTGTGCAGATATGCATTCGACGATTGGCAGTGACTCCTTCATTGCCCTCACAGCTACAGATGCCGTAGGAAGATGCCCGCAGTGCCACCGTTTCAGGCACCTCCTGCCGTCAGCAACGTCCCCTATGGGTAGTGAATATTGGACTATGGTACGGCATCTACAGCTAGGGCATGGCACAGAACGACAGTGTACTAAACGACATGCCGACACGACCAAGCTACGGGCATACAACTATGTGCCATGAGGGCATCCTGCCCGCATATGGGCAACTGATCTCATACATGTAGCATAGTAGTCTGAGCTTATCCCAGCAATGGGCATTCAGTTGAAGGGCATCTCGTCTATGGGCATTCCACCTACGAGCAGCCCGATACATCACTCTACCGCCTGTCCCCTGCGCCATGCTGCTCAGTCTCTTATTGGATCGACCTCACATCACACAATCAAGAATGAAGCAACAATGCATGCATTCACGAATTCTTTGCCTTCTTCCCACTTCCCCTTCTCGACCTACCTACTCTTCAGTACCCGCAGCCCCAAATCTCTTAACCACGATCCCCGGCGACAGATAACAAGGATGGGTCCCTTACAAATCGATGGACGCTAGTGAAAGGTGGCAACTGAAGCTCGCATCGCACTACATCGAGGACCCTCAGCCAACCAGACAGCAGCGCTTTCTCATCAGCAACTGCGGTAATCGGCGGCAAGCGTGCGTCGTCGATCTTCACGTCAGCCTCTGGCGCCCGCACGATCAGCCAACGCGAACGGCACAGCGTACAGCACGAGCACGGCGCACAGAACCGAGTCCGTCCGGCTCGCCATTCACGAGTCTCTGAAAACGTCCCGGTGCCGTGCTCCCCGCGCCAACCACGAAACGGTCGTTCCGGTATTGCAGCGCCACCGCCGGGCGACGCCAGGTACCAAGCCCATCCTCGTACAAAAGCTTCCCCGAAACCTGCAAGAATCGCACACCTTCTCTCCCGTTCGCGGCCAAAACGGGAACCGTGCAATCCCACCTCGCCCCAAACATCGGCGCTCCCGCATCCCCCCCGGCGTGCATTCGCATACACATCGGCCACACGATCTTCGAGAGGCCTTGTGCAACGTACGCATCACGCATGATGATCCGAGATTGGCCTATGGTGGAGGGGTGGGGGGAGGTTTGCGTGACCAGCAAGGAACCACAGAAAGCGCTCTCGGGAACAAATTTTTTTTTCGAAAACCCCCTCCCCCTCCCTTCTGCAACTCAGCTGCCTGCAACGCATGTCAAAAAAGTGATGGCTGAGATTGTGGAGGTTTGAGGTAGCCTGCGCACACATGGCTACGCGGCCGGAGACGCATGCGGCTTAGGCGGTGCATGAAGAGCGTGAAGAGACCCCTTGTTCGTGTAACGGTCTTTCTGCACACCATCAGGAGCTCGCCGCCTTATTTCGAGGGAGTGCGGCCGTGGGTGGGATGGTTTGAGGTGATGAGGAAGGGGTGGATGCGCATGGTCGGGGGAGCAACTTTTTCCCCCGGAATCCCTGAGTTGAATGTAGGGCAGAATGGAGCTGAGGGTAGTTGAATGGCGTTGATGGTATATACATCTGCATGCCGGGGAGGCGGGCGCGTGCCCCGAGCCGTGTCTTGGCGAAGACGGGAATTATGGAAAGAGATTGGAGAGACATAAGAAGGACCGGTGGTTATTCATCTTCTCTGGTGCTCTTCATCATCTGAAGGGGTGCTTGAAGTAATCTGTCGGCGGTGAGGGAGGAACGAGCGCGATGGGTCACTCGTCAGAGTTTTTCCGAGAATTAAATGCACTACCGGCTTGTAATCGCTTCGCCATCCTAAACCCTCTGTTGAGAAGAAATAATCCAGACCACAGACTTTGCCAACTTATGATTGGGTCCAGTCACTATCTCAACAAGAAATAATGGGAGTTTGGACGCACCAGTTGAGAGCCGAGTCGTCGTGTAGCGAGATCGTCTGACCAGATGCGAAAAGTCCTTGCTGCAGACAAGTTGAGAATTCGAAATCCAGACCATGGTATCCCATCCCGTATTGTCCTGTACGATGAAATACATTATAGCGATCTAGCCTTTGTGGTGCTGTGTTTTCCTGCTCTCTGTCAGATTTTCAGTCTACAAGTAGCCTTTTTGTGACATGTAACTCTCCGCGAATTGCAATAAACGATCGTGACCTAACAGCATCGATGGCGGCTTCGCGGTCAACCTTGATGTCATATCTCATGGCAGCAATTCAAAAAAAAAAAAAATGGCGTAAACACACCGCAGTCAGCAGTTGTTCCATTCTGCGAAAGATTGGTAAATGGATCATGCCGGCTCGAGGGTTTCGGCAGCGCAGATTTCGATCCTCGAGGTCCTATAACAACGTTGTGCAAGAATTTCCTGACGGTTAATTTGCCCTTGCCATACTTAGCCTTAAAGGCTGTCGATTCATGCAAGCGCATTGATAAGCTCAATGACCCTGAATTTAAGCTACTAGCAAGCGGCGGACTGCACACTCCTCCGATCTCGTCCACCTTGATCTCTCACAGTCTTGTAACAATGTCCAGATTCAGAGGACTTGCTAAGACGGTCGCGGCTTAGAATTTCAAGATCCTCCCAAACGGCTTAGTGCCCACCTGAAGTTTGTTCACTCTCATATCCTGGGAGCTTATTGAGCGACAGAAAGTAATTGCAACTGAAATATCAGCCGCCCGTGTGTTCATATCGATCGCGTGATCCCACGTATTTGGACAAAGCGCCATCTCTTTGAGGGCACATAAAAGTATCCGCCTGTAAGATCCACAATATGACCCGATTCTTGTTCGCATTGAGACCATCGGCTGCAGGAGGGGTTGCCAGAGGTGCATGTGTCGTTTTATAATATGCCCAGGTAGAAGCTGTGGGTCTGGCGGTGGAGAATGAGGGCATGCTGACCAAAGGCAGATTGTAGTGATTTCTCAGCGGATGGCTGCCGATCAGCTGGGAAGCATCTCGTGAGCCCATAACAGATTGGCGACTGATGAATACTCGCGCGGTTATCCAGTCTTCTGTACTTTCGTATGTTTTGTTAGCCCGTAGCTGTCTCTTCCTGCCCCGAGCTATCATGACCGAGCGTGACCTTCTGGGGCTGAGTCCAACCCTCATTCATACACTTTGCAACCAGTTCACATTTCCAGAAGGATTCCACATCTCAGGTGGTCCACTTTCTAGGGTAATCTCACCTACTTCTTTTCACCAAAACCGTTATCTGAGCGCATAAGGTGCCCGAGCCTAAGATCTGCGGGAGAGCCGAAAACGCCAGAAGTCGGTAATCTATCAAAGAAGCTTTATATTTGGGACTTTCAGCACCCTGTTCAACCACTTCTTACCCAGGCCTATGGCACTTACTCGGCACCGAAAATATATAAGGACGCACTCTTGAGCGTCCTTGAAAGTTTAGACAATAATGAATCTGCTGTCGCTGACTGGTCTCCAAGAGAGTTTCTATAGACACAAAAAGCTGTCGTCATCTTCTTACTCAAGGAAAGACCCATTTTACCACTGGAACAATGGGAGGAATCTTATCGCGCATTCCATCTGGCTCACCCTCGTAGATGGTGGCGAAGTATAATGGGCAATACCAGAACATTGCCGCTCACCCCTCTCATAGAATGTCTCCACGGTGTAAGTGTTATATTCGTCGTCGAATCTTCGGCGGATAGGCTTTCTGAGGAAGCACCGAACTATCCCTACGGCACTGCGATGAAAGCGACATGCGAGCGCTCGCAGACTCAGGATAATAGACTACCTTTCCTTCGGTACCGGACGTGAACACTTTAATCAGTCTGGGACTAAACTCACAGCAGACCATGCTCGGAAGTGATGCCAAGAAATTTTCTGCCAATAGCATTGCTGCACTTGTCGTGTACTTTCTGTACGCACCAGACGTGTACAGCTCAAACGTGTCGACGTTCACTCCTTCATATGCGATGAACGTACAGAAGGCGATAATCTTAGAATGGTCACAACAGTGTCACTAATTGGAAATGACACTATCGACTCGCAGTCGCTTATATGTGCTGGATGTGCTATCACATCTCGGAGTTGGGATAGGATGTAGTGCTTACCGGGAGATGGATCAATGGGCTCGGCAACGGGAATAGAGAAACGCCTGGGAATACGGCTCCTATTGACATAGAACAATCTATACGCTCTTGAAGCGAGACTTCATAAGATAAGGCGTAGAGAAGAAGACACTTGGCGCAAGCGTCTTGGCGAGAGGATTAGGCAGTACAGAGGTCGGTCAGATCCGCTCGTCCACCGGCTGCCTCCAAAATACCGCGCCTTTCTTTCGCAAGTAATAGTTAGTAGAGAATAAGTAACAGTTGAATTATAAAGGGTAAAGCATTGCAAGTCGGAGACCTGGGAGTAAAGAAGCCGAGCTGACTGACCTCTGTATGCACTTTCCTCGGCAAGTTTAAATTCAGTGTAAACTCTGCTTGACCCGCCCCGGCGCGATGCACTGCGCATGTCTGTACACACACCAAATCTTGCGCTTTTTAAGGACAATGCACTCCCATTCTCCGCGAAGGCAATCTCTCTGCCACGGAAAAGGACTGCACGGAGTTGTTCATCCTCTCTTATATGGCCATCAGATACGAATTCTTCTCCATCGCCAATGACACCGCAGCAGATCTCGACGCACCACCTCTCGACCTCCAGGAGCTCGGACATCTTCTCACCCTCGGCCAAGGTAAGCAAAGAACTAATCTCATTGCGTCACAGCATCCACAGTCCTCGAATACTATAGCAACAAACGTTCCAAATACAAGAAAAGAAAAGAATTTGTTTCCCTTCTAAATAATCAAGAAGCACCCCCCAAAAAACTCACCCACTCTACATCAGGCATTCAGATCCAGTTCTTCAAGCCGCCAACCTGGATCTGGATCAAGCAAGGCCCGATGCACGACATCCTCAAGGTCCCGATGTCCTTCGTGCCCACGACCAACCCGGCCGAGACCGCGCGCCTCGCCCAGCTGCACACCTCGGTCGACACTGCATCCAACGACGGCGCCGACGCCGACGCCGACGACGATGATGATGCCGATAGCGAAAAAGCACGCTCATCCTGCCTCGACGCGCTCGACGCGCTCGCCCGCGTGGGCGTGGCCGACGATACTGCCGTACGTGGTATCTCCCCCTTCCCTCCCCCCGTGCCAGAGGGATAGCAACCTTTCCCCACTAACGTGTTTTCAGGTACGATTTCCGGGACAGGGTGTTGGAGGCGCATCCGGTGGCGCTGGTGATCCTAGGACATTTTGTGGGGTTGGTGCAGTGCTGCGAGGACCGGTAGAACCTGAGAGGGTGGAGCGAGCGGATGTGGGGGCAGGTGCTGGAGGGGAGGCTTGTGGACGAGGAGTGGCAGGCGTGGCTGGAGTGGCCGAGGTAAATGACGGCGGAGGATGTCGTGGGTAGGGCGCTGCGTGGGGTGGCGGCCGCCGGAGGGCAATGAGATGGGGTGAAAGGCTCTGAATTACATGAGACGATGTAGATCAGGAATGTCTAATGCTAGGGGCAGAGGAGACGAGAAGGGAGGTCAGAACAGCTAAATTGTTGGCGCCGAAAGGCCAAAGAAGGTACCCATGCCTATTCTATACTGCCATCCTCGAGCCATCTTAGAGATCTCACTCTCCCCAAACAAAACCAACCTATCTCTACTTCATGCCCTCCAAAACACCCTTCTCCACCAATCCCACTGCCTCCCTGACCTTCGGACAAAAATGCTTCCTCAACACCTCACCCTCCCACACCGTCGCTGCGAAAGGATTACTACTTTCAATCTCCGTGCTGAGCGCACTAAACACGCCATCGCCCCTACGCTCCTCCGTATTCCATAGAGGCGCGATCTTCTTGCCATGCACTTTTGCCACCTTTGCAAGCAGCGAGACCATAGCGAGGCAGCTCTTCTCGGGCAGTTGGAGAGAAGCCGTCATGAGCTGCTTCGCGAAAGCCGCTACGCGGAGAGGCGGAACCGCCCGAATGGCAGTAGCGGGAAGAAGGACGGAGGAAAGGGACCGCAGGAGGAGGACGGTAGTAGTCTGGATGTTGATCTTGTTGGTTGGCGCGGCCGAGACCTGCTGATGTTGGGGAGCACTTGGGTCGGGAAGATGGAGCGAGGTGGCGGAGAGTTCGATGTCCGGGTTGAGGCTGACGGGGAATAGAGTGCGGTAGAGATGGGAGATGAAGAAGTTGAGGTCCAGATGGAGTGTTGAGGCGGCTTTGCTGGCGTCTTGCCCTTGTAGGAGAGCGAAGGCGGTGATGACGCAGAGGAGGGATTCGCGTGTTGCATTGCGGGCGCCGATAGAGTCTTCATCTTCTTCGTCGATATCTTCTTCTTCAAGGATCCGGGCGTCATTGATAAGATCCTTCAGAGCTTCTAGGATGTCGCCGAAGAAGTCTTGGTTGATGAGGTGGGCGTATCGGGCAAGGCCTTCCAGCACGGCACCCATCAATGCGGGACTGCGGGCTTTGAGGATACGGAAGTATGTGACAAAGACCAATTTCAGCGTTTCTGCTTGCATGCGGTCCCGCTCCTCGTGGCTCACCGCAGCATCGGCCTCCTTCATCTCTTTTTCAATGGCCTTTTGCTCCTTCATGATCTTGCGCTGCTTCTTGGTGCGGAACTCTCGCTTCTCTTTGGGCTTCTTGCCTTTAGGTTTCCCATCCTCTGGCTTATCGATCTTATCATATGAACCTTTTGATGAGAATTCGGACAGAAGACGGAGGTGCAGGAAAGTATTCAGTACACTCTCGTGGACATTGTAATTGCGGCCCTTGATCATTTTCGTAATCATTGTGACGGCGTCCAGGGAGACGTTGCCATCTTCATCCCCTTCGAAGACCTTCTCTAAAGTTTCCCGGCACCTGACAAAGTCTGCATCAACTGCTTTGGTACTCAACTTGTCGACAAGGATCTTGAGAATGTCGCCGCGGAAGTTGAAATGCGGAACGGAGGTGAGCAGATTACACGCGCAGCTAATGGCAACTGTGGCTAGGCCAGCAACACCATCCGACGCTCCAGGTTTACTACCCTTGGCGCACTGTGCCAGGTCTCGGATGTAGTCTTGGTAGCCATGAACGAGGGCCTGTTCAAAATTGCGTAATTGTCGGACCTCCTTGGACAGTTTCTCCTTCATCGCATCTTCACTCAGAGGGCGGATACGGTAGCCGGGAATGATATCCTTATATACGGCTGCCTGAGTCGCAAGAGCCAATTTCTTGACGGTGAGATTGTCAGAGGCTGCGAGGGCTGCGAGCTGCTTCAGGACACCAATGTGCTCTTCTGGTCCCTCATTGATCAACTCAGCGAGACGAGCAAGTTCCTCCTTGGCCTCAATGATCTGCTGCCGTGCTGATTTTTTGGGTATCTCCTCCTGTACCTCCTCACTATCCTCCTGCTCTTGCTCGCCGTCCTCGTCGCTGCTTGTTCCGAGAAAGCTGTCGTCGTCCTCTTCTTCCTCTTCTGGCTGCTTCTCAGGCTCGGGAGCCTGCACATGTTCGATGCGACCATCCTGAGTCTTGATAGGCAAGCGGTTGGCTTCCTTTTTTCTATTCAACGAGCGGGGACGGTTTTCGTAGTCTTGTTCGAGGTCCCACTTGGAGGTAGCAAAGCTCGACTTCGCGTGGGAGCGACCGGGCGAGTCGCTGGCGGAGTCGTCCTCATCGGGAGGCGACAGACGACGTCTTTTCGCGACGGGTAGGCGAGCCATAAGGAGTGGGGACCGCAACGGGCGTTTTTGGATGCTGAGACTATCAAGCTTGCGCAGGCCCAGGAATTTTTTGGGGCGCGGATCGGAGTTTGTCGCGCCAAGCCCCGACAAAAAGTTGGACGCTCTCCTCCGCATCGTCGCCCGCAGCACCTCTATCACTGTCTCACACAGACTCTTCACCATGCGGCCCCTCACAGATACAGAGACCCAGACGCTCTTCACAAAGCTCGCAAATTACACCGGCCGCTCGCTGAACCATCTGATCGCGCCCCCCAACGCTACCGACAACGACCGCCATGTGTTCCGCATCCAACACAACCGCGTCTACTACGTGCGCGAGAGCATCGCCAACCTAGCTACCAGCGTCGCCCGCCCGAACCTGCTTTCGCTCGGTACTTGCATTGGCAAGTTCACCAAAACCGGAAAATTTCGCCTGCACATTACTGCTCTCGACGCCATTGCTCCGCACGCACGCTACAAGGTTTGGATCAAGCCCAACGGCGAGATGCCCTTCCTGTACGGCGGCAATGTGTTGAAGGCACATGTTGGTCGCTGGAGCGAAGACTGCCCGGAGCACCAGGGTGTTGTGGTCTACTCCATGGACGACACCCCGCTGGTAAGTGTCGCTCCGACCTGTCTGATAACCAGAGATGAATTGCTGACTATTGCTCTAAGGGTTTTGGTGTCACTGCCCGTTCGACCGCCGAGGCACGTCGTCTTGACCCTACTGGCATTGCTACTTTCAGACAGGCCGATATTGGAGAGTACCTAAGAGAGGAAGATACACTCTTCACCACCACATGAGTCAAATCTTCCACGATACGTACAGTCGACTGTCTATGATACCCTGGCTGCAATGCTCGCCACAGGGGAAATATGGCCAAGTTTAGGCTTGTTTCGGCCCAGAATTGCGGAAAAAAGGAGGATGAAAACAACACGTGGGAGTATTTCAGGCCGTGCGTCAAGAGTAGTGGAGTTTCAATGGGGATAACAAAAGCATAAGGCGGCGTTATGGAAACAATCGAGTTCTGCCCAAACCTGGAGAAGGCAATCTTTTTCAACTTTCATTTCCCAAAGTCAGATCTCCTTTTCTCAGTGAAAGTTCGACGTGTTTATGTTCTGTTACCTTTGTCTTGCTTGGCTTACCGACTATTCGCTGCGAAGTGATATTCGTCTTGCTCAGTACATTAGCTTCCTCCTTCAAGAAAACTTCCGCCAAAAGCGCAGAACTCAAAGAATTTCTAGGCAGGACGCAAGAGCTATGAGGCTGACTGAGACCACACAGTACGTGCAGGATGTGGCGGTGACGAAGAAGGCAAATGTGGGGACCGCTTAATTTTGGAATGAGCAATGGGGCTGTGCGTGGAAAGAACGGCTATACTGATTGATCAGAGCAGAATTGCGGCATCGTTAGTCGTCCCGACAGTCAGCCCATTCGTTATCTCACTCTGCCCGAGCGTAGTCCGATGGGATTGTTCTGAGTATACCCCTTAATCCACCAGTGCGTGGCAGGCTGACCTCCCATATGTTCATGACCTGAAGACCACTCTCCCTTAGAAGTCAGGTATGTGACGAGATCGGTGACCATGCAGGCTGGACAAAAAAACAAATTTACAGAAAGTCACTTCTAAGCAGTGCGAGTGCAACAGCTGGATTCATTTGGACCACTCCGCCGTTACTTCTCCCGGTCTGTCCCACGTATGCAAGCCGTATCAACATCATGCCTGGTAAACAAGCCGCCTATACTCTATTGGTTATTTCCGAACATACGCAAAAATCAGCATTTGTTATAGATTTGCCCGCGGATTGCTCGCAGAGTTGGCAGGAGTCAGTTTTCGGTCCGTGCGTTCTGTGGCTCTGGTGTAGCAAGAGACGTACCACAATCACCTCCAGTGAACAGTAACACTTCTCCGGTCATAACCGCAAACACGGAGGACATTCCCCTTTGCATCTTCAGGAAATCCGGAATCGTCGGATATCGGCTTCAAAGTGGCCCGCATTCAGGGGCCTCTCGCCGTGAGATATGGTTGTGAATCTAGATCTGGCCCGGCTTTCGGCGGCGGGTCTAGCTGGAAAAGGATAGCTTCACGTGCGTGCTTCCAGCAGCGTGTTCCAAGCGACCCCCCTGTCTCGAGTCAGAATATCTAGCTGAGGCCGTTATATGCAGCACGAGTCCACACCGCTTTCTTTTTGTGTACCATGCCTTAGGCAGTGTGTTTTCTACTCATCATTACACGCATCATGTGTCTTTAAAGCATCAAGCGTTGGCGTTCCCTAGCTTCAGCTATTGTTCTATATTCACTCATTAGTTCCGATTCATAGCACCTGTTGCTGCCATTCTCTTTTAAATTTCCACGATGCCGTGGACCGGCCAGGACAACACGCATACTTCTGGAGACGGTGAGCACCCGAAGCACCGTGACCCGTACCGATTCATACCCGCGGACGACTTCTTTGAGTCATTCCATGGTAAATATCAACCATCTTCGGTCACATACAAACCTGAAGATCAATTCACCGAGGACAAGACAAGGAACGCTGTTTGCCATCATGGTCGAATCTTTCGTCTTAATGATGATTCCATAATACTTGTTCAGTTCATACGTCCTCTCGTATGGAGAATACAGTTCTGTCCTGACCACCGCAAAGGCTCAGAATTTACAGACTGGAACACGTAAGTGCTCGAGCCTATAGCTGAAGAGTTTCGGATGTACGTTCCGCTTACAACGCTGTAGGAGAACGTTCTTGGAAGGAAGACTTTCGAAACTCACCCGCATACTTGATACTGCAGAAGATATCGTCTGGGATGTGGAATTCGACCCGACCCATGTCACGCATTTCATTCTACGGTCTGTGATTGTATCCAGAGGAAGGCGGTATCCCGTCGTTGAGTTGTGGATTCAACGAAGTCCGTTCAGAATAAGTGCTGTCCGGACAATCAAGATTGCATCCTCTTCTGGAATCTCTGCTCACGGAAAAATCCCTGTGGACATCCCAGGCCCTGGCAGAGCAATCATCTGGCAAACTACGAAAAATCCTCTGCAACACGATGGACGGTCTACAATATTGTCTGTCGAGAAGCAACCTCAGGCAAAATATATGGGCTTTGGCGGGCAGGGAGGGAAGGAACTGTTCAAAGACAACATATACCTCAATTACTTCAGTAAGATGATAATTGAACACCTTCGGACCATTGCATGACCTAACATTCGTTTAGATTTCGACAACATGCGGTACAACAATTTGTATGCAAGGGGTCCCGAGGAAGCGGCCGAACCGCTGTACCACTCCGAGCCGTTTTGGATTGAGGTCAACAGGCATCCTGGGTACATGTCACAGGTAGCGACCTTCATCGACAATTACTCCCAAATTTGTCTGGACGTCGGGAAAACTGACAACAGCTCTTTCCGTATCGCAACCAGATTCAACAGCTTCCAAGGAGTGTTCATGGCCGGCAACACCATCTCGGAACTCACGAGACTGTACACCTCTCTGATTGGGAAACCGAGCCTGATGCCTCGATACGTTCTGGGAAATCACCAGGGTTGCTATGGTTACGACCGGCAGTGGAAGGTAGAAGAGGCGGTCCGTAAATACCGCGAGTACGACATCCCGCTGGACGGGATGCATATCGACGTTGATATGCAAAGAGGATATCGCACGTTCACAATTGACAGGGACAGGTTCCCTGAACCTGAGAAAATGTTCACCGCGCTGAGGAAACAAGGTGTGCGGTGTAGCACCAATATCACGCCAGTCATCAATTGCACTCCGGACCCTTCTTATTCCTCTCTGAACGAGGGTCTGGCTGGGAAGCACTTTGTTCTGGACAGAAGGGATATCGATCCGTCCGCGCCGACATGCCATGATCAAAGATACATGCAATATGGAAATGCAGATCTCTACTTCACCAATCCCAACACAGTGGATCAGAGGCCTTACCCTGATGATTACGACTTCGAAGCTCACTTCAACAAGTCAGTCCCATTCCACGGAGGCGTTTCATACGGAGATGGTCAAGGGGCTCCAGGCCACTACCCGAATCTGAACAGCAAGCGCACTCGGGACTGGTGGGGCAAACAGTACAAGGATCTCTTCGACGCAGGCTTGGAGTTCGTCTGGCAAGATATGACGTCCCCCTGCATTGGCGAAGCATATGGCGACATGAAGTCATGGCCATTCCGCCTTCTGCTTGACTCGGATAGTTGGCGAGGAGAACAGCGCCGCAGGAGGATGAGCAATCCCACCGCTGCCGAGAAAGAGGAGCTGAAGACAGCCATCGAAATCTGGTCACTTTATAGCCTGAATCTGCACAAGGCCACCTTCAAAGGACTCAAGAAACTAGAGAGCCGGAAAGGGAAGCGCAACTTCATCATTGGAAGGGGCAGCTTCGCCGGTGCGCAACGCTACGCAGGGCTCTGGACAGGCGACAACGCGTCGACTTGGGAGTTTCTACAAGTTTCAATTTCCCAGGTCCTCTCCCTCGGACTTTCAGGCATGACGGTAGCAGGCGCCGACGTCGGGGGCTTCGAGCTCGCCCTCGGGGAGTCGAACTTCGCCAATCCCGAGCTGCTCACCCGGTGGTACTGCGCGAACAGCCTCCTGCCATGGTTCCGGTGTGCACCACGAGAGAAAATCCCAATAGCTTCCAACAAACAGCTGACACGCAACAGAAACCACTACAGCGGCCGGCACGAGCCGTTCCCCGACCGGCCCTCCCACCCGCGCGACCACGACAAAAAGCTCTTCCAAGAGCCCTACGCCTACCACGAGCACTACCTCGCCAACGCGCACGCCATCCCCCCGCACGAGCGCGACGCCTGGGCCGCCGTCCTCCCCACCTGCCGCTACTACGTCCACCTGCGCTACAGCCTCCTCCAGCTCCTCTACGACGCCCTCTTCTCGAGCACCATCACCGGCCTCCCCGTCGCGCGGCCGCTGCCCCTGTCCGACCCGCACGACGCCTCGCTCCTCACCCACAACGCGCCGTACGCCAGCACGCAGTACCTGGCCGGGCCGTCCCTGCTCGTGGCGCCGTGCCTGACGCCCGGCACCGCGCGCCGGGCCGTCTACCTGCCCTCGGCGGGGACGACGGCATCGTCGTGGTGGTACGCGCTGAACCTGCGCCCGACGCCGTCGCCGTCCGGCCCCGGCGGCGTCGCGCTGCTCCCGCGCGTGCCCGGCGGCACGCTCGTCTCGTACGACTGCCGCCTCAGCCCCGACGCCGCGCAGCTGCCGTACGCATGCCCCATGTACGTGCGCGCGGGCGCCGTCGTCCCGCAGATCCTCGTCCGCGCGTGCGTGCCCGACGCGACGCGCGACCACGACGGGGAAGGTGTTCCTGCGGTGTCGCCGAACCTGCTGACGTTCCACGTGTACCCCGGCGCCGCGAACGGCGAGCGCGGCTACGCGTACGCGAGCTACATCGACGACGGCGTGTCGCGCGCGAGCGCGCCGGGCGCGGAGTACTTCGCGGCGCTGCCGGCGGGCGGCGTGGTGGATGCGGATGCGGCGGTTGGGGCGCGGGCGAACGATGCGTATGGGGATGAGGGCGCGGCGAGTGAGTTCCGGCGGGTGGATGTGACGCAGTGGATTAGGGAGGGGGAGAGGGAGAGGGTGGTGGAGGTGGGGACGGGGTGGGATGGGTATGGGGAGGAGAGGGTGAGGCGGGATGTTGGAGGTGAGTATAGGGTGGTGGTGTGGCACGACGAGGGGACGGTGATGGGAGAGGTTGAGGTTGAGGTGGAAGTGGAAGGGAGGGAGGGATTGGTGGTAAGGAGGGAGAGGGATGAGGGGTGTCGGGCGGAGGTGGTGTGGGTGCCTGTGGATAAGGATTTGAGGACGAGGATTACGGTGACGTACGGGCGAAGCGATCATGAGGGAGAGAGTGGAATTGAAACAGATGATGAGCATGAAAGCGTGAGGTAGAAGGTTCCCGCTTGTGGTAAAGAAGGTCCACTTTTGTTCATGTCGACTGTAGTAAGGGAAAGCTCTTGTATAAATGCGTGATGAAAGTCTTTGTTACTGTCATCCTGGTGGGAAACCAATCTACAAGATAAATCATCAAATTTTTGTCAAGAGCAAGGTCAACTTCCGTCCAGGCTTTCAGGGAAAGGAAAATGTTACACTTCTCAAAAGCACACTAGATATAGAGCAACAGACAAGTTCAGGAGGCTCGCTCCTTCAACTGGACCATCAGTTTTGGTTTCTTATAAACACCGAAGACCGGTTGGTCCATCCAATTCTGGGACTCATCGCAGAGATTTGCGAGGTCGAAATTGTAGAGGACGTTGGTAATTGCTACACGTATCTCGTGGTATGCGAGGCTGTCACGGTAAGATGAGTCAGCCTTTTCTTGAAAGAGGAACGGGGGAGAAAAAGCAAACAAGAGTGAAAGAAGGAGCCGGGAAAGACGTTTGAAGTTTCAGTGCCATGATAATTAATAGAGACATACTTCTTGCCGAGGCAGTTCCGAGGACCGAATGAAAATGGTTGCAGTATGCTTCTATCATCGGAAGCAAAACGGGGATCTCCTAGCCAGCGTTCTGGAATAAATTGATCCGCCATATAAAAGTTCTTCTCGGAATGGTAGGCTGTCCATTGGCTCACAGAAACGCAGACCTTGATAATGTAAGCATGAGTACATCTACTCCTATTGTGGTATGGTAGTACTTACACCAGGAGGGACAGGCTTGCCACACACGATGGCCCCTCTCGGTGGTACTACGCGTGGGAAGCCACCAGTGACTGGAGGATACAGACGTAACGCCTCCTCGATACATGCATTCAAGTACTCCAAGCGAGCCAGGTTAGTCATGTTTATGTCATCGGGGCTTGCGAATGTGCTCCGAATCTCGTGAACTAACTTAGCGTATACGTCAGGGTGCTTCAGTAGGAAGAAGGTTAGGCCACTCAGTAGAGTCGCAGTGGTCTCTGTGCCAGCAATCATAAAGGTACTGCCAGAGCTCTGCATCTCCGGGTAGGTGAGGCGTTCTTCTTCTTTCTGCTTCATGATACAGGTCCAGATGTCCGGACGGTCTGTCTCGCCACGAGCGATCCTATTGTCGACACGCTCCACAGTATACGCGACGGTGCGGCGACGCTTTTCTTTGATATGTTCCGGAAGTAGGAACTGGAAGGTATTGTTGATAAATGGGTACCAGCGGAGAACGCGACCGAGGATGACGAGCTGTATGCTACCAAAAACGGATGCGACCCAATCGGAGTACTTGCCGGTAGCGAGAAGGCCAAGAGGCTCGCCAAAGGTAAGATCACCCATGATATCGAAGGTGAGAAAGTTGTAGAGGTCGGAAATGGGAATTTTCGCTTTCTCATCCTCGTGCAGGATCTTGCGAATATTGCCGACGAGCTGTTCTACGTATCCCTGGAAGATTGTCGCCTGGTCTCTTAGGGCGCGGTCGGAGAAAGCATGCGAGAATATTTTCCGGATCCTGGCATGCTCGGCGTCGTCTTTTACCCGAAGGATGCCATTTTTACCGACCAGGTCTGGGCCGAGGAAGACCATGTCCTTGGCGAAGCTCTCCTTGCCGCCAGTCCTGTGGCCGTAGATGTCTCGCCACGCATTGATACTGTAAGAGAGCTCGTCCGGGCTCACGCGAACAACGCCGCCATACTTGTCGTGAAGGGCTTGGTCGTAGGTGTGGGGATCGCCTTTCAGAATGTGGACGATGTAGGGTAGCCTTGATACTGCATTCAGTTTAGGGCCGGGGTAGATACGGAGGGGGTGGAGGTAAAGATTGTAGAAGGCCACATAGAGGGGGTATAGAATAGCCTGAAGGTATTAGAGACGATTCACTGACATGGCTGCTGAACTTACAAAGGTCAGCAGAGCTAGTGCGAGATTAAGTGTCGAAAGCATGGTCGACGCGTACTGTTGGCGGTCCTCGACCTAGATCTCAGCAACTGGAAGAAGAGCAGGAGACGGAACAGTTGGATCATGAACGCTGCCGCGATTGAGAAGCAGGAGCACCTAGCGTTTTGTGGGCAGGGCGCATGGCGGGACCGCAACGATAAGCATGAGGAGGTGCGGAGTTACAGCTGCGGTGTCTCAGAGGCAGAAATCAAGCCGCCGTTGCCGAGCATAGTGCGGAGTTGGTAGCCCAAGGATCAACTGGTCGGAAGGATAGCGGACGAATGAGAGGGATGGCGCAGTTGGGGCCGTTCAAGAAACCTTGTCAGTAAATGGAGGCGACTGGGCAGAAAAGAGGAGGTTGCGGCGTAGCGATCTGCAGAACAAAGTTAGTACCTCCGTCCCTGGCCTCGGTAGTACCCGGTGAGCAGCTCACCATCGAGCTTGTCACCTCACCCACAGCAACTACCTTTTCTCTCTCTATCAGCTAAAATGACCCTGACATTCAGGAATCAGGACCAGAGTAGGATGGAGAAATTGAATGAGATGGTGAACTCCCTTCCTCTCCAGATATCGGTCAGACGATCGCGATGGCTAAACAGGCTATGGGGCAGCCTAAATCCGACTCAATCTCGCATCGGCCGCGCCATGTTTGTTGACCGAGTACGCGGGGTAAATGCAGCGGTGGTACCTTGAGCGATGGAAACGCAATGCTGGTGAGCGGCACCAAGTTAAGTCAAGCCGGCTTCCGACTCTCACTCTCAAAGAGAGCCAACGATCGGCCTGCTCACCTCAGCAGCGAACAGACAGGAACGTAGCACAGCACAAGTCTCGAAGCTCAGGCCAACACTTGCTGTATCAGTAAATAGTTCGCAAAACTTCAACAATTTCTTCAGCGCTCGACAGCTAGTACTTTCCGAGACAGTCGTTGCAGACATGAAGAAAAAGTAATCCTTTTCCGAGACTGATACCACTGTGGCAACCGCCTCATATCATGGCGGCGTGGCGCAGTCGCGCAAGCCTTTCTGACAGGTTACTTCCTGCACGTGCCGCACAGAATACACGACACCGCTGTTCCGGCACGTTACTCGACAGCTAAGCAGTCAGCCAAGCCTCTCGCCGGTCTCCTTAGCTGCTGACCCCGCCTAGTCCTTTCTACCCCACAGCATGTCACCCTATCGGATCCAGCTGCCGTTCCAGCTCTGACTTGAACGGGCGCCCTCAAAATAGCAGCAGGACGTCACGTCACATTAGCCCGTAACTCACCATGTACTGTACGTCTCACCCGGCGTCGAAATATTTCAGAGCTCGGCGCCACCGACGCCTCTCAGCCCCAATGATGCTTTCGACTGGTCAAGTCAGCAATGGGCGCTCTCCTTCAACGTCCGACCCCCTGGATGAATAAACACGTTCTCGTATCGCGATGCTACGTGACCGCGACCATGTTCAATAGCGGGAAGAGGTGAGCTCGTATGGATGCCTGCGCGTGGGAGACACGTCGACGAAGCAGGTTAGAGAGAAGCAGCTAGCCGCACTTCCTTACCAATTCCACGAAATGGACGGGATATTTTTGTCTCGTGCCCGCACAGGGTTGCGCAGATATAAAACGCTGGATAGGACCACCGTAGTTTTTTTCCATCACCATCATCGGTACATCCTTTCTTTAGCAGATCAGCTCTTCACTCACAATCGCTTTTCGCTTTGCCTACCTAGCAATCGCACTACACTCATCAAACACAAACCACCAACAATAACTGCCATAACCATTACCAAAATGCGCACCAACACCCTGCTCGCCATCGCCCTCCCCATCCTCACCGCCTCCGCCCGCCTCGGCGGTGTCAAAGTCCCCTCCACGATCGCTCCAGGCGATACCTTCACGGCCATCATGATCAACGAGATCTACATCCAATCCGTCTACGACGTGGCCGTCGCCTTCGGCACCTCGCCTCCTCCCGGTCACGAGGGCTACATCGGCCAAGTTGCTGGCTCGCAGTACCTCGGCCCCGCGCTCTCCAATCAGCGTCAGAACCTCAACCTCACCGTCACCTTACCGTCGACCGTTCCCAAGGGCGATCAGGTTTTCTACGCCGCGCTGTACAGCCTGTACGGTGCCAGCTCGGGCCCGACGATCTCGACGTTCAATGTTACGACGACCATTGGAGACGTCACGTCGGATGATTATGTTAGCAGCCTGTAGAGAAGGAGCACAAAGAGGATAGTCGTGGATCATGTTGCGAAAGTGGTTGGACTTAGCCATGTGGGGGTGGTGCACACGTAGGACTTCACCTGGTCTGTCCTTTATTACGCATTCGGTCCTTGTCCTGCATAGCGGATTTGCATTAATAAGGAGTTTTCTTAAATGTATAGTAATATTGGACTGAAATTAAACTACTTTCCTTAACATATATCGAGCTGTGCCACTTGTATCCCACGCTCCATAACTTACCCTGCAACGGAAGTCTGTCGGTGAGCACAGGCTACGTAAAGTAAACACCGGGTAGCAAGATGTCAAGATCTCAGCCTAATATCTATCTCACAGCACGCGTTTCTCACTGCCGTGCCGGTGAAGATCAAGGAAGGTGGCGACTAGGAAAGGTAGCTGCAGTGCCCGTGTTTTCCGATCCCGCACACCACTTCTACATCACGCTATTTCCTAACTACCCGGTCAAAGAGCATTTTTCCGATCGTGCACTCAAGGAAGTCACTCCCAGCATTCACACCAGCCATTCTCGTGAACCGGCACCCCACCTGTATTCACCACCATGCCTGCCTTCACCCCAACACGCCTCCTACCCATGTCGCCCGCAGCCATATGCACGCTTTCACCCCCCCCCCCCCCCCCTTTTCTTCTCCCCCCAAGACTCCTTCCCGTGCCAACTGACCTATAGAAAATCCCGTCAACCTCGCGTCCCAATCCCCTCTTCCACTCGCAACACAACAGCACGACGAGCAGCGGCCCCGGCATCTGTAACAACCCTGAACGCGCGTTCTACGCTCCACTCTACTCTATGGCTCTCTCCTCGCTCTAGACCACCTATGCCTCTGAGATATCACGGTCAAACCGTGACGACCGGGGAAGGACGGCGGGGTGGGGCAAGAGCGGGAAAGCATGAACGGACATGCGAGGATGCACGACGGAAGAAAGTCACAGACTTTGCCAAGTGTTCTGTTGCAAGTGTGCTTTTGCTCAGGTCTTCGCTTTTTCTCCTGCCGTCCGTCCGGCTGCGTTTTCCACGAGATCAAATCTTTCGTCAGATCTCAGGGTGAAACTGCTCGTAGCTACTTGTATCATCGATACACAAACAGCGGACCACTGCATAAAGACATCAACAAAAACAATACAGAAGAAAAAAAAAAACGAAAAGATATCATATGTTCAGAGACTCTATCATGATATATGAATATATACATGCCAAACATACCCTCGTAACCCATCCTCCACCAACACCACCCACCCCCCGCCCCACCTTCACGGACTCGAAGGCTCCCACTCCTCATCCGGCGCCCTCATCAACGCGCCCGTCAACCCCCTCATCCGGCGCCCCAACAAATCGTCCTCGCTCGCCAAGCTCACCAAGCTCTTCCTCCTCGCCTTCCCCCTGCCACCGCCCCTACCCCTACCCCTTGCCGCCGAATCCGTCTCCGAGTCCCTCCCAGCAGCAGCAGCACCACCGCCGTACTTCCGTGCGGCGCCATTCGCCGCGGCGGCGGCGGCGGCGGCGGCCTTGCTCCCACGACTGCCGACCGTCATCTCCAGCGGCCTGTCCTCGTCGCCGCTGCTCTCGAGCGTGCGCCTGCGGCGATGAAACGGGCGCCTCGCGCGTCCTCTGGCCTCGTCCTCGTGCTCCCTCGCCGCCGCCGCCAGGGCGTCGTCCTCGGCGTCGATGCGCTCGGCGATGTCGCGCATCCAGCGGGCGCACTTGAAGATGTACTTCCAGCCCTCGGGGAAGACGCTGACGAACTGGAGGAAGCCGTGGCTGATGCCGGGGATCATGAGCACCTCGACGTGGTCCGTGTCGACGAAGGCGCGCGCCTCGGCCGCGCTCAGCAGGCCCAGCTCGCGGCGCTCGCGCCACGCCGCCGCCTTGGCCTGCCGGATGCGTCCCGCGAAGATGGCCGTGTCGTCGACGAGCGGGTCGCGCTCGCCCGTCAGGAAGTACGTCTTGGGCATCTTGACCAGCAACGACTCGGGCGCCAGGAGCGGCGAGAGGAGAAAGTCGGTCGAGAAATCCGGGCGGTTGTGCGGGCCGATGTAGAGGATGATCATGGCGCGCATCATCTCGGGCGTGAGGATGCGGTCGTTGAAGTAGGAGATCATGGACGACATGGCGAGGCGGGTTTTGATGGTGTTGGGTTTCGGAGCGGTCTTTGAAAGCGTGGACTCAGAGAGCCTCGATTCTAACGACTTGGCATCGACACCTGTGTGCGCTGCGGAAAGGTGGATGGCGGTGGACGGTGATCGTGTTAGGGGCTTGTCGGTGATGGTGGCTGCTGAATCTCCATTCTCCTTTGGACGTCCGGTCTCCTCGTTCTTCTCCGCAGGTGGAGTCTCATCGTCATCGTCCTCATCATCTGAATGGTGGGGTGTTGACGGCGTGAGCTTCCTGTAGTCTTCACTTTTCCTCTTCAGAAGGCCCTCGTTAATCTTGCGAGTTTTCCGATCCCGAATAAGAGCCATCTGCTCATCCGTCATCCAATTACCGATATTCATGTCGAGTGCCGGGTAGATCAGGACCAGTCCTTCCGGTGGGGGTAAGGTCTCCTGGCCCATCCAGCGCCTAGTATCGGTGCTGCCACTTTGCAAGATCATGAGAACCATTCCGACTGCAAGATTACCTCCAGCGCTGTCTCCAGAAACAATGATCTTAGGGACGCTTGCTCCAGATAAACCAACGCATCGCCCACGACTGGCAATGATCATATGGTAGGCATCGTAACATTCGTTAAGGGCATACGGGTACGGATACTCGGGTGCCTTCTTGTAATCAAGAGCCAGAACTGGGAGCCCGGTTTTACCAGCCCAGCCGATGAGCTTATCATCGTGGTTGCGAGGATCCATAGCCACGAAGCCACCACCGGGAATATCCAAGACAATCTTGTTGTGTTCCTTCAGTGCTGAAATAGGACCATCAAAATACAGCCATCCTTGCACAGGTTCCTTGTACGATGACTCGGCCGGTCGAGGTATACGAATGGCTCGCGGCGGGTAACGCATCATGCGAGGGCGCATCAGACTAGTAACTGCCTTGAGATAGGGAGTAGTCCCTTTGTTCCAGCTAACTCGCAGGTGGTCCACAGTCAGCGTGGAACGCACTTTCCTAACCTTCTCGTCGGCCTGCTCAGCGCATATCAGGTAGTATAAGGTGAAGATGATGGAGCATATGTCCCGCAACCATTTCTTCCTTATCGGCATGGCCGACCAGAACCCAGCGTCCAGCGCAGTTGTCACCCATGTTGCTCTGAAGTAGGACCGAGTGTACAGGTTCGCGAGCGGTTCGGGGCATTCGAGGCCGACGAGCTTGCCGAAGTTGCGGGAGACGTAGAGCCATAGCATGGTAAGGACTACAGTTTGCCAAGCGGTGATGCGGGAGGAGGCGAGGGCGGAGATTCGTCTAAGCAGTGGCGGTCCATGGCGATTTCCCCTAGGCAGTGTCAGAGAGAACGTTGTCGGACGGAAGGGAGCGAGCGTGAGGTTGACGTACCTGTACAGGTAGGCAGTCCAGAAAGAGAGCACGGCGAGAACCTGGACGCGCCGAAACTTGACGGACGGGCGTCCCAATACATGGTCTGCAGGCGTCGGCATTAGCGGGTTGCAGAAGGAAGATGGTGAAAGCGGCGTGCAGTAGCGTACCTATCATTGTTCGGCGAGAGGCTCACGGAGAACTCATGTGGAGAGAGGGAGGGGCAGTGCCAGGCTGGAGGATTTCTGTGGAAGCGGTGAGAAGGCTGGGCTGAAAGGAGATCTGGAGTAGAGACGGGATCTGTGTGCGTCGCATTGTCCGGCGTAGTGCATGGTCGCAGGGCTGCTGGATGGGATGGGAGTCAGGCTGGGGCTGACATGTGAAAGCCGCATCGGGCCTAACACCGCCAAAAGCCGATGACGTCCAGCCGGTGCAACGCCCAGCGGCCGCGGTCATTCGCAGGTCGCTTGCCGTCGGCTGTTTGTCGTCGTCGTCGTCGTCGTCGTCGTCGTCGTCGTCGTCGTCGCATTGTGTCGTGTCGTGCGGCGACCGGCTGGCTCCGATGCCAGCTGATGGAGAGGGCTGGGGCTCGTGATGGAGAGGTGTTGCTGTAAGGCTGGCTGCACGCTGCACGCTGCACGCCGCAGGCCGCACGCCGCACACACACCCGCGAGCGAGCTCTTCGGCACGCGGCCTCCCCGCCTTCCATCCACGTACAGCATCCAGCGCTGTGGAGCCCCGGCCTGACTCCGCAGCGCGCCCCGATCACCACCCACATCCACACCCATCCCTTCCCCTTTTACCTCTGGCGCCGATGTCTCCCCGGATAATCCAGAGTATTCGCGGAACTTTCTGCGCCCTTCGCCTGTCTGCCAGCCCTCGGAAAACCTGCTCAGAGCTTCAGGTCGCCCGGCCGTTCTCTGACACCTTCCTCGCTTGTCTAGAGAGTCCCGGACGTCATCCATGCCATGCCCTCTCGCATTACTGTATTCCTTTTCCACAGCTACTCACGCAGGCTTCTTACTAACTCCTTTTCTCAGCATTTATATGCCTCTCGCAACACTTACCCAGTGGAGAATTAGATCACGTGCGCTTGTTATGCATAGACCAAGCTCGACCACTTGGAATCAACCGAATTTACTATTTGAACGCCTTCAGACGAACTAAGGCGATCACTCATGTCTTTGTGCGCAGTTGCTTTGAGGATTTTCGACAACAGATTGGACCGGACTGAAACGAGGGTTTCCACAAGGCTCTATGACGAAACCAAATTGGAAGCCCAGCTGAATACCAGACACACTTGTGTCGACTAACATTCAGGGCAGTCTACTCTGGCTGAAGCAGCGCGTCAACTGGAATATGTCACTGTTGTCCACATGCCGTCACTACTGTACTGCCACTCGCCATGCAAGAGAGTCAGCCGTGGCAATATGTCCAGATCTCATTTCCCACAAGTCAACCCGCTCGACCGACCAGCAATATCAACACACAATACAGATAAGACAAAACTACGCCTATCACTAAAGCAGAGAAGAACGAAACTCTACGCTGAACCATGCTAATTCAGTCCAATTCTTCTTCAACTGCACATATCTTCCCCCCTATGTCCCGCTCGTCGCGCTCACGCTCCTTATCAGCTCCCCAACCTCGAACCCCAACCTCCTCAATGCGCTCTCCTCGATCTCCTTTCCACCGACGCGTTTCACAATCAAGCACTTTGTCTGCCCATCCTCGCGTACTTCAACCATCTTCCCTCCAGTCACATCGAGCTCGGCTTGGCTCACATCCCTGATATAGATGGTGATATCCGGGCCCACGATCCCACGCCACAGCGTTGCAACCCACTGCCAGTGATCTGCCGGGCTGTAAGTATCACAGATCGGAATCCTGGTGGCCCAGAGATCCGCAGCGCGCAAGTGATACGTCGGCATGATCAGCACCGGCGTCCGCTTGTCCCTCGCAGAGGGGGCGGCAGCGGCAGCGGCAGCATCCTCCGTCTCCATCTCGCCCCTCGCCGTCTGCGACCTCGCCCTCTCCTCATCCGGCCGCCTCGTGATGAACTCGACCATCTGCCTCGACCGCTCGTGCCACTCGCCAATCAACCTGATGTAATCGCTCAGCCCGACCGCGCTCGCCCCGCCGGCCGGACTCTTGCCGCCCCCCTCCTCCTCCCCCTCTTCCTCCTCCTCCCAGCCCGCCGGCGTCCGCGGCGCCTCCGCCACCCGCGCCCACGTCTCGTCCGTCTTGTTCAGGCTCTCCTCCAGCCACGCCGCCATGCCCCTGATCGAGCTGGGGCCCTCCGCAACGCCACCGTCGTCGTCCCCCTCCACCGCCACGATCGCGCCGCGCACACCACCACCACCACCACCACGCGCCGACCTCGGCGTTCTCTCCCCTCCCCCTCCTCCACCATACGGCGGCGCAATCTTCCCCAGCACCCGCACCTTCCCCCAAAAAGGCATTCCCCTCACCATCGCCTCGATGTTCCTCCCCTCCGCAGCCGTCGCCGCAGCATGATGATGTTGGTGGTGATGCAGCGGCGGCAACGTCAAATGCGCCTCTTCATGCTGCTGCTGCTGCTGATGATGATGATGATGATGGTGTTGCGACCCACCTCCGCGCAGCAAGCTGTCCGGCCGCGGCAGCGAGTGCCGCCGCGGATCCGCCACCACTCCAGAAAATGGCGGCGGCGGGTACGGCGTGCCGGGGATGCGCGCGCCGGCTGCGGGCGGCACGTAGGCCTGCGTGTTGGCGGCGACGCGGCGGCGCTTGGCGTCGGGGGAGAGGGGGCCGGTGGTGGCGGCGCTGGGGGGGTCGTCGCGGGGGTGGCGGGGGTGGTAGTTGGGGTGGTGCCAGGTTGGGGTTGTGCGGGTGGTGGTGATGCTGGGGCGGTGGTAGTTCGGGGAGGAAGAGGAGGAAGAGGAGGAGGCGGCGGCGGCGGCGGCGGCGGCTTGCGTGTTGATGGCGAGGTTGGACATCATGGGCGGGAGATAGCGGGATGTTGGGGTGAGGGCGGAGGTTGGCGTGGGCGGGGGGAGCATGGGGGTGTTCAGGGAGGAGGGCGCTGCGGCGTTGATGTTGCTGTTGTTGGCAGCCGTGCTGGCGGCGGCGCCGGCGGCGGCGGCGGAGCCTTGGTTGGCGAGCTTCGTTGAGGAGAAGGGCGTCGTCGTCGTCGTCGGCGGCGTGGTGATGCTGCGGCCGCCGCACTTGCTGCAGTGGTATTTATCGGCCGTTGTTCCGTTCGCGGCGCTGGTGTTGAGCGTCGACAGGCTGCCGCGGCGTCCGCCTCGCCGTGGCTGGTAGCGGTATTCCGGGTACTGCTGCTGGTGGCGTAGCTTCTCTTCTTCGGCCAGCGCTTTCCACTCGTTTCGCACGGATTCCGGCTGCGCTTTCCACTGCTCGCCGATGATCTTGGAGATTTCCGGGTTTGCTAGACCTGGGTGCTGGGCCACGATCGCGGCCTGGTGGTGCTGTCGATATAGTATGAAAGCTGCGGTGCGGCGTACAAAGGACGGAGAGTCAGCCACGTGTGAGCATTGACAAAGGATGGTCCTGACAGAGGATGGTCCTGACAAAGGGGATGAAGAAGTCACACCGCCGTCGTCATGGATGGTGCGTTAGAAAAGAGATGGAGAGCAGTACAAGGGATCTCTTTTTGCCAGTGAGCTGGCCTGACCGAGAGGATAATGGATGTGATATAAAGGACCGCCAGGATAACAAGAGAAGTTAAAAGGGCAAGCCCGACTTACCGTTCCTTGGCCGCGGAATCTTGGGATCGGGCTGGCACAGACAAACATGACTTGCCGCTGAGCCTGCTGAACCTACGGATGTACCGCCGGAACTCATACGAGAGTGGGTCGTTGGAGCGATGGTGGTCGTGGAAGCGATGATGGTTGGAGGGATGTCGGCCGCCTCTTCTCCTTCATCAACCACAATAGCTGCGGCGTCTTCCGGCTGCTCGTCCCGGTCAGCTTTATCAGCTAGCGACGCAGCTCTCTTCCGCGTCAGGCGGAATGGTGGTGACTCTGGCGTCGGCGGGCCTGCATCGTCCTGTTTCGAGGCGCGGGAAGGGCTGGCCGTCCGGCGGGAAGAGCGGGTAGAGATTGTCGTAGATGCCTTGCGTGAGCCGTTCGAGCTCCTCTCCACCATCACCTCCTTGATTGGTACTCCTGTTCCTCCTCCTGCTGCTGCTGCATTGGACTCCGACATGTCAACGTCCATCATCGTTCAGGATAGCCCGCGTCCTCATGCACGGCCGTCTATAGCTCTTGCACTTTCTCTCGCGTCTCTCGAACTCGAAATGGCGGAGAATCTCTAACGAGTCGGAGATTTCCAGGACGGCGAGGCCAGCCTTGATAGAATAGCCAAAGCGGTGGGCTCTTACAGGACCTGGGACTTGAATGGTCAATAGGAGGCGGCACTAGTCAAAGACATGGTTAGGCTAGCAGGCTTTGTGTCTATTATGCCCGGGACTCATGTTCTTTGTTTGAAGGCTCGAACTGGGAGGGTTGAAGCCAACGCGTGCATGTAATTGTCCTAGACAGATTGCGGGGCCCGGTTTTTGCTGTTCGCAACTTTCTGCAAATTCTTTCTTCTCGTCCCGCTGGGCGGAGCGTAAAGATTCCCAGATGCGGCCGTATGCTGGCACGGGGCTGGGCAGCGTGATCGCACGCCTCTTTCCCCCACGCCCGAGACATTCCTCCGCCCGGTGGAAAAAAAAAAAAAAAGGCCCCGAAAAGATGCAAGGACGCGGTTACCCGCACAAAGAAAAACTTGAGATTTTGAGACAATGCATACAAACGCCTGCCCGCTAGGGATGGAGGGGATTGTGCCCGCTTCGCCGGAATGCAAGCCGTGCGCGCTCCCGCGTCAACGCCAGAAAATGCTGAAACGTGAATGGGTATCTCAGACAACCGCAATGGGATGGGCCTTCCTCCACATGAAAAATAACTCCTAAGAAATGCGCTGTTCCTCGTTCTTTCTGACGACACTACTACACCGTCGCCGCCGTTGAGCCCGCCCCATTCTCCGACCCGGCCTTTTCGGCGGCCACTTCCTGCTCGAGATCGAACTTGCGGAGGGCGTTGAGATTGTGGGTGTAGTTGGTGGCGACCAGGTCGGCGGCCTCAAGGGCTAGCAGCTTGTGTGCCCTGCCGGACAAGTGCATGCCGTCCCTGGAACAGTGTGTCAGTGGGCCTCCAACCAGAGCCGAGAGCGGAGACGGAGGGAGAAAAACAAAAAAAGATTACTGACCAGAACAGATAGTGAGACGCATCGTCGCAGGGCTCGGTGCGGTTGCTGTTGGCGTCGGCCATGTCAAACGGGAACTGCGCCGCCCCGGCGCTCTGCGGCAGAGGCACGCACGGGCTGCGCACCTCGCGGAACCTGGGATTGCCCTTGCCCTCGCCGCGCTCGTCGGCGATGCCAATCTTGTGCATCTGCTGCTCGCGGATCAGGTTCAGGAGCCACTTGTCTGTCTCCAGCAGGTGGACGTAGCCACCCGTCCAGTCTCTCGCCGCCTTTTCCAGCTCGAGGTTCCACTTCTCGGTCAGCGACACGGCCGTCTGCTGCCGGTCCGGGAAGTCCATAGGCTGGAGGGCAAACGCGGGCAGGAAGGAGATGTCTACAACCTTGGCCAGGACGATGTGCGGGCGGGCGCCCATGTGCTGGGCGATTACGTCAAGCTGGGCGAACAAGGCGGCCATGGTCTCCCGGATGTCGTCGTCGGTGGCTTTGTTGTCGAGCGAGGTGTACTGCCAGATGTCGCTGATGCCAAAGAAGACGGTGAAAACAGTCCATTCCTTGCCCTCGGCGCGAGCGGCGATGTGGCCGGCCTGCTTCTCAAAGTTGACCCACTGCTGGACCTGTTTCTTGAAGTCGGCAAGGAATTTGTGGTTCTCGGGATGCTGATTCGTGACATTGGCCAGGATGTCGGTGTCCAAGACAGCGTCAGGGTGCTCTTTGAAGTCTGGCGACCCCGAGGATCTGGCGAAATTCTCGATGTCGTCGCACAGCAGCTGATCTCGTGAGCTAATCGCATGCAGGTCGTCTGGGACAGACACGTACCTCTTTGCACAAGGCCTCGGTCCACAAAGGCCGGCTGATGTTGTGCTGGGGATTCTGGGCTGGAATTTGCACGCGATAGGAGCCCGTGTCAGACCAGGAATCACCGAAGACAACAATGCGTCTTTGCGAGCGCGAAAGGGCCTTCTGCACGCGGCTCTGGATCTGCAGCGAGGGCAAGACCCAGCCGATGTAGGCAATGGTACAGATGGCAAAAAAGACCAGGACGTGGAAACGGGTGAGGGTCCTCATGGCTGGGGGGGGCGAGGACTGAGCGGGAACAGGGACGGGCAGAGAGAGGCGCGGCTGGCGGGCGAGCGGTCTGGAGACGGGACGGGAAAGGATGAAAAGGCTCGCGGGTGGTGGAGGGAGAGTAACGAAGTAAATACAGGATGCGGCGCAACGACGGACAGCGGGAGCGGCTCACATGGCGTGCTCCATTCAAGCAGGCTCGGTACCGCCGCGCGTCGGATCTGGCATGGAGGCTGGAGAGAGAGCAGCGTGGATGAGGCTTGCGTATGCACTACGTCCGCCGTAAGCTCGCTCGGGGCAATTTACGCAGGGGGTACGCCAGCCAGCGCCATCTACGACGGCCATGCGGAGCCCATTTGGCCGAACTGGCAGAATGCAGCCTGCTTACCGCATCCTGGCGCCAGGACAAAGCAGCACAGAAGGACTGCAGGCGCTGCAACTCCCTACAGCTGCGGTTCGAGAGAGAGCGTCATAACACGACGTTGGCTGCCGTCTTTCCGGGCGGACGAGCGAGCGTTGGCCCGCGCTGGCGAAGCCGCAAAGCTTAGCCGCCACTCAGCGAGCGCCCTACGGCGTAGCGCCTTGGCTGTGCTCCAGAAAACCCAGCCGCCCGCCCCGAGACGTTGCGGAGATAAGTACGTACGGCGGCCTCAGCGAGCTGCCCGCTCTCGTCCAAATTTTCAAGGCCAGTCACTGTGTTGCTGATACGCACAGATGAAGCCTCCTCCACTATCGCCCGTTGGTCATTGACTCGCTGTTCCGAGGCTACGCTGGCTCTTGTTTGTGCAAAAACTTCACGGCAGCAGCGCTTTGTTTGCAAGACCCTGGTCATGACTTTCGGAGATGACGCGCGCGACGTCAGGACTGCCGCGCTGGCCGGGAATGGCCTCCGCTGCTCGTCGCCGCCCTGCCCAGCTGCCCGAAACAGCTGCGACGCACACGACCTCCATAATCCCCGGGCTCTGCGCAACAATCCCGAGCCATCAGCCCCAATCAGATCTAATCGCACCCTGCGCCGCGGTCGCTGACGTTTCGCAGAGGCCACTCTCCGGCGGGCCTGCCTGACAAGGCCAGTAATGATTTTCTGCTCTCGAACCGTGGCCCAGATGAGATTGATGTCCTGACCAGCAAGCTTACACATAAGCATCTACAACCTTGATATCACTTTGGCCAAGTGTCCACTGCCACAAACCATGAGCTACACAGAGTTAGGCCGACGGCGATTTGCCCGACATCAGCCAATTCCACCCCTGCACTGAGTCTGCTGCTGCTCTTTTTGACCCTTCCAGCTGCGGGTAGAGAGCCCAGAAGCCGTGGGGCATGCCTGGGTAGAAGTCCATCTTTGTCTGCACTCCTCCTTCTGTCCGTAGCACATACTCGTACAACAATCCTTCGTCCCGAAGCGGATCCATCCCGCACACCTGCAGGTACGTCCGCGGCAGGCCAGCGTGTCCAGATGGCCAGTTGAACGGAGCAAACAGTGGGGACGAGCTATCGCCCTGATAATAACCTGTCCTTCCTCGCTCAGCAGGGCAACTTGCTCAGTTTCAGCCAAGAGACCTGTACTCACTCATTACCTCCAGCATGGCTGCCGGGTTACCCGCCTCATAGCTCTTGCTCTCAGCAAAGCTTTTGTACCTGTCCTTGTACTTTTCAGGAACCGCGTCATGTGGCAGACAACTAGGTACGGCAAGAAATATGCCGGTCAAAGCCGGGCTCACTTGCTCGTCGCGCGCCAAGTGCGACACCGCTGCGGCGAGGTTAGCCCCAGCCGAAGCTCCTCCTACGAGGAATCCTTTGGAGCCATCTGCTCCAAGTTGACACGCATGCGCGGCCACCTAGTATTCATGTCAGATTGTTCTTGGCGTGATGGAAACTGCTTTGTTCCCCGGAAACGTACCCACGTACCCATTTGAAAGCATCCCAGCAGTCTTCAACCGGAATCGGGAACGGGTGCTCTGGTGCAAGTCGATAGTCGACGCTCACAGCTACGCAGCCGTGATTGCGGACCAGTATGAGGCAGTTGTTCTCTTCCATCTCCGGGATGCCGACGACGTGGCCTCCACCGTGGTACAGGACGGCAAGAGGTGCAGAGCCACTGGCATTGGCATTTGAGGGCTTGTATACCAGGGCTTTGATCTTTGTACCGTCGCGCATAGGGATCTCCATCTCATCCTTCTGCACGCCTGCCAGGTAGCTCGCAGGCATCGAGGAGAGGACCGAACGTAGACCAACGGCCATTGCAGTCCTTGTGGCGACGAGATCAGTCACCTTGCTGACTGCATCTTGTCCACCTTGAGCGAAGTACTGGGCATGCTGTCAGCTCTGAGAGGGGTTGCTGCTGCTGTCAGATCCCACCTCTTTGAGTTCTGGATGGATCCTCGCGGCTTCCGTCAAGTCGATGTTCTCCATTACGAGTACAATATGGTAGAAGGCAAAAGTCTAAATCAAAGGCTTGCAACTAGGAAAAATAGAGGATGGTTTTGAAAACAAGCGCAGATATCTGGTCCCTTAAAAGAGGTGGTGAAGCTCAGCCGCAGCAGTAAGACTACTTAACCTAAAAAGGAAACCTGCAGCAAAGCTCGTGTGGATAATCGGACTTAGCGGAGTTTGGCCATCTGCACTTTGCACCGACATCTGAGATGGATAGAGACTTGTTTTGTTGGTTTACTGCGCGGAAAACTATGTGTTGCTACTGGAGCATTGGAATTCCTCGCCAAGAACATAGCTTCATGTTGGCACCAAGTTTCGTTCGCGAAGAAATGCTCTAGCAGGGCGTACATTGATAGCTCTCGGAAAAAAACACCGAGTATGTTACATATGATAAGAGGTAATCCTGTTAAGGAAGGAATCATAGTATTGTATAGTTTAGTGACAGAGCCAGGAGCTGTTAGCGGATGAATCTAGAGATAGCACCTTAATGTTACGAATGGCGCCGCCTGAGAGAAGAAATTGAATGCAGCGGCATTTTACATATTAAAGCCAATTAATTAAACATCCACAAGTAAGCTCGTATGAATATGCAGTTGATAGTCAAAGCTGCCGTTAGATAGCGTGGATTTTCATGGTGGAAGACAGGAAATGGCGCGGAGAAGCAGGTTCTCCGCACTGCGAAATCGGCGCGCGGGCGCCAGCATTGGATGAAGCGAGCGTCGGGACAGCTACCAGCAACGACTTCTCTACAAATCAGCCATCGAGAAAAAGTAAGGGCCGCAGGCTGTCCGAACATTGAGTCCCCAAGCATAGGGCGCGATTTATCGATAGCGGCATTTTTCAGGGCCCGGACTCTTCATCGACTCATTTTGACTTCCAATCGCCGCCGCATTGCCTTTGCTAGAGATACCCCGTTCTTGTTTCTCTGCCTCGCTCTCTTTCGCTTCTTCAATTTGTTCGTCATGGCATTGCGACTCAGTACCAAGCGCGTCTGCGCTGCTCTGCGCGCTCCCAGACCTTTCGCCATCGCGCCTGTGGCTATCCAACGCTATGCGTCATCTGCAGCTACGGCAGCTTCAAGCTTGCCTAACAATGTGAAGGAGTCTATTGAGGTGAGACGACATCCAAGCAGCATTCCACCTTACCATTGGCACAACTTAACCACTTGCGCATAGAAAGAGGCCGCTCTCACAAACCCCGACCCCGCTGCCGATTCTCAGACCGCCCGCTTGGTCAACGACTCGCTGCCATACATGGTCCCAACCTATGTTCGCCCGATGCCTATGTTCCACAAGGGAGAGGGGTGCTACCTGTATGATGTAGAGAACCGCCAGTATCTCGACTTCACCGCAGGCATTGCTGTGAATGCGCTTGGCCACTGCGACCCGCAGATGGTCAAGCTGATGGCCGAGCAGGCGCAGACCCTGATCCACACCTCGAATCTGTACCACAACCCTTGGACTGGCGCTCTGTCTAAGCTGCTTGTTGAGAAGACAATCGCTGGCGGCGGCATGCACACTGCAGAGAAGACCTTCATCTGCAACTCTGGTTCGGAGGCGAACGAGGCAGCTATCAAGTTCGCGCGCAAGGTCGGCAAGGAGTTTGCTCCGTCTGGTGCGAAGCATGAGCTTGTCTCTTTCCACAGCTCCTTCCATGGCCGCACCATGGGCTCCCTGTCTGCCACGCCCAACCCCAAGTACCAGAAACCTTTCGCGCCCATGGTTCCTGGCTTTAGGTATGGCAACTACAACGACATTGAGGCAATTCCATCGTTGGTCACGGAGAGTACTTGCGGTGTCATAATTGAGCCGATTCAGGGAGAGGGTGGTGTCAATGTCGCGACGCCCGAGTTCCTCCTGGCTCTCCGCAAGCGCTGCACCGAGGTCGGAGCTGTCCTCATCTACGACGAGATCCAGAGCGGTCTCGGCCGTACTGGTCAGATCTGGGCACATGCCTCGCTGCCAAAGGAGGCGCACCCCGACATCTTGACCACCGCGAAGGCGCTGGGCAACGGTTTCCCCATCGGTGCTACCGTCGTCAACAACTTTGTTGTCTCGAAGATCGTTCCCGGTGATCACGGCACAACCTTCGGAGGCAACCCGCTTGCCTGCAGGCTGGCACACCACATCGTCGGCAGACTGGCTGATCCCGAGCTGCAGAAGTCGGTCCTGAAGAAGGAGCAGATCTTCCGTCAGCAGTTCGAGAAGCTCAAGCAAAGCTTCCCTGATGTGATCACCGAAATCAGGGGTAAGGGTCTGATCCTCGGTCTGCAGCTGAACCAAGATCCTACGCCTATCGTGACTGCTGCTCGTGAGCGGGGTTTGCTCATCATCACTTGCGGTACGAACACGCTCAGGTTCGTTCCTCCGTTGGTCATCAGTGAAGCGGAAATTGCAAAGGGCATGGCCATTTTGGGAGATGCTATGAACGCTGTCTTCAAGAAGTAAAGAGAGAATTCTGTTTTCGGATCAGTAAGAGGCAAGACTCTTAGATGAGCTTTGCGCGAGATACCAGATGCGATATGTGGGGTTTAGTTTGGCGCCTGGAGTTTGGGCATGGAAAAGTCGTTTAAATCGTAGATATTCAGTATATGTGCAATTAATTGAGCACTGCAACATTTCTAGCTACTAGGTAGATGCGTTTTCTCAAATCTCCGCAGTGACATCGATGCATATACGCATGCCCTGAAGTGGCCATGACTTTTCTTCGGACGGCAAGATCCCTGCAGGGTCCCGATAACGAGTCTTATCGCGCAACCCACATCGCCAAAAATTCCGCGGCCGAACCATCGTCACCAGGCAAATTCGACCCTGCTCGGCCAGCGCAACGATCCCACCGCCCAATCTGGCGAGCATACCCTTCCGATTCAAGGCGGGACCCAGCGGGAGCAAGATGGCCCCCATGGCCGGCCAACAGCACCACCACCGCAGCACCACCAAGGTGTCGCACAAGCCGTTCAAGTCCCGCCACGCCAGCAAGAGCGCGCTGAAGGAGCAAAGCAAGGGTAGGCTACGACCCCCGCTCTCCTCACACGACCCTCTCTTCCCTGTGAGGGAAAAAGAAACTCCCCCCCCAAAAAAATGCGAACTTCAGACAGCTAACTTCGTCCCCCCTTCCGGTTGCGCACGAAACAGGCAAAATCGACGGCGAGCGCGGCATCCGGCGCACGCCGCACCAGCAGGTCATGTCGAAGCTGGACCGGCGCAACCAGGCGCGGCAGAAGCGCGCGGGCAAGCACGCCGAGCACGTCGAGGCGACCAAGGTGTTCGCCGGGCGCGACGGCGCGCCGCGCGTCGTCGCCGTCGTGCCGCTCGCCGACGACGTGTCGGGCAGGCTGGCCGTGCGCGGCCTCAACGGCGCGCTGGACATCGACGAGGCCGGCGACGTGCCCGAGGCCGGCGTCGTGAGGGTCGGCGTCGAGCGGTTCAAGCAGAAGGTGCAGTACCTGGTCGTCCCGAGGGACCTGGTGGCCGCGCTGGACGCGTGCCGGGTCGCGGATTTCGTGATCTTCGTGCTCAGCGCGGAGCAGGAGGTGGATGCGCTGGGGGAGCTGGTGCTGAGGAGCGTGGAGAGCCAGGGCGTGTCGAACGTGCTGGCTGCGGTGCAGGTATGCCCTTTCCCGGGCTGCACGGATCCGGAAATGAGCTGCGGGTTGCTGACAGGTATAGGGTCTCGATGCGGTTGAGCCTCCGAAGCGGCGCCCGCAGGTCCTTGCATCCCTCAAGTCGTTCATTACGCACTTTTTCCCGGCACAGGAGAAGGTTCATTCGCTGGATAACAGGCAGGAGTGCTTGAACCTTATGAGGTCGCTCTGCACGAGCATTCCGAAGGGCGTGAGGTGGAGAGATGAGCGCAGCTGGATGGTTGTGGAAGACATCAGATGGCCGAGCGGCAAGGCGGCAATGGGCGAGGGTGAAGCAACGGGTGAGGTCGTCCTTACTGGCGTCGTCAGAGGGAAGGGCCTGAAGGCGGACAGGCTAGTAGAAGTGGGAGACTGGGGAACATTTCAGATCGAGAAGATCACAGCGGCTCCTCTTGAGACTCGGAAGAAGGGCAAGGGAGACGACATGGCTGTTGATCTTGAAGGGGAAGATACCGTTTTGGACCAGCCAACCGAGGACCAGGACGACCTTGCCAATCTTGCGCCTGAGGAGGCTGTCATGGAGGATATCGACGATTATGCGGTTTCCGTGGCACCCTCAGAACGCAAGGGTGTGCTTTTGGATGACCATCATTACTTTTCCGAGGAGGAAGATGAGGAGCAGCTGCGCCCGAAGAGATTGCCTAAGGGAACCTCGAAATACCAGTCAGCGTGGTATCTTGGCGACATGTCCGATTCTGGATCCGACCTTGAAAGCGTGGCTGACGATGAGGAAGACCACGACATGGACGGCCCAGCAAACCCAGCAGACGGCATGGAAGGTCTGGACGTTAACGGAAGAGAGCCTACGGAAGCTGCCCCATCTGAGTATCCGCAATCTGAAATGTTTATGGACCCATCTCCCGAAGACGAAGCCGAGCAAATAGAGGCATATCGTGCCCAGCGCAAGGAGGCGGAAGAGGACCTTGAGTTTCCTGATGAGATCGAGCTCCACCCGAATGTGCTCGCACGAGAACGTCTTGCCAAGTACAGGGGACTCAAGAGCCTGAGGACAAGTCACTGGGAGACGGAAGAAGATAGGCCATACGAGCCTGAGTACTGGAGGCGTCTCCTGGAGATTTCAGACTACAAGGGCGCCAAAGCACGCGTCTTGAGAGAAGCTCTGGTTGGCGGTGTCCAGCCTGGCACTCGTGTCAACGTGCACCTTCGTAACGTGCCTCTCTCCCTGCAGAGCATCTACAACCCAGAGCATACGTTGGCCCTTTTCTCGCTGCTGCGCCATGAGCACAAGCGCACTGCTGTTAACTACAGCATCACGCTGAGCTCGGACTACGAAGAGCCAATCAAGAGCAAGGAGGAGCTTATTCTCCAGTGTGGCCCAAGGCGCTTCAAGATCAACCCAGTCTTCTCAGCATCAGGCAATAGCCCGAACGATGTCCACAAGTTCGACAGGTTCCTGCACCCAGGTCGCAGCGCGATTGCGACGTTCGTGGCACCAATTACATGGGGCTCCGTCCCCGCACTTTTCTTCAAGCGTGTTGTGCCGGAAGAGGAAGACGGCGCAGATGGCGAGGACACGGCGATGGACGCTGAGGCTGACGAGGCTGCTGAGGGCGAGTTGCAGCTAATTGGCACAGGCACATCGCTGCCGCCTTCGACGTCACGCGTGATTGCTAAGCGGATCATTCTCACGGGCCACCCGTACAAGATCCACAAGCGCGTGGTGACAGTGCGATACATGTTCTTCAACGCGGAGGACGTGCAATGGTTTAAGGCGCTGCAGCTGTGGACGAAGCGCGGTCGCAGTGGTTTCATCAAGGAGAGCTTAGGTACGCATGGCTACTTCAAGGCGACATTCGATGGGCGGATTAATCCGCAGGACGCGGTTGGCGTCAGCCTGTACAAGCGCGTGTGGCCCCGCGAGGCGCGTGCGCTCAAGGCGGGGGAGGCGCTATGAGAAGAGGTGGAGACATGGGGAAGCGTTTCGGTTACGACATATTACGTACGGCATTCTTGGGTTGGCCAGGGTATTAAAAGGGGACCTTTCCGTTCGAATGAATGATATCCGGCGTTCCTGTTGATAGATAAAGAACCATGAGTCAATGATGAGATCAATATGTGGCATGGCATTCTCTGGGCAAGAAGCCCATGGTGCGATTGACGAGGCGGCAACGGCGCCCTCGTGACATCAAGGATAGTGGGTTCAGGTCGGCATCCTGGTCATGTCCTTTTTCCCCAGCATTCTTTTGCATGACACAACCTTTTTAAACTCCCCGGCCGGCCAACGGTGCGCGCGCTACCGACTGGGGTCCCAGCTCCTTTCCTTCCTCCTTTCGCCGAGAGCCAGCCCAGCGCGACAGCTGCCGACGGGCAAGAAACGTCACGGCAGATCAGGCCATACTTCCAGTTATCGCAAGCGCAAGCGCAGGCGCACCGTCGCCGCCGCTGGGCAGCGCAGCTCCCTCTCTCTCTATTCGCTCTCGACGCCACATTCTCGCTCGCGTGCTCCACGCAAAAGGCGCATTTCTTGCTTCCTTCTTGCATTTTTACGCTGGCCCCAACGGACTTATCTCCATCATTTTCGACACCGACTTTTGCCCTTTTGCTGGATGGCCTTGGCACATCGCCACGGCCGCGCGGTTGTTATTCTGTAAAGCCTGGTAGAGGAAGCAGGCAAAGAAAGCACCGAATCCAGCCAACAAGAAGCTCGCCCAAGCTCTACTAAGTACATACGCGCGCCCTCATACACGTCCAGTGCGCTGTGTGCGTGCGTGCGTGCGTGCGTGTGCGCGACAGAAAGAAAACTGCTACGACCATTGTTTCCCTTTCATTGATAGAAAGCCAAGACCACACACGCAATGGACACCAACCAATCCGCCGCCCGCGACGCGCGCCGCTACCTCACCGAGCGCGTCCGCAACGACTGGACCTTCCCGGGCCTCGACGAGCGCGACAGCAACGACTCCAACGCCAGCATCAACGACGCCGACCCCGCCACCGCCGCAGCCGCCTCCTCGGCCGCTGACGAGACGGGCCCTTCCGAGGACGAGCTCCACGGCGTGACCGAGTTCCGCGAGCGGTACTACGGGAGCACGGACGAGGACGACGAAAGCGACGACGATGGCGGAGCCTACAACGAGCAGCAACAGCCGAACAACGCGCCGTCGGACGCGAGCAATGCTGAGGGTGGCAGGGAGTACAAGTTCGACTCGCCGGACCATGTGGGCAGGCGCCTCGAGGAGCGCGCGCTGCGGCGCAAGCGCAGGCGCCGGGCCGCGCTCGAGGAGGAGATGCGCTGGAACGACGGCGTGCGGTGCTTCGTGCGCAGGCGGGACAAGTGGACGGGCGCGGCGAGCGTGAGGAAGTACGCGAGGAGGAGGAGTCGGACGAGCAGCGAGATGGAGGCGGAGGAGGTGGTGGCGAGGAGGGAAGTGGAGATGGTGTTGGTGGAGACGGCCGCGGTTGTGGAGGAGGAGGAGGAGGATGATGAGGAGAAGGCAGAGGAGGTGAAGGAGGGTGAATGGGAAGGCGACTCGGTCATGGGAACGGAGGGTGAGACCGCTGGAGGGGGCGAGCAGAAGAAGAAGAAGAAGAAGAAGAAGAGGATCATCGTCGATATACCTGCGTCGGAGGAGCCTCTCGTCCCGCTTGCCCCGCCGTTGCTCCCGCATAGTGCCATTCGCCAGTCGATCACCCCCAAAGCCTATCCGGATATCTATGGCAAGATTGTTGTTGCGGGGCAGACGCCGAAGGTCCCGATCAATTTGTCGCACATGACACGAGCGCTGGTGCAGGGATGGAAGGATGATGGCGAATGGCCGCCGCGGCCCGGCCCGGCCGATCCGCTCATGGGGAGGAAGAAGGTTACTACCGTGGGAGGACGGGTCAGCACTCTGGCAGCAGTTCTTGGAGGTGGAAGTGCCGGCGATGGAGCTGGAGGGAAGGGGGCTTCGGCTGCCGGTGGCAGTGGACACCACGGCGAGTTCTTGGCACATCATCCACACTTACAGAGGGGTGTCGAGAGTGTGAAGAAGGTGTTCCGTTTGAGTGGTGGTCATCATGGGCACTCCACCTCTGGAGGCGGATTGGTGCATGATAGTCAACCGCCGGCATCATAAACGACATTCTTAAGGTGCTACCGTCTTAATGAAAGCAACACCTAAAGAATGCTGGAAAAAGATCCGTACATGTTGTACAGAGAGAGGCTGGCTCTTATTCTTTTTCCCAATCGTTCAACTTTCCCTACCATCCTCACTGCTGCCTCAATTTGGACCCAACGGCAGAGCCTCATAGCTTTCCTCTTCCGCCAATTGACAGCCCTGTCAATGGCAGACCTTACTCTCTTCTTATTCCTCTCTCTGCATACGGTTTTCGGGTTCAACGATATAATACTGCTTGGCCGATTTTAAAGAGAATTGGAAAGGCGGCCTTGTTCTGATTTCACTCGAGCATTTGGAAGTCGATCCACGTCGAAAATTATACCCATACTCGATCTGATACAAGCGCGCAAGACATTTGACAAAGTATCTGTAGGGTTGCTTGGCGTTAAAGAAACGAAAAATCTTCACATGTGTTGAACACTATTTCACTAATCTGCTTTTCATTAACGTTCCCTCACCTCTCCCGCCACCTATCCTAGTTCTTCTTCCAGAACCTCCTGCCTCGACATAGGACACCTCCATGTTTCCTACTCACTGCCCAGCTTCCTCCCCCCTCTCTCTTCCCGACCTGATACCTCTATTGCTATGAAGCACCTGACTCATCGTCTCTGTCATCTTCACTCCAATGTCACAGCCAAGACGAAAGAAACGCGCGGCACCAATACGCAAACCTGACCAAACCATCCAACAGAACAAACGGAATGAGTCTCGCAGCAGTTGCGGTGCTTGTAGCTGCCATCAACACTCGCTCCAACCGACCACACACTAACAATAGTTGTGATCCTCAGTCATCTGAGGCGCCCCCCATTCACTCTTAGCGGATCGTTCTTCCTGCCCCAATAATACCTTATCCCAAAATCTCACACTTCCAGAGTTCATTGGAAGTCTCACCTGAAATACCTGCGAGGAACAGCGCAGAATTGAAGATCTGCATGCGAATATCGACGCGCAAGCCGCCCCAAATTTCCCTGGGAGCCGTTCCTTGGTAATGAGTGCGGTGTGCTGCTGGGCGAGCACGGTGAGCAGTCTGTTGTAGCGTTCAAGAAGGCTAATTACAAAGAGACGCATCGGACCTTATCCTTGTGACTGTGATGGTGGCATCGATGGAAGATAGACTCGACACATAGAGCAAAAGAATTCATATGGATTCGTGGAGATGAACACGTGCGAGACGGTGTCGAGCAACAAGGGTATGGAAGGGTGTAGGGGTGCGCGCACTTGTGCTAAGGGCGTGATGGGTAGTGCGGTGGTGAGCGTCTGGGGAGGACTAGGTTAGCACAAACAAGGCCGTGAAGCCGACATGTGCTCAAGATTGAATGACGCAAGGGTTGGAAGTAAGTATGCGGGAGCGAAATGCAGTGTGTATCTAATAGAACCTATCTTGACGCAAGAGTGAAGATTGGTCTGAACTAGCTGCGCGGAGTGTTGAGGGTGTGGGGACGCGGGGAATAGGATCCCGTTTTAAGAGACAGCTAAGAAATACGTAAAGTAGAAGGCTGTCTTCGCCTTCGAAAGACCACGGGCTTTTACTACGCACGCGGGACAACGGCTATTCATATAAGCTATATAGGCAATACCGTAAACGTTAGCCAGTACGGGAGTAGTAGGAAATGCGGCCAAGCTGGCGCGAGACAATATTCCGCGTATGTCAGGGTGATTACCGAGACCTCCGGACGGAGTAGGCCAGGCCATTAGTTCGACCTACGCCAAACCGTTTTGTATTCCTTCTTTCTTCCTGTTCACCTGTTGTCCTGTTTTGTTTCGGATTGGTACTAGAGTCTGGGCTGTTGTTAACTGATGATAGCCTTCAGATCAACGCCTAATCTAGGCATAGCACCCGCTTAGATCAAAATATGAAAGTGGCAACCACTCCCTAGCGATGAAATGATGCTGTGGGAGGTTGAAAGAGGATGTCTATGTTTGGAATGGTCCATCACCCTCCACATATGTCTTCCAGTAACATACAAATCAACAATCAAGAAGCAGTAATATCCCATGCCTGCTGTAGAACATGCCGCCTATAGAAACGCCGGTTCCCCCATCCTAAGCCATTTTATGTAAATAGGCACTGCAGCCCCTTAAGGCTATGTTTCCTTATAACGAGTAGGTCTCATCATCTTCGTCGTGGCTTTCGTAGTATCACCTGGCCCCGGAACTTAGAAGTCAATGTCGATACCCATGAGATGGCTGTCAATACGTCAGTCGTATACCAACAAACATATCATCCAAATGATAGAATCGTACCTCTCATACAAGCGCATGAACTTGGCTACAAAGGCCTCAAGATGGAAAATCACCTTCTGCACAGAACGTCAGCCAGCCACCCCCACCATATGCGACGTCTTACTCACGCTTCCCATCTTTATCCTGTGCTCATAGAACGCACTCCACTTTACCACATCAGCCTTGAGTTCGTCATCGCAAAGAGGTATCAGCTTCCAAGTAAGCGTCTTGAGGATCGTCGTTGGCGGAATGCAGTGGGTGAGCAAATCATACAGCTTCGCGCGCACCTGCATGATGCGGGCGGGCGAGCGCTCCTCGACGATCTCCTTCGCAATCTGGCCTATGAGCGCCTCCCAATCCGGGGGCGGGATTGGCGTGTTCTCCGTGACGTTCTCGCTGCGAACCAAGTCAGTATGCTCGCAAGTCGAAAACACAGGAAAACGAAGCACTCACTTCTGCGCATGAACCGCCTCAAACATCAATAGCGCCCTTCTCAAATTCCTTCCGCACTCCTTCGCAATCCGTTTATTCAGCGCCTCATTCTCCTTCCACCCTTCCTTCCTGCCTGCCACCTTCAACGCCTCTGCGATGTCCTCCTCCGTCGGCGCAGCCACCCGAACCAATAACGTCCTACTCCTGATCGGCGCAATGATATTGCTGGTGCTCTCCGCCAGCAGGATCAACCTCAAATTCGGGCTGTACTTCTCCATCGTCCTCCTCAACGCGGCCTGCGCATCCCTCGTGAGATGATCCGCCTCGTTGACCACGACGACCTTGAAGCGCTGCTTGGCGGCCAGGTCGACCTGCTGCGTCTGCGCGACCTCCTTCAGCAGGTCCTGCACGACGACGCGGTCGTAGTTGCCGACGTCGCTCGGCGTGATCTCCAGGTGGTAGTTGGACGCCACGATGTTGAACTCCAGCTTGCGGTTCGTCGACGTCTGGAACACGCGGCTGTCGATCTTGATCTTCTCCACGCCCGGCCCGTACAGTTCCTTCAGCGTCGCGACGATGCGCGTCTTCTTGCCCGCGCCCGAGGGCCCGTACACGAGGAGGTGGGGGAAGTCGCCGCTTTGTGCCTGTGGGTAGAGACGGGCATCGTGTCAGCGCTGCGAGTATCTAAGGTGCGAGGGTAGGTTCTGGGGGAGGAGCGTTGTGATGGGCAAGGGCGAGCGGGCGGTGCAGTTGGCGGGGAGGGCCTACGAGAGCGCGGAGGCGGTCGGAGAGCTCACGGTGGTATGTGAGCGCATCGAGAGAACGTGGCCTGTGTTTGTCCACGAGCAATGCCATGTTGGAGGCGTTGGCGTTGAGGCAGTGGGCGGTAAGTGGCGTGGTGACGGAGTTGCACGACGGATGTTGGAAAGGTTGACGCGCACGCGCTTCGGGCGACGCGTCGCGGCCCCAGCCACTTCATGTACTGTACATAGTTACGATGAAATCGCCTCGAGCACAGGCAGCCCGTTCGAAAAGATTCTCTATATCTGGAAGTCAAAACTTAAGCTTTGCTACTATCACGCTTTGGCAAGAGGCACCTTATTGAATCGATCTTTACAGCAGCTTTCTTTCCCAATCTCCCTTTGAGTATCCTTCCTGTTGTGTCGCTCATTTGCAGATACCACCCTATTTAAACTATGCAGAGAATCAATCAATGGTTGGTTGGCGTAATCGGGATATAATAGTACAAGAACGGAGATGCGAGCCATAGACTACGTGCTCCAAGAGGCTTTCCTGAAAGAAAATGCAAGAATGCCTCAAATGTGTGAGAAACCCGTTCAACGGTAAAAGTGTGATGTGAATGCGACCATTCGTCATGAAGAAGACGTTCAAAAAATCACCTTCACTCCTCCAAATCGCTTTTGATTTTCGTCTCTTCCTTGGAAACGTGAAGTCGTGTGTCGAATGCAAAAACCAAAATACTCAAATGCGCCTCTTTATGAAGAGTAAGCGAGGGCTTAGCAAAATTATCAGCAGAAGAGCGGTGTGAAAGAAACAAAAACAATATTAACTTTCGGCTTCCCCTCAATTAGATGGTGCGGGGATTTAAGCCTTGACCTCGCAGAACGCGCTCTCAAGCAACTCGTCTGCGCTTGGCCGCTTCTCATGCTCAATCTCAAACGTGCGCTTGAGGAAGGCTTTGAGCTCATCGCTTGTATTCTCGGGAATCGTCGGGCTCGCATTGCCTCCCGCAGCACCAATGCGGAAGATGGCCTGCAGCTGCGAGCAATCGGCGTGCGGGTGAGCGCCCGTCAACATCTCAACGATCAAGCAACCAAGCGACCAGATATCGGCCTTGCGAGTGTATGCCGTCTGCTTGACAACTTCCGGGGCCATCCAAAAGACGGAACCTTGAAGTGAAACGCGGTTGGCTCCCTTCTTGCCGCCGGAGGGTGAGAGAAGTGTGGATGCCTCGACACGCTTGCTGATGCCGAAGTCGGAAATCTTGACTCGACCCTTGTTATCGACAAGTATGTTGGCACCCTTGATGTCGCGGTGAATGATGTCCTTGCTGTGCAGATATGCCAGACCGGTCAAAATCTGGCGCACAAAGTTGGCGACAAGCGGCTCCAGAAGCGGGCCGTAGTTGATCAACATGGTGGCGACGGATCCACCTGGGACGTACTCGAGGAAAATGTTGAGATGCGTTTCATCGCTGTTAGAGCCAAGGTACTGCACGATGTTGGGATGCTTCAATTCGCGCAGCAGCCCGATCTCTCGCTTCAGTGCGTCGAGCATGTTGGCCTTCTTCGGGTCGACGGTGCCGCCCGTCGGCAGAGCGACTTGCTTCACAGCCATCAATTCACCCGTCACCGCATGCAGTGCAAGGTATACGCTGCCGAAAGAACCTTGACCGATAAGCGCTCCTTTCATGTACTTGACGTTCTCCCAGGAGTCGGTCTCCAGGTATTCTTCCAGCTCTTCGTCATACTCTTCACCGTCCTCAGCTAGGGCCGAACTCAAACGCTTGTTGAACGAATCACCGGCCTCAGTGCCTTGACTGCTGCCAGCAAAGCTACTGCCGCCGTCGTCAAAATAGCTGTGGAGTGTGGTGTGGCCCTCGGGATCGGTGACAGCCAGGGTTTCAGATCCGCTATCCGGACCGAACGAGACGTAGGATTTGCGTATCGATGAACCGTCGGTCGGAGATTCTTCTTCAAGGGGCTCAAGAACGGATGACGTAATCGAGTCGCGGTATTGTGTCTGGCCTAGTGACGGAAGCCCTAAGCGCATGACCGACAGGGGTCGTAGTGGCTTTACTTGACCACTATTGTTGAGCCACTGGTCCGCAATGGAAGGAAGCGGCGGGGCATCCTTTAGACTTGACGCAACACTAAAGTTGCTCAAGGTACTGAGACGGCTAGCAGCACGGCTAAGCCTGCGCGATCGTCGAACGGACATACGGATGGTTCTGTCCATCTCCTCCTTTTCGACGTCGGGGAAGTAGGAAGCCAAGTCGGAAGTGATAAGATTGCTCGGTGGTCGGCCACCGTAGAATTGCTTCATGGGCCTGTCTGGAGTCCTGCTTGAAGAACGGTTGCTGTCCGTGCGTTCCAAATCCTTGGCGGTTGAGTTGATGTGCCGTTCGCGTTCCTGCTGTGACGCTGGAGATAGCGGATAACTTACTGCAGCCAAAGATTCGCCTGTGAGCTTTTCAATCTTTAGCTGACCCCGAGCTGTGCTGGGTAGTATTGTGGGGTTCTGTTGCTGGCTCTGTTGTTGCGCGGCGATGCTGGCGGCAGCTTTCAACTGATCATCCTCGGGTTCGCCGGCGTGGACTTTGCGGAGTATAAGACGATTCCTCTCCATTCGCATCCGATCGTTGCATACGCGTATAAGTTCGACGTCACTCAACTTCCGGCAATGAGCTGGATTGGGTTCCGTGCCATCAAGGACATAGAAGCAGTAATTCTTAACGTGCGCCTCATTCAACGCGCCCTTCCGCAGTACCTGGAGCATGATATCCTCGGCTGATCTGCAGCCCTTGATGTCAATAACGGAGGACCTGCCGTTGTCATAGATGACTCGAATCAAGGCCTTGTCGGCGGGCAGAGCGCTACTATTGGTCGAACCGTCCTGACTGGGGCTTGCGCGCACGTGGTTAGCGAAACGGGCCGTTTGTGGCGTCTCGACGGGTGTGGTGGCGGACCTGGGGCCGCGTCCTGAAGACGAATTCGCACTGAGGGGCTGACCGAAGTACGAGTCGTCTTTCTTGGTGGAGTGCTTGGGGCTATACATATTGCCTGATGTTGGAGGGCGAAGCCCACGATTCTCTTGGTCGACGAGGGGAGATCCCGGACGTGACGGTTGCTTCCTAGCCGAGAGGCCTGGGGTATAGCTCCAGTCAGTTCCGCCCATCTGTCGTGACATCCTTTTCTCGGAACGGGAAGTTGTAGTTGCACCTCTTGCTGAATGAAGGGGTCTTGGCGAGCCGGAAGATGGAGGAGTGAAGCTTGCGCTGTCAAGAAGAGCTAGCGATTCCTTGATGGTCGTCAGCAGGCTTAGTATCTAGAGCCAATGCCGGAGTTACTCACTCGGTTCGTGTTACGCTTCGACTTGCGGTATTCCTTATTCCTGAACAGCTTGGCCTGCGAGCCGATACGGACCCGGTCTCCAATCTTCTTGATGCCCATCTCCTTTAGCTGTGTCTGATCCATCTCCATCAAGACTTCGCCATTGATGTTATTCTCTGCGCCGAGGTCAGCTTCGGGATTGCACAGCGGGATAGCTATAAGGCTCACCTTTGAAGAGTTGCACGTACTGTGCGCAGTTTATACTTCTCAGCCATTCTCCGACGCGGTCTTCGTCCCAACTCCTGTATGAAGTAGTCAGCCGTCTGTCCCGAAGCCCTATATTCTAGCTGTCATGCCATACCGCACTGAATCGGGCGCATCGTAAGTCTCGGAGAACTCAGACTCCGTCGGGCTGGCGAATCGAGTACCATGGTGAGTGCCGCTCGAGGTAGGCGGATGACGATGACTGGCGGAACTCGAGGGGTAGTGAGATGAGGGAGCTGGCGCCGAGTTGCCCATAGGAGCGACATACTGCGACTTCGACGCGAGCATGGCCATGGTGATGTGCTCCCTTGATTTCGGGAGGCGGTCCGCGATATATTACGGGGAAGATGGGCGCGAGGGGAAGGCGGCGAGAGTCGTATTTTCTCCTAATTACGGTCGTGCGTGGGGAAATAGCGTCATAAGAGCATGGCGGTTGCGGCGTCGATCCTATTGTTCGCAGGTGGTCGGCGGAAAGCAGCCGGAAGCGGCGCTCTGGAGTGGGCGACAGCGACACGGACTCGTTGGGGCAGCGACACGGTCGGAAAAGGAGGTCGGCGATGGAGTGCGCGCGGAAGTGAAGACGCACACAGGCCTCGAGCGGCGCGGTGAGTTCAAGGATGGGGACGGAGGCGGACAAGATCGAGGTCTGTTCGCAGGTAGGGCGGAAGCTCGCACAAGGATCGCGGGCCGGCGCGATTCAGCAGAGGATGCGTGAGCCTGTGTGGAGGTCGAGATGTGAGGATACGCGGTGGATTTTAGAGGTGAGACAGGGTCATGCTGGGCGGTCTCACACTGAAGACGATCCGTGGCGGCAGCGGCGCAGTTGGGCGATAGCCGTCTAATAGTACACCACAGCAGCGAACAAAGGGCCCGGCGGCAACAGAGGGGAGACGACGACGCCCACGACGCAAGAGGCCGCAGGACAGAGCGGCGCCTTTGTTTCTCGACGTCGAGACAGCTGAGATGTCCGCTCTTCGGCGCCCGCGCTGGGCGAGCGCTGCCATTCGCGGACGCGGACCCCCTGCTGCCCGCTGAAACACACTTGAGGCGAGCTAAGATAGCCCCGGCCAGCCAGACACGGCGCACCACGCGCTGCCAGACTTTTATGCTCCAGCCGCGAGCGAGGCTGGCGGAGTCACCGCAGCTGAAGCCTTAAGCCTGAAGCCCGAGTCCTGAAGCCTGCCACGGCTGCCCCTCAGCACGCCGACCGGGCATCGCGGGCGCGGCCACGAGCGAGCTGCAGGCGCGCTTGCGCGAAGTGCACGGCGGCACAACGGCCGCCCGTCAGCGCGACGCTGCCGGGATGCGGCCGCGAGTCAACGAGACGGTTGTCCGCGAAATCACGAGCGCGACGCACGGCAGCTGGCGCCCGGCAGGCTGAGGCACAGAGGCAGCTTGAGCCTACAGTAGCAGCTGGAGCTCCGGGCGATGACGCGCCCTCGCCACGGCCACCAGTTCCGGCAGGCCTGTTGTTTCCTGTGTGTTTCGACGGCTGTTTCCTCTTCATAAACAACTCAAATTTTCCGTTGCGCAGCGCCGTCGTCAGCAGCGCTCGCGGGGCCGGTGGCAGCGGCGCCAAGGCTGCACTCTTCGAAACTCGCACAGCTTCAGCGGGCGCGCCAGTCAGCTCCCGTCCCTGGCTGGGCATGCCCATGCTGTGGCGCTCTCGTGCATGCCAAAGGGGTCCAGCGGGGAGATAACGTTCGTAGGGGCGCGAAGCATCCGCCCGCCCGGACAGGCCAGACGCTGCCGCAGGACCCTGCGTGTGGAGTGACTGCACCGCAGCATGGCATGAAGCTGCGTGCCAGAATGGCAAACAACCACGACAGAACAGCAAGCATCGAACCGGCGTCGCGCGATGTTTCGAGGCGAGGGTCTGCCGCGCGCGCCGGCGACGGCGACGGCGACGGCTGCCGGTGTCAAACACGTGCAAGGCCAACCACCCGCGGTCTCGCCAGGGGAGGCGATGACGTTGCGCAGCACGGAAAGGTCGAGAGGAGTGTACACAGTAGCAGTAGCCAACTCGCTATGAGCGCAGCGCCCGCGGGTTGCCACGATGGCGCGGAGCCCCGTGGCACCGCAACCAGTTTTGCGTGCCATCCATCGAGCACAGCCGGTTCCTGCAGCGGGCGGGCTGACCAACCCAAGGAAGGATGCCGTGTTCTATTTAAACGGCGCGCCGGCAATGGACGGGCTAGTGCCACATGGAGCAGTGGAGGGAGTGGTTCCCGGGTCGTTCACAGTGTCCGGTGGCATGGGCAAGAATGATGATGCGCATGCTGAGCGCGCCCGTCAAGTCTTGGGCGAGGCCGCGATGCCGCATTGGACAACTGATGGGCGGCTGTGACGGGGCGACGGGGCCGTGTTTGGCGGGTGTGGCCGCCATCCCGTGTGGTCGCTGGAGATGACGCACGCGGCCGGCTGGGCCAGCAGCGTGGAGATCAAGTATTAACGTGCTGCATTCTGGGTCTGGCGTGGAGGCTGGCGGGAATGAGCTTTCCACTGCTTCTATCCACCTTCCCTGCCACTCGCAGCCCTCAGGCCCTGCCCAGCTTAGTATAACTGACCATCCAACCCAACTGCCCGCTGCGCCTGCGCCTGCGCTGCTGCCCTGTTCTCCAATTGCCGTCGAACGACGACCAACAGCCCACCCTGACCGGTCGATCCACCAGAAGCCAGCCTGTCCAACTCCCCGGAAGCGCGTGTGTGGCCGCGGCGTCGGGCGCAAGGCTGAGCCCAGCGGCAACACTATACATACAGACCCTGCCAGATCACCCCGCCTCGGCGCACCTCTCCCTCCATCGATCCCACTTCCCGTTCAGCCTCGCCGTGCATACAGTCCATGCGAGCGATGTGATGTGACGGTCGCCGTCACCCACACCAACCACGACTCCGTGCCGTATTAGGCGATTACTCCTGCACGACGAGCGACATAAGCAGCCCGCGACCGGTGCCGCAGCGGTCCACCATGGCATACGATTACCGCAGCTCCGACCAGCCGTCATCGCCTCGCGAAGCTTACCACGACTCTTCAGACCAGCCGTCGTCCGCATCCTCCTACACGGCCTCTACACGGCGCCGCACCTCGCGCTCATCCTCGGGAGACCGCTCGCAGAGCTCGCAGCAGGGCCAGCCCGTCTACGAGGCCGTCAACAATGCCTTCGACAAGTCCGGCACCGCCAGCCAGCTCGACCCGGACCTCGTGGCGCAGATTACCGAAGAAGTGAGGAAGCAGGTCATCGATACGCTGAAGTCGACGGGCCAACTGCCCTCGCAGAGCAAGTCGGCGTCAAAGCACGCCTATCCGTCAGGCTCGCCTGCAGCGTCCGCAACAACCTCGTACCCACCACGCGACGTCTACACGCCTCCATCGCCAACCAGACACGAGAGCAGTTACTCTACAGGCGGCTCTAATTCGCCTGAACCACCGGCACAGGACCCTTACTTTAGATCTGATGCCAGAGAGCGGGACGGCCCTGTGCCAAAGTTCGGTGGTACTCGTACTACGTCATCGGTCACGTCGGACCACGGTTCGCAGTACGGCTCGGCGTCACAGCACAGCAACACCAGCGCCCATGCGCAAGCCCCGCCCCGACCTCAAGTCGAGCGTCATCTTACCGACGTCGAGGAAACGGCCATTGAGAAGACATGGCGGCCGTTGTTCGACGCTGATGGCCAGCCGACCCCAAGGCTGAGCCAGTTCCTACGGGGCCTCGCGCTCCACCTGGTATGCGTCACTGTGATGATCATCCCGTGCTACGACTGACCATTCTTGTTGCAGATCGACGACTACGAGCCGAAGCATTCACTGGTCGTCACACCTGCGAAAATGCGCAGGTTCTACGAAGAAACTCGGACACAGGATGAGATCTACCCCTGGAGCAGTAAGTCTACATCCGCAATGCTTCCGGACCGATAACTGACCAGAATAGCCATTTTTGGAACTCTGTCCAACGGAGCAATCTCAAAGATGTACAGAGACCTGCGCTGTACACACCATTTGGTCCAGGAAAAAACCGACGAAGTTCCAAACACTCCTGCACTGACACCAGCAGGCTTCAAAACCTGGATGACACTTATGATCCAAGGCCACCCTGATATTGAGTTTGACCGGCTCGCTAAGGCTGTGATGCACATGCCAATCAGTAATGCTGATGACGCCAAGGAGCGTTTTCCAAAGGAACTTCCGAGGCGTCTCTTCCCAAAGGTTGACAATCTTCAAGCGCGCCAGCGATGCGCAGCTGCAATCTGCTCTAGCGGAAAAATTACGATCCGGACTCCTACGTTTCCACCTCCACCTCCCACCCAGCCTCCTCCGACTTCGTACTCGTCGTATACTGCAGATGCAAGGGAGACAGCAGTTGCTTCTGACTCTGACAACGAACCTGTGTCGATACCCATTGAGCGTGAGCGCAAGCCGTACACCGCCCGTGAGGGCACTGGAAAACGTTACGATGGCTTCACGCCCGCTAGTAAACCTAGTACCGTCACCCCGGTAACAGGTGCGACAAGTGGAAGTGCACCTCCCGATACGGGCGGAGTGTCACGAATCCAACGCACGTACTCCAATGCATCTGCAGGTACCAATGGCCTTTATCGGACAACAAGTCATTCCGACTATCCTCCGAGCACAACACAGACCAGGCAGTACCGCACTGGCTCTAACATTCGTGGAAGCCGTCGGCGTAGTCCCTCGTTCAGCGCTAGCAGGAGCGATGGATACGGCACCCGCTCGGAACCAAATAACGTAGGAGAGATTCCCGCGTCGTACTACGCTAGTAACATCTACAGCGATCCTGGTGATGATGACTCAAATGTGCCGCGCTCAGCGACTAGGGCACAATTTGCCAAGAATGAGTGGGCCGACGCCAATGGACACCGCAACAGCAGCTACATCCCTGGCGCTCAGGCAAGACACAGCAGCATTTACGAAGATAATGACTACTACCGAAGCCGAGTCAACGGCGCCGCCGCTGCAGCATCATACGGTGCCAGTGCATATGGAGGCTACCCCCCGCCTCCTCCACGGTACCCTTGATAGCGTGTCAAATGCTTCAGTCAGCTAGGCATATCCTACTCGTTCGCATATATGCCTCCGATTTGACGAGCTGGATCTCGTCTGCTCTCATGGCTTTAGATACGCATTACCTTTTTCTCATGCTTCCCGGCGATGCACGTATTGAATTTTACATGCACGCAATCAACAAATACCCGCTCCCACATTCATACCTTTTCTTCTCTAGTATTCTACCTTTTCAAACACGGCACGATTGACAGATTGTGATTGGCCTTGGAGCACGGCTTTCTTTTTACTCTTTCACTGTTCGCTTCCTTTTTTTTTCCTTACGAGGTTATGATGGAACGGCCTGGAACGGAACCTGGATTATTCGGACGGATTTACTCTTTTGGACGGATAAAGGACCTTTGGTCAAGATCACCTATTTTGGTCGATGACTAAGACCTCTCAAACTCTTTTTTGGTCGGATTGAACGGGGAAAGAACAAGAAATTCCTCTGTTTTAGTTCGGCGCTCTTCCTTTTATATTGTTTTTTTTTTTCGATTCCCTTTCCCTTTCTTTATCCCTTTATATTTTTTTTCCCAGTGCAGGATTGATGAGATAGGGCCCAGGGTGAATTTCGGGGTTCTTTGGGATGATGGAAAAGTTAGGAGAAGGTGCTAATCCCTTCTGCTGTATAGTATAAGTGCGTGGAAGGTGTTCGTGGGGCTGATCAATGGGAACTCCAGAATGCTTTCAACTACAACTTAGCGGTTATACGTGTGATCTTCGTGATCAATACATGAATGAAAACTCATACGCACTCCTGATTCATCCCCAGTGAAGCTGGTAACTTAGAATTACTCAATCACGGTCATAGCAAAGCTTCTTTCGCCTTCGGAATGATAGCATCTGGGAAATTGCAGTGTCGCTGTTGGTAGCCCTATTCCCTCCCCCACTCTCTTCCCCTTCTTTTGTTTCCAGGTCACAAAGAAAAATAAATTAGAGCAATCCAGGGTTCAAGTAAACTTTTTTTTTTTTGGTTCAGTCTAAAGCCACAATAATACCGGTAACGAAAGGTGTTTCCTGAATCGTTTTGACGGACGCAGGGTCTCCGCTATGGATGAAACCCGTTCAGGCCGCCCGACCAGTTTTTTGCAAGCATGGGAAATCGGAGATTCGCATATTATGCGGCGTACCTTAAATCTGTTTGGCGGACGTGCCGTTGTTTTTCCGTTCCCGCGTTGTTTTGATGTGATTCCTGGGCTGAGGCGGGTGTGTCTCTTTATTTGGAGGTTTTTTTTCGGTCTAGTTTGGATGGTAGGGTTTGTTTTTAGCTTGAACTGTCGTTCCAATCGAGCAAGTGAGGCCAGAGGGGAAGGTTTGGCTGTGTCTGTTGGCTTGCTTGATTGGTCTGTAGGATCATGTGGCTCTCTGTTCTTGCTGGGGCTGTCAGGGGAAATGCATTGCGTTGGCTTTGTTCCTGGAGACCGGGGATGCTGGTCTTACGGGCGGGAGACTTGGATCCATTTCTCTGAAATCCCATAGCTCTGCTATTTTCGTGTTTCCGAGATCTACGATCGACTTCCTTTATGGGATGGAACCGAAAATTGGAGGAGAAAGGGGTCCGTTGGGTTTCATGCGGCCTTAAGGCACTAACGCAGCATGACAGCAACACTACCCGTCACTGGGTCAACTATAGAAGAACTTTCCGAATAGGACTTTTGCATAGGGCCCTTCGAGAGATACCGAACTGCTTATCGGGTTATAGCAATCTGCTCATCCGTTCTGCGGTAGCATACCGCACAGATACGTTAAGAGATTCATCCCTTCATGCCTCAGGCCTTATAACACCGCACAGCATACATGTCCTCCTCCTCTTCCAACACCGGTCCCCCCCGCTTCCCGAGCGCTTCTTCCATCCAATATCCTCAAGCCGGTCCTCTAAGACAGATCCAAGACCACCCTCCCCTGCAACTTCCCCTCCTCCATCTCCCTGAACACGTCCGCCAGCGCCTCCATCTTCTCGATCCGGTAGTGCGTCTTGACCAAGCCCCGCTTCGCAAAGTCCATCGTCTCGATCGCCTCGCGCCGGTTGCCGACGGCGACGCCCACGATGCGCAGCGCCTTGGCGACCATGAACTGCGGCAGCGCGCCGGCGATGGGGACGGGGTCGCCTTCGGGAATGCCGACGCAGACGAGCGTGCCGCCGATGCGCAGCATGTCGCACGCCTGCGCGTACGCGGCGTTGGCGGCCGTCAGCACGACGACCGACGTCGCGCCCTGCCCGCCCGTGAGCTCCTTGACCTTGGCCGGGAGGTCGGCGCCGAGCGACACGGGCAGGAAGTGCTCGGCGCCCGAGGCGAGGACGAGGTCCTTCTTGTGGTCCGCGTCGACGCCGATGATGCGGTAGCCCATGCCGTGCGCGCCGAGCTGCACGGCGATGTGGCCGAGGCCGCCGCCCGCGCCTGTGTTGGGGGAAGCCGGTGCGTTAGTCGGGGTGGAGGGGTTGCTGTGTTTTGGGCTTTTGGTGTGGAGTGGATGGAGACCAGAGATGGCGGTGAAGGGAAAGCAGGAATGGTGGAGGTAAACGTAGGTACTCAAACATACCAAGCAGGACAACGAAGTCGCCGCTCTGCGCGTGGGCTTTGCGCAGAGCCGAGTATGTTGTCACACCAGCACAGAGCATTGGAGCTGCTGCGGCACTGTCAAGTCCCTCTGGGATCTATAACAGGACATTAGCGCTCACTTCTGAAAAGTTAATCGGAAGCAAGACTTACCGGGGTGACGTAGTTTGCAGGTGCAAGAACATATTGCTATAAGGTGTGTGTCAGACGAATTCAGGCAGATGATAGCGAGCAACCAACTTGAAAGGTACCAGGTGTGTAATAGCCACTGATTTTCTGCACCCCGCACTGTCAGCGCTTACGTAGGCATGTACTGATGAGGAATATACATGCCTGCTTAACGCATTGGCCATCCATTCCAGCAAGACAAGGCCCTTCGGAGGAATCAGAATCGACCACAGACGTAGAGCCGGGCTCTATTCACTTACCGCAAGATCCACAGATGGCGTTCAGCCATTTGATGCCAACACGGTCACCGATCTGGCCATTGATCAGCTTTGCAGGCAAAGGCCTGGATGCGTTGAGTTATACCTTCACGGCGGCGGCCTCAGCACCCGGACCCATCTTGACGATTTTACCAACGCCTAAATGATGATTAAAGAGGCATATCAAGAGGGCAATAATTCGGTACTACCTTCATGTCCACCGACCTGGCCCTCGGACGTGGGGAAGGGGAGACTAGCCCAACTGGAAGTGGGGACGTCAGATGCGGCAATCGCGGTAGCACAGCAATCCTTGAGGATTTACCTGCTCATCATAACGCCGAAGTCCGAATGGCAAACGCCGGAGTGCGTGCTGTGTGCGGGATGAGTAAGAGGAGGGGCATGGTGATCAATTTGCGGGGTTGCGTACAGATTTATGAGAACCTCGCCGGGGCCAGGCTCTGGAGTGTCCAGCTCGACGACTTTCGTCGACAGGGTGCCAGGCTTGTCGTAAATGACGGCCTTGTATTTCTTGGGAATTTCCGGAGCATTCATGACGAAAAATGCGAATCTAAGGATGGGTTCGTGTTCGGGGAATCACAGTGGTGCTGACGAGGTCACAGTGGGTGGAATTCGGACGGGATGGAAATTAAGTGGTACAGAAAATGCAGACACAGCAGGAGTGGGCCCGAGCCCATTTTAAAGCACATATCTATGCCCTCACACGTGAGACGCTTGAGAGAGCCCTCGGCAGGCGAGATAGCGGGGCAAGACGGCGAATGGTGGGGTCTCTGGTTGAGGCGACAGAGCCGGCGCTGAAACCTGGCTGTGGGGAGCAGTAGTGGACCAACTGAGGCCAAGCGTAGCTTAATCCAGGGCGAGAACAGAGCCGGACAGGGTAGCAAAATGGGAAAAAGTGATGCGGTTGATGGTAAATTATTCGCCAGGATAAGGTTGCACCGAGTGGATGCGGGTTGGGCTTTTGCGGGGGATCGCGAGAAGGGTTCCTTGGTTCTACCCGGCGATCCTTTCCGCATACTGCTGGCATTCGCTTCACCTTTCACCTCCGCGCCTTTAAACACCTCGCTGTTCGTCACCTCTGAAGGTGGACTCATCTACGCCAACAGCTGGTGAGTATGAAGGTCAAGCTCCGAGCATGGTGCGACGCACGCTGCTTTGAACGGTTTCGGAGCAGGCACGATGACGATCTGCTGCATGTGAAAGTTTGACGGCTTTCTGCGTGGTGTGCAGACCGGTGGACCGTTGACAGGAACATTTACTCTTTTTTGCAGTACATATCAGACCGATTGAACTTAGGACGATAGATGTGTGGGTAAGGATGTGTAGCTCCTGCGGGAAAGTGCCGAAGCGCCCCACAGCCGATAACCTGGGCCCGGCAGGTGCGCCTTCTGTTCCTTCCCGGCATACCAGCTGCAGCTCCAACAAACTCCTGTCACGGGCCGCGAGTGCCTCTTCTGCATGCGATGGACCGCGTCGGCGTCCACATAAAGGCGACCTGTAAACCTCTTTTCGTCCTCTCTTCTTTGACTCTCGACACCGCTGGCTTGCAAGCAACTTGAGGATTTCACACAGTCTCGGGCCTACCACGTCAACATGCCCGGCCACGGTCACTACTACAGAAACGAGGACATCACGTCCGAGAGGTCTGTCACCTTCTTTCTTCAAATTTGGTTATGGTACGACTGCTGACAAGCTTCCTATTGGTAGCCTGAGGAATATTCGCCTTCCAGAAAAGTAAGAGTCCGCATATAGTTTGTACAAGGATAGATACTGACTGAGGCCGCCTCAAGGATTCGCTGCGAACGCTGCAATAAATTCAAAGGACAGAGTAACTTCGCGAGGAAGAGGCTTAATGATCTCCGGGAAAAGATTCTCAGAAACAAGGGACCTTTCACCTCGCAATGCACTCTATGCGTCCCGCGCCAAGTCATGGAGCTGAGATGTTTCATTTGCGAGAAAGACAAGGGCCTTGAAGATTTCGCGAAGGCTCAACGCAAGAACCCGGACCATGCGGTGAGCCAGCGTCAATTCATCATAGCAAGAACAACTGCTAATTCTTCAAAGAGGTGCAATGATTGCATGAAGCAGCAGTTGTCGACCGAGCCTATCGAAACTCATAAGACTTATCATGGCGAGATACTCACCAACTCCGACTCGGACGACGAAGTCGGCGATTCTTCAGACGAGGAGTTCGGTGATCTGAGCGAGGTCACTTCGTCGTACGCAGACTCTGCTGCTGGTACGGCCACGGGCAATCTCGTTGGAGACTTCGAGAATACTTCATTCAACGACACAGCCTCCACCACTACTGGCGGTTTCTGGACTCCGATCCGAGACCGCTCGGCGGCCGGTGGAAGTGCTGCTGCCAATGCTGCTCCGGGCAGCGCTGCTGGTCGTAGTGTCAGTTATGCTGCCTCCATTTCCTCTGCCTCCGGTACTAGCAAGGGCGGAGTCTCGTCCTGGAGTGGCTTTGATCCCATGAAGTACGGCCACCCTCGTAGCAGTGCAGCTTCGGTTGCAGATTCGATGGAGACGAATCGTCCGGCCAGTTCCTCTGGTTCTAAGTGGGCCAAGGTCAAAGCTTTCGTAAGTCCGAGCTTTCCACCCTTCGCTTTTCATTCTACTGATATAACTGTTAGAAGCCAGAGCCCCAGCAAGAACCGGAGAAAGAAGAAGATCATTGGGGAGGAGATGAGGAGGAGGAAGAGTCTTCCAGCGATGATGATGACAGCGAAGATGAGTACACGATGTCCAGCGGTCGCCGTCGTTGAATCCGGTCTCCGAATTCGCCACATCAGATCTTCCCTTCAGCTGACCCTTGACTCACTGGCGCACGAGTTGAGATTAGGCTCAGGATGCAACGAGCAGTCAGAATGCTTTCGGGTTCTGTGCATACTATGGCACGTATAGGCTGGCTTGGACGAGATATCGCCATGCAAACATAGAAAGTATGGTTATTCCTTCTTTTGCAGACTGCAGGTTCACCTTGCGGATGATGAGCTGCTCATTACACAAACTGTCAGGGTATGGGTATGGTTTCATTGTCTTCAGGGATCGACTATTCATCTCGATGGAATCGATAAAAGGTCGGAGCTAACGGTGGCATCAACAGATAGACAGACTTCAAAAACAAGTATCTTCATTGCTAAGAACTTCGTTCCTGAGGATTGGATGTGAAACAATGCAATGATAAAAATAGATCTGCGCGGACATTGCTGTTTTGGGATGAAGTGGAGGATCGCGTCTTGATTTGCCACCTGACAGCGCGTGAACGCTAGCGCGTTGCTACTTATCGATTCGGTCGGCCGCCCATCGCCTCCGCGCAGGTCTGCCCGCAACTCTCACCAACCCACTTTCGTTCAACCTCCATTCACCCTCCACTACGCTGTTCTCTCTTTTTGCAGAAGGCGTACAGCTCACTGCCTGCACCTATTCGTTCTCGACTCAGACCAGCAATATTGCATTCCCACAATGTGAGCTAGCCTTATCCGCCGGCCCCGATTTCGACTGACAAACAGCAGGTCCGGTAGACGCTCCAATGCTAATCGCATTCGTGGCCCGTACGTTCACCTTCCTCGCGTTGCTTACAATATAGAACAAGCACGTCTTGTGACTTCAGCGCCTGACTTCTTTATCCAGAAATTCGGCTTTGACCGACTTCCTTGCGGTAAATCCACCCTGCCGACTGTGACGCCTGGTCATTCAAGATTCTCTGATAGCCATTTGTCACAGGCCAACAACATATCCGCAGCGGAAATCCGCGACAACTACGAGCGTCGTCGCCAACAAGCCACGAGTGATGCAGACAACTCCGCCGCCCAAACACCCGACGCCGGCTCCAGCTCGAACAACAATGCGCAGACTGAGGAGGTTGAGGCTGGCCCGTCTTCCGCCCCATCTAGGAAACGGAAAGCCAGTGAAATAAATGCTGAAGCCAAGAATCTGGCTAAGATCAAGAAAAGCAAGGCGTTCCAGAAGAAGAAGAAGGCCCAGCGGAAGGCCGAGGCTAGTGACAGCGATTCTGATTACGATGATGCTCTTGCTCGGGACATGTACAAGAAGGTCCAGCCTCCGCCTGGCCAATTGGATAATTGCGAAATCTGCAATAAGCGCTTTACCGTCACTCCCTATAGCAAGACTGGACCAGACGGAGGGTTGCTGTGCACCCCTTGCGGCAAGGAGATTGCTGCCGATGCCGGTCCTTCCAAGAAACCCAAGAAGCCTACTGGCCAGACCCGTCGACGCAAACTTGAGAGCGACCGCATGGATGCATCGTACAAGCCACAAGGTGCGAAGACCTTGCAGCAGTTGTGCATCGAGAAGGTCGCAAAGCACCACAATGACATTGACGAGTTTGGGGATCTTCCGGAGAATGTGCTGGAAAGGATTGCCGAGATCTTCTCTAAGAAGCGCGTACTTACCCCAAGAACCCTGAAGCTATTCCTGCGACCAGATCTAGACGGCGTTGCTGTCCACGACGCTGCTTATCTCGAAACAGAGGACTACACGGAATTATTTGCCAACGTTCCCCATATCCAGAAGGTCACCTTACGCAACGCATGCCAATTCAAGGACGAGAACATGGAGTACATGTTGGACAAGTGCAAGAACGTCCGCTCTCTGCAACTCTACGCGACGAACTTGGTCACGAATGATATGTGGAAGCAACTTTTTTTTCAACAGGGAAAGAAGCTGGTAGAGCTGAAGCTCCAATGGCTCGATGCGGCATTTGATGACGAGGCCGTCGAAACAATGGTTGACTCTGCACCCAATCTCATTCGCCTTAAGTTGAAGCTCTGCCGTCGTATCACTGCCGACTCCATCGATGCTATCTCTAAGCTCAAGCATCTCCGATACCTGTCACTCCAGACCTCTGCAGAAGTTCCAAGTGAGAGAATTGTCAACCTGATCGGATGCGTTGGTGCAAACTTGGAAACGCTCTCGCTTGAGCACTTCTTGGATGCGAACGACGATGTTCTTGATGCCATCCACTCTCAGTGCCGCAACCTCCGCAAACTTCGCTTCTCCGAGAATGACTACTGCTCAGATGCTGGATTTGCTGCGCTCTTCAACGACTGGGCAAACCTACCCCTCCACTTCGCGGACTTCAATGGAACCCGTGATGTCGATAACCAGAATCCCAACGGCCCGGAGCAGGCTATCGGATTGGCATCCGAAGGCTTTCGCGCTCTTATGAAGCACTCCGGCCAGCAGCTCAGGTCATTGAACCTAGCTTCTTGCCGCCACATCTCGCATGACGTTTTCATGGAAGTATTCGACGGCCAGAACACCTACCCAGAGCTCAAGACACTTGATGTCTCCTTCTGCAACTCCGTCGACACTGTCGTCGTCGCCGGCATCTTCAAGTCTTGCCCGAAGCTAGAGCGCTTAGTCAGCTTCGGCAACTTCGGCGTCGAGGGCGTCGTCGTTCCAAAGGGCGTCGTCCTCATCGGCGTGCCGAAGACGCTAGATGTTATCGAGCAGGCTGGCGTTACGGACTTCGATATGGCGGTGGCGGCGTCGTTGATGGAGCCGCTGGAGCAGGCATCAAAGATGATGGTGGATGTTGGAGCTTGATGGATTAGAATCTCGAAGGCAGATTTCTCGCGTGAGCCAAGGTTTCCGTACTCACGGGTTTGATCACGGGTATGTAGAGTGCAAGGTGGCTAAGCTTCGTATCTTATACTGGGTACTCTTCAACAAAACGTGGCGGTGATAGGTCGAAAATTTCAGTGCTTGCTGATGATTACGAAAGGCGTTTTGCTTTCTTGCTTTTCATTCTGCTGATAGGCGTCTTCATGTAATATCCGCAGGGAGGAAAGTAGTAGCCTTTGAAGCGCCCTACGCCAATTCGAATAGAATCCCAACATTATAGGCTTCTACGCCGGTGAATATTAGTATTTTGTTGGTCAATGTTACTCTTAGAATGGTATACCGAATGGTGGAACCAATTCAGCTGAGCTACGTCTATCACCTAAGGATTGAATCTCATTATTCCAAGCCATTGGGCTAACTGTTCACGCACCTATGGCTTCACCGCCTTCGTTCCGCACATACTCAGAAGTCCGTTTGGCTGCCTCCCGCTATCTGGTTTTCTGTGTAGACTTGACATTTTTCAACACTTCTTGTGGCTGCCCAGAGGTGTAGAACGTACGGTATCTTCTCACTGCGGCTTTCTACTACTTGATCGTGGCTCACTCTCAGAGTTTGCCATTTTGCACGGACGTCCAGTTGAGAGCCTATTTAGTAAATATGACGCTGAATTTCATCTGATAAATATTAAGATTATCACCATCGCTCCTGGATTTCTAGATGTGAGCGACTGGAAGCGGAGAGGAAATCCCTCGAATGGCCAAACGCAGGCAGTTTCACGAGACTGTTCGAATTTTTCCAAGGCGGTCTGTTGCCGCTTCGCTACTGACATATCGATCTGTGCGGACATGGAAGCGAAAGAGCAAGAAAATGGAGGAAGCTTTTCTCTGACGATATAGAGCCTGTGGATACTGTCGATAAAGTTATATGGCAAGAGATGCTCGTATCTGGCGTCCTTGACATGTCGATGCGCGTATGACGACCGCGCTAGTGTAACACCGACATATTAGTGCGTATCTTGTACACTTTATGAAGAATAAATACCAGGCATGCCTCACTCGCTACTGTCCCTTCAAGGGAGTGAGTTCTAATATCAGATTGCACTGTAAAGATTACTGCTGGTATTACCATAAAGACGTCAACAACCGACTGCCCCGTTCGGCGTTCTGTGTCGAACGGCATACCTACGGTATCTTCGAGCCGAAGTACTTGGGAGCTATATTCTAGTCTGCTGCTGCTCATTACTAGCATCTCATGCGTGTAATGCACAACGTTTTTCAGGCATGATAGGATTCATCGATATTAAGACTTGAATCATGGGTTAACTGGTTGTTCTAACGCGACCAATTTGCAGTCGACAATAACAAAATTTCTAATGGCGGTATGATTCTGCAGTGTGTCGGATACATTGAGAAGACGACATAGTAGTCGTGCGCTGGAATAAGAGAAAAATATCCGAAAGGCTTAGAATACTTGACCTTATCGTGGTGTAACTCAGCACCAATATCCGACTCGAGACACAGCTGGTATGGCGTGATTAACCCCCGGAAACTAACAACCGATTTACATGGGCATTGCTGACTGCAAGATGAGTCACCCTTGCTTCCCCTCGATAGTACCCCACTTCCGCTCTCGGGAAGATCCATCTGGAACATCCAATATCTACAAAATATCAAAATATAAGAGAGGTTGAAAAGCCGCCAAGAAAGAAGCCAAATGCCCCAAATGGCATCCACAACCGTCCAGCTAGAGCTCCACCCCCCCGAGACATCCTCGCAAACCCTCTCCGTAATCTCCGTCCCCAATCCCCGAGCACAACCACGGCCGTCCTCGTCAACATCAACAGCGACAACGGACACCACCACCCACGAGATCCACGACCAAACCTCGCGCCTGCCCTTCCGCCGCCTCCTCACGGCCTACCTCTGCCTCGCCGCCATCTACTTCATCTCCTACCTCGACGTCAACTCGGCCGCGACCGCGCTGCCGGCCATCTCGCGCTCGCTGGACGCGGGCGCCGGCATCACGTGGGCGGGCACCTCGTACCTGATGGGCCAGACGGCCTTCCAGGTGCTGTACGGGCGCCTGTCGGACATCTTCGGCCGCAAGCCCGTCCTGCTGCTGTGCGCGGCCTTCCTCGTCGCCGGCGACCTGCTGTGCGGGTTCGCGCGCTCCGCGACCTGGCTGTACGCGTGCCGCGCGCTGAGCGGCGTGGGCGGCGGCGGCATCAGCTCGCTGGTGCAGATCACCGTGTCGGACCTGGTGAGCCTGAAGGAGAGGGGCAAGTACCAGGGCGTGCTGAGCGGGGCGATCGGGCTGGGCGCGAGCACCGGCCCGTTCGTGGCGGCGAGCATGCTGAGGAGGGGCGAGGACGGGTGGAGGTGGATCTTTTGGGTGCCGCCGATCTTGGCGGGCGCGTGTGTTGCGGTCATGTGGGTGGCGCTGCCGTTGAAGCCGATCAAGGGCGGGTGGAAGGAGAAGTTGGGGAAGATCGATTGGTTTGGGCTGCTGGCGGCGGTGGCGGGGCTGGTGTTCCTGCTGGTGAGTAGTGGTGGGACGTCGTGGAAACTGTCTTTTCGTCAGGATGCCGCTGATCACGATGTGGGTGCTCGTGGAAGATACCCATTAACTCCGGTGGCAGCACTTGGCCCTGGAATAGTGCCCTCATCATCTCCATGCTCGTGGTCGGATCCATGTCGTTCATGCTCTTCTTTCTCGTGGAGAAGCGGTTCGCCAAAATCCCAATGATTCCATTGCGTCTGTTCAGTCAGGTGTCAACTACTGTTCTACTACTCCAGGGCGCCTTGTATGATCTCGTGTGGCAGGTGGACCTATATTTCTTGCCGGTCTATTTCCAAGACGTGCGGGGTTACAGTCCGTTGAGAAGCGCGACACTGATCCTACCGCTCCTCCTCGTCCAGAGTGTTGCTGGAGTGCTCTCTGGACCGCTGATGGCGAAGTCTGCCAGGTAAGTCAGGCAGGCTATTTTCCTTCTTTGGAGATTTGGACTCATACTTACTGGATCCACACGGACAGGTATGGCCCCGTACTATATGCAGGCATGGTTTTGTGGTTGCTTGGAGCTGGCATGAAATTGGCGTTTTCCCAGACGACCTCAATCCCCATGTGTGTTGCCACATTAAGCATTGAAGGAATCGGAGTAGGATTTGTACAGTCGCCTACAGAAAGTCAGTGGACACCTGGTCAATGCGCTATTCTGATTCAACTACCCTGTCGACTTCCAGTCCTCTTCTTTCAACAAATAGTTACTCTATCACCTTATAACTTATATTGGGTATTAGAGAAACAGTAAGAGAATCAAATTAACTAGTAACTAGCCTAGTACCTAGTCGGTCCACCCTTTACTTGGATAACTGCTAAAAGACGCTCCTGCCAGTTCTTAATACTAGCTTGATAGTCACTAATAGTCAACTGGTCCTATTCCCACTTAATAGCAGCCTCTATCTGTTAAATAGACTTAATTTAGTGGCGCTTCTTTGCTAGTCGACGCTTAATTATTGCCTAAAGATTCTTAATTAGGTTTAAGTCGGGGCTCTGTGGTGGCTAGTCTAAGCGTTGAATAAGTAGCGACTCCCTGTACCTAGTAGTCGCCTTAGAGGTGTATACACGGTGTCCATCGTCCATCCAAACTGCGTCCCCATATTCGTTGACTAGTTCCTTATAAAAGGGAAGTGCGTATTAATTAAGAATTAACTAGGTATAGACTTGCGAGTCTATTTTTCGACTATTTTTAAGGATTACTAGTGGACCCTTCTTATACATTAATATAGTAGCCTAAACAGACACTGAACTGCGGCCTAATTTAAAAGATGGCTTGCAGTACTTCTCTTAATATGCCTTGCCAACTGGCCGTCGAACCCACTTAGTAAACTAGTCTAAACCAGTCTTAAATATAGCTTCATCTGACCAGGCAATCAACTGCAAGTCCTTAGGTCCTAAATCAAGTATTTTACGGGCGAAATTAAGCCGTTTTTTTCGCTATTCCGGGTTAATAAACGGCTTAGTCCTTGCTTTACGAGCTAGTAGTCCAGCTTTATCGAGATATTTCCGAGTTATATTAGCATAAAGTCGACAACCGAGTTTACCTGGAGTTGACAGGCACTCGACTGAATTAAAGGGATTTTCGGCCATATATCGAATAAGACGACGTTCAGCGCGTTCATCGAGCTTCGGTGGACGTCCAGTTCGCTTTGCAATAGCAAATAGGTCCTTAAGCTTATTTCTAACTTGCTTAATAATTGAACTGACAGTCGACTTGCTAATGTCCAAAAAGGTACTAATTTTTCGAACAGAGTCACCTCGGCAGTAAAGAAACCAAATAGTAGAACGAGTTGCGGGGGAGTGCTCCCTTCGATTAGTCTTTCGCTTGATAGTCATTTATAGAGAAGTTATTGACTAGTTTTCGAGTAACTGGTGACTGAAAGTGGGTTAATAGTTAAGCGAGAGCACGTGTTCGCTTAAGTGTCCAATGACTTTCTGTAGGCGACTGTACATCAGCCAGGTAAGCCTTCACAAAGCACCGCACGCGACCCCTGTGGTACTCGTTGCTTATTCTCGACGCAGCTCTCGTGGCATTGCAAGCTCTCTCCAAACCTCAAGACCGCGCCGTGGCCACTTCGACGCGGAACTTACTACGCTTCTCAGGGGCAGCAGTCGGCGTAGCTCTATCGACCGCTGTTCAATTTGCCGTCATGAAGTCGGCGCTTCCGACCAGTCTCCCTTCTAGCTTGCGAGAGCAGGTGATGGATGGAACCTGGCAGAGAGGAACAACCGGTTCCGAAGCTTGGGAGTTGGAGATCTCAACTGCGCGGATGAAGGGCATTCATGCCGTATTTACTATGCTAGTGCCAGTGATGAGTCTATGTGTCCTTGGGTGTCTCTTCATCCCGAACACTTTGTTGAAAGGTGATGAAAGGAGCAGTCGGACTCGAGAGGGAAGCCAGGAAGATTAATCTTTACTTTTCTTAGGTGCATTACGTGAAGAAGAGTGACCTTGTTGAGGTCAATGGTATTTCCTTGGGTAATATTGGATAGCATTACGTCTCTGGAGAGTAAGAATTGTGGACCGAGAGATGAACGTATATTATGTGATGCGCCAGTCCAAGGAAAAAGTTCAACATGTTAAAATTGTTCCAACACCTCCGCTCAAAGATTCGCACTCGTTTGAAAATTCGGCCTGAACCTATCCCAAAAGCCCGGGCACGGAGTAACCTCGGCCAGTTTTTTTGAGGCTTGCCTTCTTGTCCCTAGAGATGTGAAGCAGCTCTTCCGTTTGCTTCGCCGTGAAGGATTTGCATTGTTCAACGATGTCGATGGCCTTCAGATATAATGGCAATGCAGCACTTCCGCACAAATCGGAGGCTCGCCCATTTCTACTTCCACCATGGCGCTGCCGCCATCCAACGAGAACCGACTTCGCTGGATCTGATTTGTAGTGGAGTAGTAGTGCAGGGCACAAAACATGTTACTAGAGGCAATGACAGTTTGCTTCCCGCTTATTTTCTCTACGAATCTTGCCCAGATATTGCTGCTCTCGTAAATCTAAGTTGGTATTAGATCGATACTAAGGCTTTTAATCCGGGAGTAGGTTAGTAGATTCTATATAATAAAGGCGCTAAAGCCTACTTTCTAGAATTTAACTTCTACTAGTGCTAGTATAACGACGGGGCCTCTACTACTAGGCTTCGGAGTTATCTAGTAGGTTCGGGTTTATCGAAGGGTTTACCTTAAAGACGAGGAAAGAGAAGTAATAATAGAATAAGAAGTTACGTAATATAGGAGTTTAGTAGGCCTTATTACCTCTAATTAGACTTTAAATCTATATTAGAATTTTAAGTTAACTATAAGGGTTAGAATACTATCTAACGAGCGTATCTATATACTATAGAAGAGCTATAATAATTTAGATCTAGATATAATAGATCGAAGTCTTAAATTAAAGGTTTAGATTAGCTCTAATTCTATATAAGCCCTTTAAATTTTATATAACTTAGACGCTAAAGTCCGCTTTTAGAATTCTAACTTCTAATAGTACTAGTAAATAATATTACTACTATATTTTTATCTCGTAGTATTTATTCTTATTAACTTCTTACTTTCTATTTATATAGTCTTTTATCCCTTATAGGTTTATAATACTACCCCTCTTCTTAGAAATCTTCGGCTTAAAAAATCTTTCGTTTATTTATATCTTAGACTTTTATTATATTCTTATTTTCTTTCTCGTAAGTCTCGTTCTATTATACCTTCTAAGCGTAAGTATAATTCTTAGAGAACTAAGCGTAAGTTCTTAGCTTCTAAAATCGACTTTTTTAATAAGAGAATATCTATTTCTTATACCGCGTATTTATTAGCGAATATCTATCGTAAGCTAGATAAAGTAGAGGTAGTTTATAAGATAGATCTTAGCTATAAACGTTATAGCGAATATATTTATTAGAGTTTATCCGTCTATAATAGTAGCGGCTTAAAGAATTTTAATTATTTATTTTTCTTTCTTTTAAAGTCTAGTATTAACTACTATAGTCGTTCGATTAAAGCGCGCTATTAATAAGACTAAATTAAAGAAGTAAACTATATTAAATCTTCTTTAGAAGAATATAGCCCGTCTATAATATATTTATAAGTAGCGAGATCTATTACGCTATTATAGAAGCCTAATAATTTCTAAGAAGGTATAGACTATTAAGAATCTTAAGAAGTTAGATCGCTTAAAGGCGGCTTATAAAGCTAGAAATTCTATTAACTCTAAGAACGTTAAGAGAAAGCGATTAATAAAGCGTATATATAATAATATCTTAGCTAATACTATTATAGGCTTATTTCGTTTTATCGAATCGTTTAATATTAGTTCTACTACTATACTATTTAAGAGTTTTAAGCTAGTTAATTTAGCGTAGTAGTCTCTATTTTTTAATTTTAATTTTAGATTCTTTATATTTAATAAGTTAGTAGTATTAGTTAATCTAGATTTTAGTAATAGAACTTATTAATAAGTTATCTATATCTATCGTAGTTTTTTAGTAGTTTCTAGATATCGTCTTATTCTTCTTTCTATTTAAGAAGATATTAGAATTAACTATTAATATAGCCGCTATTAAAGACCTTTTCTACTTCTTAATCTTAGTTTTTATTAGCGTTTAAATTTTCTAGAAGTATTTCTTCTATATAGATTATAGTTTTAGCGTTCTTTAGCGTTAGTTCTAGAAGAAATATATAGAAGATATTATAGCGTAGTCTTTATAGAACCTAGAATAGATAGAAGAAAAAAATAAGCGGAGTATAAATAGCGCCTAAGAAAGGTCTATTAAAAGATAGAAATTACGTAATACTCTACTAGTTTACTAATTTATAAGAACTTAGTAAAATAAACTTCTAAATATTAGTTTAGATAGTTTAAGACTATTTATAGAAATAAACTTCGTAAATATTAAATTATATATACTTTTCTATCTATATATAAGCTATACTTCTTAGATAGCTTTAATCTTTATAGTTAACTTAAAGTTCTAATATAGACTTAAGTCTAATTAGAGATAATAAAGTCTATTAAACTCTTATATTACGTAACTTCTTATTTTATTATCGCTTTTCTTTTTTTTATCTTTAAGGTAAATCCTTTAATAAATTTAAATCTACTAGGCGACTCTAAAATCTAGTAGTAGAGGCTCCGTCGTTATACTTTAACTACTATCCTTATAGAAAAAAAAGCGATTTAAATAAAAAATAAAAAGTATTTTCTTATTATAAGAAGTACTAATAGTATTAGCTATTATAGCGAACGTATCTAGTAATAAGTACGTATAAGAGATATAAAATATTCTTAGCTCGTAGTAACTATCGTAATAAGATACGATAGTAGAAAATTAGTATTCTAATATATTAACTAACGAGAAACTACCTCCGCATCCCTACTAAAATCCTAAATCGACTCGAAAAGACGTAAAAAGCTCGGAATCTATCGAAAACACCTACGCGTACCTTCGTACGAAGTTATACTAGATTTAGAGCGCGTTTACATATCTAAATCTAAGGCGAAGAAGCGCTTTCTCCTCTTCTCTATCCCGCCCCTTTTCCGCGGCCCGTATACGTAGAGTTTTTACTACCTCCCTACCTACGCGAACTAATAATAACCGAAAATAAGCGAAAAGCTTAACCGAATAGCCCCGAAAACGCTTCGTTACTTCTCGGGAGAAAGTAACGAAGAAAATTCCCCGCGCTCGCCTAGAATTCGTTTATTTACGGCTTAGTTTAGACGAAACTAAAGCCAGCGATTTCTTTCTAGTCTAATTTCCTATTTCTACTATTTCCTTTCTAGAAAGAGTATAGAAAACTAAGGATACCCGCCCCTAGACCCCCCGGATTTCCCGGACCCTCTACGCCCCTCGACTCTAATTCGACTATCGACTACGCCGGTAGTTATCGAATCTTCGAATACTACGGGATTAAGTAGTATCGAAGATATCGAGATAGAAAACAACAAAGTAACACCGCTATCGAGAAGGCTAAATATTACGCCGAGACTCTTTCTAGGGGAGTCGAGGCGCGTCGTTAGGTAGCTTAGGCTTTCTAGGGGCCGATATAGTAGTAGGTAGGGGAGGTTCGTATAATAGTAGGGTAGGAATTAATTAATAAGTTAACTACGAGGGTCCTAACTACGATAAATAAGTATAGTCTATATATATAGAGTGATCGGTACGATTAATAGTAATCTATAATATTAACCTACTAATTAGTACTAATTAGTAGTCCGAGCTTTACTAAGCGAGTATACGGTAGTCTAGTATATTAATATCGGTAGGTATTCTACTAAGTTAGGCCCCGAGTTAGTTACGTAAGCGGTAAGTAGTCGTAGGGTTTCGTTATCCGCCTTTCTAGGCGACTATACCGTAATACTATCCCCCCTCTAAATAACCTTTAGCCCGAAGGTCGAATATAAAGATAGTTAAGCTCCCTCCTTAGTTCTCTTAAGATTATTTCTCTACCGTTATATCTAGTTCCGCTCGTCGACACGCGCTTCTTATCCGTATCCTTCGTAACGGTACTAACGCTCCTAGACGTTATTCCTTTTACGTAGAGAGACTTTATCTTCGTTATCTTATATCGCCGGATTCTAAGAGGTATTACGAGTATACTAAGCGAGGCTACCTTTATTTCTTTCCTTCTAATATAGCTTCCCCTATTAAGTTTCGTCGTATAGATTAATAACGGGACTAGGTACGGGCTTAGATTAAGTAGACCTAGCGCGAGATCGAAAGGGATAAGGCCGAGATTTAGCGGTTATAAGAGGAGGCTTAACGTTTAGTTCGTCGTACCGCTACTTCTTAGTCTAAGGTAATCCGCCTATTACGAATACTTTCCTTCTTAGATTCCCGGAGTTAGAAGTTATTTAAGCGGGAGTTAGCGGCTATTAAGGCTAAGAAGGCGTAGGAGGCGCGGGCGGCTTAGAGGTCCTTATTATCTAGTTTAGGCGGTAGTAACGTAGTAGGTTCCGACGGGCTAGTTCCTCGAGAGGTATCTATAGACTAGTTTTAGATATTCTTAACGCCTCCTCTAGGGTTTACGTTGTAGGAGGATACTCTAGGTTTAGGCGGTTAGGGTTTCGTCGGTAGTATTTATAGATAAGTTCCTCGTAGTTAAGGTAAGAGATTAGTTCCTATAAGGGTTCCTATAAGTTCCCGGCGGAATCCGCTTCTTTCTATTTAATAAGGTACTTAAATTATCCGTCGATCTAGTCTCTATCTAAGATTTTCTCTACGTTCTATTCTTTATTAGCGTTATCGGGGTATATTTTAAGTTCTAGGTTAGGTTCGGCGTTACTATATACGGGTTTAAGTAAAGAGATATAGAAAACTAGGTATATACCTACTTACTCTAGTAATCTAAGTTTAAAGGAAATAGATAAAAGTTTTTTCTTAATTTAGTAGGGTCCGATTTTCTTATAGTCTAATTTATCGTTCGATCGTATTATTTTAATATTCTTTCTAAGAAGCTAGACTTTATCCCCCTTCTTTAGGGGCGGCGACGTCTGGCGTGTAATATAGTATATATTTATTCTATTTATGTAAATTTAATATCTCGGGCTAGTTCTTAGTATAGTTCGCGTAGCTAGTCTACTCTAAGTATAGCTTTTTAGGCGAGTACTTCGTAGATTTAGAGTTCTCTAAAGGTAGTAGGGTTAAATCTATAGTTAGCGTAGAAGAGCGTAGTTTATATAGCTTCTATTAATATACTATTATACGCGTATTAGGCTAATAGTAGAAGTTTAACCTAGTTATTTTATCTATAGTTTAGGTAGAATCTTAGGTACTATTCTAGCGTCTAGTTAGTTCGTTCCGTTTATTCGTTAGTTTACGGATATACCGTTATTAATATCTTATATTTAGTTCCTAACTTATAGACTAGGGTTTACTAGAACTTAGCTCTAAATTATAGATCTTAATTCGTAATTAGTTCCTTAGGCATCTCGTAGTAGGCGAAGATATATCTAAGAAAGAGGTAGGCGTATTCCTCCGCTCCGATTTTCTTATTATAAGGGATAAAGTATGCCTATTTTATTAGACGGTTAACGATAACTAGGATAGTATTATATCGTACTTTAGTTACGGGGTCTACTAAATTTAGTAGGTCGGTAATAAAATCTATTATAACTAATTTCTAGGGTTTAGTTAGTATTATAATAAGCTATAGTTATCCGTATAGTATATATCGTACTACCTTATTTTTTACGCATTCGTTATATTCCTAGATAACTTTCTCTACTACTTTCCTTATTTAGGGAAAGTAGAAGTATCTTATAAGCCGTTCTAAGGTTCTTATTATTCCTAGATATTCGTAAACTACGAACTTATAGTATTCCTTTATTAGCCGTTTACGTAAAGGTATAGGTACGTAGATTTTTCCGTAGAATAGTATATTACCTCTATAGTCTTAGACTAGGTCGGGGTTATTATATTTAGAAGTACCTATTCGTTAAAGTAGTTCTTAGGATAGCGGATTATTATTATATTTTCCTTAGATAATTTATTCCTAAGTAGCGGTGTTATCTTCTTCCTCGTTTTTTACCTCTTTCGTAGTTTCTCTAAGTGTTAGTATAGGTTCCTCGTTCTACGGTTCCTCTTCGTCCTCCGGCTCCTACTCTAGTATTAGGTTTTATAGAGGTTCGTCGTCGTCGATAGGGCTCCCTAGCCTTAGAATAGGTGCTAGTATTCGTTCTTTCTAGGATGCGTTAGATTCTTTAATAATTCGGGGGCGGTTAGGGCCTAACGTACCGTCGTTATTTTATCGTAGTACTACTAGTAATAGTTCTAGCTTTCCTTCTATATAGTCGGCTCTACGACTAAGTACGTCGGCCTTGCCGTTTTTACTTTCCTTACGGTAGTAGATCTTAAAGTAGAAGGGGGCGAGTTATTCTATCTATCGTACTTATCTTCTATTTAATACCTTAGTAGTTATAAAGTATCCTAAGTTCTTATAATCCGAGTATATCGTAATTTTATAGTTAGCTCTCTTAAGGTAGTATCGCTATTCCTTAAACGCTATAACGATCGTAAGTAGTTCTTTATCGTATATCTCGTAATTAAGCTCGGCGGGTAATATTTTACGAGAGTAATACGCGATAGAGTATAATCTTCCCTTATCGTCTAGCTAGCTAAGGGTAGCGCTAATAGTATAGTCGGATATATTAGTTTCGAGGTAGAGTAGTCTATTAAGATCGAATATAAGGAGTATCGGCGCTTCTACGAAGGCCCTTTTAAGTTAATTAAACGCCTCTTATTAGAGTACTTCCTAGATAAAAGGGGTATTTTTTCGGGTAAGTTAGATTAGGGATTCGGCTATATATAAGTATCGTTTAATAAATCGTCGGTAGAAGTTAGTAAACTCTAAAAAGACTTATACTTCTTTAACGTTCCTTAGTTCTAGCTACTTTAAGATATCTTCTATCTTTTTTAGGTCTATAACTACTTTTCCTAGTTCGATAATAAAGCCTAGGAATTCTACTCTTTAGATATAGAAGGTATATTTTTCTAGTTTAATAGAGAGATTATATTCGAGTAGTTTCTAGAGGACTTTAGATATATATTCCTTATATTCTTTAAGGGTTTCTAAGTATATTAGGATGTCGTCGAGGTAGGCTATATAGAATCGGTCTAGATATTCTCGTAGGACGTAGTTAATAAGGGCTTAGAATATAGTAGGAGCGTTAGTAAGTCTAAAAGGCATTACTAAGTACTCGTATAAACCGTATCGAGTTCTAAATACGGTTTTCTATTTATATCCTTTCTTAATTCGGATAAGTGATCTTATATAAAGTAAGTCTATTAGTAAAGAATCGTAATGCCGGAGGCGATTCCTTAGTTTATCGATACGAGATAGAGGGTAGCGATCTTTAATAGTAATATCGTTTAGGAATCTATAATCTATATAGAGGCGTAACTTACCTCCGGGCTTTAGTACGAAGAGAACGGGGAATCCTACTAAGGATTAAGAGGGTCGGATATATCCCTTCTTTAGTAGTAAGTCTAAGTATTCCCTTATTACTTATAACTTCTTTTCCGATATTAGATATAAGGGTCTAAATCGGGGTTTAGTACCTAGTTTTAAGTTAATCTCGTAGTCCTATAGTCTATATTCTAGTAGTACGTCTTCGATCTTTTCTCTAAAAATTTCCTTAAACCGGTAGTATTTCTTAAGAACGCTATTAAGATACTATTCGTATATCCTAGTAGGGTTATCTCCTCCTACGAGTATCGGGTAGTCTAGTTTTTCTCGTCTAGTAGTACTAATCTATCGGGTTCTTTCTTTATTTATAGTAGTAGGGCGATACTATATTATTCTAATTACTTACCCCTTCTTTCGGGTTCTTTCTAGCGTAGCTTTTAAAATTAGGCTTACGTAGGTAATCGGTTCGGCTATAGTACGTAGTTTCTATTCTAGTTCTTAGTTTCGTTCTCTAGACTTAAGAGTAATTCCTCTATTATTCTAATTATATTATATTTTCTATTTCTTCTACTAAGGGATATTAAGAATAATATTATACTTAGGGATCTTAGTAACGTCTAGGTAAATACGTTCTCTATAGTTTTTATATTCTAGGGTTAGTTTCGGGGTTTCGATAATTACCTTTCTATCTTTAAAGGAGCTAGGGGATCTATTAATAGTTCTTAGCTAATATAGTTAGTCCTTTTCTCTAGGTTTTAGGTTGGCTTTTTCTATAAATCGGTTTAAGACGTAGTTCCCTTATAATACGGAGTCGATAAGAGTAAGCGCTCGGCGTCTATTAATTTTTATTACGATAACCTAGTAGTTCCCGTATTCTATAGAATCTTCCTTGCTTTCTAGTAGATATCTTATAGTTTTTCCGGTTAATACTACTATAGTTCTATAGGATAGAGGCCTCGCCTACTATAGCCCTAGTTTAGTAGGCGTTTCTAGTTTTTTAGATAGTACCCACTAATATTCTTAGCTTTCTAGTAAATAGGGTAGGCTTCGATACTATAAGTAGACTAGTAGAGAATATCGTAGTCGGGGGTCTCCGATCGTCCTTTAGTAGCCGAGGTAGTTTTCTTATCGTTAGTTTGCTAGTTACTAGTTCGTTTATCTAGGTAGTTTCTACTAATATATCCGTACTTTCTATAGTAGAAGTAAAGACCCTTTTTACGCCGTCGCTATTCTTCCTCCGGCGCTAGTTGAGGGTTTCGTCGTTAGTTAGCATTTAAGTCTATAGGGTCCCCTAGAAGTAGGTTATTTCGAGGTTATAGAGTATTAGCCGAGTATCGGGTTTAGCCTATTTCTTATCTAAAATTAAATAGTTATTAGTTAACTCGGATAGCCGTATTAATAGTCTCGCTAAGGTCCTTAGGTAATCCGGTATAGGCGAATTCGGCCTTTATATTATACTTTAGGCCCTTATAGAAGATATATTTAAGGGATTAGTCGTTCTAATTAAGGTAGGAGGCGAGTATACGGAATTCCGTAATATATTCCGAGACTAATCGGGTTTATCGGAGGTCCTAAATTTAAAGAGCGGCCTTCTACTCCTCGTTCTTACTACTAAAGGCTTGTCTAATTACGTCGGCGAAGCGATTATAGTTGGCGAATAGGCTACTAGTTTCCGTACGTAGGATAGCCGAGCGGAAATTCTTTTAATAGGGTTCGAACTACCGTACTACGTTATCTTAGAGGTAGGTTCCTATAAAGCGGACCCTTTCCTCGTCGTCCTTAAAGGATACTTTATAGAATTCGAAGTAATTCTCTAGTTAGACTAGAAAGTCGTTAAGCTTACGCCGGTCCCTATTATAGATATTAGAAGTCTTAATCTTTAGTTTAGTATTATAGGGGGTTGATTCTAATATCGCGGGGGCGGCTAGAGTAGAGGGCTATATAGTACGGTTAATAGTAAAGGCTTATTCTCGAATAAAGTATTCTAGAAGAACTTAGTCGTAGTTATTACTAGCGTCCTCTAGTACTCTAGGTCCGTTAATTACTCGACTTAAGGAGGCTATACCCGAGGAATATACTTCTAAAATAAGTAGCCTTATATTAAGAGCTAGATTTCTAGAAATTAAGAGACGGATTAACTAAAGCTATTCCTCCTCCGTCGAAAGGTTATTCCTAATTTCGGTCTAGGATATTATAGTTAGTAGTTTTTAGGGTAGAGTTACCTCCGGTACCTATAAAAAGGTAGTTAAAGTATTACGCCGGGACTCTTTCTAGGGGAGTCGAGGCGCGTCGTTAAGTAGCTTAGGCTTTCTAGGGGCCGATATAGTAGTAGGTAGGGGAGGTTCGTATAATAGTAGGGTAGAAATTAATTAATAAGTTAACTACGAGGGTCCTAACTACGATAAATAAGTATAGTCTATATATATAGAGTAATCGGTACGATTAGTAGTAATCTATAATATTAACCTACTAATTAGTACTAATTAGTAGTCTAAGCTTTACTAAGCGAGTATATAGTAGTCTAGTATATTAGTATCGGTAGATATTCTATCGAGTTAGGCCCCGAGTTAGTTACGTAGGCGGTAAATAGTCGTAGGGTTTCGTTATCCGCCTTTCTAGGCGACTGTGCCGTAACACTAAAGGTAACGGTAACGGTAGAGCCTACGCCGACGCTAGGAAAAAGACTCTCCTTCTCGCCGATAACTACGGGCACTAACCCGTTCGAATACCGCTCTAAGAAAAGAACCCGGTATATACCGGGATTGAAACTAAAGTCCTCCGCGGAATATATCGAAGTAGCGTTCGATTGCCTTATTAAGGCGATCGACCTTAAAGACGACCGGTCTAAGGTAAATAACCTTAGCGAACTTCTTACCGTCTTCCGCGAATATACGGCGAAAGGGAAAATCGACTTTACTAAGTCGATTCTCGTAACCGAAGTCCGCGTACTCGAAAACGTATCCCGTACGCTTTCGAATAAAACGAGGAATCTTAGGGCTACCTCCGTAGCTACTATAGGAAAACCCTAGCCTAGTTAGCTAGTCCCGGTAAAAAAACCTACCTTCTACGCCTTAGTAGCGGTAGGTTTAGTTCTAAACGACGGTTTTATAACCGTATCGTATAAAAAACTAACGGAAAAAACAACTACGAAGCTCGTAAAGCTAACGTCTATTAAAAATAGATAAATTACCGTCTTCTACGATAGTATACGAGACTAATTTAACGGAATCCGACTCCGGTAAAAGCTAAACCTTACGTTCGCGGGAGCCAGATTCGTAAATAAACCCGTTATCTAAGGAACTTCCCTCTCTTTTAAGGGAAATATCCTAATTACGGGTACCGAAGGCTATACTAGCTAATTTCTCTTAGAAAAAGAGAATATTATTAGGAAAGTCCTTCCTAATTCTAACCCGAAACTAGTCGAGGCCTAGTATAAGGTTATTATCTACGGAATTCCTACGCGGGAGACTAAGGATATTCTAATCGATTCCTTTATTAAGGAGGAAATAGAGACCTTTAACGTAGGTCTTTCTCCTATCGGAAAGCCCTACTAGGCCACCTCTAAAGAGAAAAGAGAAAACTAATCCGCGGGATCCGTTATAGTCTCGTTTCGCACTGAAAAGAAATAGAAAAAGGCTATTAATAGCCGCCTTTTTATATACGGAATAAGCTATAAGGTAGAGAAAGCACGGATTATTCCTAAGGGAATTTAATGCCGTAACTGCCTTAAAAACGGATATAAAACGGCTAAATATATAAGGACTTCTATATACGAAATCTATAAAAAGGAGCACCTTACGGGAGAGTATAAGTATAAATTTATAGGCTATAAAGCCTCTAAAGGTATACGGTACTAGTACTACCCTAATTCGAATTAACTAACCCCCTTTATCTATAGATAAACTAAGGGTATTTTAAGTAAATTTAAATAGAAACGCTCTAGCTACGGAGAGCCTTCTTTCTAAAGTAATCGAACTTAAAATTAGCCTAATTCTTATATAAGAACTATGGCTAATAAACCCCGAAAATCCTAGAGAAAGGCGGTCGGTTAACTACCCCGCGTTCGTTTAAATTCTACCGGATTGTTCTCTAACGGAAAGACCGCGTACGTTAGTATATATATCCTATTATCTGTTACGCCGGGACTCTTTCTGGGGGAGTCGAGGCGCGTCGTCAGGCAGCTTGGGCTTTCTAGGGGCCAATACAGTGGTAGGCAGGGGAGGTTCGTACAATAGTAGGGTAGGAATCAATTGACAAGTTGACCACGGGGGTCCTATCTACTGTGAACGAGTGTGCTCTATATACTGTAGGAGATGGTGGGTGTGACCGCTGGCCGTGACCGCGGTGGTTCTGGTGGTCAGGTTGAGTGGTCAGGCCTTGGCATTGTGACCGCGGTGTTGTTGCTGAGTCATCGGGGTGGCCACGGGCGTCTTGTATCTTGGCTGTGTTGTGTTGGTGGGTCCGATTTCCTCCAGCTCAGCACTTCCTCTCCTTCCCTTCTTGCTGCGCCGTAACACTATCCCCCTTCTAGGCAGCTTTCGGCCCGAAAGCTTTTATAAGGTGGTCTTCCTGCTGTTTCCTTTGTTTCCTTAGTCGCGCACGATGTCGTCAGCGCGGACCCTTCGCCGTCGCAATCAGGCTCAACGCATTCAATCTTGGGGCGCCTTGCTGACATTCCCTGCAGACGCTGTGTGAAGCGTGGGGAGTCGAGTTGTATTCTTGCAGATTTTTATTCGGCGTGTGCTTGTTGTGCCTCGGTGGGTCGTACTTCCTGCGACGCAATGGCGAGTCCTCTGGATGCTGAATGTAAGTTATTCCTGTAACGTCTTGACGGGTTGTTGACTGGTCTCCTAGTTCGTCGTCTGGATAGGGCTCGTGAGGACTTGCTTCGCCGCCTTGAAGCGGCTGAAGGTCAGGTAGCTGCTGAAGAGGCTGGGGCTGACGCTGCTGCGGAGGCTGCTGATCGGGCTGCCGAGGCTGCGGCTGCGGCGGCGCGTGAGGCGCAGGCGGCCGCTCGTCGTTTTCGGGACGCCCAGCGGAAGGAGCGTCAATTGCGTCGGTTATTGCGCCATGTGGAGCGTCGGAATGCTTCTTTGTTTGCCCGAAATGGCTGCCTTGGAAGAGGAGGTTGGAGCGGGAGGCTGCGGCTCGAGAGGGGCGGGAGCCTCAGGATGTTCCCGCGGGTTCGGATGATGAGACTGGCTTGTCACGTTGGTCTGCCGGGTCTCCGGGCGGTGGGCGCGCACTCGAGCACGGTGGCGTGCCTGAGGAGTCTCTTGATCGTTATCGAGTGGCCTTGACCCCGCCTGCCGGGTTCGCGTCGTGGGAGGATGCTCTGGGTTTGGGCGGTCAGGGTTTCGTCGGTGGTATTCCTGGATGAGTTCCTCGCAGTTAAGGTAAGAGATTGGTTCCCATGAGGGTTCCCACGGGTTCCCGGCGGGATCCACTCCTTCCCATTTGATGAGGTACTTGAATTGACCGTCGATCCAGTCTCCATCCAGGATTTTCTCTACGTTCCATTCTTTGTCTGCGTCATCGGGGTGTATTTCAAGTTCTGGGTCAGGTTCGGCGTTGCTGTGTGCGGGTTCAAGTAACGAGATGTGGAAAACTGGGTGTATTCCCACTTGTTCTGGCAATTTGAGTTTAAAGGAAACAGGTGAAAGTTCTTTCTCAATTTGGTAGGGTCCGATTTTCTTGTGGTCCAATTTGTCGTTCGATCGTGTTGTTTTGATGTTTTTTCTGAGGAGCCAGACTTTATCCCCCTCCTTTAGGGGCGGCGACGCCTGGCGCCGTCTGTCGTAGTACATGGCCATTCGGTATGCGGTGAATTTGATGTCTCGGGCCAGTTCCTGGTGTAGCTCGCGTAACTGGTCTGCTCTGAGCATAGCTTTTGGGCGAGTACTTCGCAGATCTGGGGTTCTCCGAAGGCGGTGGGGTCGAATCCGTAGTTGGCGTAGAAAGGCGTGGTTTGTGTGGCTTCCGTTGATGTGCTGTTGTACGCGTATTGGGCTAGTGGCAGGAGTTCGACCCAGTTGTTTTGCCTGTAATTCAGGTAGAATCTTAGGTACTGTTCTAGCGTTTGGTTGGTTCGTTCCGTTTGTCCATCGGTTTGCGGGTGTGCCGTTGTTGACATCTTGTGTTTAGTTCCTAACTTGTGGACCAAGGTTTGCCAGAACTTAGCTCTGAATCGTGGGTCTCGGTCCGTGATTAGTTCCTTGGGCATCCCGTGGTGGGCGAAGACATATCTGAGGAAGAGGTAGGCGCAGCCTTCTGCTCCGATTTTTTTGTTGCAAGGGATGAAGTTTGCCCATTTTGTCAAACGGTCGACAATGACCAGGATGGCGTTGTGTCGCGCTTTAGTCACAGGGTCTACTGAATTTGGCAGGTCGGTGATAAAATCCATTGTGACCGATTCCCAGGGTTTGGTTGGTGTTGTGATGAGCTGTAGTTGTCCGTATGGTGCATGTCGTGCCACCTTGTTTTTTGCGCATTCGTCACATTCCTGGATGACTTTCTCTACTACTTTCCTCATTCGGGGAAAGTAGAAGTGTCTTACAAAGCCGTTCCAAGGTTCTTGTCATTCCTGGGTGTCCGTGAACTGCGGACTCGTGGTATTCCTTTGTCAGCCGTTTGCGCAGAGGTGTGGGTACGTAGATTTTCCCGCGGAATAGTATGTTGCCTCTATGGTCTTGGACTAGGTCGGGTCGTCATGTTCGGGGTGCCTATTCGTTGAAGCAGTTCTTGGGATAGCGGATCATTGTTATATTTTCCTTGGATGATTTGTTCCCAAGTGGCGGTGTCATCTTCTTCCTCGTTTACTGCCTCTTCCGTGGTTTCTTCAAGTGTTGGTATGGGTTCCTCGTCCTGCGGTTCCTCTTCGTCCTCCGGCTCCTGCTCTGGTGTTGGGTTTCGTGGAGGTTCGTCGTCGTCGATGGGGCTCCCTAGCCTTATGATGGGTGCCAGTATTCGTTCTTCCCAGGGTGCGTCGGATTCTTCAATGATTCGGGGCGGTTGGGGCCTAACGTGCCGTCGTCATTTTGTCGTAGTACTGCTGGTGATAGTTCTGGCTTTCCTTCCACGTGGTCGGCTCTGCGGCTAAGTGCGTCGGCCTTGCCGTTTTCACTTCCCTTGCGGTAGTGGATCTTGAAGTAGAAGGGGCGAGTTGTTCTGCCCATCGTACTTGTCTTCTGTTTAACACCTTGGTGGTTGTGAAGTATCCCAGGTTCTTGTGATCCGAGTATACCGTGATTTCGTAGTTAGCTCCCTCAAGGTAGTGTCGCCATTCCTTGAACGCTGTGACGATCGCAAGCAGTTCTTTGTCGTGTATCTCGTAATTGAGCTCGGCGGGTGACATTTTGCGAGTAATACGCGATAGGGTGTAATCTTCCCTCGTCGTCTGGCTGGCTGAGGGTAGCGCCAATGGCATAGTCGGATGCGTCAGTTTCGAGGTAGAGTGGCTTGTCAGGATCGAACATGAGGAGTACCGGCGCTTCTACGAAGGCCCTTTTGAGTTGATCAAACGCCTCTTGTTGGGGTGCTTCCCAGGTGAAAGGGTATTTTTCGGGTGAGTCGGATTAGGGTTCGGCTACATGCGAGTATCGTTTGATGAATCGTCGGTAGAAGTTGGCAAACCCTAAAAAGGCTTGTACTTCTTTGACGTTCCTTGGTTCTGGCCACTTCAGGATGTCTTCCACCTTTTTTGGGTCCATGACTATTTTTCCTGGTTCGATGATAAAGCCTAGGAATTCTACCCTTTGGGCATGGAAGGTACATTTTCTGGTTTGACGGAGAGGTTGTATTCGAGTAGTTTCTGGAGGACTTTGGATACATGTTCCTTGTGTTCTTCAAGGGTTTCTGAGTAGATCAGGATGTCGTCGAGGTAGGCTGTGCAGAATCGGTCCAGATATTCTCGTAGGACGTGGTTGACAAGGGCTTGGAATGTGGCAGGGGCGTTGGTAAGTCCGAAAGGCATTACCAAGTACTCGTACAAACCGTATCGAGTTCTGAATGCGGTTTTCCATTCATGTCCTTCCTTGATTCGGATAAGGTGGTACCCATCCCGCAGGTCTAACTTGGTGAAGAATCGTGCCCCGGAGAGGCGATCCCTTAGTTCATCGATGCGGGGTAGAGGGTAGCGGTCTTTGATGGTAATGTCGTTCAGGGATCGGTAATCCACACAGAGGCGTAACTTGCCTCCGGGCTTTGGTACGAAGAGGACGGGGAATCCTGCTGAGGATTGAGAGGGTCGGATGTATCCCTTCTTCAGTAGTAAGTCCAAGTGTTCCCTCATTGCTTGTAACTCCTTTTCCGACATTGGATATAGGGGTCCAAATCGGGGTTCAGTGCCTGGTTTCAAGTTGATCTCGTGGTCCCATGGTCTGTGTTCCGGTAGTGCGTCTTCGATCTTTTCTCTGAAAATTTCCTTGAACCGGTGGTATTCCTTAGGAACGCCATCAAGGTACTGTTCGTGTATCCTGGTGGGGTCATCTCCTCCCACGGGTGTCGGGTAGTCTGGTTTTTCTCGTCTGGTGGCACTAATCTGTCGGGTTCTTTCTTTGTTTGTAGTGGTGGGGCGATACCACATCATTCCAATTGCTTGCCCCTTCTTTCGGGTCCTTTCCAGCGCAGCTTTCAAATTAGGCTTACGTGGGTAATCGGTTCGGCTATGGTGCGTGGTTTCCATTCTGGTTCTTGGTTTCGTTCTCTGGACTTGAGGGTAATTCCTCCATTGTCCCAATCGTATTGTATTTTCCATTTCTTCTGCCAAGGGATGCCGAGAATGACATCATACGGGGATCTTGGTAACGTCTAGACAGATACGTTCCTGTGGTTTTTGTATTCGAGGGTCAGTTTCGGGGTTTCGATGATTACCTTTCCATCTCCAAAGGAGCTGGGGGATCCATCAACAGTTCTCAGCTGATATGGTTGGTCCTTTTCTCTGGGTTTTAGGTTGGCTTTTTCTGCAAATCGGTTTGAGACGTAGTTCCCTTGATGCGGAGTCGATGAGGGTGAGCGCTCGGCGTCCATTGATTTTGTCACGACAACCCAGTGGTTCCCGTATTCTGCGGAGTCTCCTTTGCTTTCTGGTGGGTGTCCTGTGGTTTTTCCGGTCGATGCTGCTATGGTCCTGTGGGGCAGGGGCCTCGCCTGCTGTAGCCCCAGTTCAGTAGGCGTTTCTAGTTTTTTGGGTGGTACCCGCTGATGTTCTTAGCTTCCTGGTGAATGGGGCAGGCTTCGATGCTACAAGTGGACCAGTGGATGGTGTCATGGTTGGGGTCTCGGTCGTCCTTCAGTAGCCGAGGTGGTTTTCTTGTCGTTGGTTCGCTGGTTGCTGGTTCGTTTGTCTGGGCAGTTTCTGCTGATATGTCCGTGCTTTCCACAGTGGAAGCAAAGACCCTTTCACGCCGTCGCTGTTCTTCCTCCGGCGCCAGCCGAGGTTTCGTCGTTGGTTGGCATCTAAGTCCATGGGTCCCCGGGGTAGGTTGTTTCGAGGTTGCGCGGTGTTGGCCGAGTATCGGGTTTGGCCTGTCTCTTGTCTGAAATTGAACAGTTGTTGGTCGACTCGGATGGCCGTGTCGATGGTCTCGCTAAGGTCCTTGGGTAATCCGGTGCGGGCGAATTCGGCCTTCACATTGTGCTTTAGGCCCTTGTAGAAGATGTATTTGAGGGATTGGTCGTTCCAATTGAGGTAGGAGGCGAGCATGCGGAATTCCGTGACATATTCCGAGACTGATCGGGTTTGTCGGAGGTCCTGAATTCGAAGGGCGGCCTCCTGCTCCTCGTTCTTGCTACCAAAGGCTTGTCTGATTGCGTCGGCGAAGCGATTGTAGTTGGCGAACAGGCTACTGGTTTCCGTACGTGGGATGGCCGAGCGGAAATCCTTTCGATAGGTTCGAACCACCGTGCTGCGTTACCTCGGAGGTAGGTTCCTGCAAAGCGGACCCTTTCCTCATCGTCCTTGAATGATGCTTTGTAGAATTCGAAGTAATTCTCTAGTTGGGCCAGGAAGTCGTTGAGCTTACGCCGATCCCCATCGTAGGTGTCGGGGTCTTGATCTTTAGTTTGGTGTTGTGGGGTCGATTCTGATGTCGCGGGGTGGCTGGGGTGGAGGGCCGCATAGTACGGTTGACAGTAAAGGCTTGTCCTCGAATGAAGTACTCCAGAAGGACTTGGCCGCAGTCCTCACTGGCGTTCTCTGGTACTCTGGGTCCGTTGATTGCTCGACTCAAGGAGGCTATGCCCGAGGAATATGCTTCCGAAATGAGCAGCCTCATGTTAAGAGCTGGGTTTCCAGGGATCAAGGGACGGATTGACTGAAGCTGTTCCTCCTCCGTCGGAAGGTTGTTCCTGATTTCGGTCCAGGATGTCATGGTTAGTAGTTTTCAGGGTGGGGTTACCTCCGGTGCCTAAGAAAGGTGGTCAAAGTGTTACGCCGGGACTCTTTCTGGGGGAGTCGAGGCGCGTCGTCAGGCAGCTTGGGCTTTCTAGGGGCCAATACAGTGGTAGGCAGGGGAGGTTCGTACAATAGTAGGGTAGGAATCAATTGACAAGTTGACCACGAGGGTCCTAACTACGATAAATGAGTGTGGTCTATATACATGGAGTGATCGGTACGATCAGTAGTGATCTGTAATGTTAACCCACTGATCAGTACTGATCGGTGGTCCGAGCTTTGCTGAGCGAGTGTGCGGTGGTCTGGTGCATCAGTGTCGGTAGGTATTCTGCCGAGTTAGGCCCCGAGTTGGTCACGTGGGCGGTGAGTAGTCGTAGGGTTTCGTTATCCGCCTTTCTGGGCGACTGTGCCGTAACAAATATTTAATAATTATAATATAGTAGTTAACTATAACGATTAGCTTCTACCTTAAAGAACCTAAACGCTAAAGAGGAAGAGAACTAGTTATAAGGTTTTCCTTAAGTATATATAAGAAGAGAGTAAAATAAGTAATAACTAAGTACTACGTACGAAGGCCTAGTTACTAATAGAGCCTATATTCTTTTATTAGAGAAGTTAACTATACGGGTTAAAGCTACTTAAAGAGCGTAGTTTATATATAGTAAGAAAGGCCTATATAATCTACTATTAGAGCGCGTAGAACGCGCGGCTAGAAGAGTACGCGAGGGAATAATAATAATAATAATAATAATTTATATACTCTATCGGCCTTAGTAGACTATAGAAATAAGAAATACTATTCTACGCTACGCTATACTAGGGTCCCGGTTTACTTAAGGTCTAGTATACTATATATAAGGAAATTATATCTTTCTTTAGTTTAATAATCTAAATATAGATACGAATTAATTACTAATAGCTAAAGCTTAATAAACGTAAGAATAAAAGAATAAAATATAAAAGTAGAGCTATCTAATATAAACCCCTCGTACTATTCTATTTAAGACTACTTTCTAAGCGCTATTAATCTCTATAGTAGCGTAAGAACTAGCTAAGAAAGGGTTAATTTATCTTAAGAAGAATTTAGCTCTTAGTATTTAGTTATAATTAGTCTCTCGGCGGCTAGAGTAAATACTATCGTTACTTTAACTACGCGTATATCTGCCCGCTACTTTCCCGGTAGGCTATCTATATACCTATCGTCGGGTCTTTTCGTACCTAACTATCCGCCTAATATAAATGCGAGATCGCCGAATATACTTTCTAGTATTACGGCCTAGCCTTTACGGAACCTAGAATAGATAGAAGAAAGAAATAAGCGGGGCGTAGATAGTACTAGGAAAGGTCTACTAGAAAGAAAAGAGTTACGTAATACTCTACTAGTTTACTAATTTATAAAGACTTAGTAGAATAAACTTCTAAACGCTAGTTTAGATAGTTTAGACTATCTATAAAGATAAACTTTATAAATACTAGATTATATATACTTTCCTACTTATATATAAACTATACTCTCTAGATAGCTTTAACCCTCGTAGTTAACTTTCTAAATTTACTTTAGTAATAGAATTTAGACTCTATTGGTAACAGGCCTTCGCACGTAGTGCTTAGTCATCACTTATTTCACTCTCTTCTTGTACACACTTAAGGAAAACCTTATGACTAGTTTTCTCCCTCTTAGGTATTGGATCCTTAGAGGTAGAGGCCGTCCATTACATCAATTTGTTGGATATCATATGTTTTGTGTACTGCTTTTGCAACACCAGATAGCTTAGTCACAATCACGCTTATAAGAGGTAAGCGGGTCACCTACCCTCTTCCTCTTCATGCCATCATCAATGGATCACCGTTGTTCATCAACAATCCAACACAATTCTTTCTCTTCTGACCTTACTCTCATCCAATGTCGCGCGCCTGAGGTCCCACGAAAACTGACATCAAACAAAACCTTTGAGTTCAATTCCCAGTCAACGCTCATTCGCGATCGGATCTAGAGATGTCAAGATTTCTCGCCGTCTCCCATCAATGATACGCTCGATCGGCTCATGAAGAGCACTGGGAATGATACATTAGATAGTACTAGTACGCGATAAGATCACGGAAGTGCAAGTGCGTATAGGATCAGGGAATCCTATCAAAAGACGAGGGTACTGAGTTGAATGCTATAGAGGGTGCGGATGGGCAGGAGAAGGGTGAGAAGCCTGCGAAGAGGTTACGCGCAGAGAGCGGTGCGACACAACAACGCCGCTGTGGGCGGGGTGGCTAGACCAGGCGCGACCCTTGTAACTGGTCAGAGAAAGAGGAAGCATAAGATACCAAGTAAAGTGTTGTATTTAGTGCAATAATATAACTTGTGGTGTTGTGCTATTCGTGTGCAAAGCCGTCTGAGGTTGATTGGGTTGACCGCTCGTTTGTGAACCACGTTATGCTTTCTGGTAAACAGCTCTCTTTCCTATGTTCTCTGCCGAGATCGGTCGCCGTACGACTCGTATCCAAGTGGTCAAAACTCTGCCGTGAGCTTTACTACGAATGAACGAGGGGATAAAGCGATCGGAAAGGCGGAAAGTTTAGTGCGTTCGAGGTATAACGCAGCGCCCAATGCACCGAGCTGAGAGTTGATCCGCGCACAGATTTTAGAAACAACATCCTTTGCCGATGTTTACCCTCGGCCGAAGACTGCGTCATACCACGCGTCATGAGCGTCCTGTTTGCATAGCTGCTCTGTATGGCGATCAGTGGCTGTACTGTGTACATTGTAAGGTTAGCTCACTGGGTCATATTGACTGCCACTGACTCGGAACGTGGGGCAGTTCCGAAGTCCAATGATGCCCTTGATGCCTTCATGGTCTGGGAAGTCTGCAGATCTCTGAGCTTTTTTTTCTTATTTCACATAACTTGCGTCGCTAGCTTATCAATCAACTCGCGGACAGAGTTTATCACCGGGACCGAGGAGTCCGTGCTAGTATCTTACAGTATCTGATACGAATGGATAGTTTCTACTAAGGATCATGCTATTCTCGGGCATAGACTTCCTAAATCCGTTCACCTGCAGGATGGCATCCTCACTTTCTCGAACGTTCTGTCCAACACGAGACGATAATTAAGAGAGCATAAGCCATGGATATAGTGACTTCAGGTACTACTCAATCTAGCCAATGCAACAGAGCTCCTTCGCTCAGCTTCGCCTATTACGTCCTTCAGCTTTCCGCTCAAATCGTTGCCGTCATGCCCTTTGAACCTGCTCCCGAGCCCAAGACGCCGCTGGGCTACCATCGCATCCTATCTCCGCAAGCCGGTGTAAGGGTTTCCTCCCTCTGCCTCGGCGGCATGAACTTTGGCGATGCCTGGTAAAGGGGTCCTCTACCACCCGACATTCCACGTGCTGACTTTGGCCAGGGCCGACGCAATGGGTCCATGCGACAAGACCACGACCTTTGAGATTCTAGACTACTTCTTCAAGAGCGGCGGCAACTTCATCGACACTGCCAATAACTACCAGGATGGCCAGAGCGAGGAATGGATCGGTGACTGGATGCAAGAACGCAAGAATCGCGACCAGATCGTTCTTGCCACGAAGTTTACAAATCCATTTCCTCAAGGCAAGCAGATCCTCGTGAATTACCAGGGAAACCACAGGAAAAGCTTGAAAGCATCACTCGAGGCGAGCTTAAGCAAGCTCAAGACAGACTATGTCGATCTTGTAAGATACCGCAGTCGCTCAGTATTGCTAATGCTGTAGTATATCTCAACCTATGTAATTATAGAGGCTAATGGATCTGTACGGGGCAGCTTTACCTTCAGTACTGGGACTTTTCGACATCTGTTTCTGAGGTCATGCAGTCACTTCACCAGCTCGTACTATCCGGCAAAGTCCTCTATCTCGGCATTAGCGACACGCCTGCGTGGATCGTTAGCAAAGCGAATGAGTACGCACGTCGCACCGGGCTCACTCCATTCAGCGTTTATCAAGGTCGTTGGAGCGCTGCAGACCGTGACCTTGAGCGCGACGTCATACCCATGGTGCAAGACGAGGGCATGGCGCTCGCCCCCTGGGGCGCGCTCGGCTCTGGCAACTTCAGAGTCGAAGAAGAGGGGAAGAAGGAGGGTCGGACGATGGTCCCACAAAGTGAGAATGCGAGAAAAGTTTCCCGCGTGTTGCAGAAGATTGCCGAGACCAAAGGAGGCGTGCACCTTACATCGGTTGCGTTGGCCTACATCATACACAAACAGCCTTATGTTTTCCCTATTGTCGGTGGTCGGAAGTTGGAGCATCTAAGGGCCAATATCCGCGCTCTAACCATCAGGCTCACCGAGCAGGAGATTGACGAAATCGAAGCAGCTGTACCCTTCGATGTCGGTTTTCCGATGAACTTTCTCTTCGAGTTCCGGGGCCAGCAGAAGTACAACAATCGGATGAGCACTGCAGACATCGGACTTGTGCGGATGGCGGGCCGTGTTGATTCGGTGCCAAAGCCTCAGGTAAGCCTCATTCCATGTCTAGGAAGTACCGACAATTTAACAAATTGGTCAGCCGATTGCCCCAAGAACCATGCCAGAGATCTATAACACTTTGAACGAAATATAATTTGATCGAGACCACCGGGGGTCTTCTTGATGGCATTTTCAAGTAGAGCTAGCTCATAATCTAAATATCTTCCCCACTATATTCTCAAGCTGCCAAGATATTTTCCTACGAGGAAGAAAGCGTTTGTCTAGATTTGAATCTTGAGATACTGAAATGACTTTTCATCATGCAATCAGGCACTTCCCTCCCTCTCCCCACTAGTTTGCGGTTGGCACCTTTCTGATGAGAAGCTCTCGTCATCTGTCCAGTTCTGATCTCGATTAGTAGCATGCAACAAGGCAGTGGCTTTATTAGCTTATTCATCTGAGTTCAGGATGGCATGAGATCCGGGTATCCTTCATTGCTGCGTTCCGCATATGGTATATGTGCCCGTTAGTGTCTCGGCAAGAATCGTAGAATAGCTTCACGAAGTCTCCGAGAACGGTCCTTTTCTCCGTAAGCCCACCGCGATGCGTTCAAGACGCCGCACCACCCGATGTCGCCAGTATGCCTAAAGCACTAAAAAAAGGAGCATGTTGTCAAATACGACGAAAGTCGGTAAGAAGTGGCCTTAGAGCACACCCTCCTTTGCTCCGCCCGAATCTGAGCGTGAAAATTTTTTTCACTAGTACTTTGTATGATATAGCGTACGAGTTCAGGCTAATCTATTCACTGCTTGGCTTTCTGGGCCTTCTCCCAAGCTCCCCGAAGCATTTCCTCCACTGACATGAATTTCAGATCTGGAAACCGCCGATTCCACTCCGGCTCCATGTCGATGATTCCGTCGTAAATTCCCAATGCCCAGCCGCTAATGAAAGGGATCACGAGCTTTTTAGTTTCATCGGGGGAGAGCGCTTCATTGAAAGTCGGAATCCAGCTGGACTTGAACTCGCCATTTCGGAGATCGGAAGCCTTGAGGTGATGCAAGGCGAATGTTTTGCCTAAATCATCGCTTGTTAATCGGAGCAATTGAATTGATGAATTCGGCGTACCTGTAATCTTCTCTGCAGTTCGGACAACTTCCATCATGTTTGTCTTCTCACCGACTATGCCTCCTTGAACAGGCCATGGCTCCTCGGAGTCAATTGCACGGGAGACGACCTTGCCAACATCCCTTGCAGCGGTAAGTCCCATAGGCGCCAAGCCGTCCTCGACTATGATTGCGCGGCCTTTCAAGAGGTCGAACAGAAGGGGAAACGTATTCATGTGCTCAGCGGCAGGATAGGGATGCGCGAAGTAATCCATCAACAATCCAGGCTGGAACAGACCCCATTCAAGCACCTAGGGATAACAAACGTCAGAAATTTAGGTATCACGAACACTTGGCCTTCTCTTGACATCTTTGGTTCAAAGCGTCGAAGACTTACGGGCTTTTCCTTGTTGATGTCTTCCAGATAATCAAGGACTCCCTCCTTATCGGAATACATCGCAATCCCAGACCTCACTTTTCTAATCAAACAGGCTCGCCATCAGCGCAAAGTTTGGCCTCAGCAATGGCGCATTCGTGCACTTACCCTGCCCACTCGCTAGGAGCAAATCGCTTCACCTTTGCCTCGACGCAAGCATCTATCAACGCTTTCTGGTTGCGACTACCAGGGTCGCTCATAGGGTTGAAAAAGGCAAGAACAGTGTGCGTACCCTCCAAACGAGCCACGATGGCGGCTTTGTCGGTGTAATCCGTGACCTGGACAACCTGTACACCCGGGATTTGCAGCTCGGATGGACCCTGAAAACTCCGTTAGATCTGGCACTTCCTGGGAAAAAGGAAGGTGAAGGGAGAAAGGGTGGCATGTTACCCTTCTTGTCCAGACAATCACTTCATGCTTGCCTTGTGATGCTAGCTCCTCCACAATGGCACGGCCAACGCCTACATAGATGCGTTGAGGTTATTCACATGCCACAAGAAAAGGATGCGAATAACTTACTCCCAGCTCCACCAACGACAACTACACGCACCATTATGACAGAATATTTGGTTAGGGAAATTGAATACCAGACCTCTGTGTCATCACTACCGATTGCGTAGAAGAAACTACCACCATTTATACCGTGGGACAGCGGTGAGAGACTAGTACCCATCGTGTGATCGCTAAAGCAAATGCGGTTGAATTCACCCTATCGCCGCTGTCATCCGATCGATTGATGATTAATCTTGACGTCAGCCAACTGGCGCCAGTGGAGATACGGCCTAAGTCCGCTGGAGCTGGTCTGATAGAATCACTTCGAACAGTGACCTGCCGGACACCTGACTGGTCCCCACTCCCACCCCCTCCGCTTGCGGAGATCACGCTGGAATAGTGACTAGTGATATCTCATGCGGATTCAGCGGCATATATATGTTCCCTACATCCTTTGTGACAGCACTTTCGCCCCCTACTACTTTCACGAGCACAGACTTTCGGCATTCCAAGACATGGCACCATCCGGAACTTCCGTTGATCATGCGAAGCGTTACCTGGCTCGCCATCGACAACTTGCGCCGGCGGCATCCATCCGAGTCTCCCCGCTATGCCTTGGGACGATGACCTTTGGCTCATCCCATCAGGAACGTTACGGTGAAATCACCAAGGACGATTCCTTCGAGATGCTTGATTTCTTCTACAAGTCTGGAGGTCTGAACCAGCACGACACGATGGGAGAGTCAGAATAGCTAACGCAACGCAACACCCTTCACAGGCAACTACATCGATACTGCGAATGCCTACCAGGATGGCGAATCTGAAGCGTGGGTCGGCGAGTGGATGGCCGCACGTAAGAACCGAGACCAACTGGTCATCGCCACCAAGTACTCCGGGTGTTCGATGCCATTGCCCGAGGGTGCCATCACCTCGAATTACGGTGGCAATGGCACCAAGTCCATGCGCTTGTCTCTTGAGATGTCTCTCAGGAAGCTTCAGACTACCTACGTCGATATTTTCTACGTCCACTGGTGGGACTACACGGTTACCGTTCCCGAGCTAATGCATGGTCTCAACGATCTCGTCGCCTCTGGTAAGGTCATCTACCTTGGCATTTCCGACACTCCCGCATGGATTGTGGCCAAGTGCAACCAATACGCACGTGATCATGGCCTGCGCCCCTTTATTGTCTACCAGGGGAACTGGAATGCGGCTCTGCGGGATCTCGAACGCGATATTATACCCATGTGCCGTGACGAAGGGATGGGCATCAGCCCGTATGGCACCCTGAACCAAGGCCGCTTCCAGACTGAGGCCGGCTTCAAGGAGCGCGAGGAGCATAACCCCGGACGCAAGTTCGGCGTTCTCACGAACCGCGACAAGCAGGTGTCCAAGGTCCTCGAGGACATCTCGAACGAGAAGGCTGTGCCGCTGCTAAGCGTCGCGTTGGCGTATGTCATTCAGAAGGAACCGTACGTGTTTCCGATCGTTGGAGGTAGGAAGGTGGACCACCTGCGAGGAAGTATAGAGGCGTTGAGCGTCACCTTGTCGGAAAGCGATATTGCAAGGGTTGAGTCGGCCTACGAGTTCGACCCTGGATTCCCGCACACATTTCTCAGTGGATCCATGTTTAAAGAGGGGGCTAAGCCTACGGGTGCATATCGGCCCGGTGATGTGTGGCTAACCAAGATGGTGGGTTCATTTGATTGGGTGGAGGCGCCGAAGGCGTTGAGACCGACTGAGTCTTAAGGAATTTTCCATGCGCCTCTACACTCTCGTCTGTCGGGGGTTTGCGAATTGCCAGTAGCGGTTGTTCGACGTTAAGGTGCCGTTGACGATACGAAGTTGCTTATCAGCTGAGCGACATCGCCAAGCCTACATCGCGAATTTCCATTTACCAAATATTCTTCGCTCGGGTGATTTTCCATGATAGAATACAAGCTAAATTAGTCTCAAGCTGAATGAATAGCTAAATCTGGTAAAATTCCAGCTCGCTGCTGATACTAATGAATCTCAAGGGTTGACTACTTGGTAGGTCCAACGATAGATACGGAGGATGAAGCACTGACTGCGATATGACTGCACTCGTTACCGTCCAAGCCCCCACCAGTATGCCACTAGGATAAACGGCCCGTTTACAGCGATCTTCGGCTCGTATATCGTGCGCGAACGTCAACTGCAGGCCGAAGAAGCACCGGCAGCGTAATTGTACATTCACGGCGTGAGCAACCGGCGAGTACGAAGGTGCGGACGAGCGGACCTAACAAAGCGGAGCGCGCCGGTTTTTCATCCGAGCCCTTGGCAGATAAGAAGGGGGAACCGCTCGTAGACAAGAGACTTGATTGAAGGACTAACGTGAGACGCACAAGCAAGATGGGTGGCTTCAAGGGCCGCAATACCTTAGCGCTGTGTGAAGTGTTTATATTTATAATCTACCTACATCACCCTTAGAACCTCGGGTGTCGAGGTCATGAAAGCCCTTTATCTTTTCAGAGGTCAGCTTATTCGGACAAGCATTTGTGGAGCGGTACACGCGGTATTTAGCAGACTTAATATGCCCGATGTCTAGTATGTGACCACAATCTTTTGGGCGGAGACACCAGCCTTCTGCCTGTCAATCGCAGCTTGTATCTTGTTGAGCCCGGACCCAAACACGAAGGGATCCGGCTTAGCCTGAAGCTGTCCTCTCTCCAATGCCTCCGGGATGTACTTGCGCCAAATACCATCTCCAATATTTTGATAACGGGCGTCGGCTAGTGTGAAAGATAGAGCTGGAAGGTGGGCATCAGTATGGGATCTTATGCGCAAGTGAGTGTCCTATACTCACTCATCAGGGCATGGAAGTTCGCCGGCCGATTCTGCGGAGGAGGCGTGACCACGGCTACCTTTGCTGGACCAGTTTTTTCCACGATGGAACCAACCATAGCGAAGGTATCGGGAGAAGAGATAGCATCGTAGATCCCAACGAAGTTATCAACGCTTATTATCGCTGCTACAACATCGTCTATAATGCTCGAAGACCGATAATCGAAGAGATGGCTAGCACCCAGCGACCGCACAAGGTCGAAATTGCGCTCGGACGCGGTAGCGATAACCCGAAGACCCGATGCCCGTGCGAGCTGGACTGCGGCAGCGCCCACCGACGAGGCCGCACCCCAGACAAGGATGGTGCCGTTACTTTTGCTGCTGCCATCGGTATTTTCCTGCTCATGTAGGACAGGAAGAGGCAGTGAGAGCGTCGTCTCGAGGTAGAGACCTGCAGCGGCGGTGGAGAGCGCTACAGGCAGCACGACGGCCCTCTCATAGCTAAGAGAGTCGGGGATCGGCGAGGTTAGGATCTCTGGGGCGATGGTGTAAAGCTGAAAGCCGCCATGCGCCGGGTTACCGGTCGCAACACTGGTACAGTAGCTGTGGGTGCGCGTGAGCATAAAACTATGCTTCCTACATCCCGAAACAAGGGTGGACATACGCCATCACGCGCTGACCCTTCTGAAAGCGGATCACACCTTTGCCCACCTCTTCAACAACGCCCGCAATGTCACCTCCAAGAATAGTAGGATACTGCAGTTGGCGCTGCTCAAAGTCCCTAGTCCGGTCAACTTGAGCGCCTTTATCAAGAAAACAGTGATGCCGAGCTTACTGGATCTTCCATTCAACCGGATTCTTATGCCGACGTTAGCATGGGCGTCCCATAAAGTCTGTAGCCGAACATACAATAGCGACCGCGGCATTTTTAATAAGTACTTCACCTGGACCAGGCTTCCATTCCGGTGCTTCAGCCACCTCCAGTGGTTTAGCTTTTGGCTTAACGAGCCATGCAGCCTGGTTCTTAGACATTTTTGGATTTTCTGCCAAGCGCTGCTACGAATCATGAGTAGTAATAAAAAGAGCCGATGTGGAGCGAGTCGAGGTGAAGTCAATTTAAATGATTGGCGTCGGACGGAGTTAACGACGCGGCCGACATCGATTGCTAACAGCAACGTCCCCACCGCGGAACCGCCGAGCGACGTGCTTGAAAGTCGAAGTCAGCTGTCAATCTCTCAGGTCCAAGAACGCAAGAATACGTGACTCCTTCCACTATGGACACAGTTCAAGCTGATAGACTGATCGAAGACGCTGTCAGCGATGGAATCATCGCCGGGTGTGCATGCATGGCCAGCGATAGAGATGGTATGAGCTCCGTCATCGCCCCGACAAGGTAGAGCCGCTTACAAGTCTTATCCCGCAGGCCTTTTCAAGTACACAAAGGCGGCTGGAACAAGTGCCTTTTCCAAGGCTCCTCCAGAGCCAATGAGCACTCAATCCGTCTTCACTCTGATCTCTGCCACGAAGATCATGACTGCGGTTGCGGCTCTCCAGCTTGTCGAGCGCGGTGCCCTCAGTCTAGATCAGGACGTCTCGCCGCTTCTTCCGGAACTGGCTACCCAGCCCGTCCTTACCGGGCCTCCAGACGCCCCGGTCATCATGCCGCGACGGAGCCCATTGTTGCTCAAGTATCTTCTCACACATAGCATCGGCACGCCATACCCAGGCTTTGCAGATGCGCCTACGGGATACATGGCAGATCAACTGCGAGATAAGTCCCTCTGGAGCACCATAGCTAAGCGCTTCAGCCATCCACTGGCATTCGAGCCTGGCGAGAGTTTCGGCTATGGCGGTGCTATGGACTGGGTGGGAAAGCTTATCGAGCGCGTCTCGGGAGAGCCGTCTCTAGATGACTACATGCGGAAACACATTTGGAAGCCGCTGGGTATACAGGGCATCACTTTCTGGCCGGATGAACATGCCGAAATCAAAGCTAGGATGGTGGAAACGGTGCAGAGGACCGACGAGGGCGGCGTCGAGCCCAGCACCGCCGCGTCGCTTAATCAGGGGGTTGAGGAATGCTTCGGTGGACAAGGCGCTTATGCGCCCGTGGATGATTTCATCAAGATCCTCTATTCGCTGCTGGCCGACGATGGTTTACTTTTGAAGTCGGAGACTGTGGCTGCGATGTTCAAACCGCATCTTACGTCACCAGCCAAGGCTGCCCTGAACGACATGCTACATGACAATGAAAGGGCAAAATCCATACTGGGAGACTTTTCTAACCCCATCACGTATGATTGGAATTTCGCAGGCTTAATGGCTGCCGACGACGACGCTGATGGCCGAAAGAAAAGAGGCGCGACTTGTTGGTATGGCATGTTGAATTTCTACTGGGTAAGTTGTCACTGTCAACCCGTGGAGTTTGGCTACGATTAATAACGATGGTAGTTCATCGATATCGAGACGGGACTCTGCGGTGCGTTTGGCACTCAACTGCTACCAATGGGTGACCGAAAGGTCAATGATTTGATCCTGGCTTGGAAAAAGGCAATGTACGACGGTCTCGAAAGAACTAGGGAGCAAAAGGGACGTTGAACTCAAAAGTATGTCTTTCGTTAACGAGGATCTTAAAGTCGTCCTTAGGCCTCCTTCGTAGATAGCAGCGTGGAGAGATAAGCAATACTCTTAGGGTATATACTCTCAAACAACTTAGACGACCGTCTTGAACTGGGAGCTACTAAAAATGTTGGAACAAGTGCAGTAACAGCTCATTCAGTAGTAATGGGATGAACTGACATGGTTGGCATCCTGTTGGAAGGGAGATGCCGTGGGGTGGCCTTTTATCCTCCCTGCATAGACAACGTCGATCGTACCGAAGGAAGGCCCCAGTAATAAGGCAAGTCAGCCATCCACCATACTCCGACACTTGCTAAATCTACAATAGTAATCCAGTCATCTTTTTGCAGTGGGAGTAGATGAACAGATCAGATCCTACTTAACAGCAATCAGAGAATGCGAAGCCCCTAATACGTCGTGCGGTATTAGTCGTGCCGTCTTACGTCCTCCCTATCTTTACAAGCATTGCGATTGGCCCTTTCCACCTATTACATGGCCTGTGAACTGACGCAGATCGTTCCAGACCATATAATCGAATATCAAACTTCTCAAAGTCATCGTCTATTTGAGGGTGGCGAATCATTGCAGCATTACTGATCTGAGTTCCCCAAGAAAATCATCTCACAGCCAACAATCTTATAGCCAAGTAAATGTCAAATCCATTGGCATGAGAATCTTGGTCATCCGGTCCGCCACCATTCGACCCACAGGACGGACACCGAGACTTACCACCCCTCGTGCAGCTGCCCTACTCATCTTTCGAATCTTAGTGCCACGACCTTCCCGCCCTCCACGTACGTACCATTCACCGGTAACCCAGTGCCACCGCCCGTTGTCACGAACAGTGTTGTGCGTGTCTCCGTCGTCCTGCCCCACGCGGCAGCTGTTCCACCGGCCAATGCCGAGCTGTTCAAATTCCCCGCTACTATCTCAGTGGCTCCGTCCAAGGTCACTCGCGTGACGACATTGTCGTTCGACCCCGCCAAGTACCCCACCACCTCACCAACATCGCCCACCTCCATCTCCAGTCTCACCGCGAAGTCATCACCCAACACATCCTCCCCCTCCGCGATAACCTGCGCCTCACCCACCACATCACCCGTTCCCGGGTCGATCGGCACGCGGCAGTAAAGCCGCCGTGGGGAGTTATTATAGTATACATGGCCATCAAAACCGTACTTAATGCCGTTGATGCCGAGGAATGGCAGATTCGGATCCGCGTCGGATGGCGCCATTGTGGAGTGCTGTAGCAAGACGCTGTATGCACCAGTACGCACGTCGAGTCGCCAGATGGCGCCGAGCACGGAATCGGCGATGAGGAGGATCGATGTGCCAGGGAGCGAGGTCATGCCGTTGAGAGTTTCCGCTCCAGATATCGTGGCGATGGGCTTGACTCTTGTCGGTGAGTTACTGTTGCCACCCGAAGAATATGTAGCGGGACGCAGATCCACGTGGTATACGGTATTTCCGGCGACGATAGCGAAAGTATCCGGAGTCAAGCTTAGCTCGGCAATGCCGCCGCTCGAGGTGGCGTTGGAGAATGCGTAGAGAACTGTTGCCGCAGGGTCCATGGAGTTGGGCGGGTTGAAGGGGTTAATCTCGTGCACAGAAGCGTACGGAGTAACGAAGGTCACGAGTAGATTGCCGTTGGGGCGAACCGCGATATTCTCGGCCCATACGCCCAAGGCCCATTGATGGATGGTGCGGACATCGCTAGGCTTGTGTGAGAGGGTACTCCCCGCCGTCGCTGGGCGTGACGCGAGAGAGAGAAGTGAGAGAAGGTATTTCACGGATATCATAATCCTTTGAGCTGTGATGCGAAGAGAACATCTGGTGAGTGTGTTGTTTTCGGCGGGAAGCACTGCTTTAATAGAAATAATTACCCGGTGTAGCCGCTGCGGAGTTGCGCATAGCACTGGCATGCTCGTGGAAAACCATGCCGGTCTAAACACAGAGCAAACTTCGTGCTTTGTCACCGTCATTTTAGCTGGAAAATTCCACGGTACCAACCCTCGCCGGTCCCACTAGCTGAGAGGCCTGCGAAGGTTGTTCGGCGGTCGATCCGTGCGAGAACACGAAAAAGTGGCCTAGCGGACTTGAGGCGGAAGTAAGCGGCTTCTGGCCTGTTCACATTCTTGGCCTACGTTCTTATCGGAGGATTACTCCCGTCTTGCTCCTAAAGATTTATCACTCGTCCGGGTGAACATCCGCCCCATCTGCACGTCTTTTTTTTTCCCCCCCTCAATTCCTAATTTTGAATTTTCAATCCTATATGACAAATATTCAGAAATACCGACGGAGAAATTGGTGTCTTATATAAAATCTGTAAACACTGTTCTACCCTTAGAAGTTCCTGAGAACCCCGTAATGCTGTTATATGCTCTTGCGCGCTAATTAGTGCCCCTTTGTTCCATTTCGACGCACTAATGTTTGAACAGCATGGGAGTTCAAGAGACTGCTGCTTCGTTGGAAGTTCTTGTAGCTGCTGAACGCGTATATGTTGATAGGGGGATACATGAAGTGACCGTGATGCTCTTTTCTGGGCAAATATTGGTATGTGTGAAATCGGTGGTTGAGAAGGAAATGATAAGGGGCAAGTAGCAACGATGATGATGATGATGATGATGATGATGATGATGATAATGATGACGATATTATGCAAATCTTACTAATATATGCATTTGAACAGCCGCAGATTTAGAAACAGCAGTGTGGCCCTGTTAAGCAGAGAGTGGAGTCTAGAATGAGGCTCAAGGCTTTGGTTCAATCCATGACGTCCACTTCAGCTACGGATATGGAAGCCTTTCTTTGTTTGTTCTTACAGCAGCTTATTCGACGTCTAGTTTCGACAATTGTTCTCGGCTGCAATCGATATAATAGAAAAATGATACAGGAAAGGCGTCAGCGTCAAATGGACACCCTGCCGTCATAAGTGAGAGAACACATTAGCTAGCAATCAACCCGGCATAGACCCCGTGCAAAGATTTTCATACATATGCAAACACATAAAGCTCACTACCAGAGGCTCTACGCTTTCAAAAATTTTCGCCATAGGTACTGAACCTCCAGATGCCAATCATGCACCAGTAGCATTTCCACAACGAGCCCAACATCGCGATGGCTGCGACCGTGCCCAGCAGGACCAGCGCCATCCAATGGTCGCCCATCCAAAATATCACTTTCGCATCTTCCCTATGCCAGGAGCTGCCACGGTAGCTACGAAAAATGCTCTTGTCATCCTTATCATAATTCTTAGGAAGCAGAGTAAATAGCTTCTCAGACTGCGGTATTTCGTCCCGGGTGAGGTACTCCTCGCGCATCTCGGATAGGAAGAGCGAGCCCGTGCTACACATAACGGTTAGGTACGGTGATGCCCAATTCTTGTTGTAGGCTGGCAGTGCGTGTATGACGCGCTCGAAGAAGGGGTGATGTGGCACACTGCCCATCACATCGTTACTGACACCAATAGGTGCGGTCTGTGGCAGCCATGCCGGGTACTGCAGGAGCGGATCGAGACGGTAATTGCAGCCCTACTCATCACGGGATCTCATATTAGTTTCTCTACTGTTTGGAAAGTTCATGACCCCAGCTAATGTAGCTGTCCGAGAATTGAAGTCTCCCAACCCTGAGATCCGGACGATGGTGTTCACATTGATGCTTCGCCGAACCATGAGCTGATAGGTCACTGCGATTGCGGAATCAGAGAGCAATCCTCTAGCCGAGTCCCGCCCCGATAGGTGCTAAATTAATATCCACTTTAGCGATAGAATAGGAGTGGGCGCATTTCGAGTACCGCAATAATCCGATTCGTAGAAGATGTTAGAAAAATTCTCCACAAGGGTTAAATACGGTATCTGGCCATCGGTTCTGAAGAGAGGGCCATCGGTCCGGGCCTCCCTCTTGATCTGATCCAAAACACAATCGCAAAGGGTAAATCTGTCCGCAGCTTAAAAAAAAAGAGGAGGGAGCGGCCCGAATCAAGCGCACGTGGAATACGGATGCGAGAGATCCGCTGAGGGCCAAAGAATGCGCACGGCCAAGAAGTCGTGATGCCTCGCCAGTTTCTAGAGCTAATCTTTCATTATAGCACCACAGCTCATGGTGGTATCTATGGATACGCCTATTAGATCTTACATCGAGACATTTGAAGCGCTCGAGGGGACTCGCCGTTATCCTTCGCGCGGAAGCTGCTCCATCTGATTGGCGCTTGGGGTCATACCACTGAATATATGCCGTTCTTTCATTCGCGATTGGTGTCCTGTGAGGTAGACGATATCAAGAAGAATCAGCGACAGTGTGGGCCTATTCGGACCGTGAGGCGGAAGCGTAATGGTCTATTGTACTATCCTTCTAACTGCTCTTCTTCCGCAGCTGCCTATGCTTTTCACCTACGGACGTCTTCAAAGGCTCAATTTGTCATCCGGAACGCTTGGGATACGGTATGCTATTGCGGAATTATCGGCTTGTTACTTAACGCCGTGAGGATTACGGACTTAGTCGGACATTTGCGAAAGCATGCCAGTTTCTTTTTTTTTTTTCTTTTGGCCCTTTACAAACACTTCATGTGCACTGTTGCTATGATGGCTTTTGTGGCGATATCGAGCTTTCTTGGCAGTAAGCAGGCAGTAACTCTCGCTTACTCTCTATCCTACGGATCTCGTGTTCACGAAATGAGTTCTCAATGTACACTGCAGATCATCGCTGGACTGGAGAGCATACGCCGCTATCAAGAATAATGGCGGAGGCTGAGATAATATGGAGAACATCGCACCACAGCATACCATGATATTTAAAGCGGCGAGATATTCACTCATCTTCTACGAACTACCCACAGACTGTTTCTAAGTTCGTTCAAAATGAAGATAGCGGCATCATTTCTTCTCGCCTACCCTTACCTCGCCCTAGCTATCCCGGTTAGCCCAGTGAACGTTTTACAACACAAGCCATCCGTCGAAACACGAAACGGCACAGTTCTTGGAAGCTATAATAGCTTCTACAATCAAGATTATTTTCTTGGTATCCCTTTCGCTGAGCCGCCCCTGGGGGAACTACGGTTTGACCTCCCTCATCCTCTGATCAAACCATGGAATACATCTTTCTTCGCGACCTCTTATGGCCCGGCCTGTAGAGGCTATTCTCTTCATCTTGAAGGTTTCTCCCAGACGGAGTACCAGTTTCCACAAAGCGAGGATTGCCTCACGCTAAATATTGTGCGCCCAAGCAGCCCTGAGAATCTGGATCAAGCTGGGGAGCTACTTCCAGTGTTAGTCTGGCTGTACGGTGGAGGATTCCAGGAGGGCGCCAGCCGCGATCAACGATACAATATGTCCTATTTGGTCGACACCTCTGTTAGCATGGGTACACCTATCATTGCGGTCAGTATAAATTACAGGGTATCAGGGTGGGGCTTCTTAGGAGGCACTGATATCGACGAAGCTGGCCTGATGAATGTGGCCTTGCACGACCAGAGGAAGGCTTTTGATTGGATCCAGGAGAATATCGCGGCATTTGGGGGCGATCCCACAAGGGTGACCATCCACGGCGAATCAGCAGGAGCAATCTCGATCGGTCACCAGTTGCGAGGATACGGAAAGCTAGGTGCTCAACCATTCCGTGCGGCCATTGCAGAAAGCGGCGCACCGATCTTCCGGGTTCCCTACGTTGCACCGAGTTCGCGCGAAACCATGTACCAAGACCTACTTAACGCAACAGACTGCCTACATCATCCAAACCGCCTAATTTGCTTACGATCTGTTCCTGTGGAGACTCTCGACAGCGTTTTCAATAGGCAAACCTGGGGCCCTGTGTTCGACGAAGTAATCATTTCGCAACATAGCCCCATGCAAGACGGAAATTTTGCTCGAGTTCCGCTCCTCATTGGAACTAATGCGAATGAGGGGACTACATTCGTGCGCCAGGCCAACATGAGGGCGAACAATTCCGATGATGTTGCGGCTTTGTTGGCACAGAGCTCTTTCATGGCGTCAAACGAAACAATCCAGCTTCTCCTACAACAATACTCAACTCTGAATCTGTCAAGAGAGCTTGGACCTGTACAGGCCGATGCCTTTGGGTCCTATTTTGGCCTAGCATCACTCGCTTTTAGCGATGTGATCTTTGATGCAGCCAGGAGGATGACAAGCGAGATTTGGAGCGAATACGGCGTACCAGTATACAGCTATCGGTTCAACACTGTTCCTTCCGGAGTTTCATCGGAAATGCTTGGTGCAACGCACTTTCAGGAGATCCCGTTTGTGTTCCGGAACACAGTTGGTAACGGATATGGCGTCAACCCCTTTGAAGTAGAGCCTGCAGATCGAAAAGACCGGTACGAAGCCCTTGCGTTGCTAATGGCACGCATGTGGATCAGCTTTGTGGTTACTCTGTCGCCAAACTTCCACGGCGGTAAGTCCTCATTTCTCTTCGATAGCCTTACTTGTCCGCCTTGCTGACAAACTGCAGTCTCTTCATTCTTGGAAGAATGGCCGCGCTATTCGAAAAGCAATCCAATGAATATGGTATTTGATGGAAATAGAACTTCTTATCTTGAGAGGGACGACTATCGAGCAGGCCCTATTCACTTAATAAGGAGCCGTAGTGCAGAGTTCTTTTACTAGAGCTTATGCTGCTGTAAGAGTATAAAATAGCCTATAAATACTCTAGTAGAATCGTATTACCCCGGTCTATATATAATATTACATAGCTATATAGCTTTAACTTATATAAATATATTTAAGGCCTTTTCTACTAGAATAATTAGTAGAGTCTATAATAAAATACTTTTATTTTTTCTAAATTTATTAGATAGTAAGCCACCTCTTCTAGTATAAAATAATTTACTAGTAATTTAAATAAAAATACTAGAAAAGTTTAAAAAGTATTTATAATAAAAGCTAAACTAACTACTAGCTAATATATTATTATTAAATATTAAATTATAAATAAATAGATTACTATAGACTATTATAAATAAAAACTACTAGTATATTATTAATAGAATTCTAGTAGCTAAGTAAAAAGTAAAATTCTAACTAAAATTAGCTAATTAAAATATTCTCTTTATTAAATTATCTATTTATAAATATAGATCTTTTATTTTTCTATTAATTTTCTATTTATTATATAGTTCTTATATAGTTAATTTATTAATTAATTTTTATTTTATTATTATATAAGTTTTCTTTATTTATTATTATAGCTCTTTAAAACTCTAAGTTTATTTAATAATATATTTAATCCCTTTAAAAAATATTTATATAATATATATAGAATAAGATACTATTTAAAATATAAATTTTATTTATTTTTATTAAATAAGTTTTTTAATAAACTTTTATCTTAGAGAATCTTAGTATCTTTAATAATAATTAGACTTAGATAGAAAATAGCTAATAGATTAATATATAGTCTATAATAAGGGTTTTTATAATTTTATTATTAAATTTATAAAGTCGCTTTTTATATTATAATATTTCCTATCTACTGATATTTTACTAGAAGTGCCAGCTAAAGAAACCGTATCTTTCTATAATCCCTTTCCTTTCTTTTTTCTTTTCTATTTTCCTTTTCAAATTTTTCTTCTCGAAAATACATGGTAGGAGTTTGCAAACAAAGTGACGAGTCTATGCATTGAAGCTGAAGCCGATCGGCTATACGCAACAAAGTAAGTACGATGAAGCACTTCAACAGGACAATGCCTTTGTTCTTCTAACACGGAATTGTCGATGTTCGATACCCACCTCGCAAGCTACTTACCAGTTATAAATTCAACGATCAACTGGGAATTATGAAGTCCATCCGACGAGTTTGCCTTACCATTTCCCGTGTATTTAAACGGTATACCTCTTCCACGTTTCAGACAGTACACGCTTGAAGCTTCCAAAAAGAGAGGAACAAACCATGAATATGGACCAGAAAGGCAGCAAGGGCTCGGCCAACCCCATAAGGGCTCAGTCCCTGCGCACTCCGCAAAGATCCCATCCTCCTACTGACCTCAGACGCGCTTTCACTAATCAGAACCACTCGAGTATAGATGAAGACAGAGCGTATGTCGAACGAAACCGCGCTGATGCGCTTGCGATACTTGAAGGGCGCACACAGGAGTCGGGTGAGACACCTTCCTACGTGGAGTGGCTAATCGAAGGGGAGCACCAACGACAGCAACGTGAGGCAAAGAAGCTGACAGAGGAGGGACCGAAAACCGATCGTCAGGAGAGCTGCGGTTTGCAGCGCAGAGGTGCAGTGCGGCGGGTGAACTCTCCGGTAGCATCAAGGATTTCTGTTCAAGCTGCTGGCCCTGTACCCGACGGCGCGCGTAGAAGACCATCATATTCCTCTAGGAACAACTCGAAGTCTTCGATTGCGGGGAAGCAGGTTTCTGATGCTGACCACTCGTTAGGGCGCCATCCACTGCCTCCACGACTCCCGCCCAGGGGTACTCGTAAATAAGCGATCATTTCCTTCCTCTTTCATAATGCCGGAGAAGACGTGGCTGAAGAGCGGTAATAAGTGGTATACCTGGGAACAGTACAGTTAGCTGACTGTTCATTTGACATAATATTTAGAAACTAATAGAGTTTTTCCTTCTCGAAAATTCCTCCGTCTCTTTCCATTGTGTGATTAGCCTTGCTCTTCCCCGTGTCACCCCACACAACGCACGCACCGCAAAATCTTCTGATGCCCCATCAACGAAGAATCCGAGCTTATAATAACACGATAACGTGTTTGTCGTCCATGATCGTCGGCGGGAATAAAGCCTAATCTCGGCCGAAAGGTGCCGACTCCCGCCAAACTCAACCCTACGAGCCTAATATATCGAAACGACGTCAGGGGCAGTCTTAGTAGCAGCTTACAGCATCATTTGTAAGAGCGCTATCTTGCCCGTTAAGGTTTCCTTGGCAACCCCGATATGCGGAACCGCTCCTCACGATAGGTGTGGGGAAAGTGAAAACCGGCCGAGCGTATCGCGCACAGCTATAACGCTCGAGTCTGTTCGGAACCTTGTTTGCGCTCGGTTGTGTTGCAGGGACGCTCGATGTTGGACACGCGAGGACCCTTTGCGGGTGTGACGTCAGAGTCATCAACTTAAACGTCGTCCCTCACGCGTCGTCTATCTGAGGCGCGGACCTCGTTTGCGTCATATGCGCTGTTGCACCATATCTGGTGGCTAAAGTAAGTACATGCTACAGAAAAACGCAGGGACAACACCAACGGCTGCAACAACCTGACCGCAATCAATCCGGGGACAGGCCACGATAGTCAGGGACACCGAATTCCAGGGTTCCGAATCGGACCGTCCGCGTGAAAGAAAGCCTTGCGATCGAAAGCGTGGAAGCAAAATAGAAGAACGGAGAAGGCCCGGTTTCACAGAGTGCAGCACTCTACTTGCAACGTCACAAGCAGGGACTCGACTCCCCCCCACCCACGTGCGGGAAACCCTTCTCCCTCGCCTGTTCCAAATACCTTGTCCTCTTCCATTTCCCTTCATTCACCGGTTCTCGAAGTCTGATTTCCGGCCGGTGGATGCAAGCTCAAGTGGCTGTCTTAGAGTAACAACGGAGCTCGCGCCGAAACGGACCTGACCAGGCCGAAACGCCAACCCTGCGTATTAATAGAAGTGTCTTCTCATCGAATAAATAGAACTCTGTGAATTACTTTTTTGATAATGCTTTTTGATGCATGCGACACGTCGCATGAGAGAGAAACAAGAACAAGTGTTGGCGACAGGGCGAACGAAGCAGTAACATCCCGTCGGTACAACGTTCCGGCTGATACGCGTCGCGTGTCAAAACCGACACTTCGGTTCAGGGCAACGTAGAGGAAGGCGAGCAAGGTCGTGTGGGCCGGTTTCTTTTTTTTTTTTTTTTTCCCTTTACCATCAAGGGTTTCCCGAATATTAAAAATGGAAAAGCATTCAGCTTTGAACAGGGAGGACGTCGCGGGAGCGGTAAAGAGAGAGAGAGAAAGAGAGGCAACTGAGTTCAGCCCCGCGACGATGACGACGACCGTCACCTTCTCCCCGAAATGGCAACCCGCGATCCCGTGGATGCAGCGCAATCCTTGCTCGGGGTGCGCGAGGTCGTTTTGGTCTATTTCTCGCCGCTCGCGATAAAGCATGCTGTTCGGCCTTTCCGCTATGTGGGCCGTCGTTCAAGCAGAGAGGCTCAGCGATGTTCGCACAGCCGGAACGCGGACCGAAAGAGCGTCCATGCGGAGGCGAGAGAGGAGGAGCGCAGGCGCAGCGGAGAAAAAGAGTCGCGAGGAGACAAACCATCAAAATAGCAACAAGTAGAGTCGGTGTTTCCGAAGCAACGAGACATCGGCTCGGCCAGGCGAGCAGGTCTGCATTTCGGCCCCCATCTCTGCTGCGATGCGGATTTCGCGGAGCGAGTGAATCCGATCGGAGAGGGGGAGGCGCAGGTAAGAAAAGCTTCTTGGTTGCCTGATGGGGCTAGTGCTGGGTGAGCGGAGACTGGTAGTGAGCGAGAGGATGCAAGAGCAGATGTTGGTGTCGCGTGGTTGATTGGCCGCGGAGGGATGATCTGCTGTGCTGCATTGCCGCAGGGATGGGTGAACGGATGGTGGATGAGGGGGAGAATGAGGAGAGCTGTAGGCAACAACTTTCTGTTTCCCGGAGCTCTCATCTCAGAACGACCGACGGAGGACCGAACACCCCATATCGTATCATATCATCTGCACAGATCAAATGCCATACCAACAATTTTCCCTCGTAGTCACATCAGCAGTCAGGCGCAGACCCAACGGCTTATTCCTCGTAGCCTATTCTTATGCGAGCATGTCTTGCCGTACCCAACGGCTTATTCCTCGTAGCCTATTCTTATGCGAGCATGTCTTGCCGTCGATGAGATCGGGAGTGCCGCGGGTGGCTTTCGGCGGCCACTCACGTGGAAGGCTGAACGTTGTGTGTGGTTGATGACGAGGGCAGGGCTGGTGGAAGAATGCGAGAGTGACGTATCGGCCTCGGGTCAGCTATTGTACTTTCTGAATTTAGACGCTTTCCCGCTTGTGGGATGAGTCAAGCTTCCTGCGTGACGCGTTTGCTACGCCTGCGGCTTTTTGCACAACTGAGACAATATCGCCACACGTGATGCTCGGGTACGTCGTGACTTCTTCAATATCTTCGTCTGCGATACGGAGCACGGCGTTCGGCGGCGACCGTCATGATCACTGCATACTTACCAGAGAAAATAGCTTGGTTGCGGCAGTTGAGCGCGGTATGCAGGTGTGGGATGACCGGCATGAAAAGCACAGGGAAGAAGAAGACTCGGGCGTAAGCAAGCACCGGTCGAGGCATTCCGACCCGAAAGAACCATATGCAAAAAGACACCATCGTTTGCCGCTAATAGGGCGCTTGCATAGGCTGCTTCTTCTACATGCGCACATCTGCATAATCTCTTGGCATTCAGACAAGGCGCATGGCTCAGCAGAAGAAAAAAAAAAAATAGCGCAGTGAAGACAGCGAGCCATGGCATCCCCGCGCATACAGTGGCTGACGCCTAGATACCAAGTAACTACATTGCGCCATGTATTTCGTTTTTCTTATTCTTCAAATGCATGGAATCTAGCATGCGCTACCACAGCAAATGCCGGCATGAGTGCACCGCAAACCTCGCAGGCCGAGTGCACTTCGATCTCGTCCGGTGAAACATTTTCCTCAGCCTCATCGACCCAGCCGGGCTCGACTTCGCTATCACCAAGCGTGGCGCGGCTGTCTTGAGACGAGGCGCCTGGACCTAAAAGATCTTCTGAGCCCGTACGACGCGCGTCTACGGCGGGTTCTGGCTGCTTGTCGTATGTCGGGTTAGAAGAGCACGGGTGCGAGTGAGGATTCCTTGTGGCGACTTCGTGAGATTCATCAGCATCGGACAGATCGCCGTCTGCACCACCAGCACCATCGGCAACTCCGGGGACAGGGCCCTCGCCGGGATCTGGTGCGACCTGCTCATCTGTAACCCTCCACTGATTTAGCACCTCCTTTTGTTTCTTGAACATTTGACTTATGTCTCTCCCAGTGCTGGTCTTCGCGTCCCCTCCCGCGTCCGCCATGTTGGTCACTGCCACATTCACAAGACTGAGATTCCACCCGCTCTTCTCGGGGTGCAGCCTGCGGAACAGCGGGAGTAGCGCTTCATTGACAAGACGCTCAGCGAGAGAGTCAAGAGGGGTAGTGAGACTGAAGACGAAATTAGCAAGGGGAGCCGACCTGGATATGCGTGCAAACGTGCGCGGGCGGGTGTTTGTAACAGGATCTATAGGCGGACGCGGACGCGTCGACAGGCGCAGTGTGCGGGGATGTGCGATCCAACGCTTCTTGGCCGGTGAGGGCGCAGGAGATCTGACGGGAGCTGAAGTGGCTGCGACTGCCTCCGCATCCTCAGCAGGAGAACCAGGAGCGCAGATCTCTGAGTCGAGGTGATATCCTTGCTCAGCTTCCTCGTCACCTTCCTCATCCTTGAGAAGGTCAAGGTGCATTCGTCTGAGGAGACTGACTGCCAGCATTCTCAGCTCTCTGGTGACCTCGTCAAAGGTGTCTAGCCGGATGTAGCTGTCTTCAATACTGATCTGCTTAGGCACATCGCGTGCCTGGCCAACTTCCGAATCATCGACGCCATGGAGCAGCCCCCAAACTCTAGCGCCGATCCCATGAGACGATCCGGGGCCTCCTAGAATTCTTTCCAGGCTCTCGGCGCTTACTCCCACGTGCTTCCTTACGTCACCGGCGGCGACTTCTTCCCTTGTGTCGCCGTAGACGAGCCCGTCGGAGAACTCGGCGGGGCGCTGGAGCACGAACTCTCGAAGCTTTTGTGCAAGCTTGAAACCGATACCCGGGATTTTGCCGATGTCATGAGCATCGATGAAGTCAATCGCAGTGTAGTCATGCGGTGGTAGCAGGGTTGTCTGACCGTTGGGCTTCTTGACATTGCCGACAAGCTTAGAGAGGAGCTTGTTCGTCGAAATGCCGACTGTGGCGCTATAGTTTCTCTGGTGTTCCAGTTCGGCTCGGAGATACTGCGCCAGGTGCGAGCCAACGAGGAGGCGGAGGCGCAGCGGATCCTGGCTGATGTCATTACTCAGCTTGCCAGAGGCAGGCCATGTATTGCCCGCAAATTGGGTAGCGTCGAAGACAAACCCACGGGTCGGGTCGTCTTTAGATAAGCAGAAATAAGCGTTTTCGAGGTCGTGGGGGTTGAGAAGATTGACGTTATAGTCAACCTGATCCGTCACGTCGAGCCATATCTGCCGAGGCACAGTCCCTGTCAGCGCAGAAGCGTCGGGGAGGGATATTCATAGAAGACAAGCGGCAGCAAGGTTCATTTTCTGACCTCGTCGAAACCGAGCCCTGTCGCAAAAGTCAAAGACGGCCCTCATCTGGGGTAAATTGATGCAAAAAAGCAAGAAGCGAACTGACTTTCAACCCGGCCGTTCCAGGAGTACTGGCGCAGAAAGCGATAGAGCAGCTTGGAGGCGTTGCGGAAGCGGGTGAGATCCTCGCCCAGCACGATGACCTGAGACACGCCCGTCAGCAAGATGGACGGGCCGCGCTGCAGAAGCGGGAGTCCTCGCGGCCTTACGACTTCGGGACAGAGGCGTTTGGCTTCTTTGATAAGTTGCAGCTTATGCAAGCCCTTGTTATTTTTTTTTTCTTTTCAGCGAGGCTCCGGTAGCGCAGCAAAGCTACATAGAGGGCTTACTCGGCGGCGGGCTTCGTAGTTGCACCTACACCAATCCCATCAGCAAGGATTCCGGTTGACGAGAGCGTGCTGACGGGGGAGCGCGCACGTGACGACGATCTGCTTTTCTGCGCAGGAGAGGCGCATCAGCAAGCAGGCTGCACGAAGGATGGGCGGACGGCACTTGCGTTGCACAGCCAGCGGCAGCGTCTTGAGCTGGGGATTCTCGGCCTCGAGAACAGCGCAGTAGAAGGCGTCGTAGTCCTGAGCAGAGTCAGTGTCCACCGACCGAAATAACGCTTTCCGGCCGAAAGAGAGGAGAAGGTTGGGGGGGCTCGGGTCGGGTTGCGCGTTTTGCGGCTGGCCTGGGGCGAGGGCGGATTACGAGCAGCCCAAGCCACCAACAGCGGACAGCAGACGTGAGCACGCGTAGACCTGGGCGGCGGACCGCACAGCAGCGGCGGCAGTAGCAGCAGAGCCGCTGCGCGGCGAGGGAGGGAGGCGGGCGCGGGCGCGGGCACGGCGGCGGAATGGACATGGGCATGGGCACGCACGAAATGGATCACGACGCGGTCGTCGCGGCGGCGCGGGGCGCGAGGAGCGAGCGGCGGCGCTTGCATGACGACGTCATTGGCAGGTCGGGGCTCGTGTTAGGCGGGGAGGGGTGGCAGTCGAAAATGCGGTGTTGAGGGCGACCAGACTAGGAGGGCATGTGTGGGCGAGCGGGCGCGTCGGTGCTGAGCCAAAAACGGGCGCGCAGGATGCGTTGCCACTCTGTGCGCGAGTCGGCGGCGGGTCTGCGGCGGGCCAGGGTTGCGATTGGAGCTCCTTGTTCCAACGGATCGCCGCTGATGGCCTGCGCGCTGTATTTTTATTTATAGGTACACGCCGTGGATTGGCTCGGCGCGCAGGGTTTAGGCGCCGCGTCACCAGTGCCGCTCCCCTCCATTATTCATTAACTTTCGCGCCCGCCCGCAACCAGAGCTTGCAAAACGGCCCTGTCCACCCTCGCAAACGCTATCTACCTCCAGCCTGCACGAATCCAAGGAGCTTTGTCCCGCAATGTACTGATCGCACTCTGCCTGCTCCCCTACCCTCCTGCCCTGGATCGCGCCCGCTCCGCCAATCACCTGACACTACCGCTCTCCCGGCCTGCTCTCCGCAAATACGAGCCTGTCCTGCACTGCGCTCATATAGTCCTATCGGCCCCTCACCTTATCATCGCGATCAGATCCGCGCCAGAGACATCCCAGAGACATTTCTCCCACCACCACCCGCCTCACCGTCCACGAGCGCCCGTCCCATGATCGCTCTTCACCCGCCCAGCATGACCACCTCTCTGGCCATATTACCTCCTCCGGCGCCGCATCCTCAGCAGCCGCAGATGTCCCATGCCCCCGCCGTGCAAGTGCCACAGTCCACGCCGCTCTCCCAGTCCGCGCCCGCTGCACAGCGCCGCCCCAAGCTTTCTCTCAACACCGCCAGCGCCCAGGTCCGCACCTTTGGCAAGGGATCAAGTCTCCGCCTGGAAACCCTCTCCGCTGTCTCTCCCACTGCACGCAACACCTTCAGCAACGGCTACGAGCCGCAGCCTCACTCTGCATCCGAGTCCAAGCCGTGGTCCCGCGTGAGTTCTGAGGCGGACACGCCCAGCTCAGCCTCAACCTTCAACTCCAGCACCTCGGCCTCTTCCTACTCCTCGTTGGGCTCTGACCTGGGAAAGATCCCCTACAAGCTGCCGCACAACGTGCAGAGCATCCTCTCCAACAGCCCGCTCCCTCCCGTGCACAGGCATCGCACCATGGCCTCCCGTCCCATGTTCCCGGCCACCAAGCGGGTGAGCTTCCGCGCAAACCTGACCGAGGAGATTGTCACCACCAAGTACACCATGGCCCACTCGGACATTGCATCTTCATCTTCCACCATTTCTTCGCTAGCATTAGACACGACCGAGAGCGAATCCAAAGTCACCACCCTGCCTTCTCGCGCGGCCTCCAAGCTCGACCTCCAGCTCTCCAAGCCCACGGAACCTGCTACTGCTCCTGCTGCCGCTACCGCAACTGCCACTGCCCAGCACCACTCAACCGAGCGCGCGCGCTGCCAAAAGCGCGAGTCGCCGTCGGACTCGGAATCCGACAGCGACTCGTGTCCCGAGACGCCAGTCGCCGGACGTCGCAAGCGCAGGCGCGAGTGGAAGTGGACGCTCGGGCCCATTGATGGCCAGCAGGTGGATGCCAAGTACCTTCGCGAGGAAGACGAGGTCGATAGCGATCCTGACCAGGATCGCTTGACGTGCCAGCAACGCTTCGCGCAGTACGCCGAGAGGAGGCAGAGCGACGCCAGCGACGAGTGCAGCGTCACCAGCCCGACCAGCAGCATCGAGGACGACAGTCGCAGGTGACAGACGTCGAGCAAAGACACGATCAAGACAATTCTTCACACATTTAGCGATGCATCTACACCTGGTGTTTTTACACGGCATTTCTATCATGGGTTTATTTTTGGCGCGCGCGCATGACTGACGTTATCCACGACCAACGTCACGTCCACTTATCACATGCATCAACATGGGGAGTCATCTGGTTATTCTTCGCCAACACGACTGGCTATATTTTCATTTAATCCCTTTGCTTTTCCTGTTTCATATTCGTATGATACCACGGCTCTCGCTCGAGCCATCCTTCAGTACGTCTTTTTACTGCGCTTTTTGGGGGATCTGGGCTGGGATTTAGGGTATGGGTCGAACTGGGAAATTTGGGCGGCTGTCTATGAGAAGATTTAAAGTACTGTGCCGTCGTCGCGCAGGAAGAGCGACTAATAGACGCAGCGTTTTTTTTTTTCCTATTTGGAAGGATATGAATCTAGATATGTAATATGAAAAATAACGTTTCAGGACATGAGCTCATCAAACGCCACGGCTGCAAGGTGCAAGATACGTGATGGCGATGCAGTGATGACCACAGTGCCGTCTGTCCCGCTCTCCGTTGCCAAGCTGCGAACCGGACGCGGGCGGTTTGAAGCGAGGGGCTTGCCTTGCTTGCTTGCGCTGTGGCAGAGGGACGGACTGTTCGAGAATCTCGTACCGGCAATCGCAAGTCTATCATATCAGCCTTATCGCGATCTAGTCTGGTTCGCCTTGCAATGCCGCGACAGCCTCGTCGTCTTGCGCATGCGTGTGCGTCGTAATGCCAAATGCCGGAGTGGGATAAGGCAGTGAAGAGTGAAGCAAATTTTTGAGTATTGCGTGGATACGAATGCGTGCGTCTGTGTGCTCCGACTGCTCACGGCACGGCGCCTTTTTTTTTCCCCCATCTTTCTCACACAATGCAACCGCACCGCGCAAGATACAACGCCAACATGTCGTCATGTTCCAATTGGCAATGAAAGCCCCCGCCATATGCGTCGCGTAATTTCTTTTCTGACCCGGCTCCAAAAGTTCCAGACGCACGTCGTTTCCGGGGGGGCGTGATGGGGCTTTCGTTGGGCGGAAGGGCTTGGGCCCAGAACGGGAAACGCTGCCTTGCGACAGCGTGCGGAGGGGCCAGCTCGATGCGGAAAAGCCGCCGTCCCTCGTTTCAAGGGCCATGCCAGCTGGACGAGAGGGAATGAAGAGTGATGTGATGACGGGGTGGGTGGGCGCACGGATGGCGTTCGCACCCCTTCCGCCTCTCTTTTTCCCTGGTCGGCACGGGCAAAGCCTCGTATAGGCTATGGCGTTCGCTCGCGCGCGCCGCACGCACATCCTTCCTATCGATAGTTCTTTTTTCGTATGTCGCTTTTAAGCAGCACCGCTCACCGACTTCTGGTGAGCTGCACGCGCGCCTTGGCATCTTCCGGCATATCTTGGAACCGAACGTCCTAGTCTCGCAGCCCGGTCCCTTTCGTGCTTCCGACCTGACAAATTTGACGGGGACAGAAAGGAGGGGGAAAAATAAATAATGAAGATGAGTGCTCCGTCGCGCCATTGGTGGAGCGGGAAGGCGTCTTGAGATTATTTCCTATTTTAGCGCGGCGACTGCGTCTTCCCAGCTCCACCTCCCCTTGTCCTCGGTCCGGGTGCTCCCCTGTTCCTTGTCGATTACAGACCGCGGTCGCGCCCGCAATCTGTTCGGTGGTGACTGGGGGTGGTGGCCATTGCTTCCCGTCGATATTATTATTAACTGAACCACATATGCCGTTCGGTTGTTCTCTGACGCGCTGATCATTGTTTCATGCTGCGATGCTTCAGGTTCTGATACAAAAGAGAACGCCCGTTGTGTCGCAAGACCATTTTGCGCGTCGAGCCGGTAAATATAGTCAGAGTTGTCGGTTTCCAGAAACTGATACATGCGCACGGCGAAAGGTGCGGTAAAGCCCACGTGTATGTTTTAGCATGGGCATTTTTCTTGTCCATACGTCAGCTTCGTCCGCGACAGATTCTTCGTCGATACGAAACAATCCGGAGTTTTACCTTCTCCAGCTTTTCTCGTGTTTATCGTTTTCCCTCTGTCTCAGGCTTCCGTAAAAATTTTCGTCATCTCGTCTTTTCCTCTCGTCCCTGACAGCTGTGCCGCGCGGATGCTCGCGGGTCGGAGATAAGTGCCCGCTTTCAGCGCCATGCGCCGCAAATCGTAGGAAGGAGAGCCAACCTAAAAAAAAAAAAAAAAAAGCATCGCGGCAGCCACGTGGGAAGACAGGTTGGAAGGTTCGGGTCAGGGCGTCCCGGATGGTGAGAGGCTCTGGGCGCTGGCGATACGAAGATCTCAATTACCTGCTGTCCGGGTTTGCTCCTGTCGGCCTCGCCCGCTAGCTGATACGAAATTCCCTCGAGTCTCGAGACACGGTCGCCCTTCTCTCCCCACGCCGCGTGTTCCTCGCTCACTTACGATAGCACGTATGACTTATTCACGAGGATCCCCAACTTGTGGCAGGAGAGGCGATCATTCCCTCTCTTCGGAAACGAGAAACAGTGCATCTGTGCGTAGGGGAAAAAAAAAAGTGGTTCGTGTTGTTCGTTCTCCTGCTTACCCCCGGAGATGAGGCCGTTTGGGCCTAGCCGGCCTAGGTTAAGAAGAAGCTGCAGCTGACGATGGGCAGCCTTGTTGTCCACATCGGGGAGACTCGCGGTGCTTTTTGAGCGGCGGAGGGTCAGCCGGATTCGTGTCCGCAGACGAAACGGGCAACATGCTTCAGGTCGCGAGACACTTGAAGTGCTCGCGTCGGGTTATTGTCCGTTGCCTCTTGGCTTGCCGTGTCTCTGGTCTGTGATGCGTCTTATTGGCGCTTGTTCTGCTCCTGAACGTTGGCATTGCCGGGTGTGCGCTGGAAGCCTTGAGGTGTAGACGCTTTGCTTTTGCAACATAAATACCAAGATTGCATTCTTTCCGTTTCAGGAAAGCGGCACGTTGGCCAATGCATGAATTTTGCTAATTCTGGGCTCGGGCGACGATCATGCGGAGATGGACCATGTAGGGTCTATTGGATGCAACAGAGTACAGTGCGTTCGCTCCTACGCTGTAATGTCAGTGCAAGACGTTTGGATGATCTGCCGCGAACGTGAGTATGTTAGCCACCACATGCGGCGTGGCATCCAACTTGACCTTCTACATTTTGTCCTCGGTGCATCATGCAACCCAATGTCGCATTCGATGCGCCGATCCCTGCCCGTCAGCATAGTAGCGCAATAGGGATGCGCATCCTTCAAGCAACTAAGCAAACCATCCCAAGTGCACCGTGGCAATATTTCAGAAGGGCGAACATGTCCGCGTGGAAGCTCGATAGTGAAGTTCTGTAAAAGCTCAAGATTCGGTTACAGCTATTTAAAGTAGACGGCACGTAGCCTTTCCGGCGAACTCATCGTGCCTGCTTAGACGGACACTTCCGTGATCTCCGTGAGGCGCCTCTTGCCGTCGATCCACTTGACCGCCGAGAGGATGAGACTGGAGCTCTTGGTCTCCTGGCCTGTCGCCTTGTTCTTGATGGTGAACTTGGTAAGGTGCGCCACGGCCCCGCCTTTCTTCTCCGCATCATCCCACTTCAAAATCTCATCGCTGCTCTGTAGAGTTACAGTGTTCCCAGCGCGGGTCTGGACGATGGCTTCCTTGTACTGGTCGAAGTTGAAGCGGTCGTGGTTGATTCTGATGAATTCTGTCAGCTCATGCGGACCAAACTTGCGACGTAATCCTTACCTGACGACCAAGCTCGGGTCGACATTGCCTTCGTAGGCAGTGGCAGCGAGGCTATCGTCAGACTGAAAAAATATCTTGTTGAAAAGCTGTTCAACCCAGTCACCGAGAGGCTGGAGCTGAGAGGACATGACTGATCTATATCTGAGTTAGCGGAAATAATGGCACCGCAAACTCCACAGCATGCCTTTGATATATTGTCCGGCGTAAAGCAGTCAATTAGATGAAGTGGATGTTGATACTGCATCTCCATGGCTGTCCACCTCAGTCTTATACCTCCGCCATCGACTCCTGATGGTGAAATCAACCAGTCAGAGAATATTCTCATTCCAAAGTGAGCAAGATTGCGGACAGTGAGATGCGGAGTTTAGTGATGGCGAGCAAACGAATTGCATCAGTGTTCTGTTCTGGTAAGCCCTAGTGCCTGATGGGGAGCATTTAGCGAGGCAGAACTCCGCACGCCCTGCGGAACTCCGCAACTTCACGCCATCGCTCTCGTGGACTTCTCAGCCTCTCTTGTGGACTTTGCATTGTGACTCAAGAACTCGAGGAGATTGCCATGATACTCCGCAAGACGATCCAGTAACATGTCCTCAACACGTCAGAAGTCTTGCGTCGGATGCGTCCGGTCCAAGCGGAAATGCGATCAGGGGTACCCCAAATGCAGGCGTTGCGTTGCAAGAAAAATCGACTGCGAATATGTCGGGCGTAACGCGAGCCGCACGTCTAGTGATAGCGGCACAAATGACGGAGCAGTCTCCGTATTTGCGGAGTTGATGGAAGATTCCGTACCGAATAGTCTGCAGCTACAACGAAGTCCACCAACCGCGGGAGGGCTTACACCTTACATCAACGATGCTATCCTGGAGCTCGGAACAGACCCCTTCAACCTCCCTGATCTACCCGGAAATGGCCTGCTCAGCCCAGCTGTGCTTGAAGACATTATGGCCAACCAGGATCCAGACGATTTCGAGATCATCGCGGCCGATGTTGTGTACCAACGACCCGTGGAGTTTACTGCGAGACGGCTTGCAGGTATACCAAAGACATTCGCTGAGACGGCACAAACCATGTTCATCCACCGTCGCCTATTTCAGGAAAAGAGCCCACAGGCTTTGCAAGATGCACTCAGCGCCTGCGCGCTGTACTCTATGAAAACTAAGGAGAATCAGGCGCTGGTTTTGCGCAACGTGGAGCACAAAGCACAGCAGCTGGTCGCCGGCATTGATCCGTTCCGCATCTCGAAGAATGAGCTTCTGCCGGCGCTACAAGCGCTCCTGCTATATCAAATAATAAGGCTCTTTGATGGCGACATCAGGTTAAGGACACAAGCGGAAGTGGACGAGACGACGATTATGGCATGGGTAAAGCAACTGAGACTGTATATGCGGCCCATCGCTCCATCGTTGCCTGCCGCGGCAGGAGCATTGATGGCCCCGCAAGACCACATGCCGGATTGGCTCCGCTGGCTATCTGAAGAAAGCATCCGGAGAACCGTTATCACAACGCTGACGGTGAAAGCGGTGTACGACTTTCTGAAATACGGCTACGACAAAATTTCGGCCGGTGGGTTATGTTTCACTGCTCAAGCAGCTCTCTGGGATGCGCAGTCAGAGTATCGCTGGCAGATAGCATACCATGAGAGGCGAAGGCTCGAGGTCCGGATAGCGCATTGGGATGAGGATATGGCGGAGGCGGCGCCAGACGATGTGGAGGAGCTTGCGGTGATCATCATGGCGTCGCATCGTGGATTGGAAACCACAGGCGCATGGCTAGGAAAAACCCTCATTGCTAGATATGACTTGGAATGAGATCGTGAATCTTCTCGGCGGCGTAGTGGTTGGTGGAGGGCGCACATGAAACGCGAGTGCCGAAAACGCCGAAGGGAGCAATTACAGCGGCTGCTAGCGAGGAGACGTGGAGCAATGACGTTAGAGTCGCACTAGTCAGCGTTGTGCGACTTCAACTCTCCGCGGCGTTTCTCGGACCCGACAAGGCTCTCACGGCCTCTCGACGAATCGCAGCGCTGCCATGGCGTACTCTATGGGCGCTTACTGACACGCGCTGCACACGACGCAGGCACGAGGTAGGAAAACATCGACCCTCACCCACAGACGCAACGTCCGGGCGCTTGTCACGCCGCACCACGCTCGGAGCGCTGAGAGCCTCTCACCAGGAGCGGCAGCTCGCGGGGCCAAGAAACGACAACGCCTCTCAACCCTTCTCACCCAGGGCGCCTGTCTGTAGATCAACGGGAGAAGCCATTTGGAAGCGTCGACATGTCGCATCAACCAGCGGGTCAGTGTGCCATGCGACTCACTCACCGTTTCCAATGGAACTGATGACCTGGCAGGTGAAGAAACACCGCTCGTTGGCCCCTCGTCGCGCCCTGCCGCTGGATCACGACTAAGGAAACTCAACACTTGGCTCGTATCCGCAATCGATCGGGTAAATCCAATCGTTACCACAGCTCCCTGGCGGCTCTTCGAGATCTGCGACCAATGGATGTGTGTATGCGCCTCCGTCAGACTGTGTCGGTGCTAACCGCGCAGCTACCCGCCATTTCTCCGGCGCCGCTGTCAGGAAATGCTTGCAGCAGAGTGGACGCATCGGCTGCCAGTCATCCAGCAGCAGGCCCCGGCGGACATGGCTGCCACCCTGATTGCCAAAGCTCTGGATGAGATCAAGGATACTGAAGGCTCCAGGCTTACCGTCGTGGATTTCTGTTCCGGTGGGGGAGGTTAGATCTATGTCCGCTTCGCACGGCTTGCATTATTCGTTGCTAACCACGTGTTGCAGGCCCTGTTCCTGTAATCGAGAAGCTTGTCAACAAGAAGCGAGCGGAGCAGGGGAAGACCTCAATTACGTTTACTCTGACTGACATTAGCCCTCACACCGATGCGTGGATGGCCGCATCAGCCCGGAGCGCTAATCTTGAGTATTTTCCGCAGCCCGTGGATGCGACTAAGCCTCCACCCGCCGTCATTAGCACTACGGCCACTGCGAGTGATGCAAATGCGGAGTTTGGCTCCGGTACCCGTGTCTTTCGTCTGTATTGCTTGGCCTTTCACCATTTCCCGGATGACTTGGCCCGCAAGGTACTGGCATCAACAATCAGCACTTCTGATGGGTTTGCTATCATTGAGCTGCAGGATCGTCGTTTAGCATCTATGTTGCTGATGATCTTGGATTTCTGGCTCATGTTCGTTGTCACTCTGGTTTGGTTCTGGAACGACCCATTGCAACTTATCTTCACTTACATCTTCCCCATCCTGCCGTTTACGCTCTCATTCGATGGCTTCGTTAGCAGCTTGAGGACACGGACATTCTTGGAGGTCATGACGTTGGTCGATCCGAGTCTGGAAGCTGCATTGCAGAGCTCGCAAGGCAGGGCGGTCAGGGAGCTGCTCCAAGAGACAGGTATGGCGGAGATCGAAGGCTGGGTGTTCAAAGGCGGAAGAGAGATGCACACCTGGCCCATTGGGTACATGAACTACATTATCGGTAGGAGGATCAACGGTCAGCGTTAAACAATAGACGGTTAGTACACATCTTTCTGCATGAGTGGATATATAGATATGGCCAAATAAGACGGTGTATGGGTCCGGCCTGCGCTTTCCCACTTCACTGCATTTCAGCGTGATCGCACCTTCTTCGGTATGCCTTTCGCCATACGGCCGAAGTTTTTCATAACCTCTCACTGTCATGTTACTCGCCTTCGCCGAAAGAATACAGCTCGTTCGTCATTGCACGAAGGTCTTTACTTTCGGTTTTCCGTCGTTTCATTCATCGCTATCACAACAGCATCGCTTCCCACTACTCAATCGGTCATCTTTCCGGTCTCGCGCTACGGTAACATGCCATCCTGTCATAATAAGAATTGTCGCTTCGGCGGAACCCACGATTGGCCCACCGACCGCGGACGCATACTGTACATCCGAAAGTGTGAAAGAGAGTGTGGCTTCTGTGGGAAATCGTTTTTTCACTTAGGCGCTTTGCGGGAGCATGTCAGATGGAAGCACCGCGATATGGGTATCATTGTCCGCACTGGGAATCGTCTTGATCCGTTTGATCCGCTAGCCGCTCTCAAACATGTTCAGCAACTGGTGCCTGGACCGATGAACTTCGGATCTGATAACAATGTAGTCCACCACCGCGGATTCTACAACGGCGCGCCCCAACATAGCGGAATCTATAATAGCGGAGCTTACAACAGCGCGGCTCACGGCGGCGGAAACGCGACCGGAAATCCATATTACCCTACTGCTTACTTGACGCCCAATTCCGAGAACTCCAATGAGACCACTCCAGCCAGCCAATTTTTTAACAATTTTCGCATTGCACAACCACATCCAGATACTCCAACCCTCTCTGGTCCTCCCGGCACCTTTGAACCCGGACCGCTTGCCAGTAAAACCACTGCCGGATCGAGCTCTGAAGACAACGCCATAGCGCTTGCAAATTCTGACGAACCCCGATACCCTGCGGCATGTGCATCGGGGAATCCTCAAGCATTGAAGTCTGAGATTCATGCTAAAGCCTCCACAAAAAACGAGCATGAAGACAGCCGATCATCTCCACATGGCCCCATCACCGATCTCGACTTTCTCTGCACATTTCCTCTGCGTGATATAAGGATCGAGGATCTGGAACGTAGTCTTGAACAAATCGACAGCGTCAAGTACCACAGGCTGCATGTGGCATTTGCAAGGGATCGTCTGAAGAGAGCTGTCCGTGATGCTTTGGAGCTGAAAGTCGTGAGTAAGGAAGAGGTCTGTCACATGCTCAGGAAACTTTTGGAGATTTTCCCAGAAGATGAGTAGGGTTTTGATCGTGCCAAGTACCTGCCTGGGGGTTTCTGTCGATTCCAAGATGGCCAAAATTGGAGATTAGCGAGTTCTGACATGATTAGTGGTCCACTTTCACTCTAAAATTTTCTCATTAGGGCTTGCGGTACGCATGCAATTGCAAAAGCCTTCCGGCAGTTGCCTAGGCAGGACGAAGTAAAATACAAAGGAAAGTATCATTTAATTAGTGCTCAAATACGTGTGTCTACCTATTAACTATTTAGATCTGTCGTCAGCCCACCCATTGATGTCAAACCTCTGCCGTGGAACAGAACAGGTATATCCATTATCGTGATCGTTTCTTCTTCTTCATAGTCCTGCCAAGGCAGCAGTATATGCCAGATACCACGTCCTACTGGCGCCGCCGTCCAGATATTCACTGCTGAAATTCGCGCTGGCAAAGTACTCATACGCTTCCTTCGCCTCGATCAGGGCCGTATTCGCGTACAAGATGCCCCGCCATCCGGCCTCTGCCTCGTCGATGCGACCACCGGACATATACGTGTCGTACTCTTCGGCAACGAACTCGGACGTACGGATGAGAGCGGAGGGCACGTGGACGGGGATCATGTGGATGCCCTCCTTGTAGTACCACTTGTCGCCGAAGTAGGTGGCCCAGTCGACCTTGTTCTCGAACAGCACGCCGGTGACCTTGTTGTTGATGATCTCGGGCGGCTGGATCGTGTTGGAGCTCGTCATCAGGAAGTACGACTGGAAGCTGCGCGCCTGGACCGCCAGCATGAGGTTGGCGCGCGCCTCCATGGCGACGTCGCCCGTCACCTTGCCCCACAGCTTGAGCGCGTACGACGCGAAGGCGTCCTCGGATGACGATTCTTGGTCCTTGCCGTCGCCGGAGGAGAAGAGCCCCTTGGCCCAGCTGTGTCCGTGGAACCAGTCGAAGCTGCGGCTGAAGGGGTAGTAGGTGCTATGCGTAGGGCTGGCGAAGTCGGCGGCTAGCATGTCGACCCAGGCTTTGTTCGTGCCGGTCGTGAGCCAGTCCGGGTCGAGGTAGCCGATGACGGCGGCGGTGTAAAGGCTGTGCTCCAGGTCAGTTGAAATCCACCGCATCGAATCCAAGGACAAAGAACTTACAAATACCCGTAGTGGAAGTGATGGTCGTTGTAATACGTATTCCCAAAGTCCGCGCCGGAATCCGCATACCCAGCACTCGACACCACGCCTCCCCACACCTCATCGTACACCAGCGGATTCGTCTGCTCGTTGTCGACGAAGACCTTGAGCGCAGCGACCAGCTTCTTCAGCCCCTGCGCCGCCAGCTCCGCGCTGCCGCCCAGGTCGTGCACGGCGTACACGACGGCCGCGAACTTGGCCAGCGCCTTGCCGGAGAAGTACATCGAGTCGAGGTCCGTCTGCGCGGCGACGTCCTGCGCCAGCTCCTCGGCGCCCGCGTCCAGGACGGCGCACGCCGCCGCCGCCGACAGCGACGACACGCTCCCCCTGCCGGCCGCGTACGGCGCGAAGCCCATGCCGACCGGCACCTGGCCCTCCGTCATCGTCCACGCGTCGCCGACGTACGCCGTCGCGTACCCCTTGGTCACCGTCGCGAGCGAGAGGCCCGTCCGGGCGGCCGCCGTCGCGCCGTCGAAGCTCGCCACGTGGTGCGGCAGCGCGTACATCAGCAGCTCCCTGCCCGCGCCGACGCCGTGCCCACCCTTCGCGAAGCGGAAGCCGTACGTTGCCGCCCCGGCGCCGCCGTCCACGCTGCCGAAAACTTCCACGTCGACGGGATACGCGCCCGCCGCGGCGTCGTAGACCGCCTCTTCTTCCTCTTCCTCTCCCGCCCGTCCGCCGGACGTCGGCAGCTTCGCGACGCTGAGCGACCCGCGCCAGCCCGCCGGCCCGGTCAGCGCCGTGCTGTCCGCCAGCTCGAAGACCGCGGCCGTGGCGCCGGGCGCGGGGACCGCGTAGAGGAGCCAGGTCGTGCCGTCTGCCAGGGTGGCGCGGTACTTGACCATGCTGCCGGTGCCATCGGCGGAGGAGGAGGAGGAAGTGAAGTTCAGCGGACCCTCGACGGAAGTGAAGCCCACGCCGCTCTGGACCAGCGGCGTGGCCCCGTGGTACACGCCCGTCACGAACGCCATGCCCTGCACGAGCGGGAACGTGAGCAGCGGCTCGCCGGGGGAGGAGGAGCCGGAGAAGGTAGCGTTGGCGGCCATGCCGCTCGCGCTGGGGGTGACGGAGAGCGTCGCGTTGGATGAGGACGCCGACGACGACGGCTCGAGCTCGGTCGCGGAGAGGATGAGCGAGTGGATGCCCAGCGGCGCGAAGAAGTAGCGCGAGCTGTTGTGTGTCGTCGCGTCGCCGAAGGCGAACTGGCTGCGCGGGATGTGCGAGATGGCGAGGCCGTGCGAGTGGAGGGCGTCGGTGCCGGAGGGCCAGGCGACGGAGTAGGGGTGCGTCCAGGCGCTGGAGGTTTGGGAGGAGAGGAAGAGGTTGGCGTGGAATTTGTTCGTGTGGAGGGGCCCGGTCGTGTTGGTGATGTGCGAGCGGGATACGGGATGGTCGGCGCGGCGGGGGATGTTGGACGGTGGGGCGGCGTCGGAGGAGGATGCAAAAATATTGGGTGAGGTGAGGTTGTTGGCGGTGCAGGTGTCACCGGAACAGAAGCGCGAGGTCGAGTAGGTGTAGTTGCTGCTGCAGGTGGTTACGGAAGCGGTGGTTGCGGTTCCTGGAATATGTTATCAGTTTCTGCATTGGGGGAATTCTGAATTCTGTTTAATGCTCCCAGAAGCTGACACTTACGGGCAGCCGAGGTGGTGTTGTTTAAGGCAGGAGTAGGCCATGGTGGTTGGACAGTCACTTGCGGATAGGGCTCTAGTGTTACTGGCCAAGAGGTACTAGGAGGCACCGTGCTACTCGGTTTGCTCGTAGGAATCTGCGTGATAGGCGTAACTTGGCCTGTTGTGGAGATTGCCTGATTGTCAGTCGATGCACTTGTCGTAGAAGTCGCCGTCGCTCCGGCAGAGACTGAATTCTGGCTAGTAGTGAGAGGTTTTGCACTACTTGATATGCTAACAAGAGTCTCCCCCGTGAATGTGCCTTGGCTCTCTGTGGAAACCGGCGACACAGCGGAGTTGGGGTTTGTTGTAGACGTTGCAGTCGTTTCAGCAAGTACCAGAGCCTTACTCGTTGTGGGGCCCGCCAAAGAAAGGCTGTTTGTGTTGGAACAAATATTTTGTGCACCGGTCGTAATAGTGATGTAGCTGGTAACGATCGATATCTGAACAGAGTTGCCGAGAACAGTTGACCCTGCAGTAGACGAGCCCGGCCGGATCGAGGTTCCCGCAGAACTCGAGGAGATTCCAGTTGGAGTTACATTAATGAAAGTAACTCCAGTGGGTTGACTGGTGCTGGCAGTGGAACCTCTGTTTGCGGACACAGATAGCGAACGTGATGCGCCGGCTGCATTGGCGTCTGGCAACCCGCTCGAATTTGTGGATGCGCTGTTTACTCCTGAAGCCACTGAAGATGAAGTGAACGGCGTGGAAATGGTACCCGATATTGTTGACATCTGACTAACTCCATTACTTCCAGGCAGATGGACTGAGTCAGTAGAGTGTGTACTGCCGACCGAAGTACTGGTAGAGACTGAGGCGGCCAGTGTGGGATCAAAGCTAGCCAGCAGCCCCGATGACGCAGTAGACTGGACCCCTAAAGTCTGACCGCCCGCCAAAGTACCAGTTGCACTACCTGTACCAAGACTCACAGACGTGACGGTGACGCTGATTGTGGATGAAGACGAAGAGGCCGCATCCTGTGCAGATCTGATCGGCGTCACAGAATGAATAATCCCACTTGTCTGAGTCCTGTTGCCGTACGGAGCTGAGCTACCTGCTGAAGAAACAAGGATACTTCCGGTCCCAGTAGATGTACTTGAAGCAAGGCTCAATGCTTCTGTCGGTAATGGAGTAGACAGCACGGGCGCAGTGGAGTTCACAAAAAGAGTAAGCCGACTTGTTGAAGTGGTGGAACGGCTATTCGGTGTTGTCGAGAAATATGCTGTAGCCGAGAGCGCGGTGTTGGTAGAATTCGTGAACCAAGGTCCGGTATTCGTGGTAATAACGGACACGTTACCCCACGGTGTCTGAAGCGGTGTAGCGGGAATCGTAATGTTAAGCTGCGCCCAAGCAGATGATTTTGCTGTGGTCTCATTTTGGTAGATACCAACCGAGCTCACTGGAGTAGCGGATCTATTGGAAGGCGGTGTGAACAAGGCAACGGTCTGGGATAAAGCAGTTGTTACGAGCGGCGTCGAGGTACTGCTTCTGAAGGAAGCAGGATCTGTGCCAATGATAGACGTGTTGTATCCAGCCGTGTAGGTGCCTTGATGCGTCGAAGAGGTTGTGAGCGTTGCATTCCTGGTGGCAAGCGAAGAAGTGGGCAAAAGGGTCGTGTTGTAGCCCCCTGATGGCTGCCCAGAAAGGTTTCCGACGTTGCGCGAGCTGCTCTGAGTGATAGGCGGCGTGGCAAGGCTCATATACGGTGAAGTCTCCGAGTTGGAAGCCGCTGGAATTATTGTAGTGTTCATAGAATACATGGGGGTTGTGAAGCTGTTTATAGTGGAGACCACACCACTTGTGGCGGCTGTCTGGTTTAAGGGAGTCAAGGTAGCAGACGGAGTCCAGGTTCCCGAAGAGGCCATAATCTCAGACAGTGTTGCTGGCTCGGAAGGGGTCAAGGCCACTGAGGGAGTTGCAGCCGAGGTATTGTTGCTGCGTGCGGAACATGCTTTTCGTGACGTTGACGTAGAAGTTCTTGCATTGGTAATGTTCCTCACGGATAGAGTTGTCGTTGATGAAAGCGCTGTGCTGGCCGATTGTGCGACGCTGGTGGACGTGGCCGCATTCGAGGATTCAGCGAAAATTGGCGCACTTGTGAGTGATTGGCTATCGGCAGATGGAGTTGAAGCTAAACCTGGAGTCGTGCTTGAAGTCGTATTTGTAAGGCTTGTGAAAGTCTGAGCTACTGTTGAAGTCAAGGTCAGGCTCGAGGAAGTAGCAGTAGCAGTAGTAGAGGTAGTGGAGATGGAAGTGGCTGAATTTGATGCCCCACCGGCAAGGGAGACCAGGTATGATTTGACAGCAGGAAGGAATCCGGTGTTGGCGTAAGCCTGGGAAGCGTCCCACATCATGACACCGCCAAAACTGTTGAAAGTTGACACATAGTCGATGATTGGCTCAAGAGCCGACGCCGTTATATAACCAGAGCCTGCCGCTGTTGAGGAAGCTGGCACTCCAATGAGAATCTGTTGCAATTAGTCTAAGACTCAAAATACTGAGTAATGGTAGTTATACCTTCACATTTGGGTTTGCGCTGGACTTTGCCCAGGCATCCCAAGTTTCGTAATTGAAGTTGTTCTGGAGGGAAGATCCAGATGCAAAGCTGGTCAAGCCACAGTAATTGTTATAAAATTGGATGAATATTGCATCCATCTTGACAGCAGTTGTTCCAGAGAGAAATTGATCGTCTGCAGCGTCCGGGTACGGGCATTGTGGTGCAGCTGTAAGCAAACGGTGCTTGCCATCCGCAGCCTCCGTCGCGTCCATGAGGTCACGAAGAGCCTGTACAAACGGAGCCATATTCGAGACAGTCGATTCGAAATCAAAGTCAAAGCCATCGACAGCTGCAGACCCGAAAGGTCTGTATATTTTGGTGCCGTCGGAAGTGACGCTGCTTTCTTGTTCCGGACCAACCGTGGCCCAAACCAACTGTGCGGCGGACTGAGCTTCAGACGCAGAGCTGAAGCCACCCTCACTGTATGTAGCCCCGCCAATGGACAGTAATATTGTCTTGCCGTACATTTGCTGACAAGTGGTAATGTCTTCCCTGCAATGAGGGACGTGTTAGATCCTCATCAAAATTGTAAAGATCAATCAAACTTACTCAAGCTCAGAACAGTCAAGTAGATTAGTACCAGAGAAGACAGCACATTTGTCACCTTGATTGGCAAAGTTGATCTCCGGTTCGCCGTATGAGTCGGTGATGACGGTCATGAATGCCAGAGGAATTATCTATCCGAAGTCAGCTCCATTTTCACATCATGTTTAGTAGTTCGTACGTCAATGTTTGAATCTGCCACAGTATTTAGCCGGTGTCATGGTTCGTTTTCTATAAATACTTACCAGCACAATATGTGGAGAGCCTTTGTTGGGCCAGGCTGCCACTGCTCGCTCCATACGAGTTTTGGCCTACACAGGATGTCAGTGTCAAAGAGGTAAGGTTCCAAAGGATGATCTTACCCCAATAGACCGCAACATTATCTTGGGATGCTGCATTGAAGGCTGCTGTGGAAAGACGAGAAAACACTAAAAGAGCAAGAGAAGGTGCCGTGCAGGTGTTTCGAAGACGCATATTCGTTGCAATTTGGCCGTTCAAGTTGCGACCAAGTTGAGCGATTGCTCAGCATTGCAGAGAAACCGCAGAGTGTAAGCATGCTTAAGTAGACTTCAGAGAATCATAATAGAAAACAGGTGGTTGTCGGAGGCTGGAATAAAGGGCTACATTTTGCTTACTCTAGGCTGACGATAGAATGAGGAACATGGCGGATGTGGCGCAAGTAACGAAAATTTACATGCTCTAACCACAAGATTGCAAACAGCCACATCGAGAAGCTTGATAGCTCCAATTTCCAGGGCAACAGTAGCAATACTCAGCTGGATCATTCAATTGTGGTTATCTTAGAATGGCGATGCGCAAGTCATCATACTGAAATAGGTTAATAACAAACGAGCCGGCAGAACGATCGGTCCTTGGTTCCTACAGCATCGAAAGTCTTCGCTCCGCTCTATTAAGCTCGCCTCTTTTCCAACCACCTCATCGGCTCTCTCTAGTAGCTTCGTGAAGCCGAGCTAGGCTGTGGACCGCTGACGCGTTGTTGTTGCTACAGTGCCTGATCGCCCTCGTAGGGCGATGTCGAACAACATCAGGATTAGCGCCCGCAAAGCCCCAGCCACCTCCACCCACGCCGCCCCGTCATCGCAGAATCAGCTGATAGGCTTGCAGAAACAGTGGCGATCTCAGATCTTGCAAGATGAGATGATTCAATATCAGCATTGATCAGCGACGCTGCAGTCTCGTCTTACGCCTGCACCCGAAACTGCAGGATCTGGAACGAATTAGCGGCAGAATTGATCGTGAGTTGTAACAAAGATATAGTTACTCCCGATAATGAGGGAACTCCTCAAAATCTCACGTTATGTACTACATTAAAGTAATGAAGAGTGCAATAAGCAGCGCTAAGATTACAAACAACATCGACAAGCCCTCAGATTTGTTTCCAATTCCTCTCTTGTATGCGCCTGGTATAGGCTGACCATCTACCATGTGTTCCAGTACCACATCTCTCTCAATAACAATTCCAGTGTCGGACGTGTTTGCTCGCTTTGGATCCAAGTAAAGGATCGAGTTCTTCAGCCTCGGGCCCCATACCGTCCAACCAAACCATTCGCCCTCATTGTCTTCCATGAATGAGATCATGTCGTTCAATGCATTCATGCAGCTTGTGGTATTGTGCCCGCCAAATTCAGTCATGATGGCCTTGACCTTGAGCTTCTTCAATGCAGAGGTGAAGCCTTTGAAGAACTTGGAGTATATGGGGGAGAAGTTTTCGCAGTCGCCGCTGAGACCGCCTTTCTCATCGAAATACTGCCTCAAAATCAGCCTGGTCATACTGAAAGGTTTTATTTAGTGCACAGAAATACCTGATGCACATCAACGAGTATCTTGTCTTCTGAGTCAATGATATCCGAGAGATACTTGTGGGATTGTTTCATCCAGGTATTCACTGCCTGATAAGCGGTACCTGGGACCAAGATATACTGGTCTTTGGAGACTGTACGTATTTGATCAATTGCATGTTTGACAGTACCAGCCCACTTCTCCGTGTTGAGGTTATGCGCTGTGATCCAAGTTCAGCACAAGCATCACGAAAGGTAGCCAAGTCGAACTTACGCTCGTTCATCAAGCCATACATCTGTTCTCATGTTTAGATGGGCTCTTTTCCAATAAGAATGCCTGAAAACATACCACGAGAGAGTTGCTACTGTACCGCTCCGCTAGTATCCTCCACAGGTTGCCGAAGTCTTCGTTGAATGGTCGCTCGTCACTCTGACCGATGATGACACCATCGTATCTGGCATAGTTGTGCTGAAGTGTAAATATTAGCAACTCAACTTCTTACATGAAAGCGGGAAGAAATCGCAACTTGCGCTTACAATATCAATGACAGCATACGCCGTTTGATCGTTCGTTACCCGGGCAATCAGCTTATCCAAATGCGCAAGAACAGCTTCGCTCGTTTCGTTGGTGGGAAAGGACTTGGGCTGGATGTAGTTCCACAGTACGGGAAATCGAAACAGTGTTGCATTCAGATCCAGCCAGGCGTCGACATCTGTCATCGGCGGGTACTGCGGTTTTGCTCCATCTTTTATTCCGCCACTTCCGTCCGAAAGGGAGCCAAAATCCATACCTGGGAGGTTGACTCTGGGGTCGTGATTAGCTCTTTACCTGCAAACAACTAGCGCAAATCTTGCTTACCCGTGCCATGGTAGGTTTTCGGAAGTGGCGCATCTGGCTAAAAGAAGAGTGGCCGTGAGGAGTCCGCGACTCAAAGCAACGCCGCAAACAAACGAAGAAGTCGAAAGAGCGTGCAGCGGGCTAGAGATGGCCATTTCCGGCTACACATTTCGTTGAAAAGGTTGTGGGACACGCCCAGCAATTTACACTTATTCGAGCCTTATACCTGGAGAAAGGTCCAGAAGGAATGCCGCGTCATTCGCGAGCAGGTCGGCTACGCCATGCCTTTACCCCTCGACGGCCACAACTCGCCAAGATTCGTGCATCGTTCGGATACCACTCAAGATAATCGGAGGCCACGTCGAGTCAGCTTTGCCGAGAATTTGTGGGCTGTGTATCCGCATCGCCCTACCATGGGGCGTAATTTTCGGACGAAAACAGAACATCTTATCTGGGCCGTGCGCTTTTTTTTTTTTTTAAAAAAAAAAACAGGCCAGCTCTAATTTTCCCTACAACACGAGGAGATCACAGATGGCTGACTTATGCCCACATTTCAACTTGTAAATTAATAGGCGAGCTCGACAATGCTATCAAATGGTAGAGTACATGTTTCGACTCCGCCAGCCGATTCATATGCGTACGTCAGAACCTCTGTCTGCTCGGGGATTGGCTGTAACTGGGAGTACTGCCGATGTTTCATTCTCCATTCACCATACATTCTGTGGTTTCTCCAATCGCAGGACCTGAAAATCCGTTGCGGAAGTGGGAGCATATTGGATGCTGCCGGGTTGCCGAGCGTTCGTGGCGCTCGCGTGTCGTGTTTTCCTACAGTCGGCCAACCTGCGGACAGACACGTCAACTAACGCTTAATGTAGAGAACAGCACGCCATTAATTACCCATGCGGAGCCGCAAGTACTCAGAGAGATGTGCTTGGAACGTAATTCTGTTGCGAGCGCCCAGCCTGACGTACACTGGCGGGCAGCAGAGTTGGTTTTGCACTTCGCCACACGTGTCCTCCGCACCAAACGCTCGGCTGTCAATGAACTGGCGCATGTCTATCAACGGCGGCCCGAGCATATCCTCTTTCCGCAACGCTCCGCTTGGGACTTCCAAGGCTTGGCTCAATTTCTTGCTCGCTTGTACAATGGAAGTGGGTCGTTCTCGAAAGCAAAGCCGCATTTCGGGCTGGCATCGGCAAGCAAGTGGTAAGTTCCCGTTGGGTTGCCTTCGCCGCGAAACCCCTACATTAGCAATTAGACTGGGTAGGGTAGTTCGAGAAGTGGTTCTCACGGTTGTAGGCTCTGCGGAGCTTTTGCTTGAGTATGGTTGCAAGTCTCCGGCAATTCTTCTGTAGAGAACTTGGCTTCGTGGACCGAGACATGGCTGAACTGGTATCGTAAAGAGAATGGAGGCTGGGATTATGTCGCTTGGAAGGTGGCTCGAGGTAGACTATATTTAAATGATACGTAGTCCATGAGTGCCTATGGGGCTTCGAAAGAGGTAAACTATTACGGACGATTTACTCGTGAGGAGGCGTACGTCCGCCAAACTCAAAAGGTCATCGCAGACCACGACTGAATGCTGTAAATGCACGCCCCCAGATTTACATCAATAATGTTGTAATTAATGTCTTCATTCGTCACTCAACCTGTTGTCGGCTGATCAGAAGCCATAATAGCGTAAATAATGGTGTATTATCGCTGCGCCTAGGCCGGCCCGAATACTCATCATCGGCTGTCCTGTGCTCAGTCCTGATCCCACAATTCGTCCGCCTGACATTCTACCAAGCTATCTTTCCTAAACGCATCTATTAAGATAGAAGAGACTCCGCACCTTCCTCCAGCAATTCAAAGATCTGCACATCCCCAACAATAATCCTCCCCTCCCCACCCCAAAACCTCACCTCAGCCATCCGCCTTCACCAGATCCAGATCCACCACCACCGGCGCATTGGTCGGATGGTAATGGAGATCCATGATGCTCGCATTAACCATCAGCGTCTCCCGGCCGGCCCGCAACGGCGCGGCCCCGGCGCTGCTCGCGTCCACGAACGCGCCATGCCTGCGCGCCACGTCCGCCGCCTCGAACACCAGCCTCTCCGCACTCCCGACGAAGTCCGCCCTGCGCGTGAGCGCCCACGGCCGGTCGGTCGACGCGCTCTGCTGCTGCTGCTGCTGCTGCTGCTGCTCCGCCCACGCCACGCGCTCCACGCCCCACGCCTCGTGGATGTGGCCCCAGGCGTGCAGGCGCGGGCGGACGCGGGCGACGGCGCGCAGCAGGTGCGGGCAGCCGACGGGGCCATGCGCGGTGGCGTCGAGGATGCCCTTGGGCGGGCCGTGGGTCATGACGACGTCGATGGGGGGCGGCGTCGTCGTCGTCGTCGTCGTCGTCGTCGTCGTCTCGGGCAGCGGGGTGGATGCGGAGGTGGGGCGGGCGGCGTCCTTGGCCGCCAGGTGCGGCGGGTTCCAGCGGTCCTCGCGGTGGTCGTAGTTGAAGGCCCACTGCCAGAACTCGGGCTGCCAGGGCGAGGCGTAGACCTGGTTGCGCGGGGAGTTGGTATGCTGAGATCACGTGCACTGGGGGTGTTTTTGTCCCAACTTACCCTCAGCCTCGCTCCGTTCTGCAACACGAAGTCGTGCACGCCTTCCTCCAGGTAAGTCACGCCGCGCGCGCGCGCGGGCTCGCCCGTCCACATCTCGCGGGCCTTGCGCGGCAGGTCCGGGTCGTAGTCTTTCAGGTGCATGCGCTGGCCGTTCGTCCACCGGGCTTCTCCGCGGCTCTTCCGGAGGTAGAAGTCGGCGTCCAGGCTCAGGTCGTGGTTGCCGGCGATGACGAGCTTGAGCGGGGCGTCGATCTGGCCGAGCATGTCGAGCGCGCGCGCGTATTCGTCCAAGTGGCCCATCATGGTGATGTCGCCGCAGTGCAGCAGCACGTCCGCGGAGGGGAGGGGCGCGCGGAAAGGTTGGTCGTATTCCGGGTCCTCATCATCGTCGATGTCCGGGCTGGTGGTGGGCGGGGCCGGAGGGATGAGCGGCGCGGTGTGGGTGTCGGAGATGATGAGGATGCGGGTTGGCACTGTTTCTGCGGGAGGCATTGTTGGTGGTGTGGTGTGCCGTCGATCCGACGGTTGCTGGGGATGGACAGGCATCCGATCCGGCCGAACTTGTTGGCGTCGGGAGCGTACCCGGCGAGGCGCCTGATGTGAGTTGATCCTCGGCGAAGGATGATTCGGCAGCTGCTCTTCTACTCGTCAGAAAAGGCCCCGGATCCGCTTGAATCTTGTATGTATGTACATGTGTGGCGTCTTTGATGCAGCCTGGCAGCGAGCTGCTGCCTGTGTAGCTGCCTCGGACTGTTGGTGGAAATAATCCGCGGCCCAAAGAATGAAGCAGCACAATGACCGGTGCTGCACAGTAAACAGACACTGCAGATTCTATTTCCGACGGTAGGGTTTGATACCTCTGAGTTTCGAGCCTGGATTACATACCGCGGCGTCGGATCTTCCCTGCAGCTGATCCCTGATAAGCATGTCGTCATTGCGCGGTTTAAGCTCAATCCCCCGCAGATAATTAAATTGATCACCAGTGTTCCGATTTTGATTTGGCATCCAGACACGTGGTATGGCATTCCACCTACATGCGGGGACGAATACGCGTTCACAGGTGCACCCAGACGACTTGATGTAGGTATATCTAAAGCTCGTTGAGGCTACCCCGGCTAAAGAAAAAGATGCGGATTGCAATAGATATGTCAGCTTTGTCGGCCGCAATCGACAGACAATTCTAATGCGTCATCTTCGCAGGACTATTATTGTGTATCAACTCAGAAGGCCGCTCAAGTCACGCTCTCCCCGCTATCGGTAGTACTCTTAAGCGGCACAGCGTAGCTGCTGATGCGGCGGCAGAGCAAATTAGTATTGATGATGTTGAGGACATGCGTTACATGTTTACGAGTAATGGGCGAACAGAGGCCGATAGGCCGCGGACAGCCCTGGTTTAAAAGCCTCCTGTGAGCAGCCTCCAGTCGACTTTGTAAGATGGCGTGCTGGCAATCTTTTGGAACAATGGACAAAGAGGGAGCCGCCTGAAGGGCAAAGATCTCACAGCTTGCTTTTTGTTTAGACTAGTTCCCGATGCTGCTTAGTTTCCTTTCTAAGCGAATTCCCCCGCACTTGCGCGTTGCTTAACTCAAAGCTTCCAGACCACAGATGTTCCTGAAGCCAAGCTCAACAACTTCAACGGGAGAAACCGACGACCAATCAGTTCCTAGCGGACGTCGAAAGGAGGCATTCCCAGGTCCGCAAACAAAGTGGGGTTTGCTTTTCCTGTCAGGGGTCAGCCACTGGCGGCGCCTCCCTCCGTGCTCAGCCGCAATTTGGTCTCAATTAGTAATTGTGGCTAGGTCTCTTCACCAATTCCCACAGCTTTTCATCCGTGCAGAATCCTGTCGCGTGCTCAGTTGCCCAGGCGGTCAGTTTGCCGCCGTGTGGAGCCCGATTTTTTCAGCTCCTAGTACCTTGAAGAGGAAAGCGTGCAGAACACCACTGGTGCTCACATCGCATACATCGAACCTCAACCACGGGAAGGACTGGCTTGCCAACTCACCTTAGCCCCGCACATGTGACTTCGGGGGCTTCATTCCGAGCCATCGCAAAACCTGAATGGGTCACGGTCCGGGCCGGCAGCTTGTTCTGTGATCCAGCTCAACCATTAAGCTCGGACCGATCACGGCATCCCCGTTAGATCACTCAATCCCGGCGTTAATAACCATTGAAGCGGAAAATGGCTCTGCTGGCGGCCACACGCGCCCCGCCTCACGGCCCACGTCTCAGTCCTCTCTCTGACGTGAGCACGGGCCCATCTCTTCTCTCTTTTTTTTTTTTTCGCCGGCGCCTACTTCTTACGCCCATTGTACTTTTCGAGTGATTCACTGTAGCTTTAAAATCAAAACTCTGGGTGTTCGCACTTGCTGTGTATCTCAGAAACGTACGATTACAAATTAACCCCTGCCCCATCCATCACATGAGGAGCAACGCTATGCCTGCACCCCCAGCAGGTAACGGGCCATGCACGTTGACGTTTTTCCGAGCTTAACCTGCGCTTTGACGTATCTCAGCTTGAATCCATGAGACCAGACAAGCCACCTCTTGTTCCATTACGGGAGACACCGAAGCCACCATTTTGGAGTCTCTCGGAGGACACCGCAAAACAGACCAGAGCACTTCACGCTACACCTTTGAGAAAGTCCATACATAAAGCTCTGAGCTGCTACATGGATTTATCCCGCAGTTTACTTTCCGAGCAGTCTCTCCTTCGGAAATCTTCTGCCGCTTTTCATCGTCGTTCTTTTCGTCATTCACTTCATCATGTCCAGCGTGAATTCTCCTTCTAGTTCTGCTTTATTCTCTGAGTCGCAAGCCTCATCCAAAACAGACGTAACCTCCCAGGCGAGCTGCCCCCAGGAGTTCAAAAGGAGCGATGAGGAATCTGGCAACATTTCAAACAGTAGCTCTGAGTCAGAGTCGGAGGAGAAAGTGGATGCAGACTTGGTACGTGGAGCTTCCTTAGTACCTCTACCTTCACGGTGCAGCGATAGGCATGGTGCTGACTTTCTAACAGGTCACCTGGGACGGCCCCGACGACCCCGAAAACCCGAGAAACTGGAGCAAACCCCGCAAGTGGGCCGTAGGTTCAACCACGATTATTCCATGACAATAAGACTTACCACGAGCAGGTGACCATCATCATCTCTGCATTCGCGTTTATATCGCCTCTATCATCCTCAACATCCGCTCCCGCGTTGGACCACATTGGAAGAGATCTACACATACCCCACGGCATCCAGCTTCAGCTCGTTCTTTCCATCTTTCTTTTGGCTTACTCTTTCGGAGCTTTTGTTCTATCTCCTTGCTCGGAGCTGTGGGGCCGTTCTCGAATCATCCGTTTTGGCAATGCTGTGTTCGTCGTCTTCAATACTGCATGTGGGTTTGCCCAATCCAGAGCTCAAATCACAACTTTCCGTTTCATCTCAGGGTTCGGTGGAAGCGCAATGCTCGGTGTAAGTGCTCTTGTGCAAGGCTCTTCGATATTTGGGTACTGAACTGCGAAAGATGGGTGCTGGTGTGCTCTCCGACTGTTGGCAGCCTTCCGAACGTGGACGAGGATCAAGCATTTACCAGCTGGCGCCTGTACTCGGGCCAGCGTTGGGTCCCATTGGTAAGCCCCTCAGACTGAATCAAAGCCTAATATGCAACTCACATGAGCCAGCTGGCGGATTCATTTCTCAGTACACCACGTGGAGATGGTCTTTCTGGTCCATCACGCTACTGAACGTATTCATCCAACTCGTCGGCCTCTTCTTCTTGCGCGAGACATACGCTCCTCGCATCCTACTCCTCAAAGCTCGCAAACTACGCGCAAAAACGGGAAACCCAAAATTGCGCACACAGTGGGAGCGCGATGAGCGCACACTTCCGAAGCTCCTGCATATTTCCCTTACCCGGCCCTGGCGCCTTCTGGGCACACAACCCATCATCCAGCTTTTAGCTCTCTACCAAGCTTACAACTACGGTCTCCTGTATCTCCTCATCTCCAGCTTTCCCACCCTCTGGGAAGGCCGATACGGCATGCCGAAAGGAGTAGCCAGTTTGAACTACATTTCCTTGGCAATCGGATCGCTCACAGGCGCGCAGCTCTGCGGACCCTTGATGGATGCCATCTACAAACGTCTCATGCACCGCTACGGCTGCCCGGAAGACAAGACTGGACCTCCAGAATTCCGCATCCCGCTCATGATTCCCGCGTCGGTGCTCAGCCCCTGCGGTCTGTTCCTGTACGCCTGGGCCGCCGAGGCGAAATTTCACTGGATAGCGCCGAATGTGAGTTCCACCTACAAATACCGGGATTTCCGACTCCGAACGGAAGGCTAACGGAGGTCCGAGTCCAGATTGGCGCGGCGCTTTTTTCATGTGGTAGCATGATTTCGTACCAGTGCATTCAAACGTACATCGTCGACTGCTACGGCCAGTATTCGGCGTCTGCCTCCGCTGCATCGGCTTTCTTGCGTTCGCTCGCCGCCTTCAGCTTCCCGCTTTTTGTGCCGTACCTCTTCAACTCGCTTGGCTATGGCCTCGGCGGAAGTGTCCTGGGATTGGTGGCGGTTGTTCTTGGCATCCCTGCTCCGTTGGTCTTCTGGAGGTATGGGCGTGCGATCCGGGCCTGGAGTTCTTTTGACGGTTGATTAAGTCTTTGGTGCTTGTATTATAAGCATGGCGTGCGGCGTTTGTAGTGTGAATAAGAATTTATTCAGTAGCGACGACGTCGGTCTAAGCTGGAATGCAATACAGGGGTATGCTACCAAGAATGACACAAGTCCGCAAGTGCTAATGTCAGGACAGTCGGAGATGACTCCTGCTTTCTCGCTTTAGTCCACCCTGCGCTCTTGATCAGCTTGCTGTCGTTACCTTGATGGAGGCGATCACGCGTCGATTCATGAAGCCTGCAAGGGATCCACATCAGCAGTGGGTTTCGCTGGACGTGCATAAGTTGTCTTCCGATTCCATCAAATCAACACATACTCCTCTTCCACTGACCCAAAATCATGGAATCCCGTTGTCTTAGAATCGTGTGCGAGAGGGGGATCTCGGACGGCGAAGCTGCGCGACCCGTCACGCACGTGGGTGGCTCAATGGCGCCAGCGAAAGAGTTACGCGATAGAAACCCTCCACGCAATTGCACGGGCGACTAGCGTTACTCAAGCCAAGTCATACCGAACATCACGCCTTATTTAGGCTCTACCCCACATGCCGCTTCCTACCGCCATGTCACTTCACTTGTTGCATGCACTTAAATCTTGTCCGTCGACTCAAGACGTCTTCAAGTCTCCATCTTGAGGTTTTCGGAGACACTGAATAGCCAGTTAAATTCATCTCGCCTTTTCTGGTTTCTTCATCTGCTGTCATCCCTGTATTCCACAATCACGTCAGCCTGAATACATGTTTCAACGGTGATAAGGCGCAGAAAGTTGGAGATCATCAGAAAAACCAGCTCTCATCATGCCGACCAATACCTACGTCGGACAGACTCCGTACCGCGACGAAGCCTTTCACACATCAGATTCTCCAACGAACATTCCCTCCCTGACTCCAGCAAGCACGCTTGGAAGCAGCCTTGACGCATCGCCTTCCCGTTATACTGGCGGCGATGATGTTCTCGACGGCACAGTTTTCCCAGAATTCCAAAATGATGAAGAAAAAGACCTCGAGGAGCACCAAAAAGAAGATCCGCTAGGGGTAGACATGTGGAAATTTTACCGAAAGCAGACACGTTTGCCAGACGCAGGTCGTATGGAAAACATGACATGGAGAATGATGGCCATCAACTTGCGCAAAATCCAACAGCGAAGCCAAAGGTAGATACGCTCTCTACAAAATCAGACTCGAACTCTCAATTAAAAAAAAAAAAAAATCCTCCAGATACTCTCAAACGCCAACCCAGCAGGCCTACAACCCAAATCCCCGGCCCTCAACACAGAAAGCAGAGGCGCCTGCGCGAGAAGACACCCGCCCACGCCACATAACCCACCACCAGCATCACCACAACCCCCACGCCACCCCCTCAAACCATCTCGACACCCATCCTTTCGCCCTCGACTCCTACCCCTACAACTTCATCCCTCCGACGACCACGACCACCACTACTACCCCGCAAACCCCCCATCCGAACGCCGCCACCACCGCTCAACCGCACGCCATCCACCACGCACGCCCGCCTCCCGAACACGGGACCACCACCACCACCTCCTCCTCCTCCAACATCCGCTACGCCGCCGGCCCGCGCGGCACCGTGCAGGTGCCGCCCTTCCCCAAACCCGACCCGGACCGGCAGCAGTTCCGCGAGCCGCCACCGCCGCAAGCAGGAGCGCCCGCGCAGCACGTCTCCCTCCGCCGCCACGACGGCGCGTCCACGTACCTCCTCCCCTCCTCCCACTTTACCACCAGCGACCACGCTGCCTACCACGTGTTTCCGCAGCAGCAGCAGCAGCAGCAGCAACAACAAAATCACCACGGCGACGTCCTCCCGTGGGATCCCGGGTGGGCGGAGGAAGCGTTCGGCGGGCCGACGCTGTACGGCGGGGGTACGGCGGCGGCGGCGGCGGCGGCGGCGGCATCGCAGCGGGTGGTGCAGCGGGAAGAAGAGGAAGACGGGTTGAAGCCGTCATTCGGCGTGAGGGGTGAGGGGCCAGGGGAAGAGGAGGGGTGGTTGTTTGCGGGGGGACTCGGTGAGGCGCAGGGGGTTTGGGGGCGCGGGGATGGCGGCGGTGGCGTCGGGAGCGTGCAGCAGCAGCAGCAGCCGCAGGGCTGGGGGGAATGGGATGGAGCACGCCAGTTTGTGGAGGAGCGGAAGGTTGGGTTCGGGGTTGGTGGGGCGTACGAGGGCGATTTTGCGTTTGGTGGGGAGATGGGGGGAGGGGGAGGAGGAGGAGTGTGGGAGCGGGATGGTGGGGGATTTTGGGGGCAGGGGAGGTCGTCGTCGGCTTTTGTGGTCGCGGGGAGGAAGAGGCGGAAAGGGCAGTGAAGGAGGGGATTGTGGTGGTGGTAGAAGGCTGCGGTGCGCTGGGTTGCGGACGGAGAGACTTGATATCATCTACTCCTGTTGCTTTCCTATCTGTCCTCCAAAGTAATGACCTAATGTCCATAGCATTTTTTTTTCTCTCCTCAAGCCCCACTAAATTCGCTCCTTGTAGTGGTTTCTCTGTCTCAACCCTGTCCCGTAACTCGCCTCCATTCCAAAAATAGTCCTTTCAGGTGCACTGGTAAATCTATTTCCGCATCATTTCCTGCGCCCAGATTTGAGATCACGAAGTTGGTTACTGGTCTTGATGGGTCTTTGGTGGCCGCTCTAGATTGAAGTGGGTCTCAATAACATGCGTATTCCTCGTTTCCATATTCGGTTGTGACAAGAGACAATCTTCAACTGGGCACCGGCATCTCTCATCCCATGGCTCGAATGGCGATACAGGGCGTTCACATGTTTTGATGAAGTTGGATATCCAATTTCCACCCTTGCTGTATCCGCCTCGGCTGTACTCGGTTTGTGAGAAACCGTGGCACGAGCGAAGGCATCGCCTGAAATTCTCGCGGCGGTTAAACGTTCATCGCTCCTCGGACATTGTCGAACAGCCGCAGCGCTCGAGGCCCTCTTTCGGCCCTTCGAAGCCACAGTAAAGACATCTCCCATCCTCCCAGCCCGGACACACCCAGACTTCTTTGGGATTGTGGATGGTTCTCTCGTAGCGCAACCATGACGCCTTATCTAGAAATTTTTCTCCCTCTCCACAGTACGTGCACCAGTACATGTCTTCCAGCGGCATAAACGACTCAAAGGAGCTTGAGGTCCTGTCCCTGCTCGGTGATTTGGAGGGTGGATGCAGTCTGCGCCCCTGACGCCGACCTCTGCTGAGCCTGGAGGTCGAGGAGTGGCAGCTCCACCGTGAAACTGTAGTGTATACCGAAGACCCGGACGCACCCCCTACGCTGCGTGACTCATCTCTATCGAACTATTCCCAAATCACGTACATGTCAGAAAAAAAAGTGGAGATTCGGACTCTGCCGCGCGTCGGATTGCATCGGGACTGGCTCCACCCTACTTGTCTGCCGTCCAGCGGTTGATTGACCCATTACTCGAAGAGTTGGAACTAAGAGCTCGAGCGCAACCTGCTAAAGATGCGCTATTCCGGACAGTCTCAGGGAGAAATGCGTCTTCATTTAAGAACTTGGACAAGTCAACCGAGCATTCGCTGTCCCATTCCGGTACGTCCGCTCCACTGGCAGACGAGCCAACAATTGTTCATCTGTAGCGCGAGACACGCCACCTTGTTGCTGGCTACCCGCATGTATCACCTTAAACTTATGGAGCCCTAGTCAATCAATGCGCTAGAAGAGTCTCGAAGCACAAGGAAATGTTTTCATTCGTACTGGACCAGTTGTACCTACACTAATTCTTTACGAGATCAATTCCAAGATTGATGTTTGCGGAGATGGCATTGCAAGTGCTGTCGTCAGGATATGGATTTTTGATGAGTTCCCTCTTGAGAATAGCCTGCACTTCTTCGATATAAAGGTGCATGCTCTCGTTGTTTTGCGAATATTGTCGACCTCAAGACGTGCTGTCGCTTTGCTTGGTGGATCAGGTAGAAGAGCGCTCTCATGATCAATCTCATGAGGAACTGTATCTATAGAAAGTATGTGTGGAGAAATAAATGCACATGGTGGGCTGTCTACAGTGGACGCCGGGGTAGGTTCTGACGACTGTAGACAGGGGGAGAAGCGGTTGAACTGCAGTGGTGCAGGAGTAGTCAAGCTTTTGCTGAGGCGCTTAAATTTTGAGGTCGCGGTTCTCAAGTTTCGAGGCGGCAGCTCTGTTAGCCACCACTCATAGATTTCACAGAGGCTACAGGTATTTGAGCAAGGATAACAACTGCGTACTAACACGTTACAATCCCATTTCTTCAAAGCAAGGATACAGTACAAATTCCCGCAGAGAATAGGAAGGTCCAATTGCCCCCAAAGACAAAGTCACCGCAGACAGAACGGCAATATCGGCGTCAAATTGCACTGAGTCATGCGAGAAAGAATTCAAACGATTTATAGGCATGCCTCTAACCAGAGCTCCAGAGGTCGTGCAATGAAGATGGAACAGAAAATAGGCTCGGGTCGCCCAGGGTTAGCATCGAGCGACTAAAGTGCGACGCCGAATACTTACACAGCAAAATTCGGAATTGCCAACAAAACTTTCGCGAGTTTTAATCATCGAAGTCTGGAATTGGTGTTCAATGTGACCGTCACACAGTCAATGTAGGCGTAATTGAGGATCGACACTAAATTCCTCCTTGCTTACATGCATCTATACCTCTCTTCTCTCATCGGTGCGTTGTTCCCGCCCCTTGATACTTCCTAACCTCGTGCTCTTCTGTCTATATGCTTCAGCAATCTTTGCATCAGATCGAACGATACGGTAGTGCTCTAAATGCTAGAAGGCAACGAATATGTCGAAAAGGCGTCCACAGCTGCTCTTCGAGAGATTCGCGAACAGCTGAAGACGTGCGCGAAGCAACAAATTGTACATCGGCTGAGCCTGAACTTTCCAAGGGACAGTCATATCCGCATAACGCCTTTACGCGTTTCAGAATCAGATCTACATACGGTGCAACTCCGGGCTTTGGGGAAGGGGGTATTGCTCCACCGGATGGGCTCCTAAACCCGACACTCCTCTGTACGAATCCATCTTCGGACCAGAGCTGTCAGCACCGAAACCTGATCGGTAGTTTAACCTATCTCAAGAAGAACTTTTCAACAATCTTTCGAAAATTCTGGATGGATTTCCGGTAATCCAGTTGAAAATATCGGACAAATCGCGATGATTTTGAGATTTGGTTGCTTACATTTGTTGGTCACGCAACAAAATGGGTCGTGGCTATCATACTTTACAATTGCAAAGAACCATCCTTGTCTCAAGATATTTGCGCCGTTTTCTCAGGCACATCAGAACGGCCCAAGGGCGTTTCGGGTTGCAGAATAGTCTGGGGAATACCGAGCGGTATACTCTACTATGCCCTTCTCTGGGCATATGACCTGCCCTTTTCACAGAGAAAACGCTGTTATTGGCAGCTACTTATTCCTAGTTGGTGTTGGATGGGCTGGGGTGGGCCGAGAGATTTCTCTTTCCTCGCAGAGACGTCGTTACAGCACCACATAGCGGATTTGTCCGGAATCTTCAGTCAGGCTACTGGAAAAAAGATGGGTTTGATTCCTTCGGAGTGCTGAATCCGACAAATGACCTCTACAGCAACGTCACAGATAATGAAATATCAATTCCGCTCGAACGGCCGCGCATCAGTGGTGGCTTTCTCGTCCTTGAGGCCTACACTATTCTCATCTGCACTGCAGCTCTGCGCCTTACTGATTTCGAATTCATAGTTCAAATATAGAAGTCAAGATACTTGCGTTCATTCTCGTGGATGCTACTTCACTTCCTACACGAGAGCGCGGAGTCTTGTTTGATGATAATGCGGAGGATTTGGAGGACTACCGCAGCAAAAAAAAAAAAAAAAATAGCGGAGCTTATCTTGTTGACCGAGATTCCATATCATTGTTGATCCATTGGCTCAACTGTTATCGCGAAAGACTTGGCGTAGGCAGGGTTTCTACGGCCTTCTGGGGCGAACTGCGGCCCTGAACTCAAGATCATTATCTTCAGATAAGGTCGTATAGCTTAGTAGCTGCCATCATGCCATACCATGTTTGAAATACCATTTAGTAAGAAAAATTGCTACAAAACTCCCTTGTCCAGCCTGAATGAAGATTCACGTGAAATTTCAACGCCGGAAACACGGGGCACATCCCCCTGATCATTAGATTTGCCACCCTGCAACTTCCCAGATTTGGTTATCCGGAATGCACATCAATCTCTTCACCCTGGAACCCCTCCCTCTCGTCCTCCCCTTCGGCGTCGCTCGTGTGATTCGATGACATAGTTGGCAACCAGGCGAAGTCTGTCGTGTTTAACTCAACGCAGCTGTAGCTCAGCGGGCTCCATGTATCACTGAGATCGGCATTCCCCGGGTAGAAAATGCGAATGGACTCCTCGGCGGGATCAAGGAAAGTGCGGCAAACGCCGTTACTACAGTTTTAAGAGATCTCTCAGTGCTTTGAGACAACGGTAAAGCACTCATGCTAATACGTCTGGAAGAGTAGAGCGGATTTGAAAGATTGGATAGTACTTACACGTAGAAGGTGCAGTCCAATCCGTTGTCAGGTTGTATGGACAACGCGGTGCCGTTTACAAGAAAGCATTTGTCGTTTCCGAGGGGCGTGATCCAATGCATGCATTCGCCGGTGTAGTTGGCGCCGCTGCACATGAGAACCTAGGCGCTTGTCAGCCTGCCTTCGGGCTGCGCTCAAGAATTGATTTTTTCCACCCGCGATCTCCAGAGTGGATTTTGCAAGGAGGAGAAGGTTGTGTGAAATGCTTACACTTGGTTTGTATTCGACATCTGGTACAGAGTCCGGAACGACAGGGTGCGCATTTGTGGCGTACCGACTAAAGTACAGAAGGAGTATAACGAGGCGGATGAGCATGATCAATAGAAGTTTAGGGGCGATAACGTTAAACTATCATATGCATGCAATGGCTAAAGTTGACGAAGGTCTTCGTTAGAAGTGATGGAGATCTTCGATGAGCGAGGAGAATGAATACTAAGATCGATACGGTCCAGTCGTATATATAGTCACCAAAGCTACTCCAGACCAGCAAAACATCAAGTTGCGAGACGGGGGCTGGTTCGATTCCTGACTGACCGGTCAGTCCCACGATCCCGTTCCCGTATGAAGTGAGCCAGTTCCACGAAAGCATGAGCGACAGATTTCCACATACACAAGTACAGAGTGCACTGGACCCGGCAGCCCGGCGATCATACTCTGGCGCATTCTACGTCCCTCGCCTCCCCGCCATCACAGAAATTTCCGGAAATGGGTTAAGCGTGCCAAGGATGCTTTGTCCATCTTGGCCTAGTCTCACGCTACATAAGCTCTAGGTTAAACCGCCGGTTATATCACACATTTAAGACGTGCAGGGCGAGCGCGCATTATTGTAATACAAGCAGCGAAGGTGACAGATACCTACACCTGACGCTTCGACGTGGCAGAAAAAGCAGTGAAAGCAGTGTTCTTGAAGGACGTCTTCCGTATGCTGTGTACCGCGGTGGCGGGTACATTTCCACGAAAACGCGTGGTCACGCCCCCCTCAAACTTGTTGCAGAATGCAAGGGAGGACGGACGTGCTCCCCGACCACCCCGAGCCTCTACACCGCTCTCCAGCCTACTTGCCTTTGCTCCCAAATCTGGTGCCCAAACCTCAGAAGTGTATTCATAGCGGACATTGAGTGTCTGGAATCATGTTCCCGGTCTTTTCATTCGACGGTGTTGATCAGAGGTGGCGGGCCACGGCCAGTCGTCGCACAAGAACCCCGCATCGTCGTCGGGTGTATATCTAGATGGCTGCGAAACCTACATGTCGTCAGCCGCTTCTATTTAGAGTTCTCAGTGTGTCGAGGTCAGCGTAGTGAGGATCATGAGGGGTATACAAGAAAAGAAGATACTCTTGACGTCGCATCGAGGAACAAAACATTTCTCATATCTGAACACCGACCATGATGCTACTCATGTCACGAACACCGCAACACCCAAATGCTCGAACACGTAGCCACCCATCCACCCACCGGCCATAACACCCTCGCACCTACCCACAACGCCTAATTTTCCGAGCCATTTGCCCTTGAGTACCACGTACTCCTCAACCGCCCATTACACCATAAACCCGAACAACACTCAACGCCTGTTCCCCTCCCGCCACCCACGTATGCACTCCCTGTCATACAAGCTCGTGCGACTCTCACTGTCCTGCCTCACAACCGTCGTGCGCATAATGCCCCCCAGACTTGCGGCCGTCGCCGTCGCCACCGTCCTCGTCCCCCTCTCCAAATCGATCTCATCCTCATCCTCGTCCCCATCACCCTCTTCGCTGCCCCCACCCACGAAATCCACATCATCCCAACGCTCTTCTTCTTCCTGCTCTTCCTCCTCCTCCTCCTCCTCCTCCTCCTCATCCTGCCGACCCAACCCATCCAAATCGCCCGCCGCGCCCGAATCCCTCTTCCCGCCACCACTCACGAACGCCGAGAAGACCGCGGGCCCGAGCGGCACGCGGTCAGCCGTGTCCGCCGATTTCCTCTCCGCCGCGCTCGTGCGATCACTCTTGTCGACACCGAGCTCCTTTGCCGACGAGGACGCAGGCGCGTCGATTGGGCTGTTGTGCGCGCCCGCGCGCCTGCGGGCCCAGTCGTGGAGGAACGACGAGAGGCGGCTGGCCTGGCTGGAAGAGGGCCCAGTGTTATTGGCGGGAATTTTGTTTGTCGCGTTGGTGGAAGAGCGCTTGGGCCCGGGAGCGGGGCGCAGGCCGAGACGGGCTGCGAGACGGCGGACGAGGGGCTGGAGGGCGGGAAAGCAGGCGACCCAGAGACCGCAATGGCCTTCGAGGTTGGTCCAGACGGCGGCGAAGGTGACGTTGTAGGTGCTGCGGGTGAGGGCAGGCGGGTTAGCGGGTGGGTGAAGGAAAGGGTGGAGACGGGGACGTACGTGTTGTGGGCCATGTTGATTGTTGTGATTGCTCGGGATATGTTAGCCTATTGAATTGTGGAGAATAGAGACCTCCTTACTTAACAGGCGCACGATTCCGGTGATGATGGTGAAGATGCCTGGTCTGTCAGCTATGCCCGTTGAGTGATGGGATGGTGCTCCTTACCAACAGCGAAGACAAGAGCCACCTTAATGGTTCTGATGCTGAATATCATTCGTTTATGAAGAATCCACATGGGCATGATCAATAGTACAAGATCGAAGAATATGCTCAGCCCGCCTACATTGGGTATTAGTCGTGTTGCATCGCTCGTTGAATGGGGATTCTTACTATGAGTGTACATCAGGATAGCCTCGTTACGTGGGGCCAGGCATTTTGCACCCGGCATTTTCTTGTCCCAGAGAGCTCTGTGCCTTATTATCAGGATAGGAAATTTCTTTTTCTTCAGGAAGCTGGAATCTTACTTGATTGGCCTGCATTCGAAAAGGAGAACGAAGAACGAGCCGAAAGTGAGGACTATGATTCCAGCTCCAGCAGCGTAGACCCAGACCATGAATATCCCTTGATACGCGTGAGCGGATTGTAGGCACTTTGTAGATCCAGGGTGATATGCCAAATAACTTATCAGGTTACTTACTCTCTTTGTTAAGACGCGGCAGAAAAGCGAGGATTGATAGTCGCACAAATCCGGTACCCAGGAAATATAGTAATTGAGCCGATGGTAGGAGCTACGGATCCATCAGCAGCCGCCCTGAGCCGAGTATAGATTGAACGGCTTGTACCATGAAATACGTATGTATGTGATCAGGAGGCACTAGATTCATAGCCTTGCCGGAGCCGTAGTAGGTAGCTTTGGATGCTTAGCATGATTCACTACGAGTTATTCTCCGAAACTTACCGGCAAGCTCAATGGATGCCTGGCCCAAAAGGCATATCTAGTCAAGATTAGCAGCCAGCTACCAAGGATTCGGATCAATAACTTACCCAGGCGGCAATAGCAAAATAGTCGTCCCACCCAGGGGTCCTCAGCATGGTAAATCTCACATAGATGCGACCAACAACGAAGACGCTGGAGATGATAATCAGTGCGATAGCCAGATCCCACATGATCAACTGCCGACCATCCATTCGGGTCATGTTGGAGTAAGAGAAAGGGTTTGCAGGAAAGAAAAAGGGACCGTCCTAGTCACGATGGGACCAGCAGGCAGCTGCTTAGATATGAGAGAATCTTGAGCGGAAACGTTTGCCACAAGGGAAGCAGAACTTATTACATTGTGTGAGAGGGACATATGTCCGGCTGTCGCCACCGTCCGGGCACAGACAGTGAGCGTTTGCAGTTACGGGAAGAAACACCAGACGGGCATGTAAGACAGCAGGCGCGAAACAGAGAGCTGGGAGATACTTGAGCAGAAGAAGGGGGAAGAGATATATTCCAGATTGCCTTAACGCAGGGCGATTCCCTAGCCCAAACCCAGATCGCTTGCGCATTCGACGGGAATCCCTGTCCATCTGAACCGCTAGGGCGGGGCAGAGGAAGGCGAGCACGAGCCATTACCAGTCGACCAGAACATCGGATACGGTCTGGAGGGGCGAATAAGGTTGAGAAGCAGTCAGAGGAGGGTCAGGACGCATCCGACTGCCGAAACTGGGAGCTTGTCTCGCAGAATTTCGGAACTTGGCGAGATGCGGCCAACAGCAGCTGAGCATCCCTGGAATCCGGCCAGCGGGAAGCAGCCACAGCCGACCTCTCTTTGTTGCCCAAAGGGGAAATGATGTTAGCGCAGGGCTTACGGAACTCCTTAGTTTTAGCAGACGACACAGCACGGACGCGCTTCCGAGCAAAGCCGCAGGCTCTCTGCAACCGGGTTTAGGCTCAGCATCGGGCCGCAGATGATAGGGCAGAGGCGGCGATGGCGATGGCGATGGCGATTGAAAGCGCGAAGTACCCTGCAACGGTCAGATTTTCGATGGCATGATGGGGCGCCGGATGAGGGGAAGGGCGCGATTGCTCGAAAAGCGAGGTGTAGTTGAGGCAATCGACCCGGCAGCAGGGAAGCTGGCGGAAAGTAAAGTGAGCTTGAGGCACGACACAGTCCTTGGTCCTGGGCGTGGCGGGAAGATGACCGCCACCATTTCCATGCAGAATACAGGCATTTCGAGAAGGATCCTTTGGTGTTTGTGCTTGCCGCCACCAGGCTGGAGACGGACTCGTCACGGGCAGGCGGGAGCGGGAGTGCTGCAATATTGACTGCCGATGTGCAAATTGCGTAAGGTTAGCTGGGGGGTGGCGGAGCTTTCATCCGAAGGGGGCCCAGAAGAACGCGCAAGTGCATGGGAATGGGGCACGCAGATGCGACTTTCAGCTCTAAGTCTCTGTGCATGGCATGGTGCAGGTTGCCACGTCATGGAAGAGACGGGATGAGGGTGTTGGCGGCGCGGCGAGGTGTTGAGGCGGAAAGGGTGGTGACGGGGAGCAGTGCAGTGGCCGAGCGCCGTGGCGTTGGCCGCTGCGCCGCGCCGCAGGTCAGGCCGCAGGCCGCAGGCCGCTGTGTCGGCGAGCGCAGACGCCGATCGCATCGTCACTGGTCATCGCCCGAGCTTGACCGACAGCTCAACTGCTGTTGCTCCCATCCCATGCACCGCGCCAACTCCTCGGGAGCTCTCCCCGCCGCCTCTGCATGGATTGAGACGCCTCGCCCCAGCGCCACCTCGCGACCATGCTGACCGCCTTCATCGCTCGGCCAGTCGTCGAGTTCCGCCAGCGCGACAAGTCCAAGATCGACTCCATCCTTGCTTATGGTATGCTCCTCCGTCCACACCTCTGCGGGTGCTGACCGAACCAGGCGACCGCCTACTAGTCGGTCTCAACACCGGCTGTCTGCGCATCTACAGGGTCAACGAGGTCAATGACGAACCCGAACCCGAGCCTGCCCCCGCCGAAGATGGAGACGGCCCGCCCAAGCCCAAGCAGAAGCCTGCCGACCTGCTGCGCGAGGTCGAGAAGTTCTCGCGCCGCCCAATTCAGCAGCTGGCCATGATAAAGGAGTCAAATATCCTCGTATCCTTGAGTGACAACTATGTCTCCATCTACGACCTGCATACCTATGAGCTCCAGGAGCGCCTCGAGAAAACAAAAGGTGCTGCTACCTTCGCCGTGACCTCAAACATAGTGAAGGATCCATCCACCGGCATTCCCTCCATCGTGTCGCGCCTCGCAGTCGCTGTCAAACGGAGGATAATACTGTGGTCATGGCAGGACATGGAGTTGTCGGAAGACACGGCCGAGATCACCTTGATTTCTACCGTGAAGTCGCTCACATGGGCCACGGGGACCAGTCTCGTCGCTGGTATGGACCCGGGCTTCGTCATGGTCAACATCGAGTCCCAGGAGGTTGCCGACATTGTGAAGCCTAGTTCTCTGAGTGATTCTGCTGGTCAACAGGTCAATCGGTTCGGAGCTGTAAACACTTCGGGCATGGGCTACATGGCTATGGGGAGCTGGGTCCCCAAGCCGATGGCGACAAGACTGGGTGAGGGGGAAATGCTGTTGGCAAAAGACGTGAACAGCCTGTTCATCAATACTGAGGGCAAGGCCCTGGAGAAGCGGCAAATTCCATGGACTGTTGCTCCTGAAGCCATAGGCTACTCCTACCCGTACATGTTGGCCTTGCAACCTCCTGCCAAGGGTGCTCTCGAAGTTCGCAATCCTGATACTCTAAACTTGCTTCAGACAGTTAACGTACCCAACGCTGCCTTTCTCCACGTTCCCCAGCCTAACATCAGCCTGGCTCACGCTGGGAAAGGCTTCTTGGTAGCCAGTGACAGATGCATCTGGCGAATGGGTGCTCTTCACTATGAGGAGCAGATCGATGAGCTCATTGCCAAAGGACGTTACGATGAAGCAGTCAGCTTGCTCAACATGTTGGAAGACACCCTCCTCAAAGACAAGGAAGGCCGCATCCGAGAGGTGCAAATTCTCAAGGCCCAGAGTCTGTTTCAACGGAGGCGCTACCGAGAAGCCATGGATCTTTTCTCCGATGCTGTCGCGCCGCCAGAGAAAGTCATCGCCTTGTACCCGAAATCAATTGCTGGTGATCTATCCACCGTCGAAGAACCAAAAGAGAGTGAAGCTGAGGCAGAGACTGAGGATGAGGGTGGAAAGACCGACGAAGAAGCTGTCCCTACTGAGAAACAGCAGCCCGGAAACACTCTTACCAGGGCCATGTTTGGAAGACTTGTCGCCGACCCGAAGAAACCTGATTCCGACACTGCGTCGATACGATCTTTCAAGGGTGATGGTGACACTGCAAGCATCAGAGGAAAGAAGTCAGCAGATAATCTGGCCGAGGAGGATAGACCGTTGCGTAAGTTGACCCTACGCATGACTTTCTAGGCACACTCTAATTTCCGTTACAGAAGGGAAGGACCTCATTGTTGCCGTCACTGCGCTCTTTGGTTTCCTTGCGCAGACTCGTGCCCAACTCCAGAAATTCATCAATTATGACGGGACCCTCAAGCAACCTCTACCTCCAAAGGAACAGCAACCGGAAGGCTACAAACCTCCCTTCGCAAAGTTTATACTGCTTCCAGAAGAACCCGAAGAGATCGACTGGCCTGAGCGCCTGCACAAAGTGGCAAATATCACCGATACAACATTATTCCGTGCTTACATGCTCGCGAGACCTGGAATGGCAGGTCCCTTGTTCCGGCTCGACAACTTTTGTGATCCTGAGGTGGTTAGAGAGAAGCTATACGAGAGCGGTCGATACACGGATCTCATTGATTTCTTGCACGGCAAAAAGATGCACCACGAAGCGCTTGAGCTCCTCGAAAAGTTTGGCAAGGACGAGGAAGGAGAAAACGTCAGTCCTGCCCTTCGCGGCCCGCAAAGGACGATTGCATATCTTCAGCAGCTACCACCGGAGCTCATCGACTTAATTCTCGAGTATGCGGAGTGGCCCATCCGTGCAGATCCCGAGCAAGGCATGGAGATCTTCCTAGCCGACTCGGAAAATGCGGAGACCTTGCCCAGAGATCGGGTGCTAGACTTCCTCCATGGCATCGACCCGAAGCTGTCTGTTCGCTACTTAGAACACATAATTAACGAACTTGGAGATCAGACACCGGATTTTCATCAACGGTTGGTCGACGAATACCTGGAGCGGCTGCTCAAGGCCAAGGACGAGAAGGTTTTTGAGAGTGAGGAAGAACATCAAGAGTGGCGAGAGAAGCTTGAAGTCTTCTTACGAAGTAGTCATCAATACAATAAAGCCAGGATATTCCGAATTCTTCCCCCGGATGGTAAGTATCTCCTTGAGCAATCCTTGAAACAAGAGACTGACGGACAACACAGATCCCGACTTCTACGAATCGCGAGCCATTGTCCTTAGCAAGATGGGCCAACACAAGCAAGCACTTCAAATCTACGTCTTTCAAGTTGAAGACTACAACAAAGCGGAAGAGTATGCCTCCACAAGCTCTCGAGCTGTCCCCACGATGCTGACAAAGACCAGCTACTGCAACCAAGTCTATCTTACCGCATCGCAACAACCAGTACCCGCCGCACCCTCCAGCCGGCCGCAATCCCGCCAGCAAGGCAGTTCGCACCAACATGACCCAGAAGACGCTGAGCCATCCATCTACCACACCCTGCTCTCCCTCTACCTCACCCCTCCCGCGCCCCACAAGCCCAACTGGGAACCCGCCCTTTCCCTACTCTCCAAACACGGCGCTCGTCTACCGGCATCATCCACTCTCGACATTATCCCGCCAGTGCTCCCCATCAAGGACCTCGAATCGTACTTCCGCGGCCGCATCCGCTCTGCCAACAGCGTCATGAATGAGGAGCGCGTCGTTGCGCAGCTGCGCGCCGTGGAGAAGCTGGAGGTGGAGAGCGCGTTACTACTCGGCACGGGCCCGCCGGGGACGGTGGGCGGTAGGAATAGGAGGGTGGTGATCGGTGAGGATAGGCACTGTAGGGTTTGCGGGAAGAGGTTTGGAAATAGCGCTATCAGAGTGTATCCGGACGGGCAGGTTGTGCATTATGGGTGTTACAACAGAGCGGGTGCAGGCGCGGGATTCGGTGGTGGAGCGGTGAGGAAGGATTTGGATTTGGGAAGGTTGGAGATGGGCATTAGGAGGTGGGATACGTTTGGTTGAGGAGGTACGAAGGGAGTTGGTGATGGGGGTCGATGTGGTTTTGATGGTTTGATATCCGGTGTATGAATGGTGCCAGTGAGTACCTGGCTGTCTTGATACGAACTTTGTATAGGTGGTTTACATGAACAATGAGCATTCAGAAGCTCAAGCACTCTCAGCAACTAACCGACATTGTCCAATCTACCTCTCCCCCCCCTCACCACCACTAATCTAATTGCCCAGTCACCACCCCACATAGCACACAAGGAGTGCTGGCCGAGCACGCAGCACCAAAAGACGCATCCCCTCGACCGCCAAATACGCCACAGCCAGCAGAAATCCACAGTCACATACCACCAGCGCCGGCAGTCACACCTTCTCACCGGACGTGGTCACGCATCATCTCGTACTCCGTCAGCATCCGACCGTCCACAGCATCCCACGCCCCGCACCTTCTTGCACGATGCATAGTGAGACGATCCACAGGTAGACGCCTCTAATCTTCCGAACAGAATCAATCGCGCCTTGGATAGTCCTAGGAAGCAGATACCAAACCTCACGTAGCGATCCTTCGGCCAAGAGGAAAGACGTCCGCTCCTTGGTATGCTCGTACTGCTGGACGCTGCCCCATAGTAGCTTAGTGTGATGTATCCATCCCATGACAATCTTCTTCTTGACCAAGCACATCCTCTCCATGTCTATAAGGAAAATCTCCAGGTCATAGTTGGCGAAATCATCCGGCACCGTCGAGTACGCGTCATGGGTCGGACAAGTCCGCAAACGCTCGGGGATGTCGTGCAGTCGTTCTTCGAGGCTGGCTGAGTCCGTCATGATAGTTTATAGGGTAGCCCTGGAACAGATGTTGAGTGCAAAAGAGGCGTGCGATTGACGAAGAGAAGTGTCAGAAGAGCGAGGCCGAAGCCATGCAGTTCATACAAGAAGGAAAAGCGGGGTGCAGCATGCTGCCGCTGACCAAGCACCAGAGCTGGTTCTGATTCAACGTGTATAGGTGAAGAATAACAAGCGGATACATACAAGAACAGTTAGCTGGCCACCTACAACAAGGGCCGGGTAAGGCTGTCTCTCGTCACAGTTCCAGGAACGACTGTCAGTTAGACTCGAGACTCACTATCTATTCAACAACTCACATACCGCACTACCCCATATCTCACAACCAACACCAATTCGATATACACCATGAACGTAGTCACAAAATCGCCTCTAATGCTATGCTATAAACACGTCCCTCTCACCAGCCTATCCACGCATTCATCAATCTTTCCAATTCTACCATGAAACCAAAAACGCTTCGGAACCAATTTACTCGAGTATCCACGATCCATCTCAAGTCATACACACGCACGCACGGAAAAAAAAATCATAGCAATGGGACGGCGACCAACAACCAAGCCAATTCTCTAGAACCCTACCGCGAGCATCAACCCGTACCCGACGGTAATGACGACAAAGAACGCCAAGACGGACGCCGGCACGCCTCTGGTGATGAAGTGCTTGACCTGGAGGTACCGCTGGCCCGTCTCGGCCTCCATCATGATGGCCGCTGCGAAAAAAAAAAAAAAAACTTCGTTAGCACCGACATTCGTGTACGATAGGGTGAGAAACACGGAGACCAGAAATCTCTGATGGCTATTAAAGAATTAAAGGAGGGGCAAAAGAAATGGTAAGCTTACTCATGTTCGGGAACCCGCTCGTCGGCAGGCCCATCGCCGCCGAGCACATCAGCACGCTGCCCATGACCAGCAGATTCGGATGCGGCTCCGCCATACCCTGGCCGACCTCCTTGACGAGCGGCAGCACGATCAGCGCCGCGACCGTGTGGCTGATGAACGTCGCGACGACCAGGATCAGGCCGCAGAACACGACCAGCACGCCGTAGAGGCTCATGCCCTCGACCTTCTGCGTGATGCCGGTCGCGATCGTGTGCAGCAGGCCGGAGCTGTTGACCGCCTTGCCGAGCGCGAGGCCGCCCGCTGCGAGGATGATGATGGTCCACAGAAAGTTGTTGAAGTCTTCCTTGGTGAGGATGCCGGTGCCGAAGAAGAGGACGATGGGGATGATGGCGACGACGCCCATGTCGCCGAAGATGGGCTCGAGCTGGTGCGTGACGCACCAGAGGGCGATGGTGACGATGGTGACGACGGAGATGAACCATTGGATGCCGGTGAAGCGGTCGCGCATGCGGCGGATGGGGACGATGGTGGTGCCCTTGCCGGGCTGGAAGGTAGCCAGTAGGAGAAGCCAGATTATGATGATGCTTATTATGCACACAGGAAGGGAGATGAAGAACCACACACCCCAGCCGGGTTGGGGGGACATATTTTGCAGGGCGATGAGGTTCTGCGGGGAAGCAATGGGCGACGCCGCACCACCGATGTTGGAAGCAAGGGCAATGCCCAGGAGGAGGGCTTTCGACATGCTAGAGTCTGCAGGGAGATTCCTGAGAATCGGCTGAATGATGGAGAAGCATAGGACTGGCGCCGCAACGTTGCTAATCCACATACTGGCGAACATGGCCACAAACATGCTGGTCAGGAGAACAGTCCTTGGTCTGGTGCCTGCTTTGCTCAAGACGAGGGTTGCCAAAATCTTGGCGATGTTGTACTTCGAAAGAGCAGCAGCAATTGTAAAGCCACCGAGCAGGAGCATAATGACAGGCGTCCACATGGCAGCAAAAATGTAGCCTGCCGCCGCTTTCGATTCCAGGCGGTCGTGCGGTTTCGATTCAGTGCGGACCACACGCAAGACCACCACGAGGAAAGGAACCAATAAAGACGTGACGAAAAGCGGAATGGCCTTGATGTAGTCAGTACCAAAAATGCAATTGATATATCTCTGTTTCTTACCTCAGTGGCCCACAGCAAGCTCACGAAAATAACCAACGCCAAACAGTTCTGCTGCTCCGGCTCTTTCATGATCGGATAAGTCAGAAGGACTGCAAAAACTATCAAGATCCCAATGATCGTATAGAAGGTTGAGCTGAGCAACCAGCTCGGGCACGTATAGCGTCCCACAGGCGTGGAGATCTCCTTCATCCCTACCTCGGCCTCGTCGCCCTGTAGCCTCGACTTCGGGTCTGCATCGCGGCCAAGAATGGTCTGTCTGATCCCCAGATTGGCGGCCTGGGCTTTCCGCTCGATTCCAATCATTTCGCGCCATACCGTGTTCCGTTCCCATACGACATGCTCGCGGAGGTGCAGGCGAAGCTCCCGTTTCGCAGTTGCGATATCGCCTTGGGTGCAGAGGTTCGCGTAAGTGTTCTCGATCTTGGAAATACTGTCGCCGAGCTTATCCATGGTGGACTGTTGGAAGGGGTATGCGGTGTCCACATTTTGCTCGATATAGGCGCTCTTCAAGCTGCGGTCGAGGATCTTGTCGTATTTCTTCAGCACCTTGCTGAAACCCGTCTTGTTCAGCTGGATGTACGAGCGCAGCTCGCAGATATTGACGTAGAGGCTGATGGTCCGCTTCTTGAGGGAGATGACGGAGTCGTACAGCACGGCGAACGACATGTCGTTCTCGTCGTCAAACGCCAAGCTCCGCCGCCTCCGTCCCAAGACTCCGCTGGACATCATCCCTGAACCGGACATGTGGTCTTCCCCGCGCGAGTTCCTCCTATTTCTCGACGTCGTCTTCCGGAGGGCGGAGCGCTCATCCGCATCCTCATCGCTCTCGTCTTCCTCCGCCAGGGAGGGGCGGCTGACGGTGCTCCTCCGCCGCTTGCCCAGGCCAAAGCCTCCAAAAACGCTTGCTTTGCGTCCATTGCTCCGGTTCGTCGCGCGCGAGGGCGGCGGTATATCCTCATTGTCCTCTCCATCCAAGCCCTCGTGTTCCTCCAAGTATTCCTCGGCCTCCCTGAGCAGAGATTCCAGCTCCGCGTATACCTCGTGCTCCTTGGACCTGTAGAAATTGCATATCTTCTCCAGCTCGTGGTCTAGCGCGCTCGAGAAGGTCTTATCGGGATCGTCGATAGTGCCGGCGAGCAGGGGAGATGATTCGGCATCCTGCGTCTCTGGGCCGGCGCGCTGGTGGATTCGCTTCTCGAGCGAATATATCCTGCAACGCACGGCAAAAGCTGCCTGTCAGCACCACGATCTCCTGGATCGCGACGTGTTGATTCGCCTTTTTTTTTTTCCCCCTTCTCCCTCTGTCCCTGGCGGGAAGCTACTTACAGCTTTTTCAGGTTGCTGTAGTTAATGTATTGGCTGCTCCAGTCCGGGACGGCGTTGAACTGGATGCTGTGTGAGAACTTCATGTCGGCCTCGTCGAGCAGGAGCTCGAGCTTCCAGAGGCGGTGCCGTCTGCGTTTTTCGCTGTAGGATGGGCTCGCCGCGGCGGAGGGCTGGAGATGCGGAGGGTTCGCCGACGACGAGGGTGCTGCGAGTTCCTGAAGCTCAAAAGCGTCGTCGTGGCCGTCGTGCGGGAGGAGGGGAGGAGGGAGACGGGAGCTGTCACTGGCGTCCAGGGTCGCGGTGGGCGGCGGTCACTGGATGCGTCGCGGACGGGTGATTTGTACTTCGGTGGGCTTGCAGTGGCCAGGCACCACTACAAGTAGGTAAGGCGGCGGCGGGAGTGGGGCGCGAAGGACGGGATTGGGATCGGAAGGGATGCGGGCTAGTGTAGCGGGATGGGGCGTCATGCGTGGGCGAGTAGGGCGCGCGGGAGGTGTGGGTTGATGCCGGCTTCTGAGGCGTGCTTCCGGGGGCGCTGTTGTCATCGAGCGAGAGAGAGGGTCGACGCCGTGCGTAAAGGCCGGAGTGCAATTGGGCCCAGCGCCGAGCCCGCCCAGCGTGGCGGCTCCTCGCGCGCAGTTCCAGGGCCTGGCCATGGCCGCCGAGCACTCCGCGCGGCGGTGTGCCCTGCCAGCAACCCTTATCTTGTTGCTTTTCCTGCGTGACTTGCGATGCGAGTCCCTGCGCAACGCCGTCTGGGCCTCATGCATCCCCTGGGCTCCTCTGCTGCCGGTGCGGTGCGATAGGAGCGAGTAGCGAGCTTTCGACGTCATGCCTCTGCCTTGCAACAAGTTTAGCCGCGCGGATGTCCGGGAGCCGCACCGCCTGTCCCCAGCATCTCCATCGTCCCCCATCTGCCCGTGTTTCGACTGTCCTCGCTGTCAGAGAAGGGTGTCAAAATCCAGCTTTGTGGGGAATGCTGTGTTTGTTCGCCAGACACACTGCTGCCTTGGGTAAGGCGCCGGGACGCCGCGCCTTCCCGTCCGTTCCTGCTGCGAGACATGCTGCCAGACATCGAAGATTGCTCTCTCGGCGTCGAGGTGGAGAAGACCGCCCTCTGGGAGATAGATACGTCCACAGGCGAATGAGACGGCCGCATTCAAGAACGTGCTCGGGGACTGCAGCCCTCTATAAAGCTTGCGGTCCACCTAACTTAGCAGAGTGTCCATGTGCTCATTCCTCCGCATGACCACAGCAGCACACCTCCCCGTCAGCACCAGCACGCATCTCACCAGCCACAACAGTGCACATGTCCAATAGATGAGGGAGAGCGTTCCATTAACTATCTACCCATCCCTCAAAATCCCTCCCGCTGATCACCTCCGCTTTCGTTGCCATGTGAGAATCGATGAGTCTACCACCTCCGTCATTCTCGACGAGGAATCGAGCTACTGCCAGCCATGGCAGCAAGCTCGAGAACCACCAAAAGAAAAACCAATCAGAACCAGAATAATCCCGGAATAAATCAACAAGAACCGGAGCGGCGCAAAAAGTGCGCTAAAAACCAAATCGCTAACACCTGCATCAGACGCGAACAACAGCGCATCCCACTCGTCTTGTCTGCACTCGCCACAACCGAAAAAAAAAAATATAAGTCGGGCAAGGAGTCAAGAAACCGACGCTCGTTACCAGTCAGCGGCTGTCGGGGCCTCCGGACCTTGCATCAACAGCACCCGTAAGGCGCTGCCGGAAAGATCCAGCTCCGCCCCGCATAGTGCGCTGCCACGGTCCCGGGTCCGAGGATGCAATCGCAGGAAGGGCGATGCGCGCGGAGCGGGAGGCCCAAAAGAAAGACGACAGGCGAATGAGCGATCATACCCAAGATGTCCGGCTCGTGCACAGCATCAGTACAGCCGCCCTCCATCGCGGCCTCCATCACCATCAACCCGAAATCGTTCTCCTACAAGCAAAACTCGCGGCCAAAGGGGCAAGCCAAACGCTATGGCGGGGAGATTTGCGAGAAGGCGGATCCGGGTCGATGGAGGGGCGGGGACGGAGAGCGGGGGAGCTGGAGAGGAGCGGGAGGGCAAGGGCGAAAGTACCGGAACCAACTGCTTTCAACTCTGCACCACTAGCCTTCCGAAAAAGGAAAGGGGGGTGAGGGAAAGTGGAGGTTACTCAACAGACGTCCCCAGGACGCATGCAAACGCAACTCAGGTACGCAAACCAATGAAACCCCATCTCTTTTTTTCCCTTAGAATCGAAGCGGGTCGAAAGAAAGGCACATTTCCAGAGGCTTCCAATGTAGAGGTAGGAAAACGCGTTCGTATTTGACTTGTGTGGGAATGATCCAATCCCCGCTTGAAAGTTGTATGTAAAATAAGAGATTTGAAGAATAAACACCATTTTCCAGCGGCGAGATCCAAGAGGACCTACAAACCAGTGGTTTCTCGCGGCAAAAGAGCGCAGAGAAGAGACCTCAGGGACCAAGATTCGGAACCTGAGCATTTACGAACTCAGTCGCAATTTGAACAGCAGGTGCGCGGTCCTCAATAGACGACATTCCGTCACGCCGAAGCGGAGGAAAGGTCAGTTGATAATCACGCTTGCCGTTCATATGAATGGATTCCAGCTTCTACCACCGCTAGACTTTTCGTTTGTTGGGGTTGTCTCGTCAATACTGCCGGCTTTGCTCGTACGTTCTTGAGTGGGGCGCGATACGGCAAGTCCGACAGGGTGCGATGCACCCACATCGCCGACCTTCTCATTGTCCAGAGGCACTTCCGAGAAATTTTCCTGGGGCTGTGGCTGCTGGTTGAAATTTGGGAAAGGTCGTGGGACGATGGTGTAGGGTGCGGCTTTGTTGACGTACTCATACGGGGGCGCGGCATCACTTGGGCGCGGTGGCGAGACGACACCAATAGGAGCATCATGGCCACGGTAGCGATCGGTCTCCGGGTCAGCTACGTACTGCTGACCGCCCTCGGCACGCGTCTTGCCGCTGCCGGAGAAGACCATGAGCGCACGAATGATGCCGATGATGAGAACGATGACCCAGATGAGGACAACACAAGTGGAGATTATCGCTTCGATGCGGACCCCTTCCTTGAGCTTGTTGACGAGTTTGACGATGGCAGCAGAAACCTTGTCGGCAGCCTCGCTACCAGGTGCTGCGAGGAATGAGTCGTCTGAGGAGTCATCCGTCATTGCTGCCGCTGCGCCAATCGAAAAGGTGTTGTTGGGCAGCGTCGGGAAATCGACGTGGGCGTGGTCGTGGACCCAAGTGAGCCCTTTCTGAACGCCTTCGATCTTCATGAGGACAAGACAGTTCAGAACATCTTTGATGGGGTCGTACAGGACCGTGCCACCAAAGGTTGTGTTGAGAGCTTCGGTCATCCCATCCACGAACACGTTTAAAGTCTCGTTGACAGCCTTGGTGCTAGTGTTGACCCAGCTGAACAAGTCATCGTTGAGATCCGTGTTCATCGCTCCGATGGCGTCGTTAGTACTGTTGGCCCACGACTCCGATGCATTGTTCAGCGCGAAGACGACTTTGTCGGCAAAGTCACCGACCTGCTGGGTCAGCTCTGGAACTTCCTTCTCAATTGTCTTGAGGAGGATATATTGGCATAGGCAGGCAAAGAGGCCCGCGAGTCCCAGAGAAAGAACCAGGAGCGCCGGCGTGGACGTAGCATAGGCGACAGCCCAGCGCACGGCGGTCTGACGGCGAGTGGAGCCGAAGCGGTTGGCGAGCCAAATACCGATGGATGATGAGTAGGGCCTGGAGGCGATGTACACGACATCAAGAGGGTCATATGCAGTCTGGCTCACCAGCTGAGCACGTCTCTGCATTTTCTGCCAGCGCTTAATCTCCCTCCAGGTTACCGGCACGCAGACGAGAACAGCAAGGATGACGAGGACAGCAATGAAAGCTCGCTTGGCAACAATCTCGGTCTTGACGAGGCCGTCAAAGAAGTCATTGATGCCATTGTTGTCAGAGCAGAAAGTGAGCTTTTCCTTGGCAGGGACTGGGAACAAGGAGTTGTTGACCGTGTAGTTGCCAGTCTTCTCGTTGATGAGCTGCTTGACCAGTTCAAACGGAGCGCGAATGGCACTGTTGGTAAGGTTCTGAACCTGGTCGAAAGTTGGAATGGAGTTGTTGAGCTTCTCCAAACCCTGGTCGTATCCTGCAGGGATCTGGAGGTTCTTGAGGTCATCAATCTCTGAAGTCAGGTTCAGCTTGTCCATGCCATCGCCGCCGAAGATTTGGGGGATGCTGTTTATGCCATCGATCAGTTTGTTGACTTCGTCCTGGAACTTGTCGGCGACATCGGCGATATTATCTCCAATTGAGTCCAACGTCTTGTTCAAGCCATCGCCAATGAACTGGGCAGCCTCGATAACAGTATGGAGACTGCCGCGGACTGCCAGGGTGATGAGGCAGACGTAGGTAGAAGTGAGCAGATTGATGTAGAAGACGACAATCTCTTCCACACCGGTGACGATGAGGTCGAGCATGGACATCAACCCGTTAACCGTCTTCTCAATACCCGAGACAGCAAGTTCGTTGACCCCCTTGGACATGTAGTGCGGCATAGAGGCCATAGCACTGCCAACGGACTCGACGCTGGTGCATGCTGACAGAGCTTCAGTACGTGCGGAGCTGAGGTTGTCGTTGAGGTTGGCAGTGGCAATGAGTACGCGAACGAGGACGAGAAGGAGGAGAATAGTCCAGCGGTTGATCCAGACCTGCGAGAGCCTAGCTCGAAGGCCGAGGTATGGTGTGAGGTATGGTGCTTGGTTTGTGACAGGTCGCGGTGCGTCCTGGGGAACGTAGTAGTCCCGCATCTCATGATCGCCAGCGGAGTGAGATGGAGGTACGTCCGGAAAGGCGAAGCGTTGGTTCGCTGCGGAAGACATGATGACCTAAAGGTCTTGAAAGGCTCGCCTGGAGTAGGTAAATTAGAGATTGTGGGATGCCAGCCAGCGGCAAAATGGTGCAGCCGATGCAGTCGTGAGAGTCGTAAACGGTAATGCAAAATGCAAAAGGGGAGAAAGTCGGAGGCCCGTAAGGCGTAGAGAGGAATGGAAGAAAAGAACTGGAAGGGGGAAGAAGGGCTCGAGCACGAGACCTGGTTCGTGAACAATAGCAACAGAGCCGCGAGGATTATTCTATTACAAAGAAAATGGAAGCGTAGAAAGGCACATGACTCGATGGCAAACAAAGAGGTGCAGGCGAGAGAGAAAGGTGAAGGGCGAGGGTGAAAGGAAGCTGCAGATGGGCGTGGGCGTGGGCGTGGGCGGCAATAAGAGACAAGCAACAATAGAGATTTGACGTACCTTGGGCGACATGATGGCCCGAGCAGCGACCTGGCGGCAGTGGCTTGCTGCCGGTTTGTGAAACGAGCAGATCGCTTGGACGAGGCCGTTTCAGAGACATGCGGTCGATCAGGCCTCTATTCTGGGCTCTGCGGCTCTGGTGGTGGCGCGGCGCAGATAGCCGCCCTCGGAGGTCGACTGGAGGCGGAGAGCCAACCGTTTCTCGGCGGAGCGGTCAGTCTGGAGGAGGGCGTGGACAGTGCGCTGCAGCACGATGCCAGCGCGACAGCGCGTCTCGGCCGCCTCACTGGCCGGTCGTGACCTGCGCGCTCCGGCTTGCGACGCGGACAGCAGACTTTGGCAGCCCGGGCGGCACCGCGACACTCAGACGACACGAGGCCGCGGGTCGCGGTGCTGCCGGGCTCCAGAGAGCTGCTGCGGGGAGGTTGTGGTCGCAAGGGGACAGCACCGTAGCGGCAGGACTGTCACGTACGGGGCGCCCATCTCAGCAAAAGGCGGGCGCGCGCGGGTCAGGCGAGCTGTTAAGTAGTGTGGCAGCGCGGTCGAGGCTGGCACTCATTCGTGGCTGAAGCAGCTCGCGGCAGTGTGCAAACCCTGTTTTTCACAGCGCCCGCAGACGTCATTGTCTCGTCGGCGCGGAGAACCGAGCGCACAGTGCCTGAAATCATGTCGCCGTTCAGAATTCACCCGCTGCAAACAGACTCTTCAGAGGGTGCTCATGACGAAGACGCCGCCGTCGTGAGCTTCGTCGCCCGGCACGCTGGTGTTGAGGAGGCCGAGGCTTCACACGCGATGGGGGTTTTTTCCGCAATCCTGATTCTCGCAGCACGAAGGCGGCGGCGGCAGCGACTTCGCGATTTGCAGCATCGATTGGCTGTCGCTTGCTCCCGCTGGCGCGGGCCTCAGGCGCCCGTGCAACGTCCCCACCCACTCGCCTTCCTCCGCACCTGATCCCTGAAACGCGTCCTGACCGCCTCCACCGACCTCGCAAGCTTCTCAACACCAACGATCTCCGCAAACCCGACTCCGTCCTCTCGCATTTTTCGTATCTCCATTCCACTCCGACCTCCGTACCACCAGCTGATCCCCGCCTCTCCGCGCCAGTTGCTGGTTTCTGCTGCACCCTTACGCGTCGATCCATTGCGTGCTGCCATCTACGCACTCGTTTCCATTACGCTCTCTTCCTACGCGTCATGCCGTACACACGAGCTTCGTGGCCTTGTGTAGACTCTTCCCTTTGCCCCACGGTCATCCCTCAACGCTGTCCCTGCTCCGTCGTATCTCGCTTCCCTATTCTGCCTGTCTGTCCTGTACTGTCGAATTAATGGATGCTTTGATTCTGTATGGCAAGCTCCACCGTCTTCACCGCATCACCCTTTCTACGCTTAGTGAAACAGCAGTACCCAATGCCACGCGCAACAGGTAGATCGACATACAGATTCCACATGAGGAGTGCAGAAGTAGTCATCCGAATGTGCATTTGATTGCTAAGTTGCTAACGTCCCCAGGACTCTCCCAACTGCCCACATCTTCCATTTCCCCTCAGTGCCACACTACAGCAACATCTATTACCGACTCGCTACCTTCAGCTAGATCAAGGCTTTTTCTATCTGTTGAGAGTAAAACTTGTCCGCTTCAATGCATTGCAATAGTTGACTGGAGTCCTCTGGTTGTTGATTAAGGAGAGAGAGCCGCAGCCGTAATGTTTGCTCCCTCCTAGATTTTGTTCCATTCCCAATTCCCTTGTCCAAGACTCAAGCCTCTGGTACGTTTACCCATCAATTTACGACGTAGCAGGTCCTTGCAGATATTTCCTGTCCTCTGCGTAAAATATGTTCATCTACTTGAGAGTCTTGGAATCATAATGTCTCTCACTGTCGTGCTATATGGAGGCCTCATGTACCGAGGGCCCGGAATTGACAACCCACGTGATATGACACTTTTGCGGGGAATATTCGGTAAACCACCATGTCGTGAACAACAATAGAACCGCTTCTGTCGCTTCGTCTGTTCAAGATCTTCTCTCTCTAACACCCACACTCGCGAACTGCACTCCCCATGAACCGTCTTGTCACGTAAGTCATGGTCTAGCGCGATTATCACAAGAAAGACGCTGATGCCTCAAACATAGGCTCATTTCTACCTCTCTTCTTTTTCTCGTTCTTACCTGAAAGATCGACTGCACTCTATTGCTGCGCCTTCTTCGTTTCGTTGACGCGTAAAAACTCGTTCTTCAACAGACATCATCCGTTTCAACTTCCGCTTTTCAGCATCAGCATCAAGCTTTGCTGAGGCAGGTCCACAGCTGCTCCAACAACCCCGACAATCTTCGCGTACAGCGTCTTCACACATTCAGCTGCACTTGACTCTTCTGGCGATTGCTACGCTTGCACTTCATCAGAGCGCTCTTCATCGTTGCAAGCTCTGCCATCCACGTCCTGCGTCATTGCTTGTTGAAGCTCTTAGCTCTTCACTCCGCGAGGTCAGATATCGGAACGAAGGGACACCACTTGCACAACAGCTGGTTCTGCTTCGCACCGCAGTGCAACCCGTGCTTGATCCAATCCTTTCGTCGTCAGATAGCTTGGAAGGAACCCAATCGCGCTCACACCGTCGTTGAATAACCCACCTTAAGATCCTCCAGAAGCTTCCGCATGCATCGCACTTTGAGGCCCTTGCATAGCATATAATCAACGTGTGAGTCTGAAAGCCTCATCAATCCCTTGGCCTAGCTCAGTTCCCCGACGTACTACCCCACGTTTACCTTTTGCGATCACGCTTCCCTTGGCTTTCTTAATCCTGGGCTAGGTTCTCAGAAGAGGATCCAGGGGGGCAATCCAACAGTTCTTCACCCTGCTTAGCTAAGGTATGCTTCGTATCTCCCTGGATGATGATGTCCATCACATGGAGCATTTCACGCGATATAGCCCTGCATATACAGCTCTTGCCATGAGCTGGGCTTCCTTTGGTTGGGGTCATCTGTTGAGGGGAGAAATCGCAGTCATGTGCTGACACTGTCTTCCTATTGTGACCAGGCGACAATAAAACCGACCATTCACACTTTCTTCAGTCCTCCCCAAGACTGACACTTCCTCGCCTCAATCAAAAGCTGCCGGTTTCTCAAGCAGAGCTTGGATCACAGCTCTCGACACCACCTACTCCACCCACGACCACTCCCACCACCGACAGCCCTCCATCCAAGGGCCTGACCATTAGTTCCCGTCGAACGCCTCAGTCCATTACCAACGTGAACGCTTTGTTTGAACCATGGACGCTAGCGCTCGTGACATTCCTTCTTCACAACCACAGAGGCCGGCGCCGGTCGGTCCATCTACGCCCGCCGGTCAGACCGCGCCACCTTCCCGGCCTACTACGTTCAACAAGCAAGGTTCGAGTAAAGACCAACAGGATCCTTCAATGGATAATTGTTCTCATAACCACAATGCTGGCGATGCATATGAGGAGGAACAGCCGGATATGGCGTATGGTGGATCTCACACGCAGAGCTGGACGTGGTCATCGCCGCGTGCCCTTCAGGAAGACCTCTTCACAGTTGCCAAGGTCTCTGTGGAGCGCCATTTTCGCGGTTATGATCGTGACATTGTCGAGGCTCTGCAGAGCTTTGAAATGTGGTGCAAGCACGCGGCGGTGATGAAGTCGGTCGATATCGAGCTTGAGAAGCGTAGGATCAAGGACAAGGAACACTACCAGCGCCTGCGCTCCGAGAACCAGACTCACAAGGCTTTCGATGACCGCAAGCTCTCAGCCGGCATGGGTGGGGTTCTGTGCCACAACACGCTTTGGTGCAAAGAGTACAAGACTGAATGGCGTAGGCTGGCGCCGTGGCCCAGTATTGCAGAGCAGAAGTGGGAGGGCGAGGACCGCGCACGTACCAGAGTGGGCAGGTACTTCCCCCTGCCTCGTGAGCCGAGCAATGGTAGTGTTCCCTGGAACTACCTTCCCGTGGTCAACCCAACGCCGTTCGACGAGATCTGGAAGGTTCCCACTGAGCTCGACATCCTCTATCCGATGGATCAGATCAACGCCGAGGTCAACCATGACCAGCACATGCTCCTGAACCAAGAAATTCTAGGCGCCATCGATCTTGGGCCAAACGATGTCTGGGCTAAAGATGATCTTCCCTCGGATGAAGTCGGCAGCGTGTAAGTACTTCCATGATTCCCGTTTTTGAAGGGCTAACTTTAGTCAAGGAAGCGTGAATCCTTTGCGCTCCCTCATCGCTAACCCTCTGGAGTGCTGCCGGCTTCCTTGCACTCATCCGCCCTGCCGAAGAGAGTCACAATCAAAGGTTCTCAATTTGAACACTCACCAGATTGCAGTTTCCTGACTCGAGGTAGACTTTCACCTTTTCACTTCTTCCCCACACTTTTCATGGAATTTCTCGTTTACATCATCTGTAAATGTTTTATAGACTGCACTGATACCCCTCATATTGCCAGGTCCAAATTGACTACTTTTTTCAACAGCAGCAACCGCTTCAATATCGTTATATTCGCAGCACGGTCGACCGCAAGCACTCTCTGTTCCAACCCGATGAGCTGTCCACGCTTGCTCCGACAGGCCTCGGAGACACCGAGACTGCAACAATACGGTCCACGGGGATAACCGGGCAGAAGGCCTGGCTAATTCGATTTCGATTTCCTCATTTTTTCCCTTTTGTACTCTTCCCTTCGACCCCAGGATATAACGACATTGGATGCAATCCACCGTTTGCGTCAAAACGAACACGAGCTCGGGTTTCATCACCTTGCATCGTGCTGTGTGGTTCTTCAACCGAATCACATTTTCCTTTTTTTCCCTCTTGGCGTTTGCATTTCGGACCATTACCGCCTGGGATTCGCGATACCCCAAACGTCTTTCGGAATCGCCATCGCGCGTTGCTCTATGCACAACTGCTTTTCAAACCTTTTTCACTCAGAATCATCAGCACAGCGATATCCACCTAGTCGATGGATCCACGTCTATTCACACTCTTTAGACATAGTCATCTCTTAGATGACTACTGTCAGCCACGAATTTCATTTTTCATTCTGCACATCCAGGAAGCCAAAGCTTTCTGCAATTTCATTTAAGTTTTCTTTCCTTCTTTCTGCAAGCCACGCGCAAATCGTCCAATTGGGAAGCAGAATGGAAAGCCCACGATACATAGACCCAGCGCTCAAGGGGCCAACTCAAATCGATGCCCCATATTTTCTTTATAAGCCAATGATATACTTGCGACATAGCTACTCACGAGATACAAAATACTCACCAAGACAGCAAAGAACTGCACAACCAAACCAAGTCCCGCACACACTACCACATCACTGCCTCCCTCCCTCCCCTTTTCAATCACTCCCCCAAAACTTCGGCACCCCACCACCCTCAACCCGCTCTTCCTCCCACTCTCCCTCCCCCTTCATCCCCCTCATCCCCCTCAGCACGCGCTCCGTCCTCGCCCGCGTACCGCCATCCTCGCCACCGCGCGCAACCCGTCCCTCAAGCAGATTCTCCACCACGGCCGGGTGGTCCGGCAGCGGCAGCGGCATGTGCGATCCCAGCGCGTGGTGCGCCCAGGCGCCGGCGGTGGGCAGAGGAGCGTGGGTCGCGATGGACGGGTGGTGGATAGAGAGGGCGAGGAGGAGGGTGCGGAGGTTGGTGATGGTTGTGGTGCTGAGGTCGGAGTCGGGGGAGGTGGTGGCTGGGGTTTGGCGACGGCGGCGGCGGAGAGGAGAGAGGAGGCTGGTGAGTAGGGGATGGTAGGGTCGTTCTGATGGTGGTGCGTCTGCGGTTCGGGTGGTTGGAGTGGTTGAGGAGATTGGTGGGGTGGTAGGAGGGGAGGAGCTTTCAGCTGGGATCGCATTCGGGGATTGAGACTTATTTCCAGACGCGTCATTCGCATCTGCTGATAACTCGTCGTCTGCATGCTGCGATGGTCCAGCCGCTGCTGCCCCTTCGAGATTCAAGCTTGGACCTTCTTCTGGTGAGGGAGGAAGAGGCTTCTCCTCCATTTCTGAGCACGGAGATTCCTCCCACAGCACCCAGATCCCCTTCTCATGGCACTTCATACATCTTACTTCGACGGCTCCTTCAGCAGACGTGTCCGAGTCCTTTACGTTCTCGGCTTCTTCAATGACGGACACAACACTGTCCTCACTCTTGGTCTTTAGAGAATTAATCGTCCGAGTCTGCGTACTGGTCGAATGCATCGGCGACCCATTTACAACGGCCAGACCAGCGGAGAAGGCCCACCTGTGCTCCGGGTTACCCGTGCAGTAGACACGGTCTCCCTGATCAGTGCGTAACGGCCACCACCATCCGCCTTCCGGATGCCGTTCCCATAGACGGTGGAGCCACGGAACGCCTTCTTCGTAGTTCGAGATATCAATGGCATCATGGATTTCTCCTTGTTGGCTGAGTTCTTGACCAGGCGTATCATTCTCCTCTGTGAAGGATCCGCCCCTTTCCCGCGTCGGGCGGCCCTCTTCTCCCGCCGCGCCTGCACTTCTTTCAGCCGTAATTTCTTCACCCTCGGGCAGGTCTCCTCCCCTCTCAGCATCCTCTTCCGGCGGCTGCTCTCCGTCTCCAGTCCTACCACACTCTTCCTCAAACTCCTTTCCCTTATCCATCGAGCACCTTTCCCTCCCTCCTCGGTCAGAAACCCACGCGCCCCACACCACCATCCGATGCCGCCACCACCGCCGCAACCGCCCACACCGCGGACGAACCCGTCCAAGCGCCTGATACCAGCGCTTTCCAAAGCGCCGCGGATCGTCCTTCTGGCTCGACGCATCCTTCGGAGATGTTGTTGATTCATCCGCAGCCGCACCTGTGTCTCGCAGCGTCTCCGATCCCGTGCCCTCGTTCTCAGACGAGGCAAGCTGCTGGGCCGCTGATAAACATGACAGCGGGAAGCTTGGCGAGCGGCGGAAGATGGACCGGCTGGGCTCGGTGGATACTGTGTGAGGGCGTTGAGGGTGTGGTGTCGAGTGCTGGGGTTGGGTGGAGAAGAAGGGGCGGAAGAGTTTGGAGTCCCGGTTGTTCGGGCGTTCGGGGAGGGAATGGGGGTTGCGGAGGTGGGTGCGGGCCATGGTGGCTGTGTGCGGGAAGAGATCTAGGCGTATGGAAGGGTCGCGGTGGATGGATAGGTCGTGGTTGTGGCATCGGCTTAGGGCGTTGGCCGATCTGGGAAGGGATGAGATGACTCATTTTGCCGGCCAGAGGAGGAGATTTCTTTATAGAATATCTATTTCAGTGCAGGGGGCTATCGAGTCTCACGGCAGTGGTGTTGCTTCGCTGAGTCGGCCTTTGTCTCGTAAGTCTTGAACAAAGAGAGGCGGTGGAACAATTCGGTTGTTCGTCCCAGGGTGGATCCTATGTGTCTGTGATATGTGATAGAAGTAGTCCTGCAAGACATGGCAGTCTCTGTGGTGGGTTCTCGGGGGATGTAGATGGTATGTAGATAAGAGCTTTGTACAAAAGTTGCAACACAGGCTATGCCGTAGCCACTGAGAGGGCTTTCCTACCAACTGTACATTGGCTCTATGCAATATCTCTCTCGTAGCAAGTACAGTTGCAAACTGTTTCGCACGATCAGAGAAAATATATGCCCAAGATTCTGAGTATCAGCAAAATTTCAAAGATGGTCATGTTCGATTGGAGAATTGTAGTACAATCATGTAGAAGGGCCAAAGATTTCGATTTAGATCTAGCGTGACGTTACATTGAAAGACAGTCGCAAGGAATAACCCGCAGAGAATTTAGCGCCAGATTTTACGCATGACAGGGTGAAACTAACCTACGAAAACTTGTCTTGCTTCCTTGGTCTTAAAAAAGCGTTGTCCTCACACTCGGTCGCTTAAGAATTCCTTTCTTGAGAAGGTCCTAAGATAGCTAGAGGACTAAATGGGCTCATAACAATGCTAAGAAACCTGATGAAACCAACACACAAATTTAACATGACTGTATAAATCCTTGAATATTCGAGTCCCGATGTATTGCAAACCATATCTCCGCGGCCGACAAACCAGGAGATCAACCCTTAAGCCCCTAACGTAATATATTTTTCCGTAATCGGGAGGCTTCCACTAGCCGGCCTTAATGACAAGTTGCCAACTAATTAAGTTGCCTAAAATGACCGCGTTGACCTGATCAAGGCGCTATGAAACCCGTCTACTAAGTCCTCCTAATCAGGTGACTTGTCAAGTTACTTGATCAAGTCGGTTAAGTTGACTTGATAATTGCGAGCCCTGTCTTCAGCAGCCTCTGCTTCTATCTCAGCAATGGTCATGAAGTCATCTTCTGGCTCGGCGCCATCAGGGATGGCATCCATCCAACGCCGGACGTGAGTGTCAGCAAAGGTCCAGCCCTGGATGAGCTCCGTAGAAGAGAGTGGTTTGCCACTGAAGCCAGTGGGAGGACAGCCCGAGTTATCTAGAGAGATAATGGCATCGCGTGGGATCCTGTCCTCATTGTCAAGGGTACCATGCCTGATCTTGGAAATTTTGTCCGGATCGTGACGATACATGTTAATCTCGTAGATCCGATTATGCGTAGCTTTAGGTAAACAAGCTTGGAGTTCAGTTGGGCCGTGGTGCGCTTCGCAAGCAGCTTTCAACCAGGGGTGGGTTGCATTGGTGGAGATTCTTCGAGCTCCAAAAGTAGGTAACGTTAGATCATTTCCAGGATTCAGGCATTCGTATATATGGAAATCCACTGGCCTCGGTGGCACTTGCACGTGAAGCTGCCAGGTAATGTTATTGTTTCGCTGCTCTTCCGGTAGCTGCCCCTGCTTTGCGCGCCATCCATAGCTGGAGTGGATCAGGGTGAAAATGTTGCGAGAGCCTTCCTCTCCAAATCCAAGCCTGAATCAAGGCATGATGAAGTGGGTCAAAGGCGAAGTTCGGGGATTCTTGTTTCGGCAGGGTGTGAAAATGTTCGAAGCTGATGCGAAGCAGGTCCGTGATGGTTCCTGATTATCGTACTAAGTGCAAGTTAAGTAAAACGGCGGCAGCTACAGTGTGCAAAAACGACGCTGGATTGTGCAATGTTAACGAAGCCATGAAAAAAAAGGTGGGCTGCGGTCGTCTGGACTCTCTATGGAAAATGCACACAGCCCCGGGGAAAGGGAATGGAGTTCGAATTCAAAAGGGGAAAATGCCGTAAAGTGCCGCTACCGGAATAGCTGTCAAACTGATGTAACAGCACTCAAACCTCGCTGGTTACTCGCAAAGAGTGGTAGCAGAAGCTGGAGCACATATCATGAGCAGTTGGCAAAAGCATACATGCGTTCATCCTCACATGCAAATGCGCAATCAGACTAAACAGACATGGGCCGCTGCTCTCTCCTCTCCGTTCAGATTAGTGAGATGCATGTACTGCGAAACAAATTAGTTCGACTTCAGCAAGACTTGGAGATCCGGTGCAGTCAGGCCCGATGTGGTCTAGCACAAGCACGCATACTTTCTCGAAAGGCAAACAAAGAGGTGAAAGCAGCCTTCGGAAAACAGTGGCGTGAGCCGTAGATGAGACGGCCATAGTGTGTCTAAGGTGAGACAGTTCCCAGGGTCCGCAGCCAAGCGGAGGCGGAGCGGTAACTGGGCGGGTGATCAGCGACCCGAAGCGGGTGTCAGGTTGGGGGAAGGAGAGTGGAGCAAAAGACGCGTGGTGGCCTCGCCGTGGCCGCTGTGACGGCGACGTGCCTCGACGCGCGACAGGAAGAGCTAGCAGGCCAGCCAGGGAGCTCGGGCCCGGCGGTCGGCTCGCGTGCGCCGTGCTCCGTTGGGGCTAGCGCACTTGGGCTTTCTTCATCTTGCTTCTTGTCGCAACACCATCCAGCGCCAACCTCTTCCAACCCCAACCTGCGCTCGACGCTGCGCGAGCCTTCTTCCTCCTCGTCGCCTCGCGCCTGCCCACATCTGCACGGGCGCTACAACTTGCTTCCAGTCGCGACTGCGCCCGAGTCACAATGGCCGCCCAGCCCGACATCTCGCAGATTCTGGCCGCTTTGGGTACGATGCACTTCACTCTACAGAAGCACGCTGAATTTTTATGCCCGCTGACATCGTCCATTCCTCCAGCTGCCACCCAGCGGCCTGCCAGCACTCCCTCGCAAAACCCCCATCAGCCGCCGCCACAACAAGCACCGCAACCGCCCCAGAGTCTACCGCCAGGATATCCAGGTGCCTACGTCACCCCGACGCCGCCCGCTAGCATGCCTCCTTATGGTCTTCCCCAGCCCACCAACTCCGGGAGCGTCGATTTGAGTGCTATAAAGCCCGTCAGCACCGGCTCTGTCAGCATCGCCGATGCCCTCGCGAAAGCGCGCAATATCGCCGCGGAGAAGGGTCTGCAACCGTACGATGGTAGGTCAAGCGCAAGTCTGCCCGGCCAGCGTGGCAACTATCGCTGATTCACTGACACGTTCTGCCCTTTCTCAGCGCCCCCTCGTGAAGATCCCAGACTAGCCGGACGCTCGTACCGTCGTTCGCGGTCCCGGTCACGCTCTCCTTCGCGCCGCGACAACTTCCGCGACAACTACAACCCCTACCGTGACGAGAGACGCGATGATCGTCGCTTCGGTCGCGATAGGTCGCGCTCACCTCCGAGCCGAGGCCGTGAGACATTCTCGCCCCAGCGCGCTTACGGTGGTGCCCGCGACAGGTCTCCTCCCGACAGCGAAACCATTACCATCGAGTCCTCGCTTGTCGGTTTAGTTATCGGTCGCCAGGGTGAAAACCTTCGTCGGATTGAGCAAGACACCGGAACCAGGATCCAGTTTGTCACGGGTCCCGAAGCTGCTGGCCCTCAACGCCAATGTCGCATTGCCGGTCCCGTGCGCGCGCGCATGGACGCCAAGAGGGAGATATACCGCATTATCGACGAGAATGGAGGCCAGGGTTCGAGAGACGCGAACCAAAGGGGAGCAGGTGCTAACAGACAGCAAAGAGGAAATCAGCCCACGCTGCGCGACGGCGAGAATAGTGTGCAGATCATGGTGCCTGACAGAACCGTTGGCTTGATCATTGGCCGGCAGGGTGAGACTATCCGTGACCTCCAGGAAAGAAGTGGATGCCATGTGAATATTGTTGGCGAGAACAAGAGCGTCAACGGCTTACGCCCAGTCAACCTGATTGGCAGCAGAGAGGCTGCTTCTCGTGCCAAGGAGCTTATCATGGAAATTGTGGAGAGCGATACCCGTCCGTCGGGACCTCCAGCTAAGGACCACAACCGTGGCGGCGGCGGTGGTGGTGGTGCATTTGACCCGTCGGGTCCCGGTAAGATTAACGATACCATCGTTGTGCCCTCGGAAGCGGTTGGCATGATCATTGGAAAAGGTGAGTTGGTGGTGGTGGATGTGACGTCTGTTTTAACCATGTCTGACCGACCCGTGCAGGTGGTGAGACTATCAAGGAGATGCAGAACTCAACTGGATGCAAGATCAATGTTTCCCAGGCATCTGGGGCTGATATTGAACGTGAGATTGGTCTGGTTGGAACACGCCAGGCAATTGATGATGCTAAACGGGCCATCTGGGACAAGGTGGACACCGTGGTACGTGTACGTGACCCGCCCCTCTTGGGTGAACCCATCTGACTGTTAGCAGCGTGAGAAGAACGGTGGTGGATTAGGCAGCCGGAGTGGTCGTGGCCGTGACAACGATCCATATAATGAGCGCTACTCACAACCGCAGCAACAACAGCAGCAGGGCTACGTGCAGCAGCAGCCGGCAGGCATGCCACAGCAGCAAGCTGCGGCGCCGACAGGCGATGCTGCTGCAGCGGGTGGAGCTGACCCGTACGCCATGTATGGCGGATACCAGAACTACATGGCCATGTGGTATGCTGCGTTGGCTCAACAACAGCAGGGCCAGCCCGGACAGCCAGGACAGACGCCGGGCCAACAGCCTCCCGGAGCATAGACGATCAGCGTGACGTCGTGAAGGCCGTGACACCGATGCTGCTCAAAGCGATGATGCGATGCGCCCGGCACCCGACTACTGCTTGCATGCATGCTTGACGATGGCTGATGCTCTCTCTATCTCTCTGCTGCTTACTCATGGCTTGCTCTCTGGACCCATTGTTTTCCGACAGCCATTGCTCTCTGCTTACCTCTGCACCCGCGCTCAAGCACGTCCTTTTGGGTGCCCTTGTGCAATCATGATTGAACTGCCCTCAATTGGACGGAGGTCGAGACTTGCAATGGCTATGCGATGACCCACTATACCCCGAATACTCACTGGATGGCTTCAGTCTTCAGTCAGTCAGGCGTCTTTTGGTAGCGCTCTTGACCCATGATCTCTTCATATCGGACGTGCTCGGTGTGGTTCTTTCAACGAATCAGTGGCCCGCTCTACCAGTAAAACTCGACTCTCTGGCAGGAGCCGTAGCTCTGCCTTTATTTTCACAACTCTCCCTTCTATACGTGCTGGACCCAACCGGAAACAATCAAATCAAAAAAGTTTTAAGCCTGCATTTAATGGACACTTTGAAAATCTTTTTTGGAAACGATCAACGTCTGGGGCTTGACTCCTTTAGCGAATGCGGGACAGATTGCAGACTGGGCAATAATCGACGGCGGTGGTGTGCGACTCCAGCACGGATACCTGCATATCTCAAATGGGTTTGCAGAAACCCCCCTCTTTGTATCGGTAGTTCGACCTTTCCCTTCCACAGCACCCATTCCAGTACACAGATTCTAGGAGCCTTTGTAACTTCCAATCATAATCAAAAACAAGACTATTAGAGGTGGTGGACTGCTTCGGGGCGATGCGACGCGTGAATAATGTAGAAAGTAAGGCAGGAGATAGCGGGTGATCTGCTACCGGGAAGGTGCAGCGCAGGTCCAATCAGGGCGGTGAAGTCGCCGCTGACAATGGGTTGCGGTCACTCACGTGCAATTCCCCGGGCGGCGGCGCGGCCAGGGTGTCGGGAGTCGCGCTTGCCCCACCATTCCAGTCGGACGTCGCCGCCCAGCGCGCGCCGACAACTGCATCCAGAAGCCGCACGGTTCGCAACCGGCCGCCCCTCTAGATAAGAAACCCTTTGCCGATACCACTTCCCCGTTTGGCGCTTGTACCCAATTCCAGCCTTTCCTCGTCCTCGCTTCTCTTCTTTCTCTTCCTCCACATATCTTTTTTTTTTCCCACTTACGCGGTGCCGTCTCCGCCGTTTCTCTTGTTGATACCCGCCGTCTCACCTCCTTCCGCCACCGCTACCGAGGACCATATACTGCGCGCAACCGTGCGAACAACGTGGCGGGGCTTCATTCTTCTTCTCTCTATCTAGCACACCGAACCTTTAGCTAGAGGTCAAACAGAAAAAAAGGCTGCGGATTTCCACGAAATTACCCTTTTTCCCCCTCCCGCCGCCTCCCAAAGAACCTCTTTATCCCATCCACCCTCAACCACCACCACCACCAACATGGCACCGGGCGTCGTCATCGAGCCGGCGGTGCCCGCCGCGGCCCCGGCCTCGCTGGCATCGGTGACGGCAGCGTACGACGACACGCTGCGGTTCTATCTGAACGGGACGCGGGTGGTGCTCGAGGCGGCGGACCCGGAGGCGACGCTGCTCGAGTACTTGCGCGGGGTGGGGCTGACGGGCACGAAGCTGGGCTGCGCCGAGGGCGGCTGCGGCGCCTGCACCGTCGTCGTCAGCCAGTGGAATCCGACCACCCGCCGCGTCTACCACGCCAGCGTCAACGCGTGCCTGGCGCCGCTGGTGAGCGTCGACGGCAAGCACGTCGTCACGGTCGAGGCGCTGGGGGATCCGACGCGGCCGCACCCGGTGCAGGAGAGGATCGCGCGGTTGAATGGGAGTCAGTGCGGGTTCTGCACGCCGGGGATCGTCATGGTAGGTTTACTTTGCTGGTGAGAGGTTCTTGGTCGGATGGATTAAGGGGATTATCACTGTCTCCCTTTGAATTTATGCATGGATCGGGGCTGTAGATGCCTTGGGGGGCATTCTTGAGAACTCGAAACTAACAAATGGTCTGTAGAGCTTGTACGCCCTCCTGAGAAATAATCCCGAGCCTACCGAACACGAAGTCGAAGAAGCCTTCGATGGAAACCTCTGCCGATGTACCGGATATAGGCCGATTCTAGATGCAGCACAAAGCTTCAGTGTTAAGAGCGCGTGTGGAAAGGCGACTGCCAATGGCGGCAGTGGGTGCTGCATGGAGAAGACGAACGGTGCGACTGGTGGTTGCTGCAAGAACGGCGCCAATGGAGTGGAGAGCGACGCTCAACCCGTCAAGCGCTACACACCTCCGGGATTCATCGAATACCAGCCCGATACGGAGCTTATTTTCCCTCCGGCATTACGGAAGCACGAGTTCAAGCCCTTGGCTTTTGGAAATAAGAGGAAGAGATGGTTCAGGCCCACGACCTTGCAACAATTGCTGGAGATCAAGAGTGCCTACCCATCTGCTAAGCTTATCGGCGGAAGCACCGAGACGCAGATTGAGGTGAAGTTCAAGAACATGCAGTATACTGCCTCAGTGTATGTGGGCGATATCCCCGAGCTGAGACAGTACTCATTCAACGACGACCACCTTGAGATTGGCGGCAACGTAGTGCTTACGGACCTTGAGAATATTGCAAAGGAGGCTTTAAAGCATTATGGAGAAGTCAAGGGTCAGCCCTTCGCAACAATTCTCAAGCAGCTTCGGTATTTTGCTGGCAGGCAGATCCGCAATGTGGGAACACCAGCCGGAAACCTTGCCACTGCATCACCCATCTCCGATTTGAATCCGGTCTTTGTTGCTACGAGGACAACTCTGATTGCCAAGAGTTTGGACAAAACTATTGAGATACCCATGGCCGAGTTCTTCAAGGGATACAGAGTAACTGCACTTCCCCCGGATGCGATTATTGCCAGCCTCCGGATACCGGTTGCCAAGGAAAAGGGGGAGTATCTACAGGCTTTCAAACAGGCAAAGAGGAAAGATGATGATATTGCCATCGTCAATGCCGCCTTCCGCGTTTCTCTCAGCGACGCCTTCACCGTTGACTCGATAGACCTGGTCTACGGTGGAATGGCACCAACTACCGTTGCCGCCAAAAAGACAACCGAGTTTCTCCAGGGCAAGAAGTGGACAGATCCTCAGACTTTGGAGGGTGCTTTCGGCGCGTTGGAAGAGGACTTTGATCTCCGTTTCGGAGTGCCTGGTGGTATGGCGACGTACCGGAAAACACTAGCACTGAGCTTCTTTTACAAATTTTACCACGAAGTTCTGGAGAAGCTGCAAGCACAGGAGGCAGAGATCGACAAGCAAGCAATTGGGGAGATTGAGCGTGAGATTTCCTTTGGTAAGAAGGACCACACGGTTGCCGACAAGTACGAAAAAAAGATTTTGGGCAAGGAACGGGAGCACGTTGCGGCGATGAAGCAGGTTACTGGCCAGGCCCAGTACACGGATGACATCCCTCCTCAAAAGAACGAGGTCTACGGCTGCATGGTGCTATCCACAAAGGCACATGCCAAGCTGCTCAGCGTTGACCCATCACCGGCTCTTGATCTTCCTGGCGTCATCGACTGGGTTGATCACCGCGATCTCCCCGACCCTAAGGCTAACTGGTGGGGAGCGCCAAATTGCGATGAAGTCTTCTTCGCAGTGGATGAGGTTTTCACGGCTGGCCAGCCGATTGGCATGATCCTGGCCGATTCCGCGAAACGTGCTGAGAATGCAGCGAGGGCCGTGAAGGTGGAGTATGAGGAACTGCCGGCGATCTTCACCATTGAGGAGGCTATTGAGAAGCAGAGCTTCTTTGAGCACTACAGATATATCAAGAAGGGTGACACCGAGGAAGCCTTCAAAAACTGCGATCATGTCTTTACGGGCGTTGCGCGCATGGGCGGCCAGGAACACTTCTACCTCGAGACTCAGGCGTGCATTGCTATCCCGAAGCCTGAGGACGGAGAGATGGAGGTTTGGAGCAGCACGCAGAACCCTACAGAGACGCAGTCGTACGTTGCACAAGTCACCGGTGTTGCTGCAAACAAGATTGTAGCCAAGGTTAAGCGTATGGGTGGTGGTTTTGGTGGAAAGGAGACCCGCTCCATTCAGCTTGCGGGTATTGTAGCTACCGCCGCAAAGAAAACCAGGCGTCCGGTACGCTGCATGCTCAATCGCGATGAGGATATCCTGACCTCGGGTCAACGTCATCCTTTCCTGGGCCGCTGGAAGGTTGGGGTCAACAAAGATGGAAAGATCCAGGCACTCGACGTGGACATTTTCAACAATGGTGGTTGGAGTCAGGATCTCAGCGGTGCAGTCGTCGACAGAGCCTGTTCACACGCTGATGGCGCCTACCTCATCCCCAACGTGTACGTCCGCGGTCGGGTATGCAAGACCAACACAGTATCCAACACTGCTTTCCGTGGATTTGGTGGACCGCAGGGCATGTTCATCGCCGAGAGCTATATGGAAGAGGTAGCGGATCACCTCGGTATGCCGGTGGACGAGTTCCGGAAAATCAATATGTACAAGGCTGGTGATCATACGCATTTTAATCAGGAGCTCAAGGACTACTTCGTCCCACTCATGTATAAACAGGTGTACGAGGAGTCTGAGTATGAGCGCCGGAGGAAGGAGGTGGATGAGTTCAACAAGACGCACAAGTGGAATAAGCGTGGTCTTTCCATCATCCCCACCAAATTTGGTATCTCCTTCACTGCCCTCTTCCTCAACCAAGCCGGCGCTTTAGTACACATCTACCACGACGGTTCCGTGTTACTCGCCCATGGTGGCACCGAGATGGGCCAAGGTCTCCATACGAAGATGACTATGATCGCCGCTGAGGCACTGGGCGTTCCGCAAGACAGTGTCTTCATCTCGGAAACGGCCACCAACACCGTTGCCAATACATCTTCGACTGCCGCTTCTGCCTCCTCGGATCTTAACGGTTATGCTATTTGGAACGCTTGCCAACAGCTGAACGAGCGTTTAGCACCGTATCGCGAGAAGCTCGGCCCCGACGCGACGATGAAGGAGCTGGCACACGCCGCATACTTCGACCGCGTCAACCTCAGCGCCAACGGCTTCTACAAGACGCCGGATATCGGCTACGTGTGGGGCGAAAACAGTGGAATGATGTACTTCTATTTCACGCAGGGCGTCGCAGCTGCTGAAGTCGAGATCGACACGCTGACGGGCGACTGGACGTGCCGCCGCGCGGACATCAAGATGGACGTCGGCCGCTCCATCAACCCGGCCATCGACTACGGCCAGATTGAAGGCGCTTTCGTGCAGGGCCAGGGCCTCTTCACCACCGAGGAGATGCTGTGGCACCGCGCTTCCGGTCAGATCTTTACCCGCGGGCCCGGCGCCTACAAGATCCCCGGCTTCCGCGATATCCCCCAGGAGTTCAACGTCAGCTTATTGAAGGACGTCAACTGGGAGAATTTGAGGACTATCCAGCGCTCGAGGGGCGTCGGCGAGCCGCCGCTGTTTATGGGCAGCGCGGTGTTCTTTGCCATCAGGGACGCGTTGAAGGCCGCGCGGAAGGAGTGGGGCGAGGAGGAGGTGTTGAGCCTGAGGAGCCCGGCGACGGTCGAGAGGATCAGGGTTAGCTGCGCGGATCCGATTGTGAAGAGGGCGACGGTCGTGCCGGCGGAAGGGGAGAAGAGTTTCTTCGTTAGTATTTGAGGAGGGGGAAGGATATAGGGGGGACGGAGTTCTGTGGTTCTGTCTGTCATTGTGTGGGAGAAGTAGATATCAACGAGACGGTCGTTCACATGACCTGGTTATGAATTGAAGTTTTCTGCCATGACTTACATTGATGTGTGCTGTTCTCTCTTGGCTCATGGTGTCAGGAAGTCCGAGGAGTGATAACACACGGCGGGTCGGTCTCCTGAGCGTGGCTTAAGGGCTCTTGTGGTGAGGGGGCAGAGCGCCCGATTCCGGTGAAATATGAGGCAACAAATTTCCTCGACGCCGACACGGAATGGTGGCCAGAGATAAAGGCGGGCGTACACAAGAGCCTTTGACGGAGCGATTCCAACGCATGGTGAGCAAAGAACCAGCCAGAAGTTACCAGCTCCGATCGTGAAGAAGGAAATCGAATGAGTACGTCCAGACGTTCACGTCACCCAAGCACGCAATATCGAGGTGTTCTATCTATGTCCCGCGCGCGTGTGTAATGCTGAAGCAGCCTCATTTCGGCTTCTCGCGAGCCCACTCCCCCTCCCACTTCACTGAGGCCTGAGGGGGTGGGGAAGAGAGATTCTCGAACCATAATCGGCCAACACCTCGAAATAACAAGCATCTCAGCACGCTTCCTCAACCAACGTCGCAGGGGCAGCTTTGGGCATCTTGCGCTCGCAATGCACCCGGAGGCTGCCGCCGGGAGGGGTGTGTGTGTGTGTGTATGTGGGGACAGCGCCGCGCCGACCGGTCGAGAATGGTAACGCAAGCGCTTCAGATGCCAGATACGCTTTCCAAATATGAAGCGATATGGTGAGCTGATATTCTTGAATCTCACGCGTGTCTGTCTGTCGAGGCTGCATATGCCGTGCATTGGGTGCGGGTCCTACCTATACCTCTGCGCTGGAAACGTGGTACGTTACGCAGCTGTCGCAATCGGGGTCGACCACTTGTTGGTCACCCCATTCTGGGAGGGAAGACAACGCGACGTATTCGGGGAAAAAATTAGAATCGCAGAAGATGCTATGCGTACGAAATAGCAGGGAGAGCGCTTTCATTGGGCAAATGGTGGAATTACGTGAGCGGTGCTGAAGTGTCGTGTCGACTGGCGCATTGCCCGAGTAGGCTATGGGGCGCGTGCGAAGGCGCCAATAGCATCCGCCAGCTCGACCGCGCAGGGCGACGTGAAACCCAACTCCACAATTCCCTCATGCGAGATAGAGGCCGAGAGGGGACGAAACCGCTCGGAGCGATGCCTCAGACGATGTCTCAGCCGACCTCAGACGCCCGAAACGCAACGTTCGGCTGAGAGTCGGCCCATGCACAAAGACAGCTCACGAACAATCCACAACACCATGCGGATTCCCAATATGTCGGCGATGGGTGGACATGTCGTATAAAAAGCCGTGGTGCCCCCGGTGCCGATGCAAGGTCAGCAAGCCAACAGCCCTCCTCTTCCTCAGCCCTCCAAGCCTCCTTCGCTCTCCTTCTTGAACTCACCACCACACGCCACCAGAAGTGCCGGTCACCTCTGTCACGCAACGTCACGAGAAAAACCGTACGACATAAACTACAACCACCCGTCCACCGAAAAAAAAACCCCCCCAATTCAATCAAACCCACCTCCACCTCCAACCATTCAAAATGTGCTCCCGCTGCGCCACCACCGCCACCAAGATCTGTCAGGCCGTGCGCCCCAGCACCACCCGGGCAGCATCGCGCCTCCAAACTCGCTCCATCCACAGCACGTCATTCCGGCCTTACAAGGGGCAGCCGATGACGGTGGCGCAGGCGGTCAAGCACAACAAGGCCGGCATGGCGGGCGTCGGGACCGTGACGGGCGCGCTGCTGATCGCGACGGGGGCGGCGCAGCTGATGAAGGGAATCGAGGAACGTAGCTACGAGGGCGGGCGCGACAGGAACGGAGTGCAGGCTTATTACGCGAGGAAGAACGGGTTGGTCGTCGTTTGAAGTTGAGTTGGCGAGATTGAGTTGGAAGTGACTGCAGAAAAATGGTATCTCTCTCATATGTCAATTTAGCGAACTCCACGGCAATGAGCGGCCGGAAGACTCTTGAAACTATTCAATCAAGTGAAGTTGTCACCCAGACAAGATTGTGGTGCGTTCGCCAGTGACCCAAACAGTGGTTCCTCGATGGTCTGAGCAAGAAATTATGAGCGCTCCGTATGGTACAGAGGCGAAGTCCATGTAACGTTTACCTTGGAGTGACTGGGAATGGTGTTATGATCTTGACTCTCGTTTCCGCTACGTGAGATTCAATAATAACCCTTTCTCCACCATAAGCTCAAGCCAGGTAACGTTCCGGCCGTTGTCTCGTATTTGCCAAAACTCGCGAACGAATTCAGCAGCAAGCCTATGGCCGCGTCTGCTTGTGTGATTGGCTAGCATCGTGAAGCGCTCATCGATAAGATGTCTTCCAGCCTGGTCTTCCTTTTCGATCTCGGGCCCGACGATCAGCAGCATAGGCGTCTCGAAATAAACCTGAGGAAAGACGCGGGGGGTATCCCTGAGAATGGCCAAAGCATAAGATGCGAGTTGGAAAATCAGCTTTTTGTTCGGGCCTGATTGTGCGTCTGAAGGTGGATTTCTGACGTTAACGCGACGAGCTTGTTGAAGCATGAGCAACCCGCACAACCGATAGCCGTCTGCTATTTGCACGTGAACGGGTTTGCCGTCAGCGTCGAGTGGCTTCCACTGCAGCAGACACCGCTCGAGATCTCGCTCCTTCTCAAGATCACGGACCCGCAGGTCGACGACGGAGCGATAGTAACGGCCAGCTTGGCCGACCAAGACGTCCAGGGATGTGGATAGACCGCTTATCGGGTGCATGTGGGCGCCAGAACGCCATCGATCTTTTTGGAGTTCATTAAGTAGGCGAGCGCCTTGCGGAAGAGGATGTTGGGCGGGAATGAGGAAGGAGCACAGCATGTCGATATGTGCTACAGAGCCGATCAGGTAGTATTCCAGGGCGGATAGCGGCTCTCCGCAGCTGGAGGAAGCGAGCAGAAGGTCGACAGTGGCATGAGCGCCGCGTAAGTGTAGGACGCCACAGCCGCTGCCAGAATCGTCGAACCAGGCCTGCAAAACGGCCAGAAAGAGGGTTCCCAGCAAGAGGCGGTGTAAGGCATTCCTGGACCTGAACCTCTCAACGGTCTCTCGTTCCACCTCTTCGCGAAGAGAAGTCAGAGTGCGGTTATAGCCCTTCAGTAAGCGGTGAATATTACCGGGCTGGAAACGAAAGAGATGCGCCTGGCTAAGACTCTTTGCGGCGTGCATGAGGGCCTTTGAGCTGCGGATGTGAGGGTCCAAAGCCTGAGGCAAAGGCGTAGCCGTGTGCACTTCAATCACCATATCCTTCAAGATGACGTTGGCGAAATACTGCAGCAGCTCGTCATCACCGAATTCGTAGCGCGGAGGGCGTGAAATATGAGTGATCCGAGGTATTGGGGCAAGCACGATCGTCTGCCACTGCTCAACTTCTACAGCGCCGCTACAGTCTTCGCCGCGGACCTGACAGCGGCGACATATCGGCCTGGTCTCATCGCACTTTAGGCGCCGTTTCTTGCATTGCTGACAGCCAGTACGCGTCTTGATCTGGCGGGCACGCAGCGGTGGGTGTTCTGTAGGAGTAGGCGGCACTGCGGGAAATTTGGCAAGCCGCACTCGTAGATCTGCGGAAGCGGGGGTGGATGAGCGCATCGAAGATAGGATGAGGAATGATGAGAAGGTTGGAGAGGCTGAGGGATGATAGAGAGACGCAGATCAGGCGTTCACCCCTTGGACGGCGCCTCCCGCGTATCCCGGCGGTCCAGACACGCCTAATTAGCGTACTTTCCTTTTTGGGCCAGAGTGCGAGCTACACACCCAGGCCCCACGCCTGCGTAAGGCTAAGCCACTCCCGCTCCATGCTACGCCAGGACACCACCCTGCGTCCATCAATTATGGCGCGTGTCGGTGAAGTCGAGCCGCAAGCATGGCAGTAGAACTGCCCTATCCGAGAAGCCGAGTTTCTCGCCCCTGTGAGGCTGTCAACATTCTAAACTACCATCCTCGGACAAGCACTTCCGATATACGGGCCCAATGGTCTACTGTGGTAAGTATTGTTACTGCGATTTCGTTGTGAATCCCCGTGCGCGGCAACTCTACAACCTTCGATTGGCTCATCTTCCTTTACACGTGATCCCACACCCCTTTGTCGTTGTGGAGACACTAACAAGACTTATGCTGGATGTCACAGTATACGACTCCTATATGGCGTTTTCCCGACCCGGCACGATGCGACAGCTCCTGTCTCGGAATGTCCCAGTCGCCGCTTCCCGTGGCTGAGAAGCTGGCCTACGTTTATAAATATTCACTGAAGCCTGATGGTAGTCAGCCACATCTACAAACATCACAGCAGCCATGCACGATGACTCTCTTAAGTTGCCTCAGGCGCCATTCCCTCTGGGTGCCTTGGCTCTCTCTGTGAGCTGCAGATCCGTACCTTTACCCATCGGACACCGTTTCTAATTCCTTCCAAAGCTGCCTTTGGGTCTCATTTTCACCGCCATATACAGGATCTACTTCCATCCCTTAAGCAAATGTGCGATAGAACCTTTTTTTTTTTAAGATCCAACTACTGACTCACTACCCAGACCCTGGTCCAAAGTATGCCGCAGTCTCGGAAATTGTTTTCTGGTGGATTGGCACAACCGGAGACATGCCCTACTGGGTCTACCGCATGCATGAAACGTATGGGGAAACTGTTCGACTCGGTCCCAATAGACTCAGCTTCATCAATCCACAAGCCTGGAAGGATATCTACGGCCACAAAATCGGCACGACAAACAAAAAAGTTATCAGCAAGGACTGGCGGAAATACAACCCAGAGTACAACGGCACCCACAGCATGGTGACCATGGTAGATGATGGTGACCACAGCCGGACCCGGAAAGTCTTCACGAACGCCTTCTCCGACAAGGCATTAAAGCAGCAAGAATCCCTCATTCGGTCCTACGCTGACCACTTCATCCGCAATCTCTACCACGTCACCGGCCAGACCGACATGGTCAAACAGTTCAACTGCACCACTTTCGACATTATGGGTGAGCTGAGCTTCGGCGAGCCCCTCGGCCTACTTTCCAAATCCGAGCTGTCCCCTTGGGTCAAGGCGATCTTCGAGAACCTCAAAGTCGGGGACCTGCTCAGCGTCGGAAACGAGTATCCCTTGCTCGGCGCTCTTATGTATCTTCTCATACCCAAGTCTCTCCGCAACCAACAGAAATTCCACTTCGAACACTCCGCACAGAGGGTCGACCGCAGGTTGGAGCACGGAATCACGGAGAAGCCCGATTTCTGGAACCTCGTGCTCCAGAAGGGTCAGGATGTGATTAGCAAAGATTCGATGTATGCTCATGCTTCTATTTTCATGATTGCAGGAACGGAAACCACAGCCACCGCTCTGAGCGGTGTAGCATACTTCCTCCTCAAGAATCCCGAGAAACTTCGCAAAGTGATCGAAGAGGTGAGGGCTCTAGACTCAGAAGACGATCTGACTCTAGAGATGCTGCAACATATGAAGTACCTGTCAGCTTGTCTTGAAGAGGCCCTTCGTCTCTACCCACCAGCTGCAAACGGTCTTGCTAGAGTAGTCGGGGGGGACGGATCGGCCATATGCGGCGATTGGATTCCATCGGGGGTGAGAAACTCCTGCGGGCATTCGAATTGAACTTGCGCTAAAACGCCACCAGGTCCGAGTCTCGGTGCCTCATTATGCTTCGTATTATTCACCGCGCAATTTTAAAGATCCCGACTCTTTCATTCCTGAGCGCTGGCTCCCGGGCACCGGCTACGATGGCGATAGAAAGGATGTCTTTCAGCCATTTTCCACAGGCCCGCGTAACTGCCTAGGCAAGAAGTGAGTATACAAATGCTCCGCTTCCGTTGGAGCATGCAATCGCTGACTCGACCAAACAGTCTGGCGTACCACGAGATGCGTATCATCTTTGCGAAGCTACTTTGGCACTTTGACCTTGAGCTCAGTCCGGAGAGCGATAACTGGACGGCTCAGAAGAACTGGGCTCTATGGGAAAAGCATCCACTTTACGTCACCCTGAAGCCTGTTCGCGGTGTTTAAGAACGAGTCATCGAAGCGGCTTGGTATATATTGCGAACAGAATTTACTTGCAGTGTGTGCGTCGCTATTCGCCGAGAACGTCCTGCTAGTCCGTGGCAGGTACCTTGTATGCGGCTTTATAGTGCGGGGTAACTTTGCGGGGTGCATATTGTGGGGCGTTAGATTGTACAGGCCAGCGCTAGTTTCATCAAAAATGCGCATACTTTTGAGATCAAGATTTTGACTCCCAACACTCTGGAAAAAGCATAATGAGTAGGCTGTACAAGAATCAGATTCGTTAAGCATAGTTGGTTCTATTCCGCCTTGACACTTTGGGTTCTCTCCTTGGCCCTAAATTCTTCTCTCGCTGACTCGGACCATAAAGTTTTTCTGCTTGACAAACCACATATTCTGCGACTCTAGCTCTGCCTTTTCATCCGTCAGATGGAAGTCGAACTTCTCCACGAGCTCGGGAATGAGTTTTAACATCTCCATAAGACTAATGTTCTTGCCAATACACGTCCTCGATCCGTGGCCGAACTGGAGCCTCATATCAGCTTGTAATTTCTTTGACTAATAACTTCTTGAAAAGCGGCTGAATCTTTCGAGAACCTACCGGCAGCCAATATCTGTCCATCATCTGCACCTTCTCTTTATCAGACAGCCACCTCTCCGGTCTGAAGTCATCGGCATCGTCGCCGAAAACATCCCTGTTGGCGTGAGCTACCCAAGAATTGATTCCAACTTTTGTCTATCCCGATTCAAGTCAGCTCTGTTTCCAGCAGCCCAGGAAAATCATATGCAAATAACTTACTCCCCCCGGGAAGAATATCCCAGCGATTTCAGCCCCGCCTTTCGGCACCACCCGTTCCATAGGAAACCCTGTCGAAGGATGGATTCTCAAGCCCTCTTTGATAACCGCCTGCAAGTACGGCATCTGCTGCGACTCCGCAAACGTGACCGGGCTCGAGATCTCGCCCTTCGCGCGCTTCTCGTCGATCTCGGCGCGAAGCTACATCTCACGTCAGCCACACACACATATCCAGCACCAAGAAACCATGCGCTGGCCGAAGGAGGGGCAAAAAACACCACACCTTAGCGTAAGCATCCTGGTTGTTCACCAACCCCCACATAATGCCGCTCAACGCAATACTCGTGGTGTCGCTCCCGGCCCCGATATTCGTCGTGCACGTCACGAAAACCTCGCCCATGGTGAAGCCGCGCGGCTCCTCCTCATGCAGCCTCAGCACCTTGGCCAGGAAGTCCTCGCCCTCGACCCTCTTCTCGATGTCCTTGTTCGCCTCGATGCGCTCCATGACCTGCTTGCGGGTGAAGTCGATGACGCTGGCCATGCCCTTGGACGGGAGGAGAGTCAGGAGCTTGAAGAGGTAGGGGTGGATCTCTGGGAAGACGCCGACGTGCGAGAGGTAGACGAGGTAGTTGTGCAGGGGCGGCAGCATGCCGATGGGGTCCTTGCCCTCGTCGAGGAAGCCGAAGCGCTTGGCGACGGTGATGGCGCCGATGACATCGAACGCGTAGCACTGGAGCCAGTATTGGAGGTTGAGGGTGCGGCCGTTGCTGTTTCGAGCGGTCGTCCGTTAGCAAGTGCTTTCAGCATTCTGAACGACGTCGAAGGACCACCACCACCACCACCGTCATCATCAAAAGGGAGACGCATACTTCGAGTAGGAATGTCATTGCTCACCTTGCAAATTCCCTGAATCGCTCCTCGAACAATCCGATACACTCATTTACCGCCTCCTCCATCTTCAACAGCGCCGACATCGAGTATAGGCTCGCTACTTTGCGCCTGTTCGCGGCATGCCTCTTCGGGTCTCGATCAACGAAGAGATTCTCGTGCTCGGTTCCCGGATTACCACTAGCCTCGTACCACGGGCCCTTGGTAAACTGTGTGCCATGACCGTAGATGGTGCGGACGGCGGCGGGGTCGTCGATGGAGTAGTAGTCCGGAGCGATGCGCACGATAGAGCCTATGAAGGATGACCAGAGGATTAGGAAACCTTATTATGCAGGTTTCAGAGAAAGCCAGCCATGTGGCCGAGCTGCTTTGCTTGGAAATGTTCTCAAAGTCAGTGATGGGCGTATATTTGCGTACCGTACTTGCGGTGCAGTTCAACATTCGTTTTGTGGAAATCACCATGGGACACCGAACGTAGGTACCATAAACGAGAGAAGCGTGCAAAGAATGGGCCGGGAAGGGAGCGTAGCGGCGTGAGGGCTGCGCGCAGGAAAGAGCGCAAGATGAAGAGAAGTAGTAGAGCGCTAATCGTGCCCAGCGCCAGTTGGTGCGGTGGGACCGTTGATATCAGGTCTGATAGAGCCATAATGAGAACCCGTCGGTAAGGAAAGGCAGTTGGGAAAAGGGACTGAAGGAGATGTACTGATTTAATGTACGAAGGGGCCTACCCAGCTCAATCGGCACTTCTAAGGCCCCACGTCCCACATAATACTTGCGGATGCTTCAACTTCCGCTCTCCCCGGTACACAAGTCTAACAGTCCAGGACCTGATTCGTAGGATTGAAGCATTGGAGATAAACTTCAGGCTCCTTACTGTGGGGTAATAGGGAACTAGTCGGGATCGCGCCCGAAACGAGTACGACTATGGTGGGGTAGAGCTTCGAAACATGACGACTCGGCGCGGTAGACAATACTGATTCACTGGGGAGGGAAAGACCTGTATATGCGGTCAAGACTCCGCCGTGAACGCACGACAGCACCTTTACGGCTCTACAGGTAGAGACACGAATGCATATTCACGGCCCCACATGGCGTTTAAGGGTGCCAACCGCTGGCATAAAACCTACACCGGATTGGTGTTTTCCCGGTTATTTAGCAACGTTTGAGCATTTACATTCAAGATCTGAGGATTGGGTTACTCTATAAGGTCTCATTCATATCGCTTCTGATCACGTTCACACGGATGCCAGATGTAGAGGAGCTTGGTCGTCAACGTCCCCGCTTCAGCGCATCTTAATTCGTCGTTTCGATCTATGTGCCCACGATAGCCGTACATGATGTTGTACAAACCCAGTTTTGTTGTATCCACTTCGTGACCTTACCATAATCTAAGTGTCTAGACCACATCCAACCACTTTTTTCTCGCTTAACCAGTAACCTTGTAGATGCTCTCGGCGAGCCTCTTGACGTTGCCAGAGGTGATGCCGGCAACCGAGATACGGCCGTCCTTGGTGGCGTAGACGGAGTGCTCCTTGGCCAGAACCTCCATCTGCTCGGGCTTGAGGCCGGTGTAAGCAAACATGCCGATCTGGCTGGTGATGTGGCTCCAGTCGTGCTTGGAGCCAAGCTCCTCGAGGTGCTGCTTGAGCAGAGCACGCATCTTGATGATGCGATCAGCCATGCCCTTGACCTCACCCAGCCACTGCTTGTTCAGAGCGGGGTCGTTAAGCAGGGTAGAGGCGATGCGGGCACCGTGGATGGGCGGGTTGGAGTACATGGGGCGGACGAGGATCTTGATCTGGGAGTCGACGCGCTTCTTCTCCTCGGCCGACTCAGTAACGACGGAGAAAGCACCGACACGCTCACCGTACAGACCCTTTAATGCGTTAGCCTTCACACTCTCAGATGGAAACTCTCCATCGGACTCACCATGTTCTTAGCGAAGCTCTGGGCGAGGACGGGGTGGTGGCCCTGCTCAACGAAGTAGCGCAGAGCGTAGGCGTCCTTGGTGGTGTCACCGCTGGCGAAGCCCTGGTAGGCCATGTCGAAGAAGGGAAGGTGGTCGCCGGCCTTGACGGCGTCGCTGATGGCCCGCCATTGCTCGGGAGTAGGGTCGACACCAGTGGGGTTGTGGGCGCAGGCGTGCAGAAGAACAATGCTGTTCTTGGGCAGGTTCTTGATGTCCTCAATTAAACCCTCGAAGTCGAGGCCAATGGTGTCCTTGTTGTAGTAGCGGTAGGTCTTGACCTCCAAGCCAGAGTCGCTGAAGACAGCCTTGTGGTTGGCCCACGAGGGCGTAGGGATATAGATGGTCTTCGCATGCGGGTAGTGGCGCTGGAGAAAGGCGCCGCCAATGCGCAGGGCACCGGTTCCGGAGATGGACTGGGTGATGGCGATGCGGCCGTCCTTGATGGCCTGCGAGTCGGGGCCGTAGGCGAGCTTCGCAGCGGCGGTGGTGAAATCGGGGACACCGGTGATGCCGGCGTACTCCTTGTCGAGGTTGGAGTCGACGACCTTCTTCTCGGCGGACTTCACCGAGGGCAGGACGTAGGGCTTGCCCTGGTCATCACGGTAGGCACCAACACCTCGGATGAAGTCAGTGTCTCAATGGCTCAGAACTGAGCTGGAGCGCGTACCCAGGTTGATCTTCTGCGGGTGGCTGTCAGCCTTGAAGGCCTCAGTGATACCTAGAATGGCATCTGGAGGACCCTGAGGGACCTTGGCCCATGCGGAAGCTGCGCGAACAGCAGGCGCAGCGACAAGGCGGCGGGCAGCGACCTGCCTGATGGCGGTGGTGGATGAGATCATGGTGACGAATTGGCAGTGTGGTGGTGGACGCGACGGTGGCAGGTGTGGTTTGGGTTGACGGATGACTGTCCGGCGATCGGAGCAGGAACGTGGAGCTGGTGGTGTGAGTCGCAGTTATTTACCCCAGAGAGCACCGCGCTCGGACGCTTTTCGTGCCGCGTTTTTCAGAGGGAGCTTTGGCCATCGCATCATTCCCCAAGAGCACCGTATTACGCTGACTTGTTCTCGGTAACCAGCTCCGTTACGATCCTTGGCATCTATCGGCATTTGACAGCAGCCGCTCCCGTCGGAAACTTTTTTGGGCCCGCAAGCTTGCGCTCGCCGCTCACAGCACACCATGCACCGCATCCTGCGACCACTACGCTCTCTAGGCCTCTCGCGCGCTGAAATACGCCGCATTGAGGCTTCAGTGCCGCTGTTCTTGTGTCCAGCATTGCTGGATCCACTTCCGCCGCCCGCCCGACGCCTCCAAAAGCTCGCCGGGAGCTCGCGTACCCTGTCGACGTCGGATCGAAGGCGAAACACGGTCGAAGCCACCCGTTCGTCCGCTGCAGAGCCCACCGCAGAAGTATCCACACCGCTTGCTCAGAGACTACCGCTATCATGTCCTGGTTGCGGCGCCCCGAGTCAGACGGTAGATCCAGATGCAGCCGGTTACTTCAACGAGTCGAGGAAGGCGGTAAAAGCCTACTTGGCTCCACAACTTTTGTCGAAGGCGCAAGGGAACGAAAAGGAAGACAGCCTCTTCAATGAAGCTATTAGGAGGCTGGACAAGTCTCTGAAGGAGCAACTCGGCCTGTCAGAAGAGAACGCGGCCTCGACTGAAAGACCACAACAGTTGCCGCCAGCACCGCCGCCTCCCATATGCGATCGCTGTCACAACCTGCTCAACCATCATGCCGGCGTGCCCATACACCACCCCTCTATTGAATCCATCGAACAGACCATTGCCGAATCACCGTTCAAACACAACCACATTTACCATGTGCTCGACGCTGCCGACTTCCCCATGTCTCTGGTACCCAATTTGACCAACGCGTTGAAGCTTTCTCCTCTCCGCACACAGAATCGACGCTCGAAGCACAGGGAATATGCTCATGGCAGGGTTGCTGAGGTCAGCTTCATCATCACTCGCTCCGACTTGCTGGCGCCCACAAAGGAACAAGTCGACAGTTTGATGCCCTACCTGATTGAGGTGCTGCGTGACGCGTTGGGTCGGGCTGGAAGAAACGTGCGCCTCGGAAATGTGCGCTGCGTAAGTTCCAAACGGGGCTGGTGGACGAAAGAGGTGAAGGAAAAGATATGGGAGCGGGGCGGTGCAGGCTGGATGGTCGGCAAGGTAAACGTCGGAAAGAGCAACCTCTTTGAAGTCGTCTTCCCCAAAGGGCGCAACGACTCCATCAACATCGACAAGCTCCGGAGTGCTGCCGCAAAGGAGGCTCTCGAAACCCAGCAGACCGCAGCTCAACCGATGTCAACTCCAGAGCAACCCCAGCGCGAAGAAGACGACGACGTGGTGGCCCTGGTCGACGAAAACTCACTCCTCCCCCCACCCCAGAAAGAGATGGCGTACCCCGTCATGCCCGTCATCTCATCCCTCCCCGGCACCACCGCCTCGCCCATCCGCGTTCCGTTCGGGAACGGCAGGGGCGAGCTAATCGACCTGCCAGGCCTCGCGCGAACCTCCCTGGACCGCTATGTCCGCCCCGAGCACCGGCTCGATCTCGTCATGAAGAGCCGGATTGTGCCCGAGCGCATCAGCGTCAAGCCCGGCCAATCCCTACTACTAGGCGGCGGCCTAATCCGCGTCACGCCTACAACGCGTGATCTGGTGTACCTGATGCACCCGTTCGTGCCGCTTACGCCGCACGTCACGTCGACGCAGAAAGCGCTGGCCATGGAGGCTGGCGAACGTTCGTCAGGCATAGCTTCGATTGTCGAAGAGGGCACGGGGCAAACGATGAAGTCTGCAGGCTTGTTCTCGCTGAGTTGGGATGTTACGAAACAGCAAGCTGGCCCGCTGACGCGTAAGGACGCCATCGCGCTGAAGCCTGAACAACTGCCCTTCACGGTCTGGTCAACGGACATCCTCATTGACGGTGTTGGCTGGATCGAGATCGTCGCGCAGACCAGGAAGAGCCAGAAGATCTACCGCAATGATGGAGAAGTTAGCGGAGGTGATGCGCTGGATGAAATCGCTCCAGCAGCAATTGAAGTACCGTATCCGGAGGTCGAGGTGGTGACTCCGGAAGGTAAATTCATCGGTGCCAGACGCCCTATGAACGCATGGCTACTGAACAAGCCGAAGCAGAAGGCTTCGGATACGAGAAGCAGGCCCAGGCGAAGCATGGTCTCCATGAAGAACCAGCGCCCAAAAGGCGCCTCCGCGTAATGGCAGCTGACCTCGTGACCAGCGCGAGTGTCAAATTAGGAAAAGAGTAGTCCAGCACGTAGGTTCATATACCTAGAATCCCACGAAAAATAAAAAGCCAATTTGGATATCACGGACCCGCTCCCTCCTACAAGACGCCTCCATAGAAAGAAACACCAAAACCTCTCTCTTCTGACACCAATCATTTTTTATCTTGTTCGTTTCCAGCGTGTCGGCCTTTATTCGTTTTACGACCTTTCCCACCCATTCTCCTCCCGAGTCGCTGGGGACGAGGCTACCAGCGTGTGATGCTCATCGTGCTCGCCATCAATGCCCAAACGCGCCTCAATCGCCCTCTGCACGCTTCCCTGCCTCGAGCGCGGAGAGTCGCCCGTCTCGTCTTCGGCGTCGGCATCGGCGTCCTCGACGCGGACGATGGGAGTGTCGATGTGGCCCGCATTGCCATTCTCGGCATCGTGGTACCCGACGGCACGGCGAGCGTCTCCGTTGCCATTGACATGAGTGTTGTTCGGTTTTGTAACCTCCGCGACGCGGGAAAGCCAGGACGGGCGGCGCGAGGGGAAATACACGACGAGCATCTGCAGGCCACAGTCGCCATCAGCATTCCTTCTCTTTTTCCAACTTTCCAAATCTCATGCTCATTTGCACTACACAACATCCTCCCTAACAGAAAAAAAAAATTGAAAAAAATTTTGAAGAAAAAGATTAAAGGGGGAGAGAACTTACCTCCCACACCCAAACCCCGACGCAAACGACCACCACCAACGCGCCCACGACCCTCTCCTCCCGCCGCCAGCTCCCCAGACACGCGCGCTCCCGCCCGTACGTGCGCGCGCACGTGCTCCGCGCCGGGCGGCCGTCCTTGTCGCGCCGGGCGAACGGCCAGGCCATGTCGTCCACGGAGCGCAGGCCGCAGCAGTCGAACGCGTCCTGGATGCGGCGCAGCTCGGGCTCGCTGCCGCCGCGGTAGAGGCGGCGCCACGCGTCCTCGAGGCCGCAGGTCAGCGCGGCGGGGGGGCCGACGTGCGTGGCGCCGAGCGTGGCGAGGGCGGCGGCCGTGATGGTCAGGAGGACGAGGGCCAGCGAGGCGAGGGTGGTGTGGCGGCGGCGGTGGCGGAGGAGGTGGCGCTGCTGGAGGCGCGGGGAGGAGTTGGACGTGGTGGAGGAGCGGCGGAGGGAGAGCGGGTGCGGCGACCTGACGCGCGTGATGCGCGTGAGGCGGTCGACGGCGATGCCGTGGAGGAAGGGGAGGATGATGGTGAGCCCGGTCAGGGCGGAGGGGAGCGGGAGCGAGAGGCGTTGGGTCGAGTAGTGGGCGTAGCTGGGTGTGCCGGAGGTCAGTTGCGCGGTCGGTTTTTGGGATGTACGGATGTGCCAATTGGTGGGGTCGAGGCCGGGGAGTTGGTGTTCTATGCGTTATATGCAGGTACGGTTTGAGGTTGTGGAGCTTGTCGTTGTGTTTACTGGGAGGGTCTCCGCTTACCAGGCTACGACGGTGAGGGTGACGAGGTACTGTGGTGGGTTCTAGTGAGCTTTCACGGCCGCATTGGAGCAATTGGTTGGCATTGGGCCATTGAGGGCTTGGCGTGGCTCTCGCGCGGTTACTTACGATGACACTGAACACAGTGACGACGGAGCGCTTGCTGTGAGCCATGGCGAAAACGGAATTTTTTTGCTTCTGTAGGGCTGCTACAAGTGTTCGGATTGCAAGAGATGTAAGAATGCTTGGGGTGCGTTAAGGCGTGCCTTACGGCTGGTTTCAAACACTGAGGTCGGGGGTTTCCGGAGGTGGTTGCCTGCTTTGCGGTTTGACGGAGCGTTCCACCGTGAAACGACGTAAACTAAATAAAAGACGCAAAGACGAAAAGAAGGTGTCAACAGAGGAAGTGGCGGGTCCAGAGGAATGTTTAAAAGTACGGTAATCCAGAGCAGCCTGGGCAGGCGGGAAATAAAAAAGAACCACAGCCTTTCTCCTTCTCCTCTTTTGGTGCCTCGCGGAGACGGGAACTGTGACCGGGGGGTTTTTGAAGGAGCAAGAAAAGAAGAGGTAGGATGGAAGAGATCAGTCAGAGTCGTTGCTGCGGCAAGAGAATAATGCGCGCATACGATCTGGATCCCTCTATCCCCCGCTTACGATAGGCAACCAGCAGCACCGGCAGCAGCAGCAGCACGTTTCCGTAACCTCGCTCAGTGTCGTGCTTCCTCTTCCTCTTTCCACACACGGCAAGCGCGATGTACCGGCACTCGCGTGCGCGCATACACACCCACACCGTGCCTCAATACATGCACGTACACATGCAAAACGAACTCCCGGTTCACTCGCGCAATTCGCCGCCTGGTTTTCCCTCGCTCCGTTTCTCGATTAAAACGCGGCAGCCGTCCCGTTTACCGTCGGGGATACGCTTCCGACGATCGAATGTTTTGGAAGAGAATGAAATGGAAACAATCGATCGTTACTGTCGCATCGGAAACGGTTTCATGACACAGGTCCTTTTGGTTTTGCAGGGGTTCTGGCGCTGCGGGATTGGGTTCGTTGGGGAGAAGGGGGAAGAATGTAGCGGTCAACCTTAAACGGCGTAGGACAACGTTAGGTTCCTGGGCTGGATTACGACGGAGGGCCGAACCAGCGGAGCAGGGTCCTTGCCGTCTCTTAACCTTTGTCTTGCTCCAGGGCTGAAAAAAAAAAGGTGCAAGGAAGAAAATATAGAAACTATTTCGACCAAAGGGGAAGGGGCCGCTGTGGTGAATCAGGCACAGGCAGGGGAGAGACAAGGAACAATAAGCTTCGTACGAAGTTTTCGGGCGGCTCTCTGTTGGACCTGACAAACGATGGAATTTACGCGACGGTATCCGAGGCGTCAAAACCGGGATGAGCCAGATTATATCACAGGAGAGGGGCGAACGGCATCGTGCGCAATCTGATTGAGGCTAAGCTACATAGGAGCCAGCTATCGCTATAAGTTGGATACACTGGGATACTCAGGCTCGAGCAGCTCTATTCTCGGTGAAGCCGTTGCGGCAATGGGCTCTCTCATTCCGTTGGGACAAGAGCTGCGCGAATATCACCGGATAGCGGCCGACTCAGCCGGCCGATGGAACGCGATCTAGATTGATGCGTCCGATGAGTGACATACGGATACGTACGTGGTCCGGTTTACTGTGCGGATGCGGGACACCAAGCAGGTGCGCCATCAGCGTCCGGCTGAATAGCTCCCCGTTGACCAGCGTGCTCCAGGCTAGTCCGCGAGAAGCGCAGGGCAGAAACGGCGACGCTGTGCGTCGGAGACACAGCAGGGCAGAGAAGGGAATGGCTGGACATGAGCCATTTAATGGACGCACGTGGTGCCGCAAAGTACGTGCCGCGGAAGGAGAAGACTTACGAATGGAGGGCGAACGGCGGCGCTTGCTCTTTGCTAGTCTTCCGGACCCAATCGACCAGGGACTGGAGCTGGCGATGATGGTGACGGTGGGAAGCGCAGTCGGAGTCTGACGTCGATCTATGGGCGATCATAAGGGTCTTGTTCGACGCTATGCCTGTGCGCCAGGCCTTTCCGGGGCGGCGCGTCTGCGGCTGCGGGGCGAGAAACGCCTATGCCCACTGCACGCCTTTCTCTTTGAACCGCCTTGCAAGGGAAATTCAAGGGAGTGGAAAGGAGATAGGAAACCGCGCGGGGCTATCATGGGGTACGTGCGAGCCTGCAAGATACATGATGACGGATCGTCGATGACCATGCACCGGCTGGGTTCTTCGGCTACGAACCAGGAGGGGCTCTCGACGAACCTTACGAGCCCGTGGGATTGCCAAGCATGCGCGGCGAGAATCTGCTCCTACCTCGTAAGTCCTCGGACAGTTACCAATCATAAGAGGTTCAAGAGGCGTCGCGTCAAACATGAGCGTTTTTGTGTCACCCTTTGCGTCCTGTGTGCCATGTCGGCCTGCAACTGGTACTGCTTGTGGTAAAGGATGACCCCGTATCCGTACAACAGATGGTTACAAATAAATTCATCTGGCAACAACATGGTGCGGTTAAAGCCGGGTATCCGACGTTTTCATCCTTGCCATCATGGTGCTACGAGCTCCAAGCATGATTGGAGCGTTCGTTTTGTCATCCGGATGCCTCTCATGCAGTAGCTGCCTGCGGCCTGTCTAGCGACATGTCTTGCGGAAGGGGGTCCGCTGGCCGGAGACACTCCGAGGGAAAACCAGCGTCAGCGAGCTGGTTTCAACACGCCCGGAACCAGCCCCCGAGAGCTTAACATCTGATCTCCGCGCTAGAATCGCCGCTGACGCTGTCCGCACGAGACGGCAGGGTCGGGTCGACCTTTCCGCATGCGCCTCCATGATTCAAGCGATGTTCCCTTATCTCCGCTCAGTCATTCTTTCCCTTCACCGCCAGAAATCATGCTCCTCCGCGTGTGCCCCAGCATCCCATCGGCTACCTGCTTAGAAGTCGGTGACTCTTCCGTTGAAGCTCCAGTCACCACTTGCGCCCCACCTGAGCGGCTCGTTTTTGGGACCTCCAACCTCGCCCGTCTTGGGGTTGACGTCACCCTCGAATTCGGGCCTTGCGCCTCTCCTGATGTCGGGATGGAGTTCCTCGCCTTCGCCATCCGCATTCACCTTGTATACCTTCTCTTCAGCAACTGAGTCGGGAGACTGGTTGATTTGCGGACGTGAGGCCGGTGTTGCAGGTGAAGCAGAATTTGGCGATTGATTGATGGCGGGAGCTTCACGAGGAGTGCTGAACGCGCCTGTCGAGCGGCGTTGAAGCTCTTCGAAAATCTTTTGCTCATCTTCCGGTAGACGGTGCGGTGCTGGCGAGACGCGGAAGTTGGAGGCGTAGCGGACGCTTGATGCGAAGCGATGCGTGAAGAGCTGGGGTCGGAGTATGGCGCGCATTGTAGCGTCTCGTTGCATGAAAGTCGGATGTAGAGGAGAGCAGGAAGAGTGGAGTGCGGGAATAAATTGATTGTAGCGATGTGACTGCCCGAGTCTTGAAGCTGCGAGATCGGTGGCGATGGCAGCGACTCGAGCATGGCGATCCCGACATGAGCCGAGCACGTGCCGGGGGTAAGGCGGAGAATCTGTTTCTCCAGCCTCACCTCAATCCTTCCTGATTGTCCTTGCTTCCTCCGCTTGTTTGCCTACAAAATTCCTCCCTTCGAATATTCGCGCGGGTTCAGGTAGCTATCAAAAGAGAACTGCGAGAGCATTTCGTGCCAGCGAAGAAACTAGCTAAGATCTGCACTGAGCATCCCCAGCTCAGAGGATGATTGCAATACCAACTTCGCATCAGGACCATGAAGAATTGGCTGGCCCAGTCTCTGTTCTTCGCATGTTACATGGCAGGAGTTGGATTGAGATACCATTTGTGCATCGGGCAGGATTGCATGCCAACCAGCGTCTCCTGGGATGTGACGTGTAGCACGTCCGAAGCTGGTTGGTGTTTGATAAACAAGGGCTGAATCGAGAGCATCTGCAAGTAATCCAGGGTCGTGCTGATCACCCTCACTTATCTCCCCTCTCATCTCGTTCGCTCACACATCTCCTGCATCATCTTCATCGTCCTGCAAATCATTCGCTAAACGGATGTGCAACTCAGTGCGCCTTTTGGCCTTGCCGCAGCGGTTCTCCATCTCCGAGAGAACCCAGCGCCCTAGGATCAGCCGCAAACAGGATTCCCGCTCCAAGGGGCTAGGAAGGTTGATCTACGGGCATCTCGTTGATATCAATCTCTCTTCGCCGACTTCCGTCATTTCCCTTCGTGGTCAGCATGCAAGTTCTCGCAACTGGTCATTGCTAATTCGACAATCCCATCCATGGCACTGGCGTCGGATGCGGGGCTAAGGTTATCTCTTACATGCATGGACAACCTAGAGCAATTGCTCTAATTGAAGTTTCGTGACGCGATCTGATGTCATTTCGCTGTTCCCTAGTATGCGCTTGTAAGGAAGGGTTCAAACATTTGCCCAATCGCATGCGCGAATGCGCAACAGATGCTCTCATGCAGCCGTCTTCGCTTCCAGAATTCGCGGATGTTAGGTCCAACGAACTGCAGCACATTCACTTGTGAGATACTTGGTGAGTGCCTTAACGATTGTTTGTGCCCTTTGTTACACCAAGGGCCTAGATCCTGAAGATCATTCTCTACAGCCACGCGAGATTGCGTAGTTTCGGCACAACCAGCTGAAAGTAACGAGGTGTTGCAGCTTCCGGCCCCTGCGAAGAAATGCGGGTAAGAAAATGGGCTCGGCGCGCTCATCCTTGTCAGCCGGCTCGGCTGACTGGAGGAAATACGGCGCGCAATAAACCCGGTGGGCTCCAATGTGGAGTACGAACGCCCAGAATGCGCGGTTGGAAATGAGGGGTCCCATTGCAAGCTTATGCATGAGGCGCCATGATCTGGCTATGATGGATTGAGATTGGGTTAGGCAAAGACGATGAGGCTCACGAGATTCGATCGATGCTGCTCTGGCAGTGGCTCCAAGGCTTAGCTCCAAGGCTTAGCGAAGGGCCCATCTGCCCGTCACACAGTCGTTCTCGAGACGCAGCGTAGGCTACTCTGGGCCGGGGATCGGGGGGTTTCTGTGATCAGGCCGCGCATGCATCGGCGCAATGAGCTGTGGTGCTACGAAGAAATATTGAGGAGCGCGGCGCGAGTCAGCAGCGTTGATCCGCATAAAAGCGAGCACCATGAGCTTGGAACTGGCAGTTCGGCTCGCAAATCGGACGATGGAGCGGCGGTCAGACAGCGCGGCCGGGTCGCATCGAACCGCAGCTCTGGTGACGGGCACAGCCCGGAGTCGCACAGATGACAAGTCGGCTTTCCTTGGCCTGCGAGGGCTCTTCGGAGGCCTGCGTTAGTGGGCCGGATGGAGCCGCCTCGCCTGGCGGCCGTGGGTTGGGTTGCGGAGGCGCTGAAAGCAGGCCCACGCCCGTTGACGCACCGCCAGCAGCAGCAACGATCACCACTCCCAGCCTTGCCCCAAACCCGGCACCGTCCGCCGCCATGACCTGCCTCAGGGGGGCTGTCCGCTGCCCGCGCGCAGGGGCCACCGGCGCGCCGCTGGGCGCTGCATCGCTGCACGCCGGGCAGACGGCGAGCACGCTGGTTCCGCACAGGCAGCGGACGGCGGCGCGGGAAGCCAGGGTGGGCATGGACAGTGAGTGGGCAGTGGGCAGTTCGAGGCGGGCGCGTTGGTGGTGGGCAAGTGTCTCTCCGTCGGGCGATGGAATTGGCGCACGCACAAGACAAGGGCAGGCTGAAAGCGCGGGCCCTTGTCACACTACGTCACCGCGGCTGGGCGTGCTGCGGACTGACGACAGCGCACCTTGGGCAGCGCCGGAGCTGGTATATCTTCTGACAGGCGCCTCGGGGCGTGCTGCGTTCTAGACTGCGCTTCTCCCTCGGAGCTGCGAGGAGACTGGCACCTGGCGCGCGGCGGAGGGCTGATATGCTGCGCACAAGCTTGCTCTCAGGCCGCCTGTTACTCTACTCGTGCGTCATCAGTAGGCTGCCCTCGGGACTCGGGATGAGCTCACCTGCCCTGCTCGAGCGCGCGCGCAAGGACCCGCGCCCGCGCCCGCGCCCACGCCCGCTGCGCAGGCTTCGACGACGCAGTGCGCGCCCCAGCAGCCGCCAGCTCCAGCAGCGCCGCCGCCGCCGCGAGCAGGCACGCCCCAAAAAATCGAAGCGTCGAAGCTGTGCGCCCGCCGTGCTCTGCGGCAGCAATCGGCGCTGCGCGAAGAGCCCGCGCTGCCGCTGCCGCAGCCGCTGCATCCCTAATCGGGGCCCCCGGCCTGCCCTAGAGCACTGACTCGGCGTGCTTATCCCAGCCAAGTAGCACGCCAAACCCCACTCCCCTCCCCCTCCAAAGGCTCAAAAAATCCTAACTCATCCTCCTGTCGCCTCGTCGGCCCGTTGCGCGGACTTAACCTGCCCTGCCTGCCGCTCCAAAGCTGTGTCTCACCTCCCGCACCAGCAGCGCCTCTGCATCCAAACCACCGCCCCAAAGCCCTGAGCCCTGAGCCCTGAGCCTTGAGCCCTGAGCCCTGTGCCGTGCGCCCCAGCCCGCAGCCCGCAGCTCACAGCCCAGCTGCCCTAGGTCTCGCTCCCAGTCCAGACCCAGGAGCCCTGTGGAGAGCCCGATCATCGCCGCTTCTGCCGCCCCGCCGGCACCACTCCGCCGTTCTCATCCAACACGCGCCACGCGAGCTGCTGCGCACAAAGGGCCCGCCAGCAACCCAACCATCCCGCTTTCCTACCGCATTCTATCCCGCGCCCATTGACGAAACATGGCTGGCGCGACCGACTCCTACCGCATTCTATCCCGCGCCCATTGACGAAACATGGCTGGCGCGACCGACCACCCGGAGGACAGGGTGCGCTTCGCCTCCCCGTCTTCTCACGCGCCCGACACCCACCGCTAACCGCCATGAAATCGCAGAGCGAGGAGGGCTCCACCGGCCTGCCGGACGCCGGCGACGCCATCGACACGGCCACGTTTGAGCAGATCCTCGAGATGGACGACGACGAGGACGAGCGCGAATTCAGCAAGAGCATTGTCTTCGACTTCTTCCAGCAGGCCGAAAGTACCTTTGAGAAGATGGACGCGAATCTGTAGGTTTCCCCCCCTCCCCGCTGCTACTCTACACCTACACTATTCTTTCTCCTTTTTTTTTTTATTTTCTATTTTATGTACGCCGCCGCGGCCCAGTACTAACCCGGTGCACGTACAACGCAGCAAGAAGAAGGACCTCGCCCAGCTGTCGCAGCTCGGACACTTCCTCAAGGGCTCGTCGGCCACGCTCGGGCTGACCAAGGTGAAGGACAGCTGCGAGAAGATACAGCACTTCGGCGCGAACAAGGACGAGACGGGCACGCACGACGAGCCGGACGACGAGGTGTGCCTCGAGCGGCTGACCAAGACGATCGCACAGGCCAAGCAGGAGTTCAAGGACGTGGAGAAGGTGCTGCGGAAATTCTACCATGACGAGGGCTCCACCACCTCGTAGGGTGCAGAAGATTTAAAATAAACCAGCGATCAGGGAAAAAACCGGGCGAGACTGCAGACAGAAGCTGGCGGTTCGGGAACCGCCATGAACGAGCTCCTGGCCGAGCGGAAATCCGTCTGCATCATCCTGAGCTCGTCGTCTCGAGTGCAGGGAAATATTTGGGATACGGCAGCGCGTCTGGATCATGACTCGATGGGTTTCGAACAGTTCGGATTGAAAAGCTGCGAGCGCCACGGCGCGGCAGAGGATGCATTGGCGGCATTGAGTTAACTTTAGTACTAAACGATGGGTTGATTACGGCAATCTGTGCGGTTGTGATTTTTGCTTTGTGTTGATGCGTTCCAGGAGCTTGTCAGCGGCTGGGAGGGGGGAGGAAGAGGGGCGTGCAGCGGTATCCCGGTCCCAGCGCCCATTGGGTTGTCGCCTGTGCTCCGTCAAGCTTCAAGCTGCGACTTGCCGCCGCCGCCGCCGCCGCTGCTGCTACTCCTCTTCTGCGCCGACGGCGGCTACCTCGGGTGCATCGCCCGTTTTTTTATGCAAGATACCCGGGGAATCAGCAGAAATGGGCGCCAATCCCATTCCTCGCCGTGCCTCGCGCCGGGCTCCCCATGTACCCGCTCAAGCCGCAAAATTCACCCGGGCGGCGGGCTCGGTTAGTCAGGAGTGTGACCTCATAGGTTGAACCCTGATCCGCACCTGCATGAGGCACGAACAGCCTTACCGTTTCCCCCCAACACCACCACCAGATCAGGCACCACGCGCAGAAATAAAAAATTCAATTCGTTCTTATTTCGGACACCGTCCTGTTTTCTTTCGCTACTTGCTTCAAGCGGTGTTGCTGTGAGTCATTCAGCAGACGCATGCACCGCCACCCCGCAGGATTGCTGCTCTCCACGCCCACCACCTGCGTCGGATATACATACACCGCCGTTGCGGCCTTCCACCGCTCTGCCCCCCATTCCTTTCCGTCTCGAGCTCCTCCCGCATCGACCGACTCGGGCCCTCCCCAAAACCACCCGCGCTTCGTAAAACCCACCACCAGCAATCAGCGGCTCCGCGTCAGCGCTCCCGACGCCGGAAAGGCCCACCCGCCGCCGGCTTCACCAAAAGTCACCGCTGCCGTCGGCTCCGCGGAAGCCGCTCCCTCGATGCCTCGCCGCGGGTTCGGGAAGCGGAAGGGCGGGTACAAGGGTCCGGTTCCGGGCCCTGACGGGGAGCACCAACAGCAGCAGCAGCAGCAGCAGGGTTCGGGCGGCGCTCAGAAGCCGGCGAAGAGGCCGCCGTTGACGCACTTTCTCTGCGTGCCGCTCGTGACGGCGGAGTCGAGACCGCGGCTGCAGGCGTCGCTGGGCAGGTTCAGGGAGGATGTGGTGAGGTCGGGAGGATGCGGTGCGGGCGTCGGCTTCGAGGGCGGGCAGCAAGAGCTTGGGACCGAGGGCGAGCCTCGGCGGCCCGAGGCCGCGGCGGTTCCGGAGAAGGCGGTGCGGCCGGTGGGAACGCTGCATCTTACGCTGGGGGTGATGAGCCTGACGAGCCCGCAGAGGGTTCAGGAGGCGGTGACGCTGCTGCAGAGTCTCGATCTGGCAGCGATGCTGGAGGGAAGAGAGCCGGCGGTAGGCTCCGCAGGGGCTAATCCGGATGAGCCATCACAGCCGTTCGGGGAGGAACGGCCTAAGGATGGGGAGCAGCGGGACTCACCACCGCAGACAAAGACTCGATCCGGAGAAGCTTCTACACAGGAGGCGACTGCTCCGGAGGTTTCCTCCGCAACGTCACCTGAACCCCTTACTATCAACCTGAAGTCGCTCGTCTCTATGCATCCTCCACATCAGACTTCCATCCTATACGCACACCCGGAAGACCCGACAAACCGCCTTCATCCATTCTGCGATAGGCTGAGAACCCTGTTCACGGAGAAAGGGCTGATGGTGGAAGATGCGCGGCCCCTGAAGCTACATGCTACGGTTGTGAACACCATTTACGCCAAAGCAGGAGGCCGGCATGGCAGAGGCTACGGCAAGCGCGGTGCTTTCTCGAGAACATCAAAGGAGCCAGTTGCCGGAGGCCCTGCGGCGGGTGCGGGAGAAGCAACGACGGTCGACACCCTGCCCGGCGAGGCTTCCACACAACCTCAAGACACCTCTTCTGGCCATGGTCCAGACGCTCGCGCCCCTCTCAGGATAGATGCGACCGACTTGCTGCCGCGGTACGCGGACTTCGTATGGGCGGAGGGGATTCGTGTGGGGAAGGTCGCGATCTGCAAGATGGGCGCAAAGAAAATCCTCGCCGCGGATGGGAGCGTGGCGGGCGAGGAGTACGAGGAAGTTGCTGCGGCGGAGATTAACCCGTAGAAGTCAGTGTGTCGGAACCGGCGCGGCCCGTGCCTGCTTCCGATTCCATGTTTCTTCGGATTGTTTAAACTTTTTTTTCAAACATCTCAAAGGAATGCTTATCAGGAGGAGAGCATTTATTTGGACGGATCGACACGTTCCCGGGAACGTTGAACTTCTAGACGGTCTGTCGGAAGATATATTCCTCGAGGCTTGACGCGCGGAAAGTCGCGTTGCGCCAATTCCTCTCCAAGAAGTCGGTTCGACGCAGTCAACGCACTTGGCCTGCTCAGTCACCTAAATGCAGCGCAGACTGGAAAAATTCAAAGGTCTCATATGTCATTGAATCTTGAAGCAACTAGGGGCAACTTTTCTCCTTTTGAATTTTCATTTTCTTCGTTTGGACGTTGTAAGACATGCAGGTTCCTCCAGATGGAAGGATATATACAGACATGACGACCGTAGCGAATCTTCAGCTTACTCATCCCAGATGGCACAGACAACAGCACCAGTAAGGGTAACGATGGCCACGGGGCCACCCTCCTCGGCGGTCACGATCTTGCCGGTCTCGAGGTCGCGCTCCCAGATGACAACGGTGTTGTTGTTCTGGTGGCCGACGGCGAGGAGGTCGCCCGCCTTGTTGAGCGAGAACTGGCGCGGCGACCAGCCGCCGGAGGGGGCGAGCTGGAGGAGTTCGAGCGTGCCGTCGTCGTTGATGGTGAAGGTGGACAGGGTGTCCGAGGGGCCGGAGGCGCGCTTGGTCGAGTTGGTGAAGGAGACGTCGCGGTGGGAGACGATCAGGAACCTGTTGTCCGGCTGTAGCAGACATTCAGGTTAGTGCAGCACATTCTTTCTTTTTTTTTTTTCACTATTCCTAATGATGCAATTCGCTTTCACTTACCGAGAGAGCAATCTCGGACAGCGGCGAAGTCAGAGCCGGGACCTCGTTCTCGACGCCCAGGCCGGGGATCTCGAAGACCTTGGTCCAGGCGACGCCCTCGTCGGTGTAGGCGAGCTTGTACGAGTAGACGTACTGCGACAGCTCGCCGACGACGAAGTAGTACAGGTCGTCGGAGGCCTCGGGCTTCCAGAAGACGCCGTGGCGCGGGCCGGAGCCCGGGTCGGTGCGCAGCGGGGCGAGCTCCAGGATGGGCGCCAGGTTCTCGGCGTCCCACTCGAAGACGCGGGTGCGGTCGCCGCCCAGGTCGTTCATGATCAGGTACTTGCCCTCCGGGTCGACCTGCACCTGGTGCATGTACGACGCGTCCTGCCGCCGCGTCACGGGGCCGGTGACTTCGATGGTGGGGTTGATGATCTGGAGCGGCCCGTCGAGCGCGCCGTTGTCCTCGATGCCGATCACGGAGATGGCGCTCCTGTTGCTGTGGGGCTGGTCAGTCTGGCGCGAAAGCTGGCTTTTGGAAGATTGTTTTTTGGGTTGTGTGGGGGGGAGATTTTACTAGGATGCGGTTGCGATGCCGCGCTTGCCAACGTTGTTGGTGAAGAACTCATGGCTGACGCCGGAGAGCGGCGCGGGGACCGAGTCGATGCTCGCGAGCAGGCCGTCCTCGGCTGCGGCGTAGGAGTTCAGGGACCCGTTCACGGAGGAGGAGGCGCCGCGGTCAAGGCAGTAGAGAACCCGGTTGGCGGAGTCCAGGCTGAGCCAGGAGGCATTGGCGCCGCATTTGGTCCTGCTGGAGACGGTCAAGTTGGTGCTGGCCTCGGTGCGCGTCAGGGAAAGAGAGGTAAGGTTTCCATCCGAGGTGGCCGCGTAGAGGTTAACGGCGCTCGAGGATGTGGCGCAGAGTGCGGCGGAGAGGAGGATATTGTTGAATTGGCGCATGGTGGGGTCAAGGTTAGCGGGAGCGGAGGGGGCCAAGCACAGGGATCTGGAACGAGTGACTGCGGTAGGATGGATCTGTCAAGAATCTGCGAGGCGGGTTTGTAGACAGAGCTGTGCCACAAAGCTAGCTAGCTGGTCCGTCGAAACAAAAACAAAACGGCCACTATGGCCGGGCTTCCTATTAAATTGTTTCCTGTCCTTTTCCCGCTCTCCTTGTTCGGCAGCGTGAGGTCGATCCTGAATATTAGCCTGTAACCGCCAAGTCGAGGGTACGGGCTGGGCCAAGGCCGTGGACGCGAAATAAAAGCCCGTCGGCGGAAAACGGTCCATCTATCTTACCTCGCGGCGCTAGGCGTTAGTCAGTGAAGGCTGAGACGGTCCGTCTGGGGAGAAAGTCTATTGAGGGAGTTCAGGCTCGTGAGAGGCCCGGGCTACACGGCCTGCCAAGGCTCCGAGTCCGCAATACTGACGCATTTCAGCAATGGCGTTGTGAACAGATTTCCATGGCTTCCGGGCTGCAGTGGAGATTTGGCCGGAAGCCTCCGCAGCTTTCTGCATTAGGATTTTGCGAACCTCCATGGCGCGAGCACGGTTTTCCGCCGTTTGCTTTTCCGACTTTCGGTAAAGTTATGCCGCTTGTCCCCGCAGCGGTGGAGTCCCCGCACAGCGGAGAAAGCCACTGTCAAAACAAGTATGCGAATGGACGCCAATCCGGTACCTGAAGGCGAAGGTTTCTTGTGTAAGGAGGTGATCTCTTAAGCTTGTGCAGCCAAGCACAACAACTAGCCGGCAGATCCCACTACCAGGGATCGATCGACTACCAACCGCCCAGATGGGCGCGGGAGCATCTGATCCGGCGACCGTCTCCTGCACCTCATCTAATAAGACATGACTCTTCGACCCTTTTGCTGTGTCATGCTCAGGGGAATTCGCCAAGCACTCATGCGTTCTTCGAGAACGCATCCCGCCGGGAGAGGCGGCGAAAACGCCCGTGTCCTCCCCCATGAATCGCCGGCCTTCCCGCATGATTATTCAAAGCTTTCGCATTCGAAACCGACCGACATTCAAAATACTAACAGAGTATTCACATATAGCAGAAAGAGACATACAAGCGCTATACCTCCCGGTCTAGCTCAAGTGCTAATTCTCTGTTCCTCCACAAATCGACTTTCCAAGCAATCGTTCCGGGCCGTTACGCTTGTCTGTTCCGTCAACACTCTGGCAATCTCAGAATCGTAGCAGAAGCTGTCAATATCGAATGGGTCAGGGAATGGCTCCAAACCTATACCTCCACCTGCGTCGTCTGACGCGTCAATGTTCTGCTCGAACCCGCCCCAATCGAACTCCGCAGAGAAATCAAAATCCACCGCCAAACTTGGCACCAGTTGTGCAGACTCATTACTATCTTCTCTGGAGCTGCTGGTTATCAAAAAAGTCTGTTGGCTCCCGTATCCGGAATCATCCGGGTTTGTCCTTTCTGAGCCTCCACTTGGCTCGGTTCTACGAGGCACATCGTCGACCGTGAATTGACGTATTCCTGGCTCCGTGTGCGGAGGCTCGCGAAGCATCTCCGCGAGGACATCGTTTGCAGAATCAACAGCGCTACTCGCGGGCAGCCTAGCTGTTGAACTTAGTGAATGGTCGCTCGTCGGTGCAAAAGGACCAGGCGGGGCTTCGGAAGAATCGACAATCGCTTCGCCATCCTCGGAGCTTCTCAAGCCCCCGTTCGAAGCGATTTGTTCCCGAAAAAGGGCAAACATTCGTTCTTGGCATCTCCGGATAATATCGGGCAGTTCGCTCGTTAAATCACGTTCCGTATCCCCAAGGCGATTGTCCACTGCCGATTCGAGGTCTTGACGGACGAGTAGAGGCAAAGTCCGCCTGCTGAAGTCTTCATAACGCATCAAGTCCCTCGAGCTGGGTGAAGTGATCCTCTCCTCCCAATCTATGAAAGTTAGATCGCCACACATCCTCAAGACTGAACAGCTATGTGTGCGCACTCACATGGAGACGGGATGCTACTCTCCAAGTCTTGAGGAAACAGAATGCGGTACGTAGCTCTCCATTTATCTTCTTCAGTGCCATTTGTTCGCCGCTTGCACCTCAGCCTTTCTTCTTGCTCTTTGTCGAATCCATCTGCTTCCGGGTCTGGTATGGGGCTCGCCTGGACACACATCTGTTCAGGCGGTTTGCGTAGGTGCTCCCGCAGAGAAGCACCGTTTTCAAAGTCCTCGTAGCATCTCTGGCATTTGATTGGCAAAGGATGAGTCCGGTAAAGATGTTCCCTTCCGGAATCAGCCACGCTGCACAAAATGATAAACACAAAGAAGGAAGGAAGAAAGAAAGAAAGAAAGAAAAAGACTGGGTCTTACTTCATCCTCGAGATGGTGGGAAATCCTGGAAGCACACAAGAAGTTTTCTTCGGTTGCCGATTCATGTTCCTCTTGTAGTAGGGACATGCGAATCTTCTAGGCTTCGTCTGATCGCATTGGTTTTCCTGTCTGTACGGCCTCTTGGAATCTCTTCCATCTTCATCCTCATCGTTTCCATTTCCACCCTGCTGATCGAAGCGCTTTCGTTTCCAAGACTGCTTAGTGGATAGAGATGGAGGCACGAGATCTTTGTCTTGATCATATCGCGCTGACGATTCTCCCTTGTCTTGTGCACCCGCGTCCGACGGATCCTGCTGAAGGCTGCCATTGGAATCTTCTGCTGATCCAGATTCATAGGTGGCTTCAGAGACGAACGAAAACTCTGTCTCAGGTGAGAGGGAGAAGTCTTCAGAGCTCTCATATGGTGAGTCTGGTCCCGCGACCATCTCCTCAAACAGTTCCATGAGGCGATCCACGATTTCTCGTTTCCTCTGCGTGACAGTCGTTCCTACGATATCTTTTTCAATAGCTGGAAACGTGACCAACGCGGGCTCTTCATCGTTTTCCAAGAATTTTTCAGTGCTGGTCCGCTCCTGACTATCGCCGGATTCTTGTGGTCGTTCCAAGATCTCTGTGGAAGGAACGGAAGAGTCGCCTTGGTGCAGGGGCCGCTCAATCGTGTCACCATTGGGATCGGATTGACACTGGTCCTCAGCTTCTGCCATGGCTTCCGTCTCGTTCGAAGATCCTTGCTTGATACCGGGCGACAAAGTTGTTAGTTCACCTTCTGCACATCTCCTGTCCAACCGGGCTGTAGGCCCCGAGACCAGACTGTGCGAAAATGCCCTTATCGTCCGCCGTAGTGTTAGAAGGATGGCGAACCTGTGCTCAAACGCAAGAGAGTAACAACACTGGATATGGGCTGCCCGGAGGAACCTCCCTTGTGGCTGCCCTCTTGCCGCCGCTGCGCCGATGAATGTAATCCAGTAGAGCACACCTGCCATTTCACCCCACAGCTCCTCATATGCGGTCTTTTGGATCGCAGTGACAAGTGCTTCTGTGGTTTCTGAGAGGGCTGTCGGCTTCAAGCAGTCCCAAATCGGCTTCCCGGAGGCCAGGGCAGAAGTTTGTATGATCGCTGAGAGCCTGCAGGCCTCGTAGCGCCACGAGGCTTCTCCATATCCTGATACTCCGTCCGCTTTGGACGATGACACAATTGATGGAAGGTTTGTGACTCGCTGCAGTGTCTCAGACTTTGTTTCATCGGTTGCCCAGGTTGATTTAACTGACATACGGGACGCCAGGTCTGTCAGTCTTTGTACGTCCCTGATCAACTGCAAGGTCTGCGGCAAGCAGAGGTTCGATCGTTGAAGGATTTTGAATTGGCCCCCCGGACAGAAGAGAGGCGATTCGGGTACCGCATGCATCTCATGATAGGACATCTCCCTGAGGCCGTCTGCAAAAGTCGTAAAGATTGAGCCGGGCCTTACGCCACGAAGTAACGCGGACGTGAAGCAGGAACTGTCGTATATCAGCAATATAAATGATATACGCTTCTCAGACCTACATCACGACCAGTCCTGGAAGTTCATCTCCTGCGTAAAGAGAGTAAGGTTTGCATATCTCTAATTCTCTGAGAATATGTCTCAATGCTTCCTCGTGTCTGTGCCACTCAGAGTCGTCAACGTTGATGATGTCGGTGAGCAGAAGTTGGGTTATCATCATGACTGTGGTTGCATTCCGCCGAGTCCTCGGGTTTTTGTATGCTACATTGATACGATTACACACTTCTTCGCGCATCAGGAGGATGAGGACCGTGGGCTTTGGATTGCCATCAACGGCGATTTGGTGAGAAGAGGACACGAGTATGAGGCTGAGCAAGGCTCCGAAATCTTGAAATAATGTCGGGAGCCATGAGCGCGCTGACGCTCTGGTATGGAAGAAGCGGTAGCCTGACCTTCCTTAGCACCTCACTCAACACCACGTGTGGTCTATGGCTCACAATGGTGCTGCAAAACGGGTTCATTGATTTCAAGAATACTGACCCTCTGCGACAGGGTGGGAAAGATATTTGGAGGTGTCACCTGAGAGGGGTGCACGGCGATGTAGAATGCGATGCTGAAACGGTCGCTGCGATGATCTGCAAAATGAACAAGAGGGGAATTTCTACACGGTATCAGATCATTCTTCGAAGTCTGACTGTTTCAAACATGTGAGCCTTTACCGGGTCTCTCCACGTCGTCCACTCTTCAGTGTGTTCTGATGAAAAAGGTCATGGGGCGAAATAGAAAGACTGGAGCTCGTGGAGCAGGATGATAAGTCGGGCGTGCTGGACAAGATCGATGACACAGAGAGAGCACTCATAGGTAGCTCGGATGGCACATATGGCAATGCCATGGACGGTGCATACTGGCCTCATTGAGGTGAGTTCATGCGTAGCGAACATTGCGAGAGAGTTACCTTGAGAGTCCCGCCAATACATAACATAATCTGAAACATCGATAATATCTGCATTTACCGCTGGCAATGTCCGGGCTGCACCACCGGCTGCTGGCCGCTTGAGTTCTCCTTGCGTTGTGCTAGAAAGGTCGACTCCCCCCTGCTCCGTCGTTCCTATTGTATGCGGGGCTTCCGGCATAATTAGGGCATAGCAACCCGTCTCTCAATAAGACCGGAAAGTACAGCGTGTCTGGCATCAGAAAGTAGGGAACTGTAAAATCATTCTCCCAGCCCAAGAGATGTGAGATCGCAGCAAGGCGAGCTCAAAGAAGAGCTCGTGGAGACCTCTGGCAAGCCTCTTAACTTTTTCATCGCAAGGCTGGGAACGCGCAAATGCGGGTCACGTGTAGTCGCTGACGTGAAAGGAGGGGTTCGCAGACGACGATGATAAGCGCCGACGAGTGTGTGGAACCATGACAAGGATGACAAAGACGCGTCTGTGGCCGTTGAAGTACCTTGCATCGCCCTCCAGTCGACACAGGTCCAACATGCATGTCGAGATGTCACAACCGAGAGAATCTCTATCTCCGGTCGGACCGGCCCTACCGATCGCCGAGGTCCTCCCGAACCCGAGCGGCGGACAAAGAAACTTTCAGCCACCATCCTACACCCTGCAACCAGCGCAAGAGCAAAAAGATCAGTCGGGAATTGAGCCCAACGCGGGGGTCGAACCCGCAGCCTTGAGATAGCACTCTTGCGAGTCCGTAAGAGTCTCACGCTCTACCGATTGAGCTAGCCGGGCGGGCAGTGGAACTGGTCGAGGACTGGTAACCACCTGTTGATGGGAGAGGTATGTATTTGTAAGTATATATAGTGTATCAAGCAAGAGCTGTAGAATTCTAGAAGCTGTCAGCTGTACAACATAAGCACAGATTGTCCAGAAGTTGCTGGAGGGAAGGTTGTGGACTGACATGTGCTGAAAATTTCTTCGCGTCGCTCCGTAAAAGCCCTGCCGCACGATGTGCTTAGTCATCAGACACATGTGCTCATCATTCTTTTATTCTCAAGAGTCTGACAGCTCTGTTTGACTGAGAGCTTTAGCGGGTTAGGTTTTCGCGAGCAGTGATACTTTAAGACCTACTGGGAAAGCGCTCGACATTGGGCTGGAAAGTTTCGGAGGTAACGTAGTAACAGGGCTAGATTTGTTGTAACAGGGCGGCTGAACCATGGCAACCTACAGCAGTGGCTAGCAGATATGTCCCGCGCAGGAAGTAAAACTTGCAACCTGGAGGAGCATGTACCCAATGGACATTCATAAAAATGCGTGCCTACCTGATCGACATTCCAGGAGTCCCTGCGAAGCATCATCAGTTAATCGCCGAATAAGACTCCATTCATGTGGGAAGTTTAAAAATCTCATGTAGCTTTTTGTTGCCGCACCCTTCAAGACTGTTTCACTATGTGGGCGTAAACAACGTACATTGATGTTTACCTCGACAATATCTATCACATATCGGGAGGTTTGACCATCGTCAGGCATGTGATCTGAAATTACAACCAGGGAAGAGACTTGGACCTGCATGAAAAACAGGACGGGGGCTCATCGATGCACATCATGCGGAGATCGGAAAACTCAGCATATCTACTATTTTAGGAAGCAAAATGACGCATGCAGGAACTACATAAAACTTCAGTTACAAGGGGACGGAGAGTCATTATTCGTAGTGTTTGACAGGATAGAGAGATCGTGTTCTATCTCAGGCGTGTGCTGATCTACCCATCCAGTGTCGGCCGTCTCGTTGCAGCCCAAAATTACATAGGGCGTAAACATGGCAGCCTCACAGCCCTTAGATTAGCCCGTGGCAGGAACACGCAATTTTAACATGTGAAATAATAAGTGTGGTTCCTGCAGTCCCGTAGCGATGGAACACATGAACGGGCCTACGTGAAATGCAGAACTGTCACTCAGAAGAGCATGGGCAAGCAGTAGGAAGTTCGTATTCGCAAACTCCTGTGTCAGTTTATTGTTGCGATCCGACCGCTTCGTCAGCGGCCAAGGCACCAAACGATGCACAGAGGCGGCCCGAGTTACCTGAATGGAACAAGAATACGCTCGGACCATGCACTGTTCCTGGGAACTGCGCAGCAAAATCACAAGCTCTCAAGGCAGCCACAATCCGTCGACATCGCGTGGAAGTATTGGCAGACAGCAGCGGGCTCGGTGATTAAAGATCATCAACCGAAACAGGCAATCCTTGGGGGCGGAACCTCGGCAGTGAACGTTCTTCCCCACACTTTCACTATACTTTGTATTGGTGGCTCTATAATTGGTTTAAGGCAAGTCGAAAAGAACCAGCTTTCGTTTCCGGCCCTTCCGCATCCTTGCATACAACCAATGAACGTTGTGAAAGTACGAGGCCGAAGCGCCCAGAGGCATGACTGCGGGGAACGTGACCTTTGCCTTTTAGAGATGTTTGGTCCGACTCACCTAACTTACGCTGTTAACTCGGTATCAGATGCCAGCAGACGCACCGCAAGAGCTTTTAGCAGTATATTTATTAAAGGATAAAATGGGCCGCAGCATTGAGTTCGTCAAGAAGCACGGAACAGCGCGGTCCTCTGAGTTTCCTGTAGGATTTAGGCTCTCGTCAAGATGCTCCGCTCACTATTTGTTCAATTGCTCGCACTCGCTCCCTTGGTGGCCGCTCAGGACACTAGGCCGCCGCCTCCCAGCCAGGATCCCTTCTACCAACAGCCGGACAACATCTCGAGCTACGCACCAGGCGAGGTGATCCGCTCCCGGCAGGTATCGAACCAGCTGCAGCCGTTCCTCCCGCTCTCGGTCAACGTCTCCGTCCAAGAAGTGCATCAGTACTTGTACCGGACGACGGACAGCCTCGGAGATGCCGTCGCGGCGGCCACGACGATCCTCGTCCCCTACGACGCCGACCCGAACAAGCTCCTCTCGTACCAAACGGCCTACGACTCGGCCAACGTGGACTGCAGCCCCTCGTACACCTTGCGATTCGGCACGGCAGAGGGTGGATTGGCTGGGATCGTCGGGCCGAACAGCACTCTTTCCATCGACACACCATTCGTAAGTGCCCCCACCAAAGATGCATCGATTACCCAATCAGGAAACCAATCCTTTCTCACGCACGTTTTCCTTTTTTTCCCCCTCTCTAGCTCGCCGCCTCCCTCAACCAAGGCTGGTACGTCGTAACCTCGGACTACGAAGGCCTGGAAGCGCAGTTCGTCGCGGGCCTGCAAGCCGGCTACGCGACCCTCGACTCGGTGCGCGTCGCGCTCAGCGAAGGGCCCTCGCTCGGGCTCTCGCCCGCCGCGCGCTACGCCATGTGGGGCTACAGCGGCGGGTCGCTGGCCAGCGAGTGGGCGGCCGAGCTGGCGCCCGGGTACGCGCCGGAGCTCAGCTTCGAGGGCGCGGCGCTGGGCGGGCTGATCGCGAACGTGACGGCGGTGGCGGCGACGATCAACAGGACGCTGTTCGCGGGGCTGGGCTTCGCCGGCATCATCGGCCTGTCGCGCGCGTACCCGAACGTGTCGCGGTACCTGGACGACAGCCTGATCCCGGCCAGGCGCGACGAGTTCTTCGAGCGCGGCAGCTACTGCCTCGTCGGCGACACGCTGGCCGGCGCCGGGCAGGACCTGTACGGCTACTTCACCACCGGCGACGGCGCGCTGGCCGACCCCGTGCCCGCGAGCGTGCTGGCCGTCGCCGGCCAGATGGGCGTCCACGGCACGCCGCAGATGCCGCTGTACATATACCACGCCAAGGGAGACGAGGTCAGCCCCTCCGAGGAGACCGACCAGTACGTCGCCCAGTTCTGCGGCCAGGGCGGCGTGACCATCGAGTACTACCGCAACCTGTTCGGCGAGCATGCCACCGAGGCCATCCTGGGCTCCGTGAACGCGCTGGGCTGGGTTGCCGATCGCCTGGACGGGAAGCCGCTGGACATCAAGGAGGGAACCTGCAGGACGGAGAACATCTTCATCTCCGATATCAGGCCCGATACGCTCCCGCTGCTCGGCGCGCAGCTTATCTCCCTCATTCAAATCATCTTGGGTGGGATGCTCGGCGAGGGGCTCCCTAACACTTGAAAGTTTGTAAACAGTCGCGATGCAAGAGACGAGAAGGGGGAAGAAGCCCCCAATGTTGATAGAGACGTGGCTAGAGAACCAATCCAAATCGGCGATCACTGAATGAAATCAAACTTTTGGAATGGAATGCTGGAGAATAATCATGCAGGAAAAAAGAAATATAGTCTTCGAAAATCATTATGCGTTTCTCTCATGACGGCTGAATGAGCCGTGCTCTATATACAAAAACAATGTTCGAGCGTTAACGAAAACCAACAGCGCCATCGCATCATTGCAAAGAGCCACGACAGCATCCTGCCATAAAAGCAATGCTGCAAATCTCAGAGCTCGACTTTCTGGGGCGATAATTGCAATGGGGCGCCATCTTTGCAAGTCTGAAGTGAATAAAGAAATGAAGAGTACCCCTGGATATTCATGTCTCATCCAGGTCAGGTGATGAAATAGGGTATTTGATACAGGCAAAAGCCAAAGAAGAAGATCAAGAAAAGGACGTTAAGGGTCCTCGCCAACAATAGCTGATGCGGATAGAAGCATGCTAATGCAGCAATACTAACCAATCGGAAGACAAGACCAGCCGTATCAACCCCGGGTTATGCATATGCTGATTCCCTGATCTTAAACGAGAACGCACAGATTGACGCCGATCTAGATGGTTTAACAGGCACCGCCATGGGAAGCCTTGAGGTAGTTGTAATCCCAAAGTTCACCGAAATGTTTTTAGTTTCAAGTGGAAATGTCCTGGAATCAAGGACAAGCGACGAGGGAGCCGAGATACTAGATTGCGATACGGAATCCTTTACGAACTGGACTCGGCACTGCATTTGTGGACTAGCGAATTCTTTGGCCAATCATAATCCGTTTGGTGCCTATAGTTTGTTAGACCCTTCTTTCACCACATGATTTGCGGAGCGTGACATACCATCTAGTCAAGTTGATGTTGGTGTATGGCTCCGGATGATTGGCGATGTATTCCGTAGTAGGATAACCGGGAGGATCACACGTCATCAACTCGTTATCCTCGTCTTGATAGATGCGGATGTAATCAATCCTCATAGTTGCCGGTAAGGTGGAGGCTATGCCAGTCGTATTGATAGTGGAGAAACTGTCCGACATGCCGAAGTTGACGATGATAGACATTGGCTCTTCTGGAATGACTCGTTGGGCCACATTGCCGTTGGGACCGATGGCCTTCGCGTCCAGGGTCCACATGGGGTCATCGCCAACAAACCAGGTCACGAAACCCGAGTCGCCGGGAGTATAGTCGAATGCGTATTTCTGGTAGGCCTTGCCATCATACCAGTCATTGTTCAGGTTAGAAAGTCCGGAAATGGCCTGCTGATAAGGGCCTCCAGCGTAAGGGTTGATCTCAGTGACCGAGTGGTCGTAGACTTCGAAAAAGTCTGCTCTGATTAGTCATTTGTAGCGATGCAAGCAAGAGGTGGACTAACCGTAATCAGGTTGGTACCAGATATCGAATGGTGCCAACTGACAACTCTGAGAGACTACACCGATGTACTCGCCAGTTGACAAAGGAGCATTACTTGCTTCGATGACGTCAATCTCAGGAGCCGATCTCGACTTGCCAGGGCTGGGGTGATCTTCTCCGCTGCACGTGCAAGCAGGCATTTTCATGCCAGGCAAATAGTTGATTCCGTCGGTCGAGCTCTGGTTGGCGGTGATTCCGGCATCGCAAGTGTCTGAGTAGCTGTATGGCCACATGCCATCCGTGGTCGCTGCATATCCAGGCCGGCCGAGGTTGCCCATGGCCCAGAAGCCTGGCCAGAAACCGACGGTATCTCCGCGGCCGGGGAGGGAGATCGACGCTTCCAGGTGACCACCTTTGAAGCAAAGCTTGTTCCAAGACTGAAGCATGCCCGATCTATACTCCAAATCGTGATTTGCAAAGGCTTCAAACTTGATATTGAGTGTGCCGTCTTTAGTGGTGACTGCGTCCGGATCGTAGTACTGGTAATTGTCAGCAACAGCAAAGCGCTCAAGATGCATTCTGATATACCTCGAGATCCTGGGTCACACCGTACCACAAATCCACCGCCTGGAAGTATGGGTCATCTTCGTCGTAGAAGGTCCGGCCATCAGTGTTGAATTCGTCGGAAAACTAGCAGCTGTCAGACATTCGTGTTGCGCTGTGCAAGGAAGCACCCATACCACAAGAACTTGTTTCTTGCCCGAATAGTACGACGTTCGAGACTTGACGTTGTCGGGCGTATCCGGATCGATCAACCCGCGTCTGACATTCTTAAGTAGATTTTGGTGGACATCAATGCAGTTCGGGTCCTTCGCACACGCATTTCCGGTAGGATCAATGAGCTTCTGGGCAAAGGTCCTAAGAGACGTTAGTCAGAATAAGCTGTGGGCACCACGGCAACGTACAGGATAGGGTAGCCGATGAAGAGCATCAGCAAGCCCAGACTCAGCAATGCCAGACCACCGACGTTCAGCATTCCACGCCTGTTCCATATATTGCAATCGCGAGGTTCTTTGTCGGCCGGGTCCGGCTCGTGCAGGTAGTCGTCCTTCTCGACATCCTCGGGGAAGAGTAGCAGACCTGCCGAGGGCGTAATGTTGTATTTTTCCGAGACCGTCTGGGTGTTTATGTTTGAATCATCGTCGCTGCCGGCTCGCGACGGAGCTCTCGAGTCCTCGAAGGGCGAGTAGAAAGGGCCGTGGCTTTGCGCGGATTCGGAGCTCCAGCTGGTTCTGCGTGACGAGAAGCCGGGGGAGTCTTCGTCGCGGAAGCGTCTTGTTTGCGAGGGGCGCGGCGGAATGAGGAACTCTGCTGACTCGTTGACCGGGCTGGGTTGGGTGTAAACAGGTCTCGTGTCGACGGTCAACGAGCGCGACGAATCCTGGCGCGAGGTGGACGGGCGCTCGGGCTGGGCGTCCCCAATGATGTTGGAGCTGCTCGAATTGAGGCGGATGTGCGGCGGGGGGTTCTGCGCATCACTCGCCTCAGCGGGCGAGCCTGGCGGGGACATTGGAAACGAGTGTGGTGGGCGCAAGGCCACGGGCAGGCGGCAGACGGGTTTTAGGGTGCGGTGACGGCGTGTTTCTCGAGGTTTCCGGCGGGAGCGGTGGTTACGTGGGCGCGCGGATGGTGCTCGTAGCGGACACGAGAGAGAGAAGCGCAGGAATTATTTCGAGGACCGAAAGGGGCGGTTCCTAGCTTGTTTGCGCAGGCTGGAGCAGGGCCTGGGAGAGATGGGGAGCGCGATTGGTCGAGAACAGGGCAGAGGGCGAATAGAAATTGGCAGCAGCTAGGAATTGAGGCGTGATCTTAGATCTGCGGCGACGCAGGCGGCCAGCCAGCGGCGCATTCCCCTGGCCCAACGCGAGCGCGCAGCAAATCACGGCGGCCGGCCAGCACGACATGCGAGGAGCTGCGCAAGCCTCCCCGAAACGCCCTGCCGCTATGCCATCATCGCCGCCCGCCCAACGTTCCCGCCTACGACCGCGAGCGCTCGTGTTCGACTCTGCCGTCGCCGCCGATCTCCCGCCAGCCCTCCACTGCGATAGCAACAGGCGTCCACCACACGAATTATTCACTTGCCAGTTGCACGGCCTGCGCATTTCCGCGCCGGGCCACTGCACCCCTGAGCCGCCCCATGTCGTTGCATAACCGTCTCGCCGCGCCTGCATCCAGGAATGCCGCGACGTCGAATGGGTGCAAACATCCGTCCTTTTCGAAATAAGCCACTTGTTTCTGTCTGCGACCAGCCTCTCCACCACGGTCGCTCTCCGCGCTGCGCCCAACCGCCTTGTGCCACCGTCTTAATGCTGCTCTGGTGGAATGTAGCGCTGGTCGGCTCGTCGCCTGAACCATGCTCCCGTCACTGCATGTTGAGATGCTTGTCCCGAATTGATAAACGCTAGCCTCCGCTGAGCAACGGCTCTATTTATTGCGTTTAATATCCGACCTTATGTGGCAGTGCACCCCGACCATGCCGAACCTATGCGGCCTTCAAAGCGTGCTCCAGACTCATAGCGATCAGCCACGTCCGTGATGTGCATATTCACAAGCGCATGCCCCGTCCACTTCATGAGAACGCCTGCTCACTTCCATTACTTTCACATGACTGCGACTCTTCCTCGGTGCGTCTGAGCCCGCTTAAATAAGTACCTGCCGGCCTGAGTCCTCATCCAACGTCTTGGGTATCTACGACTCGACCGCCACGGCCTTCAGACCCACGATCTTCTTCCCCTTCGTGTCAACGCTGACCACGTAGTACTCTGCCCTCGTGCTCCCATGCTGGACCCGGAAGAAGCTCACATGCTGGCTTCCGGCCTGCTTCACCGCGTCGATCACTTTCGCATATTGGCCGCGGGGGTCAAAGTCCTTCTGGCTGATGCCGGAAACGTCGGAGTCGTGTCCAATCAGCTTGGCGAATTCACCTAAACGCCATAGAGCCGGGTTAGCTACTCTTCATTTATTTCCGCCCGACGCGGTTTTGGGTTCTTGCCAACCTTCTGATGGTATGGCATCGCCGTCCCACTTCAGGCTCACGGGCTCGAACGGCTCGTCGGCGTCAGAGATGTAGTATTCTTCGACCTGCTGCAGCACCTGCGGCACTTCGGAATCCACCGATTTGGTCTTGAATGGCTTGGACTGGGCGGAAGCCGGGGCACCCGTGTCCTGGTTGGCCTTATCCAGGAAGGCGGCGTAGTCCTCGTCAGATGCCATGGTCGACGAGCGGGTAAACCGGCGTTTCTCTGTGATGAAGCTGGATCTCGGCGGCGCGAGATGGGCGGCAAGGACTGATCTCAAAAGTCTTTGTGGAGAATACGCGAGATTTCGGACGTGTCGCGCGAGAAGAAACGGGCTGCGACGGGCGCTGAGGGAGACGTATGACATTGCCCCACGTTCCCCGCGTTGGCTGCTGTCGGTCGCGGTGCGAGTTCCAAGATTCTCTTGTTCGCTGAGAGGCGGCCGCGAGAAAAAGCTTGGTACGTCATTACGCCTCCTCCACCACCACCTCCTCCTCTTCTTCCCGCCTTCCTACGGCCCGGGCTGGACCAGTAGCACTCCAGTCGTGGCCGCCCATCACTCAGCCCACCTGCAATCTAGCCGGCTGCATCTTAATGAAGAGTCCGCCGGCCTCTTACCGTGCATGCGGTGCAGCTCACTCCAAGGCGGAGGAGCCACAGCAGCTGCACCCCCCAAATTCGCACTTGGCACGTGACTCCCGGGCCGCTGGGAGTGTGACAGCTCATCTCCCGTCGCCGCCGGCGCCGCCGCCGACATGCACAGCAGAACAGCCGTGGCCGCCGAGAAAGCTTCGGCGCCAGTTGCCTGATGGGCCGGGGGGCGTGGCGGTGGAGTCGCTGAAAAAGCGCCATCTCATGTGACCCAGGGCGCTTCGACAGCTCATAGCGCATCGCAGTGGCAGTCCACCAGCCCCTTTGCGAGCGCTGGCCCCGCTCCACAGTTGTCTCCGCTGGCAGGTTCCCACCCGCGACCGGCCTGGGCCTCGCTTTTGTTCTAGCGCTGTTCCATGGGAGGGGACGGCCTCCGTATCCACCGAGATTCGTCGACCGCGATTCCCGCCGGGGCCACTCCTGTCCCTGAGACCCCTCGAGTTCTGACGCTGTGGGGCTAGCCGCGAGTTTGTGAGCCAGAGCCTAATGTCGAACGACTTTGCTGCCACGCCCGTGGCTGAGCCTCCCAACGCCTGCCTTGGCTCCTCAGAGCTATCAGACACACCCGTCCGCCGTGCAATGGTGACGCGAGCGCCCCTCAGCGATCCCGACGCCCGAAATGCCCGCATGACTGATCGTGCTGCCCGTCCCGTCATCTCTCTCCCTTGTGGCCCTGTGTGTGCGCTTCGGCAACATGTCCGCCCAGGGAGATCGATGGATGTGCGAAAGCGTTTGAAATAGCCGCTGGGCCGCTGGGCCGCTTGGCCGTATTATACAGCATCTCCCCCTGTGCCTGTCAGCTCCTTACGCGGCCCTCGCTATCCCAGCCTCCTCTACTTCCAGTATCCACTTAGTGAGGTTGCTCTGCGTATTGTACTGTACGCCATGCGCAAGTCTCACCTCATCGGTCCGCCAAACGGGGTCGTAAATCTCAACGCATGCCTAGCCGGCGCGGGCCGCCCAGTGCGTGCTTGAAATCTACGTGAAGCAGCTGTCAAGCCATCCGACGGCTGAGGCTGCAGCGTCTGAAAAACGGATTCCGAAGAAGCGAAGATGCTCGGGAGAAGCGAAGAGGCTTGCATCCTTCTGGATCCCTTACCGAAGAACAAAGGCTCGGGCCACGGCCTACGTCAGTCGCCTTGTCGCCTTCTTCAAAGCGATTCTGCAACCCAATAGTCCTTGTCGCAGACGCACGCGTCTTTAAATCCCTGGCATACGGTTGAAAACCGTCCGTCGCTCCACCAGTTGAATGGCTGTGTGTGAAACCGGGGACTCCAGAAAGGTGCCCTGGATCGTCGCAGGCACGCGCAACAGGCCTCCCCCCGGATCGGGGAATCACAAGCGTCTTGTGCCCATTTGCACCTGGGCGCGATCACTTCAAGAAGTCGTCCCGGCCAGCTCTTGGACTTTTAAGAGGGCAGATCCGCTGAAATGCAGCCGCAAGCCACAAGCTATCGCTTTAACTGCTTTTATCTGACATCACGCCGAACGGGAAGCTGTCGTTACTTCAGCCCTCCTATAAGCTTAGCTTCGTACTGCCGAGGTTCTGAAAATAGAAAGTTCGGGCCAGAACGGCTGGGCAGCGGGAAGATCGAAACCCCAGGTACCGCGCTGCTGCATCCGGGCGCTGCGACGCATCCACCCACCGGAGAATAAATAATCGTCAACAGAGAGCTCATCTACCGCCGACTGTGCAACACATCGCAAACCGTTCGTACAAGTGCCGAGACGGGCATGTCGACGGGTGTCGATAACGAAGCGGCGCAGGGGAGGCGCGGGCGGAAGCGCCCAAAGGGAAGGAGGTAGCGTGTGCTTGGGACGCTGGGATAGTGTACGGCCGCCAGACGAATCTTCATGTGCGTAGGGCGGCGGGTGGGGGCGGTCAGAGGGCGCCGTGGTTGTGACGGGGCGGGCGCACAAGGATGGGTTAGCGACAGCGTTCCTGCCGGCGGGCGGCGATAAAGCACGTTGGGTCCAGCGCGATGACAGGGGTGGAGGTGCGCGTCATGCAGGCAGCGTGCGGTGGACGATCCCGCCTTGAAACGAGGGCGGTGGCACGCAGCGCGCAGCGGCCAATGGCGGCGCCGGGGCGTTGACGGACGCAGCGGGCGGGCTGGGCGGGGCGCTCGTGGCGACGAAAGCAGGCGTCAGGTTGACAGACTTGGGAGAGGCTGGCTGGGCGCGCCGATCCGCGTCGATGGGCGTGCGTTACAGCCGACGGTCGCAGCAGCAGCAGTCGCCGCAGCAGCAGCAGCAGCATGCGGCGGGTGGCCGCTCGTGTGCTTGGCCCGGTGCCGTGTAGATCTCGCACAGAAAAGCCACCTGGTGCAGGACGTGCGCACAGGGCTCCGCAGACAAGGGTCGGGCAGGCCAAGGCGTGGGCGGCGTTCCTGGGGTCGCGGCAACGTTGGCAGAAAAAGAAAGGCGAGCAGAAGCGGTGCGACACAGGCGGCCTCGCGTGCGGGCTAAGCTGGCCGTCAACCCAAGCTCCACCGCGCCCCGGGCCCGGCGAAACGGTTTCGCTGCTGCTGCGAGGGCGCGGAGCGCAGATTCATGCGGCGCGCCTGTCAGCTGCGCGCCGCCGGCTGACGCCGCCCGGAGCGCAAGGCAGGCGTTGAGAGGCGCAGGCAGGCAGGCAGGCAGGCAGGCAGGCAGGCAGGCAGGCAGGCAGGCAGGCAGGCAGGCAGACAGGCTGGCAGGCAGGTGAGCAAGCAGACGTGAACAGTGCCTGTGCAGCAGCGGCAGCAGCACCAGCACCAGCAGCAGCGGTGTCGGCATCTGCGGACGGCAGGAGTGGGTGCGGGTGTGGGTGTGGGTGTGGGTGCGGGCGGCGTTTGGGCGTGTGGGCGTAGGCGTGGGCGTGTGTCGCCCAAGGCAGGAGGTGCGTCGGCTGCGGTGTGGTGTGCTGTGCGTGGGAGGCACCAAAGGACGGAGGGACCAGGACGGACGGCTGGGGGGCGCCTGCCGCCAGGACTAGGACTCTCCGCTGGCGCACGTTGCCGGCGGCCGGGGGTACGTGCGCGGAATGATGCTGCCCTGCGCGTACCAACCGTGGAAAGGCAGATTGAGAGCAGCCGCGCCGCGCTTCCCTGCACGCCAAGTGCTTTAGCGCGAGCGCGCTGAGTCGCCTGTCGAGCCCGCTCAGAAATCTTCCCCTAACCCAGCCCTCTCATGTAATGCAATGGGGCATCTCCTCTCCCGGCCCTCTTTCGAGTCCCGTCGCCTCCATCTCCCGCGCCTTCTGCCTCGCGCTCCCCATCCCCATCACCATCCCCTCCCGCCCATCCTGCACACCTGACACCAGCCCGCCGCTGCTCCTTCCGAGCCTGGCCCGCGCCCTTTGCGACACGCCTGCTCACCGAGCTGTACCATTGCGTGCCGCCGCCCGCGCGAGTGTGCTGTTTCGCTGCCGCCGCGCGCTGCCACCGCCGACCCCGTCTGCCAGCCCGCGTCACCGCCCCCTTCCGACGCGCGAACTCCAGCCGTCCACCACCACAGAATTGCGCACCGTGAGCACGCGCCCGCGAGTCTGAGCGTCTGCACTCGCGAGAGCCGACGCCCGCCCGCCCATCCTCAGCACCACGGCACGTTTCGGGCTACATGGCCACTCACCAACAGCCGTCCCCGACGGCGGGACTGCCCACCCACCATGGCCCGCCTGGTCACCCGCAGGCTAATGGCCACGCGCCCTTCCAGGCCCAGGGCAAGGCCGGCATCTCCTCCGTCCTCACCCAGGCAAACGAGCAGACCTGGCTCGCCCTCGGTACGCAACCTGCCCTCGTCCCTTCTACACTGTACCCGGCCTCCCTCTAATCGAATGATAGGCAACCTCTCTGAGATGATGAGCGATCTTGATGGCGCCCGTCAGTGCTACGACCATGCCCTGCGCCACAACAATTGGTCTGTTCCTGCCATGCAGGCCATCTCGTGTATCCTGCGGAGCATGGAACAATTCCCCGCTGCCGTCGAATACCTGAAGAACATTCTCAAGATTGATTCGAACAATGGCGACGTTTGGGGCAGCCTTGGTACGGCTTCCCGCCTTACCCGCCTTCTCGTGCTCTTACTCACCGCTTCTCTCCAGGCCACTGCTACCTCATGATGGATGACCTGCAGCAAGCTTACTCTGCTTATCAGCAGGCCCTCTACCATCTGCAGGACCCGAAGGTATGTAGTCTCACTGCTGAAGCTGCTCAAGCTGCTGACCGCTGCTCCAGGAGCCAAAACTTTGGTATGGAATCGGCATACTGTACGACCGATACGGCTCTCTTGAGCACGCCGAGGAGGCCTTCTCTCAGGTGATGCGCATGGAGCCGAATTTCGAGAAGGCCAATGAGATCTATTTCCGTCTCGGCATAATTTACAAGCAGCAGCAAAAGTTTTCCTCCAGCCTTGAGGTATGAACCCACCAGTCGACCAGAGACTGGCCAAGGTAACCAGGAAGCTGATTGATCTCAGTGCTTCAAATACATTGTCAACGACCCTCCCCGTCCATTGACTGAAGAGGACATCTGGTTCCAGATTGGTCACGTGTACGAGCAGCAGAAAGACGTAAGATTCTGACCCAACGCGAAAGTCGGCGGCGGACTAACAATTAGTGCAGTATGAGTCGGCTAAGAACGCCTATAGGCGCGTGCTTGACCGCGACCCGAACCATGCCAAAGTTCTCCAACAATTAGGATGGCTTCACCATCAACAGAGCAGCAGTTTCGAGAGCCAGGAGCGCGCTATCGAATACTTAGAGAAGTCCGTTGCCTCTGGTATGTTCTTGGGCTCACGTGTGAATTGAATTCCCGCGAAGTCTAACAGTACCTGCAGATCAGAGTGATGCCCAGAGCTGGTACCTGTTGGGTCGCTGTTACATGTCCCAGCAGAAGTACCCGAAGGCGTACGAAGCTTATCAACAAGCCGTCTATCGCGATGGCAGGAACCCGACATTCTGGTGCTCCATTGGTGTCCTCTACTACCAGATCAATCAGTACCGCGATGCGCTCGATGCTTACTCGCGCGCCATTCGTCTGAACCCCAATATTTCTGAGGTTTGGTACGACCTCGGAACTTTGGTGAGTTTGCTTCCTGCATGCCACAGCAGCACGGTGCACCTGTCGCTAACCAATATCAGTACGAATCCTGCAACAACCAAACAGCAGATGCGTTGGACGCATACCAGCGTGCAGCTGATCTCGACCCGTCCAACGTGCATATCAAGGCGCGCCTGCAGCTGCTGCAGAATGGCCAGCCGACGAATGGCATGCCTAACCAGAACAGTGCACCTTTGCCGCAGGACGTTCACCCTCAGGCATACCAACCCGGAGCTATGAACGGTCCGCCACAACCCCAATGGGGCGGTCCTCAGCCCTCGCAGCCCGCGCCTCAACAACCCCTTCCTCCTGCTGCCTTGGGCGGGGGAAACGACTGGAACAGACGTCTCGCTGGCATTCAGGATCCCCAAATGCCTCCTCAGCAGATCGGACCTTATGATCAACGCGATCCCGCGCTCAGACCAGGGGCATCAGCTCGCCCCGCTAGTCCGAGGCAAGAGCCCCCCAGGCAGTTCCAAGAACCGCCTCGACTGAATGCCCCAGGACCAGCTCGCCGCGGCCTTTCACCGTCGCCAAAGAGCCATAATGCCGCTCCCAGCCTCTACCAGCCTGGACAAGCCAATAGCCTCCCTCCTCAGCAGCAACCCCCGCAGTCGCAGGCACAACAGGGCCCACCTCAGGGGCAGCCCAACCGGATCGCCAATCCTAACTATGGTGCTCACGCCTCGAACGGGCCTGCGCCACCGGCTACACTGAACGGCCCCCCGCCGCCAGGACCCGGCCCGGTGCCGCCGTACGGTCGTCCAGCCAGCCCTCCTCCAGAGGTTCGCCCAATCATCCAGAGCCAGGCTGGATCTCCCAACTCACACTACCCTCATGGAACTTATCCGCATCACCCTGATCCTGCAGCTCCTGGTGGTATTGCGAGCGGTGCTCCTCCGCCAGCATCGGCTCTTGCTGCTGCTGAAGCTGCTGCTCGCGATCGGGATGAGAGGACACCGACTGCACAGAAGCGCCTTCGGGAGTGGGAAGAAGACAGCGCTTCTGCTCAGAAGCCTCCTACAAATGACGAGAAGCGGCAGCGGCTCGATGAAACTCCGCCGCGCCGCCCATCCCCGCCTGAGAGAATGGCATCGCAGACTTCGCAGGTTCAGCGAACTCCGCCGGAGCAGGCCGAGGCTCGTCGCCCTGAGGAGCAGCGGCACATCAATGATGGTTACCACCCCTCTGAAGCAGCACATCATCCGCCTTCTCTTCCTGCCATCCACCCTCCGCCTCCGCCGCAGACGCCACACGCGCCGGAACAGCCAAAGGAAGAGCGCAAGGAACAGCATGAGCCGGCTGCTCGCAAGATGGAGGTCGATGAGGACTACGATGACAGTGGCGACGACGAGAAGCGTGTGCAGCAGCCGCCACGCTCTGAGCGGAATAGCCCACGAAGCGCAAGCGTCACTAACGGCGTCAACCACACTCCTGCTCCAATTGAGACGAAGCCTATGTAAAGATTGAACGACATGACGGTATGCGTCACCGCGCTATGCTATTATTCATACAGACATGCTGTTTCTGTAGCGACATCAATTTTTCGTGTCGCTTCCGCTTCTACTTGATTAATCTTCTCATTCTTCAGTATTTTGACAATTCGTTTCTTGTCTCCTAGTATGAGTTGAAGGAAATCACCATCCATAAGGAACGTCGGATCCTGGCGTAGTTAGCGGATTCAAAGGGGAGGGATTCAGGATTGTTTCATGTGCTTGACAATCGTTTGGCGGAGGCGCTTCTACCGGGGGGAAAGGGCAAAAAGGGCGGATGTTTCCAAGGATCCTCGCTTCTATAGTGATGTGTGTGCGCGTGTGTTGTCGGAGTAGCAGTGTTGTATAGAGCGATATCCCCAGCGTTGTTTTTTTTTTTCTCTTTCTCCACCACTGTTCGAAACGCGCTTTCTCTGTTTTTATATATTCAAGTTAGATTGACCAATGAATCTGATATGATCATCGAGAATTACGTCTTCTAGCTTCTGAGAAAGGGAATCACTCCTAAGGGGCTCTGCTGCGCTCACGGGCCTTCCGAATTCATCACGTGTGCGCGCATATCTCTCCGCGCTCCGGGCCTTCCACCGGCCCTCCTCTTCCCCGCGGGTCAGCCTCAAGATCGCACCGTTAGGTTTCTCCTTCCTCCCCTTTTAGCCCATCGGCATGGCTCGGAAGAAGAGAACCACGTTCATGTCGGGTATGCATCGGTAAGACTAAGGAAAGAAAAGGTAGAAAAGAAAAAAAAATAGCTCTCAGCCCTTCGTTTCAAGAAACGCACGTTGTCATGGCACGCGCGTGCGATTCGATTCGAAAAGGGAAAAAAAAAAAGATTCCCAGGGTCCCGATGGCCGAGTTTCCGGCACACCGGGGCGAAATTTTTTGTGTTGTTCGAGAAAAAGATTCCGTTCCACGTCGTTGCAGGGTTCCCCGTGTCTCGGGGTTAGTTAGTAAGGGGGGAGGGAAGAAGAGCGGTACACAAGGTTCGGGTGGCGGGCGCGGGTCGGACTGTGCGTATTTGTGTGGTTGAATCCGTGCGCGTGGATACTTTTTGGTTGTAAGGTTTAGCCTTCGGGAGTTGGAGGGAAAGGCGGGAGGGGGACCATTTACCTGACACTGCCCTTCCCTTAATCAAGATGTGACCCGTTTGGGATACGTTGAAACGCTAGGGCTGCAAGGTGTTGCACGTTTTGACGCTGTTTTGAAGGCACTGATGGTGGGAAGGAGAGTGTGTCGATGTTTCGTTGATTTGCTATTCTTGCAGCTAGAACTGTGCCATCAATATGTCCTGCTCTTTGGCCACCATCAATCTCTCGTATAATACCGCTAATCAATACTACCATTCTTCTCCCTCCCATCATTGTTGTCGGTGCCAACATTTTCGTCTGCTTTGAGTTTTGCTTTGAGAGCCAACAACGCCTCTTTGATAATGGATGGGTATCTTTTGCGTGCCTCGCATGCGTGTGTTCCATGGACATTATGTCGTGAAAACCAGAAAAGCAAAAACCTCAGCCGTGTGTGATACGCCATAAAACAAGGGGATAGCCAATCTTTCGTAGGTACAATTCGCAAGAAACGTAAAACGGAGAGGGGGAAAATACAAATGCAGAAAGCAAAGGTGGGGGTTCAAGCAATACAGCCGTCAAAAATCATGGGGCCGACGCGGTATCAATGATTCAGTCGGTCGTGTTGTAGTCGTCGTAAAAGTCGTCGTACATGCCGACACCAGTCACTTCGGAGAGAGCATCCCAAATACTCTTGCGAGGATCTGTCAGAGCGCTTTTCAAGACGGAGAATCGCCTTGGTTGAGAGCGCCAGAAGCTAGACAGGAAGCCTTGTCTCGGCTGGGCTGGGACGGGCTTCTCCTCTTCTACATCACTGGATGTTTGCTTAGGGATTGGCTTATTCTCAGTCCCGGGAGATGGGCCTGCATCAGCATCTCGAGCGGGCTGCTCAAGCTGCTCGGGCTTCTCGGGCTTCTCAATGGGACTCTCCTCAATGGGAGGCAATGCTGACGAAGCAGCAGGGAAAGGATCGCTTGAACCTCTCGCATGAGCTCCGGGTAGATTGCGAGAATGGCGGGAAGTCTTTGGCTTGAGGGTGCCGTCCTCGAGATTTAGGAATGCCGAAATGTCGGCAGCGAGCTGGTTGGCTTCGCCAATGAGGTTCGGGTCCACAGCGCCGGAGAACTTTTCTCTTCGCTCACGGAACTTCTCGTCCATCTCATGCCACTCCTCAGTCCAGCGCTCCATGCTCTGCTTTAGGATGTCGCTACTGTCTTGGCCATGGTGCAGAGCGGACTTGACCTCTATTGCCATGAGCTGTAGCTTGAGTGACATGAGCTCGGTGAAGTCAGACTGCAGGTCGGTACGCAGAGACTGATTCTGGGTACGCAGAGATTCGATCTTGGAGCGAAGGGCAGTGACTTGAGCCTGGAGAATGTCGTTCTGCGAGTGGAGAGCCTTGTTCTCGGCCTTGAGGGCATCGTTCTGATTCTGAACCTTGGTCAAGTCGGACATTAAGCCAGACTGGTGGTCCTTTGATAAGTTAGGTGGTCTCTTGCTGAGGGACCGGGCTGCGCTTACCTTCATCTCTAAGAAGCCCTCGCGTAGCTCTATGGACATCTTGATCAAGGTCGAGTAGACGTCCTCCAGCTCTTCTTCTGCAATGGCATCTTCAGGAGGACCGCTCGGTAGATGTGCGCGAGGAACATCGGGAGCGTCCTTCTCGTCCCTCTCGCTTCTCTCGTCCTCTATGAAAAGGCCGGAGTCCTCCAGGTCCGCGGGCTGGCGCGTTTGAATGTCGGGGACAGCGAAGAGAGCGTAGAGATTGTCCAGAGCGCGCTGAACATGGTGGGCGACTGGCTCGATGGGCTCTTCGCGAGTAACCTGGACGGCCAGCTGCGACAGGCGGTTGAGCAGAGCGCTTTGGATCTTGGAGGCTTGCTGCGAGCCGGCGGAGAAGGAGCTGTCGGAGTAATAGTCGGAGAATGGCGAGTCGTGCAGAACGGCGCGGCCAGGCGGCGTGCTGGGGCGGCAGCCGTGGTTCGCCATGACGGCGGAGGATGCGGGCGGCTTGGAGCGATGTGGCAGCGGCTGGCAGGCGGAAGGTAGGCGGAAGAGGTGGTGCAGATGGTGGAAGGGGCGGGAGCGTGCTTTTCAGAGATCGGTGGAGACGAAGGCCCGGGCACGCGAGTCTAGCTGGCACACGACAGCCTACCCATCGTCCGTGTCACCGCGGCCGGTGAGTGCGGCGCGTCGATGACGGCAGGCTGCGGTTTTGGAGGCGGGCTGCGGGCTGCGGGTTGCGGGTTGCGGGCTGCGGGCGGAGGGCTGGACAAGCAAATGGTCACAAGCCAGCGAACGCCAGCCCCGCCAAAACACGCGCCAAGCCGCACGCTGACTGGCCCTGCTCGCCCGCGCGCTGACATCAAGCGAGCTTCTGCCGCCCCGAAATTGTCGCGTCTCTGGCCGATGACTGAACTGCCGTGAGAGTTTCGTCCACCATTGCTGCTGCACTTCCTCCTCAATCCGCCAGACACACCTCTCCGCCCCCTACGGCCAGGGCCTGCAACCTTCACAATGGCATCGCGGGTGAGCCGCCCCCTGATTTGCATGTTCCTGTCTTTGGCGGGGCTCATCCATGCAGCCCGCACCCGCGTCCACGCGTGCTACAGCTTACAACTCACCACATGTTGTGGGTACGCACGCGACTTGCATCGCTGAGCCTCGATGAGCTTCTGCCAGCAACACTTGCATACAGCCCGCTCCGGGCCGCTCCGCCGCATCGACCTCGCTGACCGCAACTCCAGCTAGGCATCGAGCCATCCCTCGACACAGTGCGCGAAGTGCTGGCGTCTTACGTGAACACGCCCAACCCGCCGAACCTCGTCCCCGTATCCTCCTCTATTTCCGCCGAATTCCTCACCCCGTCGTCTATCTACCTCAAGATCGCCCACAAGTCAGTGAGTCGTGGCTCAAAATGAGGCTTTGCGTGTGCTGAGCGAGCGTGCAAGGTCCAAGCTCTCCTTCCTTTTTGAGAGCGCTGCCACCACCGAAACAATAGGCAGATACAGCTTTGTTGGCGCGGGTTCGTATCGTCGACGCTCCCTACCTGCTGCCTGGCTCTGACTCAGCCGACAGAACCCCGCAGCGTTCTCAAGACCGGCCCCGGCCATGGCCCCGAGTGCGATCCCCTTCCACTCCTGGAGAGGGAGCTGGCAAAGTCTCGTGTCGCCGCTGTGCCCACCCTGAAGCTCCCGCCCCTGACTGGTGGCGCCATTGGCTACGTCGGCTACGACTGCGTGAAATACTTTGAGCCCAAGACGAAGCGGGATATGGAGGATGTATTGAAGGTGCCCGAGAGCTTCTTCATGCTGTTTAATACCATTGTCGCCTTCGATCACTTTTTCCAAGTCGTCAAGGTCATCACCTACATGAAGGTTCCCGAGAACTTGGAACAGCTGGAGAGTGCTTATAACGATGCCCAGGCGGTGGTCCAGGAGACAATCGCGAAGCTCAAGAGCGATGACTTGCCCTTGCCCGAGCAGCCTCCGATCGAACTGGACAGGGAATACAAGTCAAACATCGGACAAGAGGGATACGAAGGCCACGTCCACAAGCTCAAGGAGCACATTCAGAAGGGTGATATCATCCAGTGTGTTCCCTCGCAGCGCTTCTCGAGACCAACCTCGTTGCATCCGTTCAACATTTACCGCCACCTGCGGACAGTAAATCCATCACCGTACCTATTCTACCTCGAGTGCGAGGATTTCCAGATTATTGGTGCGAGCCCGGAGCTGCTGGTGAAGGCTGACCAAGGCCGCATAATCACTCATCCTATTGCCGGCACAGTCAAGCGTGGTAAGACGATGGAAGAGGATGAACTGCTAGCTGAAGAGCTGCGGAGTTCGCTAAAGGATAGGGCTGAGCATGTCATGCTTGTGGACCTTGCGCGAAATGACGTTAACAGGGTTTGCGACCCACTTTCGACGCGTGTCGATCGCTTGATGGTGGTCCAGAAGTTCTCTCACGTCCAGCATCTAGTGTCTGAAGTGTCCGGCGTGTTGCGTCCCGACAAGACGCGCTTCGATGCCTTCAGATCAATCTTTCCGGCCGGAACCGTTAGCGGCGCGCCTAAGGTGCGTGCAATGGAATTGATCGCCGAGCTGGAAAAGGAGAAGAGAGGAGTGTACGCCGGAGCCGTCGGCTACTTTGGTTACGGCAGCGTGAAGCCGAACGGCGAGGAGGAAGAAGGGGCTATGGACACGGTGAGTGGAATGCCATACCCCAACGATCGCACCCATTCCACCGGAAAGGAAATTTTGCGTCACAAATGACTGCAGACGATTTGGAGCGAGCCTGTTTGCAAAGCAGCGCAGCGCAACGGTCGCACGTGGGGAATTGAAGCAATCCTCCCGATGGACTTGTCACGGCTTCATCTTTTTGGGTGCATCTGAATGGTTGCTTCAATTTCCCCATGCTGTTTCAGAAATGCCGCGGCGCTTCTTTTCGAGCTGGCCGCATCGATGTCGTTTCGATGGGCTTTCTATTCGTAGACGAGGTGACAAGGCGTCCACGGCAATACATACTGACAGCGTACAGTGCATTGCGCTACGTACGATGATGACCAAGGACGGAGTGGCCTACCTTCAGGCAGGCGGAGGCATTGTGTTCGATTCAGACCCGTATGACGAGTGGGTGGAGACGATGAACAAGCTGGGAGCAAATATGCAGTGCATCACGTCGGCGGAAAAGAAGCACCTGGCGGAGCAACAGGCTGCCAAGCAAGGTCAGGCGAGCGGACTTGGTGGGGCGCGGGCACACATTGACCTGGCGGCGGGCTAGATGCGATGCTCGGCTACGTGTCGGGATGTAGGGTGAAGGCAGATTAATCAAGCTCGTCGTGCAGCTCGCCGGACGCGGGAAGTGATGCAATTGAATCGGGGAAAGCGCGGTGTGGTCGGGAGAGCTCCGCCGCGCGCGTTTGGCACGCTGGCTGGCAGCAATATAGCCGGGACCGTTGATAGACCGCGATAGAGCCGCGAGGGGACCTGGTCGAGCTGAGGGCGAGGAAGCGGCGCGGTTGGTCGGCTGGCGGAGGCTGGACCGGGCGCGCAGTCAGCGCGGGCGGGCGAACGAAGGCGACGTTTTGCGGTGGCTGGTGCCGACGCCACATCGGCTCACGCCCGGGAGAGACGAGCATCGAGCGGGCGGGCAGGCGGGCGAGCGAGCGAAACAGCGCAGGCTGCGGTGACACGGGTTGCACCTGGAAGCCGCTGCGCTGTGTGACGGCGCATGGTGTTGACTTCATTTCCCAGGCGGCGACACACGAGCTGTGGTGCGAGGTGAATCACTGTGAGGCGCGCTCGGCGGCGCAGGCGTGTCGATGACGACGGTGGGCTCGCTCGAGCTGCGTGCTGTCGCGGGCTGGCGGGCGATCCGAGGAGCAGGAGCTGGAGCAGGAGCTGGAGCTGGAGCTTCATGGCTCTAGCGTGGCCCAGCAACGGGCGACGATGACGGCGTCGATGCCGGCGACGATGCCCTGGCATTGGCGCGCCGGTGCAGTGCCTGCCTTGGACGCTCCCGTGCTAGCGGCCCAAACTACCCGCGCCCAGCAGCTGCGGGCGAGCTGCGCACCAGATCGGCGCAGGGGCCGGCGCCGACGTCGTTGGCCTGAGCGGCAGCCTGACTTCACGCGCGCGCGCTCTGGCTGCTGCTGCCACTTGCAAAACAAGATTGAAGCTGCGGAGATGAGGGCAAGCGCAAGAGTGACCTCTGCCGCGAAGCTGCAGCTGCCCGCTGCCCACCCTCGCACATATAAGCCCCTGCCCACAGCATCCCAGCCGCCTCTCTTCTTCCTCACCGCGCTGCCTGCTACATAACCAGTCTCCATCACCTCCAATTCTCTACTCCACCGCCATCATCACCTAGCAAGCATCCTACTGCCTGTTCTGCCTGCCCACCGTTGAACCTGCGCGCAATCATCTCACCGCAACCCGTCAAGCCCATCCAGTCACGATGAAGTCCTTTGCTGTCCTCGCCGTTGGCGCCACCATGGCCATGGCCCAGTCCCTGTCTGACCTGCCTGCCTGCGGCGTACGTCCCTCCCGCCCTTCCAATTGCTTTGACGATTGCCTGCTGACGCCCAATTGCAGCAAACCTGCATCAACAACATGGTGAGCATTGCCAACACCGAGTTTGGCTGCGCCAGTGGCGACGTCGTCTGCTACTGCAACAACGTCGACTTCGGCTACGGCGTCCGCGACTGCGCCAACGAGGCCTGCGGTAGCCAGGATGCTGGCTCCGTCATCGCCTACGGCAACAGCTACTGCGCAAGTGAGTAGGCCCTCCTCAGCTGTTTATTAGCCAAACTGACATCGCCCAGATGCCCTCTCCAGTGCTACTGGTTCGGCCACTGCCTCCACCGCCTCTGCCTCTGGCGCGAGCGTCCTGTCCTCCGCTGCTTCTGGCGCTTCTGGTGCCTCTGCCACCGGTGCTTCGACCACGGGCTCCGAAGGTTCCGGCTCTGCTTCTGGCACTGGTGCCGGCGCCTCAAGCACACCCATCTCCACCCAGCCTCTGATCGCCACTGTGTCGGCTTCTGACACCACCTACACCACGACCACTGGCCTGTCTACTCTCTTCACGGCTGTCGGCGGCGCTGCTTCGTCTGCCAGTGAGAGTGCTTCCAACGCCACCGAGAGCGCCGGCTCCGCTGCTTCCTCTGCGACCGAGAGTGCCGGTTCTGCTGCCTCGTCCGCTACCGAGTCTGCTTCGGCCGCGGCCAGCTCTGCCATCGAGTCTGCCAGCTCTGCCGCCTCTGGTGCTGCCTCCAGTGCTGTAAGTCTTGATTATCGACGTCCAAGCTCTTCTACATTCCACTGACAGCTCGTGCAGGCCTCGGGTGCTTCCGGCGCTGCCTCCTCCGCCAGCTCTGCAGGCGGTGCTGCCCCGATGAAGACTGCCGCCCCGATGCTCGGTGCCGCGGGTATGGCTCTTCTGCTCGCTCTGTAAGGAGTCGAGGACAACTGGGGGGGATCAGCTTAATGGAATGGGCGAATGTTTAATGATGATGTTGTTTTTCGGATTAGGATACATATGACGCGCAGGGTGGGCGGATCGAGATGGGAACATTCTTCCCCGAATCCTACACCCCCCCTGCTTTTCTTTTCTTAACTGCCCATTACGATACCCGACGACAGTATGTATGAACGAGCGACGACAAACAGGTAGACAAACCTACATAATACGAAGCTGTAATAGCCACTCCTGCCCATGTGCGCTGTCTTTTCTCTCATTCGTGAAGCATGGATGCGGCAACATGCAAGCGTGACAGATCCTGACCGGTCGCACAGGAAGATCGGGCCATGGCATCATGATGATGGCTACTTCTGGGTCCACGAGGCTCGAGTGTTCCCAGAAACATGGAATTTGAATTTGTTTGGTTGCTTGGGTCGACGTGGACGAGTCGAAGGCTCAGTCGCTTGGACAGGGGGGGAGCAAAGAGGAGCAGGATTCTTGCGGATCCACACAAGCTGACGTTTCCCCACATCTGGATGTGCCGGATCCCGAGTGGGCACGCACCGCACAGCACCACAATCACAGACGGCGCGCGCGCGACACTCGCGAAAGCCAGGTTAGCGACAGCAACTATTGCCAAAAGTTTTAGTTTCTTGTATTCATTCCTCTAGCATCGCAGTGAGACCGCTACGTCATTCGTCATCGCAAGAGGGACGAAAGCATGCGAAATACGGGTAGCGTGGTCTCGAGCCCACCCTCTCTCTCTCGCTCTCTCTTTCTCTCTCGTCGCGGGAATCGCATGCAAGGGCGACGCGCCCACATTTCACGCGTGTGTTTAACACGTGTGGCGCAGTTGTGGGCTGGTTCGCCCACCCCCGGCCAAGGCGCGCTCGCCCGTTTTCGGGCACATCCGATAATAATTCGCTTCTACTATCGCTCTGTTTACCCTGCTGTTTTCCTGCCTTCTTCCTTTTCTCTCTCTCTCTCTCTCTCTCTCTTTCTGCCCTGCCCACTTTTCATGCTTACACGAGGTCGGCATGCATAGCAGCTGTACTAAGGAGCTGTTGCGGTTATTGTTCCGATGTATGCGTGCAGGGAGGCTTCTTAACTGTCGCGACTCCCCAACCCCTCTCTGAAGAGCCTTTCGGTTTACCCCGTCGCGACGCCAAGCGAAAACGACACGACAATGCCCTCTTCCCCCGAAAGGAGGAGCCGTGGCGGGAGCGACGATCAGAATCTGCTCATGCTCGATAGCTGGTAGGGGCCAGAGAAGAGAAGTCTGCACAGAGCGAGCGGGTCGTTACCGGTTCACTTTCGGCCTCAATCCGATCAAATCTCCCTATTTACTCCACTCAGTTCGGCACTGAGCTCTCTTCGGCGCATTGAGAACCACCGAGTGCGATGGAAGCACAGTTCTTTAGCGCGAGCCCTTGCCGCCGGTTTTGAGACGGCGTCGGGTAGCGGGGTGGATGCCGAGCATCGTGATTTGAGAATAGGGAAATTGGGCCTGCTGGGAGCGGCTATCTCTTCACTGGTCATAATTGTTCCAATTTCCTCTTGTATATGGCGCCGACCAGCCAAAGTAGCGTGCGGAAACATGACGAGGAGAGAGGGAAAGACCCAAAAGCTTTTTCTCTGTTTACGCTGTGATTGCTTGGCCGGGTAAAGAGGAGGACAGAAGAAGGCTGACAAAACTTTGGCGTGACGGATAAGCTGTAGCGAAGGCGCGGGAGGGCATGCTCGATCGCTGAGAAGATGGACTCTCAGCCAATCGTGGGACACGGGGGCTGACAGCAGTAGTCCATGATCGTGGTGGACCCGCGTGGCGGTTTCAATGGGCGGTCCAAGATCGCGGTACATCAGACGGGAAGGATCAAGAGGGACGGCAAGTCTGATTGCGAGAAGGCTGGGTTTGTCTTAGCGCTGCGACCTGTCTCTCTACCTCTCCCTGCCACCGCGCGCTTGAGTCGTTGTCCTCTGCAGATTCATGCGCTTGTTCGTCAAGGCTTCCCCAGCCTTTCCGTATCGGAGATGCGGCTTCTTTTGGCGTCTCGGTCCGGTGTCAAGCTTCTGCAAGCTAGTTTTCGTTCCCGGTGCGCGGTCGGTACCTAGTCAGCTGAAGCCAAGATAATGGTGGCGTACTGGGAGCAGGTACTTCAAGATCGCGAAGATGCGCACGACTCGCGACGAAAAATTGCCTCCGTGTCTGTATGGGACTGTCACCCGTGGAGTTGGCCTGATTTTCCTGCGAACGGTGTCTTATCATGGCCGATTGCAGATGGTAGAATGCTTTGTTACGTTGGATTTCCCGCGAACGCATTCCCAACACAATTTCGACTACAGCTGGGCACTTGAACTTGGACGGAGATCCTCAAATTCTGGGGCCTGAATGACGTACATATCTCACGTCTTCTGCTGACTGAACAGACCTTTAAGAACATCGGCGATTCAATTTGCAGATTTGCTTCTCACTTTTCGTACCCCCAGTCATCGTCCGCTTAAGCAAGTTCAGTGATAACGAGGCTGATGTTGACCCGCCAGAAAAATCTCAATTCATTCACTAGGGAACCTCAGTTGCTCCTGAGATGCACAAGCAAATACCAGTCAGGAAGCAATTGGTTTGCCCGTAATCGCTCAGGATGTCTAGTAAACAAGTGGATCTTTCAGCTAAGAGTAAAACCAATTGCAAATGTCCGCCACAGAACATCGCACTTTGCGTATTGAATCAAGTTATTTACCAGCACATATAGAGCGAAGTTTCATACAGTAGTGTTACAGAGACTTTTTTTTCTTTGGCTTTCTACAGAGCACTTTGCTCATCCATCTTACGACGCCACGGGCGTAAGATGGCCATTCTTGTCGTATCGCGCTTCTACAAATCTCAGGTCAGCAAGAACACTGGTATTCAAGCTTCCAAAATTGGGATCTTACTGAAGAATGTATAATTCAGTGTAATGGTATCGATGCCTTTCATATTTATATCATCCACAAAGCTCGGGTCAATGTAGAAGAAGACCGGCATGTCGACAGTCTCGCCCTTGTTCAACCGCTGCTCCTCGAAACAGAAACATTGGATCTTGCTGAAGTAAGGCGCTACCTGCCCGGGCGTCACGCTGTACGTCGCCACGCCAATTATGTCGTCGTCGCTAGTGTTGGTCGCCGTATAGAAGGCCAGCGCCGTCTCGCCCGGCAGCACCCGCACCTCGCGCTGCTGCGGCACGAACTTCCACGGCAGCACGTCCGACACCGAACCGTTGAATGTAATGCGCAGTCTCCGTGAAGATGTGACGGGCTTGAGCCGTTCGGCGGGGTCGCCGTCGAGGGAGGCGTGCGCGGCGGACTTGATGGGCTGGCCACCCCAGCCGGTGGTTTGGCAGATCTGAGGGTAGAGCGACGTCGTCAGAAAGTAAATTCGGGTCGCGGACAAGCAACATCTATACCATCTTGTACATTGGCACCGAGCCGTATGACAGCGCAACGGTACCAAGAATTATGCTGAGGGCGTAGTATCTGCAGACGAAAGCGTGCGGTCAGCGGGCTAGCCGTGCGGGCGACAATTGCGAAGGTCCCTAGTGGCCCTTACGCGGTGGATCTATTTTTATTCTTGTATGGCTCGCGCAGCTGTTCCATGGTCGGGGCGACATTCTGGGTAGCGCTCTGGGTGGGATTGCTGCTGGTGCTATTGATATTTCGGCGTGGCGTGTTGCGCGGGGCAAACGAACGGCGGGCTGTTGCTCGCGCGCAGGAACTGCATATCCAGGGATCGAGTGCGGCAGCTCGCCGTGCAAAAGCACGTAGCAGCGGCGTATGCGAATTCATTGTGACGGCGTATGGGAGGGATGCTCTGATGTTAGCTGCTGTTTGGGTGGTGAGATTCATTGACGGCGACTCTCACACGGCTAGCCTTAAATGGAATAGAATCTTATCTGATCGCCGAACATGCCGACCGCCCCACTTGTACCGTCTATCGTCTAGCCTGCTGGATGCTGCTGAGACACCTTCTACCGTCGACTGCGGAATTTTTCGCCTCGTTTTACACTAAACTATTGGGTTGGCTTCATGAAAAGCTGCAACATGGCTCCTGATGCTCTCAAATTGGGAACTGATGCTTCCAACGCGCGTTGACGGTTTTCGTACGGGATCCTATCGCATGCGCACGAGTAGGCGTACGTTCACACTGATAGGATGGCTTATTCGAAGCCCCAAAGCTGCCTCAACTCCTGCGCCCGGCCAGAAGTTTTCCATCCGGTATCTTTCTCAATTTTGAGCAGTTGCTTCAAGAGTACAACCTGCTCCGCCGGATCTTTCAGATGTTTACCTGCCAAGAAGAGTGGCTGCACGCTGTTTACCCAATTGGCACTGTCCCAAATATGGTGAGAACTCGCTAGAATACGCGGTGAGTACATTGCTTAACACTGACTGATCAGAGCAGGATGTTACGATCGCTGCGATTTGGCGAGCATGCCATAGAGTGTCGTACTATACGAACTGTTAATCATGTTCTGGAATGGCGTAAATTCTACTCACAGCTTCAGCACTTGGGGTACTTTGTAAGGCCTGATAGCCTGCTTCAAGCAAGAGTATCGATCCGGCATGATACATCATGTTTCCACAGACTGAACCGCTTTGTCAGCACGTTCCGATCACGTCTTTGAGGCCCGTCTTACTTGCAGAAGGTGTCCCGAAAACGACTACCGGGAAAACTGTTGTCTCCCCTGCGGGTGCGGATATCAGCGGTCTGATTACACGCGGCCGCTCCGAGTACCACAGCTGCAAACGGATCCATAACGTCTCCGGTCGGCTCGTTTCATCAACATCTGCCGCTGAGAGTGGCAAGAAGTTGGCGATGTCAGCAAAAAGGACGATTGCTGTGTTCGCATATCGATCAACCATGGGTACGTTCTTGTCCGAAATGTAACTGAAGTCTATCCACTGGTCACTTGGAATCAAGGTTTCCTGGTTTGTCAGAAAGGCTGCCCAGATATCTACGAAATGTCCACAATCAGCTGTCGCAGCTCGAAATGGTCACGAAGCATACCTATTCGAGCAAACGGCCAAAAACACGCTGCAGAATAGCCTCCCGAGGATCCATTCCACCCTCTTGCCTTGAATAGCTGCGCACAGCCCTGGAGATGGCGCCTCCACTCCCGTACCGGGGATTGCATCATTTCGAATACACACAGCATGACGCAGCTGGCGAGGACCGATGAATCCAGATCTTCCGAGACTCTTTCGATCAATGTCCTGATGGTAAACTGATATAACTCCAAGCTTACCGAGTGCGGATGATTCGTGATGATATCTAATTGCCTTGAGGACAAAGCCAAAGCAGCAGCGAGGAAGCAGTCGGACTCAATAAGAACACACGAGCATTTGGTGGAGAAATGTCGGAGCATGTCAGTCGTTTCACACCATGTTGAAGTCTCCCGGAGATAGGCGTCAAGTAGCCGACCTTTTGTCGCTTCGTCGATGGGCCAACGGAGGCTCTGTCGAACAACGGAGCTTGGTGAGAGATCGGAGAAGCTTCCCAATGCTGTACTGAGAACAGACTCCTGCTGATGCTCACTGCTAGCTATCTCAGTAAGTGGTTCTACGCCGATGTTTCCTTGGGCAGCGCTTTCACGATCTGCACCGAAAAGTTCCGAAGAGACGACATCCGGAGATGCCAAGAGGTCTGCATCCACGTTTACGCCGTGCTGTGACTGGGACCGGGACCGTTGCAGCCCACTTCTGGATGCTCGGATGAGTGGAAAATCCGCCGCTATGTTAGATGGTTCTGGATGTCGCTGGGTCGCCTCATCTATAGAATACTCCTCATCACTTTCAATTCCTTCATAATTTTCTATCACTTCCTTCGTATTGTCAATAATCTAGATGAGAGAGTGCGGTTGTCAGTCTCCATATGAAACCTTGCGCGTTGCAATGTTTGGCTCACTTCAATGCCTTCTGAGTGCGACCGCGACGCCTCAACTTTGGCGAGGAATTGTGCTTCGCCTGCGCTCAGTCCGTGCATGCGTGATGCATGGAAACGTGCCCAAACGCCCCAGCTGCACGTTTGTTGACTGCGCGCACAATTGCGACATGTTGGCAGCGCCTCATCGCCTGTCCTCGTCCAGTCATCAATCAGATGGGTAGGCAATTACAACAATGCGGTCTATTTACACTTGCGTCCTCGCTTTCGACAAGTTAAACTGTATGAGGAAATTCTAGGTCAGACTTTCAGATCGCAACTGCAACCGCAAGAGCCCAACTTACCATCCATTTCTGCTTCTGCAAAATGTGCGCTTGTCGGTGCCACCGGACAGTGGCACGGGGGACATGGCAGCAGTCCCATGGGATTTTGAAAAAGACTGAAGGTGGAGTTGAAGAGTGGGAGTTGAAAGGGAAAGTGTAAGCGCAAGCGCGTTGCCCGCCGCCTTGCCGAAAGAGGTAAGCCTGTTCCGCATAGGATGGAGAACGATCCAAGACGGTGTAGCCACCATTAGCCATTTCTATGCATGATGAAGTCACGTCACCTTTCGGGGTTCCTTTGCTGCTTACGTAGCTGGTTCAACAGTGTTGCTCATAGCTTTCAAAATCTCCTTGCACAGCTGCTTTAGACAGCACAAACAGACCGAAAACAGCGTGCGCGTTCGAAATGGCACCTCCCCCTGCAGCTAAAGCTCAAATCGTCCGCCTTTCAGCAGGGACATCTCGCCTTTCTTTAGAGCAGATTCCGGTGCCTGAAGTTGAGCCTGGCAAAGTCCTCGTGCGCGTTGATCATGTTGCACAGAATCCTACTGATGGTAGGCTTCCGTGTTTTATACGCTTTGCCTCCAGTAGCAATGACTGACCATTCGACAGTCCAGTCATTAGATTCCAATGCTTTTGGTGATGGAGCCGTGCTCGGTTGCGACTTTGCTGGCGCCGTACAGAATGTGGGAGATGGCGTTACCCGGTTGAAGGAAGGCGATTACATTGCCGGTCTCATCTGGGGAGGTGAGTGCGAGTGAATCTCTCGTCAGCATAACTCCATCTCTCACACCATTTAGGAGAGAAGAAAGGGCTTGGAGCATATTCGCAGTACACTATCGCGGATGAGAAGATTTCTTTCAAGATTCCCAAGAGTATCTTGCCCGCACAAGCCGCCACGATTCCACTTGCCGCCACGACATCTTGGCTGGCAATGTTCTCTAAGGGTTGTTTAAACATTCCCAGAGCAGATGCATCCGGGCACAGCATTCTGATCTGGGGCGGAAGTTGTGAGACCCTCACCCGTGTATCCATACATCATGCAGCTCTGATACTAACGACCCTTCCCTTCCTCCAGCCAGTGTCGGTCAATGTGCAGTACAAGAAGCAGCAAAATCTGGACTCGCCGTCATTACAACCTGCAGCCCAAAACACTTTGACCTGATGAAGGGTTTCGGGGCAACGCATGTCTTCGACTACAGCTCTGAAGATGTTTTCGAGCGGATCAAGTCCGTTGCACCTGGGCTGAAGTACGTTTTCGATACCATTGGCTCCAAATCATCGTCCGGTCAGGCCTCGCGGGCCATCAGTGGAGAAGGAGGAAAGCTGTGTACAGTTCGGCCTGGTAAGGCCAACACAGAGGATGTCGCCAGTGGTGTTGCTGTGACAGACGTATTGGTGTGGACAGCGTTCTTGCAAGAGCATCGGTACGGAGACTTTTACTGGCCGGTACGTCTACAAACCTTTCAAATTTTCCTCCTGGAGCTGATTTAGAGGGCAGCCTTCGAAAGATGACCATGAACTCTCGGTGGAGCTATTCGAGAAGTTGCCGGAGTGGATGGAAACTGGCATCATCAAACCAAATGCCACAAAAGTTCTCTCGGGGCTGGAATCTATTCCAAAAGGGTTCAGTATGCACCGCAACAAGGAGATCTCCGGCTTCAAGGTTGTGACTAAGGTGGAATGAGAAGTCGTCGGTAACGTGATACGGAGAGTGTTTATTGCTTCAAGCCCTTATTCCGGAAACCGTCGATTTTCTACGATCAACGGTTCGAAAAGGTACTAAGGACTCTTTCAAGCTATATTGAGAGGTTCTGTAATCCGTCAAGGTTCCGTCGTCTTTAGTTTGCTTAATGAAAAGCCGTTTGAATTACCGATTCTCATACATCCCTGAAGGATCTACTCGGCAGGAATAAGGAGATCACCGCATGCATCCTCTGCATCAGGTCTTTATGGAGTGACACTTTGCTGAAACGATCCATCTATGCGGCAGTTGTGCAGCTCTTGTAGTGCGCAAGGGCGAAAGATTCTCTGAAGTAAATCTGCATTGCAGACGTTCTGCTTCTTGTTTCGAGGGTTGATTGAGCTTGTAAGCCGAAAACGTCCCGCACAAGCTGTCACGAAAAGATGATTCCGTTAGACAATTTTTTTTCTTTCCCGTGAACCACGAATTCCGGGAGAATATCACGTAGATCACATAGTTTCTCTGGTCGATCTTAAGTCGCATGATACCATTGGAAAACTTAAGCCTCAAATATAGTATTAACATAAGTCCTCCATTCTATGTTCTCCATGGACAGCCTATTCAGTGAAGTACCTGAGGCAACAATGTTTACCCCATCTGCAGCCTTCTCGACCGAGCAGAAGGCTACATTGCGGAGACGGACTTGCAACCCCTTCAATTCCAAGGAATGTAGCATCTCACATAACTGGTGTTCCTGAGAAGGTTCGGAGTGTGTTACCAGACTGTTTGGGGTGCAGCGACGCCGGTAATTGACCGGGAGTTTCAGAATATGCAAGGTGAAGTTCGATTGGCCTCGTGTCAAGTCACAAGGCTGAGATCTGGTCGACGGTAGGCTTCTAGAAGCCCAGCTGTAATGGTACGCGTATGCGGTCTTCAGATTAGACTAATGCTTGCTGCGGTTTTTCGTAAGGCATTATTCTCCGATCAACGAAGAAATCTCACTGTCTACCCGCCACAACCTCGTAGTATCTTATCAATCACATCAAATACTCTGAGGTAGATTACGTGTGGATCATAAAGTTCCTTTGCACAATGTGGGCTGGGAAGATCTGTATCTCACGCGTTGGCAGCCTGCAGCATCTGGACCCCCGCGGTTGACCAGTGAACAAGCTTCATGTGGTGGGGACATGCCTGCATTTGACCTAAACACCTGGGAAAGGAGGATTTTCCATGCAATCCTCGAAAGATCTTGTGACGCCTTGTGTGCATTTGTGCAATGTTCCTAGATCTGCCAGGCTTCCCTAGGACTCGTCAAACCGAGTGGTCAATGCTCAGTTTGAGGATCAACACGGCTGCTTCGCCATTGATACATGTTCCATCCCACCCGAAACGTGGAGCTTCCCTGATGCGGAAACGCGCAAGCCTTGCGCCCCATTCAGCAGATCAACGAGTCCATGGAATGCACCATCGATCTTACTAGACGAACCGCAGTATGAACCTAGCTTGATTTCTAAATGTGGCGCAGTGCCGTCTAGTGCTTTTCAGCGAGTCGGCACTGATCACTCCATCACCCAAGTGCGTACCTGCTCTTGCACCAGATCCAGCATTACATGGCCCGCCATATAGCTACATGGTCAGACATTCGTTCCTATGAATATGCGGAAGACCTTTCGTCGGTCGGACACTCTTGACGATTTTGCCGCAGTTTGGACAACATCAATATTTTCCCGAAAGAAATGGCCTCCCTTATTCAGGAAGCACCCCTACCTCCAGATGAGAACTATGGCCCGACAATCCTTGCAGCTACAGTCACCATGACCATATTGGCAAGCATCATATCACTCTTCCCACGTCTCTACGTTCGTTTTAAGCTGCTTCATAATATCGGTTGGGATGTAAGTGTACTTGAAAGTATACTTTGAATGTCCGCTAACAGCTCTAGGATTACATGATGTGTGTCGCAGCCATTCTCAGCCTTATCTCTATGATAATTGTAATTCTCGAAGTACAGCACGGCGCTGGAAGGTGAGGACTCCTACATACATCACTCAGAGCGCTTGCTTACCACGCCTAGGCACTGGCAGTTCATCAGCCCAGAGGACCAAAAATTGGGAATCTATCTGAACTTCGTCACTCAGCCACTATACATATCTGTCTCTACGTTTATTAAAGAATCTGTCGGCTTCTTCCTTCTTCGCATTGCCGGAAAAGGGAAATACAGGGTCTTGATCATAAGCATAATGGGTACGGAAGGTCACCGTCAAATACACATAGGCGCTAATATTTTTTTTTCCAGTTGGCTTGGCAGTCTATACTTTTGCCGGCTTGTTGTCGATCATGTTGCAATGTCGGGATCTGCGCACTCTCTGGGATCCGAATGTGGAATCTGAATGCTGGGGTGTAACCACTTTGCAGGCGCTGAGCTACGCGAATGCTGTGATAACCATCTCAACGGACTTTGCATTTGCGATTCTGATCCCAGTAGGTCTTAAAACCTTACTTCGTTGACACTCTTTCTAACCGTTGCACCTTTTTCCAGATCCCCCTGCTTTACAAGCTTCAAATGAACAATCGGAAGAAGGGATCGCTGATTGCCATCCTCGGAATGGGCATATTTGCCGCTTCTGCAGGGGTTGTGCGAACCGTCTACCTCAGAGACTATGGCAAGCAGGGGGATTACCTATGGGATAGCCGTAACATCACCATCTGGTTTGCTGTAGAAACACAGATCGGAATCATCGCAGGCAACCTGCCAGCTTTGAAGCCTCTATTCAGACGTATTCTGGAGACGACCGAAAGCTGGAGCCGAAGCGCTAGAGACCATGTCAACCGTCACACTCGAACCGGACGCAAAGGTACGCAGAAGGGTCCAGATACAGGCCCTGCGGAGGAGATCAACCTTGGCTTTTATGGGAGTAAGGATGGGTTTGAAAGTGATACCGTTGCTATCGTGAGTTGCAGGAACTCTATAATTGAGGCGCCTGGTCGGCTGAGTGATGAAAGCACTTTTCGGCTGGACAAAGATGCCGATGACATTGGTACCATCACAATCCCTGAGACAGGCATCATGCGATCTACCAGTGTCAAGATCGCTTATGATGTGCGCAAGTCCTTTATGAAATGAGTTGTGTTTGGATACCCTCTTAGTTTAGTTTCAGATTTACGTTTCATAAACCAGAAAAGTTCCAGATGTATTGTGGCAAGTCAGAATTCCTCGCCGCGCAACACCACAAATTTCCTCTTTGGTGTTAGAAAGAGAACTGGTACAAGTTATGAATGCGTTCTTATCTGGCATGGATAGTATATACACCTACGTTCGTGATATGTAGCGTCACAGTGAAGCACGGTCCACTGTTTGAGCCACGGTATCAATATCAGAATACTGTTGATTTGATTGCGTAGTGGGACCAAATTCATCCCACAAGGGTCGCCGAATGATTCATAAGCGGCTATTCAGAAAACGTCGCTGTCCCAGACAACGTACGCTTCTCAACTAAAATATGTACAAGAGAATGATAAGCGAAAAACGAGTTGCCATGTTCCACCTCAGAAGAGGCTTGCCTGAGCCACCTTCCAGCCGCCAGGCATCAGGTCCGTCAGAATCCGCTGAGGATCATACTTCGCCCGGATACCTTTCAGGATAGCCAAATTGCGTTTCGGATATCTTTCGAAGACAGGCTGTCCTTGATACGCATCGTTGAGGTACAAAAATGGAGCGCGATATCCCTTTGCGTCAAGCTTTGCGTTAATCTCCGCGTTGACATCGGCCAGGAAAGTATCAATTGTCTTGTCATCCGCCGGGTTGGACCACATCAAGCTCTCTTCAATCCAGATGTATGGAGCCTGGCTGGGGTCGACGCCCATGGGATCCGAGCCTCCAGCACTGAGAAAACGCTCCGTGATGGGCATCATCGCAATGCTGCCGAGGAAGTTCGTGACATTTGAGAGGCGGAGCTTCGCAGCGTCGAACCATGTGTCATGCACAATATCCATTGCCTCCCTCTCGGCAAACAATGATACTGTGTAGAAGGCATTGCGCATGCCGTGCACAGCTTCAATCCTGTCATAGTCCTGGAGCGTCCATTGATACATGGATCTGGCTTCGACGCCATTCTGCATAGCGGGGAACACTGGCGCGGAGAAGTTCTGGAAGGCGTCTGGTTGAGTGTTGTTGCCGTCGTAGAACTGGAAGTTGCTGTAGGTCAGCATGCCCTTGGTGGTAGTCTGCCCCCAGCTAGCGGTCGGGATCACTGCCGCCTTTGCGTCCTTCGATCCCTCGTGCGCGAATGTATGGACAGCATTCAGCCACTTGTCACGCACTCCGGGGCCGTACACGACGTTGCCAACGCTCACAACGGGCGAGTCGTATGTCTTGAGATCGAAGGAGGCGACGAGTGCGAATGAATTCCCACCTCCCCGCAAGGCCCAGAAGAGATCGCGATACTGGTTGTCGGCTGTCGCTTCTACAATCTCTCCGCTACCCAAGACGCACTACAACAGTCAGCATCTCCTTGTGGGAATTCAACGCCAATTTAACTGACCGTGAACTTGGATACACTGGCAGATGCCCATCCATACTGGTTACTGTAGAATGACATTCCGCCGCCAAGTAGAAAGCCGGGAACTCCAATGGGACCCAGCCGCCCTCCAACAACCACTTTGCCATACGGCTCAAGGTACTTGTACACATCAAGCCAGACGTTTCCCGGTCCGACCGTGACCGTTTCTTCTCCGGGGCCGATTTGAAGCTGCTTCATGTTGGAGCTGGAGATCAACACTCCAGACGAATTGATGTTGTTGGATGTTCCGATTGGCATGTGGCCACCGCCTCGCATAGCAAAAGGAACTTGAAGCTCGGTAAACCTCTTGACCGCGACGGACATATCCTCAGCGCGGGAAGGGGCGAATATGCAGGCCGGGCCGAGCCATGAGGCTGACGTCCAATAATCTTTCTCAACTTCAGCAAATCACAGGTTCTGGATCTTGGCGCAAATATAAGCATACCTGTATTATCCTCCTTGTAGCGCGTATCGTTGGATGAGAAGACGAGGTCTGGAAAATCCGATTTCAGCGAGCTGCAAGCCTGGGCCGCTGAGGCTGAAGCAGTCGCAACGCAGCCAGCGAGCGCGGTGAACAAAGCGTAGCGAGTGAACATTTGGGTCATGGAACAAGCTCTCGGCACGACTCGTGAATCTCGCATCCAAGTACCGATGTCCTACTCTTATACAAACTGCAGCTGTTTCCTCTGCACTTCAATCTCCATTGGCTTGAAACATTCCGAGGGAACAAACCCGGATACGAGCTCTGTCACCACTGTCGATTAGGCAGTTCACCCCGTTAAGAACAGCCTCTATGTTTCTCCATATGCTTGGCGTAGATCGTCATTGCTTGTTCCTAGCCTTGGATTGGCTGGTTTGGCGGGAGTCGACAAACAATATGCCTCATCGGGCTGATAACGAGTGGCATATCACGCTAGTTCGGACGACAACCCGGTTTGAGATCTACCCTATATCTCCCAAATCCGGTCGATGTTTCGTTGAGTCTCTCGGATAGAAACATGCCTCGGTGCGAGAGCTCGGGAAAGAGTCCCTTCTTTGACGTTATTGGACAGAATCGCACTCTTTGACTGTGACAAATAGAAGACCACATCATCGTCCTTCTTGTATGCCTCGGCCTTGATGCTAGATCTGTCTCAGCTTTTTAGCTGGATGTATGAAGACATGTGTACCATAGAGCATCCAGGAAGTCTAGAACAATTCTGAGCGTTCCTGACATTATGCTTAGTCGTGTCAATGCATACACGCACCCGCTGCAGACAATATTGCAACACACGTTCCTACGAAAACTGAGGCTGAGGTTGAATGAAGTTCGTACATAACAAGCTAAATAGTATGTGAATGACTGTGTAACCGCTTCGACCCTCCGATGCAACAGTATGATGTTATGCTACACGGACAGACCTTGGAGGGACCACAACCAAGAAGCAATCAATGAGTGAGAACCTCGTCTATCTCTCGTATGGAGCCGAGGTATAGCAATTAAGCTGTCAGTTGGGGTTTGAGATTCTCTATCCGGTGAAATCAAAACGAAGAAGCTGGTTGACTTCGTTACACCCGGGTGTTCAGTGATACGAATGCAATGGCATTGACCGAGGTGCTGAGCAGACACAGCATAGCCTTTTATGTCAGAGATACAAGACTGAGGTTTATTGACTTGAAGTCATTAGGAGTTTGCAAAGGCTAGATGGAGTATTGACAGTTGCCTCGACTCCAAGACTTATACGGATAGTATTCGGTCGTAGATCATGGCCGTTGAAATGAAACAGGGCTACTCTGATCCAGGGTATGTAATTGATGATTGGTAGGTGCTTTATTGCTTGCATGCTTCGATAGTGAGAATGAGAATGTAAACTACGCAAATTGATCTAAGAAAATAAGGGGGCAAAGAGACAATCCCGTTAGCATTCTTTACGAGCCCAGATATGTCCTGCTCCGGCTAGGTTAGTCCGCAGACTTCGTTAATAAGGCTTTAACGACATAGAGAGTGCTCTGCCTGAAAGTCAGGCGAACAAAAAATCCACCTCTTGTTCCAGTGATTTATCTGGTATGGCTGAGAAAAAGGACTGATATGAATCTTCTCGAGACATTGGCCAGTAGCATTGTTGCAGAGCAAAAAGATGTGGTCAGACAGGCGACAATCCTTGCCAACACAATAAACACCCTGATTTTTGCTCATGGAAAACTTAATAATCTGTTAGGATGCCGATTTTGCAGGTTTGTTGGGATCTCTTGTCCCGATGATTTCCCCCACTCTGACGAGGTAACTGCGGTTGTGATTGGTTAAAGTTCAGAATTACCACACTTCCACGTAGTAGGTGTATTTTTCAACCGCTTAGAAGTTGAATCTAGTACTGCTTAGAGAGGTAGCTAAATTTCGGTAGCCGATTAAAAAATAAGAAATGACAAGACATTGCGGATCGTTTCATGTTCAAATACCAATAAATGGTTTTATGATGTAATCAATTCTTTGAGAGTGCGTTTCCCTGCAAGATGGGTCGAAACTCGATATCTCGATACAGACCTTGCTCGAAATATGGGAGCAAAGATGTGGACGGCAACAACTAAGCCTATCTCAGACCCCGCAAATGTGTCAATTCGTTACAATCTGCTATGGAGCATCATTGCGGAGCGCCATGAAGTAATAGTCTACTTAAAAAAAAAAAAAGAGAGGGATCTCTCCATAGCAAAAGTTATACGGCCATGACCAATTCCTTGCCTCGTCGAGAGAAGTCAGACCCGTGGCGCTTGCGGTTGCAGCTGCTTTCCCCGAGAAAGTCTCCGCCTCGCCTCGACTACCCCTTGCAGTTAGTTACCTTTTCTCCACAACAAGCACGCCCCCATTTTCGCCATTTTTCTGCGCATCGCTTTCCCTTTGAGTTCGGGCAAGCATCCTCAAAGAGTCAAATCTGTGGAGCATGTCTGTATCGCACCATCATTTGTCGAAAAATTGGAAATCCCTACGGACAGGCGCATGCAAGCAACTTACCGCAAGGCAATCGACAGCCCCCCTGCTCCGTCATTGACTGGATCAGCATTCGCGTCTCCTCGTCGGAAGACCGACAGTTCCCCGACGAGACCCGGAATCAATCACATGTCCGCGGAAAAAGTATCGTTGCCCACCGCTTGAGGGAGAGGGAGATACACACATGCGAGTGCAGCAGGAGTATCGCGAAGTCACCAGTACCAAATACGGAAAATTTGCTCAGACGCATTTCACTATTCTGATAGCCCTTTCCATGACATAGGGCAGGCGGCGCTCTTTTGTACCATGTTGTCCCACCGGGATTCCCAGGTTTCCAAGCACCTTGATGTCTGCGCAAGAAAAAGGCACTCATAGCCGCCACAAAATCGTTTCATCTCTTCCTTACAATTGCACCAGTTCGCTTCTGCACAATGTCATTTCACACATACAATTCCGATCACGTTTTTTTTTTTTTTTCCCCCAATTTGTTCTTCGAACGCCGTAATGCGAAAGAGATCGGTTTACAGCTCCTCCGTGTTGTCGCCGGCGGAGGTCAGGCTGAGGGGTCCGCGCTTGACCATGATGGTCATGACCTCGTACAGAGTATCGGCGGCGGCCATGGTGGTGTGCTCGGCATTGGTGTCATAGGCCGGGGCGACCTCGACGATGTCGGCGCCGATCAGGTTGATGCCGTCGAGGCCGCGGATGATGGTGCGCAGCTCGCGAGTCGACCAGCCGCCGGTCTCGGGGGTGCCGGTGGCAGGGGCGACTACACATCGTCCGACGTCAGCGATCGGTTCGATTGGAAGAGCGAAAAGGGATGGCCAACTTACAAGCAGGGTCGAGAGTGTCGATGTCGATGGACAGGTAGACGGGCTTCTCGGTACCGACGCGGTCGCGGATCTTCTTGATGATGCCGTCAATGCCGATGGTGTCGATCTCGCGGGCCTCAACGATCTCGAAGCCGCAGTAGCCGTCGTTCTCGTAGTCGGACAGGCCGGACAGCGTGGTGCGAATGCCGGCGTGGATGTTGGAGTCGTTGGCGAGGAGGCCCTCCTGCGCGGCGTGGTAGAAGTAGGTGCCGTGGTTGATGGACGCCTGCTCGCTGGGGGCACCGCCGAAGACCTTGGGGCGCCAGGTGTCCCTGCGGGAGGAACGATGGGTCAGCGAAAGGATGGGAGATAACCGGAAAGGCGGCAGGTCTTACAGATGGCTGTCAAAGTGGATCACGCTGACGGGACCGTATTCACGGTTGATGCTGCGGAGCAGGGGCAGCGTGATGGTGTGGTCACCACCCAAGGTGATGACACGAGGAAGAGTCTTGCCCTTCTTGGACAAGCCCTTCATGTGCGAGTTGGTAGCAGGGGCACGAGAGAGAACGCTGTTGTGGCCCTCCTCGATCTGCTTGATGGCCCAGGCATTGTCGTACCTGACAGGCCACAGATCAGCGTTTGCCGAGTCGCGCGGGAGCAGAGGCAGAACAAATACTTACGAGGTGACGGGGACATCGCCGCAGTCGATGACAGTGGCCCAACTGTTGAAGGGGTTCGCATCGAGAGGCACGTTGTATCCGCCGCTGAACCCAACCCTTCGTGAGCCTTTTTGTTCCAAACACACCGCAAAAGTCAGCGCTGCGGGCGCCAAAGTTGAACATACTAGAGATTGAGACGGCGAGAACCTTGTCTGATACCGCTCGGACCGAAGCGAGCACCCGGACGATAAGAAGTACCCGTGTCGAACGGAGCACCTGCGCAGAGGGAAAGCAAGGCCAATTGTTAGTCAAGAGCTTGGAATTGGAGCGGGGACGAACGCACCAAGGAAGGCAATGTCGTACTTGACGTCGTCGTTGGAGAGACACGGCGAGTACTGAATGCGACCAAAGGTCGAGATGCCGGAGAAGACCGAGTCGGCCTGGGCACGAAGACTTGGTCAGCCAGACAGCCATTGAGCGCTCGGAAGGGGGCCATTGGAGCTCACCTGGGTGCCACCGTCGCCGGGGAGGGTGTTGTACCAGAGGCCTTTGTGAGGGCCCTCAATGGGCTTCTGGTCGTGGCTGTGGTCGCCGTGGGCGGCGGCCAGGGCAGCGAGGCCGGTAACAAGAGCGAAGGTCTTCATGATGCTCCTCAATGCGGACCGGAGGGAAAGAATTGGGGAAGCTTGAGAGCGGGAAGCAGGAAGGGAGAGGGAGTGCCGGCCAGCTTTGTACGCGAGCTGGGGGAGGGGGGGGGGGGAGGATTGCTGCTAGCTACGGCCGCGTTTTCGCGTTAGGTAAACGCAGCAGGCTCATGCAGATGACGATGTCCGGCCGGGTGGTACGTCCCTGGGCGCGTTTCCCCATTCCCCGCCGCGCGCCTTAGCTGGCAGGCCCCTTAGTCAGTTGGCTGTTACTACAACGCCTTACACGGCAGCAGGCGGGGCTGCAATTGGCTGGCCGGGGACGGAGCGATAGAGCTTGTCCGGCATCGATTGGTGAAGCTGGAGTGATGCCCCGCCACGGGCAGCGGATCAGCAGCAGGAGCAACAGCAGGAGAGCTTGAGCACAGACGCAGACACGCTGCTCGGCTCGCCGTGAGCTTCCCCAGCTCTCTCTCTCTCTCTCTCTCTCTCCATCTCGCGTTACCTAACCACGTTTCTCACCACCATGTCCGCCAATTCTTATCCGTCTCGGCCCTCAGTCGGGCCTGCTGCGTATCAGGCTCCTCAGACCGACTGCCCGCCATTACGCGACGGTGAGTAACGTCCTGCTGTCAGGTCCCAGGCGTGCACCAGACCGCGAAATCCGAGAGATACACAGCCAGCTCCCTCGCGGCAGACGGACCCGAGACGAGCGCGCGAGACGTCATTGCCGCGCCGGCAGCTTGCTGGCCCCCGGCCGTCCGCAGATAAGTTCCAGATCCATGACGTGCCCCCCGTTTTTTTATTATTTCGCTCACTGCCAACGGCCGCCGGCGGGCGGCGGGCGGCGGGCGGTCAATCATGCAAAAATGTAAAATGCAAGCCGGTCCGGGATGGTGCACAGAAAAGGCGATCCAGCCAGCAGGCCGGCTTGCAGGAACGGGATCCGCCCCATGCGCCCTCCACCCCAAATCATGCAGCCCGCCTGCGGTGGCACGCGAGCCTGACTGACTACCGCTGCCGCCACTCGCGCCGTTCCCTTAGAACCCCCTCCCTCCCGCCTCTCCGCCCCGCGGTCAAGCCTCATTGCGATCCAGCCAATGCCTTAGTGCTGATTTCTTAGACTTCAATCGAGCGCCTTGCCCTTTTCTTTTTTTTTCTTTTTTTTTTTGCCGTTGTACCGTCAATTCTCGTCGTCACCAATAACATTACTCTAGATGGCCGTGATAGCTCTACATGCTTCTTCTCTAAATCATGCACATCGTGAAATGCCGCTATGCTCTCCGTACCTGACCCAAAAGAAAGGGGAGCCCCAAAAAATGAAACAGAAAAAAGAAGGTTCAAACGGCTGTAAACCTCTCACCTTCTCCCCATGGATTTTACTGTAATCTAGCGTCTTGCTCCCCCCAGCTCCGCTCTGTCATCGTGATCCATGCGCTCAAACGCCTTGCGCACCTGCTTCTCCCAATCGCTGAACGCGACGATGGCCCACTCGAGGAAGCCGACCAAGTACAGCGCGATGCACTGCCCGACCCACAGGCCCGCCAAGCCCCAGCCGTGGAAGGCGAGGTAGATGCCGAGGGGAAGGGCGCCGCAATAGTAACTCACGATGTTGACGGCGGCGCCGATGTGCTGGCGGCCCATGCCGCGCAGCGCGCCGCCGCAGCTGCCGTTCAGGCCGTCTGCGATCTGGAAGAGGGCGACGTAGGGCATGACGCGGGCGGTGAGGCCGACGACGTCCGGGTCGTCGTTGAAGAGGCGGGCGTAGACGTCCTTGACGGCCATCAGCACGGCGAGCACGAGCGCGCCCAGCAGCATGCTCAGCCAGGCGGCCGTGTTGGCGGAGCGCGCGGCGCCGCGGGCGTTGCGGGCGCCCAGCAGGTTGCCCACGCGCGCGCTCGTCGCCACGCCGACGCCGAACGGGATCGTGTTCATGACCTGGTCCGTCGTCATGATCACCGACTGCGCGGCCAGCGGGATCGTGCCCAGCCGGCCCGCCGCGAGCGCCACGATCTCGAACGCCCACCACTCCGTGCCCACGTGCACGACGCCCAGGAAGGCCAGCCGCGAGAAGGTGCGCAGGTTCGTGAACGCCCTGCGCGTCCACCCGCCCCAGCAGTCCCAGCCGTGCACGAAGCGCGCGTACGCGAGGAGCAGCAGGAAGGAGAGCCAGTAGGAGACGCCCGTCGCGAAGGGCGCGCCGAGGAGGCCGAGCTCGAAGGTGTAGACGAAGAGGTAGTTGAGGCCGGCGTTGAGGGGGGACGTGATGAGGAGGACGTAGGTGCCCGGTCTCATGATTTCTGGGTGTTGGGGGGGTCAGCTCGATGCACGTCTCAAAACTCTATGTTACGGAGAGAACAGCTCACCCTGCGCCTGGAGGTACTTTTTTAGGCACTCGAAGTAGATGTACCCCAGACCGCCCGGCACCAGCACCGTCAGGAACCTGGCCGAGTCCCGTGCGATGTAGTCTTCCTGCCCGAGCAGCTTGAAGACGGGCTCGGCGCAGACCCACAGGATGGCTACGGGGATGTAGAAGAGAGCCAGGATGAAGAAGGCGCGCTGCAGGATCACGCCCAGGTCGTGCTTGTTCTTGCTCCCGGTGAAGCTGGCCGAGGCGAGCGTGTCGATGGCCGTGGTGCCGCCGAGGGCAATCAGCCAGGCCGTGGCCATGGCGAACATGTAGGAGAAGGCAGCGGTCGCCAGCGCTTCAGGCGAGAGCCGGCCCACGATCAGGACGGAGATGGTCTGCAGCGAGTTCTGCAGCGTGTAGGCGAGGATGACGGGGATTGAGCCTTTCAGGAGGATCCAGAATTCGGACAGCACGAGCTGGGTGGTGCTGCGGTCTCCATCCTCCAGGTCGTACACTTCCCCCTCTTCGCGCTCTCTTGGCGGTAGAAGAGAGGTACGCTCGCTCGGAGTTCCCGAGGGGTTGTCGTCGTCTCCTCGTTCCCTGCTTCGGCGGATGAAATTGGGGAGCCAGGACTTCGCGCTGGCGACGTCCTCCTGTCTGCTCTCCATGGCGACGAGGTGCAACGGGGAGCGGGGCACGAGGGGTGACAATGGTCGGGAGGCAGATTCGGGAGCACTGTGATGTCGACAGGCGGGGAATTAGGTCAGTCAAATAACGGAGGGGCCATTGCACATGCAGGACCAGGAACAGTTAGCAGTCTGCACGGAGGGAGAGAGATCAAACAGAGCACATTCGACCGAGAATCTTGCATTGGCATGTTGGGTAACAGGAACAGCTCGGGCTGGGTAGTCATGCCGACAGTCATGAGCAGTGTCGGCGTCGGCGTCGGCGTCAGGCCTATCGTGAGCAGCTAGCGCGCGCTCACCGGGGCGGATCGGCAGGGCGTCACGGCAGGGCTGTCGAGCGCAATGGAAACAGTCAAACGTCCTGGGTGCGGAGGCGGGAGCACGATGAGTGGCGGAGAGGCTTATCGTCCACACGGCAGAGCACGGGTGACTAAAGACCGCGGGTAAGTGTTACGTGTGTGGAGAACATGGTCGGGCGGCGCAGCCGGGACGCCAGGACGCGATGGTCGCAATCTACTGTACAGAGCTAGCGATCAGAGTGAGCTGACGACATGAACGGCATGGCATTGATGGCTTGAGGCAGGCGGTGTCGCGACGCAGGCGAGCAAGGCTCAGGGTGAATCTGGCGGCGTTGTATTACCGTCGCGTTGCCATGTCTGGAGCGCTAGCAGGCCGTCTTGGGGGCCCCTTGGGACTGGGGGAGGGGAGGGGACGCTGGAGGGCTGGAGGGCCATATTCCGCGTAGGGCGTCTTGGCGGCGGGCTCCGGCGCTGCGGGAGACGGCGTCCGGGGGGGCTGCGAGGCCTGGCGAGAGCTCTGCGAGGGCTGCGAGGGCTGCCCCGGACGTGGGTAAATAACACAGCAACCGTCAGGCATAAGGGACTCGCTTGCGTGGTTCGTCGCGGCACAGCCGCTCACTGCTCCAATCCGGGCCACTGCTGCCAAGCCGACCGTCGCGCATTTTCCTGACTCGGCGTAATGATACCAGGCTCAGATTAGAAGCCCTCCGTAACTTAGAAGAATGGACCCCGACGCCTGCGGCGAATCAAACCCTGCACGCGCCCCGGCCTTCCCTCCTCCAACGAGATAAGCATCGCTCCAAGCAGCAGGGGACGGCTGCACGAGCTTGCGATAGATGAGGGAAATTCTTCAGTAATGAGCTGTGCCCGATACCAGAGAGACGCCGTGTCTGCAGCCCGTCCCTCGGGGACGTCTCTGTGCCACACGCCCAGCACCCAGCATCCAGCACCCAGCTCCCGGCACCCACTCGGATCCCGACCCATATCGCAATGCTCTTTTTTTTTTCCTTTTGTCCCAGCTGTGTGTCTCGCCCACGATCTGCGTAACCTTATATACCCGCGCCGCCGTCACGGACGTTAGCCTCAGTCGCCGCCCCATCGTTCCCCTCCCACAGCTGCACCTTCCTCCCATTCCGACAGCGCGCCGTCATGGATCCAGCCGGCAACGCCGTGGCAGAGCTGCCGGTGAGCGAGAAGACGAGTGACGAGGCCAAGCCCGCTGTCCACCCCGGCTCCGACAACGAGAAGATGGCTGGCGCCATCGAGTCCGATTTGGCCGTGGTGTTGAAGGATGGCCTGAGGTTGCATCCACAGCCTACCTCAGACCCCCTTGACCCGTTGAACTGGTCGAAGGCGAAGAAGAACACTATTCTTGCTATTGTCATGGCCTTGTAAGTCTTTCTTGAACGATCCCGTTTTCCTTCTGCCGCGTTAGCACACGTCATCTGAGGTGTGGTGAGATCTCCGGGAGCCCGCATCACACGCATGGAGTTGAAGCGTGCATCTGGATGCGAACCTTGCAACGCTGAATGTGCATCTGTATCCGTGTGACGATTTCACCTGCCTATCGTGTGTTGCATTTTCTCCCAGGGGGTTGATGCACCTCGGACCTAGCACGTTCCAAAATCTCAACACCATTCCTTGGAACCAGCGCGCAATTCTTCAACGCCAACTTCCGAAACAGTGATGCAAACGCTAACCAAGGATAGGTATTGGCTCTTCACGTATTTGACGACTACCACAGGTGAGGAGAAAAGGAGGGAAGGGAAGGAGGAAGAACGCAGCAGCTAACCCATTTGAAGTGCCGTCCTTTGCTCTTGTGATGGAGCAGTACAACATATCGCTCGCGCAGATGAACTGGACCGTGGCGATTCCTGCACTGGGTCTCGCAGTCGGCCCTTTGATCTGGTCTTCCCTGGCCGACATCTATGGTCGTCGCATCGTTTTTATCGTCGGCACGACCATGGCTTTTGCTTCGACGATTGGCGCAGCGAAGGCACCAAACTACGGCGGATACATGGCCGCAAGATTCTTTCAAGGTCTAGGGGTTGCCCCTGCTTCCACGGTCGGACTGGCCATCATTAACGACATGTATTATGAGTATGAGAGAGGGCAGAAGGTGGGACTGTGGGTGCTGGCCATCGACCAGGGTCTTCTCATGGGCCCGCTCATTGGTGGGTTCATGAACATTGTCGACCAGTACTGGGTGCAATGGCTGAATGCCATCCTGTTCGGCGTCGTCCTCATCGCCGAGATCGTATTCCTTCCGGAGACGCTGTATCCGCGGAACACCATGTTGACCAGAATGCCGTACAGCGAGAGCGACTCAGCAGCCATCGACGTCGAGAAGACGGAGCGCAGGCCGAGTGTCGCAGGGGACGTCGCATTGAAGCGCACCCTGCAGCTTCCCTTCCTCAACGTCACACCAGTCCCCGGCATGCGGCACCCGAAGATCTGGGACGCCCTTGTCCGCTTCATCAAGACCTGGAAGTACGCCGCGGTGTCGGCCACCATCTGCATTTACTCTTTCGGGTGGTACTGGTGGATCCTCTCCATTATTACCTACATCCCGACAGCCTACATCCAGTACCAGCCTCAGATCCAGGGGCTGCTGTTCATTGGCCTGATCCTTGGAACGCTCTTCGCCGAGGTCTTCTGCTCCGGCACTCTCTCGGACTGGCTGGTGAAGAAGCTGACCAAGAAAAATGGAGGAGTCAAGGTCGCTGAGATGCGTCTGTGGCTCGCATACCCTGCTAGCCTGATCACTGCCATCGGGCTGATCATCTGGGGTATTTCCATCGACAAGGCCTACCACTGGATGGTCGGACAGGTTGCATTCTTCCTCTGTAAGTTTCCAAGCTCTTTCTCATGGTACCAGATTTGCTGACGAGATGTGTAGTCGCGGCAGGAATCCAGATGGGCAACACCGTGATCGCGGCATATGTTGTCGATTGCTACCCGCTGCAGTCGATGAGCATGATTACCTTCTACGCCGTGATCCTCAACCTCAGCGCTTTCGTCAACCCGTTCTTCATCGTACCGTGGGTGGATGCGAACGGGTACACCTGGACATTCGCGGCCCAGGGCATCATCACCTTTTTCTTCTGTGTTCCGGCTCTGGGCCTGATCCATTACTTCGGCCCTTCGATCAGGGCCAAGACGGGCCAGCCAAGCTGGGTCAACCCGGAGTATGACACCATCATCTAGATAGATGCCGACGAGAGGCGGCAAGAGTTTGGATCGTGTAAAATGCAAAGAAATTCAATGTCTAGAGCTTGAGGCTGCTTGGGGACTGGTGAGATGCGGGATGTGCAAAGGGAGGGAGGGTCGGCAGCGGGCGCGGTGCTGCTGCGGCGGCTGACCTATATAGATCCCCCCCTTGCGGGCAGACACGCGGTCATGCTGCTTACCTTTACGACATTGGAATTGGCCTACGGTGGAACGTGTTTGTCACGAATTAGCAAATGCCCCAGGCTTGGCGGGCGCGCTCATTAGGTAACTTGAAAGGAGCTGTGGCCGGCGGTGCAGCATGACTCGTGATCAGTTACGCCACATCTCAGCACGCACCGTCGTCATTGGCCCCCGCAGATCTGATCAGAAGCTTCTCCATATTCACCTACGCCTCCATGCACAGCACGTGTACTGTCGTTCGTTTGTAAACCATGGCGCCATCTATCTACAAATCTCCGCCATGCTCGCTCCGACGCTGAGTGATCAGCCTCTGGCCCGCGAGCTTCCTGTTCGATACAGCTCAAGACGCGACATGGCGCAATCCTTCGGGAGAGCCAATCGCGACGTTTAGCTTCTTATCCCGTATCGGAGCTCGACGACCTACCAGCTCACTCCGCGTCGGAGTTCCCGCAACCCTATCCCCTCGCTGGCGACTCGCAATCAGGCAGCAATCATAACTTTAACAATGCCAGCCCCATAGCGAAGACCGACCGGTGCCCCATCTCTCAACCCGTCAAGAACCGAACGAAGGCTGCCATGGCCGTCTCACATTCCGCTACCGGCCACGGAGACGACGCCACCCCGACCGAAAGCCCCAGCGAGCGATCGCCTCTCCTCCCACCAACTTCGCCCTCGCCGAGCCACGTCGGATCGAAGCGGTGGAGCCCTGCGGCCATATCATACTTGTTTCTGCTGATCATTGTAGCTGGAACGCTGGGTGATAATATCTCTGGGCCTGCATTGACACGAATCTACGAATCGATATACTGCCGGCAATACTATGAGCAGAACGACCCTAGTATGATCGGCCGTGACGGAGGAGATGCTGTGCCAGAGGAGTTCTGCAAGACACATTATGTTCAGGGAGAGGTTGCCATGTTGAGAGCATGGCAGACCTTCTTTGAATCCATTGGGAGTTAGAACATCCTTGGCTTAGGGATGGTCCCTCATCTCGTGTTTTGCTGAATCCCGGCGCAGGTATCACGCTCGCCATCCCCTGGGGCTACTACGCCGACATTTACGGCCGGAAACCCGTCCTCCTATTCACCACATTTGCTTTACTCGCGAGACAGATATGGATACAGGTCGTCTGTGGGTGGATCTCGGGTCACGGCGCTGCGAGCGTGTTCTGATGGCATTTGGCAGGTTATTTCTGGAAGACATTCCCAATCAGGGCCATCTGGCTGACCGGCCTATATTCTATCACTGGCGGGGCGCCCGTTTTTTCTGCTGTGACCTACACGGTCGTTGCTGATGTCATGCCTCAAGAAGAAAGGTACACCACTCCTTTCTACACATACGTCTACATCATTAGTACTGATTGATGATGACAGGGTTAACATGTTCTTCCGCTACGGCGCTTCTTCGCTATTTTCCGTCTTCATTTCGTCGCCTATGGCAGCTTTCCTCATGCAATTCGGTCTTTTTGTACCAACCCTAGTCGGCACAGTCCTCTACGGTTTGATGTCTCTGTTGGCCTCTCTGCTGCCCGAAACTCTGGATTACACCTCAGAGGGCAAAACCGACGTCACCGACGGTGCAACATCGTTGCCTGAAAGTGCTGCGACGCTCGCGCAGCGGATCCGCCAGCTACCAGAGCAAATCCGCAAATCCACCGCGTTCCTCTGGTCTGACATCCGCGTCGCCATACTCGTGTCAACCTACTGGGCGCATCTGCTTATTAACAATTCGGGCGACCTCCTTGTGCAATACGCTTCTGCACGATTCCACATCCCGATCGCCCGCTCCACGCTCGTCCTCGCCTTCTTATCCGCCCTAGTCGTCATCGACCTCCTCGTGATCATGCCGTTCATCAACCACTACCTCACGAGCCGCTTCGGCATGCCCTCGCAGCGCAAAGACCTGCTGCTGGGCCGATGGACCGCCCTCTCCCTCTCCTTCGGCCTCTTCGGCGTTGGAATCGCGCCGACGCTGCCGCTCCTCATCGCGGCCATCCCCTTCGAGGTGGCGGGCTGGGGCTTCTTCTACCTGACGCGCAGCCTGGTGACGAGCTTCGTGGAGCCGCACCACGTCGCGCGGCTGTACACGGTGCTGACGCTGGTCGACATGGCGGGCGTGATGGTCGGCACGCCCGCCTTCGCCGCCCTCTTCGACCACGGGCTCGACGCCGGCGACGGCCCGCTCGCGGGCGGCGGGCTGCCCTTCGTCGTCTGCGGCGGCATGATCGCCGTGAGTGGGGCGCTGATGCTGTGCATCCGCCTGGACGGCGGGGAAGGGCCGGCGGGAGGGGCTGACGAGGGAGATTGAGCAGGAAGAGGGAGGACGAGGACGAGGAGGAAGAGGAGGAGCAACGGCAGCGGGAGTCCTCGCTGTCGTCGCGCGCCCCACCGGAGCAGAGAGCGTAGTCGCAAGATGCGGGGAGTCTCCGCGTTCGTCGCGGCCGCGATTCGAGCGGAGAGAGGGCGGGTTTCGAAACGGCGGGCGATCCCTTGTCGAAAGGGTCCAGAAGGGAAAATGGGCAGCGGAGTTCATGCCCTTTTTCTCGTGTACGTCACCACCGAAGCGAGTGGGAGTTGTTGGCGCTATTAGAGTTGAAAGAGGGAAGGGTCCCCGTCCGTCACACAGCGGAACGGGTGTTTTCGACAACGCTTATAGAGAGAGAGTTTTGCATGAACGACAGGAAATGAAGTGAGCGCGCCCGCGTCTGACAATTTCCGGGCGTTCGTTTTGAAACCCCAGTCCTGCGACGCCGACGCGGGAAGGGAACGATTCGAACAACACAGTCAAGCATCCCTTTTTATTTTTTTTTTCTTTTCGATTCCTGCGACCGCGGAAGGACGGGCAACCAAAATTGCTCCCGGCCGGCACCGTTTCTCATACCGAACCTTGCGCCGTCCGGTAACTTGGCGATGCGCGGTCGATTCCTCCGGCGCGACGGCTTGTAGGACGTGGATCTCCCAGCAAGCACTCTTATATTCGAACTACAAAGCTGTCCGTCCGCCGCCGCACCAGCATAATCGCACTCCGATCGCCGAAGCGAAGCGGCAGCTAAGCAGTACGATCGCCCAATCAGCCCTGCCAGAATAGATTGCCTTGACCCGTTGGCCGCTGCCACCCCTCTCCGAGTCCGAATGCAGTCAGTCTATTAATTTGATTGCGTTTATTGAAGTGCCTTTCTCCATGGCGTGCTCCGTCCCTTATTCTTGCCTCGGACTCTTCGTCTTTCGCTGCAGGCATGAAGAACCGGCACAGCCGCGCTCGCCGTTGCGCTGGAGCTGCGGGCACGGTGCCGACCAAACCAGTGTTTCGGGGAACGCGGCGAACGCGGCGTGTAGAAGGGAAATGAAATTTAAAGACAACGACGCGCGGGGCGCGCGTGATTATTGTCATGCTATTATTGCCCGTTCTTCCATGCATCTTCGCACGTAAGACAAATCGATGCCATCGAGCCCAAGTGCCGGAAATAATTAAAAAAAAAAAAAAAAAGCAGCTGATGTCTCTGATCAGCCTCCACCCATTCTCGTCCACCCTTGTCTGGATTTTTCCGGCTGCCGCCCCGGTAGCGTCAAGGACGTCTCGGAAAGCGGAAAGCTAGCCTGGCGTTCCGACTGGGCCTGCCGATCTGCCCTCTTATAGTCTGTCGCCGCGATTATTGCCGTCTTTGGCCCTTTTGGTTTGCAGATTCTATTGCTATTCGGCCCTGTTTGTCGGGCTTATCTTTTCTTTTGCTTGCAGGCATGAAAGGGCAGCGAAAGCTGCGAGTTTATTCATCAGACCGATCTTCGGAGCGCGCATTGCGTTTCTGCCTTGGTTGTGTGTACAAAGGTACTTACCAAGAAAACGACTTGTCTGAGGATGGCGGGTCAAGAAAAGTTTCTCAAGCAGGATATTTGACTGTTGTTCGTTTATGCGGCTAAAAGAAAATGGTGTGAAGTTTTGCCTACGTCATGGCTATGGGAGATGAGGTTGATTGGACCGGAGCGGTGCGAATTTGAAATTCTGGAGACTGGATGCTTACAGTCATGATTTCGGGGTTTAAGCTTCTTTGCAAAGGTAGATTTTTGTCGCTACCCTCGAAGTCGTGGCGGTGTCTGTCTTTTCTTGCTGCCCCATGGTGTCTTGGTCTCTTCACGCGTTTCCAATTTCCGTTCAGGGCCTATGAGCTTCGCAGCACTCATCCGGGACTGTAGGTGTGGCATGCAGTATGAAGTTCCGTCCTGGTGTATCTTTAGATCCCATCTTGCCAAATTCATGCAGATTTAGTCCTCCAACGAACGTTAGGAACGAGGTAGCGTGAAATCCGTATAAAATGATCGTGGAAACGAGCCTCTTTGCAATACACGGCTAACTGAACTCCAAGACGGCTGGACTGTTACATAGTTCGTAAAGTAACTTTCCTAAATTGTGCTAGTGTTTTCATAGACCTTTCCTGATTCAGTAATTTTGAAAGCATGTGCAAAAGTAGCATTTGATCCGCCTATAAACCACCAACCCTTCGAGTCACTCGATCATGATGTGTATCTTCCAAAAGGTCTTGTTGTTCGTAGCAGACAGAAGTGGCAAGGAACAGAAAGTAGACCCTAACCCTTTACCACTTTTTACTACCAGCCGAACCATGGTAGGAGAACTCACGGAGCCCGGGAACACCTCAACAATACCACACACCTCGCCAACCATAACATATATAAATATCCTCCTACGCCCCCGCTACCTCAAAGTTACTATTTCCTCATCGAAATACTGATACAAACCACAACGGCCATCACCGCCCGCCTCGAACATCACAACAACAATAACCACCACGAAGAGCGCGACCTGGGCCGCAACCATGACCCGCAAACCCTCCCTCGACGTGACCGCGCACCCGCGCCCATCGCATCCCAACCCTTTCGCCAACCACGAGCCATCAACAACACAGAGAAACACGAACGACCCATTCGACCCATTCGCAGACTCCTCCCCAACGCCCTCCCTCTACGGCAATCCGTTCGCCGACCCCATCCCGACCTCCTCCTCCTCCTCCTCCTCCTCCTCAACCCTCCAGCGCATCACCACCACGACCAGCCCCCGACAACAACAACAACAACAACAACAACAACACCATCGCCTCCACCGCGCTCCCAGCCCAATCGAACTGCGTCCCCTGCCCTCGACCCCCGCCACGACCACCAACCGCCACCCCGCCGACGACGACGACGACGACGCTCCTCCCCGGGGCAACCCCGCGGCGCCGCGATCCGACAACGTCCGCGCCGCCCTCGCCGCCCTCCCCTACGCGCTGCAGGCCGTCTCCGCCGCCGCCTCCGCCCTCCTCGCCTTCGGCTACCTGATCCGGCGCTCCTCCGCGGCCTCCGCCACCCACGACGTCCCCGACTGGGTGTGGGCGTGGGCGGTGGTCTCGTTCGTCGAGGGGTACCTGCTGGCGGCGATGGAGGCGGCGCGGGGGAGCGGCCGGGGCGGGCGGGACGGGAGCGCGGCGGGAGACGAGGAGGCCGGGATGGCGGAAGGGGAGGGGGGGAGGGGCGGTGGGAGGGGCGGAAGGGGCGGTGCGGGGAGGAGGAAGGGCGGGGAGGATGGAGGGAGCGGGAGGACGAGGACGAGGGGGTTGCATCGGTTCAGGACGTATTGCCTGTTCGCGGGTTGGCTGGCCGGGGCGATGGCGTTTTTGATTCTATGGGTGGAGAGGAGGGGGGCGGGTGATTAGGAAGGGGAGGGAAGGGAGGGAGACACGGGACGAAGGGTTGAGCCGAGTGGGGTGGTTTGTTCACTTGCCGGGGGGGGGGGGGGGTTGCGGTTGCTCAGATAGGAGACGTGACGAGTATTTCGTTTGACTTGAGACAAGAAATCAAAAACTCGCATTGACGACCGGTGCTTTTTGCTGCTTGTCGTCTTTGCTAGGACAAGAATGATGAAAGAGAAGCATGAGGGCCAAGCCATGGTCCGAGACGTTATGCACATCAGGCATGAATTCACTTCGCGATCTCCTGCAACAAGTCGAAAATCACTTCACACTCACCGCGTTGAATCTGCTTCAGTACGACGACGCATTCATTCGTGGTATCTCAGATATAGTTTCTCATATAGACAGGAGATTGGAGGCGCTGTACCTATAGACAGGGACCATAGTAGACATCAACAATGTTCAGAGTCCTCACTGAACGCTCAAATGGCGAAATCCGAAGCGCCTTAACATAGGAAAGAGATGAACATACGGGATAAAAAGAAGAAAAGGGGTTGAAGAAAGTATGCACAAGAAGGTTGAAAAGGTTGGTATGCCCCAATGTCCGAGAAACAGCCGCCAGCTCTATCCATAGAACCCTTCTTCTTTTCCGGCGCTTCAATCATGCAAGCAAGCGCATAAAACACAAGACATCCTGCCCAATCATCATCGTATGTCGTAGCCAAGAGAGGGACAAAGATGAGTTGCCTTTTTTTTTTGTTTTTGCGTGGGTTGTTGATCCACCGCCGACCAATCCGCAACCGACCATAACCGTTCATTCCGTCATGTCCACGTTACCCATTTTTGTGTTTCTTTTTCTTTCCGGGGTATTGGTTGTTTTGGTTTTTTTTTTTTCTTACTCGTCACCTGTCCACTTTCACTGCGCCCTCCCTATATCAAAATGTACTCGCCGTCCATCCGATCCATGGCTTTGCGCCACCTGAAAGCCTGCTTGCCAACGCCAAGTCTCGCTGCTTCCGCAGCCAGTTCGGCTTCGCTAGGATTCCTACCTGCGTCGTCCTCGCGCCAGGTCCGCTCAAGAACTTCAAGACCGTTCAGGTTATTGAAAAAGCCACTTTCGCGCTGTATCTCAATGCAACGCTGACGCACAAGAGCACGGTGACTCTCGTCAACACACTCGGTCCCAGTGATGAATAGTGGCCACAGCAGAAACTTGTTGACGCAGCTAGTGACGCCGATCTGGCTGATGTGGAACAGCGCCTGTGCGACCAGGTTCTGAAAGTTGAGAGCTGAGGATGGCAGTGCGGGATTTGCAAGGCGCTCAGTGTACAGCAGTGCACTGTACCGGAAACTCTCGCTGATGTGGAGGATGTCACGCTGGTCCGGCGATAATGCGTAGGCCCCGGCGTCGCACATGGCGGCAGGTCGGCCCGTTGGATCGAAATCCCACTGTTGCAGACGCTCGCGAATGTCCCGCCACTCCGTCCAGAACTCGTGTCGCTGGTCGGCATCGGTAATGTCCAGAGGGTTCTGCTGGTGCTGCGCCGCCGGCGAGCCCCACCCGTTGCCATCGAGGCGGTCATACCCTTGCATGCTGTAGTAGTCAGCCCCGCGGCGATTGTACGACGGCGACGGTCTGGGCGTGCTGTCAGAACGCGAGCTGACCGGTCGATTTTGGCTGAGCAGGTTCAGGCGCCCAAGGCGTGCAATAAGCTTGAACAGGCGGCCCTCGCAGCCGGCAAGATGTTCAAGGGCACCGAGGTTGGTTGAAAGATCCATCATGTCCAGAGCGTCGCCCTTGATCTGCGTCTCACGGTCGTTGACCGTCGAGGTCATGACGTCGAACCACGTGAAAAACATTTCAATCCAGCCGATGAAACCCGACTGCATGCCGCCGTCACGCATGCTCAGCAGCTTCTGTACGCCAGCAAGCTGAGTCCGGAACTTGGAGAAGCCGCTATCGCAAACATGAAAGAGACAGAGGACAAGGAGCGTGGCCAAGACCGAATCGTCTTTTGCGTGCTGAGGGTCTGCAAGTTGCTTGTTGAGGAGTTGGATGGAGGTATTCTTGTAGTGAACTTCTTCTGGCGACGGCTCACCGTGCATCTCTCTGATCTCGTCGGCGGTGAGGCGCGAGTAGACCCAGTCGGGAAGAAGGGCGGAATTGCTGATTCGCTGGCCCTTGCTGAGGGTGCGGAATTTCGCTTCAGTGCTTTGACGCATGCGGATGTTGTTGATGGATAACGCTGCAATGGCATTTTGCAAGCCTTCGCTCTCCAAGGCTAAGGGAATGACGTGCATGCGATAGGGATTCGAAGGACCGTCGAAGGCCACGAGAACAGGGCATATCGCCTTGTCATAGTAGTCCAGAAGGAACTGTATTCGCGGAGAGAGACGGCGGGCGGGATGCGAGAGCGCGGGCGCAGCTCCAGGCTCAGAAGAGGAGCCATGGTTCTCCGGTATAGGGTCCGGAGGAGGTTGCTTGCTGCCACGGCTGTAGGAGTAGCCTGGAATGTGCGCAAAGTTAGGTCCCGCTGCTGCTGCAAGTCCGCCAGGGAAGAACATATCTGAGAAGCCTGACTGGCTGTATGATGCTGGCTGCATGGCATTCATCTCCGAGAAATCCTGCAGGCTCTGGTCGGAGCTAATGCTCGAGCTCAGGTCCTCGCAGATCATGGGGTAGGAGCGCGGGGCGTCATGGAAGACGAGCGACTCGGTGGAGCTGCTCATGGGCGTGCGCTGGTGGATGTAGTGCTCGTTGTACGAGTGGATCATGGGGTCGGCGAAGGTGAAGTCATCCGGGGTGCCGGGAAATTCGCTTGGCGAAGGGTAGTCGCCCAGGACGCTGTCGCTGTAGGAGCTCAGCGGACCTGTCGAGGTGGAGAGGCCGGTGTCGTCATATGAGCCGGCGAGCGAGGTGTGGAGCTTGTGCAAGGGCTTGACGGGCAGCTGCGGGCGCGGCTTGCGGGAAGCGGGTCCGTTGTAGCTCTCCAAATGTTCTCCAAAGCCCGGAAGGTGCCATCCCATGTGCTGTGGGGCTGGTGGCGGGATCGAAATGGGGCTGGTAGCATCAAGGCTCGGGTACTCGTGCACTGGCGGGCTGCGGATAGGCGACGGCGACTTCACGTCACTAACCTGGCTGACCTGGCTCGTCTGACTGATGTTGCTCGCACGCCTTGCCTGCTCATACGACTGGCTGGTTGGCGGGCTGGAGATCGAAGGCTGCTGGTGCTGGTGCTGGTGCTGGTGCTGGTGCTGGGAAGCGGCGTTGGAGGTTGCCTTGGCCTGGGACATGCTCTGCGAGCGCTCACGCGTGGTCGACGTGGGCGGAGACGAGGGAGACTTGGGCACGGGCAGGCTCATGCCGCGCAGCTTGCCTCTGCTGGCCACGCCTACGCCCCAGGTGAGGGTGGTGCGGTAGCCGGAGCACTCCTTGCCCAGCTCCAGGCACTGGGTGCAGTAGGGACGCCTGCGGTCGCATTTTGCCTGGCGCTTGCGGCAGGTGAAACAGTCTTCAGTGGCGCCCGTTGCGGGAGCTCTCCTGCGGCGCTTGCGGGGCGCGACTGGCTGATTGGGGCCGGTGTTGGGGAGAGCGGCGGTGGTGGTGGTGGAGGAGGAGGAGGAAGAGGTGGTGGAAGAGGAGGGGAGGGATGACATGACTCTGGTCTGCACGAAGCTTCGGTGGTGGCTTTGAACCTAATCGGAAATATTGACAGAGCGGTGGTGCAGATCCAGGCCGAGGAGGAAGGGAGCTATTCTTGAAGGAAACCGGCCGGTTGACATGAAGGTCCCTCTGTGCATTATTTAGACGGGCGCGCGCTGGGGCAGCGCTCGAGATAAGATCAACGCCGGGGGCAGGACAGTCGCGCCAAGCAGGCCTGGCGCGGAGGGAAGGAGGATCTGGCGGGCAGCTGGAGCAGCGCGCGCTCTCCCTGCTCGCGGCGTGGCGTGAAGAAGGGGTGCATATCAACCCCACACGGCGGGCAGGCGCAATCATGGGCTGTGGGTGCTGCGTAGGGTAACATCGCCTTAGCTGCAGCCGGCGGGCGGGCGATGAGCGCTGGAGGCCCGCTGGCGCCACTGCGATCCCACCAATGGGCGGCGCGGGTAGGCGTGCCTGAGCATGGCGCGCGAAGGCCCGTTTGGGAGCGTTGTCCGTACAGGGTCAGACTGCGAGGCACCGGCTAGCGCGAGCGAGCGAGCGAGCAGGCGGGCAGGCGGGCAGGCGGGCAGGCGGGCAGGCATGGGCCGGGCAGCGCGCGCGGGAGCTGGAGCTGGTGCTGGAGCTGGAGCTGGTGCTTGCCGGAGGGTGGTGCTGGGGGGTGTCGGCGGCGCGGCAGAGGAGCGCTGGGGGGGGGGGGCCGCAGCCGCTGCGCCCGCCGGCTCGACGTGCACAAATCTCGCTCGCGGCGAATCAGCACGGGCTGCGCTGGCGGACCCGGCCGATGGCGCGCAACTTTAATCACCCGCCTGCATAGAAGCCGTTGGACGGGTGCGCCGAAGCTGCGAGCGAAGTGCCCCGGGCTTCTAGCGCTCTTCTTGCACTTCTTCGTATCTGGGCGCACCAGCCAATGCCCGCGCCCGCACGCGCCCAGCCGCAGCCTCGCAGCCACAGCCCGCCGCCCGCTGCCAGTGCCAGTGCCAGGGCCTGTGCCTGTGCAAGGCCTGCTGCCACTCGCCCCGTTCGCTCGCTCGCTCGCTCGCGCGCGCTCGTTCGTCCGTCCGCCCTGCTCGCCCTCCACGCGCCCGCGCCGGCCCTCCGCTACACTGCCAACCCAGACAGACAATCATCAGCACCAGTTCGGCGTCGCCGCGTCGCAGAGCGTGGTCGCCCATTTCGCACGCCGGCCGACACGCAGCCAATCGCGCTGCCCGCACGCGCTCGCTGCTCCAGCGCCGGGAGCCGCGAGCGCGCCCGTTGCCAGCCTGAGCCAGCGCCATCGACGATGGTGGGCTCTCGCGCCCTCTGGCGTCAGCGCGCGCGCGCCCGGGTGCTGCTGCTGCCGCTGCCGCTAGGCTAAGGCCTGCTGGGGATGCCGGGCGCTGTGCGGTGCGGTGCGGTGCTGGATGCTGGTCGCTGCGCACTGGCCGCTGCTATTCTGGCTGAAGGGGCCTGAAAGTGCCAGACGAGCAGTAAAAAGCCGTGGCTCCGTGCGCCGGAGCGTCGATAACGCGAGCGCCAGGCCCTGTGATGGAATCAGGCAAAGGCCCGGTGCGAGCGAACGCAATGCTCCTAGACCCTCCGCCGTCTCGTCTGCCCCTCTGCCCCCTCCGCCATCTGCCCCCTCGCCGCCTTCTGCCCTCTGGCCCCCCACGGCCCAGCGTGCAGCCAACCCAGCCGGGCCGGCGATCATGCAAGCCACAGTAGCAATGACTGGCGCCGTTCCGAGGTCCAGCGCTGCAGCAGGAGATCCAGATAAGGGAGCCAAACACCGCCGTCGCTACGAGCACCTAGCTCCTAGCGCGTCGCTTGCACGGCGTTCATGCGCAGGAACTGGGTCCGCGTTTGCTGCCCCAGCCCACGTGAACTGCAGCTAGCTGTACACCTGCAGCTCGCCGCCTGTCCGCCTGCCCTCACCTGGCACCGCGCCGGCTCTGGCAGCAGCAGCAGCAGCAGCAGCAGGCCTGCAGGCCCAGCGGCAGCGGCAGCAGCAGCAGCAGCAGCTCCACCGTCCCACGGCCACCACCAGCACCACCACCAGCAGCACCGCCGCCGTCGCTAGCCCAGCGCCAACCGCAGCACCGCGGCGTCACGGCGTCGAGCCACTGCGGCAGGCGCCCAGCCAAGCGCTCGCTCACTCGCCCCGGCGCCGCCGACGTGCGAGTTTATCGTGCTGTGCGACTGGACTGTGGAGCACCCGCTGTGCAATTGCCCGACGCTTGGCGGAGCTTGAGCGGAGCAGCAGCGAAGCTTCTCCTGCCTCTGCATGCCCCGACAGCCCGACCTGACTGGCAGGCCGCCTCGGCGTGAGGCGCGAGGCGCGAGGCCGACCGTCCATCCGCCTGCACAGAGAGCCGTGAGGGCCATTGGAGCGTGCTTAGATTGCACCCGCTGCCTACAGCTGACCGGCCGGCTGCCAGTGGCCGGGGACCGCGAGCGCCAGCGCGAGCGTGGGCGGGTGTACACAGTTATTCCCGCCCCGCCAATGGCGTGTGATGCGGTCATGGGGTGCCCGCTGCGGCCTTTTCGCAAGCGCTCCGCACTTCAGGCAAAAGAAAAGGGCGAGCCAGGTGAGGTGTTCGCGTGTCGCGCCTCACGTGCTGGGCGGGCAGGGTGGTTCTGGAACTGGACGGAGCTGCTGCAGGGCTCAATTTCGGTTGCAGCGAGCGAGCCTACAGTTCGGCCGTACATTAGGCCTCTAATCGCGCGCTGTTACCACATGACATTATTACTGTAGGTAGCTACGCAGGAGCGGTGCTGTGCGGCAGCGTGCGCGCTTGAGCGCCGGCTCCGAGCCCCAGGGTCCTTCAGGTTAGGTTGGGCCCGAGGGCCCTTAAGCTTCGGCGCATGCTCGACCACCGCCAGCCTCTACGCGCCTTAGCTTAGCGTGCACGCTGCCTATTCCAACTCCTACACAACCGTCCATCGCATCGCGGCGGCGCTCGTCCCTGTCAGCAGCAGCAGCACCATCATCGTCATCATCACCATCGTCATGGCCGGTCACCACCAGCTCACCGACAACCGCGGTCCCAGGTGCCCGCTGGTTGACCTCCGCACGTCAGCCGGGCCGCCGCTAGCGATGGGGCGTGCTCTTGCCTGCCACCGCCTCCAGCGGTCTGCCAGTGCGCCACTACTCGTCTCTCCAGCTCCGGAGCCCAGCAGTGCCGAATCGCCCGACTGGCAGAGGGCAGAGGCTCCACCCCGTCCGTGAGCGGAGGGGGGCCCGACATCATCGTGCACCGCAGTCCTCCGGGAGCCTCCCGCCAACTCTCCAAGAGCCGATGGCTTTCTGCAAGTGACTCAGGCCGCCAAACCTCTCTATGTCTACACCTACATGATCCTCACCTAAACGGTCCTCCGCGCGTCAAGCGCCTGGATCACCCTGCCCCGCTCCGTTCCACCGCTGCGAGTGGCCCGATTTGACGCCGGCTGACCCCTTCCGAATATGCCGTTGCTGGCTGTGCGCGCATACTGCGTCTGCCTTGAGCCCGGACGACCACTCATCGCGCCAGCGGAGACGGTCACCATCCCGCAGACTGCCATGACCTGCCTGACACTTCAGAGTCTACGCCGCACCTCCGTGCAGCTCCTAACCTCTGCTCCACGCCCGGATTGAATACAGAAGCCCACCGAGACGCAAGATTTGCTCATGCGGCGCATCTTGAACCAATCCGGATGCAGCCTGCTGCGACAACGGTGTGCATTTCTTCAAGGCCCGACCCGGGGCTCTGGTTGCGGTATCGCTGCGTTCATTGGTCCACGGATCCAGATCTCCGTTTCTTCACCACTCGTGCTTACCTTGTCTTACTCCGTACTGCTCGTTAGCTGTCAGTCCTTTGATATTTTGCTACGCCATCCTTGTCATTTCAGCATCTTCTGTTCTCCATACACAATCTACCCCTCCCGCATCCAAGCCTTTTCCTGTTTCTCCAGCTCTTCTTCCGAAACTGACTGTTTGCCAAGACCCGTGCATAATCTGATCGAGAGATGCTTCGCCGATGAGACTGACGCAATCGAGATTTCTTCTCTCTTGATGTCGGCCACCGCGCCTCACTCGGGCAGTGCGCTGCATCGAGCCGCGATTTCCAGCTAATTACATGCTGCAGCCTCCTATGGATGTTCTATCACCAAGAGAAAAGAACGGGACAGTTCATGGGCCGAATCTCGATCACATGTTGCCCGAACTCAGCGTCTGCGTTGAGAGGCAACATAAAACCCGTCTGCGGCGTTCCTTGAGGACCAACGACACCACTACTACCTCTCAATTAGCCAACTTCACTTCTCATCGACCACCTCCTTGCAGTAACCGCCCCCTCCAATGAGCACTGGGTCAAGCGGATCCGCAGCACAAGGTGCGAACAGCGGGAATTCCAAACCCCAAAGCGGGGGTGCAAACGATGGAAACCCCAATCCTCAAGATCGGGGTGGCAGCATGCCACCCAGCAGTGGCTTTCCTCGGTTTGCATGCTGCTACCGGTTCCAATTTGAATGTCCCTGGTGGGTGTGGCAGAACGGCGACGCCTGTGGGATATGCCAGGTATGACGTATTAGGTTTTCGCCTGTAGACGATGCGGCTGACAGCACGCAGTCAGAGGGCCGACCTTCGAAAAGAGAGAAGCCCTCGTAAGTGACTGTACGAATCGCGGGCCTCAGATCAAACCGATTGCGAGCTGCCACCATGGTTTGGATGTGCATTGATGTGCACAACGAGGAGGAATCCTTCGTACTCGGCCAATTATGGCAATGAACGATTTGGGACTTCAGCGATCAATCGAGCGATGGCCGAACACTGACTTCAATTGTCGTCTATCATTGATATTGGTCTTGCTCTTTACGGCTCTGGATACGACCTGTCACACATTTGGCAGTCAATGACTAGCTTTCACGTTTCTCTACGTCTCTCCTTGGTGGACTATATATTACCTCTGCAGCGCACTGCTCTGGGAGGCTAGCGATCAAGCACCACGCGTTACACAGCCGCTACCACGTTGTCGTACTCTCATCCTGCATAAATCGTTCGTTCAATCAGGTGAAGCGAAAGAGAATTGCATCCACCTAAACGCAAAGTCTGGGCGTGTGTAGACATCTGAAGTTGTACACTTGCAGGCGGAACTACGCCTATCAAATGACGCTGCGCCATCCTGCCGCAGGGCCGCGTGGGGCTTGCCGCTCGCTACAGGCTCAGGCGCAGGATTCATCCCCGGGAATCCTACTGCCTGCGACCAGAGCGGGCTTTCGCACGCCTGTCTTCGCGATCCGGGGGCCCCGGATAATTGAGCACAAAAGCCGCTGTCATCGGGCATTTCTGCAGGAATCTCGCGTCTCCGGCGTTCAGCATGCTCTCCAACGAGCTGCTCTGGGCGGACCGTTTCTGGGAACAAGCTTCTCTACCGCGGCTGCGGGAGATGTTACGGAAACTTTGACGAGCCGCGCGTAAATTGAGCGCCGACCGAGCCAATAGGCGCCTGGGTTGCGCTCCCCTTCGAGCTTATCTTGCAGACATGTGAAGTCGCTCCGCATTTCCACATCATGCTCGTCTAAGATCTCCAACGCCCAACGTCTTCGCTTGTGCAACAACTGCTCAGCTACAGAAATTCCCATGGAATCCGCTTTGATGCTTCTTACCCCGCATTCAAGTCGAAGTGGGCGCAGCTAAAGGGCCGCATGGCGAGCAGGGTAGAGGTGCCAAGATGACGTGCACGTCAATCACACGCTGTCATCATAGTGCTGCGCGGCATTGCTCCTACTCGCTGTCCCCATAGTCACGATGCTGGACCTGATTTCGTACAACTTCAGGTTGGCCCGCTTCGTAAGCAACAGTAGGTTTGAACAAGACGGAGATTGCGAGCCGAGGTCGGATGGAAGACGAGCACGCCATCCTCAGCCTTTGCGATAGCGGAGCCTTTAGGCGTTGATTCCCACGAAGCCGCGCGGCCGGCCTTCACGTAGATAACCTGCAACACCCCGCCGTTTCCAAGCAGGTCTGTTTGATGCTTCTGTCACTGAACTTCGATCAAGACGCTTGCGTTGTAATGGCACGCCACTCCCTGGAGGTGAATACGCAACTCAAACTGCCGGACGCTCGGACTCGTGGCCCGCAGAATTAAGTACTTCAACGTTCGCTAAGGCTTCGGTTTCCAACGACGGACGCTGGCCCTCTTCTAGCCGTGCAGCTGTTGAGAGTCGGAGGATACGTTCAGCTCTAAACCGGACTTTCCCCACCCGCGCGCGAGTTCCTGGCATGGCGGAGGTCAGCGACAGGGCATGGGGGCCACAACGATGCTGTCGTCAGCCGGCACATGGACTTCCGTCCTGTACATTGACGGCCCACTCGCCTGCCGCCAGGCTGATCCTGGAAAACACATGTGCTTCTCACCCGGTTGCTGGACTTCGAATCATCAGGACGGTTACTACCTAGCATGCGGAACGGAGGCACGCCCTTTCCAGCTGTAGGTCGGCCAGTCCTACAGTCGCCGGGCCATCTCACGGGGCACAAAATGAGCATCCTCTACGGCTCAGATTTCCCAACCCCCACACGTCCATTGCGCATTGAAGCTCCAGCTGCGGCAACTATCCGTGGTTGCAGCTGCACGCTCGCTTCGCGAATGGCGATGACGCGTCTTGCATCCTCTTAGCCTCTCAAGTGGATGCTGTGCAGACCTAATTATTTTGCTCAAAGTGCCGATTTTGGTGACGCTCAGGCAAGACGCGATACCGACTTGCATATCAACTTTCGACCCTACTTCGGAAACTACTTGGCGTCGGAGGCCTCGGCTCTCCAAGGTCCACGAAGCCCACCACATGTGCCTCAAGGAGCATTTGCAAGCGATCCAAACTCAATGGCACGCAGACTGTTCCCAAATCCCCCCTTGAAGAGGTTCTGTGGGTCCCGCTCTTGGCATGCATCTCCCAGCCTTGTGGCAGCGAGTATCACAGGCACAAGAGCCTTCCATTTCAGGTACTGGAAACGCCAGAATGCCCCGAGAAGCTTATAGACGCATTCTATGAATCCGATTCATTGCTTTATCACCGATCACGAGCTCGCTGAGGGCCGGCGCCGTGACTGCGGATGCAGCTTCGGCGCGCTATCCTCAGTCCATGGCGGCTGTGCAGCAGAAGAAAGGCGATATCAGCGCATTAGCGCTTGCAGAAGTCGCACGTCCCCGCCGTCGTCCAACGGCCCCGTCGTCAACCGCCGCATTGGGAGTGACCTCCGCTCAGCCTGCAGGTAGGGCTCGTACGGGCCGAACCATCGTCAAACAGAGGCGATTACCTGCCCAAAGCGGTTGCGGCTCCCGCGTTGGAGAGCAGGGGTGCACCTGGCCTAGGCGCGTAGCTGAAGGCCTGTCTCGAAGCAAGGCACGAAGATCAAGCCAAGGCCGACCGGCGGATCATCTGGGGAAAGGTACAACGGCTACGGACGCAAGGCGCCTGGCCCTGCGGATCGGCGCTGCCTGTCCAGAAGCATACGCGAGAAGGCATGTCGCGCATCACGAAACGGACGGCGCATACGGATCAGCTGTCGGGCCCTGCGCACCTCCGACCTCCCGACTGACCCACCAGAAACTGCCCGAATTGCTCTGATATTCTTCCACTACCGGTCCCTGATCTGCTTGCAGATACCGATACCTGTTCCTCATCGCCTGAAGAGGTCTGTCCCCATGGTCCCTGCAGCCTTGCAGCTCCCCTTGCAATGGTGGTTCTGGCATTGAAACTCCTTCAGCCTCGCAGCCACGAGGGCAATCAATCCTGCAGCTGAACAGTCGGCTGCACCGTGGATCCGGGATGCAGACGTTCGACACGGACAAGCGGTTATCAGAGACAATTCTCCTTTTGCTCCGATGCATGACGTTGGTCCCGGAGACTATTGTGACGCCGTAGGGAATAACGGGCAGGTAGCTTCTCTGTACTTCTACTTACCAACCACATCAACAATATCCAACTATCTATTAGTGGCCGTCTACTTCCGCTCGTGGCAAGATTGTCACCGCTCGTGCCCTGCGGCCTCCGCCGATGGTCTCACATGGCCTCCGAGACGAGTCACGCACAACGGCATCTTTTGCCTACGGTACAACAACCTTCGCTTTCTGACGCCACCAACGCCTGCAAGTCCGCTATGTCTCAGCTATCGTGGTATACCTCCACTCCATGCGTTCTCTCCGAGCTTCGTCCAAGCACTTCACTAGACAACGATAAGCAGCTTCCTCCCACCTTGAGGCCTACTGTTGAGCATCCAATACGTGCGGATCCACCTTCTCAGGCGAAGGAAGACGGGTCCGGGCAGTACTCAATCAAAGTTTCGCGATGCTTTTTCCTAATCAGATTGTCCCAGCAGATGATCGCTAGCATATCACCCAGGGTGGTCGGAGACGGGCGTACCCCGCCACTAAGGATGACAGTGGAGGGCTCCACCGCGGCGCTTTCGCACTCTTGCGTCCATCAATCTGTCTGATGCCTGATCTGCACACACACACACACACACACACACACACACACACACACACACACACAACACACACACACATACACACACACACAGAAAGAGGGGCCCTCCAAGCTATCTCGCAGACTGTCTTCTCCACCATGATCAGTTGCGAACGAGCTCTCGGACATTGCTGGTCCGTGACAGGACGTGCAGGCTCCACGCGGGTACGGCCGTAGCTGTCAGACGATCCCCAAAACATACGATGGTCTGGGCTCTGGCCATCTCGAGTCGATGCGGGTGGATTTGCCCGTCGAGGTCGCCCAGTGAAAGGCCCTTTGAGGCTGCAGCTTGATTCAGCCGCATTGCTGCAGCAGCGAAAACCCGTCCCTCGTCGGTCCGCTCCGTGGCACTTCCCCTCTGTCTTCTCATCTCCGTCACGATTTCGACATTTGCTCGCATGATTCTGCAAGATTGCCAAAAAAAAAAAAAAAATTTTTTTTTCTCACTGCTTGGATTCTCCTTCAATGCCCTGATGATAGCGGACACCGTGAATCAGGGAAGGGAAGCTCTCGAAATTGGCATGTTCAATGCCAGATGCTAACAGACTCTAAACGCTCAGCCACACCGAACGCCCGCAGGGCGTGTCAGTCCATCGATTCAGCACTAACGCCATGACATGTTTCGTTCGTCGCAACAACGAGTCACGTCGAACGATTCTCCCACGGCCCGCGCATTACGTTCTAAATTTATTAGTGCCATCTCCCGTCTTTTCCTCCTCCTCCTCCTCCTCCTCCCCGCCGCCCGCGGGCTGCGCCTACTGCGGCTTGCTGTTCAGGATCAGGTTCTCGTCGCTGGCCAGCCTCTCGGCCGTCGTCTTGAACAGGCGCGGGATGCCGGTCTGCTCGAAGGGGACGCCGTCGAGGATCATCTTGGCCAGGCCCTTGGAGGACAGGAAGATCAAGGGCATGCCGTGCCCGTTGAAGCCGGCCATGATGAACTGGCCCGGCTTGGACGGCACCTCACCGATGTGTGGCATCATGTCGGCGGTGTACTGTCGCAATTTGGGAAAGGGTTAGCTCCAGAGTCTCCCTGCCACACTGTTGCGCTGCTCGTGCCGGCAAACGACACGTAACGGGAATCTTCAGATGTTTCAATTTTTTTTTTTTTGGCTTTCGCCTGTTCCTCTCTCTCTCTCTCTCTCTCTCTCTTGTATGGAACAACAGGTGGGCGATGGGAGGAGATGAGATGCAAGCGAGATGTGGTGAGCATTGCGCGATTGCACCGCACGATGCTCAATACGACTCTGGTGGTGGGCTGGACGCAGCTAGGTGGGTGCACTCAGGTGGAGGGGGTGTTGACTTACGCCCATGATGCCGGTCCATATTTTATCGACTTCTGCATTGCTGTTCTCCCAGCCGCGGTAGTTGCGCTGCATGAAGCGCGGGAAGTGCTGCTTCGCGGGCTCGATGAGCGAGGCGTCGTCAGTGACGCCGTACCAGTGGCTGCGGTCGTGCCAGAACCACTGCTTGGCGCCGCCGATGACGATGCTGCCGTCCGGGCGGGTGATCTGGTAGTCGTAGATGCCCGGGGCGTACCTCAACTGCGTGCGGGTGCTACTCGGTTAGGGCAGGCAGGGCATGGGGTGCTCGCGGGAGCGGATGGCGTTATGGGCATTCTTTTACGTACGCTGTAGGTGTTTGGCAGATGGGGCTTGCTGGCGCCCTCGGGCACAGCGATCCTGCTGCAGATTCCCTTGACGGGGATGATCTTGTCGCGGTACTGGGGCGCGAGGCCGGCGGTGTAGGCGTTGGTGCAGTAGACGACGTGCTTGGCGCGCAGCCGGCCGCGCGGGGTGCTGACGGTCCAGCAGCCCCGTTGGTCGCGCGCCTCGGACACGCTGGTGACGGGGGTGTGCGTCTGCAGGTTGACGCCGCGCGACACGGCCTGCGCGAGGAGGTGCATGACCAGCTTGTACGGCCTGTAGCGCGGAGCGAATCGTTAGTCACGGATGAATCCTCTCCTTCTTCGACAGTTGCAGAGAGCAAAGGACAAGGCCCGCCGGTGCTGCGATGCGATGCGATGCGCTGCGATGCGCTGCGCTGGGTTGCGCTGGGTTGCGCTGCTCCTCCTCTTCCTCCTCCTCCTCCTCCTCCTCCTCCTTCTACTCCTCTTCCTCCCACCCCATTCTAGCCTCATCCTCGCTGTGCTCCGCGACGCCTCACACACACACTATTACCCCGCCGCCTCTTTTGCTCGTTCTCTCGGCCGCTCCGCCTCCACTCCCGTCCTACCCTTCAAACAGTCCCCTTTCCTTTGTTTAATTTCCACTCCCCGTCCCTTTCCTCCGCCTCTCGCCTTTCTCTTTTCGCTCTGTTCCGACCGCCTTCACCCTGCTCTACCCGAGCCGACTGACCGGCCGACCGACGCCAGCCGCATCTAAAAACGCCATCCCGACGGAGCACCGTCCCAAGCCACCTACCACCTCCGCAACGGGCAGCCAATTCGTTCCGCCCGGGCTCCTCCCCCTCCCCAGTCTTTCATTTCTTGAAACGGAGGTTATTCGGAACGAGGATGAAGCCGGAGCGCGAGGACGGTAGAAGAGGCAGAGCCGAAAGAGAGTGGCGAGGGAGAAATAGCTGACAATGCCGCGTTCCATGTTCCCTTCCCCCCACCCAAATCCAAACCCAAACCCCACCGGTCAAGGGAGGAAGCGCAACGAATGGCGCGGGAATCCCACCGGACGAAAAAAGCTTATTTCCCCGCGCCATCGCATTCGTTGTCCTCGGTGCCTCCTCTGAAATCGTTTTTGTGTGTGTGCGTGCGTGCGTGCGTGCGTTCGGCAAGACGGGCCCGTAGGTACGATGCACCCCCGGGGGGTCCCCAATTCCTTCCGCAATTTATTGCTCCTGCGGCGGCGGCGGCGGCATGCGAGCAGATTCCCAGCGCAGCGGAACGATGACCAGCGGGCAACGAAAGAGAACAGGGAAAACCAAAAAAAAAAAAGAAAAGGAAACGGAAAGGAAAGGGGAGAAAGGATCGAAAAACTCACCAGACAGACCCAGCCGTGAAGGTGAAGGCGCACTTGGCGCCCTTGACCCCGGAGACCGTCTCGGCGGCCTCGCCCTCGGCGAGGAAGACGTCGCGCACCGAGGGGCGGCCGGCGGCCTGCAGCTCGCGGTACTCGCGCGCGCACCTGGCCGCGTGCCCGGCGTCCAGGCACACGTCGACGGCGCGCGTGAGCACGAAGTCGCAGTCGATGGCCTCGCGCTCGACCAGCTCCTTGACCGCCAGCACCTGCGACGCCTCGAACAGCGCCAGCTCGTCCGCCGCCGCCGCCCCGAAGAGCGCCGTGTACTTGGGCACCTGGAAGTAGACGTCGGGCTTGAGGTGGCCGCCTGCAACAAACACGTATATACTTAGTTTTCAATCCCATTGTTCTTTCCCCCATTCCCTCCCCCGGGCGTGTGTGTGTGTGTGTAGATAGGGGAGAATTGGATCATGTTCTTGATTCGCTGCTACTTACCGTTCCTCCCCGTCGCCCCCGAACACGCCTCCCGCGCCTCCAGGATCACCATCTTGGGCGGGTTTGGGTTGTCCTTGAGCAGGTGGTACGCCGTCGACGCGCCCGCGTAGCCCGCCCCGACGATGACCACGTCGGCCTCGGCGGGCAGCTCGGCCGTCGTGCGCGCGCTGTCGAGCTCGTGCAGCGCCTCCGGCGTGCGCCAGAACGGCGTCACCGGGTTGGGCACTGGGTAGGGGTACGGCGCGTGCTCGGTCGAGGGCTCCGTCGAGTATATCGACGAGGACGGCGGCTTGACGCTGTCTTGGATCTGCGAGAGGCGGGCTTGCGCCGTTTCGGCGGGAGTCGTCATCTTGGCGAGTTGGGTGCTGCGGTGGGATAGCGTGGCAGAAAGGTGGTGGTGGTGTTGTCGTTGTTGTTCCGCTGCAAGGGTCTATTGATGCATATATCACTGAATCAATGAACGCCCGCGAGATACACACGGTCACGATACGCGTTCTAGATGTGTATATATGGAGAAATCGATGTTCGGAAGCAGTCAAGACTTTGGATTTGCTAAGGAGAGAATATCATTCGACCACCGCGACATCAATTCCGACATCGGGGCGTGGCAGCGCGCGCGGGTCCGTGGATTGCGGGGAGACGCGCACTTTTCCAAACAAGCAGCTCGACGGTCTCTGCGCGTCCAGTCATTTTGCAGCGAAAGGTGGGAGAGCCATTGCGCAAAAGAGGGCTACTGGCCGCCAGCGGAGAGATCGCTGCGGCCCGCGCTCGTATCAGACCGGAGAACGGCATTCAGGGATCGGAGAAGGGCGATGCTGGCCTATCGATAGACCGGCAAATCTCAACCGCGGGAGCTATGGCCAGCTAGTGCTATGTGTGGCTAGGCAGGATATTTATGGTTATTTGCTTTTTTTTTTTTCTAATCTTGTGTTAGATACGCTCGGCTTCAGCTATGACGATGCCGCGATGATCTTGTCTGCCATCTCCAGCGGCGTCTCTGCCATCACGTCCATCTCGCCAAAGATCTCCGTGCACGGCTCCTTCTCCCACACGCTCGTGTACGCGCCCTTGAACCTATGCGGCAAACGCGATTGGTCAGCAATCGAGGCAGAATGGTAGCATTAATGGAATAGGGGATGGAACTTACCCGACCGTCCGCGCAGCAGACACGTCCCACATATGCGCAGCCGCAAACCATTTCTCGCCATCACCCAGCGCCTTGAGAGCCGGCTCGTAGGCCTTGGGGTCTGGCTTTCCAATGCCGCTGGAGTCGCAGCTCATGAAGTTGTCCTCGGGCATCGGCACACCCGCCTTCGCGAAGTAGCCCCCAACGCGCTTCCTGTCGCCGGCTGTCAGGCACCAGCAGGTGAAGCCAGCGTCGCGCAGCTTGGCGAACATCTCCGGCACGCCCTCGCGCATCTTGAGGTTGTTGTACGCGTCCATCAGCACCTTGAGGTCGTCGTCGCTGGCGAACTTTCGCGGCTCGGCGATGCCGGCCTGGTAGAGCATCCGGTAGAAGAGCGCGGCCTGCACGTTGGAGAAGACTGTGTAGCGGCCGGAGAGGGAGAGGTATGTGTACTCGCGCTCGGCCGCCTCCATCCAGGCAAAGGCGAACAGTCGCGGCTTGATACCTTCTTTGGCGAAACGCTCGCCCAGCTGCGAGGCGATGGCGTCGAACCAGACATCGTAACCCACACAGGTGCCGACGACGTCAAAGACGACGTGCTTCTTCGTAGCAGCAGGCATTGCAGATGTCGTGAGAGTGCTGTCGTCCGACGGCTGGAATGAAAGAGAGAGCCCGAGGAGCAAGGTCGAATCGAGAGGAAATTGAAAGCTGCGTCGAAGAATTAATGGCCTAGATGAGCAAGCCAGGTGATATCAGTGTTTCCGACCTCGCTGGCGCAATGCGGATCCCCCAAGCCTTGGTGCGCCCCTCCCCTGCCCCTCCAACGGCGGCGCGGATAGGATCTCCAGGGCCCTTGCACGCAGAGCAGCTGGACTAAACCCCACCTTTGCCTGGACAACTCTCGGCCACGTGAAGCTGCTCGCCGAGTCACCGCGTCGCGGGTGAATGCGAGAGCACCACGCGTCTGCGCGCTATCGTCCGACAAGCAAGCAGCTTCTGCGCCGTAGCACGCTTCGGTGATAGGACGCGATTCAAGCTCTGCCGAGGCCGCCTCTTCTCCTGCTTGGTGAAAGCTTTGCGCGTCCACCTTCCCGCCCTATTCCCAGACAGCGTTCGTCCTGGTCGGATCCTCCGCACCTGTTGCTTCGATAGGTACCATGTCGGAGGTTTCTCTCTGGTCGAGTCGCCACGAGCTGCGGCACTGGCGGGGGGAGGTTGACGTATGCAGGTAGATGCGACCATACCAGGACGTCGCTGCTGCCACCTTGAGCTTGATCGAGCATCGAGGTCCTGGAGATAGACTGATAGCGGGGTACTAGTTGTATCTGCGATGCCCCCGAGCTTCTCAAGAGCAGTTCTTCCACGTTTTTTGCCGCTGTAGACCTGGGAATTTCCGTGGTGTTCTTCGGCGACAGCCATGGCTCAATCCGCTCCTGAGCACGAACTCGCCACTACGGTGCCGTCCTCGGCGTTGCAAGACTCTGGTACTGGAAACGAGAAGAAGGACGCTGCTAACGTTGCCGTGGAATCATCACCCGATACCTCCGAAAGAGGTGTCGGCACCGTCGACATCGTCGAGGTCGGATATGAACGATCGTTGAAGAGGCGTCAGATTATGATGATGGCGTTCGGTGCTGGTATCGGGACTGGTCTTTGGGTCGGAACAGGAAGTGCGCTGGTGAAAGGTAAGTGAGAGGAAAAGACGAGAAAGATTTATTGCGCGGTGGGCTTTGCTGACGCTGCGGACCGTAGCCGGGCCGGGAGGAATCGCCGTTTCCTATACCATCATGGCGTGAGTCAAGGGAGCTCAGCTACCCGGTGCCTTAGCACTGACTGTGGATCGTAGGTGGATTGTGTACATCATGTACACCTCCATCGGCGAGATGACGGCGTACAAACCAGTGCATGGCGGTTTCACGCGCCAAGCTGGCGAATACGTCGATCCCGCTCTCGGATTCGCCATCGGGATAAACTTCTGGTTTAATGTGAGCATCTCTGGGTTGTTCTTGGAACTCCGCACGGTTGGCTAACGTTTCTCAGTGGGTGATGTGAGATCCTTCTGCCGTGATAGTAGCACCTTCTCGCACTAACCGATTCTTAGGATCATTCCTGCAGAAATCACGGCATGCATCTCAGTCCTCCACTACTGGGAGACCTCATACAAAGTCCCACTGGCCGCATGGATTACAATTTTCCTGGCCATCATTGTTTTCATCAACATTTGGCCGGTCAAGCTGTACGGCGAGGTGGAATTTTGGTTTTCCTTCCTGAAGTGCCTCGCGCTTGTTGCCATCATTTTCTTCATGATCATCATGACCAGCGGCGGCATCCCAGCTACACACGGTCCAATTGAATTCAGATATTGGAAGGACCCCGGAGCCTTCGTGAATGGGATCAGAGGGATTGCAGCAGCTTTTGTGCAGGCTGGTTTCAGCTTCGGCGGTGGTAGGTGATGTGTCCGCACCCTCAACTTGGCTCCCACTGATTGGGCAAAGGAGAGCATATTGCTGTCATGGCTGGAGAGGCCAAGGATCCCCGCGAAACTGTGAAGCGCTCCGTTCGGCCGCTTTTCTGGCGCATGTTCACCTTTTTCGTGGTCAATATCTGTAAGTGTCGCCGCATTCTCGCCATGAAACCCCCAGGACTCACACGGTGGGCAGGGCTTGTTGGCATGTGCATTCCGTACAACGAGCCGAATCTCGTGAATGCTTCTGGAACTCTTGCCTCGCCTTTCGTCCTTGCGATCAGGGCCTGCAACCTCTTCGGACTTGCGCACGCGCTCAATGCTTTCATCCTGATCACGGTGATATCCTGCGGCATCACTTCCGCATACATCGCATCCCGCACGCTCTGTGCGCTGTCCGACTTGAAGTGGGTGCATCCAGTGTTTGGGCGCAAGGATGGCCAGGGCCGCCCATATGTTGCCATGACCATTAGCATGATTCTGGGCGGCGGTCTTTGCTACCTGAACTGCAACTCCACCGCGGAGCAGGTGTACAACTGGTTCTCGTCGCTGGTAAGCGCTGCTCCCAATAATAGCAACAATAATAGCAACTCCCCACCACCCCGAAAAAAAAAAAAATCATCACACGCATGGCTAACTCCGATTCCGCACGCGCAGGTGGGGATCAGCGGCTTCCTGCAATGGGCGACCATCTACTGGATGCATATCCGGTTCCGCAAGGGGCTCAAGGCGCAGGGCATCGACCACAAGACGCTGCCCTTCCACGACGTGTTCGCGCCATGGAGCCAGTACCTGGGCCTCCTGGTCATCTTCCTGATCATGTCGGCCGAGTTCTACCTGGCAGTGTTCCCGTTCGATGCCAAGCCCGGCGCAGAGAATTTCTTCGCGACGTATATCGCGGCTCCGCTGTTCGTGTTCGACTACTTTGCCTACAAGTGGTGGTACAAGACCAAAATCGTGCGTCCCGAGGACATGGATTTCAGCGAGGCGTTCATCTTCGATGAGCTCGAGCGGCGGCAGAAGGCGGTCGAAGCAGCAAAGCCGAAGGCGAAGCCGAGCTTGGGCCTCGCGGGCATCGCTCGTCGGGTATGGTCTGGTCTCGTGGGATGATGGTGAGGGGCAAGTTTTGTGCAAGGAGCAAGGGAGAGACGAGCCGTGTTGATCTCTCGGTACTTGTCGGCTCCCGGAAAACCGTGTCGGTGGATTGCATGTCAGGTTCATTGTGTCATGTTCCAGGAGATGGGCGTGATGGGCAATGAGAGAATTTCTGAATAGGAAGGGAGAGAGAATAAAAAAAAAAAATTTCGCCCCATGGACTACCCAGCTCGCAAGCTGTAACACAGCACTCGTATCCGCAAAGCAGTCCATGACTCTAGTCAATCTGGCCCTTCTCTCGGCGGTGTTGGTGATCGTCTTTCCACAGCCATTGACGGCAGTCCCGGAGCCGTCCAACACTCTCCCCCCACGCTGTAGAGACGACCGTCTCCGAAAAAAAAAAAAAAAGAAAAGAAAAAAGTGTCGGTGCGCTGGCGGTGGCTCGAGCGGACAGCGTCCGTTTGTGAGACAGTGACACAAGGCGCAGAGATCTTCGATGGCTCACAGGGCGCCAGCAGGCACGTCCCTGGGACCCGGCATGAAGACAGTGTGGTCGTGGTGCCTGACAGGCGGCAGGGCTGGGTGGCCGGGGCTTTCACATGCGTGGGCGATCGCAAGAGGAGTTGGCGCTTCGGCGGACGATGCCCTTTTGTGATGGATTGCAGCAGCAATGGTCCTAGCAGGAGGCAGTGCTCCAGCCGGCAACAGCAGCAGGCCGGCACAACAGGGCGCGCCTGGAGGAACACGGACCGCGTGGAGGTCCCGCTACGGGACGGTTCCTGGATGAGCTGTGACGTTGCAATCAGCGGGCAAGGGGGCCCCCCCAGAGCCTCGGTGCGGGCCGGGCGTCGAGCTCGCGGTCGCTGATTGACGGTGGTGCTGCGCTGGGCTGCCCACAACCCACACTGCTCCCACATTCGTATTCTTATCAGCTCTGGATGGTGTTTCGCTGCTGCAGCAGCAGCAACAGCAGCAACAGCAGCAACAGCAGCAACAGCAGCAGCATCCGCGGCCTCCCCTCCCTGCACCCTGCTGCTGCAGGCTGCGAGTTGCCGTGAGCCGTGAGCCGTCATCATGCCATTCCCCATGGCATGCTGCTGCCAACGCCAGCCACCCGCCGTCTGCCACCTGCCGCGCCCATCAAGCCATCAACAACCCAGCATCGTGGCTGCTTCGCCGGCCGGGTAAAAGAGGGTGGCTTACTCGCGCGGGCCTTGTCTACCCGGCCGTAAGCCCGCGTTCAACCGCTGCGCTGTCTCTCTCTCTGCTGGTCCTGCTGCCGCTGGTCCTGCTGCTCCGTCCACAGCTAACAGCAGCTCCGCCGACGGAGACGACCACCAGCTCTTCTGCGTCGGCGCGACAGCTGCTGCCCACAGCGCCCTCGCTACGCGCTGCGATCGCCCGGGTGCCGCCGCAGCGTGCCAGTTTCTCCGGTTTCACCGCGCCTGGGAAGCGGCAGCGCGAGAGGAGGAGAAATCGAGGTGCTCCAAACCCACCACCCACCACCCTTCACCCGCCTGCCCGCCTGCCCGCCTGCCTTAGCAGCGCCAAGCCTCGAGATGGTCCCGTCCGCTCGTGTGCCGCCAGCTGACCAGTGCCGCCAGCGACGCAACCGGCAAAACAGCCGCGGGCTGTCCCTCGCGCGCCTACGCCAGAGAGCTCTGCCCCAGGGTCGCCCCCTCTTCGCGCTGAGATAGCCACGTCGTTCTAGAATTTCTGGAAATCTTGGTGGAATGTCGAGCCGGCCTTCGATAGCAGCCACCAGCACCTGCAGCGCCTGGCGCAATCTCGAGCTAATGGCGTGCGCGCAGCAGCTCAAAAGGGACGACGACACTGCGGGCACGCTGCCAGCCGACCACCCCGGCCTCTGGGTTACCCCCGGCTGGCCAGCTGCGCGACCGACCTCCACCTCCTCCAAACGAACCGCACGACCCGCCCCAGCACTGAGCACCGAGAGCGACCAACGGCCCGAGACGACCTGTCTAGCGCCCTGCGACATCTAGCGCTGTGGATACCCACGCCCGCCGCGCCGCGAGTCAATGCGCCCGCATATATCCTGAGCCGTCACACTCCCCTCCTCCCTCCTCTCTCCGCCCTCCCAAGCCCAGGGTTGTTGGCCCTACCGCCCCCTGCTTCTGTTGCCCGCCCAGCCTCCCCTAGCCGCATCACACTACACACAAACCAACCCCCATACCACCAGCGCCCCGTTGCGCCCACGGATGCCTGAGGCCCTCCTAAGCGAACCGCTCAATAAACTCAATCGTGCATCTCCCGGCGGGGCTGTCGAGCGCCTGCCTACCTGCCCACTTGCCTCCCTCAGCAAAGTAGAAAAGAGGGGACCACCAAGGCGAGAGGGCTCAGGCCAACTTCTGCCACCAGTCCCCGAAATCTTGGTCTGGACGGTGATATGCCACAACCGGCCTAGGAGCGAGACTGCTGTCTAGCGCTCCGTCCATGGAGGCGGCCGGCCCCGTTCGATCACGACGGCCCTTTGCGCCGACGGCCAGACCTCCCAGGACTCCTAGCGATCGAGGGCGAGCGAGGACTGCCTGGCATGACGAGTTGGCCCGCCGGAGAATCGAGGGGGAGTGGAAAGCAAGGCAGCAGGCCGCCCGCCGCCAGCCGCAAGCCGGCGTTTTTGCGGCTTATCGGAGGGCGGGAGGGAGGGGGCCCATACTTGACGCCAGGCGTATTGCCCGTTTGGGCTGACCAGGACCAGCGGTGGTGAATGCGTGGAAGATGCAAAAGCGACGGTTAAGCCCGGTAGAAGCTTCGTTGCATGAGAACATGCAGCTTCCTGCGGCAGAAGCGTTGCCGTCCCGGCGGGTTGCTCGCAGCGGTCCAGTTCCTCGTCGGTTTCTGCAGGTGGGCGGTTGCATGAATGCAAGGCTCGTAAGTTAGCTGCAGCTGCCAAAGGGGGGATGTCGGCTGCTGCAAGAGGCATCGTGGAAATCCATGACCGATAACGAGCTTTCTTCTCTGCTCTACAACTTCCTTTCGCCTCACTCCAATCCAGCCTCTTTCATTGGTCGTCTTTTCTTTTAACTTCTGCTCCTTACTTCGTCGTCTCAATGGTCAGCTGACAGCTATAACGTCCAAGTTGTTCCTACCGATGAATCAAAATCGTCTCTTCCGTGCGGGGACCTCTACCCGACCGGAGGACAGATGCAGTGGCGAGTGACAAATACTGTCTCCTCGACCCGTCCTTGTCCTCCGAAGCCATGAAGATCAGGGTCCGTTCAATCCGGGAAACGACTGGCTGCTCGTTCTCGCTGCGAGCGTCCAGGAGGTACATCTTTTCTTGGCCGATCCGAAGATGGCTAGTAGTGATGTCATAGAAACCTCCGTCTCTTGCTCTCTTGCGCCTCAGTGGTACATTTTCCAGAGTCCTTCTCTTACTCGCCATTGTCATTGGCTCGCATGTTGCTTCCTCGGCCACTCCCCCTTATCAGCCGGGCCCTTTTTCAAATCTCTCTTGTAAATCCGTCCTGCTATCATAATATCGACTCTTCTCGACGCTCCCGATGTCTTCGCGGTGGGTATCTGGATATTGCGCTCCGGCGTTGATCCTTCCTTCACTTGTCCATGACTCCAGTGCCAGCGTGCTTCGCTCACTCCCGGACCCAAAATTTCTCGTCCACTTTCTTTTGTCTTACTATTAGCCGCGGTGTTCAGAGCAATGTGGCGAAGCAGACTCTTACTTTTCAATGCCATCTGTTGTCGTGCTTCGGATTTATCGCGCCGTCCAATATTCTTGGAAAACCACAAGGCTCCCCTCTCAGCAGGTTCGACAAATTTACATTTAGCATTTCAGAATGTCGGCAACCTCTTATATTTGAATTCTCCTCTCGCAAGTGTACCTCGCTTGCACTAGGATGTTGCCGTAAAATCTCCTCGAGTACGGCCACGGTGGTCCAAACGCATGCATTCGCGGCTAAACGCGGCTCTCAGTGGAGTGATATTTTCTCCCTCGCTTCCACTTTTTACACTTCTGTGCCGCATTAAGTCTCTTTCGCATCAATTATCTTTGTCATAGTTACCCTCTGATACGTTTATTGTGGACTTCACGGTGCTCTTTGACATCTTCTCTTTCCTGTTGTGGCATGTGGCTCTTGGCTCGGACGCTCCGTTCAAGCACTTCCTACGCGGCATGCGCGGATCTGGAGAAGTAATTGGTTAATCAGGCGCTGGCTGGAGGCCACGCGCACTTGTTACGGCGTGTGGAGCCTCGGTTGGGTAACTCGGCGCGTGGGTCGCCGCGTCTGTGATGCAGTCCGGTTCCTTCCTGTTTTGGCACGTCCATGGCCCGCAGCATTGACGTTCGAAGCTTCTTCAACTCTTCCTCCCCTTTACTTGCTTCTACTTGCGATGTTCCGAGCTTGGTCAACCTTGTTGTACGCTCCTGGTTGGTACGGGAATCGATCTGGTCGAACGTAGCTCGCACGCCGGCACAGCTTCCACCGGTCTCTCGTGGTATCAGGACTTACCTTCATATGCTCCTCAAGATGCCTGTCCAAATAATACCATCCGGATCATCGCCACTCAATCTGTACGAGATGCGTGATTCTGGCTTGATGTTGGTCTAATCGCACGGTAGCAGAAACATAAAGTCATATGCTACATGATGCCATTCTATGCCCATTTCAAACACATTGCTGTCCAATTCGGCCCGTCCAACATGAAAGCGTTTTTACCACTAGCTGCACAAGCGGAAGTCCCGATCTGCAGGCGGTGAGGTAGTGCCGCTTTAACAGACCACGCCTAAAACTGACAGATCGTTACTTTATCACTGCGAATGTCGCAGTCTTCCCGACCGGCATTGCTGTGGCGTGGATCCAGAGTTTGCGTGCTGCCTCCGACGGAGGACTGATTCGAGCGCTGTATCAGGGCTAGTCTAGGTAGCCTTCTAAAATATTTGTTAGCGAAAAATTTTTCAGACTCTAATTGTCCCCTCGCAGGGGTATTTTCCGGTCAGCTCGATTTCCATGGCCGAAGGGGAATCGATGTGTCGATGCTAACGGAGGGAAAGGTCACCTCTGACTCCTCTTGCCTGCCCTAAAGCGCTGAAGGCTCTGCGCAAAATGTTCATGTATGGAAGCTCTCCCCACGGAACAGAATTGTAGATGGTTTGTTCGCACTCTGCTTTGCCGACACTCAACGCCAACCCCCCTTTGAGATGAGCTCTGGATGTCTCGTACTTCTCTTTCACACAGGCTTCATGTCCTAAACGATCTTAACTTGTGCTCATTCCTCACATTTCCTGACGATGTAGTGGGCCATGGGCATCTGTTTCGAGAAGCGCTTCTCCACGAAAATAGATTCAGGGTAGAATCTAGTATGGCATGCACGAGTTCCTCGAAGTTTCGACAACTCCTCTTAGCAAGACGCTATAAGAGCTCTTTAGTGGAAACGAATAAAGTGTTTTTCATGGATATGGTGGCACAAGCGGAATGGCTGGAATGCTCTGTGCAGTTGTACCACGTCGGTCCAACCCCTTGCATAAATTCGTTACCCAAAAACTACGCGCATTCCATGCATCATTATATATATAGTATGACCATTGGTGTAACAAGCGCAAGCTTGACTTATAAGGCATTCGGAGGAGGCTCAGCTCGAATTTCGGGTCAGTCTGCTTTGCAGATGCTGCACAGGATCATTCTTGTGATCTGATTCTCGATATGCAATGAAGTTACTTTACCGATTCCGTAATATGTTTTAAGCTTGCACTTGAGATTACTTGTTGGTGTTCATACTTAGTATATGAAGGATGACTGCAGCGCTTTCGAATGAATATGCATGTAGTTGTCTGATAGAATATCAGCAATATCGATGCTGTGGAGCTACATTATCTTTTGCAGCCGGACACTATATGCCAGCCCGTCGACCTGTGAGAATGAGCGCCTGTACTGAAAAACCTTCTTTGACGAGGAGATACTCATTCCAACGGAATTCGGATCCATGGCACCCAACCCTGGTCCCGTGTGACTTACTGGAAGCTTATTCTACGTCTGCTGCGATTTGGTTATCTCCTCCGAATTGAGAACCCTTGTCTATAGTATGCACTGATAATATTGATTGTTGTCAAGCACGCACCTGTAGTAGGACTCCTGCTACATGCCGATCCCTCTGGCCAACGATGTAGGAGAAGGATTAAGCGCCGCCCGACTGAAGACTCGGTGGCCCTGAATCTGACCCAGGATGGGCTACTAATGCGTGATGAGACCGCCTGGTGGCTTCCATACACGTGGGTCTGTTTTGCTACTATCCGAGTCATCCCGTCTGCCCAACCTCTGCTTGTATGGAGTCTGCCCAGAAATGTCAGCAAGTTCCGAGAAGCCTCCATCACGCTCGTCGTGTGTCCTAAGAATAACAGGATCCTGACTACTACGTAACCTAATATCTTCGCCTCTTTCTGTGCACTGCAGCATTTGTTGGTATCTAGTGCAGGAGCTTTCATTGGGTTGAAGTCCATCCTGAACGGGGTCCAGCCGGGCAAGAGGATAGGCAAAGGCGTAGTGTTGAGCCGAAGGAATAGTGCGTTAGGACACGTTGGACTGCGGTGCGACAATCGGTAGAAGGAAACGAGGTCGGAGATGATCTTTCGGGGTGCCGTGGCGGCTAAGGAGAGTTGTGGAGGTGTGGAAGAGATGGTTGTGGCACCTGTCATTTAAACTGTTATTTGCGACCGGCGTAGAATGTCCGAGTAATCCAACACAGTTTTGCAACGCGCGTGAGGAAGGCTCGTGCGGGAAGTGCACCATGTGGGCTGCCTCTGGCGCTCAATGTCGTCAACGTTGTCGCCGCCGCCTGGGCCGTGACTGCCGGGTCGCGACGGCGTCGCAAAGCTGGAAGAGGCCAACAGGAACTTGAAGAAGGCACGCGGGTATGACCTGTTATTCGAAAGGCCATGCATGCATGGTCTTGGGTAAGAGAGAACGCCAGCCCTCCATGGATAGATATCCGTAACACGCGCTAGCTCTGCTGCAACTTCTAATAGCTCTTCGGCTTCGCGTCGCCCTCGACGCTAGGTGCACGAAAGAGCGTACTCCAACGCCAATGCTTGATGGACAGCAAGAGATATTTGTCAAACCACGAAATACGGGTCCTGGGCCTTGGCGGCATGTGCGCAGAAAGAGGCTGGCGCAGAGTGTGAACACCAAAGCGAGCGCAGAATGCGCGAGCTGCAGCATGCAGACCTTCTGCGATGGTGGAAAAACATCTTCCCTATGCATGTGGGACTCAGCTTATCTTCATTTTACCACACCAAAGAGAAGTAACTTCAAGACCGGAGCACATAAAACACTAAAAATCTTCTTCCTCAAGTGCCCGCTCCAAGGCAAGCAGCTCAACGAAAAAGAATTAAGAGCCAGAGGCTCTTCGCGTCAGCCAGAAGCAGTGCAATACGAGCGACACTGTGGTCTACGAGCTGCAGGCAAGCCCACAGTCGTATACCAATTTCCAAAAAGTGGTCTTTGATCACGACCCGTAGGCCGGTAACCCAGAGATTAATCTGGCAAGAACAGTTACTACACTTGATCTAAGCCAAAGAAGGCAAAGAGAGCTAGAGAGGAAAAAAAAAGAAAGGGAAGATGGAGGGAGAGGGTTCGTTTATATAGGGTGGTGAGGGACTGGGGGAGGGTCCCTCGTGACGCCTGTTCCCGGGGCAATGGTCCGCGTGGAAATGACTGGAAGACCTGCTAATGCAGGGTTTTGCAAAAATCTTTGTTTTCCAGGCAGAAGTGCTGCATGGGTGGGCTAAAGTGCTGATCTTGCCCCTCGTGCAGGCACATGTGGCATACGCACTGGCAGAATTCGGTCTAGTGCCAACAGCAACGGCCATTTGACCAGTAAGCCAGGCATTGGCTGCCTGATGCCGGGAATGCGGCCATAGAAATTGTCATGCGTAGAAAGAATTTGTCTTGCATAATGTGACTGGCAGGCCGGACCACTCCAAGCCACCTCACATTCACGGCCAAAGATCAGCAGCATAGGTATCTAAGCACAAACCAGTCGGCTTGAATAGTTACAGATATTCATATGGCGTATGCATAGAGTCACATCGCAAGCATGGCATTCCGTCAATTCAAAGTCTTGTAAGATGCCACGGGACATCCTGCTATGTAAAGCCACGAGCTATGGTAAACCTATTAGGGCTAGCATTCCCCGGATCAGAACTGTTGTTTCGACGTGTATGGGCTTTTCGTATATAAAATCCATCCATAGGTCTCGAATGAATTTGAATCCCCGGACAGCCTGTGGACACGTTGACGATGGACACAAGGCTATCTCATGCGCAGCCCCGGGCGAAATATGGCTTTAGGCACTCATTATGATAGATTCACTTGCGGTCTGACAAGAAGCACTGTGATAGATAGTTACCGCTGTGCTGTGTCCATGATTTCGTCGATATTAGCCCTTCTCAGTGCCAACGCGAGGTGCCACCACATTTGAAGAGTTCCGCATAGACGCTCAATTCTCAATGGTTAGAAAAGGATTCGTAATTTAAAATGTTCGGTTTGAGGATATTAATAATGTTGTCATGTCGATTTACATGGTTTCGTGCTCACACTTTACTCTGCCGAAATCTTCGCGCGTGCGGAGGCGGTCTACAGTGCGAAATTGAATTTACCATAATGTCCATTTGGACAGAGAACAATGCCATAGTTGTGTTCATATTGCGAGGGATGCACAACAAATTTCACTCTCATAAATTATCTGCGACAGGCGCATGTGAGATGAGACCTCTGCGGCTCTGCCACATTGCTGCGGAGACAATGTTACAGATCATCAAGACCAAATCTCCTCTATGCTACGTAGGCATGTCTCAAGCCGCTCGAAGACCCCAAATATGTCCTATAGCGTCCTAGTATTATCATCCTGGTACGACTGGTCACGACTGTAGTGGAATGTGCCGCTGTGAATCTATCTGAGATACGCAGATCTCAGAACAGTAGCGTGGACACTGCTAGCGTTCTCCGCTGAAAGGATTTAGAGACGAGGGGGAGCGAGAAAAACGGTGCTGCTCTGACACTGGGTCTTCTAGGCAATAGTCTGTAAGGAAGTCAGCAAGAAGGTGTGACGTGAGACAGCACGAACAGGGGTGAACAGCGCGTATGTTACAGAGGAAAAGCTTCGTGTGTGTGCGTGTGTGCGTGGATGATCCATCATGCTTTTGAAGGGTTGAGCGTCCGTTCGTCAGTGCCCAGTGGTAGCAAACAAACGTAAGCTTCATGAGTAGATCAGCAGCCGGCGCGATGGATGTATGGAGATGCAACAAGCCGGAAAGTAGCGCAATGTTGGAGTAAAATTCCCAAACTTGTTGAGTAAATATGTGAGAGGAATGGATGTTGGCAGCGATGTCTTCCTCGCGGTTACTGCAGTGGTGCTTTGCGCCAGCCGAACTTGGCCGCGTCGACTCCTCCATGTCCCATCCCGCCAGCAGCAGAACTCCCAGATCCCTCATGTCCGGCACGTGTCGCTTAGTTAGCCGCTCGACGGGAGGGAAACGAATGCCTCCTTCATCTGCGCATCCAGGCAACCCAATTATCAGGGACTGAAGCACGGCACTGCCGACCAATCCGTTCTCACCCTAGAAACCGGGTCGCAAATACATCTGGAAAACGTCACTCTCGCATACTACGCAGGACATGAAAAAATAATCGAAGACAAGAAATGCCTGGTTTAGCTCATGTTGCACAGACTCTAGGGATACTGCGCTTCTGCCCTCTCGCTGTTTGAGCCTGTCCGCATACGAATGAAAGCCGTGCCTGGCAAGGGCAAAAGCCACTGAGAGAGTTCGCTTAGATAGGAGAGACTCTGACGCAAAAAGTATATTCAAACTGGGTAATTTGCGCAAAGCATCTACAAGCTACCAAGCTACCAATTCTTTCCAGAACCCACCTCGGAATAAGACAAAGAGACACCAAGGTTCCAGGACTGACTAAGAGAAAGGTGTCTCAAGCACGTCACGAGAAAGAAAATCATACCGATGACGTTGTGGAGCCGGAGAGTGTTACAGATCGACAAAGTTCGCCAGGCGCACTCAAGGCAAGATCTAGGAAAGCATCAAACCATCACAGTAGCTGCGTCTGCGAATTTTCGACCTGGCACCTATCTAAGCAAGCTGCCTTCTCGTCTAAGTGGGTCCTCGGACAATTTGAATCGCACCGCAAACCGGTATGCGCGATATGGTGAGTGCCAGATGGTGTAACGTGGAGAAGCCGATGGACATGCAGCAGATCAAACAGACAGACGGCAACGAAGTCTCGAATCAAAGAGCGGAGAGAAAGTATACACGCACAGTTCAATGATAGCCGACGTGCGAAGATGCTAGGGAAGGCATTGCGACACGGCATACTTGTGCAGTGCGAAACGAATCAAGAAACTGCTCTTGTAGCATGGTGGAAACCGCGTGGACTTGACAAGCAGAGATGCATTGAAAGGGGGCGGAAGGATCTGCAGCTGATACTGCGTCACGGTCCGTTGAGGCTCGCCCAATCTCCGGAGTTTGAGCCGGCAAATGTTTCTGGGGGTGTGTGGTGTGGCCGTTATTGCCGGGCAGGTGGGACATGAACGATGCGCGACGGATGTTGAGGCCTGGGGTGCAAAGAGAAAGGTTGAGGATGCAGAGACGAAGTGTGGTCGCAGGATGGCAGGCGGGGGAGCTCTGACCAGGCGGGCTGGTCCTGATGCTGGTGTGCTGAAGCTGATCCATGCTTCCTGGCCGATGCCCCGCGTTGTTGTTGCCGCTGTGCTTTGCCCCACTCCAGGGTCGCTGCGCGTTATTTGCGCATCAGCCTCAATCCCCTCTATCCCACTCCATCCATTCGTCCATTCTCGCTCTTCGTCGCCTCGTGTGCTCAGGACTGCTCCGACTTCCAGCCAAACCCCCTTACGCTCGTGGGCCGTCCATCTCAAACACAATGGCGCACTCGCATTCGCACGACGGAGTCTCGCATTCGCACGCTGGCGTCGATCATGGCCACACCCATGAGATCCTCGACGGACCCGGTTCATACCTCGGACGGGAGATGCCTATCATTGAAGGAAGACAATGGGAGGACCGCGCCTTTACCGTTGGCATTGGCGGGTACGTGTACAGCCTGGTCCGACTTCGCAGTCGTTGCATCATCCTCGCAGCAGCACTCTGCCATGAGTCGGATCCAGTCGCATTCGCTGACACTTGAGTGAAGACCTGTAGGATCCGGCAAGACTGCGCTCATGCTCGCCCTTTGCCTGGCTCTCCGCGATAGCTACAGCATTGCTGCCGTGACGAACGATATTTTCACCCGCGAGGACTGCGAGTTCTTAACCCGCCACAATGCGCTGCCGGCCGAGCGGATAAGGGCAATTGAGACGGGTGGCTGCCCGCATGCTGCTGTGCGCGAGGACATATCCACCAACTTGGCTGCCTTGGAGGATCTGCACCGTGAGTTCAAGACGGAATTGCTTTTGATCGAGAGTGGTGGCGACAACCTGGCTGCCAACTACAGCCGCGAGCTGGCTGACTTTATCATCTACGTCATCGACGTGAGCGGCGGCGATAAGATTCCTCGCAAGGGTGGCCCTGGTATTACACAGAGCGACTTGCTCGTTGTCAACAAGACTGACTTGGCTGATATTGTGGGAGCGGATCTTGGCGTCATGGAAAGGGATGCTAGGAAAATGAGGTGAGTTCTGGTGTCTGCACAAAAGCTCAAAGGGAGATTGCTATCTGACTGATTGCAATTTTCATTTCTAGGGAGGGCGGTCCTACCATCTTTGCGCAGGTCAAGAACGGGAAGAATGTTGATCACATTGTTAACCTCATTTTGAGCGCGTGGAAGGCCAGCGGCGCTGCAGCGGCGTCGAAGAGAGTATGAAGGCAAACGTCTGAATGATAACGAGGCAATCGAAGAAAGGATCGCCCCTTGCGAAATAGGTTTGAGTGGACGGAGGTTGGTACATCGAGGCACGTGCACACGCACACGCCCTGTTGTACAGTCGAAGACACTGCAAAACTATCTCCGTAGCTGACGCTGAAACCTGATTGGATGCTTTTCCGCTCCGATATTTCCTTTTCCGCTCGGAAAGCCATGGCTGGACGTCGCGACGCCCGCTAATGGCAATATAGTTTTGTCCACGCTGCCCAAGCCCTCGTCAAAAGAACTGACAAGCCACGGCGCTATTCAATGCAAAACCAAGCCCAAGACGCCTCCCATCACGAGGCAACCACAAGCCTTGGCATAATGTGTTCGGATACATGTCGCCGTGAGAGCAGCCAGCGTCGTGCATTGGCCAAGTGTGTCGATGCTCCCTTGCGCCATGCTTGGCTCGGGCGCAAAGCAAACCCAATAACCCGTTTCTGGCCCCCTCGTTCCTCCCTTCCTCCCTCCCTTTCCCAGAGCCAACTTTATCGACATTCTTTGCCACGAGCGAGACGCCGGACATTTCTCCGGTGGACCCGGATCCCTCTTGGCATACGCAACCTTCTCGCGACATTAGAGTCTGGTGAAGGCTGCCTGCCGACGCGCTGCGTACCGGAGTTCTGTATCCTAAGATTCTAGGTCCCCACCCCCTGGTAGAGTCAGGCCATTTTCAAATGACGATCCGGAAAGCCCGCTGCCCGAATGGCAGGACCATCTCATCCTACCCAGATAATGGGAATCACAAGCAACAAGGCGACCTTGGAAGCGGCATGGTCCGCATGCCAATCCATTGGCAATCCCTCGTTCAGCCCGTCGAGATCTACGTCCAATCAACCGCTGCATCCTATTAAAGGGTTGAATACGAGAAAATCTAACTTTTCACCTTTTTTAGGGTTACGCCAAGGCCAAGCATTCATCTCATGCGGATGAGGCATCCACACGCTCCGTCCCCTCTCAGCGGGCTCGTCACTTTCCGAGAATCTCCTGAGGTTCCCTGGCCTATGGAGCTAAATTTGAACAACCACACACGAAGGGTCCCAGATCCGCGATACTTGCAACCATTGTTGGTACTCGACGTAACTTCCCACAATTGCCTTATCGTTAAGGTTCACTTCTTGCTTCTCAACATCTTCGGTGCGCCGGCCATTGAGACCGAGCTCCTTGCCTTTTCTTCTCATTTGGGTTCGTTCCGCAGTAACACCATCAGCAAGCTTTCCGCTTCTGTTGTCGCCGCGGGGAACTTCTAGAAGAACTTCCTTTCTGAAATCTTCTTACCTCAGACATGCTCGTAGGAAGAGATGCGCCTGACTTGGCGAAAACTCTGCAGACGTCGCACATCGTCTTTGCCTGATTTGGAAATACTCGCCAGATGTCTATTGATGCTGATGGTCGAAATAAACTGCGACTGCCGTCAATCGCCTTTCATTGCTTGGCAGATCATCAACATTTGGCTTACTAGCATTGCCATGCCGACTCACAGACAAGACGTGCAGTGAAAAAAAAGACAGGGCTCCACAGCGGGTCCGCTGTCGGTGTGCGAGCGAGGATGCCGACCAACACATCTCGTCTCGAGGTTGTACCTAGTCTAGTCACGCCTGTCGTTCGGTCTGTGAGGTCTTCGGGCAAAGCGGGCTTGGTATGCCGAGTTGGCTGCAGCAGCAAGTTTCATCGTCGCTTCGATGATGTTGTTGCCATTCTTTCTCCTGGTTTCCCTTAACCCTGCTTGATGGCAGACAATTGAATGGCCTATGATAACCCTGCGGCAGGCGGATACCGGCTGTATTGCAGCTGATGGCAACGACGGGTCGAGCTGCAACAATCCTCCACGCCTCAGGCCACATTATGTGCCGCCTGGGCGCTTCCTATTTCTTGGTCTTTCCGCTGGGTCATCTCCACCAGTCGCCAAGCTGCCGGCGGAGTCTTGGTCACCGAGGCGAGAAGAAATCACAGGTGACTCACGGTGTCCCCCTCCAAGACTTTTCCTACCAAGACCAAGAATGTCCCCTCAATCTTGGCAGCCAAGAGGCCGGGCCGGCAGCTCAAGCGAACCAAAAGAACGACCAAGGAAAAGCAAGAGAGTAAGAGTGGTAAGTGATGATGAAGACATGGTTGCAGCGGATTGCAAGATGGCAAGGACACATCCTCAACTTCGCAGATCGTCTGTCGGCCTGATGACGAGCTTCATCCGGTCGTTTCCGTCCCTTTTTGATACCAACACGAGAAACCATGCGCTTCGACGAGTGTCGACAGCGGATGACCAAGTTACTCCACGTTCAACCGCCTCCTAGTCAGTGCTCATCGCCTTGACCCGACGCCAATTGCAGATCGTCGGATATGCCCATCGACAAGATGTGTTGTTGCTGATTGGATTGGCGGACTTTTGCCCTCTCAGCGGACACTCGCATGCGATCACCACATCCACCATCCCAAACTGACCTCCGAGCTCCTCATGCCGTCCACCCGCTCATGCCGGTTCCAAACGATCGTCATAGGACAAGACGCTGTACATAACGCAGAGAACGTGATTCCCCACCGCTTCAAGACAGCTCTGAAGCTCCCAAGAAACAACACCACATGCATGCTGATACGACATACGCGCCCGCCCAGCCTCTCTCCCCCGCAGCCGTGCAGCACCACGACAGTCCGTCCAGCACGCCGATTCTCGGCGACATGAGGGGAGGGGGCGCGACCTGTCGCTATGGACATTCCAGCTCTTGTCTGATCCCGGATCCAGACGCAGCTGCGGTAGTCGTCGCCAAACGACCGCAACGTCGCCTAATAAGCAAGCACATGCGGCCGGCTGATCAAGAGCGCACGTAAGCTCTTGTTTCCCTCGTCGCCGTACGCCGTTGACTCAGCCACTCTCCCAATCGACACTATCTGCTCCCGGCAGTTTCGAGTTCCGTCGATGGTCAAGGCAACGAAGAAGTGCCGGGTGGCAGTTGCGCAGTCGCGCGCGCGACGGAGGGAAAAGGAAAAAGTGTAACTAAAAGAGACAAGGACCGGTTGCAATGTACCTGCTGCAGCCAAGGTGTTAGAAAGATCTAACTCTTGGCCGTGCGAGCGGAAGGAGAGAAGGCGCTGAAACGTCCGTGGCCGAAAACGGAAAGAAACTTGGCCAAGATAGCGACTAAGAAGATCAAGGATGCTGCCGCGAAGGGGGAAATAGAGTCACACGGCACTACTTCTCGTACCGTCAAGCCACCGGACTTGCGTGACAGGGAAACGGCAGGATGGGATACCGAACGTGAAAGCGAGTGAGGCGAAGAATTTCGGAACCTCCGAGAGTCTTGGAAGGCGTGCTTGGTCTGCGTCTGAAATGGGGTCGATTGTACCGAATCGGCCGTGTTCGCTTTCGCTGTTTTCATCCATCATAGATGTATACTGGCAATACGAATTTGAACAGCTCAAAAAATTTGTTTCGCTCTGCCTGCCGGCGGCTTTGATATCGAAAAATTGTGTAAAAGGTAATAAACACCGCTTATGTCCCATAGCGCCGTTTTCTTTCGCAAGTATGATGCGTACAGAAGATTTGAAAATGCAACAAGGAAAAATTTCGCACAAGCTGGGTATATACCGTTTCCGACCCCACAAACTTAATCCACCTCTCCAGATCCTGTTCGCACAGGAGAAAGTCCATTCCTTAAAAATCCTTGTGGAGAAAAAGAAGACGGATCCAAAGTTCTTCCAGAATCTCCTCAATTCGACCGAAATCGAATAGTTCCCGGAAACTAGTCGTGATCATATCGTGATAGAGACCGCCACAAGGGGGGTGCGAAAACTCCGGTCTAGTTCAGTCACGATGTGGAAGACTTGATCTCATCCTCAAAAAAAAAAAAAAAAAAGAAGAAACAGAAAACGCCGATACCCGTGTCCCGCTAGCTATGCATCATCGAAAAGCAAACGGAAGAGCGCGAGTTATGGAAAGAATTTCGCAACGCGCCGTAAAGGATGAAGTAGGGTGAAGGTCCCCATGAGAATTACTTCGGTCGCCATGGCCGATTGAAAGTGGTATCTTTTTTTTTTTTTTGTTTCGGTCGTGTCGTCATGCTGGCAAGGTATTCCGGTCGCCACTTGATGAAAAAATCGGTTGGGGTGATGATTCATCTCAATGCTCGCAGAAGCCACGACTCCCAGTAGGAGCGAACAATGAGGACTGCTTCACGACCGTCATTATGGCCGTCCTTGGAACCCGGGTCGCCGATCATGGCAGCGTAGATCCAGAATGAGGCAGAGATCCAAGAAGCGATGGCGATGCCAACAGCGACGAACGGTGACAGAAGGCAGACGAGAAATAAGAGTGGGGTGTTGTACATGGACGATAGAGGCGCGCTATAGATGAGGCGGAACTGCAGGCCTAACGAAGGGCTGAGAAACTTGACGAGTTGCTCGCGGTAGTCGGGCCGCATGCTGCAGAAGCGAAGAGGCTGCAGGAGCGCAGCGATCATAACGGCGGCCAGAGTCCAGAGCGAGATAGCAAATGAGACGAGGCAGGCGAAGCCCGAGAGGTGGAGCTGCAAGACGGGTTAGCGGGTATGCTTGGGAAGAAGAATGCTGACCGGGCCAACAGTTCTCGGCAGTCGAGACATACGAGGATCTTGAACGCCTTGCTCTCCAGCTCGGCCTCGTCGGGATCGGCGGTAAGGTACAGGTCCTGCGAGACTCCGCTCACAGGCAGCTGGGTTCGACCGGAGCGGCGGCTGTTCGAGGCTGGCGAGTAGCACTGCTTCTCGAGGTCCAGCACCATGTCGCGGGGCTGGCTGTTGCGCACTACGGCGGGCGTGGGGTGCGACAGCGACGCTTTCTCGTCGTCGTCGTCGTCGTCGTCGGCGACGGGGATGGAGTGGACCAGGCTCTGGCGGGCATCGCGACTGGTATTTGAGTTGGAGCTGGCGCTCTGCGAGTACAGTTGCTTGGGCGAGCCAGGCGAGGAGATGACGGAGTCGTGACCGGAGGGTGGGTACGCGGCGGGCGCGGGTTTTGGCGAGGAATGCAGCGAGCCGGCTGGGCGGAACGCTGCGGCGTGCGAGGGCTTGAGCGGAGGGTATTGCTGGGAGGCAATCAATGCCGCTGAGGGCGCGGGAATGCGGTCGCTCGCGCTCGTGCTGGAGAGGCTGCTGCGGGCGCTGCTGGGACTGCTGAGCCGGTGGTGGGCGAGGGCCGGGCGGGCGACGGGCGGCGCGTCTCCGGCGAGCGCCATGGGGGGCATCGGGGAGGGTCTTGGCGGAGCTCAGAGGGCGGTCATGGGCGTGGGCGTCGCGGTTCTTGTACGAGGCGCGCGGTGTTGAGTCTGGCGGGCGTGTAACGTGGTGCCATGACATATAAGAGGAAGGGGAGATCTCGTTCGGGAGGAGCGCGAGGACTCTACTACATGATGATTGATGTGCTTGGGGTTGCGGTCTTGGAGACTTGGCGGCGGACTGCAGCGCGATGGTGCGCAGCGCTGATTGGCCGCGTGCGGGTGCCAAGCACAAGATGTGGACGGCCCAGCGCTGATGAGACGCTGCCTCTGGCTCGGTCCAAGGCGGAAAATGCGGCACCAGCAGGGCCCAGAGGCGCGGTGCTTGCCCCCTTGGCCGCCCCGGTGCGCGACCATGCGACCTCCAAGCCTCCAAGATCTTGAGTGCGCAGCGCCTGCGCCAAGCCGTGCGCGCCTGAAGCCGAGCGGCCTGCTGAGCGCTGCGCGTCGGCTTGAGTCCTGGGCGCGCTGCCAATCCGTACTGCTGCTGCTGCCGCTCCTGCTGCCGCTCCTGCTGCTGCTGCCGCCGCCCGCTACAGCTCCGCCGGTCGGCAGCGCGGCACCTGGCACCTGGCACCAGCACTGCCATGGATCGCATCCGCGGATGCGACGCAGGGGCGTGGGTCGATCTGTTTGCGTGCGCCGTGAGAAGACTGAGGCCCGGCCGGGTGAAACGGGCAGGGCGCGGCGCGTCATGCCTTTGTGCTGCTGCGGCCTCAGCCTGGACGGGCGACCCATGGCGGCGGCTGCTGGCGGCGACTTCCAGCTCCATGCCCACATGCCCCCAAGCTCCCAAGCTCGCGCCTGCAAGCTCCCACGCCAGCTCCACGCCAGCTGTTCACGTGCGCCGTCTTGGCATCGCCCACGCTCGCTCGCTCGCTCGCCCCAAGCCCACCACGCCCAGCCGAGCCCGCGAGCCCAGCGACCGCTCACACACTCTCTCCCTGCTGCTCCGTCGATCTATGCGCCGTCCCGGAATTAAACTCGCTCGCACACCACGACTGTTGCCCTCCTAGCCCGCCGCGCCCGCTGTCGCCCTCCAAAGCCGCCCGGCCAAGGCTCGCGGCGGCACCCGTTTGCGGCGTTTTCCCCCCCCCTCTTGCCGCTCCACCGCAGCGGCGCAAGGCGGTGTTCAGGGCAAACCCGGCATGGAAGGCGGACGCGGGTGTACCAATGGCAATGTGCGTATGGGCCCCAGCGCCCAAGAGAGCCAAGGCGCGTCTGTGTGTGCGAGTGGGAAACAACGCACGCTGCCAACACTCCTGGACCGGCAGCCTGCTAGGGCGGAGTCGGGCGGCACCACTTGCTGAAACACTGGCCAAGCCCGCCCGCAAAAGCCAATGTGCTCGATGCGGCTCCCCCAAGACCCTAAGGCCGCAAGGCCTCAATTGACGCCATCCTGCTCGCGGACGCGCATCTGGGCACTGCGAAGGACAGAGGCCGCTCGCAACACCAGCCGACCAGCCGACCGAGCGGCCCTGCGTCGCGACCCGTCGCGCACTGTTGCGGACGAGAGTTGGCGTTACGTCAAGCGCAGCCGGGAGCCGTGCTTGGCCTACCGCATCGACTGAGCCCTTCGATTCCCAGCTGTAACACCACGCCAAGGCCCCTCCAACCTCTGGCCCAATATATTGGCCCATCAAAGTGACTTCTGCACAAGGCTGCCGAGCAACGGAGGCCGCCTGCTGCATGTGTCTATCAGCCGGGCTGGCCGACGATCACCACGCAAACCCGCCTCTGGCCAGGGAAGCAGGAAACAAGCCGTCAGCCGGAAACACAAACGACTCGCCCGCAAGGTTTCATCTCGGCCCGGTCGCCTGCATGAGTCCGCCTGCCCGCCGCACCACCATCCTCCGCAACACCAACCCCCCAGCAAACCCAGCCGGCTACACGGCACTGTCCGCCATATACGCCTGGGAGATGAGGTGTCGTCTAGAAATATGGCTGATCGACGCGTAATAGTGCGACGAAACAGACGGGCGCACTGTTCGCAGCCGCTGCGTCACGTGAAATCCTCTGGAGATGCCACCCTTCCGGGCCCGCTCCCGCATGAGCGCTACTCATCCTCCTTATCCCTTCAATAACCTGCACGGCACCACACTTCCGGCTTCGCATTGTACTGTTGAGTCGAGAGACTGTGAAGCCGCAATCGTCCGCGTTGCATTGGCGACCGGGATATGGATCCTTCAAGCGTGCATCGACTTTTCTGATCTGCATACCAGCGAATCGCATTCCAAGACCGCGTTTTGGCGGCGCAAAATGGCACAGCGGAATATTTACCTGTATTCTCGCCTACGCAGATCTCTGCGGGAGTTCCCGAGCTCCATGTGCAACACCTAGTCCACCTATACAACTTTCCAAAGTGGAACGTCTGATAAGCCTCTCCCGAACTTCGCGTATTCTCCTTGCTGTCAATTAAATCTCCTTACGATGTACTCCCGGAGAACGCGACAGCAGTAAGCGGTGATGAAAACCCGGGATCGACACATTCCTCCACATGTCAAAATCAAAAAAAAAAAAAAAAAAGAATCGAAGGCTTTTACGTCCGAAAGCCGGATTCAACTGTTCTTGAGTCGTGGTTCGCTGATCTCCTTACTGCATCAGTACTTTAGCTACCGGCGTGACGACTATGCCCCCATTTTCCGTCTCTCACTCACGCCAACAAGCGCATTGCCGTTGAAGTCGCTGCCCCAGGTTAGAATGAAAGACGTCAAATTACCCGCCAGCAGACCAGTCAGCTCTGAGTGGGACGCTCATCTCTGCACTCATGTTTTTGCGGGAGTTGAGGAAGTCTCGGGCCGTGCCGGATTTCCCACAGTGTCTTTCCAGATCTTGGTCCCGCTGTCCGTAGCCGCCCTCTGCTAGAGATGACCTAAGTCGTCGTCCTCCGTCTCTTCTCCGTCGATATTCACTCGATAACGGCTCAGTCGTGTCCTTTCATAATCGTCCGGAAGGCACCACGGTCCACTCCCATACTTTATGCCCATCAGAATCGCTCCGGCCTGCTCTGTTTCGTTAAGAAGCGCCATAGTTTCCCATGGTAAGTGAGCCACCGGCTTGAGCCTTTGCGGAAAATGGTCGTGTCCCATCACACTATCAACACGTCCCATAGGCTTCGAAATGCCTGTGCCGGGTTTGGTTTTCTTCTTCACCTCTTTGTTGTCCCTTCTCTTGCAGATCTTTGAGGTGCCCTGACCTTTCTTTCTCTCCTTGGTCTCATCGCTTCGCTTTTTGAGCTTCTTCTTTTCGCCCTGAGAACTGGCTTCCCTTCCGTGAACAAGGCTACGATTCTTGGCATCCTGGGCGTTTTCGGAGAAGCTGCGTTGCCTCTGCAGCCGTTGGATATCTTTCGGCGTCGGCGTCGCGCCGTTGACGGTGCCGTTGTGCCAAAGGTTGATTCGTGTCGGTGCCATTTTTCTCTGTTGCTGTCTTTGCTGATCGACCACAAGTGAGGCAGGTGGAGATAATCCGTTGCTGGAGTACGTACAGCCAGTCGATGGCGGTTTGTATGCCGGCCTGTAGGGTTTCGCCCACTTGCTGCTGGCTTCGGACAAGTTTTCGAGGTCAGCGAGTTGCTTCGAGTGTATGACAGGTGGAGTTTGTGCAGTGCACAGTGCAAGATAAACAGGACGTCAGGAAGTCAGGGCGAGAGGACGCCTGTCTACTGACTTTAACAGCAGATGGGCCTCTCACTTCTGCCCATGGAACGCGGGCGCTTCACCCGTGGAAAAAACGCACTTCGCACCCAACTCGCGTTCCCGTTTCTCCCGAACATAATCTGCCCAAGCTGCGTTGTAAACTCCCAATTATCTGCGGTATCGAGCTCTCATGCTCAGACGACTTCAGGTTTGGCGACGCGAGTATGCATGTATTTTTGATCACACAATCTCAACTCTGGTTTGGTGAGGTATGCAAAGCACCGGAAAGTCGTGTGTTTCATTATTGACCACGAACGACACTTCGATATCCTCGGACAGGGGACCGCTTGGGGCAAATAAATAAATTATGAGCGCAGGCGAGCATGAGCTGATGAATACCAGAGAAGAAATGCGCAATGCGACTAGCCTTATGTACTTCGAGACTACCTGGCAGGTCTTCTTAAAAGTCCACACGTCATATTCCCGCTCTTTACACGTATTACTCTCAGGATAAGTGAAGGCGCTTGGTCTGCCAGAACCCTGATCTAGAATGAAGAGTAGATGTCTCTTCAGGCGACACGTCGCTGGCGCTCAGGATATGACTTCTTGGACTATAGGCCTGCGGGTGCGTAAAGTCGCGCATGTTCATTTGACAGATGCTACAGGGAGTCGCACACAAAGCGCGGATAATCCAGGCCTGTCCGCGCACCTGCAAAGAGCAACAATAGAAATCGGTTGGCCGACTAATTCTCGTGGAATAATAGGACTTCAAATGTCATTCCGTAGTAAAGCATATTGAGTAGCGCAACTCAGACCAACTGCGAGCGTTTCTGATCACTCACGCACAGATTGGCATGCCGCTTTTCCGGCGGAGCAAATGCAGATCATTTGAATGTTGTGCGACCATCCGCCAGTGGTCCTTTCGCATCATCAACAGCATTGGTGAGTCAGGTTCATTTCAACCATACAATGCTAGTCAGCATTATGCAAGGAGGGCAGTGTTGAGGAAGAGGAAGAAGGACCACAGCCAGGAAGGACAGTTACAGTGGAATATAACACCATAAGACGAGTTGACAGCGTAGAAAAGTTGGACAACAATGGTTGAGAGCCCCGCTGAAACTACCGTCCGTATTTGAAGAGGCGAGGCGGTGACCGAAACGGTGGATATACTGACATGGAGCTACTTCGCGTAATTTGGTAGTCTCGTGATCTACTCAGTGGTTGATAGGTGGTTTCCAAGTATTATCATCTTCTGACTGTCACTCTAGACATCTCGGTAACTTTAGCAGCGCCAGATGCCCATCGGATTCTGACGTAAGATAGCCAGTGCCTCACTAACATAGCCAATCCTATTCCATGAGATGAACTTGTTTGGCAGTCCGTTGTTGCGAGTTCTCATTTACCATAATAGTGGGCGAGGCATCATCTACAAGTATGAAAACAGCACCTCATTTCACGAGGACGAGTAAGAACTAACAGTTTGCTCATGGATCCCTCATACGAGTAGCGCTGCACAGGAAAACACATTGCGCAGTGATGCCAACATTCATGAACCGCCCCCACAAACGGGACACCGCACTTTTTGTACGCCTACTGGACGCAACACCACACCAGCCCAAGACCCTCTCCCCATTGGCCAATCCTCACCAAACCCAAAGCGGAATTCCACGATAAATGACGTCACCCCCACATGCGGCCCTGACCCACTCCACCCGCACTCATTCCATACCGCTCCGAGCTGACCCCACTAAATGCAGCCAGCTCTCCGCATCGCATGCCCGTCAACGCCAAGCGGGGGCGCTTTACTAATGATTGACACATGCCAACTCACGTTTGCACCGTCAAACCCAACCAGCCGGGCTTGGCGGATCACTCGATTGCATAACGTGGGAAGCGCATCCCAGATCAAAGCCTGACAAACGGGCCCCCCAAAAAAAAAAAAGAAAGACACAAGAATGGAGAAAAAGCGGCATCAATCCTACATGAACGATGCGAAGTGTAGAAGCGAGGAAGGGGGATAGGGAAAAAAAAAATCTAAATTCTTATCTATTAACTAACTATGCTACCAAAACAAGAAATCCTTCTCGTTCCATCCTTCTCTTCGGTACGAAGAACTTTAAAAAAAAGGGAAGAAAAAAAAAAGAAAAAGGGTATGTGGTGATCCTAACGTAATGATCCAGTCAGCGCGGGACCGCCACCAACCGTTCAAACCTCCCACCGTCCCCCAATAATCCTACCCAAAGCATCTCCACCAATCAGCCCGCCTCTTCCGCAGCAGAATCGGACACGGCCCGAACGGGGAAACAGTCACATCCAGGCCCTTCCAGCCAAGAAGATACCGCCGCCCAGACAAGATATTGTGACGTTCGCCGTTTTGATGATAGACCTGCCTTCTTATCTGCCAGCACTGGCGGCTCCATGCTTCGATACAAGCCTTCCAATCTCCCAGTGGTTCCCCTACCCCGCATTACCGAAGAGAGCGAAAAAGAGAAAATTGAATCTCGGGGCACCGACCATATGCAATTTTTTTTCGAGCGTAATCCCACCAGTATGCATGTTTCGCCCAATCCTTCACAAACCCGGCGTTCAGGTAGCATCCCTCCGACGGTACCCATAATTGTCCCTTAAAGATATCCTTCCGTGCCCATCATCAACCACACGATCTTCAGCGCATCCGTCAACATGGAAAGAGAGGAGATTACACGAAGCCCTCCCTACATTTCGCACAAAACGCCCTCCCGATGTCTTTTCTGCCAAAAGAGTGCCTCTGCGTGTATGTGTTGTGCCCGCTGTCGTTCCATGATCCTCTAAAAGTAGTAGTCAAAAAAGTTCATATATGCCAACAGCGTGTAAGACATAGTAAGGAAAAAGAAAAGAAAAAGAGACAGTAGAAGGGTGTGAAAGTGCATGAGCGAGGACCAGTTGCCGACCTTTTTTCTTGTGCTGTACAGTAGTTCGACGGCACCCGTCATTCAAGGAAGAGCGCCGAAACCCAAAGAGAATATTCAGCAGCATTAACCAAGAAGATCCAGTTCTGGCCCACCTCATGAATTGGCCTCGGGAACCTCCTGATGCTTCGCGCTGCTGCCCTTCTCTCTGAACGTGCTCACGGCTGGGATGTCGGCCTTTAGCCGCTCCTCGTGGGTCGAGTAGGCCTTGGGCGTAAGCTTGATAAGCGTGTGCAGCGGGACCTCCATCCAAGGGCTGCGCTCCTGTGGCACGTTCATGAAGTACGCGTAGATGCAGCGGAGAATGGCCTGGTGGGTGACGATCAAGATGTTCTCCGAGCGCTCGAGTTCCATGATGATGGGCTCGAGGCGGATGACGACGTCGCGATAGCTCTCGCCACCAAGGTAGCGGTAGTTGTACTTGTCCTCGTCACGCTGCTTGAAGTCCTCCGGGTAGCGTTCTTCGATCTCGGCGTACGTCAAGCCGTCGCAGACGCCCGAATCAAGCTCGTCCAGTGCCTTCCACTCGAGCTTCTCGAATTCCAGGAACCGTGCCGTCTGGATTGTCCGCTTGAGTGTCGAAGTCCACACCGTCAGCTTCCGTCCATCCCCAACAGATTGTTTGACCAGCTCGGGCAGCTTCCGCGCGTATAGTTCGCCTCGTTCGGAAATGTCGGCGTCGCCTCCGATTTTGCCCGAAAGATTGTATTTCGATTCGCCATGCTGCAGCCATTGTCAGTCGAATGGATCGCGGGTCTCAGCGCGTCAACTAGCGCCGTTAGTGGCACAACGTACTCGTGATAGCCAAATCGATCGCGGCTTGATGTGGAGGTTCATCAAGAAGTACACAACGCGACTCTGCAGGTAATCTCGGATCTTGTTGATGATGACTTGCTTGCCGACATCGATAAGCTTGACATAGGTCAAGTTGTACTCATCCTCGTCTATCGTCTGGTAGACCTTCTCGTAGTTGCGAATGCGGTTCCGGAAGTCCTGCGCCGCGACCTCGGGGTCCTGGCCAATGTAGTCCGGGCTCGTCGTCTTGACTTCCAGGATGTTCTGCATTATGAGCTCCTCGTCGTCGCATTTCGACTCCACGAACAACGTCTGGATGTTCTCGGCTTCGCAGCACTCCTCTATCCAGCGGCGGCGGGTCTTGGTGCTGTTGGTGGCATCGAGGATGGCGACCACGCCCTGGCCCTCGTGGAACCACTTGATCATGTCATTGACGGCGGCTTCGGCGGCGGCCTTGCGCAGGCGCTCGCCCTCGGGATTGCCGGTATCGAAGAAGTCTGCGGAAGGCGTGGGCGTGGCGGTGCGTCGGTACTGGCCGACGTTGAAGGTCTTGGCGCCGATTGATAGCCAGTGGAGGTAGCGGACGACTGTTTCGCAAGGCAATTGCCCCTGTCAGCCATTATTCTCCGGAGCTCTCGCGACATGGGCTGAGGCCCCCACATTCCTCATGCCACCCCCGGGGCCTCCCCCACCCTGCTCACGAGAGCCGCAGCCGAGCCCCGCGAACCCCAGTCTCTCCATCTCCAGACCGCGGGGACTCACCTTTGGTAGCAATCAAGCTCTTGCCGCGGGCGGGCAGGCCGACCATGACGACGCAGATTCTCGTGTCCTCAGCCTGGACGCCGGAGCCGTTAGTTTTCCTGTTCGGGCGCGCGAACTCGCCCGGAGGCACTCTGCGCATTTCTTGTCTGAAGACGCCGTTCGTCTCGGCCATGGCGGGCGGAATTCTGGGGGGACGGAAACAAAAGGAGGACTGGGGTGGGAGGAATGCAAAAGAGATCGGAGAAGACGAAAGCTTAAGAAGGCCGGCGGAGGCGAGGAGGGAGCGGCGGGTCTATGTGTAATCAGGAGACGGCGAAAGGAGAGGCGCGGCGGGCCGAGCTGGGTGCGGCTGATGGTCCTGGGTCGCGGAGTGGGATAGCTCGACCCGAGAAGCTCACGAGGCTCAATTGAGGCGCGCGGGCTCGGGTGTGCTCGCTCTGGCGGCCGGGGGTGGCTCTGGCCGGGCAGGATGAAGTGCAGGCGTGCGGTCCAGCGGCGGCGCCGTCGACTTTGTGGAGCAGCAGTGGCGGCGGAGGCAGTGCTCGCGCGGGGGAGCCAGGCGCGATCGTGAAAGGCGGTAGGAGGGAGAGGTGAGGTGGAGAGAGGGGGAGGGAGGGAGGGCCAGGTGAGAGCGTGGAGCTGGTGACGGCGTTTGTGGAAGATCGATCTAGCTCGGCATTGCAAGGAGCGGCGGGCGCGGGCGGCGGAGACAGGTGCGCGTGGGCGTGGGCGTGGGCGTGGGCGTGGGCGTCCAGGCTGATCGTCTCCCTCGCACATGTCAAGTTGAGAGCTCGCCCGTCACCAGTCGCAGGTATCCGCCCGACCGCTTGCTGCCCCCGGCCCCCGCAGCCCCGGCCCATAGCCGCAATGCCGCAGTGCCGTACCGCAGCCGCGGCCGCGACCGCGACCGCAACCGCAACCTCAACCTCAACCGCGCTGGCGGATCGCAGCCCGCCGCCCTGTGAAGCTGGCCGGAGCGATTTGCGCGGGCATGGCGCTGACTCAGCCTTCTGGCGGGCTCAGTGACGCAGGCCGCGGGCGATGTCGCAGCGGAAATGGCCTTCAGTGACGTGCTGTCCAAAATTCGGGGCGGACTGGAGCAGCGGTGGGGCCGCCATAAAGTGTGCTGCATCATTTCTGTGGGACTGGGCACGCTCTCTTGCCCCTTGGCCAGCCCTGCACGCCCGTCGTCGAGCTGGAACCTTTTTTTTTTTTTTTTCGGCGTGTCGTGTGCCTCGAAAGCTTTGATCGACGCGCTGCGCGGCCAAAGTTCGCCGACTCTCGGGAGACCTGGCAGCCACAGCCAGGGCCAGGGCTAGGGCCAGCCTGCAGGAGCAGCAGCCCACCGCGACCCTGACGCTTCCGGCGGAAAAAAAAAAAAAAAGCTGTGTCGTTCGCTGGTCCAGGAGGAGGAGATCCAATGGGCGGGCGGGAACAGCCAGCGATCACCTTCCCCGAAAACAATACAAAAATAGCAATCGCGGATACGGGCGCGGATTCTGGTGCTGGTGCTGGGGAGAGAACGACTGCGCGACACTCACCATGCTGATGCTGTAGTTTATCGTCCCCGTGTACCCGCTGCTGCCCGGTCTTGCCATCGCCGTCGCCATCGCCATCGCTGTCTTGCTCGCTCACGCCCTTTTTCCGCGCGCAACTCGTTTTCCGATATTGCTCGTCGTGTCGGCCCAATATTGCTCGAGCTTCGCTCCGTCTCTTTTTCCTTTTTTTTTTTTCCCTTTCCTCTCCCTTCCCGTCAGCTGCTCCAGGGAAAGAAAATGTTCCCCGGGGGTCCAAGCTCGTACTGGTAGCTGGTGCCTGACTGACCGGTTCGTGTCCAGGCCTCCGCGCGCCCGCGTCGGCTGCTGCTCCTGCCCTGTGTCCCTCGCGGAAGGTGACGCCGCTTCCCTCCCTCGGCGCGTGAGGAGAGGGCTGCACCTGGATTCGTTGGAGATAGGGGGGTTGCGGCGCGCCGCAGACGGGGGGAGGGGACAACTCAACAGCCGGCCCACCGCCTCTCTTTTCTCCGTCCCGCTGAGTCTCGCGGCAGTTGTGCGCCGCAGTTGCTGACGCCGGATAAACGCGTGCCTGCTGGTCGTGCTCCGGGACGAGGGTGTAAAATGAGTGCTGGAGCCGGAAGATGAGAGAAAGAGGAGGTCGTCGCTCAGGCTAAGGTCTGGCGGGTGGCCGTCGCCGGGTTTATCTGAAGAAGCCTAATCTGACTGATCTTTGTGACGCATTGCGCAACCCAATGACCAGCGCAGCAGGAAGAGAACGGCCTGGAAAGCAAGCTGCGCTTCTCCTCGCTTCCGCCCTCTCTTATCGCTCAGCGCAGCACGACGTATCAAGCTTGCAGAGCGCCCGACCGGTCAGCCAATGGGAGCGGGGGATGCGCGCCTGTGTCACCCAAAGCAAAAAGGCTGAACATTCCGGGGCCGCTTTCTCAACATCCCCAACAAGCTTTGTCTGCGTCCGCGCGCTGCGTTTCATCTGCTAACCCTATATATATATATATATCGCGCTATCCATGCTGTTTCGCATTCTTCATGAAACCCCAAGAGAATCGACGGGTATCCGGCTATGCTACGTAATGTACACAATTCCTTGCTTTTGGCACGCGAATGAAGCAAGCAAGCAAAAGCCAGACCACCCACCATGAAAAGAAATGTCCCTCCGCATAATACACCTCCGCCTGAGTTACCCGCGCCTAAGAGGAGATACCAAGCAATACCATTACCTTCCGTCGTGGCCGTGGCTTTGCCGTCATCGTGAACTCGTCCAAAGAGTGAAATGAAATCCCTCGCTCAAGCAAACGCCTGTGCATCCTTGAAAGTCGTCATCAACCGCTTTTCGTCGTCCGTTTGCCCCCTTCATCGCCCTTTCATTCAAGCAACCGCCTGCGCCTGTCCCATCCTCATCCCTTGCGAGACATCTCCATCTGTTCCACTCCTGTGCCTTCCGCCGCCGCTGGTCAGCAGTGCAACCAAGCTTTGCGCTGCTGCCAGCCGCTCCCTCCTAGCCGCTCCGTTCCTCTCCTCGCCCCTCTTCGTCATCTCATCGTCTACCCACTCCACTCGATCAATCTTGTAACTGCATCCTTCGTGTCGCTTCCGACTGTGGCTTTTGATGCCGTAGCACACACTTCCCTTGTACTCCGTGAGGCATGGGAGGATCGTCACCGTTACGTGTGCATCGAATCCGTTCGGCGGCGCCGCTGGATGTGTTGGTTTTGCCGTCAGTGCCAGAGATGGATCAGCCTCTGATGGAGGCTCGCTACCACCATTGATACGTGGATCCAGCATGTTGACATCGACATCTTCGGGCCAAGCCCCGCGGATCCAGCCTGAATGGATTGCAGCGCCAACCACATCGGAGTCGTGCGTGTATATCTCCGAGCCCCACAGCTGCCGGCTCATCACTATCACGTCTCGCTGTCTCTCGCTCAGGTAGTATCGAGGAACACGCACAGTCAGCGTACAGTTCTCCTTGCCCGAATAGTCCGGCAACGCTGAGGGAATTGTGCGGAATCCATATCTGTCGTCGATGCTGGTGTTTTTGGATGGAGGTGGTGCCGTGGTTGCCTCGTATACCACGCTACCAAGATGATAGCGGGGCATGTTCTTTACTTTATCGAGCACGGCTTGGCTGTTGATTTCAACAATTGGTTTGGTGACCGGGACGGGAGGAACACTGTTGGTCACCCGTGGAGCGTGATGATGGTGATGGTGATGATGCGCAGGATGAGGTGCATGGTGATGGTGGTGATGGTGATGCGCCGGCGGCACAATCGGAGGGACATTCTGGCCTTGAGTTCCGTTCATCTTGCTGAAAGACGTGGGTGTCGTGCTAGCCTGTGGATTTGCAACCGCCATGTTCTGCTCCTCTTCTGGACGATGATGATGACTAAGGATTGATTAGCTAAAGCAAAGAAAAAAAAAAACTTCGCAGCATTCGATAAAAAAAAATGGACGTACTGATGGCTGTACAGGTGATGATGATGATGGCCTGGATGATTATGTTTCGGACGCTTTGCATTCCGCTGACCAGCCAGACTGGGGGTTATCCTGCCATCGTTGCTATCACTTTCTAGTCTGCTTTCTTCATCTTTCACCTTGCGACTCCTTCTCGCACCACGAGAGCCAGCTCGGCCAAGTGGATCCAAGTCACCGGAATCACCATGGACCATCGACTCTCTGTTCTGAGGAAAAGGGCTGCCGCGTGTAGGTGTTGCAGAGCCGTGTGGCGCACTGACCAGGCCACTGCCTAGCCCCGAGAACATACGCCCAAACTCATTTTTGATACTCGGATCTCCACCAGGGACGACTGGCTGTGCCTGCGCACCCTGCACGGCTTGGGGTAGAGGCGACGCACGACCTGTACGTCTCGCTTCCGGACTTACACCTAAGAACGACCGAGATTTCTGCATCTCCTCCCCCTGCGGCTTGGGGTGATATTCGTATGATGAAGACCTTGGCGCGTACCCATTGTGAGTGTGTTGATGGGCAGCCTGGTCATTACGCCTCCGATCCAAGCTGCTCGGATCCGAGGTGGGCGGGCTCTGATACTGTTCAGCTACACGCCTGCCCGAATCATGGGCCAACGGATATCTCGGGTGACTATCCGCTGCCGAAGCATGGGCTCCTGCGCCACCCCGGCCGATGCCCATCATGGACCCTGTCCTTGCACCAGGGGTGCTGCGCGCTCCGTGTTGATATGGATCCCTATGCTCCTCGGCATGGTGCTGGCCGGGCTCTCCTGCTGCATGAGACCTGGGCTGCGGGTGCCAGAACAAACTTCTTGGTGGCTGATTTGTTGCCTGCTGCTGCTGCTGCTGCTGCTGCGAGATACCACCCCGTTGCCTGTCAGGAGCATCAAAGATAGAATGAGAGAGGGGCTGCACCGTCGAGGGACGCTCTCTCCCACCAGTATCCAGGCGCGAAGTATCGCCGGCATTGGAAACCCCAGGCCTTCCTTGATATCCATGGTCAGGAACCGCTCTCCGCTCCTCCTCATGCTGCCCGAAGAATGTCCGCCTAGCACCGTGTGCATCGTACATATCCCTCGACTCGCCGTGTGTGGTGGGAGGGGGATGGCTGGGCTGGCTGTTAGGTCGTGGTGGCGCAGAAGATGCCCCCGGGCGGGGATCTGCACTACTGCTTGGCTCGCTCCTGGAGGGCTGGTGGTGATATGGAGTATTTGTCTGAATAGGCGCCGGTTTGTAAGGCTGCGACGACGGGGGGAGGCCTTGGCGTTGAGCGTCAGGAGATGCGGTTGATGGTGCTGCAAAAGATCGAGGGGGCGATCCGGAAGTATATGCAGAGCGCTCGGAAGGCCTGCTGGCCGACGGATACTGGTCGGGCGTCTCTGGTCGTCGATATTGCGAGTAGTCCATTCTTCCACCGACGAGGTTCCTCCGGGGCGAAGGCGGCTGCATGGAGTTCAAGCTGGGCGACGGGGCCGTGGTGGAAGATGGAGGTGAGTAATGAGATTGCGACTGGCGGGAAGCAGCAGCTGACTCGAAGCCTCCCATCAGGGAAGAGATTGACATGTTGCTGCTCGGTCGCGGGGGGCCCACTAGTCCGGGCAAATCACGGCCGGTGGAGAAGGGTGGTGGAGGGGGCGCTCGCTGAGCAGCATAGTGCGGCAGAGGGCTGCTCTGCTGGGGAGAAGAGGGGGGCGGCATGTGCCGATTGCTGAACGAGGGGGGAGGCGGAGGGGGATCACGTGCTGTGGCTGTAGCTATGGTGAAGATTAACGTTGAGTCGAGAAGCTGGTGTGGATCAGGGGCTGTGCGACAGGACACCTACCAGCGTAATAATGTGGAGGGCTGGCACCGCCAAGCGATCGCCGGCGCTGCGATTCGAAAGCGTAGGGGACGTGCCCGGAGCCATTGGGGCCCTGGGTGAGATTGGGGGGCGGCGGCGGCGGGGCGGAGTTCTGGTGCGGACGCGTAGCGGTAGTCGAGGTTGACGGCGTCTGTTGCGGCGGCTGCGAGCTCTGCTGATGCTGCTGGACTTGGGCGTCGTGGGCGTGGGGCGTTCCTGCTGTGACCGAACTTAGCGCGATCTCATCCGGCGGAAGCATGCCTAGCGTGCGCAGGGGTCAAGGCCTAGCGTGCCGCGCCCATGGGTGCGGGAGCACAGGAGCGAGCGAGCGAGCGAGCAACGCACGCTGCTCCCAGAGCCAAAATCGCCGCCACTGGCCCTGCCCTCCCCTCCAGCCTCGAAACAGGCCGGAAGCTGCACGTACATGCCTGGGCAGCCAATGCCCCGGGCCATGCGCCGTGCAGTGAGGTGGCAGAGCGGGGAAGCCAGGGGTCGTGGGCAAACAACCGGGGGGCAGGTGCCTGCAGGCCTGCAGCCGTGAGAATCACTCTCCGCGACATGCATGCAGTCGAGCTCCTTGCGGCACAGGCTGAGGCCTGAGACTGTGCGGCGGGCAGAGCCGGTATGAGCTGTCTGCTGGAACGTTTGAGGCGCGCCGGGCCACTGCGAGGCTGTTGGACGTTGCCCACGGTGCGTGGCAGTGCGTTTCCCGAGCACACAGCGCCGTCGCTGTCTCGTTCATGGCCAGAAACAGTCCATATCGGCTCGGTGAGGCCGCTGGCCCTTGCCATGAGACCTGCTGCGTTCTTCTCGTCTCCCGCTGGCGGCGCGTCTCGGGTGCGTGCTGTGGGGACTCGAAGCCCAGAAAAAATCGGAAAACCATACCGTTGTTGCTCCCCCATCCGGGTCCTGCACTGTCTCTGGCAGACATACCGTAGCTCCCTCGGCGCTGGGCGGCAGCGGGCAGGAACGGGTCGCGGCGCTGGAAGGGATCGGAGAAAGGCACGTGGACGGGCGGCTGCGAGGCGTGGGGCGGCTGGTACTGCGGATAGGAGGGATGCGGCGGCGGTGCAGAGGTGGTGGGCGGGTGGTGATTCGGGTTGTGGATGAGAGGCCGGTCTTGTGGCCGCGATGGAGGACCTTGTGACTGTCGCGCGTCCATGGCGAGGTGAGCGGTGGAGCGAAGCGGTGGGCTCGACGCGAAGAGGTACTCGTATACGTTCGTTCAGTGGGAAGCGTGCTGCATCGCGGCAGCAGCAGATGGGGGACGGTCAGCGGTCGCGGGCTCGCGGCCGTCCTGGTGTTGAGGTGGGAGTGAGGGCGTGGGCGTAGGGCGCTGTGGGCGCGCTGGAGGAGAGGAGCTTTGCAGGGCCGCTAGAGTTGGGACACAAACCAGCTAGTAAACGCGGGCGCACAGGATCAGAGTCTGTGCTCTCCGCACCCTGGCTCGCTGCAGCCGGGGCCACAGTCGTGCGCTGTCGGCCCGCTGAGAGCCGCGCCAGAGTTGACGCTGCAAGCTAGCCCGCCGCTCCTGGCCCTGGTGCCAGGTGCTCCATCTGCCTGTGACATCGAAGGCGCGCCCTGGCCCCGGTGCCTGTTGATCATGACCAGTGAACGGCCAGCCGCCCGCCGCCGCGCCGTCGCCCGCCAGCTGCTGCTGCTACTGCCGCTGCGAAACGCTCCGCCCGCCGTCCACGCCTGCGCGCCCGCCGGCGGATCGCCGCGCTTCACCGGCGCCCCGTGGCCCCGTGGCCCCGTGGCCCTGTGGCCCTGTGGCTCGGCTCCCACTGGCTGCGTGCAGCGTGCTGCGTGCTGCGTAGTGGCTCCGAGCGCGCACACCGACCACCTGCGACTCAGGCGGTCAGCCGCGATAACAAAGTAACGGCCCTTCTGCTGCGAGCTCTTTCCCCATCATCCCCATAAATAGGCTAGCCACGCGCTTGACCTTCCGCTCGAGTCTGCCCCGTCGCACCATCCCCGGAGCCAGATGAACTGGCAGCCCAGCCCGCAGCTCCCGCCCTGCCCCCGACAAGACTCCGCGCTCGCCTAGACCTCACCGCATCGCCATCCCAAATGCTCCCCATGCCCGGCACGCCAGCTGCATCATGGGCCGTATACAAGGCAAAGCTCAAGTCCGTCTTTGAGGGCGCTGACCCACGCGTTTGCGCTGCCTTCTGGCTCTTCGGTACGCCGCACCATCATTCCCTGCACATGCATCACCATAATCTCGCTTTCATCTCGCTCCTCTCTCGCCCATGTCGCTAACCTGACTCTGCAGGCCTCATCAACAATGTCCTCTACGTGATCATCCTCTCGGCCGCCGTCGACCTGGTCGGCCCTGCCGTACCCAAGGGCGTCGTGCTGCTCGCCGACGTCGTCCCGTCCTTCATCACCAAGTTGATCGCGCCGTATTTCATCCACAAGGTGCCATACTCCGTCCGCATCTTCATATTTGTAGGCCTATCTACGGCGGGCATGCTGTTGATTGCTCTCACTCCTGCAACACGCGATGGCGGAGCAATCGGCGTCCGGATGTTAGGCATCATCTTCGCGAGTTTAAGCTCAGGCGGTGGCGAGCTGAGTTTCCTGGGTCTGACGCACTATTACGGACACTTCAGCTTGGCTGCTTGGGGGAGCGGGACTGGAGGTGCCGGTCTGGTGGGAGCCGGTGCATATGTGCTCGCAACCACCACCATCGGCTTGAGCGTGCGTACCAGCCTGCTCGTGTTCTCATTTTTGCCCGTGATTATGCTTGCAAGTTTCTTTTCGGTATTGCCTAGAGGCCCGCTGCAGACGTCTGCCAGGCAGACTGAATATGAGCGACTGGAAGCGGACGAGGACGCGGAAGAAGACGACCTTCGAGATCCGCTGGAAGAGAACGACGGCCTTCTGAGTGCTTCCATGATGTCAGCGTCTGGCCGAAGCTTCACATCCCTGCAATCGAGACGTAGTAGGGTCTGGAGCAGCTTGCAGGCTAACCTTAACCGTGCTAGGCATCTGGTCGTCCCTTAGTAAGTGATCAGCTCTCCCTTTCATGTTTCCAATGAAGGTCACTTCCTAGAGCCTTGCAACAAGAGAACCACGCATATGAGCACAAGCGAGTCCACCCGAAATGGATTGGACGGTGCTGCCGTCTATTCATTGATTTCTGGGCGAATACTATGCATAACATGCGGGCTCTCCTTACTGTTGCAGATATGTGCGGATGTGCCTCTCCTTATCACGCTGCTCTTCATGCCCAATGCGACTTGTCAAAAAATATCACTTTGAATTTCTTCTGCCGGTAAGCACGAGGCGTTTCTTTGCTGATACAACCTTGCGCGACACAGCATGCTCCCTCTTCTTCTCGTCTACATTGCCGAATACACAATCAACCAAGGAGTGGCCCCAACTCTCCTTTTCCCGCTCTCATCCAGCCCTTTCTCCGAATATCGCGACTTCTATCCAACCTACAACGCCATATATCAAGTCGGCGTTTTTCTATCTCGCAGCTCGACCCCTTTCTTCCGCATTCACCACCTCTACCTCCCTTCGTTTCTACAGGTCGCCAATCTCGCGCTTCTTACCGCTCACGCCGTGTGGAACTTCATCCCGTCCGTATGGATAATCTTTCTAATCGTATTCTGGGAAGGGTTGCTAGGTGGACTGGTCTACGTGAGCACGTTCGCCGAGATCACGGATAATGTGCCAAAAGGAGAGCGCGAATTTAGTCTCAGCGCCACAAGTGTCAGTGACTCCGCAGGTATATGCGCTGCCGGTTTCATTGGCATGGCATTTGAGGTGTGGTTATGTGACTGGCAAGTTGCGCATGGCAGAGATTACTGCCGGAGAACTTGAGCATACTTTCGTTCTATGACCTTTTCTCGCTTGTTAAATACCTGTCTCAACCTCGTTGTTTAAGTATTTATCGTGGATGTAAACATTTTCTTGGTCACCAGCAAGCAGCATCAAAGGAACCGAGAACTACACGGCTTCTAGATACAAGCTTTTTCCGCCTCCGATATCCCCGGCTTACCTATGAATCGAGGACCTCGGTGCTCTGAGTCATGCAAGGTGATCGCCGCGACCAGACTGTCTCTGCGGTGACAGCTCGGTTGTGGATGCAAATTTGCGAGCCAATCGGACTAGACGTGTTAGTGGCTATCTTGGAGCCTATTGGAGGACGGTGCCCGCCCGGTCTACCCGTATACTCGGCGGAGGCATGCGTTGGCTTCAGTCGTTCATCAACCGCACGAGCGCAACCCCCCCCCCCTCTTTTTCCCGGGGGGAGCTGTCCATCGTAGAAGCAACAGCTATCATGATCACCAGGACTGTAGGCCCTGGCTGGGCGCAGGGTATTAAATCAATTTGAAATTGAGAAATAATCGGAGCCTCACAAGGTAAGAAAACTAGCTCTTATGTGGATACGAGCACGTGGACCCGTTATGAGTTTCCGCTGTGTCCAACTGATTTCTTTTTGATCTATAGTTTGATATCGACTATAAGTCACACCGCGAAAGGCATTCAACATGCACTCCGAGTAATTTCACTGACAGTACATACAACACGTGCCTGATGATTTGCTACGATATGCTTTCTAGCTTTATTCTGCATCAAGGGTTAGTTCCTAAAGCACATTTAGAAGATTCAGACATGTGGCAGAAGAGAGGTGTCCTTTCAAAGGACAGTACAATTAAAATAAACTTTGATGTTAAATGTGGTCTAGGCTGTCATCAGGTGAAGGCCTAGAGCGTGTAGGCTCTTTGAGCCTCGTAGAGTTAACCTGAGTCTACCATAATCATTTGGCCTTTTCCTTGTTATTTCCATGTATGCTTTTGCTTTAGTGACTTTTCGCTGGCATTGTTATCCATACTTCCCATCTACTGGGCCAAGCAAGTTGGCGATTACACTCCATGAGAATATCATATGCTGCTGGAACACACCACGGATCCTGAAGCTCTCTGCAAATATGTACGAGTATTCCATGGCTCCGGGATATCCGTTAATTCCACCTTCGTGCTAGACGCAGTAGGGTTCCTTCGGATCACGCGACGTTGTGCTCGTTTGATGCTTCATAATAGAATGTTCCGGGGCATGGGCGCAGGAAAACAAGTATCCAGAACGTGCGATGGCGATTGCCGACGGGGTAAGTAATAAATCTTTGTTCGATATGAAAGCCTACATTGACAGCCTCCGGAATACCAAGCAAACAAGTGCTTCCAGAATCCTTTGTGCAAGACATCATTGAGGATACACTGAGCCAGATCGCTCCGACTTCTGGGCGAAGAGGTGACATGGACTCGGAATATCGGGGCATCAGTCTACTTCATGCAGCAAGTTTGTTTCTGTTTCGAGAACTGAGGCGTAGTGGCGTAGGAGTGGGTGTGGTGGTGATTGGGGAACTGGACGAACGAGCTGGTCTTGGCACTGGAAGAGCTCTCGCAAGTCGAAGTCAGCTGGGATGGAGTGCGGCGGCAGTAAGCTCTCTGACAAAACTGTAGAGTGAGATATGTGACTGTATCAATGCAAAGATATCCTGGTGAATGACCTCGCAGCAGCACAGTCCAGGATAAGGCTGCGCGGGACAGGGAGCAAACGGTGAGTGGGACTAGAAATACGCACATGTGAATATTGGTGGAGCCAGTCCGCGACCTCGTACAGCTGTTATGATAGGTAGTGATCCTACATCTCGCTCAGCAGGGCGTGCAAGGCACGTTGTGGTCGGCCTCTTGCGGGTGGCAGCAGCAGAAAGAGGCGGCAACGGGCGCTGGCTGCGGCCCGGATCATCGCCTCGCCCGCCACGGCGAGCACCTCCAGCTAACGCCCGCCCGCCCGCCTACAAGCAACTTGCATTCACCAGCGAAGTGAAAAGAAGCTCCGCACGTGCACCCGGGCCGCTAGCTGAAGATCCTCGCTTGCCTGCCCTGGTCGGCTGCTCCGCGCTGCGCTGCCCCCAAACTGCAGACATAAAAGACCGCCGACACACCTTGTCCGACCAAAACTCTTCAACTCCCTCCAACTGCCTCCGACCGGCTTCCAACATCATTCGGTAGACTCTCAGTCGCCATCACAGGCACACACACTCTTCGTGAACTCAGTCTTTCCTTCCTCAAGTCACACCAACATGCCCTGCGACGTCGAGGACCACGCCGGTCACCACAACTGGCCTGAGCAGGGCGACCTGCGCATCTGGCCGTGTGAGCGCGCCTGCGACTACTGCACTTTCCAGGCCCGCGACTCGTCCGCTCTGCGCGCCCATGTCCGTGACGTCCACCAGCCTGGCGACTTCCCGAACATCAGCATCTTGCCCGGACTTAACCGTCCTCCCGTCTTGTAAGCGTCCCACCCTCGTCCCTCACCTTGCCAACATGCGCACAGCACGGTTGCACACTGACAGGTAGTCTCCAGCAACCCCATGCTCCACGGCACCGCTCCGCGTACCTCGCACGAGACTCAGCACCCTCTTCTCAACCAGCAGTACCAGGAGTTCAACAGCGCCCTCGATCAGCTGGAGGACGCCGTGGAGCCGGCCGAGGGCGAGCAGATCTCTGACGGTAACGACGACGAGTTCCAAGACGGACCCAGCAGCAGCTCTGCCCGCGGCCGCAAGATCCACGTCACTCCCAAGGCTGCTGCCGCCGCCGAGGAGGCTGCCAACAATGCCCGCAAGCGCAAGCGCGGTGGCAACCGCATTCCCGGCGAGATCTTCCCGGCCCGCATGCCCAGGGTCCAGCCCAAGTTCAACAGCCCATACGGCCCGCCCCGCTCCTTCGGCATGGCTGACTCCGTCCGTGTCCGTGGCCTGCGTCCCCGCGACGTGAACCGCTCCCCCGAGGACGAGGAGGACCTGGTCTCCTGGTTCAAGAGCAACATCAACGGCATGTTCTACATGGGCTACGCCGCTGGCTTGAGCCGCCGCGAGATCGTCCAGTCCTGCCAGGAGATCGTCACCAGCTGGACCTTCATGGACGAGGAGGAGTAGAGAGCCTTTCCTCACTTCTCCATGCCTCCTTCCGTTGCTCCTGCTTGATAGTGTGTGTACTCACTCACCTGCGCTTTCCTGACTGAACTCGGCTCCACGACGCCCTCAGACTTCCCCCCCTCCCCCTGTTCGGTCAGCGACTACACAAAAGCTTTTCCACAGTTCCCCTCCCGGCACGCGATTCCCCGAGTTCCCGGTCCGGCATTTCAGCGATTTGACTTTCTAATTCGGCTTGTTTGTTTTCTTGACTCGTAACAATCGGACAGTCGATGGTCCACAACCCCGACTATATCCACACCCCAACATCACGAAAGACGCACGGCGATGATCTGGTTTTCTTTGTTTGGGAAGTGGAGTAATTGAGACAGGTACCGGGTACAGGCGAGTCTTCAGTAATCCTGTCGAGGCTTTGATGGTCCTGCACTTCGGCTTGCGGTGACGACAGGAGGACTGAAGCTTGTTTTTTTCCCTCATCATCAGGTGTTTTACAGGGAATGGGCTACATGGGTCTGCATTAAAGGTTCTACGGGGTACTTAGCGATGCCGGCTGGGAGGGGGGTTTTTAGTTAGACAATACGATGAACGGCTTAGCTGTTTGCCAAGCTAGTTCCTTGCATGGTAAGATGCCGTGACCTCGTGACCATGCGAAGTGGCCGCCGCGCAGCAGCGGCGGCGCCGCCTGCCTTCTTCGCTTCACCGAAAGGGAAGCTTCCCGAAGCGGTAGCTGCGGCTGGACCCGCAACGACCGGGGTGTTTGCCCGTCAAATCAAGAAGCTGAAGTGACGTCACCGCAAATCAAAAACAAAAAAAAAATTGAGAGATGCACATCTCTCAGCATGAGGAGGCCGAGCAGCCCAGTTGCTTTAGCTTCGATATGATGTCGTCATTTCTTCACTTGATCCTATACGTTCCGACCGCTCTGAGCGTCTTTGACACCTTTTTGAGAGCGCTGAGAGTCTGTGAAAGGCGACTAGGAAGACGGTCCTATTCACGGTTTCTTCTGGTTGGAGTTCCCGAAATTGCGCATTCAATTATTTTCCATACATGTCAAAATTCGTTACTATCTCAGAGTGTTTTATCGGAGAACTACCATTGATGAAAACCATACCGTAGTCCATAGTCCTCCGGCTTGCTAGACGTGGAGCCATGGACAGAAAGCAGACGAACTCAATTTTCAAAATTAAATCCGTCAAGTACCTCCACAGTCTACCCTTGTAGCTATGTCCACAAATGTCTTCGCCTGTCCGCCGATTACTTCTTTCTACGCTAGTTGGTTGCTTGGGCGAAGGGTTGCGTAGAACAGTCTACTGCGATGTCCTCCAGCAGCGCTTGTAATTGATAACCTAGGCATCCTGTCAAAGATTATGACCAGACTACGCGCTGCATGATACTGTCCGATGTTGCAGTGCGATGTCCATGCGTCCGCAACTTTTCTTGGCGCAGAGAAATGGGACAATACTTTATGCTTATCCAGCCCTGATACACGTTCCATCGTATCATAGGCGACATCCATAGCATCGGCTAAAGCTGATTTGCGTGCGTATCGATGTTGGGGTCGAAGCTAGATAATGTCGGTAGGTGGGCATACCAACCCAAGCCCAGAAGAAGCAGATACCATCGTTGATAATAGTCTCGAGTCCGTTCAGCCAATTCAAGGCTACATCAATATTATTGAAATCTACATTCGTACCGAACGCCGTGACGAACTCGTACCCGAACAAACTCGCCTACGCTTCGTCGCTAAGAGCGGTCTTCGGTTGTCTAACCACAAGCCAGCGGATGCAGTCAAACATGGCGACGAAGATATCGGAAATATTCATCGCATCGAGGAACGCCGGTATCGGGTTGTTTGACGGCGTATTCTTGGGATCCGGCCCCTCGAGGCCTTCCTTTTCGCCCATCTCCAATGCTCGCGCCCGGATGCTTTCGATCGAATAGGGTTTCCACGGGTAGGCCCAGAGGTGAAGGATCGCGAATACTAGGGTCTCGAAGCAGAGAATGAGGTTTGGGAGCCCGACTTGAAGCGTTTGGAGGGAGATGGTGGCTGTTGGCTGTACTGGAGCGTCATCTTTGCCGGCCAGCATGTTGAAGAGGGACTACAAACGTCAGCTGAGCACATCGAACTGCAAAGGGGAATAATTGTTACCTCCTGCATGTAGGACAATCCAATGACGATTTTGATGGCAAGAAACTTGAGAAAAGGACTGAATGGCCCGAGTGACTGTTTGAATTGCACGTAAAAGTGAAGGAGGATGGTCATTGCCACAGTCAAGGAGATTGTTTGAGTCACGTTGACCTAGAGAATGTGAGTTTGAGTGTTGCCAATACACATCTGCCAACTCACATAGATATGCGCATAACTCAAACTGTTCGACTCAGCGCAAAACACTCCTGCAGCTTGAGTGGCCAGGGTGATTATGGTCACAATGATTTTCACGAGAGAGAATTGAAATATGGAAAAGCAGACAATCTGGTTTTATTAGCAGGTGATAGGAGCAGTATGATCTTGAAGACTCACGTTGATATACTTAGGCCAACTTGTACCAGATGCAGGAGGCTCTTCTACCTCGGCACCTGCCCGGCGCTTCCTCAAAAACTTGGGACGAGGAACCCACGGGCGCGGCTTCACATCGGCGAAGGTTTCTTTGAAGGTCTTTAAGCTTGGAGCAAGGAAGTTGCAGAGCAACATAAAGAACGCGGCAATCACAGTCGCTTCGTAGAACTGATGCGCAGTCTCGAGATAGACATGGAAGTCATAGAACTTTATCGACAAGAATGCGGTGATGGAGAAGACAGGCACCATGAACAAAATACGAAGGACGCTGGGTTGAAGGTCAGCCATGAAGAAAACGCATCCACACAAGGAGACGTACTGTTTCTGTTCATTGGGTTTCGTATAATTGATTGCATGGCGCAAGCTGAGATAAAAGGAGATCACGCATGCAAGCCAAGTAAACAGAAAACCAAGATGGAGACTGATGTCGTGGAACCGGAGCCCTCGGAAGATGTCTGCTTCTTGGACTGGAAAACGGTCAGCCAAGCCTTCCAGGCAGACGTGGCAGTGTGGCTTACTGGGCTGGTCCAGCCTCGCATCGCAGCTAACCATGATTCAGGCTCTGGAATGGCCGATATAGCGTGCGAGCTTCCTTCCCTTCCGGCCTACTTGAGTATTTTCCTTTTTATCTGCTGGTTAGCTTGGGCACGAGATGTGCGGATAAAGTGTTGTACGTCGAAAAATTAAAGGGTGGCCAGCACAACGACTCAAGTGCACAGGGAAAAGGATGGGGTTTTAAGAAGGTATTGTATACTGTTAGAACTGGCTGAGACATGGGAAGTGTTGCATAACTTCTGGCTGCGAATAGCTTTGTTTCAGTCTTGGCCAGCCTTCAAACACGAGGACTGCAGTGCTTCAGCCTCAGAACACAGCCAACCAGACGGTTTGGGCGATCAAGCTTAAGATTGGGCTGGGGCTGTGCTGGGCGATCGCATTCGGCAGCCCTGGGCTCGTATTCTCAATGACCAGCGTATAATTGGCCAGGCCCGCCCCGATCTGCAACTAAGTCCAACGCACCCTTCAGCCCTTCAAATACACAACGGTCTCAGGCTCGGAAAAGCTCGCAACGCTATCAGCGGCCCACTCAGATTGCGGCTGCACGAAAAAGGAAAGTATGCCGCCTACCCGAATCGGCCACAAGAAGTCGCGTTTTGGCTGCATTCGCTGTAAGCAGCGGCACGTCAAGGTCAGTCACAACACGTTACGTTACATCTCGCGCGCGCCTGCCCACGGCCGCCTCTGAATGAAGACAACAGTGCGATGAGCAGCGGCCATGTGGCAACTGCGTCCGACATCAAGCGGAATGCAGTCTCACACTATCAACTTTGACTCCTCCGGCCGAAGCCGGGCGCATCCCATTGACTCCTGCTCCTACTCCAGCTTCATCGCTGCACAACGGCCACGCGCAGTTTCAAGCCGGTCGCAGCACTTCCGGTACGGCTCTCATTCGGCCACTGTGCGACGTGACGTCCGCGTTCAATGAATTTCTGCCAGCTGCACAGCTGGTGGTTCGGGGGTTTCGTGCAAGCCGCTGACGCCGAGGTGTAGACCTGACCCGAGACTCCCGGTCTCCCCTACCTATACCGGCACCACCACCAAGTGTCGCAAACTCACAACAGATCCGCCTGACCCCTTCAGACAACCAACAGTCCGTCGGCGCCAAGGTGTCTTATATCAGAGAAGCTCTCCTTGAGGTTGCCGCAGACGTCGAATCACTGGAGAGAAGCCACAGTCAACCCCCGATCGGAAATAGCCCCCCGGTCATACCGGAAGGTTACGTATCAACCCCAGAATGGCTCGGGGACATGCACCTATTCCACCACTACATCTCGACCGACAGCCTCTCTCTCGCACACGAGCCTCGGCAAGAAGAGCTCTGGCGAACTGTCGTCCCCCATCTCGCCTTCACCCACGTGAGTGACCCCAGCAACCTGTGAACACAAATCCCCGAAACGCACATCTGATACACAACAGGATTCGCTGATGCACGGACTCCTGGCCCTGTCGGCGCTGCACCTCTCGCACATCCACCCAGACCGGCGGCGCGAGTACGCGGCGCAGTCGGCGCGGCACCAGGATATCGCGCTCTCGCGGCTCCGCAAGGGCCTGTTCGACATCACGCAGCAGAACATCCACGAGCGCTTCCTGCTCGCCTACCTCGTGCTGATCTTCACCTTCTACTCCATCGGCAACCCGCCCGACGACGGCGGCGACTGCGACAACGGCCCCCACCGCCTGACCACGCACGAGCTGGGCCAGTCGCTCTTCCTCGGCCAGGGCATCATGAGCATGGTGTCGGACCGCGAGAAATGGGCGTGGATGAAGACCGGCCCGCTGACCGGCATCCTGCAGAGCCCGCTGGTGGCGCAGACGTACCGGCCGCCCACGGGCGCGTACGCGGAGCGCCTCGACCAGCTGCGCCGCCGCCTGATCGAGCCCATCACCGGGTCACCCGACGCATCGCGCGCCCGCACCTGCTGCATGGTCGCCAACGACGCTCTGATGCGCCAGTACCGCATGCTGCTGCTCAACGGCGCCGATGACTCGGCCCCCGTCTGGGCCTGGCCGGCCATGCTGCCGCCGGATTTCAGGGAGTTCGTGTGTCGCGACCATCCGGTCGCGCTGGTCTTGCTTGGGCATTATGCGGGCCTGGTGCAGTGCATGACGTACCGCTGGCATCTGTCTGGCTGGAGCGAGAAGGTGTTTGTTGCGCTGGAGGAGACGCTGGACGAGCGGTGGAGAGCGTGGCTGGAGTTCCCGAAGGCGTTTCGCAGGGGGGACCTGGACGTTGCAATCAGGGAGTATCGGCACGCGGAGCAGAGGGCGAGCCCGGAGGATCCTGCGCCGTGAGGGAGAATCCGGGCTATGGATGGCCCGTAGATGCTTCGATCGAGGGAGGGTCCATGTTGAAGCATGAAGTCAGGGGAGGAAAGTGCGGCATCTACCTGAGAGTGAGGTGCTCTAATTTATACCCAGTGGTTTTTACTCTATGAGCGTTGTAAGTACTTGTAGGCTCTCTCGGCAAATTGATACTGGGAAGTTCAGATCCCATTGAAGATCGGGTCCGGCATGGACTCGCAAGGAGGAGTTGAAGTGATGTAACTCAATTCTCCGCGAACAGAGTGGAGAATGTTTTTTGGGCCTGACTGCAGATCACACACTTGATAGCTATTTAAAGCAAGAGGGTCTCGTTCGGAAAATTTCACCGCTTTCTCGGGTCATATTGGAGATCTGCTCCGCTGCAGGGCCTTTCCTACCGATGTCGCAATCTGTCGATCGATACGGTCTCGGAGATCTTTCCGGATTATCACAATCTCGTTGATCTATTTCGCTCGACAAACGGTTGCGCCGCAGCATCTTCAACCGCTAGATGCTGAATTGGAGTAGATAACAGACGATGGATGCCCGTCCGAAAGGCTGTATGAACAAAGGAAAGTCTGGATTGTGATAACGCTATCTATGTAGTAGGTTACCATGTCAGAGGATGAAGATCCTCCATGTTCTCGGGTTTTCCCTTTCCCCTCAGAATATTACCCCTCCGCGCCTAATTACCCTTTTTCGCCGTTGAATGTCCCTTTGGTATATGTATGTGTGTATAGAAACCCGCTTCTGCCATTACCTCCGCCGCCGTGGAACGATCCCAATCTACTCCTCCTCATCCCCCCACCCCCCGGCCCGGTGGGGCAACAAGTGCTACCGCTTGTCCCAGTCCTGCATTCGCAGTTCGAACAGCATGGCCGCGAACTTGGAAACTGAGTTCTCCGTGTCCCATAGCTGCTGTAGCAGGTCCGGCCGCTGGCTCTGCATGACGATGGGGTGCCACTGCTGGAGAATCTTCAGCGATAGCTCCAGCGCTTCCTGCTCGATGCCGATGGCGCTCTCCCGGAAGCAGCTGGGCTCGCTTTCCCATGGCGCCGGCTTGTGCGGCTGGGAGAGCAGCGCCGGGAACGTCGGCGTGACGGGCGTCGGGAGGCCGAAGACGGTCGTCAATGACTGGTGCTGTCCACGTGTCGCCTGCGGAGGGGAAAGAGGAGGGGGGCAAAGAGGTGTGTCATAGCTTTGCGCCGGCGCGGGGCGTGGGGTGGTCCGATTGTCCTGGGGCTGTTGAGGCGGCGCGGGAGGGGGAGATGGACTGCAGCTGTCGATGGTGGCCGTTGGGCCGTAGCCGAACTCGGGAACTTGGCAGAAAAATTGGTGCTCGTATGCTCCCGGCTGAGGGTCGGCCATCTGACAGCTGGCGGAGTTGTAGAGGGGCATCGTGCCGTCCTGATTGGGGCTTTGGCAGGCGTCGGTGCAGTCGATTGGGAGTCCTTCCAGCCACGCCGAGAGGTCAAGGGCCGCGGTGCAGCAGGAGCCATTACATGGGACGGCGGTGAAGCTGGCGCTTTGCGGGGCTTCGAAGCTTTGCGAATCCGTTGGCGTGATTTGTGGTGTGAGTGTGATGTTGCTGTAACTGATGCTCGAAATCTGCTTATCCAGAGCCAGTCTGGCCGGTGGCGGCGCGCGTTTGAGGCTTCTGTAGCCATTCTTTCGAACTCCGTGTGATTCTGCCTCCCCATCGGTGACGGGCGAACGGCGCTTTCGGCTTAAGGCGCTCTTCGGAGGCGCCATAGTTGTATTTTGGCGCCGTCGGTGTCGGACAAATGTGGCAAAGGGCGGCGGCTAAGGGCTAAAGAGCGGATCGGGGCGAAGCGGGATAATGAAGGAGGGACTTCGAAGAAAGGAAAAGAGACCAGTTGAAGAGCTGCTTGATAAAGTTAAGTCTACACGCCAATGCCAGATGCAATGCGGTCGGGAAGTAACAGTTGGACCGAAATGAATATATAGCAACTTGAGTGTTGCAAGGCGTACGGGATAAACAGAAGTGTATCGCGAGAGGTCTCGCTAAGGGTCGATCAAAACGCACCAATAGAGACCGTATTAATCCGGACTTTTATCAACAACCAATACTCGGCCCCCGAAGCTATCCTTGTTCAGGGTGTTTGTTATATTGGTCTGCGTATCTGTCTATAATCGCGCGTTTCGTATGATCTGCGATCTTCCAATTACCGTGGTTACCATGATGCTACTGATCACAGTGGAGTTTGGCGGAAACACATGGCCAATACGGTCCGCAAGACGTATTGGAGATCCTCCACGTACGCAATCAGCTGACGGTCGCGATGAAGCTTGCTCTCCCCACAGTACACCAAGCCGTCGGGCTGTCGTTGACGGCTCATCCTGGAGGATTCCTCACGAGGGGCTGGTTCTCGCCGGCAAATCCCCACTGGCCTAAGCGTTGTGTCGACAAGAGGATCGTCGATCCGCAGGCCAGTTTTCGGATTTCACGGGTTGCTTAGAGTTGGGAGTGTGCAAGCGAAAGTCCGTGGTGGATGGCGAGGGACAAGCGATGATCAAGGCACCGCCGCGTGTTTTCCCGCCATCGCTTTCTGCCGTGCAAAAAGAATCCCCGACTGAACCCCCCCATAATCCCGGATTCAGCAAATGCGCTTTACACTGTTTGATCTGCGGCTGACGCCGACCGATCGGCCGTCACGTTGCTTAGATACATTCAAATCAGGGAGAGGCCGGCAGTACCCGCCGCAAAAGCTCTCTCTGCGCCCTTTGCTCTCCAATCATTTCCCTGATTACGTTCTGAAGCTCGTGGTGATGCATCGTGACTTTGATGATCTGAGCTGCCAGCCTCTTGTTCTCGTCCATCGTGTCCTCGAATGCGCGCTCCGTACGGGCCTGTGCTGGCGCAAGAGCCTCAAACAAAGCTCGGTAGTCTTCGCGTTCCTCGGCATTGCTTGCCAGCGCTGCGATGACAACGGTGATCCCACTAATCAGGGTCTTGACGCTGACAAGCATACTGGCGACTGTCCTCTGTGTGTCATGTAACCGCCCCGACAGCTGAGCAATACTTGAGGAGCAACTCGTCTTCGGCGGTCTCGGCCCACGCTGCTGAGTCGAGCTGTCAGACGAGGACAATTCCGGAGGCCCGGATGGCGCGTCAGGGCTGCACTTTCCGCTTTTCTATTCCCGGATGTTAGCCCAGGCAGCCTTCCGACGCTCGGGAGCCAGATGAATTACGACGGAGGCCGAGAGTGTAAGCTCAAAGTCCTCGTATATTGTTTCCAGATCCAGTGCTACTCGCTTGCGCCTTCGATTGGAGAATTCACGCTTCTTCGCAGCCTTTCTCCGCTTGTATCTCCGGCCTTCTCCGATATCTGGAATTCGAGGTCCATGGTGGCTCACCGCGTGTACCTTTGTGACCAATCCGTTGCATTCTTGACTCCGTGGTGCTGTACTATAATTTGGTATGCTGGATCTGTTGTGCCGCACCCGTTGTTCGAACGGATACGGATGGCCTTGCCGATCTGCCTCGTGGTCATGTATCAGTTGTCGAGCTAGAGGCTTCGCTGACTGCCGCAGAGCGCTGGCCGCACTGCTGGAACTTTGAACTGGAGCCTGCGCACTTCTCGTCAGTCACCACTTTCCGAAGCTTCATAACTTCTCGCTTACTTCTATGCGTGCAACCTGGAGATCCCGAAACGTTCTCAACCGGTGCGATGACTGACGCACGTCTGTAGCCGTGAAATTCCTGATCTGCGTGTCTGGCGAGGGAGCCGAAGCGGCACTGTTACTGTTCTTGTAGATCATCGGGGCTTTGCCTGAAATAAGAGACGCCAATTGATGAACACTAGTACCTGGAGGAAGTAAACTAGCAGAAAATTTTTGGCTTTTAACTTCTCCTCCACTCCCCATATGTATAGCGCGACCGCATTCTGAGTCTCTGATAGCAACTACGAGAAGCTACACTGTGCCGTAATCTTTCACTGAACCTTTCTCGCTCAGACGTAGAGGGCGAAAGTTTCGTATCGAGCTGTCTTATACAGTAATAATTACATACAGAATTTGTTTTTTATTTTAAACCAACCACTTTCCAGCCCTCTCGGCTGACCTGGAGTTTTGCTTACCAACCTACTGACAGAATTGGCAGAGCGTATGCACTGGGAGGAAGCCCGGCGACCACAGACCACTCTCGCCACACTCAGCCGCATGGAGCTTATTCCCCAGCCACGCGAGACGCCGTGTGTCATGAGGCAGCCATTACGAGGCTCCCTTCCAGCGTGGGGCAAATCTCTCCTGAGAGGCGAAGGGGCACGAACGTCGATTGAAACTCGCGCGACACGTTACCGAATGCCACTATTGCCTATTCTCGGATTTAGGCTTGCGACACACGGACGAAAAGTAAGCGAATCACGTCACGACGACGGTACCCACGGTGCCGGTACCTATAAAGCCTCTATAATAGGCGCACTTCTCACTTTCTCATTGGCGCGTGTCCTTCTGGTCATTACATACAGATACTCGTACCACCAAGTGGCCAGGTACAAAGAGCCCTTTTCCCAGCGGACTGGCTTTCGTGGAGAAGAGGGGTAAAAAAAAAAGCACAGAAAAAAAAAAACAGAAAAGGGCGCCGCCACGTCACCCACAGACAGTGCTCGATCCGCCGGGGGCGGCGATGCCGAGCAGCAGACCGCCATCAGCCCATCTCTGCATTTGCCCAGTACCTCGCTAAACCATGGTCCGCACACTCTTACCGCCTGACTGACCATCCTAAAGCTGCGATACGCCGGCCGCCGTTGGGATCCGGCTCCGCAACAGCGCGTGCGGCCGGACGGGCCGCGGCGCCTGGATGGCTGGTCGGTCATTCTCATCTCTGCGAGTGTATTTCGGCGAGTCTGCAGCGGCAGTGGGTTTCGGCACCGGCTGCGGCGGGAGCTTGCGGGCCGGCGCGGGTGGCACCTTCGGTCGGCGAGTCGGATTCGCACTGCTTGTGGGGGCAACGTGGTGTCCTGGTCGATAGGGGGCGGGGTGCCCGGGCCGACACCATCCATCGGCGAAATGTGTTGAAGTCCTCGAGCGCGCGCCCCACCGCCCTGCTGACGCCTGCTGTGGAGGCCAGAGGCTGGTCTTGAGCGAGCTCGGCATCTTCCGACCTATTGGAAGACCGGAATGTTCTCCGCCCGTCCGCACAGGCTCTGCGTCGCCTGGAAATCCGTCGCAGCAGTACGGATGTTGCCAGCATGGTTGGGATTCGAGGACTAGCCGCGGGCGGACTTGCCTCTCGGTTGATGCTAGGTGCAGCCGAGGCCGACGTGGAGATGTGCTCCCGTTTCGATTGTCGTGAGTTGCCGACTGGGCGCTGGTCCAATCCGCTCGTCCATATCCGTAGGACCCATCACAGCAGGGAGTCGTTGGTTTAGTGAATACGTCAAGACTCGGCCCAGAGAATTCCGGGAGCGGAAGAACCAGTCTCAACGCACCTCCCTCTCCCACCGGGCTTGATAGGTGTGAATCGTGTCTCCGTTCTTTCTTCACCAAGATATGGCTGCCGTCCAAGGTCAACATGACGTCGGGGAGGTTCCAGCAGCGCGTCCACGTCGATGCCATCTCGAGCAGGTAGTCTCGTACCCAGACTTCAAATGACCGCGCGTCTTCTCGGGTATCGTAGCGACCTTCCAGTGCTGCTACGCCTTCTCTCTGTGCCACGTGATATCCGCCTGCTCGCTGCCGTTAGGGGAAATGGTCGCATCTGACCACATTGATAGAACGTTTGGGGGACGGGGAATTGAAGTGCCTTGGCCTTCTTTAAGCTTTCAGAGATCCCTCTAAATAAGATCTTCCGCCCAATGCGTACGCATTTTGCGTTGGAGGTTTTTCTATGAGAGTTTTTCCAATATTGATTCCTCATTTTGGGAGGCTGAAGCGGGTGGCTAGTCTCTCTCGTTTGCAATTACATCCTTAGTTCCGGCCTTCTGGTACCGAGCTCACGAACAACGGGGCGGTTGGATAGCCTCGATCACGCCTACCACTTGACCATTGATATGTGATAAGTGCTCGTCATTTCATCTCCGATCGTTACTCCCGGAATTCCCTGTTTTCTTTTTGACTAAAACTCGAATTTGGTGGCAGGTAATTGCGTGGGCGTGCTAAGGTACGTCCCTTTTAACTATGCTGAAAGCAGGACGCTTTATACAGTAGCAAGAGGAAGAGTACATAATACCCGGTAATTACACACAAATCAAAAAGAAATAACGCCCCAAATCATGTGAGTTCCAAAGCTCATGCCTTACAAAGCAAAAAGCGATGGGCTATCCAGAAGTTGAACACGTTCAACACTAAGATGGGAACAATGTTCCACCAGTGGAGACCAAGGAGAATTCGGTAGACGATGGCTGCTATCAATGCAGCCTCCCATGAAATGAGCCAGCCCCAAGCCAGAATACGCATATTCCGGTACTTGTGGTTTTTATGTGCCTTCGCATCTCCTGAGGGCGCCCAAGCCAACCCGTTCCCAAAGAGCCGATCTTTGATCGCGTTAAGATACGCATATTGTTGGATGACCATGACGTATTGCACATTGAGGCCATAAGACGCTTTGGCCCAGAATCGAAGACAGATAATGCCGTACAGTATGCTAGGAATAGCAAACGCGAGATTGTAGAACCTGAAGAACTCGGGCCGGACCCAGAGAAGCAGCATTCCTGGCAACGGATTGATGAAAATACTTAATGACAAGGCAGAGTAGTACATCATGCCTGAGAGGTAGCAAACTTTCTGGATGAGAGAAAGCCTGGACCTCCAGAACTCTGGGTTTGTAAGTAGAGTTGTTGATCCCATGCACCAGCGCATTTGCTGGGAGAAGAAAGCGCGAGGGCTGTCTGGACAAACACCTGCGGCAAGGCAGAGCGGTACATATTCCACAGTCCATCCACGGTCAACAGCGCCGAAGCCGGTGTGAACGTCCTCGGAATATCCGATCTCGGCAGTACCGCCCACTTCAGCTAGCGCCTCTCGTCGATAGATGGCATTGCTGCCAACACAGATAGATGCACCCCAGCGGTTGCGGTTCACCTGGACAACGCGGTAGAATAGTTCCTGGCAGGCGCCAGCGCCTTGTTCGACCCATGTTTGCTCCGGCAAGGTCCTGAAAAACTGAGGAGACTGGACGACCGCACTCTTCGGATTGCACAGGTGGTGTGGCAGTAGCTCGAGCACGAAATCCGGGCGTGGACAGAAGTCGGCATCAAAGATGACGAAAAAATCACCCTCCGTTCGCGAAAATGCCCACCGAAGGTTACCGGCTTTTTTCAGTCTGGGCCGGTCGTCACGAACCATGTAGGTGAAGCCATATTGCTGTGCGAGATTCTCGACTGACTCCATGGCACCATCGTCTAGAACGTAAACACGTAGCTTGTCCTTCGGATACTCCAAGGCTCGAATATGCTTGTAGGTATTTTCCAAGATCTCCAAGGGTTCTTTGCAACAGGGCAGGTAGATGTCGACCGACGGTGCATTAGCTTCTGTGATTGGGTAGTCCTGGAGAAGCCTCTTATGTTTCTCGAAATCCCAATCTCTACCAACGATTCCAACCAGATAGGATATGAAGAGGTAGAGCTGGAGCAGGAATGCGAAGACTCCGAACCAAGCAAAGTAAACCGATGCCAGGACGAAAAGCCACATGCCAGCAGAGAGGCTCAAGAAAGACAAGCACCCAATCGCATATAGAGGGACTCGGTTTGTTTTCAGATATGAATACTTTTCGGTTTCTGTAGGGCAGTAAGGAAGGACGAGCGGTGGCTCTTCGCGTGGCGCATATGTAGCAAAAAATTTCTCCTTGGTGTGTGCCCATACACCGTGAGATGTCTTTCGAGGGTCTTGATGGCTCGCTCCTATCTCTGAGGTGACAGTGGTCATTTGCCCGGCACGACTGATGTCGAGATCAGAGCCTGAAGGTTCCGAACAGGCAGACGCAGGATTTTCTTCAGGTAATGGTGGCTGTGGCCGCTACTTCTGATCAGCAACAGATTTATTTTTACGGATACTATTACGTACGGCCACGGGCTGAGTGAGCTGTGGAATTTCTTCCTCAGCCGTGCCTTCAAGGGATAGCTCAGGCTCTCTTTCAATTTCACTGGATGAATCTGAAGCATGAACGGAGCTACTGATCTCCGAATTCTCGCTTGAGATGTCTGGTGAAACAGGTAAAGAGTCAAGGCGCTGAGGCTTGATAGACGTCCTCTGAACTACAGCTTCCAGGCATTTTTCAGGGATAACCAAGTCAAGGGTAGTGCCGGACGCTTGGAGGGCCATCTGAGATAGCTTAGCAAAACAGAAGAGAGTAATCAGGACACATATCAATACCTTTCACTGTGGTGAGTTTATCGACGAAGGAGTCAAAGATGCCTCCCGTATATAGCTGAAACTGTGTCCGTCTTGTCACTCGCGCTGTTGGTCTTGAAGATCTCGAAGGAAAGTGACCCTTCAGCTTTTCATTATAAAGTTGGCCCGACAAACTTGAGAAAATAAGAGCCAAGCAGAAATTTTAGTTCGTCTTTCTTTCTCATTCTTCAAAATGGGGTCACTCTCCCCTACCATCGTTCCGGCGTATTGACCGTTCATTCTATCCAACTACCATGTAGCCGAAATTTCTGCGGCTCAGGGAGGAGTAAGTCTCGACTCCACCCAATATTGCGCCTCTTTTTCCAACTCGGATCATCTTGGCTATCCGGGAGTTACGATTTCGTCACCAGTGGGCAAATTGACTGCTCGTCATATGATCTGATAAGTCACTAAATCCTGAGATCCTGGTATAGCGGGCCATGGATATATTTGCTACGCTTGGAGCGCTCCAGGTGAGCTCTATGGTACTTTCGGCTAGCCGAAATAGCGCCACACATCGTCCTTTTGCCTATTTCGGCATGCTGGCGTGTCGTGCTTCCATAACAGCTTGAACAGAAAAAAAAAAAAAGCTTAGCTGGTTTGCGGGTTCAAAGAAGAGGCAGTTTCGACAGGAAGATATTTTGATTGTCAGAACACAGTAACCGCTGGTCAAACTCAGCTATGGTACGCTTTACTTTCACGTCCTATTCAGTTCCGTTCTCACACCATTCTCCTGCTTGGGCGTTATGTGCGGGCTTTCGACTGTGTCAAATCCGAGGGATTACCCGACAGCATGCTCGCTTATGAGCTCAGCCCTGAAAAATCAAAGCATCTGTGCGATTGGCCTTACGCGGGTCCAGCCCACGTTGCGAATGCCGAACTCAGTCGTTGAATGGGGGGTCCCGATGTAAAGAACTACGCTTAGCGAAGCGGCCCGACTCGGCCCCACTGCTCAAAAGCTTACCCCTTAAGCCAGATTCATTCCTATTGGTGCATTTGAAATTTAGATACCTAGCCTATATTTATGCCGAAGCCAGGACCTAAGCCGAATACGAATCCATCGGGTATTCCGCAACTCACGTCATGGCGCCTTTCCAGCGTTCGCAATGACTGGTGGCAACCTAGCTATGGACAACTTATGATATTCTCTACAACATTAATGTAGCCGGGTGGAGACGAAATATTGATTCCGTTCTCCATGTCATATTTCCAAGACTTTCTCCAAACCAGTCATCTTCAATGGTGAGAACGTGGTCCATGATACCCGGCAGTGGATCCCGAGAAGACGATCCAGAGAAGACGGCATAGTTGAAGTTGGCTTAGTGGAGAGAATAGCCGAGATCTCGAAGGAACCAATGAATAAAATTGATGTAGTATTGATCCGCTTATCAGGTAGCTGCAAATCACTGACGTTGGAAGATCTGGTGGACGCGGGAGATGAATTTGCCATTCACGCAAGCATGGAGCCACTGGACTTTGGTTCAAGCTCGGGATTCGGGAACATTCATTGCATCGTCCAATGTACATCGGCAAGACTCTGCTGAAAGATTTATGAAGTAATTGACTGACCATAAGAAGCGCTCCCATCCCTTCGATGAGTAGTATCAGTGTGCCTTGTCCGTCATCCAATATCCGGTCGTTCGCTTTCCACAACGTCTTCAGCCGAGGATAAATTCCTGCCAATCATGAGTTCTTCGCCAACTCTAGATTCGTATTACCTCTCCTCTGCCAGTGGAAGCTCTTGTTCGTCCCCCACGTGTGCTTCCACGCCAATAACTCCTCTCGATCCCGACATGCGCATCCCTATGGTCGTCCCACACAAGAAGCAGCAAGTGGCAGTCACTATAGCACAGACCGGAAGCTCTGTTCTCAACATCTGCTGTGTTGGTGCGGGATTCGTCGGTGGACCGACAGCTGCCGTCATCGCGTACCATAACCGGCACATCCAGGTTAATGTTGTCGACCTCGATGCGAAAAAGATCAGGAGGTGGAACTCGGCACATCTTCCAGTTCGCGAGCCCGGCCTTCAAGATATCGTACGTGTCGTGAGAGATGGCTGCGAAGAGGCTGCGGACAGGGAGGAGAGGAAGCCGAACCTTGCATTTTCTACCGACGTCCTCGAGCACATCTCGTCTGCCGACATCATATTCCTAGCTGTGAACACACCAACCAAGGAGCGTGGTCATGGAGCTGGCAAAGCGGCTGATCTGAGCTCTCTGGAAGCGGCTACCCGCTCTATTGCTCTTGCGGCAAAGCCTGGAGCTGTCATTGTTGAGAAGAGCACAGTGCCCGTCCGGACTGCGGATGTAGTCCGCAGGACACTTGCCCTGCATCGTCCCCAGGAGCATTTCGAGGTTTTGTCTAACCCAGAATTCCTCGCTGAGGGCACAGCTGTCTCTGATCTCATGAACCCAGATCGAGTTCTTATTGGATCGTCACCTACCGTTTCGGGTTCCGCAGCCGCTGAGCTCCTGTCGAGCGTTTACGAAGCATGGGTTCCTCGCGAGAGGATCTGCACCACAACGCTTTACAGCTCGGAGCTCACAAAACTCACTGCGAATGCAATGCTTGCTCAACGTATCTCGTCTATGAACTCCATTTCAGCTGTATGCGAGGCGACCGGGGCGGATGTGTTCGAGATCGCCCGAGTTGTGGGAATGGATCAGCGGGTTGGTTCGCAGTTCCTAGGAGCTGGGGTTGGTTTTGGCGGCTCCTGCTTTAAAAAGGATATTTCGAACTTGATTTACATCGCAGAAGCTTTGCACCTCCCGGAAGTTGCCGCATACTGGGAGCAGGTACTGAAGATGAACGAATGGCAACAGGCTCGCTTCGCTGAGCGCATCATCAAGCGCCTCAACGGCTCTCTCCGCAGGAAGAAGATCGCCATCTTTGGTTACGCCTTCAAGCCAAACACAAACGATACAAGGGAATCTCCGGCCGTCGAGATCATTCGCAAGCTGCTCCCCGAGGCCCCCAAGGAAATCTCCATATACGATCCAGGATGCAACACATTGGATATCACACAAGAGCTCCGGGCAATATTCGGTCGCGAGGCTGACTGCCTCGTCCCCTACAACGACCCATATGTGGCGTGCGCTGGGGCAGATGCACTGGTCATTGTCACTGAGTGGGCTCAGTTCCGCCTTGGAACGCAGAAGAAACAGATTGCTGGAGGCCTCAAAACGGTCGCACCACAGCTTGTGCGTGCGGCTGTCAATCATGGCCTTCGGCCTGATCTCCCCTGTCCAGATGATTGCACGGATTGCATTCAGAGCTCGTTGTCCTCAAGTGCACCCCAGAAACCTGGTATGCCCAAGCCTTTGGACTACCGTCGCATCGCTGGCTCGATGCAAACGCCAAAGTGGCTTTTTGATGGTCGTGGTGTAATTAATAGAAGGGACCTCCAAATGCTTAACGCTGGCTTCGCGCTGGAGTCAGTCGGCGTCGGGTGCTAGACGCATTTGTTTTCCGGCCCGTTCCGCGCAATTCATTGTTTTTTCTTCGCCCCTCAATAACTGATTATTTATTGTCATATGTTCCACTAGTGTCAATAAGCAGTATTTGTACGGTACTTTCCTTGTTTCTGAAATTTGTCGTGGCGTGGGGGTGTCGCCCTCGTTACATTGGAACAAGATGTTCCGATACGAGAACCCATTGTTAATTACCTTCATACGAGAAAAATCAAACCCGCGGACCAACCCTCCCTCGGTGCATCAGTATAATCTCCGTTTATTTGAATTGAAACACCCGTTGAGCCAAATGTCAGTTGAGTTTTGCAGCAATACACCCGATGCTCGCCAACGATCTCTCTACACACTGTCCTACGCACCCTTTTCCGTGCACAATTTAGCAGTCTGATTCGTATACATGGGGCACTGCTGTAGAGCCACACTTGTACGACAGCAGCACACATTTTCTGCGTCTTCCATTCCGTCACAGCGGAGTTTTCCTTGAGATTCAGACCTCTGGACAGCCCTGTCAAGAGTTCATCCAGAGCATTGAACGCAAGGATCAAGAGAAATAATGCTGGCGACAAAATGATATCGCCAAATGCGTCCTGAACTGTGCTCCATATTGAGCACATCGAGAGAGGGCATACCTCCCTGGCACCCTACCGTCATGCCTGGATACATCCGTTCAACAAGCTCACTTTCTGCCGGTTTGTCAGATCTCTCCTGGTAGATCCACCAGTGACAGTTTCTCAATGGTGCACTTCGATATTGTAGAAGAACTACCTATCCATGCATGGGATCAGATGCAGGTGCTTGAAGCCATCGGCGCTGGCAGGTGCATGGTTAGGGTCAACGGCAAGCCAATCGCATGTTACATACTCTGAGAGAATTTGCACATGTTCTGAATCGAGCTCGACCTCTTGGAGCTCATCAGAACGACTAGAGGCACACTTTTGATACTTAACCCTGAGCTGAAAGGGCCCATCTGCTATCATCGCTTCTCTGGACAAATGCGAAGAATTCTGTACAGCCTTATCAAGCCTTTGGCGGACACCACAACACTCGAAGGATGTCAAAGTTTGCCCTGTACCCAAAAGACAGAAAGAAGTGGTATTCGGAGATATTGAGATCTTTTAAAGCCACCTGTAAACTGAATCTGTACTGGACCTCCCTGCAGCCGTAAGCGATGGATGCTTCATCCTCTGTTGTCTTCGACCGATACGTCAACGCGAATCTTGCCACGTTCGAGTTTGGTTACTGTATTATGCGGTAGGGCCCAGTTCATTATCAGGCTGGGAGCGTATTCTCGGAACGGATCCGGGGCAGGACAGGTAGCACATAGATACAATAAAAGAAGTTTCTCGGTGAAGAGTATGACACTATCCAGGAGAAGAAATCTTGCATATCCCCTTTGGAACGGTTCTCAGAAAATGTGCGCATTTAGATCTACATGTATGCGCTGCTGGCTCCCAAGATTCTTAGGCATGATGCATTATTGCGGAGGCAACTGTACACGGTCGGTGCTCTCGGGTCTTCTTGGGGCTCTTGAGTGCAGATCCATCAAGGCGTCCCTCTAAGTGATGCAACCATCCGTGGTTACCGTGGGGATGCGGCCCGTTATGCGAAAGACGAAAGCCCACCCCTTTTTGCCGGCTAAAGCGGGGAAAATGCTAAGAACCCCCGCTCTTCACATCCATGCACAGTGATGTGCTTTTGGATCTTTGCAGGTCGACAAACAATGGCTATCGTGGAGTCCTGTGTCTTTGTTATTCATCTTGTTTCTGTTATTCATCTTCCTCATTGGGTTAGCCCGGCCCATTTCGTGTTTAAAGTGACATTCACCGGCAAATATTAGCCGGCAAATTGTCAAGCTAACGCATACTATATGAGTACTTGCAACCTGCAAGTTCTACTGGGCGTCGGCCAATTCGGCCTTTCAAGGGCCGCTTCGGCCCCATCGGTGCAGACAGTCGCCGTCGACTAAGTATCTAATGCGATACTCTCCCAACAGCTACGTAGGCGAAACCATTAGCGAACACTCGTCAGCGAGGATCAACAGAACCGAGGCGAAATTTGAGAACATCAAAGTACAAGATGCTGAAAGAAGCATGGCAATGAACGCTAGATCGGATGAGTTCCTCCACCGATAGCCTAGCGCTTGCCCATCTATCTAAGAACTTGAGGAGCGGGATTTCTTTCAGCATTCTTTGCGGCCAATTACCCCGCGACGTTTGGGCTACGTGCTCATTGCTACAGCTTTCATCGGCGCATTTCAGCGTCTGGCTAGCTATACAACATGGTGCAGGTCTCTTTCTAGCAAATGACGCTAATGTCGCGTTGACGGACGACCGACACCGAAGGTGCCAAGGCCTGCCGAAAAGCAATCCCCCGACTCCATGTAAACTAGCGCAAAAATTGGCTAATGTCTCAGACCATGAAACGCAATGTTTTCCACCGGCTCGATTATTTTCCCCGCATTCTACTAGTCATGAAAATGGTCGGCCAACTAGAAACGCCGCAGATAGTGCAGAATGCCCAAGGACACTCGGCCGAGTCATTGCATTGATCGACAAGCTGCATATGCATTACTTCAGGAGGGTGAGTAACGAGTTGTCTGGGGGCCTTTATAAGGTCGAGGCTGCTGCAAGATGTAAGCTTGATCATATGAGTTCCTCTACCGATCCCGCTCTGCGAGATCTATTTTATACCCTTGGGCTCGGAATAAGCATCTTTTTAAGCATCATGGCCCTTGGCATGACGTTTCTTTTGCTCACGCTGGCCGCACTTCTCGTACGGCCACTTCTGCGAGCCACAACGACTCCTTTGCGCTCTGTGCCCGGCAAGTTCGCAGCGCGCTTCACCCGCCTCTGGTACCTGAAGGAAGTCTGGACTGGAAGGTTCCCGTGGACGAACGTCGAACTACATCGCAAGTACGGTGCGTTCCCGAAATACTTGGCGCCCTACGCGCCTGTGCTCATCCCTGCTGTTCGACCTAGAATGCTAAGATGTTTAGGACCTATTGTGCGCATAGCACCGAACGAATATTCGATAGATGACCCAGAGGCCGTCAAGATCATTTACGGACACGGCACTGCTTTTATAAAGGGGCCATGGTACACTACCAGTCAGCCGCCACACCTACCAAATGTGTTCTCAGAGCGGGACCCGAAGAATCATGCTGCACAGAGGCGGAAATTCGCAGCGCTATATTCGATGTCATCTCTAGTCACGATGGAGCAAGCGGTGGACCACTGCGTTGAATTCCTCAAAGATAGGTTAACGGAAATGGCCCGGTAAGTAGCAATGGCGTATCAGCCTATCGAAACGTGGGGGAAAGAAAGAGACAGAAGCTAAAGTTCTGAAGAGTCGGCCAAGCATTCGATCTGCAATGGTGGATGCAGTGCTTCGCATTCGATACGATCGGAGAGATCTCAGTACGTATAATGACGTACTTGACCACCGTCGTTGAGGACACGAAAAGTTGCTGAATGGGCATTGTATTTTCAGGTGTCGAAACGATTTGGCCTTCTGGCTGCTGGCAAGGATCCTCTGAAAATCATCGATGGTCTGGATGAATTCTTGGTCTATGCTGCTCGCGTCGGTATTTACCCGGAAACGCACCGTTTCTTTTGGAAGCTGCCCATGCTCGGGGCAAACGGGTTTTCGCAGGCAGCAAAGTTTGCAGTCGATCAGGTTAAGGCCTATGAGAAGAATGTCGAAGGACAGACCTTCCTAGCCAAAGCACTGCGTATCCACCATGAACAGCCGCAAAAGATTACTGAATTCGACATCTGGTCCATTTGCATGATGAATGTCGCTGCAGGGAGCGACACTTCAAGCATCAGCCTTACCAGTATTATGTACCGCCTGTTGAAGAACCCACAGGCTTTGCAAAAGGTATGATTGAACTGCGCGAGATTGAATGTCCGCTAATCCTTCGCATAGCTCCGTGCAGAAGTGGACGAGCTGTACTCGAACAGCACTTTGAAAGGCGCGGTCACTTTCGCAGACGCGCAACATATGCCATATCTGCAAGCTGTCATTAAAGAGGGGCTAAGAATGCATCCTGCAACAGGACTTACCATGAGCCGAGTAGTGCCGAAGGGAGGAGCGACCATCTCAGGCAAATTCTTTCCAGAGGGAGTGCGTATTCTACCAAGTCATCGCTCGAACTAGACGGTCCTGACGGACATGTACAGACAATCGTGGGTGTCAACTCTTGGGTCGCTCACTATAGTAAAGACATTTTTGGAGCAGATGCGGACGAGTTCAGACCCGAACGTTGGCTCGTCAGCAAAGAGGAAGAGCAAATATTGGACAGATATTGGTTGCCGGTAAGTCTCGTTGAGTGCCTCAGAAAATTAAGTCTCAATCTGACAGACTCGATAGTTTGGACACGGTTCGAGGACTTGCTTGGGAAAGAATATCGCCCTGATGGAGATCTCAAAGGTCATCCCTCAGCTGATACACAGTTTCGACTTCTCTCTCGTTGATCCAGACATACCTGTGCAAACCCACAACGTCTGGTTCGTGAAACAGAAAGGGATCAAGGTCTATGTAAAGCCTCGAGAGCTAGGCGGGGTTTGATCTGATGGTTGGGCACGGCGTCGGGAAGCTCTGGAATATGAGATCAAAGGAAGCAGTCCTCGAACAGGTTGCTGCGATGGAAGAGACTGAGACGGCTAGTGGTCCCAATCCTATCCATATATGTTCTTTGATTTCTGTACGCGAGTTGTCTTCGCTATGCTCATTATAAACCTCGCTAGCAGAACTCTCAATTCAGGTAATTGAACGTCCGTTCACTGGAATTATAACCGACTCCTAAAGTCTACCGATTCCTATGTCCCATGAACCGTTCGATCGTGCTGTAGGTTCCTGCTGAGGAGACGCATAGTCCTCCAGACTCTTTTATTACTCTCCACCTGTTCCATCTTCCTCCCATCTTTCTCAGCCTTCAAACGCTGCCACAAATTCTTCCCCCGGTGCTCTCCTCATCGCTCTCTCCTGCTAACTTTCTCTGAATCACCTGCCTGTCCGCCTTTCCCTTCGCCCTCCTCTCCGGCTCCTGCATCTTCCACTCCTCCTCCCTCTCCCGCTGGCCCTGCTCCTCCTCCCGCTCTCTGGACTTGATCGCGGCCGGAACCCCACCGACGACATATACGCCTTCAACACTCAGCCAGTATGAGGGCACGGGTGGGATGACGTAGCCATAGTCCCAGCGCATATCATCAACCGGCTTGCGGCCATGGAGGTTGGAGTCTTTCACCCAGTAACGAAGTACGATTGGAGCCGGCTGAGCAGCCTCGGTGGCAGCGCGGTCGAGGAGTACCAGTTCGGGATAGGCCCATTCAGCGATGGGATGGCCTTGTGGAAGTTCAGCGGACAGGTTGTAGTTCGTGAAAATGTACTGATGGCATCCGATCTACATTATGTGTTAGATTAACAGGCACCGCCGGATGGTTAGGGAGTAGGAAGGCATAGCATATTCCGCGCACAGCAGCTTATGGGCAGCTGAAGTAGTCTTCCGGACGCATGTGTCATATGACATCGATGATATTTATGTCTGGACTGCTCCTTCAACTGCCCATGTGAGCTGTGTTGTAGCTTCAAGTATGTATTCTGTGATAGAAGTCGTGGAGCTTACCAAGTAGTGAGATAGTGCCACAACCGGGTTGCTGACGTCTGTAGAGGAGATCATTTGGGGTTGGACAACTTTGCTGCAGTCCTTAGGGAGGATTCCGAGGCCAATGGCTTCCTGGCGGATGCGCTTCCAGGAGCGGTTGAGCAGCTTCGAGTAGTACGTGTACCATAGACCCTCGACATTTTCCGCCATTGCGGCTGTACCGACGTGGTCCTGCGCGCAAGGGTTGGTCATAGCAAGCACGGCGGAGGTAACAGTTGTGCTTTGTTGATCGTGATGCAGCAACGGCTGAACCTGCGGAGACATGGTGACGATTGAATCAGAGTGAATTGAGTCCATGAGGTCGACACGTGCCAAATCATTTTTGTTTGCGGATTTCCCTGGTGACTCCACTGTGACTGTTTGGAGTTCGTCGTAGCGACGAGGTCGGAGTGACTGAGAAGGTAGTCACTCAATGTTGCGACTATTCGGTCTTGCGACCAGTGTCATGAGCTCGCTTCGCGTCCACTTTGTAGCATCATGACGAGCGTGAGTCGATGACTAGTTCAGACAGGGAAAAAGCCCTGCAAAAATCAGGGAAAAGGCCGCGGTCGAAGGCCTACAGAGGAAGTGTTGTGGTGTAGACTAATTTCGCGAGGTACCGATGTCGCCTCCCGGACAAGCGTCCAATACGAAAAGACATGTACGGGAGCGAAGGTGAGTCCGACATCATTTGAGAACGACACCTCGACACTCATCAAGTAAGAACTCAAAGATGGTGCCGGGCTCGAAAGACCCAAAGAACACGCGACCGAGCACGACAGACGCTATTGTTCCCGTTGAAATTTTCTTTTGTTTCCATATACTACCACAACTTGGGCTCTAAGCTTGGCAGGCTATGGCGTACAGGCTGATCCTTCCCTTTCTCTGCTAACGGATCCCAAAGCACAGACAGTTGAAAGGAGAAAGGCAGGGAGGATCCAGCGATGGGATGAGGAAGGCAGATAGTCTTTATCTGTATACCAAAGCAAACCAGAAGTTGTCCATAGCCTAGAGTTTCGGTAAAGCCAATCAGACTCCGCACGGATCCACAAGTGGCGGACGAATTGGTTAATCTAACATAGAGCTAGGGTATGATATTTCTCAGAGCGAAGTGCGAGTTGATTCGAAGCACACTTGTGGATGCAGGAGGGTCAGTTGTTGGCACCACAGCCGCGAATGCATAGAGCCGCGAGTAGTACTTGGACCAGGGAAGTGTCCAGGGCAGCAAGGCCTGGTTTTGCTGGGTTTGCCGATCTTGGCAGTCGGGAAATAGAGGATAACGAGATCGATGCGCGCTTAATCGTCCTCGTCGACAACCTCCTCGCCGTAGTTCGCTTCCAGAGCAGCGTCCTGCGACTCGTCTGCGCCCGAAGCCCTCTTCTCTTGCTCCATCTTTCGGGTGACATGAGCATTGACCTCGGTCTGCAGCTCGGCCACGGACTTGCGAAGAGCAGCAAGGTAGGCGGTCTTATCGTCGGCGGTGGCGGCCGCAGGGCTCACAGGCGGAAGGTCTCGGGTGAAGGCGGCGGTGCCATCGGCAGGCGAGGAATAGGTGGCGCGTAGAGTGGACATGGCGGCGGGCGGTAGAGTGAGGGGAATTGGGTGGATTGCGGGCGAGGGCGGGGAGTGGTGCGAGATGTGGTGAGGCGTGAGGCTTGGGCGCGAAATTGGCGGCGGGCGGCGGGCGGCGGACAGTGGGCAGTGGGCAGCGGGCAGTGCTGGCGCAGATCGCCTCAGCCCTACGAGCCTCGACTAGTTACGTACCCGCCGGCTGTCTGTCTGTCTGTCTGTCCTCGGCCTCCACACATCGTCTCGACCGGCGTCTGACACGCCTGACACTCTCCGCAATCCTCCTGCATCCGCTGCCGCGTTCGTCCTCCGCGTTTTTGGCTGTGCTGGACATGGCTTGAGCTGTCCGCTGCATCCAGGCGCAGCATCGATACCCCAGCCGCCCAAGTCGCACAACACCCACGCCCACGCCGACGCCCAGCATGACCTCGTCGCCCGCCCGCACCGTGCTGAGCTCGCCGCCCGCACATCCACAACCCCACGGCAGCCAGACGCCCACCACTCTCCAGCGCCCCCGCGGCCAGTCCACCGACCACGACGACTGCTCCGACAGCGATAGCGACTCCTCGCGCATCACCGCCCTCTCGCTGCGCAAGCAGCAGACCCGCTCGCCGCCCTCCAACTACAACCACCAGAGCACCCCGGGCTACAGCCCGCAGCTGCAGCGGCCCACCGTCACCCACGTCTCAAGCAATGTCTCCGGCCCCATAACCGACATCTCGCGCGACCCCAGGCCGCCCGGCGTGCAGACCCCGCCGTCGTATCTCGGTCATCGCGCCCGCCAGCATTCCCAGGGCTTCTTCGAACCCTCTCTGCCCACTGCATCGCACTCCAACTCCCCGAGCATGTCCCATTTGTCCGCTTCGCAGATCGCAGCGCAGGCTGCTATGCATGCTCAGCAACAGGACAGCCAGCACAACCGCAAGCGCTCCACAACAATTCCCGAGCCCGGCCAGCCCAACCAACCTGGCCGTCGCAAGCCCTCAGTCCCTTCTCCCGCTGTGCCTTCGTTGAACACCAATCCCGGCTTGGGCGTGCCTACCCAGTACCAGAACGGCGTCCCGGGAGGCCAAAAGGTTGCCGCGACGGCTGCCGCCAGTACCGTCTTTCCCAGGAGCCCTCTTGCTTCGCCTAGCCCGGAATACAATACCCGCCCCATGTCCCCTCAAGTGGTGCCTGAGAAGGAGGCGAAGCCCGCCAAAGAGAAATCCAAGATGAAGTTGTTCTCGAAGCCAAAGAGCATCGGAATATCGCGCGACAAAGATGCCGACAAGAGACTTCCCGCCCTTCCTTCGCCGAACAGGCCAGGAATGTACAGCACAAGTGCTCTGCCGATGAATCAGTCGACCACCAGTCTGATTGACCACAAGGTTCCCGCCCCGTCCATCTATTCCCTCGCCAATGCTTCCACATCCACCCTCGTTCCGTCAGAGCGGTTGCCCATGTTACCGGAGAAGGAAAAGGAAAAGGAGAAGCATCGCCATCATTTCCTATCGCGCCAAAAGCATAAGCTCAAGCACGATGATCACAGTCTCCCGCTTTCCTCCGCCTCCAGTAACTCCAAGCCGACGGACCCGAGCGCGCCGCAGCCCTTGTACAACTTTGCGGCTCCCAACTCGCCCGGTCACTCGAGCACCTTTGCTCAGTCCATGAGCGGTTTGGACTTGAGACATGGCGGTCGAGCTCTGCGCCAGAAGAAAAAAGAAGAAAAGGCGGCGAACGCACATGCAGCAAACTTGGAAACCATGGACACGACGTATCGCGAGCGCGATGGTTCTCTCCAGCTTGAACGGCCAGAATGGCCAAGTACTTCAGCCTTAAGCACTTCCGCGCCTTCAAGTTCCTTGCTTTCTTCCGCAGCGCTGGCTTTGGACACACCCCAAACCTCTGTGGCCAACCTTGGCGCTATTTTTGGAGTGCCCGGGATGACACCGGATGATGCTTGGCCGCTTATAAAAGCACGCGTCCTCCTGATATTCGAAGGCGAAGATCCACGTCCACCGATTGAAGATTTCAACGCCCTGGTTTCGGTACATATAAGGCGCTGTATTCAGCGACAAGCTCCCACGGTCATCATCGAAGATCTTGGTGAACTGCTGCAAACCGGCTTCTTGTCATTGGACCAGACCCTAAGGCACTGCCCAGACGATCGATTGGTGCCGAAACTCGTCGACATGTGGACCATCGTCCTGTACACGATTCTCCCTTTTGTTCAAGCCGTCTTCTTACCTTTAGACATGGAATTTAAAGGTAAGGGCATCATGAACCCCAAGGAAGCTGCAGGCTTTTGGGGAGCATCTCTTCCAAACAGAAGTCGTGCAGACTCAGACGAATCGAGGTCGAAACATATCCCAACTCTGGGCGAGGAGCTTGATGTGCGACGATTGACGCTCCTCACCTTCCGTGACACTATCATTCTTCCCCGCAACGATGCGTTGATGGCCATATTTTCTCGCCTTTCCCTCGAGAACATCAACGCCGGGATTGTGGACTCCTACCCCTCTCCCGATGCGACAAGCCAGTTTTCGCACCAGACCTCACCCGCTGCACACCCTGCACGACCGGGAACGTCAACCAGTCTGGGGGACACCGGCTGGCCAGCTAGCCACAGCGCCTCTCATAGCCACAACTCGGCCTCCAACATCCTGGAGAGCACATCGACCTCCTTCTCGAATCCGTTCACCTCCAATTCTCGCAGCCGTGCGACATCCAACACCTCGGCAGGCTCTTTCCACAGCCTTCCGTCGAACGTGCATCTTGCCGGTCACGGCCGCAGTCACTCAAACCCGCAGAACTATTACAGCCATCAACTGGCCCCACCGCCGCCACCGCCACCCCCGCCTATGGATACGGCAAAGGTCATGGAAACGGTGGCGAGAATGCTGCAGTGCGTGAGCATTCTTATAAGCATCAGGAGTGGGGACGACGCGCAGACGAAGATGGAAAAGTTGGCGGCGGAGCTGAAATACAATTGGTTCGGAAGAGGGAGGACGGGCAGGAATAGAAGGGGGTTTGTAGGAAGAAAAGGTGTCGGGTTGGGGACACTGGTGAGGGTAGGAGAAGGAGATTAAGATGGCAACAGATTGGAAGTGTTCGGGGCAGGTTCCCACTGTGGATTGAGAGATGCGTGAAAAGAGATTGAATGGTGAGGAAGAGCTAGCGCTCATGACCTGGTAGTGGAGCGTAAATTGTTGAGGGAGGGGGGCTTTCCTTTTTGTGCTATTACTACTGACTGGCTGCGCCTGATGGATGCTGAGAGATACCCGCAAACCGGCGCTTCCTTTTTTTTTTTTTTTTTACTCTCCTTCATTTCTTGGGGTTTCGTTCGTTTTGCATGAGGAAGTTTTTGCGTCTTGGAACTCTGTAACAATTGCAAATGCATGGGAAGGGCGAATGTGTTTGTAGTTCGTAGCTTCTTGGGAAAAATGATTGCGTGTTCTTTTCCATTCCAACAGTTGACACATTGTCTAGATATCTTTGGAGTACCAAGCTGAAGCTCTGAACGTGCTGGGCAGAAGCCTTTGTCCAGATGAGCTTCTAGTATCGGCAGACTTTGTATTTTCTATTTGGAGGGGGGGGGTTGGGGGGTTTAACTTTCCGCTCCGCTCCCCGCCCCGCGTCTGGGCATGCGGCCCAAGCACGGCAAGAGAAACACCAGCTTACTGCCGGTCTCTCCCATATGTAGGCTCTAAATTAGGTTGTCAGAGATTCTGCAGCCGCATCCTACCAGAACCAAATTTTCCCAGCCGTCGTCTCCAGCGCACGTGGGTCAGTCTCGATCAGCTACTGGTCCGCCTGCTCGCCTCTGCTCGCAGTCTCGCAGATCCCCTCAGCAATCAATATCGTAAGTACCGGATAACCTTAACTTCGCGTGCCAATGTAAAGAAGGCAAATCCTTCGATCCGCATCTAGAGCACGTCCACTCCAAGGGCACCCTCACCAACCGCCTCTGCAGCAAGCCGCACGAATTTTCCATTTTAGGCCCGGGCTCTCGCGGAGACACCACGATCCGCCGAAATGATCTCCACCGCACCACCGTCGACCCGGGCAGCATCTCGTGTTGCGTTCTTCGAAATTTGAGAATTTTCTTTAAGGTTGTGGCTTGCGCGCATCCTCTCCACCGTCTTCATGTCAATTTAATCGATCACGGTACCGCCAGCCAAGTTACATCGACCTCTCGGTTACTCGGTTCGCTCGGTTCATACTTTCTTCGACATGCCGTGGCCTTAACCTTGTGCACCAAGCTATATTTCTAAACGTCTAGCTTTATATTGGCGCCGGCTGATTAGGACGAATCGCTCTTATGTGGCTGGGAATTAGGATGCCGAGGAAGACTTGCTGCGCATTCTCAATCGTTCTGAAAAAGTGCGGAGCCTATGTCAACCGGCGAGGCGACGGGCAATTCAGTGCGCATCATCCGTTGTAGCTCTCTCAATAAGAAAATCAGTCACAGCGACATGAAGGTCGAATTCCGTGTCAAAGGGGCTTCAACAGCAAAACCCTTCTGCGAGCCCACTGGTGACGAGTTTAGCACTAAGTATCGATCCTCGGCAACAATGCATCTTATGTACAGTACATGCATGCATTGAATGATCTCAAACCTGCGCTTGGAACTACCGCTAATAGCGACGGGGCGCGCGCGCATGGCATTGGACATTGCTTGACACTGGTAACCAGCTGGCGCCCAACCAACCAACCCGGCCGGCCGTTGTTTGCAAGGAACGACGTGTCCGACCCGCCAGCCCGACGACGATCGCCCGATCTTCCAGTGTGGGCGAAATCTGCCATCCAGCACGTGGCTTCGTGGCTGGGACCGCATGGAACAGCCCACTTACAACACAGTTGCAGGGGAGTCCTCTTCCATACAGAGAGCTCGGAATCGACCGATTGTGGGTCCGCCTCTCTTCGTGCAGACTTGCCAGTTTCTCTCACCTTCTCTTCCCTCAGGCCTCTCTTTCTTCCTGTTTCCTTCATAGATAACGGCAATACGGTTGAGTCGTGTACGGTTGAAGGGAAACAGCGCCGTCGGAGGTACTTACCATCCCCACTGTAAAAAGCGCTCTGTGCATGCCTCTTCGTACGTGTAGTCTATGATCCTGGCTGGTATGGCCGAGGTGCGCGTTCTTGCGAGGGTGGCTTGCAGGAAGCAACAATCCATGCCGAGGATCACACAATAAGACCAGGGAGAGAAGAAACAGAACGGTGTCACCTGCATCAAGATGCATATCCCGGCCACCAGCAGCATCAGCAGCACCAGCAGCACCAGCAGCACCAGCAGCACCAGCAGCACCAGCAGCACCAGCAGATCCGTATCCCAGGTAACTACAATAAGAGGGACGGAAATGAAACTAAACGACTCCACTCAAGGCGGCTAACAGAGCTCGGAATCCCTCGGACGGCAAATCAGAGTCGGAGCATCGAATTTCCCCATTCTGCAATGCGAGTCAAGATGCCTTTGCAAAGCGGAGAAAAGCGGTGAGGCACGCCCACTCGTAGAAATATTTGAGTTCGATTACTATTTGCTTTTTCCCCCATTGCTGGACCCTCGCGTCTAATCTATCTTGGTCTGTGTTTTGGGTTCTCGTGTACACCAGGAGAAAGGAAAGAGAAATAGAGAAAATTGCAGTACGGCAATGTATTATCTGATGATAGGTCGGGTATCGACAGTTGCGAGCGTCCCTAAACACCGCCCGCAGAGCTCTGAACAAGCTTCTGTAAACGCCCGTATCAATAGCAATAGACGAAATGATCAACAGGAAATGTAAACACTTTGCGCCACTCTCCGTGGGGTTCTTCAACTTAGAAGCCAAACGAGCAGACCACCATCGGCCAGGCACACAGCAGCAACGACTGCTCCTACGAACAACCCGGCGACCAGCCCAAACCCCTCCCTTTTGCTCACTGCGCAAAGGACACCAACCATGGCAAAGACCAAGTTGGCAACCACGCCGACAACCACCATGGCATCCACTTCTCTCCGGAGCTTCTTACGACTCGTGCCCGCGAGCGTCCAGGTGATAAGCAAAACTATGACTGACGCGGCCAGCGAAGTTATGCACAGCCTGAACTTTGTTGCTTCGCGCTCGGCCCGACGCTGCTCGAGATCCGCCAAAAGCTCGTTCAAATCAGCTGGATCAGCACCGAGGGTTTGTGTCTGGCGCGGGCGATAACTCCAACGGGAGTTCGTAGCAGGGTCGGTTGGACGGAAAAGCTCGAGCAGGCGGTTGCGAGGACCCGGCTGGCTAGATTTCCCCGAGCGACTCGAACCATCCATTGTGCCATAGTCGTGGGTTCGAGGCCGCACAGGGGAGCTCGGTTCCCCGTCGTCGCTGTCTTCAGCACTATGTGCTGTCGGTGAGTTGAGAAGTGAATCGTGTTCCGATGGCCGGCGACCACCAAAGGCATTCTTGATCTTCACAAAGAATCTGCTGATTGTCTCTTGGCCAGGGATCTTGGGTGATTCGAATGGATCCACGTAGATCACATATGCGTCATCATCGTCGCCATCCTCGGGGTTGTCGTACTCGTTCCAGTAGCCCTGTGCGTTATTGGCATTGGGTTCCTGATGCTCCTGGATTGCGAAGTCACGCAGATTTGAACCCCTGTGTTTTTTGCTGGTACTCTGCGGCGACGCTTCTATCTCGTTGAAAGAGGTAGCTGACGACTCGCCTTGCATTGTTGAAAATCGGCTAGTCTGTCCGTCCGTAGCAGAAGAATTCGAGACTGATGTCTGTCTGGACCCGTTGAACTCTAGGTACGGAATTGCGCTACCGCGGCGAGAGGGATGCTTTGGCGCAGCTTCGGGGACTTTTCTAATATCTCGTTCAAGCATGGGAAGCTAGGAGCAATCAGCGAACGGTTCAGGGTTGTCGACCTCTAGTGAAGCACCTACCCAATAAGGTGGCTGCATAGCCAATGGTTTGCAACAGGTCCAGATTGCGTGAGCTTCCAGGGAAAATCCTCTTATACGCTCAGTCTGCGATAGGGTCAGCGGTGGGTTCGCTAGCAGTGGGATGGAAGCATACAAGATGGCTGTTGTCGAGAGCACGGATGAGATCATTGGTTTGCGCCCCTTCACAGCGGACTTCTAGAACAGCGAAAGGGAAGGTGGCAGCGTCATGTCTTGCCTTCTTCGGCCAGTCGTTCTCCACCAAATCAGAAGCCACAGGCGCTTTCATACAGATTTCCCTATCCAAGGTAGCCCAGACACCATGATCTGAGTCGTTATCCATACCGACGAATCGACTTCGCTTGGCACAAACGCCAGCAATAGGGCGGAAGTTTCTGTGGGACAAGAGCCAGGAGCGGAGATCATCGATGGGGTCACGCTCCGAAACATCGGATTGGGAGACATTCTCCACGATGGGCGATAGACCAGACGGCCTCCGAGAATGGAAGGGTCTTTCCAGTGTCAGGAAATTGCCCAGATGCTTGCGTTTCAGCTTAGCGTACACAGTTGCAGTGCTATTGTCGGCATCAAGTTCACAAGGTACAGATACTGTTGCTTCACCGCTAGTGTTCCACCGAGCACTTCCCAACGCGCGAGCCGCGGGCTTGCCCGGGGTCTCCTCCGTATCCTCGACAGTTGTAGAGCTCCGTTTTCGAGCATACCTCTCCGCATCATCGATGAAGACAGCACCAATGTCATCCGCTCTGTCATTGAGACTATCCAACCTTTCAGAAGAGTCTCGTCGTCTCGGGGTCTCGAACGGAGAGGTTGGCTGGGACTTGGTGACTTTGCCCTCAAATAGGCGAAGGCTCTGCAGCAGTAATATCTGTATCTCGACGACCTGCTCAGGATGTACCCAATAAGTGGCACGGATGCCTGATGGTCCTAATGGAAGCGTCGAAAGGGCAGTGTCAAGGTCCACCTCATTGCCAGTCTCAGCCGCAGCGTGAATCTTCGAAGGAACGGCTTTCAAGTCCGCAGAGTTCGCGATTTCCATGGGGTTCTCGTCGCTAAGGGCAATCTTTGGGGTTTGAGGAGCCTGGCCGGCTTGGTAGGCCTCACGCACTACGTGCAAGGTGTCGCTCCAGTAGTTCAGCAATGGAGAAAGATCAGTCTCGGAGAAGGTGCCAGGCTGGTTCAATACTTCGTGCTTGAAGCGCTGCTCCAGAGCATCGGAATGTGTCCATTTTTTGTATTTCTTGAGGAGCTTGGCAAACGCAAGACGCTGAGCGCCGACAAACCGGGCCAGTGATCGGATCTCCTCTCCCGCCCTGCGTGGTCGATTAGCGTGGGTAAAGGATGGGTCGCACAAAGCATGCACTTACCTCAGTACGTCGCCCTCTATCCTACCATACTTCTGGCGTCTTCTCTCAGATATTTTCCGGTCTCTGGGGGATGTGGCTCGCTCGCGAAGGGTGAATTGATTGATCTGCTTCGTGATGTGGTCTAGGAAACGATCAGCACTATGGGCGCAGGGGCAGACGGAAGTTGCGGGGCATACTCAGGCGACGCTCAATTTCGCCAGACTTGCTCCGCACGAAGAGATCGATGCGACGGTGCTCTTGCGAGAGAACCTGAAACAGCTGGTCCTCGAACTGGCTGCGGTTGACGTCAGGCTGGCCGGGGATAGAGACTGCCTTGCCATTGCCTGGGGTGGTGTGCTCCTTGATCAGGTGCTTGATCTCGTCGTAGTCAACATTGTCTGCGGCGTGCGTTGGAATATTAGCAGGGCGACGTCATAGGCGGTGGTACGGCAAGGCGCGCGCGGGAGCGGCTTACACGGCCCCCATTGAGGGATGGATCGCTGGCGCAGGGTCTCGCCGTACTTCATCCTCCAGCAGCGCCAGCGTTAAGGGAGCAGGAAGGCGCAGGAACGGGACTCAGGAAGGGAGAGGCGGGCGTGAGGTTGAGGACGAGTTGTGAGCATGTGGTCGGGCAGCTTGCGGCAGGGTGACGAGAGCAGCAGCGCCGTGGCGGGAGAGGGCGGATAATAAGAATCAGCAGGCTGGGGACTGGGGGGACAGCAGACTAGTCTGTGCGAGGGCTACGGAGAAACGAGAGTCTGAGTCGGGCGCTGTTGAGCAAGCTTGGCCGTGGCTTCCACGCGTTGATAAAAGTCGTCGCCAAGGCGCGCAGGGCGACCAGAGTCGCGGTGACGCTGCGGACCCAGCCCTCCCCAACTAGCCCTGCAGCGCTCTCGATCAGCGCACCGCGGGCTATCGGAGATCGCGAAGAATTGGCTGCTAACGGCTTCGTGCTAACCCAACGTCTAAATCCGCCGCCGAGCAGCTGTTTCCGCGCCGCAGAGGGGCGCGCAGCGTGTCGTCTGCCCGCGGCGGTTGGCAGCGCAATCGAGCACGAAGACCCGGGCAGGTGAGCAGGGGAGCTGTCGCAACCGCCATCACCGTGCGTGCTGCCGACAGACGCACGCGCCCAGGCGCTGCGGATCGTGGGCCTCCTGCTGCAGGGCCTGGCCGCCGCCGCTCCCAAGGGCCCTGCCTGCGGCCCTGGAGACCTTCTCTAGCCCGCCGCAACAACCCATGTCCCTGTCGCCGTCGCGTCGCAGCACACGACCCAAAAACAGCACGGCGTCTTCGCCGCTGTCAGTCGCTGTCGCGCGCGCTGGCCGGCCAACCGCCGGCTGCCCAGCGGCTGCGTTATCTTCGCGCCATTGCAGCATACACAGCACGCGGGACGAGGACGAGGACGAGGACGAGGATCCCTTGTGGCCCTGGCATGTAAGACACGCTTGCGTGTGTATGTGTGCACCACTGCACCCCGTTCTTTCGCCTCCAGAGCGGCCCCGCACCTGTGCATGCGTCTGTCGCGTTCGGGACACCTCCGTTCACTGTTCCATGCCGGCCGAACGATGCCATTCCTGCCCGTCTCGAGGGTCGCGTGTTCTCTTACTGCTTCAGTCAGGCTGCTCATCCTCACGGCCGGCGACGGTGCTAAGCTTTGCGCTAATTGCAATTAGGGAGATCCTACCACTATCAGACGCGCGCCCTCCACCTTCAGCGTGCCCGTGGGCCCAATCAGAAACCCCGGGTGCCCTCGTCAGACGGCAGCCTCTTCTCTCCCATGTTGCATTCTCGGCAGCGTACCGAGCGTAGTCGGCTCGTATTGTACTTGTAACTCACTAGCACATATGCTGGCTGCGCCGCCGCGAAGTCGAACGCTGACCGGCCAACGTCGCTCCTCAGCCGCTCCCGACGGACTCAGCACCGCAACACGCATTCCGGCCAGACTCTACAAACCCCCCTTAGAGAACCGACAGCTTACGGCTGCATCTGTTCTGGAGCGCCGCCACGCCCGGGCTCCCCTGCTCCCGCCGGAAACTTGCATGGCCCTGCGCGCTGTGCGTCTTTGCTGAGCCCGGAGCAGCTTGGCAAAACTCTTCCCTCACTTTCCCCATCCGGCACGTCGAGCATCATCTACCGCACCTGCCTTCGTTCTCGTATTTCCACCATGCAACGCGCAGCAGATCTGTCGTCCGTCAAGCGATAATTGCTGGTGGGGGCCTTTCCCCTTTTCCCAACATTGCATCCGCTGCGCTTCCGTATACATGAAGGCATCGGATATAACTTCTATTCCTCTCAGGCGGCTGCTGCTGCGCCACTTAGCAAACTGTATTGCAAAAGGAGTTGGAGTTGGTGGAGCTCGCGGCAGCATGTCCGAATCCGCGCGGCTCTAGTGGGTATGTTCATTTTGTCGACCCCGACTGTGGCGAGGCCTCGCCGCCGACGGCATACTCGCTGACGATCCGACAAGACCTTGTCCGACGCTGCAAGCTTGGGCAAGTCACGGCGCGACTAAACGAGCACCGGCTTGTAGATGCTAATAGGCCCGTCCCAAGCACAGACTTACTCTGCTGCATTACACACTTCTCTACATGTGATGCAGCTGATAACAGACATGATGTAGTCGATCGGTCTGAGTCGCTGGGGATCGTGTGACCGGTTACCGTGTTTGGAGATTGTGCAAGGCGTGCCATGCTTCAAAGTGCGGAGAAAGGGACGCAGTAGTCGCAACCGTTTCAACTGCCATGAAGCCCCGCTTAACAGTGACGAGACAGTGTTGCACGTGCGGTCAATGCCATCAGTGTGTAGCCGATTCTAAGCGCAAATAGGCTTAGGGACCAGAACGACGTGAGTCGCTGAAGCCATCCTGCTAGTAGCTTCGTGGAAAGGGAGAGAAAATTTGCTCCTTCGGATGGATCGGTATTCGTAAGTGAATTCCCGAAACGACATCAACTAGGATTAGTCTGTTGTCCTACAGCGGCCGTCGTTTCGGCGCGAACTCGATTGGACGTGGGTCAAAACGAGTATATGGAGTCGAAAAACGCATCTGCAGGTAAAACAAGCTTTGCGTAAAAAGAGGTCCAGACAAATGCTTCGACTCTCACGCAACTCTGATCGGTACGGGTGGATCGCGCAACTCATCGGCTGCAGCACCCGGTGCCCCGCTGGAGAAGTTCACTCCGTCTAAGGTGGCATCAAACTGTGGAGTCGATTGTGCGTGCTGCATGAGCGCGGTAGGAATATCCGGTGGAAATACTGGTGGTGATGGACCCGGGAAGTTCCAACGTCTTTTTGCCGACGAGTCAGAGTGCTCAGGTCGAGCACGCTCTTCGTTCTGCTCGGGGATTGGCTGATGGGCCGTGCCGCTGAGCCCGAGCGTAAGCAACCCGATAAGGTTGAAATGTGGGACCGCTTGTTGAGGTATGCGTCGAAGAATGGACAGGCAAGCGAGAGTGGTAATGCATGAGGAGCAGGGAGCGGAAGCATGGCGGATGTCCGCTGTTATCGCGTCTCCGCGATAAGAACGCCGGGCGGAAATCTTGGCGCGTGCGAAGAACCACCGAGGACCCGGCTGCCCTAAATTTTTCGAAAGGGCACCGCAACACTTGCGCCAACAGCCCGCGCCTGCCCACCCTATACCATGGCTACCCTTTCGTTCTCGCCGACGGGCTCAATCTCGTCGCATACGCTGTCGGCACAGTCCATCCAACCGCCACCCTCTTCGGACAAGAACTCCGCTGCTGCGCAAGCTCTTGTCGCCGCACTCTCAGCCTCTCCGCACGACTTCTTACAACCGACGCCAAGCCTGCACAATGCGACCCTGTCGCTGGCTAAGCACCTTCTCGATCCACTGGCCTCTGGTGTCAGCGAAGCTCAAGTCAAGCGCCAACAAGAAGCACGTAAAAAGAGGAAGCGTGGCGAGGGTGACTTCGAGTCCGGTCCTGTGTTGCAGCTGAAGAAGGTACACCTCGACGGCTTTGGCGTTGAGCAGGTCTGGGAACAATCTAAGAGAGTGCTTGATGCTGCGCGGGCTGAGGTCGAGCGCGACTTGCCCGAAACACTGTCCGAGACAGGCGATGCTTTGACCAATGGCTTCCCAACCCAGAATGGCGTGAAGATGGTCCGCTTCGGCGAAGACGGCTTCGAGATTGGCGACCCAGATCAGGAAGAAGAGAGCGAGCTCGGCGAGGAGGGCGTGGATTGGGAATACGATGGCGAAGATGTTTCTGGCGAAGAGGGTGAGGAATTAGAAGAAGGCTTCCATACAGAAGAGGAAGATATTTCGGATATGGACGACATAGATATGGATCGGGATGACTTTGAAGATAAGGATATGTCAGAGGATGACGAGCCTGCCGACGAATACGTCCCCGATCCTCACGGGCTGAATGACGGCTTCTTCTCTATCGACGAATTCAACCGCCAATCCGAGTTTCTGGAACAGCAAGATGTGAGAGGCGAGGATGACGGTGAGGCAAGCGATGAGGAAGAAATAAACTGGGCCGAAGATCCGCTCAACTCAAATTCATTGGTGGCAAAAGGCTTGCAAAAGGAAGGGACAACAGACGCTGACAGCGAAGACGAAGAGGACGGCCCCACATTTGGCAATATGGACCTTAATGCACCGGAGGGAGCTAGCGACGACGAAATGGACGACGCATCTGTCGATGAGGGAGAGATGGACGGCATGGGCGACTTGGGCAATGCAAACAACATTATGTACGGCGATTTCTTTGCTCCCCCTGCGAAGAAAGCTAGCAAAAAGAAAAAGGGCCGCCCCCACCCACACAATTTCCCCTCTACCGACCAGAAGGGAGCACCCACCGATGACGACGTAAAAAGGACCATGGCCGCTGTCCACCGTGACCTATTCGAGGAGTCCGATGGCGACGGGGACGCGTCGGATCTTAGCGATGTCGACCCCGAGGATCCCAAGGCACGGAAGTCCACCCATGAGCGCCGTCAAGCCAAATTAGCAGAGGAAATCCGCCGGTTGGAAGCTCAAAACGTGCAGAAGAGGGAGTGGACTCTGTCCGGTGAAGCAAGAGCAGCGGACCGTCCGGTTAATTCGCTGCTGGAAGAGGACTTGGATTTCGAACGCGCTGGCAAACCTGTCCCCGTCATCACTGCCGAAGTCAGCGAAGACATTGAATCGTTGATCAAGCGCCGCATCATCAGCCGCGAATTCGACGAGGTCATCCGTAGACGACCCGATGACCTGGCCACCGGACCCGTCCGCCGCGGAAAGTTCGAGCTAGACGACACCAAGGCCCAGAAGGGTTTGGCGGAGGAGTACGAGGAGGAGCACCTGCGGAAGACGGACCCGAACTACGTGGACATCAAGGATGAGAAGCTCAAGAAGGAGCACCGCGAGATCGAGGCTCTGTGGCGCGACGTCTCGGCCAAGCTCGACGCCCTTAGCAGCTGGCACTACAAGCCCAAGCCCGCTTCGGCCAACCTAGAGGTCCGCACAGATGCGGCTGCCATCACCATGGAGGACGCCAGGCCCACGGCTGCTAGCGATATTGGCACCACGAGCATGCTGGCGCCGCAGGAGCTGTACGCGCCTGGCGAGGAGAAGGTCAAGGGCGAGGTTGTCACGAGGGGCGGCTTACCCGTGGCGAAGGACGAGATGAGCCGGGAGGAGAAGAAGAGCAGGAGAAGGAGGGCGAAGGAGCGGATGCAGAAGGCTGGCGCGCCGGACAAGAAGGAGAGCAAGCAGACGAAGGAGCGGAAGGAGATTGTCAGTGACCTCAAGAAGGGTGGCGTCAAAATCGTCAACAGGAAAGGTCAGGTTACCGACGTTGAGGGCAAGGCCGTCAAGAGCGCGAAGGCGCAAAGCGGCGCTGGTAATTTCAAGTTGTGAGCGTCATGTAATTGGCGTAGGTGTTGGATTGGCTTTGCGTATAGACGTTTGTTTCTTGGAGCAGGAATGCGAAAAGTTCGGCTATGTTCACATCGACACCATGGCACTTTCGCTTATGTACTCCGAAATGCATGTGATTCACTGTGATGGTGGACCGAAGTGCAGATCGTTTCTGCGCTACGCCCTTACCTTCGATCGACGCTCCGACGACCCAGGCAGACGGCACGTCAGTTCTCCTACCAGGAAGACTGAAAGATAGGGTAAACGATATTAATCCTCTGAGTTTCCAGCGCACGGTAAATTTAGTGAAGCTAGACAGCTTAGAGATAAGCGTAGCCTTCGCCCTTCACTGCCGAGATTTGGTGAAGTGCAGCGAGGCATGCAAAAGAATTGTGCAGTGTTGTCCGCAGTGGCGTAACGGAATACCGCAACACTACGCTCATTGACCTACCTAGCACGGGTGGGACGAAGCGCGAGGAGGAACGGCGAGAACATCGGGCACGACGTGGTACAACATCATGCGAGGTCACTCCCATGAAGGCTATTACTACATAACAATGGTGAGGAACAGTGGGTACGCCACAATACCACGACACGGGCAACGGGATATCATAGTCACTGGCGAGCTACAAGTATGTATGGATGATATCTCTAACTGGACCTACGTGGATCGCGTGTCAGCGGCGAGCGCAAGTTTGATTGATGATGGGGCAAAATACCAAGTAAAGTGAGACAACACCAAGTTGCGTGCGGCACAGGCTCCATGGAAACACCGACAAAAGGTGGGCATGTGCGGAAGATCTCTAATTCGCTGAAGAGCCAGCGAGTTAAGCAACCAGCAAGATCCCTTTCCCTTCCTCGAAGGCCCGCTCAAGGCGGTGCCAGTCAACGAAGAGACTGAGTCTCGGGAGAAAACCCCTCCTTTGCAGGAGGGTAAAACCGTTTGCTGCACGAACATGTGCCTGGCCCAAGAGGCGCTCGTACAGCTTTGAAGTGTCATGATCAGCAAAGGCCCTTGGTGAGTCCATGAGGTGCCTCCGAAGAGCGCTTGAGATTGACCCGCCGGACCCACCACTCCCACAAGGAGTCCGCCGCATTGAAGGGTCCCTCGTTACCCAAGTAGGTGAGCCAGTGGTGTCACCTGTCAAAGAACAGTTACTACCCAAGCCTTCAGGCAAGGGAGAGGCAAAGAGGAAAAGAGGGAGTCGGAGGTCGAGGGGAGGAGAGGTTTATATAGCTATGGGAAACACGGCAGAAAGGCCTTGCCAGCAGCACGAGGCTGGACCCTGCATAAACAAACCGCGCTAGTAGTGCTGTTGCCTGGTTGTTTACACTGGAAAAGGCATGCATGACGCCACTAGCGCAGCGCGGTGAGTGCTGAAAAGAGCCCTAGGCGAGGCTGCGCAGCGGAGCCAAAGGGGCAGCCCGCATGCGTAGCTGCCTTGCTGGCGCAGTATCAAACGGGCACGCTTCATGGCCTCCCGATTAGGTGACCCACATGGTGGTCACGGCGCCGCAAGAAGAGACACTGGCGGCCACGATCAAGGCAGCAGTCCAAAGGCAAGTGCTGTGAGACGTCACTGTTCACCCAATACGCCGCATTCTGATACTGCCCAGCCACCATGCCACTCGGAAAATTCATAATCAACGCCGGCTCGACACACGTAACCCTCTGCGCTGTCACCCGCCCTCATCTTTCAAGAAATGCTTCGGGTCCAGCGCCTCGCAATCCGTGCTCCTCGCCCTCCCCCTCGAATATCATCTCACTGTCAATCAGCCCCGTCCCAGCCGCATTTGAAATGCCTCAATCATGCCCCGTTGCCAGCCACAGTCCCTTCACGCCCAGAACCGCTCCGACGATCGGTCCCATCCCCTCACCATCATCGTGCTTCCTAATCTGAGGCTTGTAGCACGCCTGCTGCGTTACAATCTCGCTGCCCCTCACCTGCGGGCCGACGGCGCCGCGCAACGCAGTCCACACGTCGGCGCAGCGCTGCGGGTCGACGACCGCCCCCCGCCCCCCGGGCGGTGCCATGCGGCAGCGCCATTCGGTAGTCATCGTCGCTCGATGGGTAAACGGTGTCCGAGTCGAGCAGTGGATCGGCGGGCCGAGGATTGATCTCCGGAGGCAACAACGGCCAAGAAGATGGCGGGTCTGGCGGCGGCGTGATGGATGGGAATAAGACGTACGGTGAGACGGGACCGGTTGCTTTGATTACTATACTGTGTTCGCGTGGTATAAGAAGCTGGACGCGGGGAAATATTGTCGGCATCCATGGCACGGCGGCCAAGAGGATGTCTGAGGCAGGGGTTGTGGTTGCCTCCGTACTACCTCTCGGCGTGTAGATGACGGAGGTGGCGGCCATCCCAGTGCCCGTGTAATTAATACCGGTGGCGCGGCCGAGAATGATGCGGGCGCCTGCTTCTTCGGCGAGCCGGGAGATGCCAGTGGTATAGAGATATGGATGGACCTGTGCAGAATCGTGCGTTCTGCCTATCTCGGTATAGGATCTGACACTGGCGGGGTCGACCCAGTCCAGAGCGAACGGGTAATTACCAGCAGAGGTGGTGGCGGCGCCATCTTTCTCCGGAGATCCGTCTTCCTTCTGAGCCTGCAAGTCAATCTCAGCACAATGCACTCGCCGACACCCCCAGGGCTTCTTGCCACCATGCTTCTCTGCAAGCTCGCCGTGTGTCTTGAAGCTTAGTGGTGCAAGGCATTTTGGAGTGGCCCAATCAGCTACCATACCGCCCGCCTGTCCAGAAGCAACTCCCGCATTTTCACATGCTTCATGGATGGTCAGGGAGTATGTCTTCGGATTCAATGAGGCGTGGCGAGTTGAAAAGTAGGCCGTTCAGCAGCCAATGGCACCGCCACCTATGACAATCTCGTTAACCCAGGAGTGCTCCAGCAGATACGAGCTGTTACCTACCAACCATTACTATGTCTCTTTTCGCCGTTGTTGATGACGCGGAAGGCATGCGGAATGCTGTGTCTACCATGTGATCAGCGCAAACAAATGTGAATGACGTCAAGTGGAGAGGCCGTGAGCGACTAGGTTGTAGGCATTATAGGTCAATGCCAAGAAGATCCGGGCTGTATCACACGGTTAAAGTCCTTTGGATATATCTCAGGCCGTTTCGAGCTCCAGGACGATGCCAATAGCTGCATGGAACAAGAATTTGGTCGCCCGTGTCAAAGGTTGTGCAGCGCGCCACGCACGCTGGAAAGTGGGGCAGCTGCCCGCCATGCCTTTCGGTTCGGTCGCTTGGTGCAAGACGGGAAACAGATGAGATGACCGCCTGTTTGGAACCTATTGTTGGTGCTTGAATGGCCTTTATCCCAGCGCTGCGGATTTCGATCGGTCCAATATACCTTACTGTGGTCGGAGGGGTATCTTTTGTCCGCCCCACTCCTGGCGGCCCGGGATACGAGTGCTTCGCCACGCCATTTTACACCAGATTCTTACCGAATTCTCCAGAACTTTCGATAACTAAGCATACAAAATACGCGCCTATAACGTCGCGATCGCTCGCCTACTACGCCCGCTATAGACCCCCCGGCCACCACTACTAGTAGTAGCGAAAGCGACTCCTCTATACGCACGAAACGATATAAAGAATGCGACCTAATACGAGACTAACGCTTATAATGCCTTATACTACGAGGTCTTTAGTAGACCTACCTATAAATTATATAGTATCTTAGCTATACTACCCGCTAGGTAAAGCATACTTACTAGGCCGGTTATCTAATACTACATAAGAAGACCGGCCGGCACCTTAAGCTTATAGAGGAATAGATAAATAAGCTAGAGGTCTTTATCTACTCCTTACGTATAAACCGACTTATATCGTATTTTAAGCTAGCCTACGGTCTATTCGCTTATTGTTACGCCGGGACTCTTTCTGGGGGAGTCGAGGCGCGTCGTCAGGCAGCTTGGGCTTTCTAGGGGCCAATACAGTGGTAGGCAGGGGAGGTTCGTACAATAGTAGGGTAGGAATCAATTGACAAGTTGACCACGAGGGTCCTAACTACGATAAATGAGTGTGGTCTATATACATGGAGTGATCGGTACGATCAGTAGTGATCTGTAATGTTAACCCACTGATCAGTACTGATCGGTGGTCCGAGCTTTGCTGAGCGAGTGTGCGGTGGTCTGGTGCATCAGTGTCGGTAGGTATTCTGCCGAGTTAGGCCCCGAGTTGGTCACGTGGGCGGTGAGTAGTCGTAGGGTTTCGTTATCCGCCTTTCTGGGCGACTGTGCCGTAACACTATCCCCCCTCTAGGCAACCTTCGGCCCGAAGGTCGAGTATAAAGGTAGTTGAGCTCCCTCCTTAGTTCCCTTGAGATTATTTCTCTGCCGTCATGTCCAGTTCCGCTCGTCGACGCGCGCTCGCCCGTATCCTTCGTAACGGTACTGACGCTCCCAGACGTTGTTCCTTTGTGTGGAGAGACCTCGTCGTTGTCTTGTGTCGCCGGATTCCAAGAGGTGTTACGAGTGTGCCAAGCGAGGCCACCTTTGTTCCTTTCCTTCTGACATGGCTTCCCCTATTGAGTTTCGTCGTGTGGATCAACAACGGGACCGGGTGCGGGCTCAGATTGAGCAGACCCAGCGCGAGATCGAAAGGGATGAGGCCGAGATTCAGCGGTTGCAAGAGGAGGCTCAACGTTTGGTTCGTCGTACCGCCACTTCTCGGTCCAAGGTGATCCGCCTGTTGCGGACACTTTCCTTCCTGGATTCCCGGAGTCAGGAGTTGTTTGAGCGGGAGTTGGCGGCCATTGAGGCTGAGGAGGCGCAGGAGGCGCGGGCGGCTCAGGGGTCCTTGTTATCTGGTTCAGGCGGTGGTGACGTGGCGGGTTCCGACGGGCTGGTTCCTCGAGAGGCACCGGTGGACCAGTTTCAGGTGTCCTTGACGCCTCCTCCGGGGTTTGCGTCGTGGGAGGATGCTCTGGGTTTGGGCGGTCAGGGTTTCGTCGGTGGTATTCATGGATGAGTTCCTCGCAGTTAAGGTAAGAGATTGGTTCCCATGAGGGTTCCCACGGGTTCCCGGCGGAATCCGCTCCTTCCCATTTGATGAGGTACTTAAATTGACCGTCGATCCAGTCTCCATCCAAGATTTTCTCTACGTCCCATTCTTTGTCGGCGTCATCGGGGTGTATTTCAAGTTCTGGGTCAGGTTCGGCGTTGCTGTGTGCGGGTTCAAGTAAAGAGATGTGGAAAACTGGGTGTATACCCACTTGTTCTGGCAATCTGAGTTTAAAGGAAACAGGTGAAAGTTTTTTCTCAATTTGGTAGGGTCCGATTTTCTTGTGGTCCAATTTGTCGTTCGATCGTGTTGTTTTGATGTTTTTTCTGAGGAGCCAGACTTTATCCCCTCCTTCAGGGGGCGGCGACGCCTGGCGCCGTCTGTCATGGTACATGGCCATTCGGTATGCGGTGAATTTGATGTCTCGGGCCAGTTCCTGGTGTAGTTCACGTAGCTGGTCTGCTCTGAGCATAGCTTTTTGGGCGAGTACTTCGCAGATCTGGGATTCTCCGAAGGCAGTAGGGTCGAATCCGTAGTTGGCGTAGAAGGGCGTGGTTTGTGTGGCTTCCGTTGATGTGCTGTTGTACGCGTATTGGGCTAATGGTAGGAGTTCGACCCAGTTGTTTTGCCTGTAATTCAGGTAGAATCTTAGGTACTGTTCTAGCGTTTGGTTGGTTCGTTCCGTTTGTCCATCGGTTTGCGGGTGTGCCGTTGTTGACATCTTGTGTTTAGTTCCTAACTTGTGGACCAAGGTTTGCCAGAACTTAGCTCTGAATCGTGGGTCTCGGTCCGTGATTAGTTCCTTGGGCATCCCGTGGTGGGCGAAGACATATCTGAGGAAGAGGTAGGCGCAGCCTTCTGCTCCGATTTTTTGTTGCAAGGGATGAAGTTTGCCCATTTTGTCAAACGGTCGACAACCAGGATGGCGTTGTGTCGCGCTTTAGTCACAGGGTCTACTGAATTTGGCAGGTCGGTGATAAAATCCATTGTGACCGATTCCCAGGGTTTGGTTGGTGTTGTGATGAGCTGTAGTTGTCCGTATGGTGCATGTCGTGCCACCTTGTTTTTGCGCATTCGTCACATTCCTGGATGACTTTCTCTACTACTTTCCTCATTCGGGAAAGTAGAGTGTCTTACAAGCCGTTCCAAGGTTCTTGTCATTCCTGGGTGTCCGTGAACTGCGGACTCGTGGTATTCCTTTGTCAGCCGTTTGCGCAGAGGTGTGGGTACGTAGATTTTCCGCGGAATAGTATGTTGCCTCTATGGTCTTGGACTAGGTCGGGGTCGTCATGTTCGGGGTGCCTATTCGTTGAAGCAGTTCTTGGGATAGCGGATCATTGTTATATTTTCCTTGGATGATTTGTCCCCAAGTGGCGGTGTCATCTTCTTCCTCGTTTACTGCCTCTTCCGTGGTTTCTTCAAGTGTTGGTATGGGTTCCTCGTCCTGCGGTTCCTCTTCGTCCTCCGGCTCCTGCTCTGGTGTTGGGTTTCGTGGAGGTTCGTCGTCGTCGATGGGGCTCCCTAGCCTTATGATGGGTGCCAGTATTCGTTCTTCCCAGGGTGCGTCGGATTCTTCAATGATTCGGGGGCGGTTGGGGCCTAACGTGCCGTCGTCATTTTGTCGTAGTACTGCTGGTGATAGTTCTGGCTTTCCTTCCACGTGGTCGGCTCTGCGGCTAAGTGCGTCGGCCTTGCCGTTTTCACTTCCCTTGCGGTAGTGGATCTTGAAGTAGAAGGGGGCGAGTTGTTCTGCCCATCGTACTTGTCTTCTGTTTAACACCTTGGTGGTTGTGAAGTATCCCAGGTTCTTGTGATCCGAGTATACCGTGATTTCGTAGTTAGCTCCCTCAAGGTAGTGTCGCCATTCCTTGAACGCTGTGACGATCGCAAGCAGTTCTTTGTCGTGTATCTCGTAATTGAGCTCGGCGGGTGACATTTTGCGAGAGTAATACGCGATAGGGTGTAATCTTCCCTCGTCGTCTGGCTGGCTGAGGGTAGCGCCAATGGCATAGTCGGATGCGTCAGTTTCGAGGTAGAGTGGCTTGTCAGGATCGAACATGAGGAGTACCGGCGCTTCTACGAAGGCCCTTTGAGTTGATCAAACGCCTCTTGTTGGGGTGCTTCCCAGGTGAAAGGGTATTTTTCGGGTGAGTCGGATTAGGGTTCGGCTACATGCGAGTATCGTTTGATGAATCGTCGGTAGAAGTTGGCAAACCCTAAAACTTGTACTTCTTTGACGTTCCTTGGTTCTGGCCACTTCAGGATGTCTTCCACCTTTTTTGGGTCCATGACTATTTTTCCTGGTTCGATGATAAAGCCTAGGAATTCTACCCTTTGGGCATGGAAGGTACATTTTTCTGGTTTGACGGAGAGTTGTATTCGAGTAGTTTCTGGAGGACTTTGGATACATGTTCCTTGTGTTCTTCAAGGGTTTCTGAGTAGATCAGGATGTCGTCGAGGTAGGCTGTGCAGAATCGGTCCAGATATTCTCGTAGGACGTGGTTGACAAGGGCTTGGAATGTGGCAGGGGCGTTGGTAAGTCCGAAAGGCATTACCAAGTACTCGTACAAACCGTATCGAGTTCTGAATGCGGTTTTCCATTCATGTCCTTCCTTGATTCGGATAAGGTGGTACCCATCCCGCAGGTCTAACTTGGTGAAGAATCGTGCCCCGGAGAGGCGATCCCTTAGTTCATCGATGCGGGGTAGAGGGTAGCGGTCTTTGATGGTAATGTCGTTCAGGGATCGGTAATCCACACAGAGGCGTAACTTGCCTCCGGGCTTTGGTACGAAGAGGACGGGGAATCCTGCTGAGGATTGAGAGGGTCGGATGTATCCCTTCTTCAGTAGTAAGTCCAAGTGTTCCCTCATTGCTTGTAACTCCTTTTCCGACATTGGATAGGGGTCCAAATCGGGGTTCAGTGCCTGGTTTCAAGTTGATCTCGTGGTCCCATGGTCTGTGTTCCGGTAGTGCGTCTTCGATCTTTTCTCTGAAAATTTCCTTGAACCGGTGGTATTCCTGGGAACGCCATCAGGTACTGTTCGTGTATCCTGGTGGGGTCATCCCTCCACGGGTGTCGGGTAGTCTGGTTTTTCTCGTCTGGTGGCACTAATCTGTCGGGTTCTTTCTTTGTTTGTAGTGGTGGGGCGATACCACATCATTCCAATTGCTTGCCCCTTCTTTCGGGTCCTTTCCAGCGCAGCTTTCAAATTAGGCTTACGTGGGTAATCGGTTCGGCTATGGTGCGTGGTTTCCATTCTGGTTCTTGGTTTCGTTCTCTGGACTTGAGGGTAATTCCTCCATTGTCCCAATCGTATTGTATTTTCCATTTCTTCTGCCAAGGGATGCCGAGAATGACATCATACTTGGGGATCTTGGTAACGTCTAGACAGATACGTTCCTGTGGTTTTTGTATTCGAGGGTCAGTTTCGGGGTTTCGATGATTACCTTTCCATCTCCAAAGGAGCTGGGGGATCCATCAACAGTTCTCAGCTGATATGGTTGGTCCTTTTCTCTGGGTTTTAGGTTGGCTTTTTCTGCAAATCGGTTTGAGACGTAGTTCCCTTGTGATGCGGAGTCGATGAGGGTGAGCGCTCGGCGTCCATTGATTTTTGTCACGACAACCCAGTGGTTCCCGTATTCTGCGGAGTCTCCTTTGCTTTCTGGTGGGTGTCCTGTGGTTTTCCGGTCGATGCTGCTATGGTCCTGTGGGGGGGCCTCGCCTGCTGTAGCCCCAGTTCAGTAGGCGTTTCTAGTTTTTGGGTGGTACCCGCTGATGTTCTTAGCTTCCTGGTGAATGGGGCAGGCTTCGATGCTACAAGTGGACCAGTGGATGGTGTCATGGTTGGGGTCTCCGGTCGTCCTTCAGTAGCCGAGGTGGTTTTCTTGTCGTTGGTTCGCTGGTTGCTGGTTCGTTTGTCTGGGCAGTTTCTGCTGATATGTCCGTGCTTTCCACAGTGGAAGCAAAGACCCTTTCACGCCGTCGCTGTTCTTCCTCCGGCGCCAGCCGAGGTTTTCGTCGTTGGTTGGCATCTAAGTCCATGGGTCCCCGGGGTAGGTTGTTTCGAGGTTGCGCGGTGTTGGCCGAGTATCGGGTTTGGCCTGTCTCTTGTCTGAAATTGAACAGTTGTTGGTCGACTCGGATGGCCGTGTCGATGGTCTCGCTAAGGTCCTTGGGTAATCCGGTGCGGGCGAATTCGGCCTTCACATTGTGCTTTAGGCCCTTGTAGAAGATGTATTTGAGGGATTGGTCGTTCCAATTGAGGTAGGAGGCGAGCATGCGGAATTCCGTGACATATTCCGAGACTGATCGGGTTTGTCGGAGGTCCTGAATTCGAAGGGCGGCCTCCTGCTCCTCGTTCTTGCTACCAAAGGCTTGTCTGATTGCGTCGGCGAAGCGATTGTAGTTGGCGAACAGGCTACTGGTTTCCGTACGTGGGATGGCCGAGCGGAAATCCTTTCGATAGGTTCGAACCACCGTGCTGCGTTACCTCGGAGGTAGGTTCCTGCAAAGCGGACCCTTTCCTCATCGTCCTTGAATGATGCTTTGTAGAATTCGAAGTAATTCTCTAGTTGGGCCAGGAAGTCGTTGAGCTTACGCCGATCCCCATCGTAGGTGTCAGGGGTCTTGATCTTTAGTTTGTGTTGTTGTGGGGTCGATTCTGATGTCGCGGGGTGGCTGGGGTGGAGGGCCGCATAGTACGGTTGACAGTAAAGGCTTGTCCTCGAATGAAGTACTCCAGAAGGACTTGGCCGCAGTCCTCACTGGCGTTCTCTGGTACTCTGGGTCCGTTGATTGCTCGACTCAAGGAGGCTATGCCCGAGGAATATGCTTCCGAAATGAGCAGCCTCATGTTAAGAGCTGGGTTTCCAGGGATCAAGGGACGGATTGACTGAAGCTGTTCCTCCTCCGTCGGAAGGTTGTTCCTGATTTCGGTCCAGGATGTCATGGTTAGTAGTTTTCAGGGTGGGGTTACCTCCGGTGCCTAAGAAAGGTGGTCAAAGTGTTACGCCGGGACTCTTTCTGGGGGAGTCGAGGCGCGTCGTCAGGCAGCTTGGGCTTTCTAGGGGCCAATACAGTGGTAGGCAGGGGAGGTTCGTACAATAGTAGGGTAGGAATCAATTGACAAGTTGACCACGAGGGTCCTAACTACGATAAATGAGTGTGGTCTATATACATGGAGTGATCGGTACGATCAGTAGTGATCTGTAATGTTAACCCACTGATCAGTACTGATCGGTGGTCCGAGCTTTGCTGAGCGAGTGTGCGGTGGTCTGGTGCATCAGTGTCGGTAGGTATTCTGCCGAGTTAGGCCCCGAGTTGGTCACGTGGGCGGTGAGTAGTCGTAGGGTTTCGTTATCCGCCTTTCTGGGCGACTGTGCCGTAACACTTATTTTTACGTAGGCGAAGACGCTATTTAGAACGCGCTAGAGGTACGTAGTTTTTAGTAATACGTTACTCGCTATAAGCCTCCTCTTAGCGAGAAGAATATTATAGAATACTTAGAATTCGCCTATAACTATCTAGATTAGATAATTAACTAGTAGTCTCTTATTTTATAGACGGATAAAATATAGATAACCGGCTATAGATATCGCTAGTAGTAGGTTATCTAAAGGTAAGAAGAAGAGTTTAACTAGACTTATATAATTAATAAGGTTCGTAGGCTATCTAGGTAGATATTTTAGGGCTGCTTTAATAGTAGAATAAAGGGTCCTAGCGTATTTTAGAAGAAGGAATAGAGGACTATTAATAAGAAGTTCTATTGCTAGTATATTATACCGGTTATTTATAGCTATATTCTATAAAATCCGTATCTTTCTCTTATATAGGATAGTACTCTAGAATACGTAGTAGTAGATATAAAAGTAGACCTAGTAATATAAGGAATAAGAGTTATTAACTAGCCCGGTTATTTACTAGATCTAAACCTAATTAAGGCGGTTTAGAACTAGATAAAGAACTAGATAGATAAGAACTACGAACTAATGTATAAATAGACGCAAGCGAAGCTAAGGAAGGTAGTAAATAAAGCGTAGAATACGTTGCTAGAGGAGTATCTATAGTGGCTACTTAATACTATAAGGCAGCGCTATATAGACGTAATCTTAGCAGATAGCGGTTACACAAAGTGGTAGATAGCGAAATACGAAGAAACGTTAGCAGAGATTACAGTACAAATTACGGTGTGGATCCCCTGGCCCACTTCCGAGTGGGGCGGACAAAAGATACCCCTCCGACCACAGTATGCTGTCCGATGTTCCGGGTACTGGTCAATGTGAAAGAAAAGCTTATCGCGATCGTGTTCGGCTCGGAACGTTCAGCTTCGTACGAGAGAATGTGTGAAGCAGTCAAGACAGTTCATGGACCCCACCACCCCTGCGTGCGGATACCAGGTTCTCCACGCTGCTGCGTCGCCCAGACCCAACGCAGACACCAGCACTCGTCTAGCCCACTCCGCGAGCTCCTGCGTGATACCTGGTCCTTGGCAGCGGACGAAACGCTTCCGAGAAGCAGGCAGCCGAGCAAGCTATAAAACCGCACCATGGCTCCTGCAAGCTCCGCACGCCGCCTCCTCTCGCATCATCTCCAGACTTCTGCACAATGTCGCCCCCGCTTTTCGCCACTCCTCCGTTCCCCGTCTCTCCTGACGGCGCTCTGTCCCAATTCAAAATCTCCATACCTGATGAGGATATCCAGAATCTGAAGACTATCCTGAACATCCTGCCCATCGCACGCCCCAATTATGAGAACAGCAGCAATGGCCGCAGATTCGGCACTCCAAGAGATTGGCTTGTCCAGGCTGTCGATTACTGGCAGAACAAATATGACTGGTAATCTCACAATCTCTGCATGACGCCTGATCACGCGTGTGTGTACGTCGGCCGAGCGCTGACTGGAATATCCTTGTACAGGCGAAAGGAAGAAGAGAGGCTGAACACCATCCCACAATTCAAGTTCGACGTGGAGGACGACGATGGAGAGAAATACAGTGTTCACTTTGCTGCACTGTTCTCACCGAACAAAGATGCAATCCCCATCATCCTTCCGCACGGTTGGCCAGGTTGGTCGCCCGAAGGTTGTAGATCCACGTGCACATTATAATCCCCAAACAGGCTCGATCATCGAATATATACCGATACTGCTCAGCCAGCGAGAGAAATATGCCTCTTCTCCTGAAAAGCTTCCTTACCACCTTATCGTCCCATCGCTGATTGGTTTTGGTTTCTCCTCGCCTCCGCCTTTCAGCAAGAACTTTCAAGTGGCCGACAATAGTCGCATCTTCAACAAGCTGATGGTCGGACTCGGCTTTGGAGAGCGTGGCTACATCAGTCAAGGCGGTGACATTGGCAGTGCCATTTCCGAGGCCCTGATTGCGGGTTACGACACCGTGAAAGGTAGGTCGAGACACGCTCCGTCAAGGCTTCGAAATCTGCGAAGTTGCTAAATGAACAACTGCTCAAAACAGCTGTTCACGTCAATTTGTACTGGCCTCGCGGCCAGTCCAACATCGACGAGGTTACCGATCCGCAGGAGAAAAAGAGTCTGGAACGAGGACAGCAGTTCCGAGCGGCCGGGATGGCTTATGCCATGCTCCATGCAACGAAACCGAGCACAGCTGGTCTTGCACTCGGTAGCAGTCCGCTAGCCGTGCTTTCTTGGTAGGCTCACCGCTCTTCCTAAATCTTCCGTGCATCTGCCGTCCGCTGACGCCTTTTCATCGTAGGATCGGAGAGAAGATGATCGATTGGGCTGACCCAGCGACTACACCCTCTCTGGACACAATATTGACCAATATTTCTATTTATTGGTTCACGGGGACTTACCCAACTTCGCTTTGGGCCTACCGAGAGGTAAAGCAATCCTTTCACTTTGCAAAATATGCCACTTTTCGCTTAGAAGCTAACAACGCCATAAACCCTGTGCTGCAGCTTCTGTCCCCAGATGGAAATCGTGAATCCCCCGTCACTGGCAAACCCAAGGCCGTTTCGTGGTTCCCGAACGAGATTTTGGCCGCTCCCAAGGTGGAAATCAAAAACGACCCGAGTGTGACGCATTTCTACGAGCACGAGAAGGTATGCATACAGACAGCAACCGTTGTTATGGACAACTTAGAACTGACTTTCCGTGAAGGGTGGCCATTTTGCGGCACTAGAAGCTCCGGAATTGCTCTGGGCTGATGTGGAGGATTTTGTGGCGAAGGCGTGGAAGAAATGATATGTTGCACTACGAACCCAAAATTGAGTGATGTTCTTCATTCGTGAAGTATAGTTACATTCGTCCGTGGAAAAATGACAAAAGGCTTGCATATGATGGTCTTCAGAACAAGTCTTGATCATCATGCAATTATTATTGAAGGATTGCATTGTATGCTGATGAGGAGTAAAAGGAGTGAATTCAGCCTGATGATGGAGACCATCGACATTGCCTCTTTACACGGATAAAACGAAAATTACGCTAAGGAGCGTCTGGCACACCGTTTCAGCTGTCCTTGAATGCGCTCGTGAGTACAGTATTGAAGTGAACGCCATGGATCAGTTATATTTTACTGCTGCACACAGCGCGTTCAACGAAGATCTACCCTGGCAAAGCGCCGGCTGGGATAATAGCAGTACGGGCAATAAAAGAACACACCCTTCTCAAGTATTACGCTCTCGAACCGGCTGTGGAAAATTGTCAGCATCTACTTCAGGAAGTAGTTCCGACTGCACGGTCGCACCTTCACCGGTTCTGGCTCTTCCAAATGGGAAGCGCACTTTAGAAGAACAACGTCCTTGGCGGTCATGCTGGAGTTGTATTTCTGAGCGCCGTGGAAGCCGAACATGAGATCCAACGGGAAGCCATGCTCAAAAGGTGCAGCAGCCTCAATCTCGTCGATCTCTGCTTCGGTGAGCGCGATATCCAGTGCATCGATGTTGGCTCTGAGATGCTCGATCTTGCGGCCACCGACAATAGGAAAGACATAAGGGGCCTTATTCATGACATATGCAAGAGCCTTTCTATTCGCATGAGTCAAGTAAAGATGAGGGAGCAGGGGTTGCGAGATAACTTACAACGCCCGTCGGAAGCGTGCTCCTTGCTGCGGCGATCTTGTCAAGCACATTGAACACCTGTTTGTACTTGTCATTTTGAACAAACAGCTTACGAGCGTCTCCTTTGGTGGCCGCTGGTGCCTGACCTCCGGCAGCCTCCTGCTTGAACTTTCCCTGTCCGAGAACGCCGAAAGGCGCAAGTGCCATGCCCTCGTACCGAGCCATTGGAAGGATTTCACGCTCGAAATCTCGGTCGGCGGCGCTCCATTTGCCTTGGTAGACACAAAAGGGGGTCAGCCCATGATCGCGGGCATCTAAACGTCAATTGTCAACATTGCTTTCCTTACTGTTCTTGGTACGTTCGAGGAAGCACATCTGTTTGCAGAACTGACCACCCAAGCAGGCAAGTCACTAGCGCCGAGGTAAAATATCTTTCCGGATTGCACCAGGTGATGCAGCGACTGCATGACTTCTTCAATAGCGGTCGAGAAATCCCACCAGTGGACGTAAAACTGTGGTCCGTGAACGCCTTGTCCAGAAGTGTCACCTAATGATTTACTCACAATGTCCACGTAGTTCGTCCGAAGGTTTTTGAGACTGTTCTCGAGGGAGTGGTACATGCTCTTCCGATGGTTTCCCTGGTAATTGTACCTGATTTTGGCATCGGTCTTGTAGAACTGGGTGTACTTGGTAGCGATGACCATGTCGTCCCTGTTTTCGCGCAACTCCATCCATTCACCCAGCCACTGCTCGCTTTCCTGCTCTTGGTAGACGTTTGCCGTATCGACGAAGTTACCGCCATTTTCCACGAAGAAATCCAGCATCTCGAAGGCCGTTTCTTTGCTGCACTCACCAAGCATAGTCTGCATCGATGATCAATCAGCACTTGACTTGACCAGCTTCTTCAGCTGCAGTTACAACCTTCCTAATAACTGTTTAACGATGTCCATCATCATCAATGCTTCTTTTCCAGTGGCAGGACTCACCAAGAATCTCCGAAATTCATTGCTCCGAGACACAGTGGAGAAACCCTGATACCCGCACAGGGGGAGAGGATTCGTGGATGGCCGAGCCTGTTTGTGGGCTTCGGAGCTGGCTTGATGGAAGTCATCGTGTAACGCTGTTAAGCCGTTCCCCAAAGAATTTTCTAAGGCGAGGAGCCAAAAGTGGTAGAGTCGCAAGTAGACCAAGTTGTAGCTATTCTACTTGATACTCGGCGGAGACCGTTGAAGGCTCTATGAGATTTGCGAATTACGAGATAACGGGGCCCCGCAGTCGGCAGGAAAAAGCCGATCCCGCGGGACGGCATGGTAGCGAAGTATGTCGGTGCTTACCTACCTTGCTCCATTCAAGTCTCAAAAATACAAGCGCAGAGTCAGCAATGCAAGGACTTGTGTGGCGTATCGATTACTTTGTCTCCGATGAGACCTGTAATTTCCGATGGGTCGTCCGAGCATACAACCTCAAGGCCGCACCATAAATTCCTTGACTACCCGCCGACCAGAGCTGAATGCTTCATTTTAAACTATCACACCCAACGTACAGGTGCTCTTATTAAGAAATGAGTCCCAAGGCCAAGCATATACAGGCAGAATAAAAGTGCGCGATATGACTTCCGTACCAAAAGTATGAACTTTACGTTTGTTGCTACCGAACCAAACCTCGTGCGGAGCCACTTCATATCAGCAACTTTCGTTTTCAGGCATACAACTCACTCGAGCCAGAGGAAAAAAAAATAATACCATGGACCAGACGACGAATCCCAGGCAAAAGTTTATTCACGATCACGTCTTGTACCGATATCCCATGTCACCCTAATCCTCCCTGATAATCTCCGCACCCTTCTCCGCAAGCATGTATACCGACGCCAGAATGTTAGCATCCGGCAGCTCATGGATGAAGCTGCAGTCAGTCACGTGCAACTGATCGATGCCGTACACCCTCAAGCGGGAGTCCACCACACCGTCCTCCTCCTCCCGCCCGCGCAACTGGTTGGTCCCGGACGCGTGCCAGTTAGGCATGGTGTTCGTCTTGATGTACGCGAAGATGGCATCGTCGTCGTCGTCATCCGCGACGGAGGGTCCCGGACTGACCTCGCCGTTGAAGGCGCCGATGGTGTACCGCGAGAGCTCCGGGTGCGCGAGGATCTTGCGGAAGTACTTGAAGGCTTGAATGGCGATGATGCGGTCTGTGGGGTCGGAATAGTACTAGTATCGCCAATCTCAATTAATGACTGTTCCGGATACCATTTGAGGAGAATGCTCTTTTCTTCCCAACTTACATTGGGGTTGATGACCGGAGCGTCGGACATTGAGCTCGACCGCAGGGTAACGTTGCCGCGGGACAAGGCAACTATACTCGACGCGGGCAGGTAAATGTACGACTCGTTGTTTCGAGACGCGTAGTACGGAGTCGGGATCCAGGGATACCAGACAGACTCGTAAAGGCATTCGATATAAGATTGGTTGACGAGGCCGTGGCTGACGATCTCCTGTGCACCGATGGACACGAGCTCTTCGGTCGAGAGTTCCTGGAAGCCGTTCATGATACCAGAAGGAGCGGTGTACGGACCGTTTACGTTCTCGTAGAAGAGCGTCTGAGCTTCTTGGAGGTTTGCGACGGTGGAAGACATTGAGGTTGTTGGCGCCTCTTCCTGCACTTAGGCCATGATGCTGAAGACATTGTGATCGTCCATGCTGAATCAAAGGGGTCAGTCGGGTTACTGGCACTGAAGAACGCAGGGCACTGACTTGTTTCCAATGTTCTCGTTTATCAGCACCGGCGTAATACCAAACTCTTCCAGTACACCAGAAGGACCAATACCCTGTTGAGGAACATCAGCGTGGTGAAACGGCAAAGGTCATCCTGCCCATACTTACCGAGACCATCAACAACTGTGGAGAATTGAAAGCGCCCATGCTGACAATTACCTCCTTGTTTGCCGTTACCCGGTGAACTAAATTGGTGGTCTGGTCAACAAAGGAAACACTGGAAGCAGCTTGAGTGCCCGTGCTGTTATCTGTGAAGATTTTGCTAACGTGTGCATAAGATAGGACATCTAGGTTGGTACGGTTTTGCGCCTGTCTATAAAAGCTGTCAAAACTAGAGCTTCGGTGGTATCTGCTTGTCAGTGGCCCTGTTCCCTGCTTCACATCAACACCGACGCCTGTATTCAGCTCGTCGACGACGGAAATATTTGCCGCTTCGCACGCGCGTATGAAAGCCGGATTGGTCTCTGGGACGTAACCTTGAGAGCCGAGCTGCAGCGGCCCATCTCCATAAGCAGTCGGATCCCAGGTCTGGAAAGTTTGATCAAATCCGTTGTTCGGATTCGGTGGATATCTCGCCATCATCTTTTGTTTTCTCAAAATCTTTGGATACAATCAGCACCTCAAACAGTTGAATTACGATAAGAGAGATTGATAAGACGATGCAAACAGATTCAGTTTGGCAGAGAGTTTGATCGCATGGTTTACTTGTAGGCCCTATGCATGTTATGATCGGAGCGGTGCAATGAAGATGCGGAAGAGATTTATTCAATTAACTGGAAGTTGTCAATGAAGATTGGCAATGGCTTTGGAATTCTAAGATCAGTTCTCAGCGGTGCACACGGTCGCTATGCATTTGAAAAGGGAGGATAGATTGAGAATGCATGGCTCGGCGAGACGGCAGATCAGCCATTGAGTGGCATGGGTGCAAACAGCCACGGCTGAGGCGCCAGGGAGAATGCCCTGTTTGATTGTACAAGATGACCTGCGTTCCCAAGCCAAACGAATGTGATCATGGCCTGTCTGGGATGAACATGTAAGATCTCGGGATTTTTAATCACGCTACTGAATTAGCCCTTCTTGCAGGGGAACTGCCCATCCTTAGCATCGGTGTAAACAGGAAACGATGCGTGAGAAGTACTCCCTCTTCTCATTCGTGACTCCTTCGCTTTGGCTAGGCTACCGAATTTCACTGGGCGGAAATTAAATGTTTGAACAGAGGCGTTTCCATTCCATTTTCTTCTCTTTCTCTATCAACAGCGACTGACAAACAAAAGGAACAGACGACAAGACCGTATGGTGAAAGTGTGTCCAAGGGTCTATCATGAGTAAACGTTCATTCAGAACAGGACCAGTCGTGTAGCAGTAGACCCGGCCATAAACAGAGCATGCAGAATCGCGTTAGATTCGTGACGCCCGCCATCATGATGCCTAGAATTCAGGACAAGACAAACCAAAATAAAGGAAGCCCATACGTTAATCCTTCCTGCCGGCTTCAACGCAAATATGCCGGAGGATGCCCATGATTCGGTGGTGACGCCAGATGCGTGCAGAGCAAAGTGAAAGAAAGGGATGGGGGTATTGGGTAGAAAGGGGATAAGTGACGCATAACAATGTGGTATCTATCGAGCGAAGGAAGCGCGTAAATCCAAGAAAAAGGACGCTGCATGAACAAGTTGAAGCAGAAAGCACGAGCCAAAAAAGCATCGCCAGATTGCCCAACCAGTTGTTGCTTGACGCCTCGTCGCTATCAAGCGTGGGAAGAGCCAAAAATGAACAGTAGCGAAGCGCCCACTACTTGCTCACTACGCACTGCCATCCCATTTCTATCATCTCGTCCGTGCCTACGTGCGGCTAGGAGGGCCTGGGTGAGATGATGGGGCAACCGGCTGTCAGTGCTCAGCCCCAAGGTGTTGGTGTGGCCCATGCGGCGCAGCAGGGACAACACAAGGCGGGACCCTCAAGAGTGACCTGGCAGTGCATAAAGTCCGTGTTCCGCCCGTGCTGTCGATCTCTGTCCGCCAAAGTGGCGGCATTCCTGAAAGCTTGGTCTGCTGTGGCTGAGCATGGCTGGACGAGCTTCTTCAGACATATATAGTCTGCTCCTACTCGTCTTTATCTGCCCTCGTAGTCACTGACAGCCTGTCCCCATTCAGCGCCTTCCTCGAACATCTCACCGCCTGAGCTTGCATCGAAAGAGCTTCGTCCACTGATCGCATCGTCTTCCACCAGATCCTCGTTATTGTTCGCAGGCGGCAAGGCGTCCCATTGAATCCCTGCAAGTGCAGGATATTGTTGCAGGAGTGCCTGAGGAAGACCAAAACTCATGCCGCCACCCATACCAGGATTGAAGCCCGTAGGCGGCTGTTGCTGAGCGAACGGATCGAACGGCGCGCTCTGCGGATGCTGTGGCATCATCATGCCCAAGCCCTGTTGCGGTGCTCCAAGCGGGTTCATTTGATCCATCGGCTGCGCTGTCTGTTGTTGCGGTGGACTGGACACTCCTGGAAGATCCCAGCCCTTCTCGGCGGCTTCTTCCTCTAGCAAAGGACGGATGCAAACGCGACCAGCCTCGCTCCTGAAATGCCTTCCCAGAGCATCGGCACGAGCAAATCGGCGCCCGCAGCCCCATCCATTGCCATCCTTCAAAACGCCCCGGCAAACGAATTTCTTCTCGCCGCTATGCAAACCTTCGTGTCTTTTCCTATCGTGTTGACGTGCAAATGCCTTACCGCAAACGCTACATACAAATGGACGCTCATCCGTGTGCGTACGCAAGTGGGAGCGGAGATTGTATGCGCGAGTGAAGCGTTTCGGACACAAGCTGCACTGAAAAGTCGCTGGATGCTTCTGAGTGCGCTTGGATCCGCCGGGGCTTGGGTTGACGACATGATCAGAACTAGCACCTGGACTGGACGTAGTTGAAGAAGGATTATTCGGGTTCGGCCGATTTGGATCAGCAAGACCAAGCATGTAATCGCGGTGGGGAATGCTGGACGTCGAAGACCGCCGCGAAGATCTGTTCAGACCATGTGGAGAGGAGGAGCGCGAGGCCGGCAGCTTGGCAGTATTAGGGTGTAGCGAAGCTGAGGGATCAGATGTGTTGCCGCTGGCTGGGGTGGACGCGCGCGTACTAGCGCTGCTGAATGGATCAGATCTTGCGCGCATGCGATTGCGCGAAAGACTCCTGTTCGGCGGGCTCAGCGCATTCTCGGAGCCCTCTGGCTTGGGAGGCTCAAAGCTCTGTTGTCGCGACGGCGGAGCAAAATCGATGTTAATCTCCGGCGGAGACATCTGATCCGACGCGCCGTATTCCTGGTTCAGAGCCGGAAATGGTTCCTGACCGCTGCCCGGAAACATGTCCATGCCTGACTGGCTGACGGGCTGGTTGCTCATTACAGGCGTAAGGCCGTAGTTATTTGACGCCGTGAACGGAGGCAAGTTCTGCTGCTGAGGCGCGAGGCGGGGAGAGATGTGCGGGCTGTGTCCAGGAGTGATTCCGGCCTGACTATGGTTGTCGGACAACGAGAACTGACCAAAGTTCAAGACCTCCTGAAACATGGAGTTGTCCTGGGTGGCGCCGAGCAAAGGCGAGGGGTTGTCATGGTCAAAGCTGTCATTATTCCCTAAGTAAGGCGACGGGTGGTTCGAGGACACGTCCGAGTAGGTATCGGAGGGTGCTCGCCGGTGACCTCTGAAAGACATGCCATTCCAATCGCCACCATGTCCCTGCCCGTACGCAGTGCTGGGATCCAGCGACTGCTGCCTAGAATGTCCCGCCGAATGGAATCCACCCTGATTTATGCTCGGCGATGCGTGAGGGCTCGCGCTGGCGTGGCGCGACATGTCGGCCTGCAGAAGGTGGGGCGGGGTAGGGGAATGGGCGGTGGCAGACATCTGGTGGTTCATAAGACTCGACGGATCAATGGAATGGTCTTGCAGCTGGGGATCGAGGAAGACGGAAGGGTCTACAGAGGAGCCCTGGTTGCCGGTGCCGCTTGTCAGGAACTGTGCATCAAAGGCTTGATTGTCGGCGCCAGTGGTGAAGAGGTCCTGGGAGTAAATGTTGTTGCCTTGGGCACCGAACTGGGGGCTGGGCTGGTTTGAAGGCAAGCCCTGAGCCTGGAGGAAGGTGTGGTTGGTGATGTCGGACTGGCTGGAGAATTGCTGCTGGTGGGTGGGCGACAGGTAGCCCTGGCCGGTGTTGGAGGAGTCGAAGGTTGTTGACGCGAAGGCGCTGTTGTCGGGCGTCAGCGAGTTGGCGTCGAGACCGAGACCGGCGATGTTCTGGTAGCTCTGATGGGGCGACGGGGAGGTGTGCGGGCTTATATGAGGCTGATGGCCCTGGGAGGGCGAGCGGTCGCGGCGCGGGTTGTCCATGATGTCGATGTTTCTTTTCCTGGAGTCTTGCACGCGCGCTCAGACCATGGGCGTAGGACGTGGAGGAGGCGGGCGCGGGACGCGGGAGCGGTGCTGCGCACAGCTAGACGCGAGCTTATGCGCGGCGGGGGGTGCTTGGGTCGTGGGCAGGACAGTCGAGCCGACTGTGGGTGAGGATGGCCTTGCGACTCAGCCTGGGGGGGCGCAGCAGCTGCGGTGGGAGGCGGGTGGTCGTGACTGGCGACGATGCGATATAAGCGGTCGCTCCAAGACGGCTAGGGCAGGATGCGCAAGCTTCGGCCAGCGGGGCACCCAAAATAGGAGCGAGGAGCGAGGAGCGCGAGCGCGGCTGGCAGGCGGGCAGGCGGTCGCAGGCGTGGGACGGATGGGAGCGCGCGCGAGCGGTCGCAGCGCAGGCCTCGCAGCAGCAGAGGCAAGAGAGCGTGAAACGGTGCCTTGTTGGGCTGTGGGTGTGGGGGCTGGAGAGTAAGATATGCGCGCAGTGGGTAGTAATTAGGCCGAGCGGCGGGCCACACTGCTTATTGTACGCAGCGGCGAAGGAGCTGGGGCAAGGCAGGCAGCGCGCGCAGATCTCTATGTGCTTTTGAGCTCGCGGGCCGTCGGGGTGTTGTTGCGGTAGAGACGATACCGCTGGTGCGCGATAGGGACCCGGCCGACTCGCGCGACAAGCCAGCGTCTGGCTCCGCCCCGCGACGAGATGCGTGGCTGGTGCGGCGGAGTGCACGGGACAGCGCTTCTTGGAGGGATGGGTGGACGGGCGGATGCGCTACCTTACCTGCCAGCCTGCACTCCGGCGCGGGAGTCCTGGGGCGCGCGGCCACCGCGAGCGGGAGCGCAACGGCCGCCAGGCCAATGACGCCTGCGGAGGGCTCAAAGCACCCGCCCCAGCTACGTACCAGCGCCTCAGCACCAGCGCCGGGCCAGGGCGACCGGGCGGCCGGTACGCAATGCTGCAGCTGGCCGTGGTCTGACGGCCTGCTGCGCGGTCCTCAAACGCGCAGCACTGCCACAGCGGTAATTCTGGCAAGGCACTTCTCAAGGCGCACTTCCCAGGGCAGCCACCCCGCCCGGCCACTCACAGCTCAGCACCCGCTGCATGCCAGGCACCGCCAGCATCCAGCGCTCCCGTCGTCTATCGAGCGAATCTCCAGCCCTCAGCGCCCGCCACGGGTGATCGGCGCGTGTTTCGAGCTATTCTTAGCACCGCCAACGAACAATTACCAAGACTCACAGCCTGCAGTCTACGCAATTCTGCCATTCCAAACCAGCTCGACGAGGCCCTCCCGCGCGTTTCAGCCTTGCTGCCCCGCGCCCGACACGTGCGACCGCGCCTGCACGGATCTCGCTGCCGTCCGCCGCGACAACCCTATCGTGCTGCTTGTCCCGACTGAGCCCACCTCCCTCGCGCATCCCTCTCGTCCCGACCTGCCTGCTCCGCTACTCTACTCCCGTCACGCGAACTTCATTCCCTTCGACGGGTCCCACCGCGCGTCCGTCCCTTGCACTGGCTGGCCCTCTCCGCTCTGCGCCGCCCCGAACCGAATGGGCATCTCCGGAGTCCACATCCCATTAGTAGGCCCCATCACCATCGACGCCCGCGTCGGCGTCGGCGCCGGTATCGCCGGCTGGTCCGCGTGCGCCGGCGCTGGGAACGGGCGCTTCTCTTGGTCCGCCTGCCGCTGTTCTTGCAGCGCATTTGCTTGCTGCAGGTGCAGCGAAGACATTGCCGTCGAGAGATCGCTGTGCACACGCCGAGTCAGTCTACGCCACTCTGAAACAATAGACCAGTGCTAGCCTGCTGAGAAATGCTGTACTTGCCTCTCGAATTGCGTGGCCTCTGCCCTCCGCTGATAAGCAAAGTTCCGGCAGTCGTCTCTGAACCTCCCGCAGATCTTGGCGAGGTCGTTATAGAACTTGCGTCCCACGTCTAGGTTCGAGATGATTTCCTTGTATTTGAAATACGCGTTCTCAAGCTGCTGGAGAGCTTGCTCGCGCTGCCGTGTCGAAGAATCTCCTCGGCGAGCAGCAACGAACGCCGCATTCGCGTCCTCCAAGCGCTTGACGATGGCCTGTTGCTCCTGATCTTTATCGGCAATCATGTCGCTGTCAACATCATACTTGTGGAGACGCTTCTCAAAGAGGTCCTCGAACTGCACCGCCTCAATATTCTGCATCGGGTACTCCCGTTCGAGCCGAGTGGTTTCTTTGAGCAGCTCCGGGTCTGTGGGTTTTAATTAGCCTTCGATGATTTTCTGCTGCGCCATCGTACCAATCCGTCTTACTAATGTCGTCCTGCCGAGCCTTCGCTTTGAGCGCCTCGATTTTGCGTTTTCGCCTATTCTCCAGCCTAGAGATCTCGTTCAGGCAGCCCCTGAGGTTTGTCGCTTCTCGTTCGACGGCCGCCGTCATAGTAACTCGCCGGCTGCTAGGCACGAATTGCTCCAGGTCATGATCGGTGCCCGAAAGTAGCCGGATGTGGTTTTCACTGTCCTTGATCTTGCCCTGAACAATCCGGTCGCTGTTGGCGGCCGACTTGAGATACCCATCGATCTCATTGACTTGCGCGTAAAGTTTAGGTGCTGCGTCAGCGGATGGCGGGCGGCTCCACCGGTCCGTTCCGTACTTTCTCCTGGCTCGCTCATCCTCAGCCGCCTCCTGACGGAGGAGGTCGACGCCTTCCTGATATACTGCTCTGTCTTGTTCTTTCAGCTTCTCCGTCTCATCAATGGATCGATACAAGCGATCAAGACCGTCTTGCTGGCGTATTTCCTCTGCGTGTGAAACAAGTCCAGGCGGCAGACCCAATGGCTTTTCAAGGGCTTGCAGAGACCCTGGAAGATTCAAGCTTTTGAGTACCCTGGGACCCTTGTTAGTGTCCCGTTTCAACCACTCCCATTATCTGTGAGGCATACTCATGGATTCTCGCAGTTAATCCCTCCAGTTCGTCGATCGTCTTGGCTACCAAGCGATCTCTGCGGTCGGCATAGATGCTTGCAGCAATGTGGACGGAGTACGGCACAAGTTTCGAGAACAGGGGTCGTCCGAGGTCGCTGTTGTCTCCGAGCAAAGACAAAGGCTCTGATACCTCCTTTGGGACCTTCGCTGATACCATAGTGGCTCGATCCAGCGTCTTCAGTTCAGATTTCGGAGGAACAGGCTCTGTAAACCAAAACCATTAATGGCGACTTCCACAACTGGCCTGGTCAAAGCACGGAACTTACGCAGGTAAATCATGTCGTTGTCTTTTTCAGCCCGCTTCAAGTCTTCGGTGACCCGATTCTTCAGTCCGCTCAGGTCTCCCAGGACTGTTTTGTTAATGTAACGCGCCTCTTTCAGCGCTTCACTGGCGCAGACCAAGCTGTCCCTCAGTCGCGCAACCTCCTCGCCGTACTTCCTCTTCTCCAGACAATCACGAGCGGCTCTGTACTGTGCAGCTGCAGCAAAATGATGATGCTTTGCGCTCATATGGTGTATCCACTCACTGCTCACCGCATCCGATTTGATTCCCCAGTCACTGGCATCGGAATACAGATCGGATACTTTGGCAGCAAGCTTAGATATAGAGGCATCTTTCAGCCCGTCCTTTACAGCTTTCTGCCAGAAGCATTCCTGTGCCTGTGCAAGCATCAAGTGTTCCAGGCTTTCTAGAGTCACAGTGTCCATATCCTCCGGCGGGCTAGAGCGCATGTCGGGAATGACATTAATTTTGAGATGGGACAGGACACCGGCAGCGAGGCAAAAATAGTTGCAGGCAAGTTTCAGCCCATCGGAAGTGGTCCTATTTGTGGAGGTTGCCAGCTGCGAGTACATGGCAGCAAGGTTGAACAGCACATTGGCCAACTCGAAGCGTATGTTGTTCTCCGTCACTGTTGCTCCCGTGTGTCAGCCTCGCCGGCGCGCCGCATGAAGGCAGACCGTAGAACATACCGGGCCGTTGAACATTGTAACCCAAAGCGGGGAACCAGGAGAAATCCACACCTATCTGCAACAGCACGCGCTCCTGTCAGCTAGTTGTCGGTCCATCGTATCCAAATATCCACCTACGTCGACCGGAAATTTCCCGCCGATCCAGACCAGCTGGGCCGCGTATGCTTGCAGCTTGCGGATGCCGCTCTGGTGGGGTTCGACGGCGTGAATGGCACCGGAACGCAAGCCGTCTATGTCCTCAAGATCCTGAGTGAACATATCCGGGTGTTGGTCATACTTGCTTGAGATGTACTGCTTGATGGCGTCGGACAGCGTGATGGAGTGAGTGCGGCGGAAAGGCAGGTGGAGGATGTAGCTAGGAGGAGCACGTCAGTCGATGGAGCGGGCAGCACACGAAGCAGCTTACGCACGACGCCATGGTTACGGTAGGCCCTAGAAGGGCGCGGGAGCTGGTGTGGAGGCGTGTTTACAGTTTAAGCGCTTGTAGATTGCCGCGCATTGCAGAAAGCAGAGCACCGAGGAGCCCCGCGACTCGCTTGCCCTGGGCCGCAGTGACGTTTGCGCCCTGCCCGCTCCTCGGCCCAGCGCGTGCGCCGTCGCCAATCAACCCGATAAACCGCTGGTCGCGAGCCAACGCGGGGCGAGGCGGACCAGCAGCGCTGTGACATGAGCAAGTTTCACGGTGGAGATCATGCAGGCACCGCGTACAAGCGAAGCAGCTGCGTGAGGCCTGAGGCCGAGCCTCATGTGGTGGATGTGGATTTGTAACGCTGTCCTCTACTCCGTCTCATCGTGCCGGCACCGAAGCCCTATTTATTAACTCAGCAGCACGCCATTCTACGCCAGTAGAAGCCAACTCCCCCCCTCGACACAGTCCCCAAAGCCCTCCAACAACTGCCCGCGCCATCCTTACAAAGCCCCCTCTTCTATATACACAGTGCGTCTACCCCGCCAGCTACCCTGACGCTAGCCCTAATCACCAGTGCTACAGCTCTTACACCCACCATCATCATGGCCGACCACACCTACAAGTTCAACGTCACCATGACCTGCGGTGGCTGCTCCGGCGCTGTCGACCGTGTCCTCAAGAAGCTTGACGGTAAGGGAATGCACCGATCCAAGCTCTCCGCGGGCTGCCCCCCCTCCCCCCCCGGGGTCTTCCTCTACGACCACTCTGCTGACCTACTACTCTTGCAGGCGTTAAGTCGCACACTGTCTCGCTTGAATCCCAGACCGCCGAGGTCGTCGCCGCCGACTCGCTCGACTACGACACCGTCCTCAACACCATCAAGAAGACTGGCAAGAAGGTGAACTCCGGCGAGGCCGACGGCAAGACTATGACAGTATGACCTGATCCCATGATTGGCGCAGTCAGTGGTGGCGGTCTTCGAGTCTTTCTTCCAGGGCATATTGGCGTAGTGTGGTCTTGCGATATCCAGAGCAGCTAAATAAAGTGTGCTATATCTTTGACTACACAGCCTCAACTGAATACCTCAAATATAGGCCCCTTGGTGAAAGCCGGTCGCTAGGCAAGTGGCAGGCGTGTCTTCTCCGCTTGCGGCTGGTGCCGCCGAGAGCAGTATCTAGGCAAGCCCAGCCTCAAGCTTTGGGTTTACCGTGAGACACACGGAGAGACCTAAAAGTTTCCTTACACGGTCAGAGTCGAGCTATGAAGTGTCTTGTTCCCTGCTCCCTGCACATGCGATCCGACTCAGCCTTGAGCCAAGCGCTGTGGCACCAATTTCTCATTCAGGTGCGTCCAAAGCGGCCTCTCTAGCCTCAAGGCGCGCGACCCTGGTGCATTCCATCGAAATTTTGCCGCATCTTCGCACTCTTCTGCAGGTGGATACGAGGGCGCGTAGGGTGTATAACGCGATACGCGCTCATCCCGGCCGAACTTCTATCCCCAACGACTCTATAGCCGTCCGAGTCATGGCCATGCATGGCTGAATTCCTGCTCTGGGCAAGGCGGGGAAATCTCTCATTGCCATCCACTTCCATTATCCTATCGGATAAAAGCACAGGAACAGAGCCCCGCGTAAGTATGTCAAGGGAACACATGTCGGCAAGATTGAACGCGCAACCTTTATAGAGAGAAAATCCCCTCAGTTAAATGGTACGTCAGATGATTCAATCGGGCCAGCTGACTTCTCTAGGTCTGCTCGGGAATGTGGAAAGCCAATTTAGCTGCATAGGTGCAGAATAGTGACAACCCAAGGGTTTTTGAGACCGTCTTTGGTATCTATGAAGAGAAGGGAAAAGAAAAACCCAAAAGTAAATCCCACGCGAACGACGGGGACTTTTGTAGTTTGTAGCTGTAAGGGATGTGTGCGACCGCACGTGATTGAACTAAACCGGAATGCATGGGCCTTGATGTAGTGGTGAAGTCATAGATGCGAATCTATTCGCGCAATCTCTTTCGTCCATGAAGTAACCGCTTGTCGGGTGAATGTCCATGGCTTCACGGTGTTCGAAGTTACAGCCTTTTGCCTCTTTAGATGCTGTGCAGTACGGAAACCATGGCCTCGTGGACGGGTCTAGAGCACTTAGAGATTGGCGGGTATTTCCGGGGTGCTGCCAATCCCCACCAACCACGCCTGCCGCTAAACTGTAGAGCACAGATTCCCAGGACCACCCTAGAAGCACGTTTGTGGTTTTAGTGTAGCAAAGAGTGACTGGCGGTTTCCTCGTTCATCTGTAGGAACAGTTTCTATCGTTCCTCCGCTGCCTCTGGATGGAGGAATGCGTGTCTAGAAGATTAGAACTTCAGACAGTTGTATCTCAAATGAATGAAAATTCACAGCCCTAGGCCAACCTGCAGTTTTCTGACCCGCCGCTGATAACCTTGTGGTATACGCTACTACATTCTCAAAAGGTGTGGCAAAAAAAATAAAAAAGAAAGGCCGTGGCACACGAAGACCTGAGTAGATGGGTGTGCTGTTGGGCAACAAATAAGATCGCTTGTTTCCTTATGTACTCATACACCGTAGTTGCAAAGCGAATATACAAATCAATAACGTGCTCATCAGGCCTAGTTCGGGATCTCATCGATGCTCCTAACGTTTATCTCCTTTCTACCGTTCATCTTGCGACGCAGGGCGCTGCTGGCAGGATATACTGGCGTGAGGTGTTAGCCATGCAAGATTTCACGGAAAGCGCTGCAAACTGACTCACCGACTCTCCTCAACCGATTGGGGCTGCCTAGAGGCTGGAGGCTAGCCAAGCCATGCCACGGATCCACGCGAATATGATCCTCCCAAAAGGCCTTCCGCTCATAGTCAAAGCTATCTTGCTTGGGGATGACCAACCTCCCCACCGTCTGCCACGGATACTTATCGGAATCCCATGCCTTTCCAGCATACTCAACCGGCTGGTCCTCCAGATTTTCCAACAGCTGCACCTGAAAAAGATACTCGGCGTCATGATCTTTGTGGAAAGCCTGCAACCAGCGGTGCAGGATGTCCGAGCCGTCGGTAGGCTTGACCGTCTCATCGTACAATTTACGTTGAGTCTCGCTCGGCGGAACCAGACAATACTTCATGACATAGTCGCCGAAGCGGTAAGCCGTCTGTGAGTACTGATGGGTGCTCTCAAGATGAGTATTGCGGACGGCGTCGCGCGCTTTTTGGAGATCGGTGTCCTGGCGTGCCTCTAGGTAGTTATGGAGTTCAGACTTATTACTCCCATACTTGATGCGTAGATGGATGATGTCGCGTGTCGTTTCAGCATCAGCCAGGTCTAAAGCAGGGGTGCTGTTGAACTCAATGTCCTGGGTAGGGAGATCAGCACCAGCCTCGAACATCATTCCGCTCACATTGAACAGCTTCATCGCAAAGCCACGGGGCTGAGGAATACGGTCCTGTTCATGAATGTGAGCACCTATAAAGCCTTTCTCCTATGAAATGATAGTCCAAAGCGGTCGGGGAAGGGGGAAAAAGACACCTACGTCCAAGCCTGGGTCGCCGGGCTCAGAGCTATAACGGCAAGCGGCCGGATACTCGCCACCCTGTTTGAATAGCTCTGACTGTTTGAAATGGTGTGGTAGATTGTCGGGCACGATGAATTTGCCCTTGACAACGCCTTCGTTGATCATATTTGCGACTGCCTTGATGTGCTCCGCCTCCTTCGGCGGAACTTTCTCAACACCTTCAGCATCCCAGCGGATGTAATTCCTTTTGGCAAGTTCATCTGGGTTTGCATTATTACCGTTAGTAGCCATGATGAGACACAGGACAATAGAATTTGGAGCGGATCGGATAAGGAGAGAAAGAAATATGAATTCAACATGTATGTATGCTGGGGAAGCCGGAAGAACACAGGAGTCGAGCAGTCGAATCTAAGCTGTTCCATCGCCTGATGGGCGGGAGGGCCAAAGCTACCATTTGCGGGGTGGTCATGGCCTGGATCGGCGGGTCTGGTACCAGATTGACGAAACATATACGCTCACTTGTCAGGCTGGGAGCTTAGGAGCCGCATGGCGTCTACCCCGCGAGCGGCAATCGTTTAGTGAGGGCGGCGGGTGTGCAGATCAGGCCGGATGGAAGGAGAGGATTACAGCAGCCTCACGTCACGACTACAGAGACGCGCGAGCAGCACACGGGGCTTGGCGGACGGTGGGCAGCGCGAGAGCGGTGACGCGACACGACGCGACGTGGGGAATGCGTGGTGCGGGCGGAGGTAACGGTGAGGCGGCGGCAATCGGGAATAGAGAGGTGGAGGAGCAGTGCTGCGGCGGGCCGGGGACGGAGGATTGACGACGGCTCGGTCGCGGGTTCGCTGCAAGGGTTCGCTCGTTCGCTCCGCGCTGTGGACACGACGACTGGTCTGCCAGCGCTCCCCCAATGTACGCCGTAGGCCTTGGGCGCAGCAGCTCCAACACCTCCGTCACCCAGCTGATGAAGGCAAATATGTCTCCCACCCAAGAGACTGCCCCGCCGCTCCCTCTCGCCGGTGCGTCGCGCGCCCCCTGCCCCCCGAGCTCCTACTCCGAGCCTCAACTCCCCAGCTCCCTCGCTGACGTCGTAGTGCCGCGTGGTGCCAGCCCCGACCACCCCCAAGTCCAAGAAGAAGAAGAGCAAGAAGAAGCAGTCCAAAGCCCAGGGACCTGCCGGCCAGCCCTCCAATGGCCAGAATCACCCGGAGCCTGATCCTGAGGAGCAGGATGTCGACGACGATGTAGACGAGGAACAGTCGCCCGCGGTATACGCCCACACCCCCCGCTGCCACCTGCGCTCTCTCGCTAATTGCTTCCAGAAGTCCAGCACGAACGACGACCCTGACACCCGGCCCTCGACTGCCCAGTCCGAGCCGCAGACGCCTCAGCCCAACGGCGCCCGCTCCCACCAGCCCCCGATGGACAAGGACACCACCGACCGCCTCGACCAGTTGGCCAAAGAGCGCGATGAGCTGCGCGAGGAAGTCACTCAGCTGCGCAAGTCGCTCGAGACTATACAGAGCAAGCATGAGGAGGAGATCAACGGCCTCAAGCACCAGGCCGAAGACGCTGCTAAGAGCAAGGAGCATGCCGAGAACCAGTACCGTGATCTGCGCGGCAAAGTCAACACCATCAAGAGCCAGCTAGGGGAGCGCATGCGCCAGGATGCCGAGGAGCTCGAGCGCGTGCGTGCTCAGGTCGACGACCTCGAGGACCAGAACCGCCAGCTGCGCGACGACAATGAACAGCTGCGCAAACAGACCGAGGAGCAAGCCTCCGAGATATCCACTCTGCGCAGCCGCGCTACGCTCTCGCAACAGAATTGGATAAAGGAGAGGGACGAATTAATACAGCGCGAAGCGTACGCGAGAGAGGAGTTCGAGACGGCGAAGCAGGCTATGCAAGATTGGGAGGTGCTGGCTATGGAGGAAAGATCGCTTAGGGAGAACCTGGGCGATAGGGTGGCCGAGTTGGAAGACCAGTTAAACAACCAGCGAGAAGCTCTGGAGCGGGCGGTCAATGAGAGAGATACTCAGACGTCGACAGTAGATGGCCTTCAGAGAGCATTGCGGGACATTCAGGATGGTAAATCTTCTACATATCTGTCATGCAAAGTTATTCAGCCTAACAAGTTCATACAGCGCGCAAGAAGGAACTCCGAGAAATTGTAGAGAACTCGCAGAATCAGCTCGAGGAGCTACGTAAACAGCTTCAGGCTGCGGAAGAAGAGTGCACGAAGGCGAAGACTGAATTGGCGACAACACAAAAAGAACTTGAACGAGCGTTACCTTTCGAGAAGGAGGTCAAGGAGAAGAATTTGCTTATCGGCAAGCTTCGTCATGAAGCTGTTATTCTTAACGACCATCTAACCAAAGCTCTGCGTATCCTGCGGAAAGGCCGGCCCGAGGACAACGTGGACAGACAGATTGTCACTAATCACCTCCTACACTTCCTTGCGCTCGACAGAAGTGACCCCAAGAAGTTCCAGGTGCTTCAACTCATTGCTGCCCTGCTCGGCTGGAATGAAGGTAGGTTCAAGCTGCACCATATGATACTTTTTTGTCCAACGAGAAGCAGCCTTGGTGCTAAAACACTCGCTTAGAGCAACGTGAACAAGCTGGTCTTTCACGTCCTGGATCCACCGCCACCGCCAACAACACTCTACGTGTCCCCTTATCGCCTTTCCGTCGAACGCCTTCAACACCTTCACTCACAAGCACCGACTTATTACTTTCAGAAGGCCACTCGTCATCGTCTGCGCAGCAGAACAAGGAAAGTTTGGCCGAGCTGTGGCAGAACTTCCTTGAGCAAGAGGCCCAGGAGGGTAAGAGTTCAAGGGATTCTAGCCGCCGCGAGAGTGCGGCAAGCCCGACGAATACTGGAGATACAAAGGGGCTGGGAATATCCTGAACGTAGAGATAAACAGGGAAGGATGGCTGGGAATAAGAGAACGAGTGTTCAAGAAGACATGTCATGGGTTTGGAGTTACTGTGCGGGCGAGTGCTCGTGGACCCTGGGATAAGAAGATAAATATGTGTGTATACATTGACAATTCGGCCGCACCACGTGTATCCCTTGACGACTCGGTCCAATACGCAGCAGGATGACGATCCCATCTAAAAGTAACATATATCCCTCGTTCGATCAGCAACTCAGACATGACAAAGAGAAATCTCTTCCATAGCTTCATGGTCGCATACGCTGGAAGACGACGTCTCGTCTCCGTACCTGAAGAGAAAGAGGCGTTTTGGGGTATGGTTACTTGCCGGCGAGCTCCAGAGCTCATTTCAATACATGAAACAGAGCACCACATTCTCTCACTGGTCCCGCCCACACCACCATCAGCCAGCAGCGAGCCCCATACTTTGTTAAGGTCTGAGTCTGCATCATTTCCCCACATGTGTAGACGCAAAGGGAAAACTACGGAGCTGTCAGTGCTTGGCCGGGAATTATTGTGGAATAAGCAGCAGAAAGGAACATGTAAGCGGCGTTATTCATGCTAAAAGCAACCTAATTGAATGGCCAGTATGCTTGCCTCACCGAGAACTCGAGCCCCTGACCGCATCTGGTGACTTTCCAGATCGGAGTCTCATGGATCATGCAGCGTTCTTCGACGTGTCACATCCAGGTCTCAATGACGCTCCGATGTTGCTAGTTTAAAGCATGCCGAATTCGCTGCTCTGACTCCAAAGTAGTATTATCAGTGTGCACACGAATGCTCTTCCGACATGCTATGTGACATCAGGACAGCACTAGATGTCTTATGAGTAGGCTAAGGATTATGGTAGGACGTATGACTTAGCATTTGGTACGAGGTGATGTCGGCCTCTTTGGATCACTCTAAGGGGCTTCGGGAGAGAGGTCTTGTATGAAAGGATTAGCAGAAATGGTGCGCATCGTCCTCTTCCTTGCGTGTCAAAAATCACTACATAGTAAAGAGAATACGTCCGATATTTCCCCCGTCCTCAGAAAATTAATATGGATTCTTCGGAGACAGTTGGAAATGGTTTCGCTCAAGGCCTCCTCCTCCTCCCTTTCCTATTTCCCTTGCGGCACTCATGCCCTTAATCACTGCGGAAGGTGGAACTGTCGAGTGACCCGGTACGAGAGTTGGTGTCATCTTTACTATCACGGACCACAGACGTACACCGCAAAAAGGATCCAGCAACCTCAAAGGGCCAAAGAAGTTCAGTGGGTCAGTGGATGGAATTCACAACGTCCAGTTCGCCCAGATACTAACGTAGATTTGCATCTTAAGAACTACTCATCACTTTCAGTTCAACAGCCGTACCCCTCATTCCCTTCGGTCTGACGCAAAACTCTGCACCAACCTTAATCTTGGCCTCAGCTTACTGTCCTCGTCCTCATCGTCCCTCCCAACCATTTCCAGCCCCAAGATGGTGGCACACTTTTTCACCCCCTCCGCGTCCCAACCACTAATCTGCTCCTCCAACCCTTCCACTTCCAAAACCCTCTCTACCCGATCACTACCTTCCATATGTGCACCGTCTTTACTCGCCACAAACGCCGCGTACGCGAGCCCTCTTGCGCCGTTCGCGGACGTGCTGCAAATACCGCTGCGAAGACGAACGATGCGCAGGGACTCTTCGTCACCCGGTGTTTTCTCCACAGCCTCAGACTGACACAACCCCATGCCGCCATGGCTAAAGCGGCCGGCACGTGCGAGGTGCACGACGTATGGGTTGCGGGGTGTATCATTGACGGTATTGCTAGAGGAGAGGTGCTTCGCGTGCGGACCTTCACGGGCGGCGAGTGTCATATTGAGGCTCTCCTGCATCCATCTCATCAGCCCGCAGCTCCGGATCAAACGCCAACAGTCATGCGTGGTGAAGGAGGGCTGTTGTCAAGAAGGCCGGCTGACCGCAAGCTTACACCACGTCCGCAGCGCATCCTCCGTCATGTACCGATCCCAGTATAGGCCAGGATGCCCTTCCCGCCACAAAGAATCCGTGCGGGCCCATGACTTCGCCGTCGTATGCGCCCAGTAGTGTTCGAAAAGGCGGTCTTCCACCAATACCACGATCTCCGCAGGTAGCATGTGCCCAGTCGCCTTGCTGGCAAGCATGCGTGTGAAGGCCCGCTTCTCGAGGCGAATCACGCCGAGGACAAACTGAAGATTATGCCGCATGTGTTAGTACCTTTGGCTCAAGATATGGCCATGGGGTTTGCTTACGCTACGCTCGGTGGCAGTGACGCTGTAGATCGGATGGGTTTCAACGATGAGCATGGCGATTAGGGTGAAAATGCAACCTTTTGATTCAATGTGGGGGTTTAAAAGAGGAAAAGAGGCGTGTCGAGTATTGAAGCACTAAATAGCTTTGCGTTTGCATTTACCAAGCTGACATTGAGACCGTCAGGACAGCGTGTCTTTTTTGAAATGTTGCTGCCTGAATTGGGTACTGTGGCAGCGGTGATGGCATGAGAAAATGGTCACACAGATCTTCGAGAGCGGGACAACAGGCAGCAAGGCTGACTATCACACAATCGACTCTTTCCACACTTTCAAACTGGTGAAAGTGGAGATTACGGAGCAGATACCGAACCCATGACCGGGGGTGTGCGCTCGCGGACTCTCGAGTGGCTTCGGCTGCGATGATTCTGAGCTCGCCGCTGGAAAGCCTTGTGCATCCACGGGGCTGATGCGTCAATCTGTCCAATTTCAGCTGCGAAATATCCACTGCTGGATTGAGGCGAGGAAATGGGCCGATGCATCATAGCTGGAGGTACTGTGGTTCCTGGCTAGAACATTCGGAATTGTTCAAAGGATGGAGGCATCCGGCGTCTGCCAAGGCCTGAAAGATAAGGGCTGCACTAGATGGGATGTATGCAGAAAAGCGCGTTACGATTTAATCATTGCGCGAACCACGGGGCCGTCGATGTAGTTGTTCTGAACTGCACCTGGGGTCAGTCCGATTGGGAAACACAACGTCACCAGCCACATCTCGTGCACCTCGCATCCCACAGTCGTCGGCAACATGTGGTTGTGGCGCAGCAAGGCGCACTCGAACAGAAAGCGGTGTGAAGCGACTGCATTGACAGCCCCAAGACCGGGGTGCATTCACCTGTCCTTATGCGCCGGTCCGCGCCGCAACAAGCGCTGACGGCACTCACTTCTCGGTCACAACACACCACAACCTCGAGGCTGCAGCTTTTCGGGGTCACAAGGATCCGCGCCGCACGGGCTATGCGAACACCTATTAGCGTATTTCGTCATGCGCAGGCGCGCGGATACCCGTAGACCGGGATATCGGGACGAGGCGATGCAAATGACTGCAGCACATTCGCTGAACACTTTTGCCGGCCGTTTGTCGGATCGCGGATGCCGGATGGTCCTGCTTTAGTATTGTACCCAAGTCTTGAGCTGCAACAGCTGAGCTCTGTGGCGGTAGCGCACCGCCTCATACGTTGTCTGAATGGCCGTTTGAGAGACCGCAAGGATGAACTATAACAAACGCCGTCGTCAAGGTACGAGCCAGCATCCATCACCAATCCTTTCTTTCCAAGCAAGGGAGCGGAACTAAAAATCAGAATGTCTGCCAGACCGGTCGAGAGCAAGGAGGCCATTGTTGGGAGAATCCTGTGGTTGCCCCCGTTCGACGAGTTACCGCCCCGATCCGTGGAGTCCGTCGGACAGACGCCGCCGATAATGAGGGAGGCATTCGACCATCCGATTGTGATTTGTTCGAGGCCAGCTGACCGCAATGGAGAGTGGGTCCATTTCCACATTGTGAGTGGAGCATTTCGTCTTGCAGTACATCCCTTTTTCTACTCTGGAGCTGACTAGCAAAGGTGACTTCCTTCCACAACAAGAGTCTCGCGGAGAGGTTCAACATGAATGTAAAGAAGCAACGGCGCCAAGTAAACTGGTACCTCCCCATCGCCCCTTCTGAGTACCATCCGCAAGAGACCGAGAGCCACTTCGAACGTCCGCACATTGAACTGGAGAGTGGGCGGCAGATGTCTTCGAGGTCCTTCATCAACGCGAAGGACATCTACGCTATCCAGTGGCGTCTGCTCACGCGTTACCAAAATCGGGGATCCTATCGTCTGACCGCATCTTCCATTGAGAGCATGAACGAGCGCACTGGTCGCCTCGTAGTATATCATCCCGGAACCCAGTACCTTCCCGAGGCTGCAAGCGAAGATTCATCACCTGAGCCATCGCCTCCTTTGCAACCCCGTCGGGAAATGCAAAACGTGGTGCCCTCGTTCGAACATCTTCCTCCAGTCAACAGATGGACCCGGGTGGACGTCGTGGCCCCATTTAACCTAGCTGGAGGAAACAAGGCTGTCGTCTTCGTCGGTACGATAACTTCTGATAACAACACTCGCAGCCAAGCTCTTTGTATAATTCCGGAACACAGTCTTCAGCCGGAGGCGCCAGCGAAAACGGAGTCGCACCAGCAGCCGCTGATGAGCATATTTTCTGCATTGTCTTCCCCTTTCAAGGCTGTGAACCGGCTGATTGGAAATGCGCTGGATTGGATGTGGCACAGCTGCGGTCGGAGGAGAGCAGATACAGACATGGTCTGACGGGCGAACCTCCAAGTCCAATACCATCGCGTATAGACTTTCCGTTTCTGCTTCTTGCGTTCAAGGAAGTGCATTCCGGCGAACCCAAGATAAGGCTTCTAGAGCGGGGTGAGGCGTTACCAGTGCGGCGGCATTTCCTGAAAATAAAACACTTTCGTTCCTTCCGTAGATACTTTCAATTTCCTGTAGATACTTCTCCTGCTCACTTTTCGAAGTAAGCTTCGGATCAGCAATGAGAGTCCTTAAGAAAACCCAGACGGACTCATTTCTCCAGCGAAAATCTTGCGCAATTTTCAGGGTCTTTTCGACAAGCTGCTGAATGGCTCCCTTGTTCTCGTGGAAAAGATGCAGGAGAAAGCAGAGGAATGACCAGGCCGACGTGTCGCTTGGGTTGCGGAGGCACCAGTCGTGTACCGTGCTTACGGATAGCTCCAGAATTTCGTAAGCCGAGGGTACTGATAGGCCTTTATGAAGCTGTTCCGATAGCTTGAAATCATCCTGTTGTCTAAGGACACTTGTTACCAGTCTTCGACCGTATTGCCATGCGTAGTAGTTCTTAGGATGCCGTTCTCCGGAACTGAGTACGATGCGTAGTTCGCAAGCGAAGTTCTCTAAAGAAGTGTTCTTCCCTGCATCCTGAGGGATGGTACGGTAAATACAGGTCCAAGGATCGAATGCACGTATGATCCAGGCCCGGTAACTCCAGAGCGTGGGAGATTTTGATTGCCGATGGAGGGGAGAGGTTAAGATACTGTCCAGGAAATTTAGCTCCAGATGCAAAGACCGGTGCATAACCGAACTTTTGTCCACCTTAAGCAGAAGGTTATTTAGCCGCGATCTCCTGAAATTCGCCGCCGTCAGGTGTTCTGGATCGAAGAGAAGAATGACCCGAGTAGCATCGAGTGCGGTCTGCACGGACCTTTCGTCAGCGTCCGAGTGCTTCCCAAAGAAAATGGCACATGCGGCAATGAAAGCTGCAGCAAGGATTTTCTTGGGTACGCCGGCACAGAGGCCGTCTTCCAGGATGAGAGAGCCCCCGGAAGGAGCTATTGCAGGTGGCAGCACCTCAATTTCAACCACGTTTTCCTGGTGCCTCCTGAAAAAGTCATCCAAAGCATTAAAGGCCAATCTGTACTTCGAGTCCAGAGGCTGCGGGCCCCACTTGGTCTCTGTCATTGGAGAGGCCGGGAGAGAGAGGTATGGTGGTGAAGGATGCTGTGTCTCGCGGGTCCGCGAAAGGCGTTATTCCCGCGAAGGCTGATGTCAGAGGGTTCGGGCGACGCGGGCACGGATCATCGGTCCAAAGCCAAACACCAGGTATTCATATGCGCCCGCATCTCGTCTGCCTGTCGCAGTGCCAACACCACCGCCTCCGACCACTGCCATGGCGTCTCTCCTGCTGGTCGTCTTCATCATCACCCTCGTCACACACATAGTCAACTCTGTCCCCGCGGCCACTGTCAACGAGCTGGCAAGTCCTATTCGCCGCATGCGGCTGCAAAAGCTACGAGCTCGGTGAGACTGACAAGAATATCACGTTATAGCTATGGATACTATATAACAAACTCCCGACGCCGACTAGTAAAGCCGCGCATGAGCAAGTCAAGCTCAAGCGTGAGGTACTACGATTGAAGAAGGAAATGAATAGCGTGAGCGCTCAGGACGACTTCGCCAAATGGGCAAAGCTGCGCCGCGCTCACGACAAGGTCTACGCTGAGTTCCAGAAGAGCGGTAATTACACCTTGCGCCAACCCTTTTGCATTGTCATTTCGAGGCTGACTGTTCCATCCTTGCGCTCTCCTAGACTCTGCCATCCGCTCCTCTCGCACCTCGTTCGACACGACCGTTGTCTCCATTCGTTGGATCCTCACCACTGGTGTGCGTTTCTTCCTGCAGTTCTGGTACGCGAAGCAGCCGCTCTTCTGGATACCTCAAGGCTGGGTTCCTGGTTACGTCGAGTGGATCTTGGCTTTTCCCAGGGCGCCGACCGGCAGTATAAGTATTCAGGTTTGGGGCATCGCTTGTGCAAGTGTCATCTCGCTAGTGAGTGAGGCGCTAGTCGCATTATATTCTCTGGTAGCTGGGAAGACGGCGGATAGAGAGCAGAGGAAAGAGCAGCCAGTCTCTGCGAGCGGAGAGAAGGAGTTATAGAAATCCCCTGCACAATGACCAAGCCGACGACGCCTTAAATATGTGCCACACGCAAGAAATGTCGAATGCATCTACGTGGGAAGCTGCTGGACATGTGTTTGGGAAGTGATGACCAGCTCTGCTGTGGAAATATTAGATGAAGACTTTTAGGTAAATCAACCGGAAAGCCGTCAACTTGCCTTCGATTGAGAGAAGGGTATGCGAATGAACCCACATCTCTGAGAGATGCAGTCGTCTCTAGGGGCTTCGGACAGCTACGAATCACATATATGTCCCTGACTAGGGCTTCGATACAGATCTCGCTAGGCATAAATGTCTCTGGAACCACGTAGGCCTATTACGGAGCCAGAAAAAGGAAAGCCTCAATCTTTCTGCAATGGCTGTCCGCAATACTTGGCAAGTCATCGACAACCACACTGTTCTCGTATTCAAACTATGTCTCTCATCAGATTGACGCAACATCCTCCTCACCCGAGAGGGTTCGGAAACTGCAACACGAAGTGAGAAGAGAGCCCCCGTTGGAGGCAGGCTCTCTGACTTTGCTATTGGCGTTCTTTTTGAACTCGTGACCGTAGGAAGTCGAGATCGCCGAGTCTTCGAAAGCGCCGTACCTACGACTGATGCACGTTTTCACGATGGAGTGTTTCAATGAGTCCTGGAAATGCTGGGAGGGCGTGAATGCGAATCAGATTAGCTCGATATTGTTGGATTGCCTCCATCATGTCGCTCTGTATGCTTGTCATTCGCATGCACTAGAGACCCATGGGACACCCTTGCGAAAGTGTGTTGGGCTGATCGACAAGAGTGTGTAGTTGTTGTTGAAGTTGTATGCAGTAGCAGCAGGAAATCGAACTTTTCGCGCCCGGATTTTCTTTGTGGTCAGTGCTGCCGGGAGAAACCCGGAACCCGATTTGAGTAGCATAGTCACGTGTTTTGGCACCTTGATCGCGTTCCTCGAACATCGCTACTAGAACATCGCTACTACTCTTCCATAGCTTTCCAGTGGCACCCATCTGATCCATCGCTGCGACCTGTGTCATTTCCACGTTCTTATCTCTCCCCATGGAGTCGCATAATCGCCCGACTATGGAGGAATGCACACCGACGTCATCTCGAGCCCTGGAATCCAACCCGAGCTACAGGGGGAGCCTTATCGCTGTGTAGCTCCTTAAGACCTAGGATGCTGATCCTTGTAGGAATTCTTTTTAGCGCGGAAAACATCGTTGCTTCTTTAGTTGCACGGCACCGCAGTCTTTATTATCGCCTGTGACCGCCGGCCTTTTCTTTTTCTGCGGAACAAGATTTACGTACGTCCGCGTGGGGGTCTGACGCGCTTATGCAGCTCGGCTCTTCAGATTATAATTACTCAGGATATGGTAGGGTGGACGCGGTCACGAGGGCATGAACGCGAAACGCGGAACGCGTAAACGTAGAATCATTAAACATGTACATTTCGTTCCAGAATCATGGTATATACAAACTCCGGTTTTCCCCAAAATATGCTACCCGAAGCAAAAATAAGGAAAAAAAAAAACCCCCCCGCTCTCTCCAATACTTTCATTTCCCTTCTAAGACCAGCTTAGAACCAGTCACCCTGGTCCTTCATGGCAGCGGCGACCTTGGCGAAACCGGCGATGTTTGCACCAGCGACCAGGCTGGGAAACTCACCCTCGCTAGCGGGGACGTAAGCCTTGGCAGTCTCCAGGCAGTTCTCAAAGCAGTTCTTCATAATGAGCTTGAGCTTCTCGTCGACCTCCTCCGAAGTCCAGCTGACGCGCTGCGAGTTCTGGGCCATCTCAAGACCGGAGACGGCGACACCACCAGCGTTGGCAGCCTTACCAGGAGCGTACCAGATGGCGGTGTTCTTGCTGGCCCTTCGGTGGGCCTCGAAGGTGTCGATGGCGTCCTGAGTGCAGCCCATGTTGGAACCCTCAGCAATAAACTTGCAGCCAGCATCAATGAGCGCCTGAGCCTCCTCACCAGAAACCTCGTTCTGAGTCGCACTAGGGAGAGCGACATCAACCTTGCCAACGTGGAGCCAGGGACGAGCACCCTCGATGTACTTGTACTTAGGGTCAGAGAACTCGGTAAGGGCCTTGCGGTTGAGCTTGATGTTGGCAATGGTCTCAATGACGTCGGGAGTGAAGCCGGAGGCCTCAGTGGCGATAAGAGCACCCTTGGAATCGGAGAGGGAGACAACGGTACCACCGAGTTCAATGACCTTGAGCGCGGCGTATTGAGCGACGTTACCAGAACCGGAGATGGCAACGCGCTTGCCCTGGAAAGACTCCTTGCCACCAGAAGCGTAGTTGATCATGTGTTGGACATAGTAGACCAGACCGTAGCCAGTGGCCTCAGGGCGGATAAGCGAACCGCCCCAAGAACCACCCTTGCCGGTGAGGACACCTTCCCACTTGTTACGTGCCTGACGGTAGGCACCGAACATGTAGCCGACCTCACGGCCACCAACACCAATATCACCAGCGGGAACATCAGTGTCGGCACCAATGTGCCTGCTCAGCTCACGCATGAAAGCCTGGCAGAATCTGCGGATCTCGCTGTCGGACTTGCCCTTAGGATCGAAGTCGGAACCACCCTTACCGCCGCCCATGTTCACTAGTTCCGCCGTGTTAGCTACTGTCTTCGGAACTCGGCCAAGCCTGATAACTTACGGCCAGTAAGAGCATTCTTGAAGATCTGCTCAAAGCCAAGGAACTTCAGGATAGAGAGATTGACGGTGGGGTGGAAGCGGAGACCACCCTTGTAAGGACCAAGGGCGGAGTTGAACTGAACGCGGAAACCACGGTTGACCTGGAGCTGGCCCTTGTCATCCTCCCAGACCACACGGAACTGGATGACACGCTCCGGGATGGAGGCGACCTTGAGGGCGGTCTTATACTCGGGGTGCTTCTCGAACAGTGTGGAGTTCTCGAGAGTCGAGGTGAGCTCTGGATGTGTTATGAAAAGTCAGCCAATTGAGCCGGTGCCGAAGCTGAGGTGTGAACTGTGGGGCCACGCACCCTTGTAGGCCTGCTCGAACTCGGGCTCGTGGGGAAGGTTGGACATTTTGGCGGTGTTCAAGTTTGGAATTGCTAGAAGTAGAGCAGGCGAGGAAGCAGCAGAGAGGGACAGAGGAGAAGGGCGAGAGGCGTAGACAGAGGGAGTCTCGCAGATTATTTATGAGCTACGCGGAGCTGGGGCTCGGGACGAAAAGAGAAGCATCGCTCGACCGGCGGCCGGACGTCACAGGTCGCGTCCAGGCGGCGGCGACGGCGTGGGAGAGAAGGGTAGAGGCCCGTCAAGCCACTCGAGCTCAGGGCGGACGAGCTGCCATTGGCGGCGGCGAAAGCTTCCTTGAAACGAATCCGATCAGACCCGCGAGATCAGATGCGGGACGAGGGACAATCTGCGGATTCGAGCATCGGGATGGCGAAGGAGGCTCAGATAAGGAGGGCGACGGCGATTGGCCGTGCTGATTTATGGCTCTCATTTTGGACCGTCATCGGCCAAGGTGACTGCGGTGCTGGGCGGTTCTGGGAATAGGCGGTTACGTTACAGTTTGCTGGGCAAGTTGAGGCGCGCCAGGCTAGAGCGAAGAGCGAGCCAGCTGCGCCATAAAAGCTCCGGGCCGGACGCGGCGGGCAGGGTGCGCCCGGGGACGCTGCGCCGACGGGCTGCTCCACTGGAGCGCCGGTGCAAGTCGCTGCCCGCGCCTGCGCCGAGCATCACGCGAGCTGCTTGAAAATTCTGCGGCGTGGATGGATTTCTGCGCTGTCATACTAATGAGCCCGGCCTCGCTTCTCCGTGGGCGTCCACCCCACCGCGGACCCTGCCAATGTCCCCCCGGACCTCCGGTAACGGCACTGCTTCCCAGCCAACTACCGCCACAAGGGAAATAATCAACCCCTCCGCACTGCACCTTAAGAAGACACCACCCGCACCCCTCGCGATGTCGGCGCTCGCCGTGTTCAAGCGCAGTCGGTCGGGTCCCAATCTACACTCGTCAGCGCATTACGCGACACACTGGCTCCGGGCGTGGGCGTCGGCCGCGCTGCGCGTCCTTCCCCAGTTTCAACACCCACTGCCCGCTGCGGAGCACGAATATTGCCCGGCAGAGAGCGTGGGGAACCGCGCCGACTTCGCCGCTGCCGCACTACCACACCAGTCTTTCCAAGTAGGTACGGGGAGCACTTACCCGTCACTAGGTATTCGTCCAAGCCATCGAGCGTCTTCATGTCCTCGCCCTCAATCTCGAATTTTCCAATATCGGCATTCTCGACAATGCGTTCCTTCTTCACGCTCTTCGGCAGAGGCACGTAGCCATGTTGCAAGCTCCAACGAACGAGCAGCTGAGCCGGTGTGCACGAATACTTCTTCGACAGAGATACTACCGTGGGGTGCTTCATCCGAAGCGCGCGCGCGAGCGGCGCATACGCTTCGACCACAATGTAATTCTGCTGGCAGAACGTAGTGATATCGGTGCGCGTGTTGAACGGGTGCACCTCGATCTGGTTGACGGCAGGATGGATGCGAGGCTTGGAATCGAGCAGCTCTTGAAGGTGCTTGATGCCGTAGTTGCTCACACCTCCTGTCTTGATCTCACCGTCGGCAATCGCATCCTCAACGGCCCGCCAGCATTCAAGACGCTTCTGCTTGCCGCCGTACGGGCTGTGCAGAAGAAAGAGGTCAATGTAACCTAGGTCGCAAGCCTTGAGCGACTGCTTAATGGCCCGCCGCGTAGCGTCATATGATGTGTTGGAGGCAAGCTTGGTGGTAAAGTGAATATCTTCTCGCTTCAAGCCTTGGGTGTTGGCGGGACTTGCAAGGAACTGCTTGATGGCCTGCCCGACCTCACGCTCATTATGATACATCTGCGCCGAGTCGACGCTGGCGAGGTCGTAGTTGGTACGCTGAATATGGAACAGGGGCTTTGAGCAACTTACGCCCGATATCCGGTCTGCGCCAGTCAGCATCTAGGTCATGGGGATGAAGGCTGCTCGGGCCGGTGTATGGGCAGCAGCCAGCTGGCGAGTCAGCCAGATGTCGCCTGCCCGCAGCCCGTTTCGCACGGCCTCCGGTTGGATGCCTCGCAGAAAGAGGAAGCATGAGCCATTGCCGGGCGTCCCTGGAGCAGTTCCGTAGCGCTTCACGTGGGACAGAGAGCATGGCAAGCTGCACGTCTGCTCGAAAACGAAAAGAAGAGTAGTTGCGGGGCAGCTGAGGAAAGTGCACGTCCATACCTCGAGTGCCCATTGAACCGCCTGAGCGCATTCCTTCCCGTCGGTCAGATAGACCTGAGTCGATCAGTCATGTGTCAACAATACTTTGTTTGGAATATTGGGCAAAATTTAGCGTACGCCAAGGTGGATCTGCGGCATGGAGAGGCCATTGGCGAGCTGGTAGAAGGTTGCGGTCAGCCGAGCGGCAGGCTTGCGGTTGGGGCGCGGGGGCAGCGTGCCTTGACGCGCGAGGTCAGCGAGAACGCGTGCTGGGCCATGGTTGCGGGACGGCACAGGGTGGGCTTTCAAATCAGCGAGATTGGCGAGCAGATGTCTTGGAGCGGAAAGAGCTCAGAATAAAGTTGGTGTCGTGGCACAGGGCGCTGCGGGAGCGATGGAGAGACGACATGCGCGTGCGGGCCAAGCATTTGGCGGGATATGACGCACTGCTGTGGTTCCCGCCGCGTCCCAGCTCGGCGGGAAGCGCGAGAGAGCGCACGACCTCAAGACGCCCGCTGGTTCGCGAGCCGGACGGGGTGCCGTGAGCCGTGGCGGCTGCGGGCACCGCTCTGGCGTTCCTCGGGGCATCTCAGCTGCTGCGGGCTGAGATCTCGCAGACGTGAGGACCGCCATGTCCCCTGGTGGCCGGGTCACGTCTCCAGGATGCCGCGGCGGGCACTGGCCTGCGTTCGCGGCGACTCAGCGCGGCTGAAGAGGCGATTCGGCATGCTGCGTATTGGCTCGGCTCCACTGCAGCAAATATACGGGCGCTGCGCGTGGCAGATGCCCTCGTTGGCTGTTGACTCGCGCGGCACATGGGCAGCACGCACCGCAAAAGGAATGAGCACGTCGCAGTGGTGGTGGTGGACGGCGAGGTGAGGTCGAGGTGGAGCGCTCTAGCCTCGCGCCCTGCCCAGCACCAGCACCGCACGGAACGCGTCCGCCGGCGGCGTTCGGCGCCTCCGTCTGAGCTCGCAGCCACATTCCGGCACCTGGCATCCAGGAGTCTGGGTCGTCTGGGGAGGAGTTCCCTTGTTCCTGGCGGCGGCGGTAGCAGCACCAGTAGCAGCAGCAGCATCGACATGGGGCTGCATGCTGGCCTCGCGCAGGGCTGGCGCCAGCGGCCCCCAACGGACTATTTTCAGCACAGCTCCAGCGCTGCTGCGGGCATCTGCCGTGCGAGGTCAGGCTGCTGCTGCCCCGTCTCGTGTGCTGCCGTCCGCGGCGTGCAGGGCTATCTTGCGCGCTGATGGAGGTCCATGGTGCAAGCCTGGACGTCGCGCGGCCAGGCGGTCGGATTGACGCAAGGAACATGTGGCGCGGCCCCCGACAGAGCCCAATTGGAGCCGCGGCCTGGATCCAGCCGCCTCTGCCTCCGCGAGATGGTGTACGGTAGACGGCGGCGCGCGACGAGTTGATATCACCCTTGCTCGGGATTGCTATACTGCTGCCCTCCAGCAGCGCTCAGGGCTCTGGCAAGGCGGTGGGTCCGTCGAAGCCTCTCTCTCCAGCGCGTCAATATATAAACGCCCGCCGCCCAGGGCCACTAGCCGCGCCCAGCAATACAGCAAAGCGCGCTCTCGAGACCACGCCCGCGGCACAACATACTAACACTTACCTTAACCTTCTTCGTCTACAAAAGCGACCCGTCCCGCTGCCTATCACTGTCTTCTCCCCAATCAGAAAACAGCCCGCTCCAGACCATCGCCCATCGCCTTTGCCTGCGCCTGCGCCTGCTGTCCCCCTCCACCCATAGTCGCCCAGAACCCTCTCCACCACCGCACCGTGGCCGCCACCGCCCTCTGCCATGGCGTTCCCAGGCCCCTCCAATGGCCTTCCTCAGGCCTCCTCGTCCCGCAGCGGGCTCTTCCCCGCCACCGGACCGTCAGCTGATGCTCCGCGCCAATCCATGATCGGAGACCCGCAATTCGACATCTTCGAGTGGCATCCGGCGTACCAGAGCTGCCAGCGGTACTTCCTCGACCACGCCCAGCACGACGGCTCTGTCCAGGCCGTGGCTGCGCTCATCAACATCTGCCTCCCCTTCCAGTGGTCTTCAAATCCCGTCGTCAGCTCCTCGGGGCTTGCTCCGCCGGGGACCGGGCCGGGGTCATATCCCGCATCCTGGTCTAGACAAGGTCCAACTGCCCATGCCCCGCGGCCTGGCGCTCCCGTCTGGGTTTCGCTAGTGCCCTTCATCCGGCGCCTGATAGTGACTGGTTTCGACAAGGACGGCATTCTCCACGGCTTCTTTGGGGACGACTGGAGAAAAGGCGTCGGCCCGGTCCAGGAGTGCGAGCGTCGCAACTATCTGTTTGCTGCCAAAAGCGTCGGCTGGGCCAAGGTCAAGTACCAGTACGATATTTCGCCTCATGAAACGGTGCCGTTCATGAAGCCGCTGCAAAATGTCCAGCTTGAGGAAATCGAGGCCGCTGAGAAGACGTGGAGCGAGTGGCTGGCCATGGAGGACTGGATGGTCGGACCGAGAGCTCCAGATGCGATGGATGATGACCCGGCCGAAAGTATTGAGCAACACTGATTGGCCTTCTTCTTGCGTTTGGCACTTGTACTCGGCAGCGATCAGGATGACTATTAGCATGGCGTTAACAGGCGACAGCTCTCGTTGGATAACGCAGTGACCGCCCAGGGACTTAATCAATGCTCGTGATTTCGCACGCCAATAATGCTCTTATGTTTAGTTAGCACGATATACATAATTGGAAAGCATTGGCTCACCTACAATTTCCATCCTGCATTGATGTTAGTAGCGGATTCCGCTACCACGTGATCTTATGCTGACTAATCACGCGCCGCGCTCCTGCACTGGGGCCATCTTCACCAAACAAACGCGCCATCTCACACTCTTACGCCGGGTCCGACGCGCACCGAAGCCCAACCCCTCAAGCCGTTTTCCTGGGAGACACATCGACGGAGGCAGGAGCGTGATGTGACGGCGTCGTCAGAAGAGACTTTTCAGACCCTTTCGCCCTCAGCTCGCCTCGGATCTCCAGACGCCCTTACCTCCAAGATCGAGCGATCCATCAGATGGCCACGTGGACGCATTTTGTCGACCGATGTCTCCAGAACAGGCTCAGTGCGGATAAGCTTGAGAAGCTTGCGATCCAGCTGAGTAAGAGGATCCCTCGTGATGAATCTCAGCTTGCGGAGGCTCTACTGCGACCTAGGTCCAGGGCAACGGCCTGCCTGGACCCTCTAATCCCGGTCTACCTTGAGCGCCTTTTGGTCCTGGATTTCTTGAATCCTCCCGAGGTCCTCCACGCACTCTTCCGCTATTCTCGGGATTATACAGCAGGAGCCGAGCACTCCCACAGTTCACCCAAGAAACAGCAACGCCAACAATGGCACATTACTCCAGAGCTGGAAGAATTGGTTTTCGCTAGACTTTCTAAGGCCTTCGTCACGAATGAAAGACCCAAGACTGTTGTTGAAGTGCAAAAGACCTTGGCAATATTGTCGCAATGGATGAATGCTCTCAATTCTTCTCAGACGGCCGAGTCGGTCATGCACTCGCTCGCGGATGGCAGTCAGGCACATCGCACCCAGACACTGGTCGGCTTGGGTATGCTCATCATCGCTGCTATGGAGCATCCAAAAGTTGCTGGTGTGATTGAGGCAGCGCTGCCTAAGGGGATGCGCAAGTCGTTATCTGAGTCCCTCACCTTCTTCGTTCCCCATCTAAGCCAGACTTCCCTCCAATGGGGAGATAGACTTGGAATGCTTCAGAAACAATATTCTCTTACGACAGTAAATACCAGTAATGGAATGCATGATGGGCCTGGAAGTCATGGTCTAGACGTTTCGGTTCTTCAGCTCGAGACTGTGATGGACCTCCCTATCGTCAACACTCGTGCCGGACTCTATGTTTTCATGAACTCGTTGGTGAGTGTGTACAGTTTTCGTCATTACTTAAGTGGCTGACAATTGCAGCTTATTGCCCGTCCTCTGACCGACGATAACATGATTTTGAATTATCTGCATGCTCGCTACAAGGTATGTTGCCGCAAAATATCCACAGGAGCAAAGCTTACTGTGCCAGGTTGATTTCCAATCCATGGCTGTGGACTTGATAACTACTTCGTTCGATGTTCTTGCTGCAAATGCAAGCTATCGCAGCGAATCGAACGAAACGATATTCAACTTTCGTTCATTCCTTGTGAACAAAGTTCCCACACTCGTCGCCATATTGGCTGGTTCCATGTTTCCCACAACAACCCCTGAGCTCTGTATTACGCAGGCGCTGAATCACATTGACCGCAATGCTTTCCCTTCGTTCTCACAAACTTTTGACATGGCTCCTGTCAATGGCCTGCTTTCCGATGTCCGACAAGACTTCCTCGTAGCTTGCGCATTGCATCAGCTTATTCCTGAGTCCAGCATCGAACGGCTCTTAGGAGAGACACCTATGAGTAGTGTTCCGGTAGGAGGGAAGTACATCAAAGAGAATCTGGTTACACAATGTTCGACGAACTTCGAACGTGTCGAAGAGCTCCTGAATGAGATTGAGGGAATGGATGGGAATGCTGGTGCAATAGTAGGAGCGATGACTGAGGTTAGAAGGCTTTGTCATGGTGAAAGTAGAAGATACCTAACCATTCCCAGATCATCCGCAATCTATGCTCAACTAGAGAAACAATGTCTCTAAAGACTGTTTGCAACACTCTGTCTCGGAAGCCACGGTCATTGGATGTCATGCTTCAGTACACCTCTCCAGCAAGCATCCTTCAGCCTCTCTGCCACCTTTTGGACTCGTGGAAGAACGATGAAGATCAGAGTAAGAACTTTGTCGTATATTAGGAGAGGATGCTGACTGTTCGAAGGCGAATATCAGCCAGTCTATGATGAATTTGGCTCGGTTCTGTTGCTTGTCCAAGCTTTCATACATCGGCATGACCTGAAGGCGTCTGAACTGGGTTTGGAAGACGGGTCCTTCATCATTCAGTTGATGGAGCGGGGCCACAAGAGCCTCAGTACGGACGAGCTTACTGAGGACCAGAACAAGTATCTTGCTGGCTGGCTTCGTGGCTTATATGATCCAGAGGGTATCAGCGACGAACTTCTTTCAAGCTGCAAGCCTCAGGATTTCTATCTGCTCGTCCCCACAATATTCAGCCAAACGGTCTTTGCATGCTCCACCGATGTGCTTCCCTTGGACACAGTAAAAGCTGGATTGGAATGTCAGTATCTCTACTTGTATCTTCTTCTATATGAACATTGGGAATCTAACAAATGTAGTTTTACTGGAGACATTTCTTCTCCCTTCACTGGTCGGCGCGGTTACGTGGATCACTTCGCATGCTCTGGAACAGAATGCTCATGACCTCGATATCACAATGCAGATACTCACAAGACTTATCCGACCTGCTTCTATATCAGGAGAGGCGCAGGCAATGCACGGCACGATTGTTTCTATGGTGTCTCGAAGGCTTGAGCGGTGCTTAAAGAGCATTCAGCATCGCGAACCAACGCGAACAGATATCAACCCGTTGCTTGAATCTTTGCGTTCTTACCACGACTACGAGCGAACACCGTGGAGCTCCTCGGCGGAGCTTGAGCCCTGGATGTCCAACCCAGGGGCCTCATTTCGTTCAGCGATCAAATTCACGATGCAGCACCTCACTAGCTGGAATTCTACCGCAGATCTCAACCCCACCCCACCAGCGTATACTCATCGACAAATATTTAGTGCATTGCAGATTGTCGGCGCACAAAAGGTTCTCCGGGCCATTCTCGAGGAACTCAGAAATCAAACAGTAGCTGGTGCAGGAGCCGTCGCGCTTGACATCGCCATCAACATGATCTGTGCACCGCTACACGTTAACAGCTGCACACCCGTCTCCTGGCTTAATTCCCACGTCCCCGTGCACATGCCTCCGAGAAACGGTTCACTGAACCTCCGCGAAATGCTCAAACATGAGCTGGACGACCCAGCTCCCTTGATGCAGACCGACCCTGGTCTCGCGGAAGCAGCCATCCGTCTCCACCGTCGCGTGGAAGCGCAGCTCGCGGAGGCCGCAGCTGCAGGCGTGCACCTACCCACCGCTGGAGCCGCCGCGGATGCCGCTGCTCTCAATGGCAGTCTTATGCAAGGAATTGAGATGGGCGATGTCAACGTCGACATTTCGGCTTCAGGAGCAGGCGATGTCATCGCGACAAGCGGTGGTGCAACGGACGTTAACACATCTACGACCGGTATCGATCAAGGCGCGTTGGATGTGACGGCAGGTCTGGGTGGTGGTACTGATGGAACCGGGGGTCTGGACGCTCTAGGTCTTGGTGCCGATAACGGTATGGACAGTATTCTGGATGCCGCCGGCGCTGGCACTACCGATGACGACGTCTTCTCGGGGCTCATGGGGTTTGATGATGATTTGAATTTCTAGTGGGACTCTCTTCGTACCCTAGGGGTGATACCGACGTTAAAGGTGCCAGGATTCCAAATAATCAGTACTCACAAAGGTCCTGCTCGGAGCAATAAAAATAAGCCCGTTCCAGTCTCTCGATTTCCAGATCGTGAACAAAAAAAAAAATATGTGGCATGTCATCTACTGCGAACCTTGAGTACAGTTGTACACGAACTAGTCGATATCTTTGGAAACTTGGAGGGTATTCGATCAACACCACATTAGCCCGCTTGGCTGAGATATGCGCTTTGAAGGAAAAGCATGGCTTTTATAGGTTCACGTTTGAACCACAACTTTTCTTTAACCACCAATCGGCGCAAGCAGAGACAGCCCTACAGTATGTACCATTATAAGAAAGAATGTCTTGAAGCTAAGTCGTCAATCCCTCGTACACCGTACACAGAGCCCAACGCCTTTTTCATGTGCTCATCGCTTAAGTAAGCTTCTGTTTGATGAAGAAAGCACGCAAGTGCGATAGCTGCCAGGCGCAGGTCACGCCCAGAACGGCGACCTGGATTAGCGTCCAGCGGACGACCTTGGCGTTGGTGGATTCGGATTGATCTCTGAACTCGGCCTCGCGCTCCTGTACAACATGCACATCAGCAAAGTCTCGATACCTGAAGAAAAACGTATTTGGGAGAATCTTACCCTCTGGAAGACCTGCTCGCGGCGGATATCTTGCAGGCGAGCGTTCAGGTCCCTAACCTTCTGCTGGAGGTCCTGGATCTTGTCCTTGTCGTCGCTCTCGATCTTACTTGTCTCACCGATAGCAAGGTCAAGGTCGAAGCGAATGCTGCCAACCTGGTGACCGCCGGGCAGCCAGCCCGAGTGGGTGGCAGCGCCGATAGGTGAGAAGCAGATGCGATGCTCACCCGAGTCGGCAGCCGAGAAGGTGAACTTGCCCTTGGTCGAGGTGCCACGCTGCGAGACGACGCGGTGGTCGTTGTCGAAGACCTCCTCCACGCTAATGTAGATCTGCACGTTGTTGTTCGGCATGTAGGCACGCAAGCCCTCATCCCATTGCTCCGCGTTGTAGTGGCCTATTGGTTGTGTACGATTGCACCGGTTAGCGGCGGTCCGGGACGACGATTGGAAGGCTGTCGGCTTCGGGAAGGAGTGCGCTGTATGTCTGGGTTCAAAAAGTAGGTGAGGGAGCAGGTTACTGACCGACGACCAGCGTGTCCTTGGGTAGCTCCTCGAAGAAGCATTTCTGGCCGTTGCCCTCCATGTAAAAGTATAGAGCGTTGACAGGGGCCAGCCAGGCGGCAAAGGCCAGGAAAGTGAGAAACGAGCTGAAGCTCGACATCCGCAGCGTTGAACGAGCCATTGCGTCTGAGTGTGCTGCTTGCAGGCGTGGGGCGTCGGGACAGTAATGCAACACCATGGTCGATCGCCAGGGACACCTGTCGCGTAGCTCCAATACTAGAAAGGTATAGCGCGCACGTGACGTACTGCGCCCACCCATGTCTTCTCCCCGCGGAACCTCATTTTCAACAGCACCTTATTTGAAGAATCACTATCCGGCACTCTATCTTGCATCTGCGGTTCTATTTATACTATTTATTCGAACAGATACCCACGTTCACGTCATCGGAATCGTCGTCCAGCATGCTTAGGAAACAAATTCAGGTCACGCATATTTAATATTTTCCATTTGCGCCAATCTACCCAAACATCCTGGTGCAAGTTCGTGCCCGTCCAACGCAGTGCCGAAGCCCCAGAACTCAAAACAGTTCGGAAAATGTCTGTACTTTACGCTCAACCATTGACGACAACGCCACCATTGGCATGGATCGTCTGGCCGGAAATGCTCATGGAATCCGTACTGGCGAGGAAGACGAAGCACGTTGCAATTTCGCTCGGCTGGCTTGGGCGTCCCATAGGAGAGGTGAATTGATCCTGGGCCTCATGAGTCATGGTCGAAGGAATCAATGGTGTCCAAACGGGCCCAGGGGCGACGGCGTTGACGCGGATGCCCTTGCCAACATATTGATTGGAGAGACCACGGGTGAAGGACACGATCGCGCCCTTTGTTGACGTGTAATCAAGGAGATCGGGACGTCCAATGTAAGCATTGATTGAGGCGTTATTAATGATGGTGTCTCCCTTCTGCATGTGGGGAATAATGTATTTGGAGAGGTAGAACTATGCAGGAGTCAGTTGCGAGTGTGGCGGCTCCAGCTGACGGAGTACTTACGTAGGGATGGATGTTCACGTTGAAGGTATGCTCCCATTGCTCCCTGGCAGAATGTCAGTAAAGCAGTCCAACCAATGCGAACTCCCAAGACTCGCTTACTCAGGGAGGTCCTCGATGTTGTTGCGCATCATCTGGTAGGCGGCGTTGTTTACGAGAATGTTGACGGTACCCATGGTCTCCAGCGCCTTGTTTGCTACAGCCTTGCAGTTCTTCTTGTCTGTTAGGTCTGTGGCGAACAGGTAGCACCTCCCGCCCTTCTCTTCAACCCTCTTCTTCGTCTCCTGCGCATCGGATTCCTCTTGGGGCAAGTAGGCGATGAAGCTATCTGCACCCTCCATGGCAAAGAGAATGGCGACCGCTCGACCGATGCCGCTGTCACCACCTGTGATCAATGCCTTCTTACCCTGGAGCTTTCCGGCGGCTTTATAAATTTGATAACCGCCATCCTCGGTAGGCACATTCTCATCTTGAGGCTTCGGTCCTTTGAGCTCAGACTCAAGTCCGGGGGGTTGCTGGTACTGTATCGGAGGCTGGTGACCTTGTTGGTGTCAACGATAGAGCCCCACAGGCAGTGAGCGACTGGCTTCTTACCTTGCTCGAACTGCGAGCCAGGGTCAGTAGCGGATTTAACAGTGTTCTTGAGCGTCTCCATTGTCTCGATTTATTCTGAAGAGTCTAGATCGAGCAGTGCTGTGAGATTGAAAATGACCTCTCGGAACCTTGTTTTGTGAAGGCTGTCCTTTGGAGAGAACGAATGATAACAGCAGCAACGAGGGAAGCAGCCATCGTGCTTTTGTACGGGCTAGCATTACATCATCGGAGACGACGCCGGGCGCTCATGCAACTGACGACATGACGACGTCCGTTCAGCAACAGAACGCAGCCACCTGCAATTCACTCGTTCACAACGAAAATCCGCCGGATTTCCATGGTCACTCGACTGCACGCTCTATAGGGTGGTGTTGATCCGCTGCAACTGGAGCCGCGCTTCTGAGGCAATCCTGGCGGAAGATACACCATTTCAATCAAGTGCACTTGGCTTCAGCCATGACCCAGGAAGCCTACTGCTGCGCCTTAGCGTTTTAATACTTACACTTGCCTGAGATTTTGCGCTTCAGTAGAACCCAGGTTGATTCAGCCATAGAAGACCCTGAGAAAGCGAGGGCCCCGTGCCCCGACTGTGGGCGTCTTCTAGAACGCGGGCCGCAATGCCCAATAGCCCATGCCTTGAATCGACAGACAAGGCTACTCAGCCACGGCAGGAGAAATCTTGCAAGTCTTCTCGAAGAATGGGAATGGTATGATGACTGGATGTGATCAGCCTTGGAAGAAGCGCCTGCTGATGACGTAGTTGCACGGGCCAACTTATCTCTCGCAGCTTCACGTCCGAATCCTTTGACGCTTCTGCTCTGGATCATACAGTGGACACAAGGCGTACTTAGTCTATGATCCTAGACGCTCGTTGGTCGCTTTAGCTTCTCGCGATTCATGAAACAGAAAGATGGATACTCTGATCTGTTTCATGACAGCTGGTTGCGGAACGCGCTCTCGGTGCGCCGCATAGGTGCGCGCGACGTGGCATGCATGTCACAGACAGGACAGCGACGGCCTCTCAAGACTCCTGCTATTGGCAGCGCCACACGAAAGCCCCTTCCATTTTCGTGTTGGATGCTATGCGCCGCGTGTCGAATAGGCAATCTGCTTTCCTTGCTTTTGGTCCTGCATGACGTCCAACCCTGACGATCCGGAATACTCCACAAAACCCTGTTTTATGTAGATGTAGCTCGTTCGTATCTATAAAAGCTCCTCTCACTTCTTTAACGAACTGTTCATCAAAGATCCACAACTCCGACTACAACATATAAATTTCACCTCACAGGTGAATCTCAAAAGCGAACAACTCAAGAAAACTTTGTCTACTATATCCCTCACCTCGACCAAGATGCCTACCACTCGCAGGACCAGGACTACCACCCGGAAGCCCGGCATCATGAGTAGGCTTCGCGGTCGCCGCAAGGGTGCTACCACGACCACGACTACTACGACCACCAAGAAGACGACTACAACCAACGGACATAGAGCCGGCGTCACTGGTCATCACCACAGGCGTAAGCCCTCTCTTAAGGACAAGGTGTCGGGCGCAATGCTCAAGCTCAAGGGCACTATGACCCGTAGGCCAGGCGAGAAGGTGAGTCTTACGGAATACCACTCTTACCGCAGTTCTGTGCATTTGGCTAACACGGATCACCGCAGGCCGCAGGAACCAGGCGCATGCGGGGAACGGATGGAAGGGGCAGCCACCGCAGGTATTGAGTGGCATATTTCCCGCGCGGTGGCCACATCAAAGAGCGGAGTTAGTCTTGTACGATATAGTGATACCCTGAATGATCTCGACCAAGCTGGATCTATTTTCCACGTCATAGCTTAGGCGAGAGGAATAAATTTCTCCATTTCATGTATTTTGTATCGCTGATCTCAAAGGAGGTCTCCAAATCCTCTCTCGGAATCTTGCTTGATCAACTCGACCATCCCCTGGAGCGAATGTTAGTCGTGTCAGTCCTTATCGCGAGTCGACAAAACCCACCTCGGGCATGATTGGCTGTCCATTCTCGTCAATGACATAGCGGAACGGCATTTCCGTACTCTCGTGCTTGTCTACCCTGATCTCAGGATTATCGATGAATGGGATCTTATCCAGGGGAACTGCGAAGAGTCAAATCAGGGATACTGCGGTACATTATGCAGGGCGGAATCCTCACTCTTGTCTTGAACTATCATCCTCGTCACCCTCACCGCCGTGTCTGTGGTCATCTGAACGGGGCCAAGACGGCGTCCGTCGAAGCCCTTCTTACGGAGCTCGGAAGTGCGGTCTACACGATTCATTAGTTAACGAGGGGATATCGAGGTGGATGCCATGTCTTGTTGCACCTCTTGGCGGATCGTCCCCTGCACAAGATCAGCTTGCAAACACGTGAAACCTTCTCTTGCTCAGCCTGCTCTCATACCCAGAATGCCTCCAAATAGGAACACGTCGAATTTGTCGCCATCGGCCGGGCCCAGTTCCTGCTTGGCAGCCGGATCTAGCAAGCACACCCTGGGCTTCTCAAACAGGTTCTCGACGCTGTCGTGCTCGACCTCAAGCCCGTCAACCTGGGTCAAGTTCTCGGGCAGTTTCAGCGTCTGCGGCACGCTGGAAAGCAGGAAGCACACGTTGGAGGCGTGCGACTCTCGGGCAATGGCGGCATACTCGAGCGACGACCAGGCCTCGAGCTCGGGATCGAGGTGCTCCACGACGAAGGTCTTCTTGATGGGAGTAGCCATGGCTCTGGAATATCGAGCTTGCGTGGCCAGGCGGTTGGAACGGGAGCTCTCACGTGATTGGAGAAGAAAAGGTGAAAAGTCCAGGGAGCGGCTTCCGCCGTTGGAACCGTCGTCCCGTGTGATCCGCCTGCAGCTGGCGGAGCTATCTTGCAGCTGGGACCACAGGGCCGCTCTAGTGGCCCGCTGGGTCTTCCTATCGCGGCCGCTGTGGTATGCAGGATCCCGGCCGGCACCTGATCGCTACCAGCTTCCTGTGCTGCAGCACGTCAGCCCCGGCGGTTGGCGGGAGCAGGTTAAGGTTGCAAGCCCGAGACCTTGCGCTGGCGTGGGCGGAAAGGCAGGCAGAGGGCAATGCCGGCGGGCGCAGACTCAATTGGGCAGCACACGGGGCCGTGGGCGCTCTGGTGCTGGCTGGCGATTTTTTTTCCGCAGGCTGGACGACCTTACACGAATGACATCGGCGGTCCGAGCGACGATTGGCGCGGCGATGCGCGTGACGTGCGGGCAGTGGCAGTGGCCAATGGAGCGGGTGCCGGGGCTTGCTTCAGACACATCCGCTGGGTTAGTTGGACGGACCAGCGCAGCGGAGCACGGCCATAGCAAGACGACTAAGTGACGAGGCCGCTCCCGTCGACTGCCCATGCTCGCTCACCTTCGTCTGGCAAGCTTGACCGCGGCCCATCATTCCTCGACCAGCGAGTGCCTTGATCAGTCCGCCAGGCAAGGAGCGCGGCCGTGAGCACGCAGCTTGCTTTAAACTTCACTCTACCTCGTTCAAGCCACCCCACTATTAGCTTCCCTTGCTCCACCAGCAAACGGCCCGCGCCAGCAGCAGACCAGCTTGCCAGCACAAGTGAAGCGCTGCACCGCTGCCACCACCGAGCCCAGCCCACCGCGGCTTCGTTGCCTCTAGTCACACGAATTATCCTCGAAACCGCAGGGATCGCCCGAGCAAGTTGCATCCCCGCCAGTGCAGTCATATACCCAGCATCCGTGCCGTAATTGGAGCTGCCAGTCCATACCTACCCGACACTGCCTGAGGCCAGAAACACGGACCTGGACGCTGCCCTCCGTATTGACGTGTACCGCGCGCCGCTGCGACGACCTCCTCGTCATTGAGCCGCTGCCCGAATTTCTCGTTCTCCCGCGAACAAAGCCCGTCGCGACCCTGCCCGACAACTTCGCACCCTCTACAAATAACCCCCGCGTCCTGCGACCGCCCCACCCCCCTCCGTTGCGACCAGAAATTATTCGAGACCCCGACACCACCGCCGCACCACCCCAAAATGAACCCTCATCAGAAGAATAAGGTCGACATCAGCGTACGCTTCTCGATCCCGCCGTGCGAGCCCGCTGCGCGCCGCACGAGCACGCCCTTGCCACGAAACCCACCGCTGACGAGCATCGCAGTCACTGTCGGCCGAGGAGCAGCGCCTCTTCAGGCTCTACGGCAAGTTGCCAAACCGCAAGGACCTGCTGCAGAACAAGCTCAAGGTACGATCCATTCCAGCCGACATCCGCACCCCACTGCCACATCTGCTGACCATCATCGCACTGCAGGAGCGCAAATACTTTGACAGCGGCGACTACGCTCTCTCCAAGGCCGGCAAGGCAGACGACGTCGGTGTCACCCAGATCGGCCGCGAGCACCCTGTTCCTGAGAATATTCCGCACAGTTCGTCGCCGCATACTGGCAACGGCGGCATCAATCTACCAACTCCTCACCACACCAACGGCCAAGGCACCAGTCCGGTCAAGGAAGGCAACTTCATCCACCGCGAGACCAGCCTCAACCGCGAGACCAGCGTAGACGACGAGGAGATGGAAGGAGCCAAGGACGGCCTCGAGGCCAAGGCCGAGGAAGAGGGCAAGGTTGTCCCTATCCGTCAGTCGTGATGAGCAGTAGTTCCGCATGATTGTGCACGGTTTCCGGGGGAGGTTTTCACGTTGGGCTTCTGCGCAGCTTTATGACGTGATGTCTGCACGAGCTCTATTTGGTGCGATTAGCTCCCAGCTGCCTTGTGTGTCGCTGATGAAAAGCAGGCGCGCGGACTATGTATGGATTTGGCGTTTTCGAGGGGATGGGATTGAGCGCCGACGGGACGGCCTCCACTGCTTTCCTGCTACGTCTCCTTCATGTAGCTTACTTAGGCTCCTGCAACGAGCAATACACTCTTGATGTTACCTTCTCGCATGGGCTGAGCATCCGACAGGGTTGTGTCGGCGCTGCGGTTCTCATGCAACCATTCAAAAGGCATTCCGCACGCGCTCATGCTTCAAATGGCATCGGGGCGGATGGGCCCGGACTCTGCATCTATCGGTGCTAAAATAACAACAGCGGTGATCGGGTAAGGGCTAAAGCCCCAATGCGGGCTTGCAGCTGGCACGGTTGTGGAGGTGGCAAGCAAGCCAAGCCCTCGTGTACGCAAGGGGCGGGCGAGCGGAGAGTTGATCTGTGGCAGTTCTGGCAAGCGCCAGCGCGGAGACAGACGGCGAACCAACAGCGGTGCGCACTACTGGTCATGGTCGATTGGAATGGAGAAAGGGTCGGCATCTTGAGGCGCTCAGTGAGTCGCCTTGCTGACTGCGCACGGGGATCCCAGTAAGTAGCTTCGCGGCGCGCCGCAGGACCCTTGGCCGAAGATCCCCTTGTCATCGCCGCCCGTAGGCCACGAGTCCTCTCAAAGAACACCTGCACATCTGCCCCCTCCCAAAACGGTGGTCAATAGCCAGCCCCCGACAACACCCCTTGGACCTGCGCCTGGCGTGCAGCACTGTGCTGCGTCTTCGCTGAGTCTCCACCGTGTCTCCGTGCTGCTGCTGCCGCCGCCCGAAACCCTGGTTGTACTCTCGCGCCCGCCCTCTCCCTCCGCCGTCTGGCCCGGTCCAACGCATTCATGAAATAGCACGCGCGGCCTTCCGGAAACGACTTGCAACACCTCTCGTCCTCCTCGCACCGACTCCCGCCCGCCCGCCCTCCCCATGCATAACCCGCTGAGCTCGGTGTTCAGCTCCCGTGCCGCCGCATCGATGCGCGCTCTCACCTACACTCTCCTGGCTTCGGCCGCCTGGCTGCCAGCGGCCTGGGCGGCTGACAAGGAGAAGACGGCTGCTGACTATTTCGTACATTCGTTGCCAGGCGCACCGCCCGGTCCACTATTAAAGATGCACGCAGGGTAAACGCTCTCCTGTCCGCGCTGTTCCGCGCTTCCTCCTGACGAGGGCTAAAGATGAGACAGACATGTTGAAGTGAACGCGGAACACCATGGCAATCTATTCTTCTGGCATTACCAGAACAGACATATCGCGAATAGACAACGCACGGTTATTTGGCTAAACGGTGGTCCGGGTTGCAGCTCCATGGACGGGGCTATGATGGAGATAGGACCGTACAGGGTCACGCCGGACCAAAAGCTGGTATACAACAATGGCTCTTGGGATGAGTTCGCAAACCTCCTTTTCGTGGACAACCCTGTTGGCACTGGCTTCAGCTATGTGGATACGAACAGTTATCTGCACGAATTGAACGAAATGGCCGACCAGTTTATTGTCTTCCTGGAGAAATGGTTTGCCCTGTTTCCCGAGTACATGTATGACGATGTATGGATGCTGTAAATTCTTTCGCTTAACTCAGAGCTGACTGCAATGCCAGATTTACATCGCCGGAGAGTCATACGCTGGGCAGCATATCCCGTACATTGCCAAGGCCATCTTGGAGCGCAATAAGGATGCTCAGGTCAAATGGGCGCTCAAAGGTCTCCTCATTGGCAACGGCTGGGTATCTCCCGTCGACCATTATCTTTCCTATCTTCCCTTCGCCTACAAGAATGGCCTTCTAAGATCTGGTACCGACGCAGCAAAGAAAGTTGAGGCGGCGCAGTCTGTCTGCATCAAGACACTGGACGCTGGCGGAGCTGGCCATGTTGACATCGGCGATTGTGAAGAAGTTCTGTCGACACTGCTCAGCGTCACTCAGGATAAGTCGGCCGACAAGGAGCACCAGTGTGTCAACATGTACGACATTCGCTTAAGAGACACCAACGAAGCCTGTGGTATGAATTGGCCTCCGGATCTGGAGCAACTTACCCCGTACCTCCGTCGCGAGGACGTTAAGCAGGCGATTCACATTGATGCAGCTAAGCGCACCGGCTGGCAAGAGTGCTCTGGGTCGGTCTCTTTGAATTTCAAGGCCCGCAATTCCAGGCCTTCCATCGAACTTCTTCCCGATCTTTTGAAGGAGGTCCCAATCCTTCTCTTCTCGGGCGATAAGGATCTCATTTGCAACCACATGGGTACCGAAGATCTCATTAATAATCTCTCTTTCAATGGCGGAAAGGGCTTCGAGATCAATCCAGGCGAGATTGCTCCCCGTCGGGACTGGACCTTTGAAGGAGAACCTGCGGGTATTTACCAAGAAGCTCGCAACCTTACCTATGTCAAGTTTTACAACAGCAGCCATATGGTTCCCTTCGACTATCCTCGCCGCACCCGTGATATGCTGGATCGTTTCATGAACGTCGATCTGTCTAGCATTGGTGGAAAGCCTGTTGACTCCAAGATTGACGGCGAGAAGGGACCTTTGACAAGCGTTGGCAGCCACCCAAATTCGACTGTGGCCGAAGAGGAGCAGGAGCAGGCTTTGGAGGACGCTACTTGGAAGGCTTACTACAAGTCCGGCGAGGTCGCTCTTGTGGTGGTTGCCAGTCTGGCATGCATAGGCGGCTACCTTGTTTGGCGCGATCGCCGTCGTAAGTCTGGATACCAGAGTATTTTTCCATGGGCGAAAGATAATGGCAGTTCTATCATGAGCAGAGGCATGGGTCTTGAGGGCTTCAGAAGCAGGAGTAATACCGAGCGGGATATGGAGGCTGCTTATGAGGAGCACGAGCTCGTTGATTCTGTTAGCTCGGAAGGTAGCGACTCGGGTAGGGCGAAATCGGCTCAGGGTGGTGGCAACTTTGAAAGGGAAGCATTCAGCCTGGTAGACAGCGACGATGAGAGTGAAACGGAAAAGAGGCGGAGATAGGATGTTCTTTTTTTATGCTGTTTGTACGCATAGAGCACGAGTCGGCGTTGGCGCTGCTCCAGTTTCCGAATACATATTATCATCCCTATTACCAGCTACCAATTTTAGCCACATTTATTCTCTGGGTGACACTATAGCTAGTTCAGATGGAAGCGATGCGTACTGGGCATATGCCACGTGACCGCGTACGCTGATGACATCCGCCAGAGGTCGCGTCGCGCGTCGCCGCCTAGCACCGAGCGCGTCGTCCTTGCCGCCTACAACAACCGCCACCTCGACACGCGATGACATAGACAATCTCGGCCACACTACAACAAGAATGCCTCGGCAAGCGTACTCCACTGCCTCTATTTCATTTCTCGTGCTAACGTGCCTTTCCTATATACAGACCGGGCGACCAATATCGCGGCATCGCGAACCCGTTCGATGAGGAGAGGCCGCGCATCTCAGAATGGACCGCACAGGAAATCGCAACATTACAGAGCCGTCTCGACAAGCAGCTTGGCCCGGAATTCATCTCGTCACGTAAAGGACCCAATGGCCGCACGCTTTACTACCTGCCGGCTGAGAAAGCCATCAACCTCGCCAACGAAGTGTTTGGGTTCAATGGGTGGAGCAGCTCTATACGCGATACTACTATCGACTTTGTAAGCCAAATATGATGGCGAATCTACGGAAAGATACAGTGGAGATCTGGCGAGGGCATGCTAACGCGTCGGACCTCTGCAGGTTGACCAGAGCCAGAGCTCCGGGAAAGTCAGCCTGGGTTTGAGCGTCGTTATTCGAGTCACGCTGAAAGACGGAACATACCACGAGGCAAACCCCCGCGGTCTCGATTTCAAGCTGCATTACGCTGACACAATGCAGGACATTGGCTATGGGCATATCGAAAACTGCACCGGCAAAGCGGCTGCCTTTGAGAAGGCGAAGAAAGAAGCAGCAACTGACGCGTTGAAACGTGCGTTGAGAACATTCGGCAATGTTCTTGGGAATTGCCTCTACGACAAGAACTATGAAGCGAAGATTTCAAAGATGAAAGTGGCACCAACGAAGTGGAATCCAGACAATCTACACCGTCACGCCGACTATGCACCAGTAGTGAAGCCAGGGAAAGCAGAACCAATGGAGGTAGACCAGAAGTCGACAGGGAATCCAAGCCTGCACACTGTTGCATCAAATGCCACGGAATTTGAGGATGAGTTCGGAGGTAATTTGTTTGAAGGAATGGACTTTGAGAGAACAGATGGCAACGATGATTCCGCCTACGAAAGCATGATTCTCGACGCTGCTGGATCAAAGATTGAATACCCTGGCCCAGCACAAAATCATCACCTCACTCGCGTGCAGTCTATGCCCTCCCTGCGACCTATAAGTGGAGCACCACCCGCACCGCAGCAGAGGCCTACAGTGAATGGAAGACCTGGGAGCACAACGAACATGAATGCACCAGCCCGGCCAGAAGTATCGATGCAGCGTGCCCAGACGCCAGTCGCAGACCCACACCAACCAGCAAAAGCCAATCAGGCAACGGTCACACAGCCTTCAGCCACTGCCGCCCAAGCATTGTCGCGCAAAGATGGACTGACACCTCCTGTCACGTCTGAGGCCTCAGTCCTAGACTCGTCAAACCAAACTCCAGCGCAGCAGCAGCAATTACAGAATGCCCCAGTCCGTTTCGTTACCGGTCGTGCAGCCGAACTACTTTTGAAGGCAGAAGCTGCAAAAAGAGCTCCTGACCAAGCTCCAACTGCATTCAATCCACACAAAGAGTCGCCGTCCCTACGGCGCACAAGCGGAATCGATCATAGAACGTCAGCACCGATCAGGAAGTTGGACATCACCGCAAACCAGAGCGCGACAAGCGGTGGCCTAAATGGCATTGCGAATGGTAGTGCGATGGTGGCGCAAGCAGGGAGACCAAACTTTGTCAACCCTCAAGCCGACTCGAACAGACGGATAGGAATGCCAAACGCTGCGCAAAGCCCTTATGCGAATCGCCAGTCTTACAAGCCACCCGTTCTGAAGCGGCCGGCGGAGGCGCCGGCAAGGCCACCCTTGACAGACATGACGAATGTTCCAAGTGATGGACCGATGGATGGGGCGGATAGCAATGGAGCTGATAACAAAAAACCTCGGGTTAGCGAGAGCTAGAAAGATGGACATTCTTGATCTGAAAATGCTACCTCATTCAGGCTTGGAGTTAACGGCGAAGAGACAGTTCAGGCGTTCTTAGGGAGATAGGGACTTGGACCGCTCACAAGGTTCTTCTCGAGTGAGCATTCATAGCTATGAGGGCTCAAGCGTGAACATCAACTTTGCTGTCAGGTAGCTTTAGATTTTTGAGTGAATGCTATCTAAAGAAAGCGATTGTTCATCAGTTTACTACAGTGTTCGCATCAGGCGCAACCTGTCACCACGCTGGGTCTGCAGGCGCGCATCAGTGCTTGACTCTATTGTAGACTTCATCATTTGAACTCGCTTTCAGTCTTGAATCTGGCCCGTCTGACCGGGCCCAAGCAGGTCATATGGCCTGATGGCAGCAAACTGCAGACTCGAAAAAAAGGTGAACTCCTCGCACCAAGAATAAGCCCCATCGAGTTACGACCGGCCCATGGCGGGCTCGGAGGCAATCGCATAACTATCTTCTCGACGAAAGAACCTCGAAACTGCTACTGGCAAGCCAGCGACCGCGGATGCCCACGCGGTATCCACGCACCTCCCCAGCCACACCACTCTCCCCGCACTAACCCGAGCCTTGCACTGTCCGGACTCATATCTTCATCCGTAGGGGACAGCTTGGGGACCGGGCGAACAGAGAAAGAGTGACCAGGTGCGAGCGGTGCGAGGCGCGCAGGAGAGCCGGGAGCAGTAAAGAGACGACGCTGCTTCTATGGCGGCGCGTTGACGCGGTACCCCTTGTTCAGGGCTGTCCGGGGACTTTCTCCCAAAGCAATGTGTGGAGCGAGAGCGCCCAAGGGCGTCTCTGTGAGTGAGCTTCGACTGCGATTCTTTGGGCGAGGAGTTGAAGCAGAAAGAGGCGGCGGGCACAGCGGCGAAGTTTTTGGGCTAGGCGGAAGAATAGTCGGGCCGCTGGAAACGTCTGGATGCGGCGGGCGCGACGCAGCTCCAGGCACCTTGACGTGAAGCTGCCTTTGCCTGCTCTTGCCTCGAACAAAGCTGCCTCTTGCGCGCATACAGAAAGGGCCGCCCCCGGCCGTCGTTTCTCCTCCCCCCGACCCTCCACGCTCTACTCTCTCTCTCTCTTGCTCGCGCACCGGTCTTGTGCCATCGCCTGCATTCGTTGATTCGGCCGGTACGACGCGCGCGCTCGACACGTCGTTGTTGCCCTGCAAAAGCTCATCCGCGACACAACCACACCTCCAATTCGGCACCAGCAATACCAACAATGGCTGGTCTTTTTGGCGGCGGCTCCACTGGTTCCGCATCGAATCCTACCCAAGGTGACACCTCTAAGGACGTGCAGATCAACTCGCCGCCCTCGGACTCGATCAGCGAAATCGCTTTCTCGCCCTCCGCAGACATTCTCGCAGCCTCTTCCTGGGATGGCTCTGTCTACGTCTGGCAGATCGATGGCAACGGTCAGAGCACGCCTGCTACTTCGTTCAAGTTCGACGCGCCTGCGCTTTGCTGCGCATGGGCCAACGTACGTCTACATAAACATAATATGCAGTTGCCCATTGGTGCGCCCCACGAATAAACTGACTGTGGAAATAACAGGACGGCTCTTGCATCGTAGGTGCTGGTGCTGATAAAACGGCGAAGAGGGTCGATCTCGGCGCCAACCCGACGCCCACTGTGGTCGCGCAGCATGAACAGCCCATTCGCAGCATCCGTATGACCAACATCTCCGGCACCAACGTGCTCGTCACTGGCTCATGGGACAAGACCATCAAGTACTGGGATGTCCGCGCGAGCAATGTCCAGCCCGCTATTACCGTCCCTGCTCAGGAGCGCGTGTATACCATGGACGTCAAGGATAAGCTACTGGTTGTGGGTACCGCCGACCGCTACATTAACATCATCAATCTCGACAACCCGAATACCTTCTACAAGACTATGCAAAGCCCGCTGAAGTGGCAGACTAGAGTCGTCAGCTGCTTCACGGATGCGACGGGATTCGCTGTTGGCAGCATCGAGGGCAGGTGTGCTATTCAGTATGTGGAGGACAAGGATGCTTCGTAAGTACCGTTGTCTCTTATTTCGGTTCCTGCGTGGAGGATGCAGATAATTATGCGGTTTAGGCGCCTTGCAAAGCTTGAAGAAGAAAGAAGGAGGAGGAACCTCCGGACTTCGCGCTGGAGCAAGCCTGCCGAAGATGTCAGCGAGACTAACAACCCGAACAGCTCCAACTTCTCGTTCAAATGCCACCGCCAGACTGATACGACGCAACGCGATGTGGCCAAGGTCTTTTCAGTCAACGCCATCTCTTTCCACCCTCAGCATGGAACTTTCAGCACCGCTGGTAGCGACGGTACTTTCCACTTTTGGGATAAGGACGCCAAGCACCGTCTCAAGGGCTACCCGGAGGTTGGCGGTCCCATTACTTCGACTGCCTTCAACTCTAGCGGCACCATATTTGCCTATGCCGTGTCGTATGACTGGAGCAAGGGCTACGCCCACAATAACCAGAATATCCCGACTAAGATCATGCTGCACCCTGTCCAGGCAGATGAATGCAAGCCGCGTCAGGGCAGCAAGAAGCGGTAGACGGACCGGCCTGTGTCTCGTCTACGATAATGCAAACGGAATTCGTTCCCTGGGGAACTTCAAAAACATGAAGAATCGGTCTGATGAACAGTTTCTCTTATGCAGATCATACGCATAATTTCTTTTTCTTCTGAGTTATGATGGTCGACGCACAGCGGCATGGCCACTATTCAGAGCATGCTCATTGCACGGTGTTTGAGGAGTTTCGAGCTTCGTTCAAACAAGGGAAAAGGGTCTGGAAAGGGCGGAACTTTCAGTAGAAATGTAAGGAGAGCGTGAGGAAAGTCTGGAGCACTTTACGGTGCAAGATGGGTGATACGGAAAAAGTCGTGTACACAAGTAGTATCTAGCCTAGGGCAGCTCCTAGGCATAGACGCGATGACGGTGGTAGTGGGCGACGGACGATACCTAGGCGCAAATACCATGAAACGGAGCAAAGCATCTTGAGGTTGCGCATTGCTTTGATCTCAGCTGCGACGTCAATCCTTTCATGTAAACAGGAGAGCAAATGTGGCTTGGGGTGACGTCTGCAGGGTCCTGATAGCTTTCCACTTTTTGACAGGGGAGACCCCGCGTCTTACATTTCTTGGCTTTGGGAAATCTCGCTCACCGCCTACACTGTCCCACACCCCTCCCTCTCTTGCTCACTCTTCCCTTCACTTCAGCACTTGCTCAGACAGTGGTATGCGCCTTCAGACGTCCTCGATTTCCCATCCGACACCCTTCATACAATCTTTCATCCGGCCCCTTACCGCAACCAGCCGGCAGTTTGCGCCCCGCTCTTCCCTCGTTCCACCACAAAAGCAGCCACACCTGCGTAGCATCGCGCAGTGCCAATTCTCGCACGCATCTCAAGTACACAGCTTCTCGACGACTCGAATTTTTGGCAGAATGGCGACGGAGAATTCGACCATCGATACGCGCCCCGTCATCATTTCAGGCCCCAGCGGCGCGGGCAAGAGCACCATCCTGAAGCGCCTGTTCGCCGAGTTCCCCGACCGGTTCGGCTTCTCTGTATCGCGTATGCCCTGTCCTGACCGATGCCGCTGCTCTTTCCTGCTCCAATCAAGTCTAATAATTCACGTGGGAATCTCTCGAGTACTGACCGTACGATGCGTTATTCCACAGACACCACCCGCTCCCCGCGGCCCGGCGAGCAGGACGGCCGCGAGTACCACTTCGTGCCGCGCGAGACGTTCGAGCGGATGATCGGGGAGGGCGCGTTCGTCGAGAACGCCATCTTCGGCGGCAACCGGTACGGGACCTCGTTCGCGGCCGTCGCCGACGTCGCCAAGCAGGGCCGCGTCTGCATCCTGGACATCGAGCTCGAGGGCGTCAAGCAGGTGGACCGGCTCGCCCGCGAGGGCAAGCTGCCGTTCGAGCGCCCCAAGTTCCTGTTCTTGGCGCCGCCGAGCGTCGAGGTGCTCGAGCAGCGGCTGAGGGGCCGGGGCACCGATACCGAGGAGGCGATCCAGAAGCGGCTGAACCAGGCGCGCGTGGAGATGGAGTTTGCTGAGAAGGGCGAGATTCATGAGAAGGTCGTCGTGAATGATGACCTAGACAAGGCGTACAAGGAAGTGCGGGACTTCATCGTGGCGTAATGCCGGGCTATACAGTAAGCGTTCTCGGAGCGCTGCAAGGAGCTCGTTTGACAACGCTTCAGACAGTCCCTTAGGCATGCAAGTAATATGCGGGCTTCTCTGACTATCGGATTGTGCAGTTGATCTGGATGAGGACTACCTGATCGCACGAGGGACCCTCTCACGCGCTGGGCCTCTTCTCTTGGCGATTAAGACGATTATTACATACCCGCAGCTGAAAAGAAAACGCTTAGCTGCTTTTGACTACAAGAAGATTTCCGCTAGGAAATAGAGTTGCTACTAAAAGGATAGAAGGAGCAAATAAGGCATACAGAGATAGAAAATTCGAAGAGAAAGTCAGAACACGCATGTGTGCCCGAGAATGGAGGAAGAGTGTGAAAAGCTGGCATCCCCGCCTCCCATCCACCTACTCCAACGCTAAAAGTGGAAATCTGTGTCAAAGTGAGCGGCCCGGCTGGCCCGCAATTGGTATCAATCATGCTCGTCTAAGCTCCCTTGATCGCCCCGAAAAGATTCGACCTGCAGTCTCCTGAACCCTTCGTTCTTCCCCAGACCGGGGGGGCTCTCCTTCGTACCTTGCCACAACACACCGCTCACAAACGGGTTCGTTTAGTAGCCGTTCATGGTCATTCGCTGCGAATTCCTGCTCAGCTCCCTGTCGGCGGCGGGGGAGATGGGCCTCGAGCCGCCGCCGTGGCCAACGGCGCTGGACTCCTTGAGAGCAAGCAGTTGCTTCGCGCGGAAAGACTCGTAGTGGATCTGCGACGTCGTCTCGATCAGGTCCTGCAGGTGGGTGCGGGTAAGGAAGTTGCGGAGGGCGACGAATTCGCAGTGGCTCTCGTCCTCAACTTTTGCCAGATATTAGCGCAGTATTCTCTCTGATGCACATTCGAGGTATACTTACCGTTGATAACTCCCCAACGGTTCTGGCGACCACGAACCTGCTGGCCACCGACGACGATGGTCTTCTCAGAGCCAACAACAGCGAAGGGGATTTGCTCCTGTAGCAGAGGTCAGTTCTAATCACCTCAGAGCGCTTGCCTCCCAGGAGTTTCCCTCACTGACCTTGATAGTGTTCTTCAGAGTAACCTCCTCCGAGTCGTCCTCGTCATTGTCATAAGGGTACATCTTCAGGTTGTGGAAAGCGAACTCCTCCTTGATCCTGGCCTTGAACTCGGCGCGCTCCTCGAGGGTCAGAGAGTCGGACTTGGCAATGACAGGCACGACATTGACGAATTCGCTCAGCTTCTTGAGCACGACAATGTCAATGGGCTTGAGAGCATGGCCAGAGGGCTGAATGAAGAACAAGCAGCAATGAATGCGCGTGTCCTGGAGGTAACGCTCGCGCTGGGCGGTCAACTCCTTGCGCAGGTAGGCGGAGTGCTGGTCCTTGATGTACTTGACAATAGGGTCCCAGCAGCGATCGTTGTTGATCAGGTCACCATAGCCGGGGGTGTCAACAATGTTGAGGCGCAGGCGCACACCGTTCTCCTCGATAACGTGCGAAACAGCCTGGATCTCGGTGGTGCTACGGACGGGCTCGTCGGGAGTAAGGCGGCCCTTGCTGTCGATGAGGTGGGAGGCGAAGATGGTGTTGATCAGGGTCGACTTGCCCAGACCAGTTTGGCCTGCGGAGCAATGTGGTCAGCAATGCGTGGAGAACGCGTGGCCAGCGGGAGGGGGAGAGCAGGCGCGCTGCTGCAGAGGGCACCACGTACCAACGCAGATGATATTAAACTGGAAGCCGCGCTTCAACAGCTTCTTCTCAATCTGCTGGGTGATGCTGTCGAAACCGACATGGCTCTTGGGGAAAATGGAGGGAGCTTGTTGGGTCTGGGGAGCGACAGCCATTTTTGCGGGGAGCCTCGGCGACGGCTTGGTTGAGAAAGGTCGGGAGAAGATAACGAGCGACGACGGAGTGGGCTGCGGTGGAGGAGAATTGAAGGCTGAGGGACCGTGGAGTATGGAGGCGCCTAAAGGGTCGCTGCGTGTGCAAGCGCGAGAGGGAAAGGGGGCAGAGGTGTCGGGCGACGGCCGCGCAGGGATGCGCCGCACGGGCCCGGGGTCAATCATTCATTCGACAATCTACGAGCATCCAAGCATCTCCAAAAGTTCCACACTCGAGCCCTCTCCACCTCCACCGCCGCCGTCGCGACACGCTACCCCGCCTTGAGCCCGCGCTCTTCAGAGTCGCGCGCAGCCATGGTCGCTCTCCGCCAAGTCTCCTCGGGCCCGCTCGCTACTCTCGTCCCAACCACCAGCTCCCCGGCACGGACACTGCCGCCGCTGCTCCGTCGTCTGCAGCAACGCCCGCTCCTGCCTGTCTCGCTCCGGATTCCCGCTCCGGCCGTCGCTGCCATTGTCGGTGTCTCTGGCGTGTTATCGGGTATCTGGGAATCGATATTGCGCGCTGTGCCCAAGAAAAAAACATCACACATGAAGAAGCGGCACAGGCAGATGGCTGGCAAAGCGTTAAAGGATGTCACTGAGGTTGTCAAATGTCCCGGCTGCGGCAGACCCAAGCGTGCCCACATCTTGTGTCCCTACTGCGTGCAATGTATGTCTCTTATTCCAACGGCCACGGCGCGAGAAGCTGATCTGCATTGTAGCTATCCAGCATTGGTTGAAGGGCAACGAGGACCACGTATCGAAGGAATGAAATTTATGATGCGAAAGTACATGGCCGTGGTGAACTTGTAGGGAGAGCTGGGACGGCACTAACGGCGCTGGAGGCATTGGACTGGTGTTTCGGATATCCCATGCGTGTGGATGAAAGGAAAATTATTCTCTGGTAAATAGACCAAGCGTGTGGGAGAATTATGTACAATTATATGTTTGAAAGTCACGATGATCAATTGAACATCCTCAATGCGCCGATGCAGTGGTCCGGGTGTGCGCGAGGCGATGCGCGTCACGTTTGGCGGTCCCTCGCTATGACATCGTCAAGCTCAAAACGCGTCTTCCGCCAAACGCGCATCACCCCGCTGTCCCAGCCGCCTCCTCTCGCTCCGAGCACACCTCGCAAAGAGGCCGACTATCGCAACAATGGTGCGCTCATCGCTGAGGCTTGTTTCATCGTGCCCTACGGCTGATCACTGCTGCAGTCGAAACAATACCTCACACTCCACACGGTTGATAACGGTATAATCCTCCAACACTCGTGCAAGCCCTCCACTAGTACTAACTCCTCACAGCTCATCCCACCGACATCTTCTCCATTGCGCCTACCAAAACTGGTCTACTCTCCGCGGGCGGCTCTTCCAGCATCCGCATTTACTCCACCAGCGAACCCGACTTCCCGCTCGTACAGACCCTACAAGGCGTACACAAGCTCGGCTGCCACCATATCGTCACATCCGCAAATGGTCAGAAGGCTGCAAGCGCTGGTTTTGGTGGCGACGTTAAGCTCTGGGGTTTGAGTGAGGATGGTACCTGGAGGGAAGACGGCTCACTTGTGGGTTCGTATTTCCTACCCGCTGCGCACCCTTACCACGCCATATACGCTAACATGCTGCTTGGTAATAGAAGGAAGCAAAGCGGGCGAAGTTTGGGCCATCTCTTTAAGCGACGACGGTACATACCTAGCCAGCACAACGCATGATGGCCGCATTAATGTGTGGGAGACATCGTCCAAGCAAAAAATCAGGGAATTCGAAACAAAGGGCAGCTTCGGCATGTGCATCCATCTCGTAGGTTTTACAGAGCTGCCTCGTTTATTTCAGTGCTAACTGGTCGCCGGCAGAGCGTTGATGGTCGCTTCACAGCTTCGGGCCACGAGAATGGAAGCGTCTATATATTCAACAACGAGACAGGCCGCATGTTGCACTCCCTACCAGGTGAGGCGCAACTGTTCTCCTGTTGTCTAAAGGGCTTTACACTAATAGCCGGACAGGTCTCATCAAGCCAATCCGCAGTCTTGCATTTTCTCCCGGTTGCAAGCTCCTGGCCGCAGCTGGGGACGCCAGGACAATCGCCCTATATGATGTCACGTCCGGGGAGCAGGTTGCTAATCTATCTGGCCACGCTGCCTGGATCATGAGCCTTGATTGGAATGATACCGGCGAGTATTTGCTGACTGGGTAAGCCATGCCACCTTTTTCCCACCACTCCGTTTGTATCGAAGGGCTACCCACTGAGAAACTATTCGTAGATCCTTCGATGGGAAAGCAAAGGTCTGGTCCGTGGAAACCAAAACTTGTGTTGCGACGCATTCGGAGTCGGACAAGACGCTCTGGTCTGTCAAGTGGCTGCCGAAGACCCACCGCGCCGAGATGTTTGCTGTAGCCGGGGCTGGAAATAGTATCTCTTTCTACAGGGAAGCAAGTGGAAGCTGAAGGAATACAAAATATGTATACCATGGTAGGAGAGAGACGGATATGATAAGATCATGAAAGAACAGCATCTTGCAAGGCGTAATACGACATGAAACAAGGAGTGGTCACTGGAACCTTTAGCTTGAAGCATGTCATGGGCCAAAAATGAATGGGAAGCATATGGGAGGAATTAGTGTCATGGATGGAGGTTTGTAGGAAAAATCATGGGACAAACCCGAAAACCCCCCCGGACTCCACAGTTCGGCAATTCCTCGAGACAGGCCCAGTGTTTCCTTCCCTACCTCCCCTCCCTTTCCCTCTCTCTCTCTCTCGCTCTCTCTTCATAACGGAGGATGCATTGACTTCAAAGTCTTATGTAAATGCATCGAGGTCGACTCCTGAGGTCTCAAGGCAAACGCATCTCCGTAGAAGCAATTAAAATACTCTAATGAGCCCACCATTAGTTCTATCTATTTTCGTTTAACGCATCTCTACTTTACTGTATTCTTAGCAGAGCTCTATGCCACTTAAGTTTACGGTGTCGAAATTGATACCAAAGTCCTGAATCCTGAATTGCATGATGCAGCTTCGATAGGTGTTTATAGCACTGGATTTTTCTACTAACTCCAGAGCAACCTACTAGACAATTCTAAAGGTGTACCACTTCCTGGCTTTTGTCGCCTGTATTATCTTTTTCAATTCCATGTGTCCTCTGTAAAAGGTTCAACGTTCTACACAAGAACCTTGTACAGTCGATGACGAACACCGAGCCCAATTCATTAGCTCCTAGCTGGATTGACCACCATATCATTTACATTCAACCCGGGCAACACTCATCTGCCACCTCACAAGCGGACGTATAATCCTCCGGGAGCGCCATCCATTTAGGAGATCGAAGCCTCCATAATTGTCTGATCACATAATTTTGGCCGCATGTTCGTAGTCACAAGCGTAATCCAGGTATTCCATAAGCCTGCTTGTACCCCGCCTCGTAAGGATCGAATCGACGACGGGGTAAAAAGACAATTTGCTCAGCGGCTGGGTCAGTGTGACAAGCAAGCTGAGAGTATTTTACGACACCAACACAGGTTGCATGCGCCGAGTGACCACTCGACGGGATCCCATAGCCTTATCACAACGTCTGGTCCATTCGTGCGAATGCTCCTGCCGCTCGAGTGGTTGCATTGAAGTTACCGGAGGTCTGTCAGTGCTAGAGAATTACCGAAAAATTATCTGGCCTTGACGCTGGACAGAAATATCAGCACCCGCGAGGGTAAGCTTTTCTATTTTCTTTTGCGGCAAAAGTCGTGAAAGATTGATTGTTGGAAACCACTGTATCTTCGACACTATCTATGACGAACGCTACGAAGCGGTGGATCTCGGATATTGACGATGCCGAGGCTTCCGGCTTGGTGAGGCTACTTCCTTGGGTGGCAGCCATCGGACAGCGCGGATAGACAGATAAGGCCTGTTCCGGGACTGTTATCATACTTCCACCCCAGCGGAAGTCTGCGGGTGACAGGACCCTGACGTGAGTACCCTGCATGTCAGTATTCATCATCAGTCCGATCGGTAAGGGCCTCCGGCAAGGGGTTCGGGAAGAAGAAAAAAGTCTAGATCAAGCGTTCATGAGAGGAGGCGAGAAGGCTGAGCAGGTTAAGCAAAGCAAAACGAGTAAGCTTGATCGCGACCGAGAGCGGGGAACGCATAAAGACAGGGCTTGTCTTGACGTGCCAGCGTTTCAGCGTGCTTGGTGATGGCGCGAGACCCGAAGTTGAGGATAGCCAATATAACAAACTCGACGGCCGCGACAGGAATCAAGGAAATGCAAAAGTATAACCGGCTGTAGCTGGCGGCGATGGCTTTTTGGCGGCTTCGCATTCGCCAGTCCACCTTGGCAGGGTCTCAGGGCCACTGGCGCAGCTTCCAGGACGCCGGTTGCCTGTGACGTCCTTCTCGAAGGTGGTTGTTGTGTCAACTCACCTGTGATCTCACAATCACTTACCGACAAGGCGGTCTGCGGCGTCATGGTGTTGCTTGCTTCATGAAGAATGAACCGAAGCGGTCTGGAAGCAAAGATGCTCGCGTTGCCGCGTTGTGCGTCCTGCCCATCACTTCTATTAGTAGATCACCTGCGACGCCGCACAAGGTGCTTCCTGTCCAGCGAAAGTGCGATCTGCCGAGAAACGAGAGAGTGCTTCAAACGTTGCTCTTCGCCACCCGATATCGGTACATGGCGATGCAAAGAGGGGACGCAAGTTACCCTAGTTGTTCAATCTGTCCAGGAGTGCACCATGAAGCCACAGTCATTGTTCGTGCATGCCCGTTGCGGTTAACTGGCCACTGCAGCTCTCTATCGCCTGACTCCAGGGCACTTCGGCGCGCGGGTTCCGGCGGGGTTCCTGCATCATCTGTTCATCCCAAAGGGGGGGCGTGGTATCCAAATCTCCAGCTACGCAGAGATAAGGAAATATTGATGTCGAGCAGATAGCTCTCGGCTTTGCCTTACTGAGAAGTCTCCTCCGCCTTCTCGGGAACACCCGTGATTGAGTCAATGCACTGAAGACAGGGTCCTTGGACACCGCATACGCTGTTTAAACGATGTAATTGAAGCAGGGACAGGACAACGAGAAGTGGTATAGTGAAGTAGAAGGCTCTGCGGTCAGCAACTGATGTAAAATTAACTTTGTAGCCTTGATAGCCTGGAAATTCGCCGAAAGGTAGTCTCGCCCACACTGCCTCTGATCCCAACACGACGCCTCTGCTTCCGGTCTGCGGGCACTTCGGCTGCTTGTCCACAATAAGTCGGATGGGCCCGTTTCAGAGGTGATCTTCTTAGTATACGCGTTAATGTTCGGCTGGAGCCACCCTCTGTACAGGAGCGGAAACGAGCTGCGCCGCGTTCGCGCACTGGGCCCGCACCATATTTTAGCGTTCCACGCTACTGTAGACAATCTACGCGAGGAGCGTTATTGACCTCAAACTGCATCAACAAGAGGGACCAGCGCAGAACAGAGCTTCTAATAAGGTTTTGGCCCATTTACGCATCAGGCAACGCAGCGGGTGCTTGCGGCAGACTGAGGATCGTGGGTCCTTACGAGAGAGAATCCTCATGGTGTAGGCCTCGCCGGTCACATCAACGCACTTCGGCTCCAGGAACCTCAGCACGTGGCTTCTCAACTGACTCGTAATAGGCGCGTGTGAGCAATGGCGAGCTGGATTGGTAGATACAACAGGAAGTCGAAACCAAAGGATTTGCAAATGGGCTCGCGTTGCTCCACCTCCCACAGCACGGGCTGCATCCCCTCCGGCATGTGAAATGAAGGAGATCAGTGAGAAGATGCGACGGCTCTTCGCGTTGCTCGTTAGTCTCGGAGGCGCCGCGGATCCGTCAAACTCCTGGTCAAGTACGGCTGATCATTGAGAATTGTGAGAGAATCTGAACGTCAGAGTAAGATTGCGGTGTGCGCATGAGAGACAGCAGGGTGTAGGGAGGCCTGCATGCACCGTGTTGGGGAACGATGCCGCGCAGGACATTGATCCACCAAGGTGTACATATGTGCAGGACGCGTAGGTAAGGCTGAACGCAGGGCCATCAACCCCCCGAAACATGTCGTGGCCGAAGCCTGGGCTCCCATGGCTCCGTCGATCGATCTGTTCAACATCGGACTTGTTGCACATGGATTCGGGAGCGACGACGTGCGCAGCCGCACGCCAGTGCTGGTGGCAATTACGTTATACACGGCCAGTGCGGTCTGGCGGCGGCATTACGGAGGACGTGTTAGAAAGTAGACCAAATCTTTCACTGACGTGTTAATGGGATGAAAATGACGATATCCACAAGCTTGATGACGCAGCAAGCTCTGGACCAACGCACAGGAGAAATTCAGAGTTTGTGCGAGAAATTAGAAAAGTAAACGACAGCGAAATGGAGCAGAGACACGCCCAGACTTGAGCAATGCGCTGTCATTGAACCAGCTGGAAGCTGAGAAAGTTTTCCGAGGCGACCCGAGAGTTCTGGAAGCTGGATCAAGAGTCCACAACGACAGCATTCCGGCCGCACGGCCCCGGTGAAGCCCATCTAGCGCGGCATACGGGTATGTATGTTCAGAGCGGTACGGGAGATGTTGTACAACTTTTTTTTTTTTGTGGGTGGCCAGGGCGCCCTGACCGGTCACGCCAGCTCCAGCAGGAGCCTCTACGTGTACCAGTTGGCTGTGCCCCGGGGAAGCGGGCTGACGGCAAAGTAGGAGCTATCCCGCGAGGAATGATTAAGGCACCGTGGAGTGAGAATGTGGAGAGAAGACGCCTCCATTTCAGGGGGATCTTCCAGGGACCGGTGAAGGCGCCGCTGCGAATGAACCCGAAGCAGCGCGCAAGTAGGGTGCAAGAGGGTGCAAGCAAAATTGCGTCCTTGGTCAGCGCCAGAAAATTATCATTGATGCCGCAGCTCTGGGATGCGTCGAAGCACTGGCGGCGCAAGGTAGACAACCCCGGGTCATTGCAGAGCAGACTTCATTTCATGGCGAGGCGAATGCTGGTCTGGAGCAGCTGCTGTGTACTGCGGTGGTCCACGGAGCCCTTGGGCGGTGTGTGCTTCGACGCAGAGGCCGACGGGTAGCATGTCGCTGGGTTGCACAAAAGTTTTGTGAAATGTAAAGTGGCAGCGGTGGGGCTGGTACACTTTTGTCCAGCAAGGACAGCGCGTGCTCCCGTGCCCTCTGCCACTTATGTAATCCCCACAGTTGGGCGTAGGGCTAGCGTCGGGGAAGCGGTGAGGAGCGCGGCGAGCGGCAGCACCTGGTTCCAGAACAATGGGAGAGAGCGCTGCACAGTCGCGGCCGCGCTGGTGTTGAATAAAAGGTGAGCGACATCGGGGAGCGTTTTGGGGCGCCGATAGCGGCCGATCACGCATCAAGGGCGCTCCTTGCGGGCGGGATTGGTATTATTGTAAAGTGGAAACGGGAGTTTGTACTGTACCTCTTAGCTCACGTTAGGAAGCCGCAAAGCAGCAGCAAGCGTCTGTGGTGGTGGTGAGCTGGCCCGCCAGCATGCCGCTGCCAGGGCGCAGATCTAGACAGGCTGAGCGTGGCTGCGATGGCCAGCCGTGACTAAAGGACGAGTATATCGACCGATCAGCGGCTTCCACGAGCTGCATGACGTTGGCGGCATCCGCTGCGCTGGGAGGATTTATGGGCCGCGCTGAAGTGAGGCCTGAAATTTTGCTCTGCGCCCTGCCGGTGCCTGCGACTCTGTGGGCTCTCGGGACGCGTGCCCGCCGGCGGGCTGGAAGCGCCGGTCGAAGTCGCGGGAGCGGGAGCGTTCGGAATGCGGGACGCCGGGCAGCGGGTGGGCTCGGGTGCAGCAGGCAGGCAGACAGGGCGCGGTCGACTGACAAGCAGCAGAGGATGAAACGCGCACAGGTGGTGTGGTGTGAGCTCGGGAGCTGCCGTTGGGCCTCGTCGTGCTGCCAGCCTGCCAGCCTGCCAGCCTACCAGCCTGCCAGGCCCGTAGCTGTGGAAGTTGGCCGACGACAAGGGTAGGGGCCTTGGTCGCGCATTCGCTCCGGCCCGCATCCCTCAACTTCTGCTTTTGGGCCGCCCCTTTTGTGGAGAAGCTGCCGCGATCCTCGATGCGCGCGGTGGGGACGCGGCCGCCGCCGACACCTGACGCCCCCTCCAGCCGCCCGCGAGTCAGAGGCGCCGGAGAGCCCACCATCCCCAACCCACCACCCACCACCGCGACACTGCCCAATCGCCTGCGCCAGCAGCCCTTCCGTTTCCTGCCAATACCTCCGCGCGAGCTGTGGCTGTTGGCGAGATAGCCGGCCGTCGCACACGCTCCTCCAGACTCTTCTGCCGAAGCCTGCTACGCTTATCTCAGGCCAATTGCCTTTGCTCGCTTCGCGCGCAACCCCTAGCATGGTAATCCGTAGATGGCAGATCTATCTGTAGCTGCATCGCGAATCCGCGACCCTGATCTCTTGCGCTGCGACGCCAGCACGCGCGATGACGATGACGCGCCAGCGTGGGGGACGAGCACACCATCGTGGCTTGCCCCCCTCCATCGCTACACGTACCCATGCCGCCGGCCGCAACTCCGAGCGGGACTGCCCCTAGTGAGATCGCGCTCATTCCCCGCTGGGGACTCCGCGCGCGGCCGTCATGGACTGGTGTGCAGAAGAGGGTCGAGCGGCCTCAGGCACAGTGCCCAAGGTCAGATGAGAGGCTGCAATGTCTGCCAGGTACCCACTAAAGGGTCACACAGCCTGCTTCACGCCACCGTCACGCTGCCGTGGTCAGAGCGCGAGAAAAAGAGTCACCCGAGATGCAGGAAATGTTTTGTGTTGGGATAATTCGATTCAGCGCGCGGCTGCTACGCCTACATACAGCCATGTGGTGTATAGCGTGGAACTCCGGCAGATTTGCGCCGGAGCAGAGGTGGAGAAGAGAGAAGTGTACGCAGGACATCGACAAGCGCCGCAAAAAGAACTCCCTGCACCCAACCCAACCTGCGAATCCATGCATCCTAAGCACCAGTCCCGATGTATAGCATGACACCTACACCTTGCTAATTCCAGAGCAAACCACCCGGGCCATACCCAAGCAAACATGTTGCGACTCCGTCCTAAACATCGACAACAGAGCCCTGAAGACATAGACAAAGGAAAAATGCTTTTTAGGTCACACAGCGCACGCCGCCATGGCTGCGCAAGAAAGGAAAACTCCAAGAAGAAAGTCGAAGCGCCTAGGCTGTTTCGATTTTTGCGCCGTCCCGTTCCGTCGAACCGGTTGATGAATGCCAGAAGTCGAAATTATGCCGTTAAAATGCGTAGAGATGCAATGCGTTGCTCCGGTTTGACGCTTGCCAAGTGCGAAAAGTAGTCATAAAAGGGGAATATTTTTGCTCCTTTTTTTTAATGTCTCGGAGGACGTGAAAATGGTTGACGCGTGCGTGCATCCGTTGTGGTCGAGGGTGTCTTAGCCTCTCAGAAACCAGCCGAGAGACCATAATAGTAATCATAGATGGTCTGGTTGAGAGCCAGCGCATGTCTCTGCCAAGACGAGATCCTGGACCAGGTAAAACAGCCGACGGTACGACATTCACGCCGACTGTTTCCGTCTCCGGATGTCACGCACTTGATCGAATGCATGGGCGTAGCTCCTCAGTTCGCTGGCAGCCTGGGCTGAAAGTCCTTGCGTTGCGGAGGCAGCCATCGACGTCAACGACGTCTGCGATGACGACGGGGTGAGGCTACGCTTTGACGAATCGCTGGTAGTGGACGAGGTGGAGGGCGAGGCAGAGTGGGAGAAGTACGAGGGCTGTCTAGGCGAGTACAGGTTGGGGCTGGAAGGAGCCGACGTCGACGAGGTCTTGTAAGCGGAGAAGTAGAAGCCGGAGCTGGGGCTGCCGGTCGAAGAAGCGTATGACGAAGCCGCAGAAGCGTAGCCGGTAAAGTCAGCAGCCTTGTCCAAGTCGGCCAGGCGGCAGGCCTGCGAGCAGTAGGCACCGTGCTCGATCTGCTTGTCGCAGGTGAGGCAGAAGTCGTGGGACCATTCAGCAGCCATAGTGACGGATGGAAGTCGGCGGTCAAGTAGTGTTGTTGGCGGGATTGCGGTGGTGAGCAAGAACGAGGAGGCAGGAAGTTTGGTGCCGGGTTGGCGAAGTAGCGGAGTTAAATGATACGAGGTGCGGTGGTTATGGTGGTGGTGGTGGTGGTGGCAGCAGATGAGTCAACCGGGGTGGGGATGGTGTGCTCAGCGCAGGGCCGAAAATAAAAGAGTCGCGATGGTAGCGAAGGATTGCCTCATGAGGAGCGCGGCTTGGGCGGAGGGGAGGCGGCGCTCTTGTATGAGGATGCAGGCAACTGGCTGTGCGGCTTGAGGCAGTATGGGCGAATCAAGGACGAGGGCAGCTGGGGCGTGCCTCTTTCGCTCGCTGCAGGTGTGCACACCCATTCGGCGCTGTGCAGAAGCAGGGACTCGCAAGCAGCTAGGCGCATTAGGCCTGCATAGCGGGATAATGGTTGTGTCCTTGTGCGGGCCCCCCTGTCAGCAGGACAGAGCGGCAGGAAAGAGCGGCTTGGCGCCATTTTTTTCGCGCGCTTTTGCCGCTGCACACCCTGCCAGGCTGCTCCGGCCGCCCAGGTCGTGCCTGACGCCCGCGCCAGTCAGCGCCCGCCGTGTCACTGCACTGCTGAGCCCGCGAACTTGGCTCCGACAGAGTTGCGACACGCTGAGCCTGCGCACCGGCCAGGACTTTTGCGCCCCCATGGCCCCACCCACCTCACATCCCAACTGTTTTGCGTGCGCGCTGCTGACTGTACCCGGTGCCAGACTCTGCCGTCACACGCTCACCACCTCCCCCCAGTGCCCACCGCGGCCAGCCGAAACGCTGCCAGAACGCAGGGGCGCCTGTTCAGCCCTGCCCCAGGCCGCAAGAGGCCGCAAGAGGGAATGCCATCGATCAGCTGCCCGCGCGACGACGGCTGGAATGCAGCACAGCGCCGCCAAACCCGCCCCAGCTCCTTCGCCGCACCTCATCTCCAGCCGCGCACGCTTATCTCGAGCTATCTGGCTGAGCCCTGCGCCCTTGAGCCCTTGAGCCCTCACGCCCTTCGAGTCCCCCGCCCCGCGCGCTTGCCGGCGAGCGGGAGCCGGGAGCCATGCTCAAGCGCCCGCATTTGTCACGCTGCTGCTCTGCGAAGGGCCTCATGCTCGCCCGCCGCGCTAGCCTGCTTCCAACGCTGCCTGTTCCCGAACGGGAGTCGAGAGAGAGGTGTTTGGCGCCCTCGCCTCCCACGCGCTACCCTGGTGCCTTCGCCGTCGACGAGCCAGCGGGATCGCGCGCCAGCGTCGGCAACCGCTGTAAACCATGGTCATGTTCCCGCAAAAAGCAACGTTGATGCCCACGCAAGGCAGCCTCTCAACTTCCTCGTAGCCGTCCAGCCACACCTGAACGCCGCAAACCCAGTGTCTCCACCGTGCGATAGGTCTTTCTGTCGGCCAAATCTACGTTGGATCAGCGTTCTCTAGTCACAGAGGTCGTGAGCATGTGCTGCAATTTCGGAACATGCAGCACACCAACTGCAGAAAAGGCCCAGGCACGTCCTGGCGCCAGCCTCTCAGGTTGACGCGCAGCTGGGTGTATTGGATCCTCAGCCAACAAGGTGCCGGTGCTGGGCTGGGATTGCACAGGCTCTATCCGTCTGTCGACCCCCACGCTAGACTCTCAGAGGTACTGGAATGGTGGATCTCTGCAGCTGTCTTCCACGCGCTACCTCTGCGAGGACCCAGCATCACCGAGCGATGGACCGTTCTGGCGGCCTGTACTTATTGCTTCTAACATTCTCACTGCTGACCTCTTCAGCCTGCGCCATTATTATCGCCGTCCTTGCGTGGGTGGCGAGCACGGCTGGTGCTGCCCGGCTGGCAAATCATGGCGTGAAAGCAACCCTTGCTGACTTCGCACACAGTGGCTGAGCTGGACCGGGTCTGCCTCGTCGACTCTGCAACCCTCCCAGACTGGACCCGTTCCCACGGCGGCAGCGCTTGGCGAGAGGCGAAGTAGCTGGCGCCCTGAGAGATCAGTTGTAGCGAAGCTTGAAGATTTTTCGCTCGATCCGCGTCAGCGCGCCTGGATACGGGTGTTCGGCCGTGAGGCTTGCTCGTGTGGCTTTATTGTGTCGCGCCGTTATTGCGGCGTTCACTGCGGCCAGAGTCAATGTCTCAGAGTTGTGTCTATCGTCATTGATGTTGCAAGATCATGCATGACGGCAATGGAGACGGCTCCAATGGTAGCCTAATGTGCCGGACATGAAGGCGAGGGCCGTTTGGTAGATCATTGCCGACAGGCAAACGCAGTGCAGAGCGAGTAGGGTATAGTGAGCGTTTTGATAGCAGAGCGCTTGCTGTATTCAGAGCTCGGCAGATCTCCATAATTTAATTTACTTCTTCTCAGATCTCCTGGCGCCACAACAAAGCAACGAGCAGAGGTTCAGAGAGCTAGACTCGGGCGTACCCGAGGCGCGGCTTGAGCGCCAGGTGCGCGTGCTCTCTGGTGCAGCACGCATGGAATAAGAGCACAGCGGCTTCTATCAATTTGCACTGGCTGAATTGTGCTTAATCTCGCGCTTCTCCTTTCCGGCCGGCCAGCAGGGCAGACTGCCTTGGTGTGACCCGAAGCACGTCCCTCTTTGTTCCGGTCACGCCGTGGCCGAATGTCGCCATACCTTGCCGTGCCATGATGCTCAGGGTCGGGAACGCGCGGGATTCCTGACAAGTGTCGTGGTCGAGAACAAGAGCGATAGAAAAAAAAATCTGCTCGCTGCGTCACCACGGCCATGGATAAATGTTTTTTTTTATTTGTGCTCTTCAAGGTCAATGCGCAACACGGGTTTCAGGAATGCCCGGCACGTCGCTGGTTGGTTGGATGGGCTCCGTACGCACGAACAGCAGGCAGGGCGGCGCAACTGGCGGCGGCGGCGGCGGCGGCGGCGACGCAGGAAGAAGACGGACAGCAGCGACACACATAATCTCCGTGGCCGGGGCGTGCAGTGTGCAGGTGCGACCGAGGCCGGTCGTCTGGCCTCTTGTTTTTCTCTGGCGCCGCCTTCTGAAATGCAAACTGCATACGAACTGCCTTGACGCTGTGCAACGGCGGCCGTGGCATGCTTCTCGACTGCGACGAGCGCGTGCGTAGACGGTGACACAAACGACGCACATCTTCTCCACACTTTTCGCTCGGCCGCTATCCCACACTAGCCGCGCCCATCCGGCAGCGGCAGCTGAGCAGAGACGTGGAGAAGGCGCGTGCCCTGAGCAGCTTCGCCGGCCTTCCTCGCCCGCCCATCGCCCCATCGACGGTTGTTGACTCGAGCGTCAAGACGGCGTCCCTGCATCATGACTTGCTTCGTTCTGTCCCCTTTTCCCCCCCTCCCCTCTCCAAGCCCATCTGGAAGCGCGTGGCCCATCGTGGTCGCGGTGGAGACCGCTGACGCTCGTCGCTCATCATCACCGATGGCGCGCATACAGCCTCGCTTGCGTCTGCAGCATGGCCCCCTGTGTGACGGCGCCTCTGCCAGGTCTGTTTACGCCCTCCCGCAAACAGCAGCGTGCTATTGCTGCTGTGGGCAAGGTCGGGCCAGGGGGGGCAGGGGGGCGGGCCCCCAACGGTAGGATCGTGCTGGCTCTGACTGCACGAAAATATGGGGTGCATGTTCGAAGGCGACCAGGTCATTCTGTAGCATGGCGAGAGGCGGCTTGCTGGTCCAGCATCGCGGGCCCCCAGCGCCTTGCATCCCTTCAGTGGGCATGCCAGCAGTCAGCGGACCTCGGCTTCTTTCACATCACGCATGTTCCGTCCGGCAACCCGCGCGCTTGGGGCTGCGGAGGGGGGCCTTCGCGTATATGTCAGTTGCTCGGAAGCGTGACTCTGGTACGAGGACGAAAGAGAATCGACGCTTGCCACGCAACGGTGCGGCCGAAAGCCCCCCAGCAGCGAAGTGCGTACTTCGCACTCTCTGTGCATGCGGCAAGCACCCACAAATCGATTCCCGCCCCGGCGCCGCGGTCGCCGTCCCATGCCGGAAGTCTGTCTGCTAGACTCAACGAAACGGGTCGGCCGAGCGTGGTGCGTCGGAGGTCGGCGCAGGACTGCTTGCTGCTCCTCCCCAGCGTGCAGTGTGCAGCGGCAGCAGAGTCAGACCACAAGCTCCACTACTCGCGCTTGAGCATGCCTGGCCAATCCCCAGGGCCGATCAATGGGGCAAATGCTGGGGGAACTGCGCGGATTGCGAGAGCGAAAGAGGGGCAAAATGTGGGGACCAGGGCCAGCGAGCAATCGTTGCCCTGGGTCCTTGCGGTCGATCGCGCGAAAGGGGAGAGAGAGGGGGGAGGAGAGGGGTGGGTGGACGTGGGCGGACATGGGCGGCTGTCTAGGGGGCCACAAGCAGCAGCGACGACGACGACGCCGAATCTACGCTGCACTGCGCCGCCGCTTCGCCCCGCACCGCCCGACCTTCTCTCCTTGTGATGTCAGCCCAACCAACCACCTTGTTCCCTCGTACAGAACTTGTTTTTGTCGTCCCTCAACCCCGGCATGTTTTTGTCCCAAGCTTCCCGCAACCGTTTCAGCGAAGCCACAGCTTCAACAGCGCTTCCTTCCCCGCACCGCCCCAGTTATGTAACTTTTATTCTTTTCCTTGTGCGAGGTTTGAAGCTTGCGGCATGGGAGAAGACTGAGAGGCTGGCAACCACCAGCTCATAGCCGGCTAGTCTTTTTACACTACATGACAGGAACAAAACAGCAGGTCCCGCTGGGCTGTGCAGCCAGGCTTATTTGTTGGTGGGTGTTCATGAAGGCACTGATTGCCGCCGCGCTCCTCGGCTGTGGCCCCAGAGGACGGGAATAGACGCTTGGCTGGCTAGGCTCTGGAACATGCCCACCCACGGCTTTCTCTTTTTGTTTTTTCTTTCCACACATACACACGCCAACCTAAAAAGCCAGGAGTCGCCCAGTAAAATGACATTTGATTAGCAGAGCCACGCCAATGTGCCCCCAACACACAGTTGCCGCTTTGCCCTCGATAGGATTAGATCATCGGGCGCTTGTTCATGCCACTACGTCCCGCTTGATCGGATCGTTGGTCAAAAGCTTATAGGCAGGCTCCAGACTTCTTAACAGAGATTTTTTTTTTTTTTTTTTGGTGGGGAAAGAGCCAGGCGTTGCTGCGTTGTTGCCGACGGCACGGGAAAGGCCTTCTAGGCGTTTCAGGCCAAAAGGAGAGAGGAGAGGAGAGCCGGGCTGCTACCCTGTTGCTCCCGCTGTCCTCGTCCGCGTTCTGGACTTTCTGGACCCCAACAGGCTGAAGCAATCCTTCATCAACGCCTCTCGCCACTCACCACCGGTCGATGGTCCCAATGTGGGTCGCTGGGCCTCTTCGTTGGCGTTCTGCGACACGGCTCTCCCTCCGTCCGCTTGGACGCCCGGAGAATGTGTGTGGCCGCCCGTCAGGCTTTCGCCGTCTCAAAACCTTCTTCGCCCTTCGGGTAGACGCATATCTTGCAGCGTGCATACCATGCAGATTCTCGCCGGGGAGCGTTGCAGCCCGGGAAGAAGGAGTGAGCTCCTCGAAAGTGACATGTCAGTATTGCTCGCCGACGCCCGTTCTCCTGTGAGATACTGCGCATATGTCTGACCCGGCTGCTACTCATTCGCATAATCCTGCCGTCCCTTTAGGATTTAGCTGGGATCTCTCCTAGCTCCGTTCTTCTCTTCACTTTTCCCCTTTCTGCCTCCACTTCTTTGAAACCGGGCAACTGCACGCCGCTTGTAAGGGCTAGGGAGTTCCTCCGGCATGCATTTCTGTCCTAAGTTCACACCACGTGGACGAATCGTATCGGATTGTTGACCTATCGCATTATTCAAGAGTGGGAAAGGGGAAGAAAGGCAAGACGAATATCTCGTCGGGCAGCCGCCGAGGAAGGCCCTCGGAGCACACCAATGGAAATGTAGGAAAATTGGCGGGAAAACGCCAACCCGCTGTTGACCGGCTCCTGTTGGCTGGGATAGATTTCCACACTCGCACGAAAGTTAGAGCGAGGCTTACTTACGCACGAGGCAGACGTCAACCTACAGTTGGAAGGCTGAAGATCATCTCCTGTTCGTGAAACCTGAGGCTTCACGTTTGCGGAGAAGATGGACAAGCGTGGCAAAGACCACCTTTTGACATGTTCTCCATCGCCGGAGGCATATCGCATCATTGTGCAGCATCTGCACTACGGACCGTCTTGGAGCGAAGACTGGCAGTTTGTGGCGTAAATTGAAGGATCCGACGACCGCCCGACCTACGGGAAAAGGAAAAAAAAAAATAAATGGCCTCACCTTCCACATAGGGCTGACCGTGTCACAGGAGCGGCCTCGAACGAGACAAGCGCCGAGCTTTAAAAAATTCAGTGGCTATGTGGATGCAGATCTCAACGGACCGACTAGGTGACGGCACATCTAGCATCAATTGTGACTCAAGAGTTCATGAATGGCGTGCTATCGTCACAAGCGGGGCCCTCAACGATGATGAAACGTGCCACTCGAGGATGATCTGTAGTGCGCATGTGCCCATCGTCTCGTCAACGCCGAAGAAAATCTATGGTGCATTCTCCCGCTGGCGTTGCGACTACATACGTGATCGATTCAGAAAGTGTTGCAATGTTAGGGTATCCCGAACAATGGACTTCGAAGCCTCCGTCCAAGTGGGAAAAGTGGAACAGTCAATGCGCGCATTGCATCTCGACGCTTGCTCCAGTCCCATCGAGCAAAAAAAACGCCCTGCCGTTGCCTTACTTTACGGCATACGACGCAGGCATTCAAAGACGTGGTTGCCACTACCCGTTGCTACAAGGCCCACATAAAAGCATGAAGCAGAGCGCTCCACGTAGTGCCACCAGCGTTGATTAGAGTCCGGCAAAAGCCATGGATTCCTGACGTTAAACACACCACTTTATAGAGCTAGAGGTAGCAGTAAAATGGAGCTGGGTCCACAAACATAGGTTTCATTGGCTTCTTGGACTTGGTAGCATTTCTCTTAGCCAGTCCGCGATGGCTCTGATGCCCGACTCGTTCATGCCCGTAGCACCTTGAAGCCATGGCTTCCAGTCGTCGATTTCGTGGAGCTTGCGGCCTTGCAGGAAGCTTTGCGCGTCCGTGTCATGTGACATTCCTTCAAGGTTAATGGATGCCTCGTGGATGGCCCCACTGTGGACACTGAGCGTCAACGAAGTCTAGAATCAGAATTAGCGCTTACGTCACATCATTGGCTGGGTTTAGGAAAATGTGAAAATAAAAAGCGGGAACAGCAGTCACACATTTTCGTCATTGCGAGTAGGAAAGCGTACCGACGGAGGCAGAGCAACAGGGAATCCGGCCTCGCCCTCCTGAGAGCCTTCACTGACAGCTGGGACGGAAAAAGTGAATTTCGGCGTTTGAAGATATGTCCAGTCAAGAGCCTGGCCTCTGGTCAGCACACGGCCGCTATAAGTCAACTGCTATTGAAACGCACCTTCATTTCGTCGAAGCCTCTGCGTAATTCCGGGATTTGGAGCTGCTCATCTCCAAGTTCAATGGCCGCCGGGCCGACGGAAAGACCGCCGTACATGCGGGAAAATTCAGACTGCACGGCCTCGATGAAACGCTGGTTCGGAATTCCAATGTTGCTGACCGGGGAGCTGACGCTTTCCACGCCGAAGGCTTTGATGAAAGGCTTTGCTGGGGAGCGCAGATACCGGGGGATGGTGCTGAGATTCGGGGAGGAAAGCAAGCAGGTGCCATGGTGCAGTGCTCTGCCGCGTACGAGCTTGTAGGCAGAGCCTGAGACCTTCAATGGGCGCGGACCTGACGGCCCGTCGACGGTAAATGGAGTCCGGTGAGTGTCGCTTTGGAGCGCGTCGCCCCTCTGAGAGCCCTGATCCAGCACAATATCATGGCGCTGGTTGACTCTGGCTCTTTCCACTCCCAGGTCCCTCAGAGCACGCACGATCATCTCAGCGTGCTTGTCCCTGGTGAAGTGCGCTGGAGGCGATATGACAGTCCAATTGACGTTACCCTCGTCGTGGAAGACGCTGCCTCCACCAGAGCGTCGACGCACCAAATCGATGGATCCATTGCGCAGCAGACCCAGATTCACCTCCATCCATGGGTTCTGGTTGCGGCCGATGACGATACATGGTCGATTGGTGTACAAAAAGAGGACTGCAGAGTCATGATGGGACTTCTGTAGCAGATAGTGCTCGATGGAGAGGTTGACGAACGGGTCGCGCGACCGGGACACGAAGGCGTGGACCTTGGCTGCAGGCTGCTGCAGCTGGTCAGCAAGAGAAGCGAAGCACCGCGCGGTCCGCGCCGCCGAGAGCCAGACTGGGCTGCGACGCAGGTTGGTGGGCAGGCGGGCGGCGAGCATGGAGTTGAGAAATGGGCCGAGTTTTACTGGTCGCGGATGCCAAAGTTGAGCCGCAGAAGCAAGCCACGCCACCATCCTGCCATCTCCAAGCCTTATCAGCCTTGCCTCCTCAACTCATCACCGCTCGCCACGAGTTCTAGCATTTGTCGATCGAAAATTCGGCGCGATTCCTCAAATCAACATTAAGTGCCATCCCCACATCCTTTTCTTCGGTCGGTGCCCATGCTTTTGGCAAACTGCCCGAGTTTCTCCATTGCGCCACGAAATTGCATCACAAACTTTATCCACACTTCCACTCGCCATGCCTTCAGAATCCCGTTTTCGAAAAACCTCGACATATATTCATAATCTTCCAAGGCTCACTAATATCTTTTGAGATGACTAGTGGCTCATTTCCTCCCTCGGCAAATATTTCGGAATGTTTACCAGGACTTTCTCGAGTTGCGAGATATGCGTTTTGGTGCAGATTACTACGTTGCATACGCCTGGGGTTTCAAAGGGAGCTCCTTTCCTGTTCTCCAAATACCTGCCAACGAGTGAAACGATAGTCACTGGCACGAGTCTTCTCTTTCTTGTTTTTACTTTTCGGTTTTGCATCTTCACCTCGGACAAAACAGTCCGCGGAATATTTGCTGCGGCCTGTGCCACTGGAAACAAAAATATTCCCTAGCCTTTTGCATAGCTCAAAGTAAAAGAAAAGACTGAGTTGCTTTTGGGACATTAGAAAAGAGAGAGAGAGAGAGAGGGGGAAAAAAAAGACTTTCATCTGAACGAGGATAAGAATTCTCATAATCGATAATTTCCGAGAGGTGGGTAAGTGTATGAGCCTTCACAATCCCGTGGGTTCTTCCCGAACTTATCAATCATTATGACTTCTCTGGAATTAAAGGCATAAAGGACTTTATAAGGTATCGCAGAGGTATGTAACTAGAATTTTTGTATCTTAACATTCACGCTTCGCCGTTGCGCTTACTAAACTCTACCCCTTCACCCCAACCTCCTAAAACGGAAAACCCTTCTATTTCTCTAGAGGTAAGTCATCCAATCTTGTCTGCCTACTTTTGCTATCATTTCCATCTTTGCTTCCGGAAAATCACAAGAAATAGCTATATACATGACAAATAAGTACGACCGAGCCTTACAAAAACTTAGTGCGTCTTCACTGTGTTAAAGGAGTTCAGATCACCCGTGCAATGACGAGAACTTAAACGGCGGAGAAGATAGGTAGCTTGGATGGACCATTTGTTCAAGCGGGAATTCTGGAACGGATAGATGGGCATGCCCAGAACCAGTGGTTTGTTATGCAAGATGTAGACTGCCCATGTTTCTTCCAGTACAGCAAACATCTTCCTTTACACTACTAAGGCTAGCCCTTTGCTCACTTCTCAGCATTATTCCTAACATAGAAGGTTGTATCTCACATTACTATCTCAGTATTCAGATCCCCAGGTACAAATCGCAGCGGGGTTACAACTTAGTAAAGTATTCATATATCTCAGGTACGTCAATTTCGAAAATTTATTCAAATGGTCCAGTATTGCAGCCTTAAATAGATAGGGGTAATGAGCGTAAAGGGAGTGACAGAGACTCGAGAAGTGTCAATCGGCAGAGCAAGACCGTGCTGGCAACAGCGTCCGAACGCCCGAACCCTGACGTGAAGAATTGCCTTTTATGCAACCGTGATTGCGGACCTCTCGTCATCATTCTATCAACAATCCCTATCCCGAAGTCGATCCGTTTCATAATTGCCATTCATTTGTAGTCGGAATACCACGTACAAGCCGTATGGATATCCAAATCCAGGATTTGTATGTTGCTGTGGTTTGCTTGGCGCTAGTACGTTAGAGATCCTTTAGTGCTGCTAGTGGCCGCCGCGTCTAAAATGCGGAGCAAGGAACTGCCAAATGTTTCCCTCTCGAATATTTACCACCATCAAGCTCACAGTATAGGCACACATTCATAATACTAAAGAGCTGTAAAGCGTTAGATGGCTCATGTGAGCGCTGATACTCCCCTACGCAGCCTATTCGTTTAAAGCAAAGGATAGAAGGGCAGACTGTTGGAGCAAAACCTCGTATGCATCTGTATTCGTTGTTGTTGTCTGTCTTGTCTCTGAAAGAGCGGAGGAGCTAAACTACCCAGCGGCGCTAGCGCCGCGCTAAGCGTACCTGCCATAACACAGACCGAGTGTTATACTACTCTCGTTACCTCAAGGCCTACTTCGGACTCCAGGATGAAGCTCGTTCTTCTTGCAGGACTCTACTGTTGAGAGCTCATAAGTCTGCAGGGCTCCCTCTATGGAGAGGCTCTGTCCATGCGGAAGCATCCGTGGATGCAATTCCCGGTCTCTCTAAAATCCGGGTAGGCTATAACATAAACGGTTGTGTCTAAGCTGTTCAATGAAATGTCGGTTATCGTAAGTCTTTGGCATGGCTTTGGGACTTGGGACATCTGACGCCTACGTGTCTTACGAATCTTACGAGCGACATCTAGGTATTGACGTGCAAGGCTTCCAGGCAGGAAAGGCTAGGGAAACGGAAGTACGGGCAGGCAATGATTGCCGAGCTAGGCATCTATACGAAACTTCAGGCATGGTCGGCGATCCTTGCTTGACGACGGTACCCCTGGCCGGCATGCGGAAGCAGCCGTGTACATTGCCTCGAAAGGCAATTCGAAAAGCTTCAGCGGCCAATGGCAACTGGTGGCAAGTTTAGGTTCAAAATAAGAAATCGTGTATTCGATTAAACTGTTTCTACAAAGAATTTTTTAGGAGGTCCAGGGCCTCTCCTCAGAGCACTATAAAGTCGTTAGTCCCGAATCTACTTTTGCCTCTATGCTTAGAAGATGATCACGAAGCAGAGCAGCGTAATAAACAAAGGTAGCACGCGTGCCTTCGCGTTCACCAACGGCTGCCCGAATCCATATCCAAATCCAACATTCTGCTGTGCCAAGGAGGCAGAGCCAGCAGACGACTGAGTAGCCGTAGAGGCCGTAGCAGTCGCCGAACCTGAGCTAGATGCAGACTGAGATTCGGAGCCACCCTCAGGAACCAGCGGCGAGTTGGAAGTCGCCGCAGCGGAGCTGGAAGAACTCGTCGCACTGGAACTTGCCGAAGAAGTCGAAGTCGGACTGGCTGAAGATTCAGCCATGGAAGAACCGGAATTCTTCGTGCCGAACCCGATGCGGGAATTGTCGTAGTCAAAGACGGTATATACATTTTTGAGAAAAACGGCCCCGACAAGCCACTGCTTCTCTCCAAAGGTCTGCCGGCCAATGATGTTGCTTTGACAAGTACTTCCACCCACGTTATTGCCAACATAATCTTTGGCCGAAATGTTGTAAGCAATGTTACCGAAACTTAGTTGAATGGGCTGAGTGGTGCTGCAGGGAATGGTGAAGATCTCGCCGGTCTGAGAGGACTGAGGGATGAGCTTGTGCAAAGCAGCAGCGTCATCGCCCGGTACAAGGATATAAGAGGTTCCGGTGTCGACAATGGCAGTTCGGTCAGCTAAACCAGCTGATGTGCCATCGTAAGCCGCGTCAGCGATAGGAATCTCCCAGAAGCCGCGGTCGTTGTCAATGGTGCTAGTCCATGCCAGGTCACCATCATAGCGGTCCGAGTTGGGGGCGCCAACGTTGAGCTCGCCATCCTTAAGGCCATCTGAGTTCCGTGAAAGGTGTATGCCATACAGCTTTGATGGAATAAGAGAGGCGTCAGCGAGGGCATCCATGATGGTACCATCAGTGACGTCATTGTTCGTCTTGTCGGCCCGACCAAGGCCTAGAATGCCATCCATGGGATACGAGGAGAACTCGGCGGAGGCGAATTCCGCAAGCCCGAATGTCAGGTCGACGGTGAAAGTCGAGAAATGGACTTGGTCGCTTGCAAGCGTGCCATTGACCTGGCCAGTGCCGTAGGCGATGGAAAAAGTACTGGACGTGACCTGCGTGCGAAGCGGGTTAACAATGAAAAGGGAGGCCCGGGGAGCGCGGATGTAGTCACACCTTGAGCGAGCTGGAATCGGAGGTGCCCAGCGTGCTGTGCTTGGCACAGGAATCGGAGGCACAGTCAGAACCCATGACCCACGTATTCGCGGCACCAGAGTCCAATAGGAGATGGTACTCGGTGTCGCTGGAGCCAAACTTGAAGGTGGAGAAGTAGGAGAAGTCATTGCCATCGGTGTCTACAGCAACACTGTCCGACTGGGTCGGCTGGTCCGAAGCGACGATCTTGAACTGGTTGTCGCGCTTTGTGGGGGTACGGCGGATGGGTACAGTGAAGGCAGAGCCGGGCTCGGGATTTGCTTGCGGCTCATGGCGGGCGACAATGAGGCTCGCGTCGAAGGCATACGGATAGAAGGCAGCGGCCAGCGGCAAGGCCGAGATGGCGGCTGCCCAGCCGGCGAAGATGCGCGAGGATAGCATTTGGAATAATTAAAGATAGTCGAAGGAGAGTGAGAGCATTGAAACCGAGTGCGATGCAGTTAAGCAGACCCGGTAGGGAACTCGGGATAAGAAACAAAGCTGTGGCAGAGAGTGGCTGCTTTCGGGGGCAGAAGGAGCGGCAGCGAGCAAGAATGCGGCCGGCTTCACTTGGGGCAGCAGCGTCCGCCTTTTGAGGACTCTAGACACGCGGCAGGCGGGAAAAAGTCTGCATCCAACTGTGGTTCTGGAGGCAAAAGGTGTGGAGGAGGCGGACGTCAGTGGGCCTCCCTCCGTGGAGAGGGAGACGGCGGCGCGGCTGTCTGGCGCAGCGCGACACACGGCGATCAACAGGCACGCGCGCTGGTAGCTGTCGATGGATGCGGGCCTTGGCTTACTAAAGCGCTCGGCGTGCTCCCCCATTTGCGAATTGCTGCAGCACTGAAACCGACCAGGCCCAAGAATGCCTCTCATTCGGCCCTGAACGTCGTCAGCGTGCCCTCGAGCCTACATATACGACCGCCCAGCATCACGCCGCCCGTCCGCCCTCCCGTTTGCTGCCGCTTCATGCCAGCACCTGCGCGCCAGCCGGCTGCACCTAGAAGTAGCGCAGCCCATGCGCAACGGCCGGCGATGATCGCAGCGCGACCGAGAAATTACGCGCCCCCCCATTTGGCTCTCCTTATCGCCGGGCCAGTCGCCCTGCACGCTATCGAATATTGAACGCACAGCCAGGGCGCGGTCGCGGTCGCACGTCGTGTGTCGGTGGTTGGCGCTCCTGCGACGCTTGCGAGCACTGTACGAACGCTCTCGGGACCCTGTTGCTCCGAGCGAGCGAGGCATTCCCCAGGGGCCCTATGGGGCATTGCTGTGTAAGGCCAGGCCCGGGGCAAGGGCGAGGGCGAGGGGAGCCGGCGGGCTGCCGCACGCACTGCCACTGCCACTGCCACTGCCACTACCACTGCCCAGTGCTACTACCAGTACTGCTGATGCTCTTGCTGCTGCTCTTGCTGCTGCAGCCACAACCGGGAGCCCGCCGCCGTCGAGTAGCAGCTGCCATCGCCGAGCACCGCGCACGAAAGGCGCAGCGCTCAGCAGATATCGGGTGAGGCGATGGACGACGGCAGTGGAGTCGTCGTGCGCATCTGGTCCGATCAGCCCTCGCGCATGCGGGGAGGCTTCACCGCCCGCCTCACTGCGAATGGCTGGCAGCGGCCGCCCACCAGCCGGTGAGGTGCGGCCAGAAAAAGCGGGGTGCACGAGCCGGGGTGTGTCCAGAGCTCCATTGCTCCCGCTGTCCGTGAGCTCTCAACAAGCTGTGCCTGGCAGTCGACGCTTCGTCTTGCCTCGCCCAGCATTCCCTAGGCCAGATAAGCTTGTCCGCTGTGCTTCGTGAATCGTCTTTTCGCCGGCCTGCCCTCTGACACCATATTTAAACGTGCCTGCCCCCAACACCGGTTTCCCCCTCGCTCCGACCCTCTCAACAAGCCAGCTTCCGTTATCACGCCTCAACAGCCCCATCACTTCCGACTCATCGCTGCTCCTGTGTCTCCCTTTTATTGCTACCACCTGAGACCTCTTCCTGGTACCACAAGGAGGAACACCACCACCACCACTGCCACCACCTGCCAAAATGTCTGCCAGCAGAGCCTCGTCCCTGCGTGCCCTCAAGTTCCTGTCCGCCCACAGCCGCCAGGTGGTCCGCAGCCGCCAGGTCCGCGGCCTCCACATGACCGGCCCAGCGACTTTCCCGTCCCCACTACTCACCGCCGAGCGTCCCGCCGTCAACCTGCCCAAAGATGTTGCTGGCCTTCGTGCCGAGTGCTCCCGCAGACAGCTTCCCACCACCGGCTCCAAGTCTGAGGTAAGCTGCGCCTTACCCCTCCGTACCACCACACCGGATTCCTCTCAATACTGCAATTTACCCAATCCACTAACGCACCCCCCCCCTACAGCTGACCGAGCGCCTGACCGCCGATTCCCTGAAGGCTCGTGGCTTCAGCAGCGCTGCGGTCGAGACCAGCAAGCAGCGTCCCACCACCGACGCTTCCGCTGCCGCCTCTGCCCAGCCTACCCGCCACTTCAACACAAGTCGCACCTTGAAGGCTGTGAATGATAGCTCTACGATCGACTTCGCCTATCTCCCCGAGTCCACCGTTGAGGCCGAGGCACTCAACATCCGCGTCCCGCTGCTTCCGGATGTCAGTTTCAACTCTCCGCGTGCGCAGGACATCGAAGAGGTCCCAGTTGTGAGTTCCGCTTATCTCGACGCGGCTATTACTGAAGCTGACCCGATCACCTCGCAGTTCGAGCCCATGCGTCCGGAGATAAGCACCGTGTCCGCTGACACGACGTACTTTCATGCTCCGTCCGCGCTGAGCGACGTGACGGACAACTCGGCCATCGACTTCCAGGGCTTCGCCAGCGCCGTGAACGCGGCTGCATCAAAACGCGTCGCCGAGACCGAAAGCACGCTGAAGAAAGTCTGGAGCGGCTTTCTCGATGACGTGCTCGGCCCCAAGCCTGCCGGTTTCTCTGCGAGTCGTTAAAGAGGACCCGAGCAGCTCAGCGATGCCGGATGCAGAGAATGATGAGGTAGATTTCCAAGGTGTGGTATCGGTCCATTCGTTTACGAAACGCAAATAATAGATTCGTGCTTATGCAAAGCGCCTTCGGTTCGACGACATTCGTTTCCGGTGTTGAAGAATTCGCCGAGCTTAAAACTCGCCGATGGTTGATCTCTTGTGATGACGAAATGGAATTTGTACTATCTGTGAACAACAAAAAAGGATTAAAATTGACATGCATCGAGCACTGCGATAGTTCTCGGCAAGCCTGAGCAAATTCAAGAAATTGATGGCTTATCTATTTTGATTTTCTCCGAGTCGACTGTGATGGTTGATCCCGGCAACAAATGGCTTCAGCACACGCCTTACGGGCAAGGCGATTTTTGAATACAAGAAACTCCAGTATTCACCCAAAGTATGCGACCTATTATACTAGGAACTTACCTGCACCTGCTCTACAGGAAGATTTTCTACTGAAGATTTGCGTCGGGTCCGTTGGAGGTTCTACCCACGAGCCGCACACAGCTGATCAGATAGTCACCGTATCCCGGGAGTAAGCTTACCCACAGATGAGATACAGATCCGCAGATCTGATTCCAAGCTGAGACACTACCCAAACCTCACTCCCAGCAATTCCGATACCAGCGAGGCAGACACTAGATCCCCAAGCAAGCACTTGCCAAGCCCATCGCACGCCCTTGGCGGTACGTGATTCGCGTATAGAAAAGGTGGAGCAACGGGTAGGGTGCAACTACCATTTGCGAAGAACGGCGGGCAGCCCTACGTTTCAAAATTGGCGCTACTGATGCAAAGTAGGAAAGAGAAAGGTCATTAGTGTAAGAATAGCCGCGACGTGTGAAACGACTCGGGTCGACATCTATGCAATGCCCTTTGCACTCTACTACTACTCCACAATCGACAATCGCCCCATGCGACTCTTATGCCAAGGATCTTCCCCCCCTCCCCCCAAAAAAAAACCAAGCACTCCCGTCTTCACGTTACGTCTGACCCTCTCCGCCAGCACGATCCTTCTGTTGAACCTTTACAAGATGGCGGTGCTTCTCTGCCTTACCGGTTCAGACTGAGAAGTCCCTCAATGTACCTCCTAGCGTCGATGCCTACTCCCTCTGCCAGACCCCGCGGGCCCCATCCGGCAGCCGCACCACCCGTGGCGACTGCGCCGTTGCTCCCTCCCAGTCCGAGGCGCCAGAGACTGCTGGCACTGCCACCCACGCTGCCTCCGTGCCGACTGCTACGTGCAGCCGCTGGTCCCGTGGCTTCCCGGGATCGGCGGATAAGGAGAGCCTCGCGAAGTGCCGCCGTCGGTAATGTCTGAGCACCTCCCGGCGCAGGGCCGACGTTGGATTCCTCGAGCACGCTGGATAAATTGTCGTCGCCGAGCTCTGTCCTGGACATGGACGGAGACAGGGATCTGAGAGACGAAGCGGACGCTTTCGCAGATGGGCGCTTGCCCGATGTTGCAGGCAACGCCGGCGAATTCGAATTTATGAGGCTTTCCGGCATCGACTTCGATGGCGGGAGGCGCATCCAGACAAGCCACCAGCCACGACTTGTCTTGGCGGTGCGCTCGATATCATTTGGCGCACGCCGGGCGCTACTGAGCGTAGTGAGGATTTGGGAGTGCATGTTTAGAGCTTCGACACGGGTCCAGGAGGGACCACCAGTCGTGCCATTGGAAAATGTAAAGCCTTCGGCGCCGACTGTTCCTGGCTCAGGGATGTTGGGAATGCTGCTGTGGACGGTCAAATTGAGCGGATCATAAACTAGATCATAGATGGGTTGCGGATTGGGTCCGGCTCCTCCTGCGGTAGTAGTGTATGGATTTGACGATGCTGCAATGCGTGTAGCAACCCTCGAAGGTGAAGTGCTAGCAGTCAAGGGCTTATGAAGGGGCGCAAGATAGCTATGTAGGTACCGGTAGAATGATGGATAGGACAGCGTTGATGTGCGAGCCTCGAACAACATCGTTGTAATAAAAGGGCGGTGCTGTAGAGTCGATTAGTCCACATATTCGATGGAGGCTGTGTGAGACTCACAACGTAGATTACTACCCGCAGTCTCTCATACTTAGACTGAGGCTGCGACACGGTAACAGCTGATGAATCTTCGCCATCCGTTTGCTCTTCTCTCCTCGTGAGCTTGACGTGCAGAGTCCTCAACAATGTTCGGCTTTCCCAATCACTACCAGCAGCGCCGTCCTCATGGTCTTCGGGAGTATCTCCATCATTCACAATCACTTCCTCGAGATCTCCCTGGAGACCGATCAGGAAATGACCATTACTTTCTCGCTTGATCTGAGCCTTGGTGGCTGAATCCGCATTGTCGAAATCAGGTTGCGGGTCGACGTGTTGCACAGGTGACTGTCCAACCTTCTCGTGATCTTCCTTGACATGTAATCGATTGTTTGGTTCTGATGTCGGTCGCTCGATTTTTGATCGATTCCCGACCCAGGAAGAGCCATAACCCCAAGTCAAGTATTTCATCCAAGTATCGCCATCAGATCTCTCCTGCTCATCAGTGGTGCGCTCCCGTTCCTGGGTGGCGTCAGCAGCACTTGATGCTTGATCAAGTGATTGCTCTACAGCTGTTACAATAGGACGCGGAATTCCCGGCGGTAGGGAACTGGAAGTCCGAGTAGGAATGGTCTTGGAACTCTTCTGAGACGCCGAACGCCGGTGGCCGTCCAGGCGATTGTTTGCTTTGCTCATCCGCTCACGTCGCCTTCGCTTTCGGCGGTCCGAGTTTGGATTCTCCTTGACGCCATAGGCATGGTCACCATATGTATACACCCATTGCATCCAACTCGAAATATCGCGCAAGGACGAACGCGATATGGCCCCCACACCGGAAAAAATGACACCGTCGGATGGTTCGGGTTTTCGGCCGGCTCCCATCCACGGCTCCTCATCCTCAGGAAATAGGCTATTTTTCGAGTCGCTTTCTACAGCAGAGCGGGGCTCCCCAAATCGAGAGACGATCATGTCCAGCATGCCTTCTGTTCTGTTCGTAAAATCCTCGAAAACGTCTCTCTCGCCACTGCCCCATTCTTCTTCGCCCACACCCATGCCCAGTTCTCCTCCAGCCGCAAGTTTCATGGCAGGATATATGTCGGCGGCCGGGTTTCCGTGCAACAAAACGTCCCAGTCTTCGGCAAAGCGTGACCAAAACCTATCAAGTGTATTGCAGAATTTCTGGCGCGGAAGACGTACGTATAAATCGGCAAGGGAGGGGCCATGGTGCAGGCGAAAGATGGAATGCGCTCGCAGCAGCTGGCGCATCAAAAGCTCAGGAGGAGCGACCTCACGCGCCGAGTACTCGACGGCCGGGTGGTTACTGGACGGACTCGAGGCAGCGGGGAGACGGGTAAGGTCTATGGACTGGAAAGGAATCAGAAGTGGGGCCCAACACGGAGTAAGCGCACGGCAACTTACAGCCAATATCCACCAACCCTTCTCCAGCTCATGCATAACGATACGTGACTTCTCAGTGTCGACGTGGTCGACAGGCTCACCGTCCGAAAAGCTCCTGGAGCAAAGTTAGCAAGGTCAGGCAAAGGGGGCTTACTATGACGCTCCTACCGCGCAAAATCAATCATGCCTTGGGCCAGGCCGATCTGGCGCAGGCGCTCGTTCTCATCGTCTTGGTCGTCTTCATGGCGGCGCGTGGATTTATTAGAGTAGTAGAAGACAAGCTGTTCCCGAAAAGCGTCGTCGTTGTCGGCCAAAGCGGGGCAGAAGACAGCGAGGAATGCGAGCTGAGCGGGAACGACCCTGGCAGCCATTGGGGGCAATCTGAGAGGGGAGAGGAAGTCGGCGGTCAAGCAGCGGGAGCTTGATAATTGCGTCACCTAGCCAGGCGAAGGACGTAGCGCTTCGAGCGCGCGACGCGTTGTCGTCCGGGTCGCTCAGCGACGCCAGCGCGGGAGGAGATACGGGAGAGGATGGAGAAGGGGGAGGCAGAAAGCAACGAAGGAGAGAGCGTAAAGCATCGAGGGAACGGGAAGCTGCGCATCCATTTGGCAGAACGGCCGGCGGAGAGAGGCATAGGCACACTGGCCGCGGTCGGCTGGGTGTGGCTGCTGCAGCTTGTTGCGCGGTGGCTGCAGCTGCTTCCCTGCAAGCCCATCCGGCTGATCGCCCGCGGCTTTGCCTCGCCAATCGCCCGTCACCGCCCATCGCATCGCATCGCATCGCATCCGGCCTGGTCAGAGCACCACCATGCTGCTCTCGCGTCGTGCCGCGCGCCTTCGTCTTGCATCCTATTTTCGCTGCCAGCGCGTCTTCGCGTCTGCTGCACAACCGGCCAGGCCCCTCCGCCTCCTCTTCTGCGGGTCTGATGAGTTTAGCATTCACGCCCTGCGCGCCCTCCATCGCGAGCACGTGAGCAACCCACGCCTCATCGACGCCCTACACGTTGTCCACCGCCCAGGCAAGCGCACCGGCCGAGGCCTGAAGCAAGTCCGCCAAGGTTCATCACGAGTCGAATCACATCTGCGCCAAAGAGCTGACCTATGTAGTGCCCATCAAGACCGCCGCTGAAGAGCTTACTCTCCCTATTCACGAGATCGATACTTTCACTGGCTGGACTCCTCCGACTCTCTATGACCTGGTCATTGCTGTGTCGTTTGGTCTTCTAGTACCCCCACGCATCTTGAAAGCCGCAACATACGGCGGCTTGAACGTCCACCCGTCCATGCTGCCTGACCTGTACGGTCCTGCGCCTATCCACCATGCCCTCTTGCGTGGAGACACAACAGCTGGTGTCAGTGTACAGACTTTGCATCCGAAGCATTTCGACCAAGGTGTCGTGCTGTCTCAGACTCCCCGTCCTGGGATTACCATTCCCGATGTTGATACCTGTACTCCTCAGCGCCTCGTCGATCTTTTAGGTCCAATTGGTGGTGCCATGCTTGTCCAAGTCCTAAAGGATGGCGCTTTTCTTCCGCCTTTGAAAGACGTCGCTTGGCAACCAGAAGCCGCTCCCCGTCATGCACCCAAGATCTCAAAAGAGCACAGTCACGTAGATTTCCGCACCTGGACTGCTGATCGCATTCTCCGCACCTTGCGTGTTCTCGGCCAGTTATGGAACTCTACCATTTACTCTGAAATAACCGCAGACGTTGGCTCTTCTAAAAGGATAGTCATACATTCTGCAAGCATCGGCAATAGTGTTCCAGATGGAGCACATCCTCCGGACACTTGGTGGGCTGATCCCCACCGTCGACCGTTACCTGCCATCGGCACGGTCACCTGCGACGGCAAGGCATTGTACATTGAATCCTGCACAGTCGAAGGCCATCGCAAAGGAGAAGGGACTCGCTTGCTGTCCCAGATGCTGAATCGTGCCCCCGGCACCAAATAACCGGTAGAGCAGTCGGTCTTGAAGCCACATTGTTCTGTAATGAGGAATTACTAGCTACACAACATCTCTCCGTAATCTCTTATGTGTCGTCTTATTCCTCCTCCGATTCCTCTGATTCGTACCCGGCATAGTATGCCTGCTCATCAGTCTGTTCTGATTCACAATCCACCTTCCCAGCCTCGCCGTCCCCGTACCGCACTGGAGGTTGTTCCTCAAAATCCGGATGGAAACTATCGCTCTCGTCGTTATCCATCTCAGCCAACAAAAGTTTTTCCATCTCGTCTTCGTCGTGCTCCTCTTCTTCAAACAGTGCATCCTCATCAGCAGCTTCTTCTCTAGAATGCTCAACGCCCTGAACGATTCCCTCTTCCGACTTCCAGGCTACGCTCTTTCCCTTTGGAGATTTCCGCGCTCTCTTCCTAGGCTTGGTGTCAGCCTCGCTGTTGTTGTGGTCGTTATCGTCGTCAGAGGGGGCGTTGCGCTTCCGGTTCTCCTTTTGTATGCGTTCCTCCTGTTTTTGATTCTCTCTCTGGATGCGTTCCTCCTGTTTTTGATTCTCTCTCTGGATGCGCTCCTCTTGCTTCTGTTTCTCTCTCTGGATGCGCTCCTCTTGCTTCTGTTTCTCCCTCTGGATACGCTCCCTATGCTTTCGCTTCTCCCTCTGGATGCGCTCCTCTTGCTTCTGCTCTGCCTTCCTTGCTGCATTCTCTTCTGCTCTCCGTCTGCACTCTTCTTGCCTCCGTTCAAGTTCCGCACGCTTTTTCTGAGAAGCCTCGAGCTTCTCATTATCGAGTGCCTTCAGCTCGACTTGCAGTTGCCAGCTGCGTTTGATAGAGCCGTCGCTGAGTCGGACGAGGTGGAAGTTCTTTGGGTTTTTCTCATCGATAAGAAACTTGTGTGTCCTGGAGGCTCTACTGAACTTGAACCGCCCCTGGTATCGTTCAATCCAAAGCATCGTGCAATAAGCTTCGTAGATGGTATCGCCTTCCTCAGGAGGACTTGACGTATAGATCCGGTCGGTCATGTCGGTCAACTTGGGCTTGGGTGGAGCAACTTGTTTCGGTGAAACGGCTGGATCTGGCCCAGCAACTGTCTCTGGCGTAGGAACAGGATCTGGTGTTGGCGTAGTTCGTTCTTGAACAATTGTGAGGACCGCAGCGTCTTGCTCCTCATCCTCGATCAGGATGGGAGAGTCTTTGTTTCCAATAGTCGGCTGAGTTGCAGTGCTATCGGAGGTTTGAGCCGATGCGGCCACTACAGGATTCCAGTGTCCTTGCAGTAAGCGCTTCGCCCTATTGTAGCAGTGAACCTTGACCGGATCAAGGCCTCGAGCCTTCAATGCTCCATCGTAGATAGGTAGTAGCTTTATGTTTTCTCTGATTCTAGCTACTTGGTTGTTGGTAAGGCGATTATGTAAAGACAAGGTCAATTGCCGAAGTATCAGTTGCTCCTGGATGGGTTCCTGGGCCGCTGAATGTTGCCTCATCTTGAGTTTAGGAGGAATAGCCTGCTTGGTAGCAGGGCATTGGCCGTTGGATGGCCCATAGGATTGTTGCAGGTCGGGCATTTGGGTGGAGCCGGCTACAGAATTGTTTGCGCCAAAGCGAAACTCGGTGTTATAACCGGATAAGCTGCCCTCTAGCAACGATCGGGTCGGCGTTGGATCGATCTCGTTGAAATAAGTACGCTGTTGATATCCGGGAGCGGTATCCATCAGAAACGAGTTGGTAGGGTAGTCGGGATCGAGTAGATTGTACGGTTGCTCTGTGTTGTTATGTTGCGTGTAGAGCTGATTCTGACCACATGGGTACGTTTGGTTTGAACCGAATGGTGTGTTCCGGGTGTTTGACTGCCACTGCAAGTGGTATTGCGCCATTTCAAGGTTTTGTGGGTTGACAGACATGCCGAACATTGTGATGAAAGGTTGAAGATTGATTAGAGTAGTAGAGAAAATTATGGACGAAAGAGGCCGGAAGGTATTTAGTGGTTGCGTGAAAGTGTTAATAGCAGTGTGACACAATAGCAGTGTGAAAGTGTTGTCGCGATCTGTGAATGCAATGCTAGGAGAGACGGTCTTTAAAGCATATGACTCTAGGCAAAAATGCAGAGGCACAGTCCCGGGCAGAAGTGATGAGCCAGGATAAATTCACGGTAGAGGGTGCCGATGCCGTGGTGCAAGAGCTTGGTAGGCAGAGAAAGTGAAATGCCCACGCCGTACCATGGACGGCGGCTGGGTGAACCATGGCGAGACCACCTTACAACCAGGCATCAAATAGTCAAGAGTCTGAAAGAGTAACAATCGCGACGCCATATGCTCGTGAGCGCCCGTCAGAAAGATTGCGCGCTGTAGAGCAAAACCCTCCAGCGCTTGAAGCATGGATGTGGGTAGAATTAGAGGGGCTTGCCGCTTCAATCTTTCTGCACAGATAATTTGCCAAGGACAATTGCTAAGGTGATGCAGCATATTCTAGCCCACAAGCCAGTTCTGAAGAAAAAAGAAAGGAAAGAATATGATGCCCTCATCTTGCCATTACCTTCTCTCCTCAAACGTTCGCTAAGCAACGTACCGAAATGAATTTTTTTTTAGTTCCTGCCCGTACAAGGTATTGCTTATGGTATAGGCTCACTACTAAACCTGGTGACCAGGGAATTTTACATTTAACTCGGCAACTCCATAGTCCGCCGTATTGTACTCTCGTGAGGTTTAATACGGTGCATTGAATCTTCGCACCCAGATCGCTAGCCCCATGTGTGATCCGCGAGTGATGCATAACGTATCTTGTCCCCAACAATGGGAAATGACAGCAATGCATCTGGCGGAGCATACTTCTTGACTTATCTACCACAAAAGATAGTTTTATTCTAGAAAAAAATATATATATATAAAAACAGCCTCTTACTGGAAGAATAGCTTGTAATTGTACTGTACCTACGAACTGCAGTGGGAAAGACAAAATAGAACGGGAAAATGAGGAATATTCGGCTACAGCAACTCACTAGGCGAGGAAGTCAAAGCGACAAGTGTGAGTTGCTCAAAGGCTACTAAGCTTGAGGTCATAGGGTATGATAGCGTCGCGAGATACTTTTGTGGGTTGCGGAGACAGGGTCGGTCGGCAGCCTGACGCACCCCTGCAGCTCTCAACCTCACAATTGCGCCGACGCGCCCCGCTAACACCACGAGCTGCCACACCTGCTAACTGCCCGCCTCAGCCTGACCGTCTGCTATCAACCGTGCTATCAACGCACAACATCCTCGTTACTCCGGCCGGTCATCCGCAACACATTGCTCCGCCGCCGCCTCCGCCGCCCGTCTCCCGCGGGCTGCTACGCCCAAATCATGAGCGTTATCCTTTGCACCGCAGGATACGACCACACCATCCGGTGAGCGCGCCACCCTGGGCTACTGCCGGGGCTGCTAAATACTGACTTTGTCCACTTCCGCAGCTTCTGGGAGGCGTTGTCGGGCATCTGCTCTCGTACCATCCCGCACCCGGACTCACAGGTCAACCGTCTCTGCATCTCGCCCGACAAGCGCTTTCTCGCCGCCGCCGGACACCATACCGTCAAGCTCTACGATATCAAGTCTAGCAACCCCAATGCCGTCTTGACTTTCGAGGGCCACACCGCCAACATCACTGGCGTCGCCTTCCACTGCGAAGGGAAGTGGATGGTCACCAGCTCGGAGGATGGCACGGTGAAGATCTGGGACACTCGCAGCGGCAACGTTCAGCGCAATTACAGCCATGGAGGCATCGCTGTTAACGATGTTGTCATACACCCGAATCAGGGCGAGCTCATAAGTTGCGATCGCGGCGGCAATGTGCGCATCTGGGACCTCGGCGAGAACAAGTGCTCGCACCAGTTAATACCCGAGGATGACGTCGCTGTGGCCTCTGTCACTGTTGCCAGCGATGGCTCCATGCTATGCGCGGGAAACAATTCGGGAAACGTCTATGTCTGGCGCATGATTCAGGACCGCGATATCACATCGCTGGTACCCGTATGCCGCTTCGTCGCCCACAACACCTACATTACCCGCGTCCTCCTCTCGCCGGACGTGCGCCACCTAGCCACCTGTTCTGCCGACCACACCGCACGTATCTGGTCCGTTGACACATCTCAGCCTCACAATGTTACTGGCGCAGAACAGCTCCCCGTCGAACGCGAACCAGGCGCTTTCCCCCTAGAGACAACGCTCCACGGCCACCAGCGCTGGGTTTGGGACTGTGCCTTCAGCGCCGACTCAGCCTACCTTGTCACCGCCTGCTCCGATCACTACGCTCGCTTGTGGGAATTGAGTTCACAATCCATCATCCGTCAGTACAACGGTCACCACCGCGGTGCCGTATGCGTGGCCTTGAACGATACCGCAATCAACTGATCGCTTTTTCCATTCATGTGCGATGCTTTCGCCCCTTCTGCACCATCGATGACTATACCCCTGGTTTCATTCTTCACCATTCCACACGCCTCGCGCGCGTTCCTTGCTCTGAGAGCATGAACTGTATTATTTTCGTTTAATCTTGCATCATGAGCGGGTCGTTTTCGTCGGGACTCGAAACGGAAGATCGGGTGATGGCGTAAAGGCGGAAGGAAGATCTAGTTACGACACTTTTTCATGACTTCCAGTCATCAAGAGCTGTAGTTTGCACGTTCGGCTGGGCTCTTGGCACGTGGAGGAGCGTGCAGAGGTTGTCAAGTGTTTTCTGGGCCTCAGCCTCATTGCCGCCATGACACCCTAGGTAGCTGTTCTTGCAACTGTCCTGCATTGCAGTAAGCTTGCTCCGTAGTCTACATATACTCCATTATCGTCCTGACCTATAAGCCGGAGGGAACTGTTCAGCGCCTATTTAGGGGCCTTCTTGTTGACGAGGATACTGAATTTTCAAGTTATCTGAAATATCTCACGTCATTGTTCATGAAAACCAGTGTCATCTGGTCGTGTGACTCGCTGAGTCTTCTGGTCAGGGTTGGAAAGTAGATTAGATTCAATGACTATGGTACATTATCATGGCCGGAATGGATCGCCCAAGAACGGGGCAATCGGTCGCACTGCTATATTGGCAAGCATATTTGTTCAAGGCTCACATGCACCTGAGCAGAAGGACATGCACACCGGACACATAACGAGTCATTTGTTTCAAGTGTTCAAGAATGGTTCTCGAGTTGCCTTTTCAACTCAAACTGAATGTGCGAAGTTCAAGATCTCCCCGCAGCGGTTGTTCACAAGCTTCGCCGCCCATAATACCATAAATGTATGCCTCACCGACCAGCTTGTAATGTTGTCCTCCAGGCCTGAGAAGGAATGGCACGATTCCACCGCTGAGGATGCATACAACATCACCCTCTCGCATGCAGGGAGGCCCAATGCCCATGAAGCCTTTCTGTGTTACGAAGAACCGCCGCCAGCGGCACGCATAGGATAGTGCCGTTATGAATCGGTCGGCGTCGGCGTTCAGCAAAAGCGGCTCGTTCGTCAAGTCTGTTGCTCCGGTTTTGGTATTGCGTGCGCCGTTGGCATTGTACGCGGCGATGGCATTGTAGAACTCAGTCTTTGGCATACTCATCATTCGCTGGCGGACTGACTCGGAAGCATTCGCGGATATGAGTCTCGCTCGGGTCTCGGCGTCTGGAAGAGGTGAGATGAAATCCCGATCCTGAAAGGCTGCAAAGTCTGCAAGATGTTCCAAGTCGTTCTCAATGAGCATGCCGTACCAATCCTTTCCCGCAGTGATGGTCCAGCAGAACGCGGTATAAATGTCAGACCCTGTTGGGTATTCGTCACGGGGACCGATTATTGACGCCCAGATGGTCTGAATGTATTCGAAATCAGACGGGAAAGGAGTATCGAGACTGTCAGGTAATATTGCTGACACTACGGTTGCCTCGTCGAACTCGAGGCCGCCCACATCAAGTATCGAACCATTGATCCTAGGGATGGATAGTGGAAGAGTCGCAGAAGCAACATGGTTCTTCAAGGAGCTACCGGCTTGGGCCAGGGTATATGTGAAGAGACGGTCCCACTGAGGAATCCAAGATGGCAGTTTCGTCTCAACTTCGAGTCCATGCTGTACGGCAGAGAGGGTGCGGAGGCCCTGTGATGCCAATAACATTCTTCGCGCAAGCACTTCGTAGACCTCAGACGTGCTCTTGCTGTAATCGGGGTCTATGTATAGCTCGCCTTCATCCGGATTTGAGTCGGTTGTGGGTAATCCAAGAAGGGCATAAATACGATCCCTGGGGTCAGAGACCTGGAATTGGCGGGTAAGAGTAAGAAGGTTGCAAGAAAGAAACAGGATCGTGCTTATCGCTGCTGAGAGACAAAGCATACATGAGGTACGCATTATGGACTCCAGAGATTGGAGTCTTTCGCAGGATTTGATATCCAACAGTCCTGATCCAAGCTGCTGTAAATCCCAAGCATTCCCATGATATGGACTCGGCGCCCCACATTATCTCTGCAGCAGAAGCAAGGACAATCTCTTGAAGGCACCATAACCGCCAGAACCAAGCTCTCCTGAAGAGATTGTCGAACTCCCTCCAAATGGGGTGACCTGCTGGCGGTACTTCAACAGGGTCTTTCGCGAATATGCGCCTTGCAGTTCCGAAAACGGTGGATGCTCTTAGTAATTCATCAGGGCCCAGCCAGATAAGCACAGTTTTGGCTCTCTTGTAGATCGATCTCATCAGACGAACCTGATGTCCTCTTTCTGTGACGTCTTGCTGATTTATACATATGGCATCGGCCCAGATATGAACGGGATGATTGACGCTCCGAATCCGTTGGAGGGCGCCGCACAAGCTGCTAGTGATCCTCAAGCGTTTGCCGTTGCATTCAATCTCGGTCATTGAACTCTTGTCGCCCCAAGCATAGGAGAGGGCGTTGTATTCTTGGTTAGATGGAATAGCGGTGTGATATAGCTCACAATCAAGGGTCGCGTTCTGTTGTCCGGGGTTTATTCGAAGGATGCGAATTTCTTGCGGTCCCGTTAAAGATTGATATCCATAGTAGTCGTACGGAATGATGTTAAAGTGTGACTGGAAGACAGGGAGAGTTGGCAGAACATCAGTTGCTGTAGGTTCTCCATTCTCGTTTCTCTCAGCCTTGGGCTGAAGCGCTTGTTGCTGTCTATTGGCTCGAACCTGCAAACACTTCGGCACGCTGGCGGGCGACTCGGCAGACCAGATACCTCGTCCAGGTGATGCTCTCAGCTCGTATCTGGATTCTGTGATATCAGTAGGATCTCCCGCTTCCGAGGATCCGCCTGCATATCCAGGACCCATCGGCTTGGGTGAAACTGTTATGTTCCGGGAGCGAGGGGAATATGTCTGAGGGCGAAACGGCGACAGCTGTTGGCGTATTTCTGGTGATACAGCTTGACGCTGAGCTTGTTGAAGTAAGGGTAGCTGTGGCCTGTGCGCTAGCTCGTGTCTTACTTGTGGCGATGAGTATCGCTGTTGCAGTGAAGCCATCTCTTGCCTCATCTGTGGCGATGGGTAGAGTTGTTGTGCTGGTGGCGGTCCTAATGAGGACTGTTCTTGTTGTCGTTGGCGCTCCATTTGTCGCCGTATCCATGCCGAAGATGGCCTCTGCTGACAAAAATCGGTATAGAAATGTGTCGGTGAATCCAGCTGCTGCTGAGAAGTCTGTTGTGGGGATTGTTCCATCTGTTCTGAGATTCCAGGCGAGTGCAAATGCTGTCATGGGTACCATGTCTTGCAAGGAGCGTAAGTTGGACATACGGCGTAATTGGGGTTGAGTAGTGCGGCAGGGCACTTTTACGCAGAACCAATGAGAAATATCAATCACTTGACAGTAGTTAGGGATGGACGCGGACCGGTCGTGTTGCCGGGCTTCGGAGCAGTGGATTCAGAAGATCAAGCTGAGGGTAGAATAGTGCAGCTAGCTGGCCAAGAACGTAAGATGGATGTGGTAACAGATGGTGTGGAGTCAGCGCAATTGCTGGTTGGGTGCATCACGGCTGCTAGTATGGATAGTCCTGGGCACATGATATTGTGAGGGCTAATATGGCAGAAAGGTGGCAGTGGCTGGGGCTGACGCGGGAAGTGGAGGGTGGATTCTCGTGGGGCGAGACGACGCGGCCTGGGCTTGGGCTTGGATTTGGATTTGGATTTGGACCAGGCCTGCGTGTAAGCTTGCGGTGCCTGCCGTACCAGTACCTGTCGTGACTGCCTGAGGCGCGAGGCGCTATGACCATCGCAGCTGCGCAAGTGGTACCAACCGACAGCCGGACCTACGCGCGCGGCGACGCCAGGCGCCTCGACGCTCTTGAGCTGCCACCTGCAGCTCCCAACCTCACCAAGCTCAACGCGCCTCTCCACCTCACATCCTCCCCTCTCACGACCGCCCTGTCTCGCTTCTCCCTCCGCTTGCGTCTTCTGTCGCGACATCCTCCACCGTCCGCTATTCACACCTTCGGCCGCCATGCCGCCCGCAGGTATGTATCAGCTGCTCAACCGTTCGTTGCTTCTACCGCGTCACTCGCCCCTGTCTGCCCAACTGCTTCCATGGACCTGCGCAAGACCTCGATTTCGGGCGAGATATCGTTGCCGCGACCGCTATCCTTCATCTCGCTCCAATTGCCAATCTCCATACTCCTCTATCCAGTTCCAGCCTCGAGATGGCACGGTACAATCTGAATGAGGAATGATCCTTGGAGGACAATATCATCGATGATGTCAAAACTCGCTTGTCAAGCCATCCATATGCCGGCCGGATGTGCGGCGAGTCCAACATTTCCGCATACCGGTCATCTGAGGAGTCGGATTCGAGCTCTGTCCGGACAAGATCATTCTACAGGCTCTATAGCTCCAAGATAATCAACGGGAGTCTCGTCTTCAAAGCATCACGGCTTCAGCAGACAACCCTTGAGTCACCGACAATTAAAGATCATGCAACTGGAAAACCTCTGCCGCGCTGAAGGACCCTAGTCCGGCTCCCGAAACCATGCAAACTCCACAGCCAAATCTCGCGGGCCGGCTGGCCCCGATTCTATCATCGGCTTCGGATGTGTCGAGAATTTATCATCGCTCTCCGTGCTCGGCCACAAAGGCGGCAGCTCTCAGCAAACACCGGGATGATGGCGAAACTTCTCCATCATGCATTATCGAATGCCACATGAAGGTTGGGCCCAAGTGTTCCCCGGGTGCAATGCTACCTAGGATCTCAAGATCTTGAACCGCAGCCAAAAGGACGCAGTTGGGCTTGGCACGGGTTGAACGTCAAACATCTCTCACCAATGATACTACTGTCAAGCCTTTTTTATGTTGTTCCCTTCGCGTGCTGATCAAAGAACCAGACAACGCAAACCCCCTACCACCTTCGGTCGAAGCAGCTTATTACCGCAAATGCATCGCACTAAAGCGTCGCCTCAACGAGATTGAGGCCAACAACGAGGCGGCCAGACTGCGCAAGGTGCGCCTTGATCGTGCAATTCTGAAGATGCGATTGGAGAGAGCATTTCTACTGGAGCGGCTCGCCGAGAGGATGGCTCCCAACGTTGATGAGTCAGACCGCAGCACAAGCCCTCCACCAACCGTGAGTAGCCTTCCACATTCTCATGTGCGAGGGCCTCGATGTCTGAAATTTCTTTTTACAGCCTCAAGAGAAGCCGACTCGTGGCAAGCGCACCCACCGACAGAAGACCCCGCCGGAGGGCCACCAGAGCGGCAGCATTCCTCCTCAACACTCGCCTGGCTCAGCCAGTAACACAGCTCAACAACCACATATTCACCCGCTGCATGCCATGTCATCTGCACAATCGACTCCGGACCCAGTCCGCCCAAGCTCAGGGGTCCCATTTGGCAACACTTCCGTGCCCACTGGTCTCAATGGAACCCCTTCGTCTACGCCCTTTGCTGCTTCGGCGCAGCCTGCACCTGGACCCGCCTCCGGTGGAACTACACCGGCTGTGCCGCTTTCTCAGGCACAGTTTGGTGAAAACACAGTTGACGAGCGAGAGAGACAGCACAGCGCAGAGAACGGGACATCGTCCACCACCGGCGATCATGACCGTTCGTTTGCGCCAGCTCCAGCTCCTGGCGTTCCAGGTGCGACGGGTGAGAGACTCAGCGCAGGGCCTGAAATCAGGTTGGACGCCAATGGTGAACGGAGGATTGTATCGCAAGACACAGAGATGAGTGAGGCCGACGCAGCACCGCAGTCAGATCAGGATGCGCAAGGTCAACCAGGCCTAACTAGCGGCGGCGGTTTCACTGCTGTTAATCGGTAGGAGACAATATAGCTTCGCTTTCTGGTATCATGTACGAGAGGGAATGGTCGGAAGAGAATACGACAATACCGATATAACCAGACCTTCAGGTGGCTGCTTAATCTTCCCTTTTCTCATCTTCTTTCATCCGGACATCGAATTACACCCCGGGGGAGGCGCGGGAGTATACGGGCCGAGAAGAGCAGCGGCGTTGCAGGAATACGAACCAAAAACCTTTCTGGCATTTAACATTAACAATAGCGACAAGAAGCATGGACTGACTCCCCTATGTTTACTCAGCTTGAGTCGTCGAAGCTCATCTCCAACTTCGTGAAATAGGTCTATCGACTGTCAACGCACTCTTGAATGATGTTTCTGTCAATCTGTCACTACAGTAGCCCCATGCCGCCATCATCGTCATCATGATGGCGAGCTACTAAGACTATAGCTTTTTTTGTTCTCGATCTCAGCTTTCAACGAAGCGATGATAGTGGTGTGGACTAGTATGGTGAAGCGGTTGTATTCGGACATCATATTGGATAAGCTCATGTAATCTGCCCTTGGCTTGATTCACACTTCTGCGCTTAACATTCAGGGAAGCTAGGTAAGTACCATCCTCTATCCCTGTAGTGCGAAGTTGTGCGATTGCTTGGCCCGAATGGTGCGGGAAGCAAAGCGATGTGGCGCCCTCTAGCAGTTTCCATATCCCGCTTGAACGGGATCGCGTCCATCCTTATTTCCCTAATCAAGTGCCATCGCCGCAATAATGACTTGTCTTTCCGTCACCGACAGTCGTTTCTTGCGGAGCAACAAGGTTCCCCACGCAAAAGTGCCAATGTTCGAACGATTGCACGGGGTGGTGTTGTGATCTGCGGACTACCCGTGTTCGTTGTTTTTTCGTTACAGCTAGACAGTCCAATCGGGATGCTGTTCGCTCGTTGGAATCCTGGCGCGCCTTCCGCTGCTGCTCATCTCTGTGGGCTCTAATTCCCCAGAATGGTCGCTTTGGACTTCTGTTTCGGTGGCTAGACGCCGTTATCCTCGGCCGTGCATGCTGGTCACGAATTCCCGGATGTTCATGATCATGACATAAGTAGTGGTCTAATACCTGGATTCGAAGCTCAACTAGTAAGCCGGCTTTGAATCTTTGGGCCTCCTTATTAAGCTTCGTTAACAGCCTTTTCAAAAAAAAAAAAAAAAAAAGGTCCGGTATCAAACTCTACTCTGCTTGCTGACGGCTTCAATGCAGGGGAAAGCGCTGGCACAGAAGTATTTCACAACTCCCGATTTATTCCCAGCCTGTAAGTTGCTTGCACAATGTCTAGATCATCAAAAGACCATGCTGACTTAATGTGAGCCAACGCCACCGGAGCAGGTGGCTGGGAGAATGCACTCAATCTGCCACGAGAATTCGTTGCCCAACTTAATCTGACTGAAAAGACGAATATAATCACTGGTACTGTTCGCAGCTCTTGCATCGGTAACACTGTAGCCATTGAGTGACTCAATTTCACAGCCCTCTGCATGCAGGATGGACCTCAGGGGAATCGCATAGCTGATCTGGCTAGAATCTTCCCATCAGGCGTGATGGCCGCAGCAACTAGGACAAAGATCTTTTTACAAAAGAGGCTTCGCACTCGGTGAGGAATTCCGCGATAAGGGATCCCACGTCTTGCTCTGGTAAGCCCACCGTTCCCAATAAAAACATGCTTTTTTCAGGGATCATGTTCAGGCCTGTGGCCGGTCCGCTCGGCAGACATCCGCTCGGTGGCCGCAACTGGGAAGGATTCTCGCCGGACCCGATGAATTACACTGTCCGTGGTACGCAGGACGCCGGCGCCTAGGCATGTGCAAAGCACTTTGTTGGCAATGAGCAGGAGACCCAGCGCAGCAACACCGTCTTCCCTGATGGGACGAACGTCGAAGCCATCTCCTCGAACATCGACGATCGCACCATGCACGAGCTCTACCTCTGGCCGTTTTCCGACGCCATCAAAGCGGGCGTAGCGTCAATCATGCGCAGCTACAATCGCCTCAACCAGACCTACGCGTGTGAGAACTCTAAGCTGTTAAACGGCTTGCTGAAGACTGAGCTTGGGTTCCAGGGGTACGTGGTATCTGACTGAAAGGCCACCCACTCGGGCGTCCCCGGCCATCGACGCTGGCCTCGACATGAATATGCCAGGCCCGATCGATCTCCAGACGGACCACATCCCCCTTCCTCCTCCTCCTCCCCCGGGGGGGGGGGGGACCCAGCTACTTCGGCGAGAACGTCACCGCGGCGGTGCAGAATGGTTCGCTCCCGGAGTCGCGGCTGGACGACATAATCGTCCGCATCCTGACGCCGTACTTCTTCCTCAACTAGGAACCGGGCAGCTACTCCATCCTGGAACCGACGTACGGCATCCTGCAGAACTCACTCGGGATCCCGCCGGCGCGCGAAGTGCGCCGCGACCACGCGCAGCTGATCCGCGAGATCGGCGGCGCAGGCACCGTCCTCCCGAAGGACGTGAACGCCACGCTGCCGCTCGCGCAGCCCCTGAACATCGGCGTCGACGGCGGCGTGCTAACCGTGGGCGGCGGCTCGGGCGCCGGCCACGCGACACGTGTCGTCTCGCCGCTCGAAGCGTTGCAGGGACGCGTGGGGGCGCACAGCGCGCGGGTGCAGCATATCACAGACAACGAGCTGCTGGCTGCCGGCGACTTGTTGTCACTGTACCCCACGCCCGACGTCTGCCTCGTCTTCCTCAAGACCTGGGCCGAGGAGAGTACCAACCGCGCCTCGTTCGCGCCCGACTGGGACGGGACGGAGGTGGTGCTGAACGTGGCGTGCCGCTGCCCGAATACCGTCGTCGTCACGCACTCGGCCGGCGTCAACACGCTGCTCCCGTGGGCCGAGAGCGACAACGTCACCGCTGTCCTGGCCGGCCATTATCCGGGGCAGGAGGCCGGCAACGCCGTTGTTGACATGCTGTTCGGCGATGCGGAGCCGTCCGGACGGCTGCCGTAAACCGTGCCCAGGGAGGAGGACGATTACGGGTTCCCGGCCGTGAATCCGACGGGCGACGCCGCGGCGCGCTCGGAGAACTGGCAGGCGGATTTCGAGGAGGGGCTGTTCATCGACTACAGGAGCTTCTAGCAGAGGAAGGTCACGCCGTTGTACGAGTTTGGGTTCGGCTTGGGATACACCGAGTGGGAGCTCGAGGGGCTGTTGGTCGTGGGCTGGCAGAGTCAGGGCGTGCAGGCTTTGGCCGGGTCGAGCGGCACGGCGTCACCGGTTGGTGATCCGGCGTTGTGGGAGGAATTATTGAGGCTGAAAGCGAGTGTCAGCAACACAGGAAGTAGGGATGGTAATACGGTACTGCAACTCTACGTCGCGCTCCCGGAAGCCCATGTCCCAGAGGGCACGCCGAAGAGCGTGTTGCGTGGGTTTTCTAGGGCGTTTGTGCAGGCTGGTCAGGACACCGAGGTGTCATTTCCCTTGCAGAGGAGGGAGGTGAGTTTCTGGAATGTCACGGCTCAAGCACGGCAGATCTCTTCTGGCGAACTTATTTTCGGGGTTGGATTCAGCTCGAGGGACGTGGGAGCGGGGGTTGGCGTGGAAATGCTGTAACTGGAAGATCATGTCTTGACTAGTACAGCTGTTAAACATATCAACGTTTAGGAAACATCAAGATTATCTAGTGAAGGGGATGGGGTGGGACTTTGTGTTTGTAACATGACAAGTTGGAAGGGTAGCTTATGATGATGTTCCGTGGTTGGACTGCTTGTGGGTGAACAGGACGACAGCCGCCACTTTGCCGACATAGCTCAGCAGTAAGAGATGTGGGTCCCTGCTCACTGATGGAGATTTCTCTGGGGTTCGCTTGCTGCAAAGCGGTGCAACGAGGGGCAAACCGGGAATCGACATGCTTGTTTTGTCCTTGCATCCCATCTCGACCAGGGGTTTCCCACGTAAGCCGAATATGGACCAAAGTTAAAGAGCATGAGCACCTAAACAGTTTGGAGAAGTCCCTGGCCAGCACCGAAGATTACGCTGAAGAGCAGCAGTGGCATTCGAAATTGTCACCATCCAGTCACGGGAGGAAGTGCCGAGCGAAATGCGACCGGAGTTTACTCTGAAAGACCACCTACTCATACTCAGTCAGGCATAGTGGAATTCTAATGAAGAGAGCCAGGCAATATTCTCGGGCCGTGTTCGTTTCCATCCTGAGGTTTGCTTGAGGACTTGCACTGTCGCTGCAGGCCGGAAAAGATAGGCAAGTCGGGAAATACGCTTCGGGAAGGATCAATCATCCGGATGGGGCCCCGCGGCCGACGGACCCATCTCCGGCCTTTTATTCCAACACCATGCGGATCTTCGTTGATCCGCATCATCACTCCGGGCACCAAGTCAGATCCACTGGCTTGCGTCGGTATGGAAAAGTTGGTATCTTCGCTCAACGAATCGCCATCCTAGCCCCAGCGCCGCCTGCATCCCCTCCCTCCCCCGCCAAAAAAAAAAAAAAAAAAGAAGAAGAAGAAGAAAGAAGAAAGAAAAGAGCCCGAGCGTTCCATCTTGCATCCTGCAATATACTTTCAATGGCAAGTGTTGATTTGATGAGCAGATGGAGTCAAAGCATACTCCCTGTTGCCCCGGGGCCCTGCTGCAAGACATCGAACAAGGCCCAACCAACCAAGCCTCCACCGGTCAACCATCTCTGATAGGATCGTACGGCCCTGTATAACCCTCAGCACGTCAATGAACCAGCATATCACACGTTTCATAGGAAAGATGCCCACCACAAGAGCAAAAGTCAACGGATCACTTACTCGTCCGTGGCCCTGAATTGAAGGGCGCTCCTGCCCAGGCTGTTGAAGGCGAGGTTTCAAGGGACGGTGACCGCCCCGGCGATTCCAGTTGCTCGTCCGCATCTACCTTGTTAATTCCAGGTGAGGATGGTGGTGAACAACGAATATCTAATACCTGGATTGCGTCTCCTGTTCATTCCGTATCGGAAAATATTCCACAACATCCATCGGATAACCCAGTTGTCCTCATTGTTGCCGTCCATATGCCGCCCAAGCATATAGTAAGGTTTTGTCGTCGAGCTGGCCTGGTGGAATATCCGAAGGACCTCTTGGTGCATGGCCGTCTCCATTATTTGACTTGAGGAGAAGGGGGGTTGGACGGACAGATCGTCCCGGCATTGTACCACCAGGTTCTGTCGGTCTGCGCAAAGTCTGGTTCGACCGTCCACGGCCTCGCGCTGCTGGAACCGTCAGCTCATGGCGTCTGGAAGGGACGGATCTGCTTTCCTTCATTGTGATGTAAACATGCCTATGCGCCGGGTCGTCGTTGGACAGCCCAAGATTGCGGAGGAAGTCGGCCTTGGACCTGCTTACTGCAAGACGCATCATTGCTCACTCCTACTCCGAACACAGATTCTCAGGCTCGGTGGATCTCGGATCACACAAAGGATCTTTGACATGCGGAGTTCCCTGCTCACTGCTATGGGTATGGAACAAAGCTCGCGAAAACAATGACCCTGGATGCAACAGCCGGCGCTTCCCACATCGCCAGCGCAATATAGCAGACGAGAGGATAACATCCCCCTAGTGGATCCGGCGCCAGCCCCGAGCGTGCGGGGACTTGGACAGCTCACTGTCCGGAGCGGGCGATTGATCAGCATACTTACGCCACCGGAGTCTGAGGGACTAAGCTACAGTCCAGGAACGAGGCGGCGGAAGCATGTGGGTGCCCGTGCGAACCTCATCTCAAAGCCTAAGGAACCCGGGTAATCCCTCGGCTCCATCACCATCGACGCCCAAGAGCGTTGGCCGGGCATGACCGTGGATTGCTCCGCGATCGCCTTACGCCGTACAATGGCGCACAGCAGTCGCTCTAGACCCTGCACGAGCCCTCGTGCAGCTGGGATCGCTGCCCTGCGCGGTCTGGGGCATTGAGCTACCACCGACCTCGCCTCCCAACAGCCATTTTCGCCTCTTTCCAGTACGAAAGACTCGGCTATCCCGATGGAAAGACGCAGCAACGGACGCTTGGCACAAAAGTGTGTGGCATTCGCTGATCTACCTAGATTTGAAGGTGGGCCTTTGAGCCGATCCCATTCCCGTTACCGTCTCTTCTCTCTCCATAGTCACGGGCACCTGACTCTTGGAAAGCACACGGAATCAGCTTCCCGCAGACATCGCCTCACTGTTGCATCCAAGCTTGTGAAGATCTGCGATTAGGTGGTTTGACAGACAAAGCATAACGCGAGTGGCTCCTCACGACCAACCACTGCGCACGAACTGGGCCAATCCCACATGTCCTACTGCCCGATAACATTTTTCAGGGATTCAGTTTGGTCAACCACAAAAGAAAGTGGGCTAGAGGGCCGGGCCACTGGGCGCCCAAGCCCAAAGAGCCTCAACGGGTTCGTCTGGAGAGCGGATTGGCAAATGATGAACAACGTATCTTAGTCCGACCATCTTCCGGGTCCAGGGCTCTCAGCCCTTTAATGCACCTTCAGGGTGGGGGTTACGGCAGACCTTCTGCCTACTTGCCTAGGCGCAGCCGCCGTTGAGCTCAGCAATTCTAAGAGTTGAGCCACAAGAGCCGGGGTGGAAGCGCATCTGGCGCAAAAGTCCCTGTCCGCCCTTGGCCATTCACCATCGCCCTTCCATTACAGATGCCTCTTCCCCCAAGCCATCAGACGTTTCGCCGATGCCCGAAGTTTACTCGTGACATTGTCCTAGCGCTGCAGTGTACTGTCCGGCAGGCAATCCAATTTTGCCACCTGGCAGGCTTGCTGCTTCCACGGGTTACTCCCAAAGGCCCTTGACCGCAGCGACGATCAAGAGCTCACCTCGGCTTTCCCCAGTCACGGGCTGGCTTTCCTACACTTGGGCAAGTCTCGCATTTTTGGCCGTACGGAGACACCTACTTAATATACATCAGATATGATACATCGCACGACATTTGACGGGTTTGTCGCTCGAGGCGTATGCAAGCCTGGCCTGATGGGCTTCCGATCACCGGCACAATGGAGCCGACCTTCGACGCGGCTCCTAACACATCGGAGCCTCATTCGACAGGCCCAATGTGTATCCCCGCGAGCTCCCATCCAACGGTTGACATCCGGACACTTTCGTTCCCCGGCCATCGGACAGTCAACATGAGCCGTGCCAGAGCGCCGTTGCCGGATTTCCCTGCTAGGCAATCTACGGCGGATCACGCATACTTGAACGGCATGCGAGTCGAATTGCAGAAAACCGAGCTTCGAAACCACAGCGATTCTGCTAAGTCATGTGATAACAGCGCAACTGGAGACCCTCCAGTCGTCCGAACCTGCTGCTCTGCAGCAACCACAACCCTTGTCAGCCTCATACCTTCAACTCCGCCCCAGCATTGACATATGTATATGCCTCTTAGTTCCACAAGGGACGTGCATATGGGAGTATATGGGAGCTGATCACACAAGAGTAGGCCACGTGCAGCAAATTCGACGGTTTAGTGCGACTGTGGCTTAGCCTTGGGCTCAGCGTGTGACCGCAGTGACAGCATAAAGGTTACAACAACGCCACCTCCGTCGCCGCTTGCCGGGCCAGCCTTGCATTCAATCTCGATCCACTGCCTTGTAACATGCCTTTTTTTTTTTTTTTTTTTAGAAAAAATTTCATCAATTTCTGGTTTCTTACATTGCGAAAGAAGAGGGGGAAAAGGGAATAAAAGGTTGAAAGATTTTAAGTATCAACAGGGAATTCGGCCAAGATCGGGGTTCACCCATCCGTGGCCGCAAACGATCCACGCGCGCCATTTTCATTCAAGCCCTCGTTGTGGGCACTCGCACGATCCGCGTATGTAGAGGTCGCAGTCTTCCGTCGAGATTGGGATAAACTCAGTCCTACTCGTCGCCCTTGACGACGCTCTTGGCGTCGGCATCGTAGAGGGGGTAGCTCTTGATGACGTCGGACACGTCGTCGCGCTTGTCCTTGTCGCTGCCGCTGTTGCCGGTCAGGAAGTTGCCGACCTTCTTGAAGGGGTCGGCGAACTGGTCCCAGGTCAAGGGCTCGGCGGAGCGCTTCTCGTTCTTCTCGGTGTTGCCGGTGATGGCGTCGCCGACCTTCTCGAAGGGGGCCTTCACATCATCCCAATCGAAGGGAGCGCGCTTGTCGCTCTCGCGCTTCTCGGTGTTACCGGTGATGGCGTCACCGGCGGCCACGAAGGGCTTCTTGACGTCATCCCAGTCGATGGGCGAGCGCTTCTCGTTGTCGTGGCTGTCGGTGTTGCCGGTCAGGAAGTCGGAGACGTCCTCGAAGGGCTTGCCGATGTCGGACAGCTCGAAGGCGGAGCGCTCCTGGACGCGGGAGCCGGACAGCTCGACGACGCCGCCGCCCTTGGAGGACTTGTGGGTGGGAAGCTGGGCCGGGGCGGCGTGAGCGGCCAGGATCAGCGCGGCGAAGGCGGTGGCGGACGAAAAGTGCATGATGAGGATTTGCACGAGCGAAAGTCACAAAAAAACTGTTCTGAAGGAATGACGGGTGTTCAGCTGCGAACAGGAAAGACGAAGATGTGGGGTAGGGAAGACAGATGGTCAAAGTCGGAGGCAAGTACGGGGGGGGGGGGCAGATGGGCAGTCAGGCCTTATATTGGGCCAGCGTCACTCGTGTTGTGAACACAGCTCGCACGCGGGACGGGGCGATGATTGGGCAATACAGGTTTCAATGGTGGCCCACGCTGTCTCAAGGAAAGAGGAGCGCTGGCCGGACGGTGTTCCTGTCGCTCGTGTGGTCAGGGGCTGCGCAAGCGATCGCCGCGGCCACCTGCTCGTTCCACGCGCTATGTTCCTATTTTCCGCAGGGCCGCGCGTGGAGCTGATCTGCGGCGCCAGCTGTGCCGTGCTCGCTGCTGGCGGCGGGTGGCAGGCGGCAGGCGGCAGGCGGCAGGCGGGCGGGCGGGCGGGCGCTGAGCTGAGCCTCGCCATGCGTCCTGCGGCCAGTGATGACGTTTTGGGTTAGTCAGCGGCAGGAAATGAAGCCGCCCGCCCGCCGTGTGTTTTGGTTTCAGACGGTAGGCTTGCGCAAGCGCGCCGTGCTCCCGCCGTGCTGCTCCCGCCTGTCTGCCACCTGTCGTCGCTGCAGCTGCAGCGCCCGTCAGCCATCGGCCTATCGATCCGCACCTGTGTTCGGCCCGGCCCACGGGCGGGAGAAACGGCCCTAAAGCAAAATCCCTCCGTGGCCCCGTCCGACCTCCTCGCATTGGCTGTGTTGCCCAGCTCAGCAATGTACAACTCCTACTTCCCTCCTCGTATTTGTGTTGTTACTCAGCTAAACTTCTCACCGCAGATCATCTTCGCATCTCAGATTGACTTTGTTACTCAGATTAGCTTTTTAGCTTAGTTGAGCTTTGGGCGCTTTGCCGATGCCTCGCCCCGACATCCGTATCTGCCAACCCGTCTCAGCACAAGACCAACGATTCAGTTCCCAGCCCCCGTACAGTCGGGAGGGAAGAGCTGCACGCGAGCTGACACGTCTGTGATAGTAGCCCCTCGCCGTAGCGGATCCGCGGGGCTTGCAGAGAGCACCCTCGTGTGCAATCTTTCCGCTCCACGGAACTACGGACTTAACCCCCCGTCTAGCCTTAGCGGGAGGGGGAAAAAAGAAAGAGAAAGGAGGAAAGATAGAGAGAGAAACGGGTGGTTACCAGTCGGATATAAGAGTTAGCGGTATTCTTATCGAGGATTTTCGGGCGTCAAGTGATGAGACTGGACAAGAACCGCTGGCCCGTGGGACCATCGTCTTCACTCTGGACCTCAAATAGGCTCAGCTTATGATTCTCGGACCTTATCCGATGGTGGAATGCCTGAGAAACGCCGCATAGGGACCCGCATATGCAGGGCGTCTTCCATGGCAACAATACATGTGGAGACGTACAATTGGACATGCTCGTTGCTTTCCTTGTTCCGAAAATCGGGCGTAACACCAGATTTGGGAATCCATGACACCTCCATATACCCGGGTCGAGGGCCGGAAACAATTGGTATTGGGTCCCCGCCACAGACCCGGTTGAAGCGGGAAGGTCGGGCATGCACGCCGTGCGCCTGCGTTGCCGATCCCGGTACTGCGGCGCGAGCCCAGGCAGGTTTGAGGCCAGTGGGCCCTGATCCCGAGGATCGTGCCTACATACATTAGCTCCACACTCCCTCGCTACCCTACCCTCTTGCCGACGACTTACCACACTCCTCTGCAGTCATCTATCCTGTATATATCAACTGCCGCCGAGATGATGCATGCCGCACGCGGCATTCTCGCCTCGAGGCCCCTTATCTTGGCAGCGGCAGCTAGATACGCCACAACAATTCTTTCTGATCTGGCGAGGGGAAGGAAACATCACATGGGCTCGAACAAAAGATGAGACAAAGCGAACAATATTACATTTTTCTTGATTCAGTAGGCCGATCGTCGTTCAACCGTGACCCGTCTCTTCCACTCCGTCAGCTCCCAGCGTACACGTGTTTCCCGCTCCTCTCTATGCTGCCCAGTCGCTTCACGCGCGGAAGGGGAAGCCAGGGTCAGCAGGGTCCTGGGACGGGGCATTGCCAAGTGGCGGAGGAAGGCCGTCGACGCCGCAAATGCAGTCGGTGCTGTTTCCAGAGCATGTCAGACAGTGCCGGATCAAAACCTTTGCTTGCGCCGGGGTTCTTACCAGCCCTTGTCGCCCGAGTATGCGCAAGAGTAGCTGCTGGTGTCTAGGCCGTTCGACTCGCACTGCAGGCACGATCAATTTAGAACTCGTTCGTCGGATGTAACAAGAAAAAGGAAACATCTGGTGATGACAAGAGATATGCGAAAGTGACCCTGAATGGAATATCAAGAGAATGGGCGAGGAGAAAGGAGGGGGGGGGAGAAGGAAGCAGAGAGCTAAGACCATATATAGAACGAGAAACACGTACGTATGCCTGACAAGACAGCTGAGTGCAGCTGGCAATGTTGCAGTCGGCAACGGCGGCGGTCGCCGAAGCAAGAACGATGGTGAGGATAGAGGCGAAGAACTTCATTTTGGTGTTGATTCGAGGCCGTGAATGCGACTTGGTACTGGGCTATTCCTGCCCGATATTCACGCCCTTTATACAGGCGCCCTCGGAGAGTTGCCAAGGCGCCGTCATTATTGCGATGGACGGGCGTGCGCCGAACTCGAGTCTGTCGTGGTGTTGACGATTCAGCAAAACGCTTAGGCGTCCCCCCCTAAGGCGTAAGGCACACCACAAGCCTAAAGCTTGGGCCTCTGCGGCTCTCTTGCGGACGGCTTATCTCGCCCGCCGACGTCAGGCCCCATGATAGCCTCAACCCTCCAGAGGTGCACCTTACGGAGCGCAGTGCTGTCGAGAGGAAGCCGCCGTCGAACAACAACTTCCCGTCGCCGCCGAGTACTTCTCCTCTGCACACGCCTGGTGAAGTCGCCCCGGGTTCTCGCATAGGCCTGTCGATCACCCCACAGACAGCCTGCGCGCAATACAGGCTCGACTGCCTGCGTTCTTGCTCCCTCCGCTGCCAGTCATCTCCGCCAATTCTCTCGATACGGGCCACATCTCTCGCGCCCCACCTGCGGCGTCCCGGCCTCCCGTCTGCCGCAGCTTACGGAACCCTTGTGGGGAGCTCTCCTACCACTCTCCCGCGGCACCTACTTCCGTAGAGAAGGCACAACCCACCGCTTCGCTAAATATATCCCAAAGCCTCGCAGCTTCAGTAAGCGGTGGACGCCACGCAGTCCATGCACTGCGCTCGATTCTGTCGTCTTTGGGCAGTCTTTAGTTCCAGACGCTCCACTTCCAGAGCCACCTGATCTGGTTCGGGGCGCCAGGGAGTCCAGTCGCTCGAGTGTGTGCTTCGCGATAACGCTGCTGGTCCCTTCGCTCCCATCTCACCCGCACGAACTCCCATCTCCACCGCGTCTGTAGAGCCTACTGCCGGTCTTCCGCGGCCTGGTGGGAGCGTTTCGGCCGAGCCAATCGCATCGCCGCAGCAAAACATGGCCAATCCCCCAGCACCCGGTCCTCAGCGATGCCCTCTCGAGCAGGTGAGCTCCAAGGGAGCTAGGCTCCCTCTACGTCATCGCGCGGCGGGACAACGGCTCTATCCTGCGCTCTGCAGTCCTGCGCACGCTCTTCGCGCCTCCCTGGCTCTTCCCCGCTCTCCCTGTCTGCCTCTTCTCACTTCAATTCCAGCATCAGTTGGTTCAACTCGGTGGCAAAAACGGCTACCTCTCCACCTCCCCCCGCCACAAACCCCTTCCCCCCCCCCCCCAAAAAAAAACCCCCCAACCTGCTCAAGCACCATGCAGGGCACCGCTGACCACATTCATGGCCGCCCAACAACCCCCGCCTCCGCGTCTCCGTCACTCCCTCCCCTCCACGCATCCCCATCAGCAAAGGAAACTGGCCAGGTAGGGCGTGATAGTGCAGCACCAATCGAGCATCTAGATAGACGAGTCTTGAAAGGGCAAAACCAAACAAGCCAGCTCTTCCCCACCTTCGGACCTGCCCGTCGTCCGATGTGTCAACTGTATGCGCATAGGCCGGGAGAAATGAATGAGTTCAAAGGAGCGGGCTCACGGATGAGGAGCAGGTGGCACGATCAAATGATTGCCCAGCGCGCCGTTCTGCCTTCTGGTTTCCGGGGTAAGGATCGCGGGACCAAGAGGCTAGCAAAAGCCATAGAACAAAGGAAGGAAACCGGGGCTTGGTTTCAGCCTTTCATAGGGCACTTGCATCCGTTCATACGCTTATACGACACGATGCGGCCTCGTCTCTCAACGGCAGGATTTCCAGACAATCCACGTTTGCCAATCGTCTTCGACGCAACGTGTGGCACCGAAAGAAACAAGGCTGACCAACGTCGCTCTGCAATCCCCGCTATGACCACCAAAAGACTGCGGAATCCGGGAATAGCGACGCCCGTTGTAATTATGCATCACATGTGAAGCAAACCACCTGGATTCCCTTATCTCCAGACCCTCACTCGGACGCCGACCTGGAACCAACGCAACTCCCGCCGGAGGTCCACCCGCACGGCTCAGCGGAATTGACAAAGAAACCCTCCTCGACGTTTGCCGCAATTTCTTCTCCAACACTTGCCTCTATGCTTGCGCGCTGCCCGATCCCAGTTTCATTGGACCAGTCCAGATGCGCTCCTAGCGTGTACTCTTCAACATTGCCCATAGACATCGGAATCACGGATGCAGGCAAAGGCCCTTCAAAGCTGTTGTTGGTGATGCTTCTTATGTTGGTGAACGGGTGGCAGAGTTGTCTCATGAGCCGTCGGGATGTTTCGTGAAGTTGAGATTCGCCAGGTGGCAGTTTGAGGAGTATTTCCCACGGCAGGCTGGGCTGGGCCACCGCAGCTTCCTGAGGAAGACCAAAGGAGTACGTTTTCTCCATGCTCTGCTTCTCCTCCTCCATCAGAGAGGCCAGGTAGTCGTATGAGGGTTGAACCGTGGTTAGGAGCTCGCGGCCGATGTGGTCCGTCTCGGCGCAGAATTTTAGCACCAGCAATGATCTGCCGGCAACAACTAGATCGGCGAAGCATTGGGCTTTGGGATAGCCGTGCAGAAGCTTCTGAGCGATCATGAAGAGGATCTCTACCGTCGAGATGTAGGATTGGAAACTAGACTATATTAGCGACAGCATGCGAGATCACACAATTACTAAGTCCTCTCACATGCATAACCAACATCTTTGAAAGACGCCATCAGCAGCATGTACAAGATCGAGAATTCTTGCACATGTTAGTGCTGCGGTGAAGCCCTCTTCAATCGCGTCCGACAAGTCTCGGACAATGCTATCAGCCAGTCCAGGATCCGTGCTCACGGTTGGGACGTAGTTTTGAAGGATGCGGCGCTGGACAAGTATCATCCCCCCTAAATGGAGGCAGTGCACAAGGTAGATTCCACGCCGGAAATTGGGATCAGAAGTCTGTTCTGTCAATTGTGCTAGCTGCATGGAAGGATCAAGATCTTTGTACCACTTCCGAAGTTCCGCCCTGACATTGTCGATGGTGTCTTTGGAGATGTTAGAAAAGACAAAGGTCGCTTGGAAGATCTTCGCCTTAATTATGGCGAGCCGCGTCATCTCAATCTGGATGCTCTCCGTTGTTGAAACCTCTTTCTCGGCCACGGTGGCTCTCGACTGCTGCTGTTAGAGTAGAAAGAGGGGCCTTGGTGCATGACTTACAGCATCGATCTTATCTGTCCAATCGTCGCATGAGGAGTAGCCCAAGGTAGCAACAAGCCAGCTTTTTCACTTAGTCTCGGTATGCATTACTTTTGTGGCCTGTCGTCAAAGCTGACTTACCCTTTGCAGCAGAGCAGCGTCCTCCACACCCTCTTATAGTCAAGCCAAGTCTCGGCGGAGAAGCCAGGAGGCGCCTCACTTTTCGAAAGATCCTGCCTGGCGCCTAAGCCAATGCCCATCTCTGCAAAGAGTCGTTAGTAACATGCTTTGCCTGCTTTCTTGGGATTTGATCGCAGGGGTGGCGGCCGGAATAGCTTGGTATGGTGTCAATCACTTACCAATGAAGGCTAGAGCAACTGAGCCCTTGATGACAATATTATAGAAGGCCAATAATGCACATATTTTCATACCACGCAATGGATCCAGCTCTATGGCGTCGTCCAAAAAGTGTCTGGCAATATTGTAAAATTGCTGGCCCGTCAGAGCGGGTATCTTGCCCTGAGAATACTGGGTGCCAACAGCAGCCATGGCACAAACCTCACACATGGAGATTTTTGATATAGCAGCGCCTTCACTGCGAAGTACATCATCAAACGCAGCATTGCCTTGTTCTCTGGTGAATATGTAGAAAAGAATGCCGGTACACTTCAGAAAGAACAAAAAAGCCTCGCGGCAGACTGGAGATCTGAGCATAGCAAAATCCGACGATTCTTCGCTTGAGGGATGGAAGGGATCGCCAGGACGTAAGATCACCCCTGGACCCGTCCGGGCACAGTTGGGGCGTTTTGATGGCGGCGTTTGCGAAGAAGAAGAAGAGGAGGAAGGGTTGGAAGCAGAAGCAGAGGCCGGCGCATCGGGGGATCTTGGTCTCTTCAAACTCGTGGGTTCTGGAGCGAATGAGTCGAGTATAGCAGAAGGGTCATCACTGGCCCTTATACGCTCCAGGATCTCGGCAGCAGATTCCGGCGGAAGTGTCTTGAGGCTCCACAGGAGATTAACGGAGCTGGTCAGACGAGTCTGAAGGTCGGAATTGCGTATTTTGAGAGCGGCAATCCTCGTCTGGCCTTCTGGAGCGTCGTATACACAGGGAGCATTCTTGGAGGAACAGCTCCGGCATGATGGGCGGGCACCGTCGCACTGTGAAGGAGAACCTCAGCCGTCAGTTGACAGACTTCCTGATGTCTGATGTAGCAAGCACGAGGTTGGCTTGGGCTGATCTGACCTTCGTCTTCCGTTTCTGGCAGGCAAGACAAGCCACGGCCAGAATTCCATTCGGACGCTTGCGCTTCTGTTGGTTCACGGGAAGTTGGGTAGTCGAGGAGTCCGGGTGGGTCCGGGCAGTTTCCAGCGGGAGGAGGCGGCGGGCCATCGCGGAGTACACAGAGAGCGATAGGCGTTCAGGGAGAGGAGGCGGCAGGCATGGCCGAGGGCTGCATAGTCGAGCAAGATGATGGCGGAGTGCGGAGCGTTTTCCGAGCGGAAGGGGGGCGGAGACGAGGCGGAGAAGAGAAGTGGGCTGGGGACGAGCGCTGGAAGGTAGGTTCTTGCATGCAAATTGGTAGTGAGATGCGAATGGGAATGGGGCGGCCGGCAGGATCCTCAGCGGCGGCTCGATGCGGGAAGGCGGCATCGGCAGCGGCAGCAGGGCTCAGGTGGCTCTGGGCGAATAACAGCGCGCGCACGCCCAGCCCCCGGCGCAATTTGACCAACGACCAGCGCGGCTGATGTGCTGGCCATTGCCCGCAGCTCCGCTCCACCTGAATATCGCTTCCCCAAAAGTCCTCCACCAGCGCCGAGTCCAGACCTTAACCCTACTTTTCGCGTCCTCTGCCCTCTGGCCCGCCTCCAACCGGCTGCCCCGGACGACATGCTGCAAAAGTCGTCCCGGACGCGCTGTTCCCGGTCCACACCACTACTGCAGCCGGCCGCTCCGAGGCTCTGAGGCCTTCCCTGCTAAGCCGTTAGTCGAGGTATGGCCCACTGGCAGTTGGCGAAGGCGACTTACCGTTTCTGGCTCGCGTGTTCCACAATCTCGTCGACTTAGAATCGGAATGCGGCGTTTCACGACCTCCAGGCTATAATTTCGCCGTCATGCGCCATCGTTGAATTTTGGCTCCTTCATCTCTGAGACTCGCGTGGGCTTGCCGAGCAGGTGGGCGACATCATCTTGGCTTGAGGGAGGTCCGAATACGGCCAGGTGCTGAAGAGGGGCGGAGGCAGATGGCGAGGGTCATGTCCATGGAAACGTCTAGCAGAGAGGGTGCAAGATGACAACAGCACAAAAAATGCAGCGCTGAGCGGCATAGATTGGGGAGCAGCTGCTGTCTTAATATCTCCGGACGAGACTACGCCTCCACGTGACTCAACCGGAGAGACAACCGCGGAGTGGGCTCCGACTCGCTTTCTACTATCCTACAAGCTCAGGCTCCAAAACGGACAGGCGTCCCGTCTCCGCCGAAGCACCAGACCAATCCGCATCTTGCTTTAAGTCACCATCATCCACAAACATCTCGCCGTCGTCGTTGCAATGACCCGCAATGCTTCAGCCCCCACGCCAGTCCGAGCCTTCTCCGGAAATCTTGCCTCAGGCAGCATCGTATCCTCTCCCGGCCTGGGCGTTCCTGCCACGGTAATCGTTGTCCCGCATCCATCTACTCTTGGCATCTCGACCTTGAACAGGCGCAGCAGCATTGCACATGCTGAATAGAGCCATGCATGCGGGATGGAGAAGATGATTCGAAGGCTCCTGCGTATCTCTGCTTTTTCATGTCTGCTTTCGCCCCAGTAGAACCGCCGCGACGACCAACCGCCTTTTCGCTCCGCGTGCCTGATGAGGTATTCTGTTGAGGCATGTATCTGCAATCTTCTCTTTTCCTACTTTGCTTTTCTCTCAGAAAGTCCGAATGTGTCGAAACAATTGGCTCTCAGAATCTTGTTTTCTACTTGTTGTAACCGTCTTGCTCGCCGCTTAGCTGTGATTTTCCCCATTCTAGCCGTTTTCTCGTCGACTAAACGCAGAGTCCAAGGAGGATCGGATCCACGGAAGCTGGTACCAATTCCATAGTAAATTATCTCACATACCCACACTCTCTCTCTTTCTCTTTCTCTTTCTCTCTCTCTCTCTCTCTCTCGCCTTGGCCCCAGAGGTATCGAAGAGTGCTGAAAAAGGCCAGCTTCATTGACCCCGCACACATGCACCTGTGCACGTGCCATCTGTTTAGCTGCTCGTACCTACCCACAAGCACGAAATACGTCGCTGACTAATAATACGAATTTGGGATACTCTGGATTTAGAAACCGTGGCGCACCATGAAGAAAGTTCCACCAGAATGGAGAGACAGAGGTACCTGTTGGTCTTGGCGCAATTATAATGCATTGTAGTTTATGGTTCGACATCCTTCAGCATTTGGAATACTGCGTACAGAACTGCCTTCTCGGGGACCAAACCTGGGATGCACAACCGCCTCTAAGAAAGGGCATCTGTTCGCCCAAAGAAATCTATTGTAAAACTAACGCTAGAATTTCTTCGTTAGGGACGGCAGCCTGGGTTTCACGACTAAATCACACAGTGGCACGGTGAACTCTCTTCGCACATGGAGCTACTATCACCTTCTTCGGTTCATATCTACGTATTTAATAGGGTATGAACTCGGGTGTTGTAGCCGAGGCAAGAACAGGAATTGAAGTTCTCCGCAACATATTACCTCCTTTGACTAAGCCATCTACGCTAATGGATACCTTCCTATCTAACATCTCCAAATTCACACATGCTAAGACATGTATCTCACAACTAGAACCACCGTAATCGAATTGTCTATCGAAATCCATACCGCCTGTTGCCAAGCCCACGTCACCTCTGCACATTTCAAGCCCTACCTATCCTCTTTCTCAACTCTCCTCGTTCACGCTCTCCTGTTGATTGAAGATACTCTCCAAACTATCTTCTCTCGCGTACGCCTTATGATTGGCCGGTTACATTCAATTGCTTGCCCACAGCGTCCATCAGCTGAAAACGGAAAGGTGTGAATGCATGTTTGGGTTAGAGAGAGAGGCGAATGAAACTTATTACGCGAAAGCGAGGCTCCACACTTGGCTGTAGTGATTTGGGATTGAGAAACACGTTGGTAAGCTCACCATATAGGACTTGAGAAGAAGAACGAGGAGCCAAAATGATTGGTGAAGTTTGTGGCGGGGTTAGCATGCCGAATGAATATATGACTAAGTCAATGCCGGGCCATGTCACCCATATGCTGTCGAAGAAAGCCTGTAATAAAGGATATCGTGTGAACAGGGCACCTTTCAGAAATATAGATGATTCAGCATACATTCGTTCGAAGAATCGATGCTATCATCTGTTACCTGTTCCTTTGGAAGTCCTTCCATACAATAAGTTTTGCTTGGGTCATAGAGCTAGCTAACTCATAACCTTCAGATCCGTAAGAAGAAGTGTCAGGCCTGGTACTAGATAAGCCACAGCGGCCATGGAGTATCCTCAATGCTTCTGAATGTCTTCTCATTCGGCTCAATCTCATCCATGCCACGATCCACAGGTAAAGCTCCGTCGAGACCGTGAATCAAACGACACCAGATCGTTGATCCACGTATCTCGTACCAAATCTTCAGTCCACTCCACTCAAACAACGACGCCCTTCCTTCCAATGCCACCGCCGCGCTTCATGGCCAGCAGCATCATAGCCAGGGTCCCGACGGACACGACAGCCGTAATGATCATGAAGGCGGCATCGGCACTATTCTTCTTGCAGCGGTCGAGCCCGTCGGACACGTTTTCAATACCGCAGTTTGCAAGATCGCCGTCATTCGTCTTGACTTTTCCTCCACTGGTGAGATCGTTCTGGCACAGCTTATAGTGATTTTCGTCAGAGTCATCCGAGCAGGAGACGGTGCGGAGCTTGACTGCAATGGCCTGAGTGGTGAAAAATGTGTTAGCGATTCTGGGGTTGAGCGGGTTCTGGTTGGAGATGCTTACAATGCCGCCGGCGAGGAGGAAGAGCGTCGTCATTGCGTCGACAGCGACCATGATGAGGCTCGAGAGCGGCTCGATAAAGATCGCAGCGAGGCCTAGAAGACCGGCTAGCATGCCGAAGCCGCCCGTGAATGCAGCGTAATTGATCGCGGCCACCGAACCGAAGACTTGGGTCTTGATCAGGTTGATCGAGAGGCCAAGGACGACCGCAGCGCAGATTATCTGAAAGCCGCGGGCGACAGCATTGATGACGCTGAGCGACATTTTTACAAGCGAGTGGGCGGTTGTAAGCGAGAGCTCCTTTGGAGCGCGTTGAGAGTGGGAGTGATAATTATGTAGAGGGGACGGCTAGGTGAAGTGCTGACTTGCTTCTTGTGTGGCTACGGAACGGCGTGGTGCGTTTGTGGCGAAAACGACGGCGAGGCTTGTAACTCACCAGTGTGCCGTATTGTTGCACGATTTAGCGTATGTGGACAAGCCAGGTGGAAGTGCAGAGACGTAGTGGAAAAGAAGAAGTCGGGCTTGAAGGGAAGCCGGACGCCAGTCGAACGGATGAGCGTGAAATGCGAGACGTGACCAAAACTTGTTCATCTGCATGTGAAGAGAGGACTGAATTGGAATATCAATTCAGAAAAGGCTCTTGGACCATAAGATATGAAATTTACTTTGAATCCTCCGCAGGCAGTGCCCCAGCCATATCAGGTAACGACGCCGCTTCCGACACGGCCCATGCAGACATCCCCGCGTTTAACATTGATGGAAGTAACATGGCCATGTCCAACCATGAAGCCGGCATATGGTGAGCAGCAGCGAGGTCCCAACGCAGAGCTACACGAGTGTGATCATCGTGCGACACCAAGTGCTCTGTGAGAGGATTGCAGCCCCCTGCATACAGCGGTGTTGCTGCCTACCGAAGCCTGCGTGTACCACACATTCCAGGCCGGGCGCAATATGAGTGGATGCAGAAAAGCGCTCCAAGCTGAGTGCTGAAACGCCGAGGGCGGTTGTCTGTGTTTGCTACTCGAATTAGCGACGTGGTAAGGGTGCTGCTGTGCCGCTGTTCCGTTGGCGTTGGGAGGCGAAGCTTGCAGCCTGTGGGGGCCAAGGAGGATGCTGGTAAATAGTGGCCGGCCTTCACTGTGAGAAGATCACACACTGACGGCATTCAACATCTCCACTCTATTCTTGGGGTCCAGCCTTGGGAAGCGTGATCTTGTTGTTCCATCGTACGCTTCGCCGCATTCTCGTATGTGTTGGTCGAAGGCTAGCTCCATCTTTGCCTTCTTTCTGTCGAGTCCGAATTCATTGGCCTTGGGCCATTGCGACAGCCACGCTCCTCCCCTGCCTCCAGAATGCCGGAGCGGTATGCACGTCTCCTTGCTTCGATCTCTGGCATGTGCGAAGCGGAGCGTTAATCATGGTGCAATTTCGTCCTGCCGGGACAATATCGGATGACAAAAACACGATGAAAGGCCTGGGTGACCTTGGCGCCTCTACACCGGTGAGAGACGGATTATCTAGATGTAGGTGATAAGAAAAAGCTTGCGTGCAAGCAGAGGATGAGCGAGCACCACCGCACACAAAGTGGGGAACGGAATCCACAACAAACTCACGACCAGTCCGACTACACCGGATGCGACTGCTTATTCAGCCCTGCCAATAGAGGACTGTGCTCTTCGTGATTGCATCATGAAGTAGGCGTCGAAGCAAGCGGTAAATACTCCAGCAATCCCGACATCGGATGCCTTTCGTCGACATAGGTGAACAAGCACGTGAAAGAATCGGGGCAATCCGTATGCGGGTAGGCAGCCCGGAAAAGGTAGATGGGATCCCAATCTATCTGCAGCCACACGCACGCACTGTCACATAATTTGGAGTGGAAGCTGCGCGACTGCACGTTCACATGCACACGGCCTGAGCTGTCGCAATCGCCAGGGAAAGCCAGAAGAGGTGGTGTTGGATAAGAAAAAGCATGATGAAGTATTGGAGTTTCTGATGAGTTGAAGAGATGCGTCTCGAAATTAGCTCGAAGCCAAGGCTACCGTTTGCGGTGAGAACAGACTGGAAGCCGCTGGCCAGACAGGGTAGGAATGACATGCATCCGCCTCTCCGGCAGGCTGCGAATAGTGATGCTGATGATCCTAGCTAAGCACACAGGCCATTGACTGATTGGTCTGTAGACCTCGCGGCTTCCATAGGCCTGAGGAGCTGTACAAAACGTAATGTTGACAATTTGCTTTGTTGTTGCGGATGTCCTTTAGCGCCAAAGGTGGTCGAGCGCTCCGGCAGCGACAGATGAGACGTATTCGATGAAGTCTCATTACGTGGCGCAGAGCAAAAGCTGCAGGTTAGTAATTGTTATGAGATGCATCAGCTGAAGGGAATAAACGTAGGATGCCGTCATCCGTGGGAGCAGGCTGAGGAGGGCAAGGGCTCAGTTTTCACCGTCAATCCAGCTGCCTAGCGTTCCGGCCATGGCACGGTCAGCAAGCGTATCAACGGCTTTGTCGCTATCACGGGAGCGGGCAGAGACTGCAGGCGCCGTTGCGTCAAGCATGGTGGATTGCCGGCGAGGGTAAGTGATTGGCGACCGGTCGGGCGCAGCACAGGGTAGTCCTTGCGACGCGATCCGAAATAGAGCGATGGGTAGAATCTGCGAAACGGTCAACCCGCAGCGCGCTAGACTGAGCTATTGGTGCATCCGCGCGCCAACAGCGTGTCCCTCGCGCACTGCAAGATGGCTGATGTTCGATACGGGCAGCCAATGGCTCGCAAAATTGGGCGCACCGGCTGGCAGCAACAGCGCCGGGTCGCAACAGCAAGCTAGAGTGCGTTGGTCGGGCATGGAGGGCGTGGGGTGGGGCTGTCGGCTGTTCGACAGCTCCCGCTCGTGGAGGCTCGGCGCAGGGCCAAATGGTCAGGTGGGAGGTGGTTACCTCTGGCAAGCGTGGGGTCGCGCATCGAGGGCTGGCGCAACGGCGCCGCGGTGCCGGCATGGAGCGGGGGGGTGGTGGGATTGCAAAACGCACCCAGTGATGCGCGTCCAAGTAGCGATCGATCCGTGCTGCGTGCGCGTGTCATGAAATCGTAACCACCTCTGCTGCCGTCGTTGCTTTCGGGTTGTGCGGGTGGCTGCTGAGCTTCTGGCGGCCTGGCTACGCGCGATTGGAGGCAGGCAGGCTGCTATTGGGGCATGGAGGCGGGCTTGTCGACTGGCAGCTCGTGGGCGTGACAGGGCCGGGCAGGACAGGACAGGGCGCACATCAAGACAGGGTAAAGCTCGCTTAGCCGGGAGTGGGCGGTGGATGACGGGCGGCGCACGGCGGACGGTGAAGGGAGGGCACAGCAGCAGGCAGCGCAGGTGAGACGAAGACGGTGGCTGGCGCGTGCCGGGACTGCCCTGCGCGGCGTCGAGGCTCGGTAGCTCGGTGGCTCGGTGAGTGGCTCGCTCGCACTGGCTCCTGGTCGAATGGCCCGCACAAGCAAAACTCCGTGACTCCCTCGGACCAGGGCCTCAGCCTTACGGCACACGATCGCCGAAGACGGAGAAGCGTAGTGCTGAACGCTTTGCGCAGCCATGTCGGCGCACCACGGGCCAGACCAGCTCTCGCTTCGTCCTCGCCTGCTACGCGCCACCCGTGCGCTCATCGCCGCTGCCCGCCTGCCCTTGCGCCGCTCAAGCTGTTGCTGCTGTTGCTGCTGCTGCTGCTGCTGCTGATGCTGCTCCGCTACTGCGCCCGCCAGCCGTAACCTCGCTCGCAGACGTCTGACCAGAGCTGGCCCGGCCGGCCGCCCTTGACCGCCTCGTGCGCGCACCCACAACGGAACATCACCCAGCCTGCCTGCCCCTCGAGATCTTCACGCTTCCTCCACGCGATCTTCGCACCACGCCCCAGCCCGGCCGTCTCTTCCCACGCCTGCTGAGCCCTCCCCGCCGCCGTGCTGGACGCGGTCTTATCGCCAGGCGCAAAAGGCCGCTGATGTCACCCGGCATCTAGCCTGCGCCCACCCAACACACCACCGCAATGGCCCATTCGCTGCCGCCCGAGCATCCACCCCAGGAGCACTTTCACGACCCGGCCAGGAACACCTACCGTTACATCCATCTGCCCGATGTGTCGTGGATTAGCCAGCGCGACCCTCCCGAGTTTGACGATGCATTGCTGCAGAGCCTTGAGCAGAAGCGCCAGGAGCTCGACGCCAAAGTCGCTCGATACATTGCAAAAAAACAGGGGCAATTCAACGACTACGTCGCCGAAAAGCACCGCCGGTATGACCTGCGCTCCGAGGACCGCCAGAGACGTCGCGCTGCCCAGCAGGAGCGCGACCACGAGCAGGCAATGGCCGAGGTCTGCGACGATGCCCCGGCTGGGCCCCCGGTAATGGAGGATGACAATGAGGCGTCTTGGTTCACAAAGCAGCGCGAGGCGGATGCGCGCAAGAGGGCTGAGGCTGTGTCAGAAGAAGTCGCGAATTCAGGCCCCACGCCGTCCGATTCGCCCGAGTCGGCCGCTGCTCACCCAACTCTGAGCACTGTCCGTGAACGTGACTCGGAAATACTCCAATTGCTGCCGGGCTTCCTGCCATTGCTCGAAGATCAGGAGAAACTGAGCAGCTCTGCCCCTGCCGCGAACAGAGGAGATGGCCAACCCCCGAGAAATCCTCGGTCCGAGCTCGTGCGCGCCTCCACCATGCCACCCTCACTCAAACATAGTCCTGCTCCTCGTCGCTCTTCCCTGAAGCAATCCGGCGGGGACCGTCCGGGAAGTGCTCGTAAAGCCGTTCGCTTGAGTCTGGGGCCTAGAATTGTGACGCCCACACAATCGCCTCCGGACGACAGACCTTCGAGCTCCACTAACCATTCCTCCCAGACATCACTGTCAGAGGAAACGCTTCGTAACATCCAGAAGGAAATTGAAGAGGCTGAGCGTTGGAAATCTGAACCGGAGAAAGTGCATACCGAGGAAATTCCTACCGAAGATTTGCTATCAGCAGCATCTCACAAAGATATCCGCCAAGTCGATGAAGAAGTCACACCGGATCAGGTTCAGAGCCCATCATCAGCGCCTCCAGAGAAGGGAAAGGCAAAAGCTGCAGTAACTTTTAATGAAAGTAACAGCGACAGTGCAAATCCCGTGAAAGAGCCCTCTCCTCCCAAAACCAGACCGAGCTACTCTGCAAGCCCCATCAACTTTGGCAAAGAAGAAATCCCTCAACGCCCAACCGCGAGTTTGGGAAGGAGGTCATCACTCACCGAGGAGGCTAAGTCGGCTCCAAAAGAGCCCAAGAAAAAAAGGAAGAAGAAGGTGAAGGCTTCGGCTACCACGGGTTTACCTGCGTATACACCTGCTCGAGCCACCACAACAACAGCACTTTCTTCTACTGCGCCCGAAATTGGCACGTCTTCAGCTCGCAGCATCAACTCGTACCAGCCCTCTCCGAAGACCCAGTCAGCCTCCCTTCTCTCAAGCAGCTTTGTTGATGCCAACAACACTGGCATCTTCTACCCGACCCGCGCTCGCCCGCCACCCAGCCACCTGCGTCCAGATGAGGCATCCCTCAGTGCCGTAAACGTGCCGCTACCAGTCGGAGGTTTCAGCAGCGAGAGCCCTGAGCACAGCTATGGCAGTGCTCTCCGCGGTACCAGTCTTGGGGAATCGTACATGGCGCTCAATTTTGCTCGACGCATGCAGGAGAAATCAAAGGCGGAGGCTCAAAATAAGGATAACAGCAGCAGGAAAACGAGTGGAAAATCCATCCAAAATCTGCCGCAAGAGCCACTGAAAGAGGAAGACGAGTATGATGACGGCGAGGATAATGATGGCGAGGCGGAGAGGCTAGCTAGGCAGCGAGAACAGAAGTACAGGCGGGACAGGGAACAGGACGAAGACGAATTCGCCGGTGAGTTGGACCTTTAAAGTCAGCCGGGAGTTTTTCCCGAGAGGAATTTTGTTCATATACGGAAAGGTAAAGACATATGGGTGGTTACATGCTTTTGATTATTACGCGAGGAAGGAGGGAAGCTGCGCCATATATTGAGGGACTGTTTAATGTAAGGAGGAAGATAAGGGAGCAGCGAGGTTTGGGTTTCCAAGGCAGGCTGCATTAATAACATGCAGGCGCCCGGCAGAGCTTCAACCAGCCGGTTTGGGGCTTTTATTTTGTATATTTCTGGCCCGGATACACACACAGATGTCTCTTGTACTAAGTGTGGGGGAGAAGAAGGACTTGAAAGATTAAAAAAAAAATAAGTTCGAAGCAGGCATAAAAGAAGCGATCATGGACTTGGAGCCCGATGGGCACCAAACCGCCCAAAAAAAAAAAAAAAAGGAAAGGAAAGTAAATGTTTTAGATGTACTGGGCCTTCTATTGGTTGTGTTCCGGCAGCCTGATGGGTGGGGCCGGCGCTCTTGAGGTTTTCTTCCGTCTCTACTTCCCCATTCTAAATTTCTTTCCGTTTGCCACCGTGGGAATGTGGTGATCACTTTGCTGCCGCCTCTCCTTTCTTTACGTGAATTCCTCGGACGTGCGGAGCAGTGGATTGAGTAATTGCAAGAAAATAAGAGGTGAGAAAAAGCAATGAAGAACGCTGACTTCCGGGTCGACTGTGGGGTCGATGTGTGGTGTTGGGGGGGCGGGCCTTGCTACGTGTGGTTTGGCGAGGTGGGTATCTGAGTGAGACATGTGGGCGAACGGGTGCCTCGTGGGGGACAAGACTGGATGGACAAGTTGAGGTCGCAAGAGAAGGCCGTAAGTGAACAAACACGCAGATGCAGATCGAAGCAGCATTCCTCGCAATGGTGAGGTAACCCCCGACCAGGTAGTGATCTTTCGTATCACTTTTTCTTCTCTGCATCTTGTATAATTTTCCGTATAGTCATTCTCGCGGATAGACAGTGTAGTGGGAGGGTTCCTTCAACATTTCTTGATATGCGATAACGAAACCGTTCATGATACGCTTTTGCGCTGAAGCTCTGTTTGGGCGAAAATGACGGACTTTTGATATGAGATAGGTGGAGTGAATCGTTTGATACATTTTTATCGTCCAATTCTCTCCCCCACCTTGGAGTTTATGACTAGCTTTACGAGCAACAATCAAGGAAAAGCGTCACGTCTTTTGTTAGGACAATCCTTATAGCGTAATTAGCAATGCCTAAATAAAGACTGAGGCATCAAATCTGAAGACAGCACTATGAAGATGGTGAAAGGTGCCACAGGGAGTGATTGAATCCTGCATAAGTCTTCAAGACCCTTGACGCAAAAATCGAGGACTGTCTTCACGGGTAAAAAAAAAAATCACTGTGGGAATGTATGTGAGTGCGCCGTTAAGGAACTTTAATATTCCCATTCCCAGAAACCCTATGATATGATACATCACAACTGTAGCCACTACTCTCGAACATGAAGTTCATGCGGTTTTAAACTTAGAGCCGCCACCAACTTTTTAGCTGACGTAGTCATCTGGCTCCCTCACTACATCCTCAAGTATTATTTCATCCGCAAAAGGTATGTCCTCTGTCCTCGATAGAGCAGACCGCGGGTGAAATGAGGATCCAGGTCAATCCGGAACATATGGTACCATTTGATTGATTATGCGGAGAACTTCTTGGTGATCTTGGCGATGACTGCGGCGAGAACGTTAGGATCCATTTCGAGACATGTCTCTGGGAACGACGACTCACCGTGAAGGGCAACGACGGAAATGATGAAACCAACGGAGAGGACGAGAACGACGACAGGATCGACCTTGAGGCCGGGGGATTCGTCGGTGTAAAGCCCTTTCATCATCTGTTAGCATATGACGGCATCCCTCGAAGTCTAGATTGCCCAATCCGCTCTCCTCGTCCACGACTAGTTTCTGAGATCTTGGCCGCAATCGCGCCATCCTTGTTGTTTCCGAACCCGACCAATACATTGCTCCAAAATCAATAGACTATAGATCCTAGGTCGTACGTACTCAACATAGTGCTGCTGCTACCGCCAGCGCCAGCGGCGCGAGTGCTGCTGGGACGAGCATTGGCAGCTTTATCCGCGCGGTCGGCGGCAGCCTTCCTCCTAATGGCCACGGCAGGGCCACCCGGGGGTTTCGGGGACGAGGGACGAGCGGTGGTGGAGCCAGTCGCGGGAGGCGAGTTGACGGGGGAGCTGGAGCGCGGAGAGGACTAGAGAAGGGAGAAGGTCAGGATGGTGTGCGGACGGAAGCGACGCCGTAGTTGATGCGTAAGAATATCTTATCGATACGCAGATGAAAGATCAAAGAGCTGAGGTAAAAGCAATTGAGGGCGACAGTCTAAGCGACGCTCGTGGTGCGGTACGGATCGAACAACGGGCGTGATGCTCAGACGAGCTCGCTGTGCAGTTGATCATCCCCCGTCTTTAGACGTTGCGCAGACAGTGTGAAGCCAACGTTGGCAGGGCCAGTAGAGCTTGCAAGACAGACGTACCATTGTGCTAGGTGTGAAGCGAATTAGGCTAAAGGACCCGGGGTATCTCGAAAGCTGAAAGTTGGGGAATAGAGGGAGCGGTGGTGAGTAGTTGCGCAGCGTTTCTGAAGGTCGCGGCGCGGGATTAAGGCCACGCTTCTGGAATCGCTAGCGCCGCAGCCCCAAGCGTGGCCCGAGCCACACCAACGCACAAGCCACAAAACCTGGAGAGTGGGAGTGGGGTTTTCGGTCCTCGTTCACGATGTCTTCTTCAGCAATCTTTCGGGCGGGACCATGTGTCGTCCACCACTTTCTAATTCCGAGGCTTCTGGGCAGTCATCTGTGCCGCTTGCTTTCTTGCCGGCAACAGGCAAGTGTCTACAGCCGCTGCGCGATGCGCCAACAGAAAAATGATCGATGATAGCTCGTGAGACTCAAGGTCGAAGCGATCACGTTTGAGGAGTAGAAAGGCCAGACCACGCCGTGCTTAGGGTTGCATTTACCACCTTATGAGCGTTTGCTTCCAGGCTGATCATGCCTCACGTTAGTCCGAGCGGCGGCATACTAGCATGCAAATGCTTCGAACCATTAACCAAATTATACTTTCACTGTGGTCTCGAAAGAGAGGACGGGCAGCTTGTTGTAATTCAAACTAGACCCTTGAGGCATGAAAGCGATTGCGAAGAAATCTGATTCCTTCCCGAAAACAACCCCGAAGAGTGGCATGCGTCGATGGTAGAAACAAATATAGGTATCTCTTTGCCTTCGCACCACTTTCAATGCAAAACGCTTCATCCTGGGCTCTAAAAACCCTCCCTAGTGACATGAAGGCTGATATTTGATGACTCAAGAATCCTAGTCTCTCAGGCTAAAATTGTGGCTATCTCAAAGGATATCTTAGAATAGGAGAAGCAGAATGAACAAGAGAAGCTTGATCGCGAGATATAAGATACTTTTTGCCTTTAGCAAAACCAGTCAGCCATGATAAGAGAGACGCAAAGCAGCCGAATTCCAAAAGCAAGTTGTAACTGCCGTCATGCTCGAAGCATCCGTAGTAGTCCAGGATCCCAGCAGGATGAGTTGCTGTGACCAATTTGTTTCCCCTGGTTTCGTTTCTATAGTACTCCGCTGCATCTCTGGCACGAAAGGTCTTGAGCGCGAAGTTGTTCGCATGTTGGTGGTTTTGTGCCTGACAGAAGATTTCCGTCAACCAGAGTAACTAGAGGCAAAACGATACACTCACCCTTTCATCCTCAGCTGTAGGATCTAATCGGTTGTCCGCTGCGTGAACAATTATCTGGTACGTTTGAAGACTTTCGCCTGTGCCAAGTGGCTGCTCGTGGATGTTCGGCAGAATGTGACTGGGCCCAAAGATTCGTTCCATGTTAATCTTTAAAACCGAGGCGCAGAAAAGCCACTGAACGCGGAAGAAATCGTCAAAGAAGTCTTCGTTTGACTGGCATTCTGGGGAAGCTTGCCGTCGGACAAGTCTTCTTGTCGAGCAAAGTTTGCGATATATTGGCCTTTCCCGATGGCAAGAGAAATGCAGAAAACCTTCGCGTATTCTTGAGCCACATTTTCTTGGTGCACTGGGAGGTTTCCGTCGGGCCATAGCGCGTGTAGTATATTCCAGTACCGGTTTCCATTCTTCAACAACCCAGCGACTTTCTCAAAAGGTATGAAACGGTCCTCCACACCATCACGAGGCGCTGATGAGCTGATTTCTCCCTTGCACTTGGCACTGCTGAACCAAGTCAGGAACTCCTGTATGGCTGGATTTTAATGAGGCTGAGATGACGACTGCGACACCGTGGAGGGCACAAGGCAGCAAGGCAGAGATCGGATACCAGGACTGGCGAGAGAAACGAGCAGACTACATCAGGATGTATGTATGCGTCTGCAAGATAGACAAAGCGGAACCGAAATTACAGGGACCAGCGTTTCTCGAGCGGTTGACGCAGAGGAACTGGCGCCATGAGAGGGTGCCAGCCCCGTGCGGTTTATCAGCGCACCAGGCAAAGGCCTGCATGGGTGCAGGCTAGAGGCCAACGAGAGCCGCATCCGATGAAGGGTGTTTGGTTGCCAAGACGTCGCATGCAGGACGCAGCGGAGGAGCGCCAATCACTCCAGGCCGCTATGAGCTGATGGAGCTCCGCCTCGTCTGCGATTGAGTTTCGCATTTTGCTTCTGGGAGATGAGGCTGATGTCAGGTCGACGCCTAAGCCAATTATGTAACAGCGGGGTGCTAAGCATTCTTAGTTTCGCTGAACCGAGCGGGAGTGACCGAATGGTTAAGCATGGAAACTCGGACTTGTGGGGAAGCTGATGCAATGGCATGACTCACTCTCGTCCACTCTTTGGAGATACGGCAGAGGAAACATCCTGTAAGTTAAACACATGTGCAGGACAGTTTTACGGACAATTATTGATTTTTCACGTGATCCAACAGATCGAATACGACCTTTGAATTTACATAATCTAAATTGCACTACCGATATTGTCAACTGCTCGGTTTTCGTACTCGCTCAGGTCCAGATCAGTAGTGGAGGCTTGCTTGCGCGCAACACTGAAGAACTTACCAGGAATGAAAACAAAATAAGCCCCGAAATTTTTCTTTATATAGCACGTCGAGATGCAAGACGATTATTGCTCGTGGCACAGATGTATCAAGGGAGTGTCTTGGAACAGAGAAACATAAGCCAACTTTAGTGAGATCAGGGGTAAAAATACCAGGGCGAATAATACGGCGAAACGGTAATGCTCGGGTCTCAAGGACCTTGCCGAGCTCTTGATCGTTCATGCCAAAGTGGAGCTTGACCGCCACTGAATGTAAAAGAGGAGAACTCAAGTGGCGGCAATACCTGCATCTGAGCTATCTTAGATTTAGATGGCTTAATAAGAAGGAAGACAAAATGCTTTGCTTTGCTGAATACCCTGCATTAAGGAGAAGAGTCCCGATCAGGTCAGTTGAGGTATTGATCGACAAACCATGACTGACAACAAGGATCTTCTCTGCATGGGCATCGCTTGAAAAGGCCTTCCCGTGGTACCAATTACCAAAGAAAAAAAAAAAAAAAGGTCTGATCCTAGTTCTCTGAACACTCAGAGCATATACAAGAGTAGCATAGCCACTTTATTAGATCCCTAAGTTCGGGAGGCTTTCCTTTATTCACTCCAGTAGACAGGAACTCTCGTCTACTGATCCACCAGTAGACGCCATACCAACATTTAAAGGTCACCAGCATCAGTGGAATGGTTATTGCCATGAAAAAATTTAGTGCATTTGTGGACACAATCTTTTTGGGCGAGCCATCACTTTCCGATTGCCAGCGAAAGATATCGGTGCTCATAAGGGTCTTAAACTCTGTTAGAGATTAAACGTAATACATATTATGTAACTTACCGAGATAAAAGTACTAGATAAGAAGAATAGAATGACAAAGGTAATGATTCTCATAAGGACTGTTTCTTGTTTTGTCTTCACTGCAATGCTATCCATATCTCTCGTTATGCTTTCCATAATAGTAGCGAATAGAAGGCTCCTGCTATCAGCAAGCATTCTCAATAACGATCGTACTCTAGATTTTTGCAATTTCAGGTCGTTATCCACAACTGATATACGACTGCAGAACTGTTCAATATTACCTCTACACCCTATTTTCAGCACTTCTGGGAACTCATTCCAGGTCGCCATTGATTGATATAACCCTTTCAAGTCAATGAGGGCGCTAATGTTGAGACCAATCATCAAAATGGTCTCTTCGGTCTTCACTTCGAGAAACTGAACTCTTTGAAGGTCGCTAAAGGAGAGTTCTTGCCTTGTTGTAACACCCTGCATTGCCTGCAGTGGAGGAATATCATTTATTCCTTTTTCTCGTGGAAAGATGTTGGAGCAGCCACCGAATCCCTTCGGAGATGTCCGTGGTACTCTCATAGCCATTGATTGGGGGGCTCCTCTGCAATAGCGGAAGCCGACTGGAAAGGAAAAAAGAAAAAAAAAACATTGGACAGGCCTTGTCCGGCATCGGCTTACTCATAAATTTGTGGCAGAGGTCTTATTTATGTGGCATATTGAGCGTCCCAACAGGGTGGAAGGACGATGTCGACTTATCAATGTCCACAGATAACGTCCTCCCGGTTGCTCTGTTTGAGCTTCTTCCTCGAGAAAGTCGATATACCATCGCCAATCCTCACCACACCAATCGATAAGGATCAGGCGGGTGAATAGCAAAGATGTAAAAGCGCGTGCATTGGACTCTCAAAAAGGGTAGTTGGTGATTTTCCGAAAGGGTCGGTAGCGTCTTTAATTCGGTTCTGCATCAACTTATCACCTTTGATAACAAGCCATGTTGCACGACCAGATGTGACGTCGAAGAAATGATATATTGCGGTTCGTCGAGAGGGCCAAGGCCAGGCTTGCTGCCGTTTCGAGGGCCCCACGGACTGCAGATTGAAACAAAGCCGATTGTCGCGCCCAGAGCGGCGCACTTGCGGCATGCTTGGGCCCTTGAGAGCATCGGCAAGACGGATCTCGTGTCTAATTCCTCCGAAATAGAACTCCTGCGCTGATTTTCGTCTCGCGAAAGTGAAGACGAAGTCTAGGAATGCTGGCATGACTTGATAGTACGTAAAATGCGTCGACAACATTAGGCGTATCACACTTGATCTTTTCCGAGAGTTTGGTGCAGATACGAATCTGAAGAGTCAGGAGATATCTTTGAGTGATGTCGCTAAGAATTGAACGTACACAAATCTTGATCTTGGCTCTTTGTTGAAGTTTTGACATCCGTACTCATTCGGGTTACTAAAAATGCCCTCAAGTTCTCGTTGATCCCTGAAGTGTAGATAGTGAAAGCCTGGGATTTGTATTTAGTACTAAAATGACATCAAGAGGTTCCAGCTTCCATCAACGAACCGTGCGGTCACAAAAGACTTAGCCCGCCCTTTGGTCATCGTACTCTCAGAACTCTAGAGCGGCTTTGCTATCTTTGCGCATAAGCGATGCTTATGGTCACTAAAACGCAGAGAGTATGCGTATAGTAGGGAGTGGGAGTATGATCCGGGGTTGACCAGATTTGCAGGAAACTCAGAAGATTGACGAAATGAGTCGCTGAATTGTTCCATGATGAGATACGTCTCAGAAAGAGGAGGATGAAAAGATTGCGAAGCGCCTGAACGGAACGCCGCCGAGCAGTATTTATCACGCTCAAACATGAGGGACAGGGCTGCACAGCCTCGCCACGTCGTATAGCCAATCCAACAGGTCAAAGACAAGGCAGAATCTCGCCAGCTGCATGTGCGGAAGGCCAACCAAGGACCGCCAATCAGCTCTCCGCGATTATGCGCGCCCCACGCAGCCTCCGGTCGCGCATCTGGAAGGCGACTGAAACTGCACATCACCAACGCAAGTCCATCAGGTCTTCTTTCTCGTCCTGTTGAAAGATCAAGGAGCTCGCCCGCGTAGCTTTCGTTGCCGCTGAAGGCAGACGCGGTGCTTCCGACGGGGTGTCACTGCAGGTAAAACACTCCTGCCACCTATTTCTCGCCAGAGGGTGGGAGGGACTGAGGCTCAAACGGAGAATGGGCGAGGGTGACTGCTGATTAGCCAATTTCCTCCCGAGGTCGACCGGTAGGCAGAGAATAGGAACCACGTGGCACACTCAAGGGACGCGGGCACCGAATCGACTAGATGTTGGAACGAATCAAGCTCACAGATTACAGTAGTGACATGAACGGCGATTTGGGAGATCAACAAGTTAACCGTACAATGATATATCCAACGCGAGGCGCGGAGGAGCGTCGATTATAAGCAGGTTTCAGAGTGTGTCCACCAGGCGAAACGGCGAATTCGCCACCATGTGCATGAACATGGTTCGGTGCCATCATGCACACCGAGGTCGGCTTATACGGTGACTGCAGGTTAGATCAGGCAGAGGAACAAGATGGTAATCCAGATGCGCTCATGTTTACGCCGCGGAAAATGCCCGTGTCGAGACGGAGAAAGTTTTGTATTTTGCCCCCATTTCTCCCGGGCTTTCCCCGAGCTCTTGACGCCTGACGCGGGAGTAGCGTTGGCTTTGCCATCGCGTTTCTTCCGGCTCGAGAGACAACATGTCGCCTCCTTGGAAGTCGGAGCAGCAGTGAAGAAGGGCCAACGATAGAGTGGACCGTTGCTTCTTGGGCTCGACCAATGCTTTCACACTGCAGCCCTTCCCTACCATCGATCCTTTCATCATCCCAACATTCGCTATAATAGCACGACTCTCATGTCGAAGCGCGTCAAAGGAGCTCTCACAGCAGCTCACATTAAGACTCTTCTCGCGCGCATCGGCAGCGGCGTTGGCGGCACTAAACCAGAGCTCACCCAACGCCTCCAATCAGACCTCAGCGTCCCCAAACTTCAAGATGGTAACAAAAGCAGCCGCATCCTCAGCGTGGACATGGGCATCCGCAACATGGCCTTCTGCATCTGCGACGTCTCGGTCCGACACGCCGACAATAACCGTCATCAAAAGCCCTCTATCAAGCTTGACGTGCTCGCCTGGGAGCCCATCTCCGTCAGCGATCTCGCTCTGCACGAGGATAGCAACACCTCGTCCCCGGACCCCGCGGCTCTTCTAAGCAGTCAGATCTCGCAGCAAGGCAAGGAGTCCTTCCGGCCATCCATCCTCTCCCGCACCGCCTATCAGCTGCTGAAGCAGAAACTGCTGCCGTTCGCGCCCCAAACCATCCTCATCGAGCAGCAACGCTACCGGACCAACGCCTCAGCGGCGATCCAGGAGTGGACCTACCACGTTAACATGCTCGAGGGCATGATCTGGGCGATACTGGAGACGCTCAAGCAAGAGGGCGGCGGCCACCTCCACACCACCGCGTCAAGGATGCCGTTCCCCAACGTCTTCCCCGTAAGCCCCGGGCGGGTCGCTTCGTTTTGGATGGACAACTCCGAGCTGGGCCGAGCCATTCGGGACGAGTCGCTTGCCAGTCGCGCAGCGCTGCGCTCATCCCGTTCGCGATCGGCCGGTGCGGAAGACGACGGTGACGCGGAAGTGGAGGGGGGTGAGAGCGATGGCGACGCCCCGGCGAAGACGGCGAGATCGATCAGCAGAAGCAAGGTCGAGAAGAAAGTCAAGATCAAGCTCGTCGAGCAATGGCTGCTGCAGAACGCTGCGAAGTCCGGCGTTTCCAAGCTGGGCCGCGACGTCCACCTCGGGTTTGGGAGCGCAGAAGCCAGCGCCATGCGCGATATCTTCCTGTCAAAGCTTTCCAAATCCGCGAAAGGGGGCGGCGGAGGCAGGAAGAAAAAGCAGGCGGCTGTGCCAGAAGTGACAGCTCAAACGGCCAGCCACTCACCGCTGCCGGACCCGAAGAAGCTGGACGACCTGGCCGACTGCCTCTTGCAGGCGGCAGCATGGGCGCATTGGGAGGGGAATCGACGTGCGATGCTGGGGTTGGACGACAAGACCCTGAAGGAGGTGGCTGAGAGAAGCAGCTAGTGCTTAGCCTCTCCTGCAGGTTGCTTGGTGAACAGCAGCAGCCAGCCAAGCGGAAGGAAAGGCGACGCGATGCGGCGGGAACACCCTGTGGCCCACGGAAGACTGTTGCCGGAGGATACGGATGATACGAGCCCAGGATCCCCTCGGGCTTTGCCGCCGCGATCCCGGAAATAGCAGCAGCGCCCGTTCAGCAGGTAGAAGGCCTGGAGAAATGCACAGTTGTCAATAAATTCGGTAATGATGATGTTGTTGAGGGATCGCTCGCAAAATGAGCGAGCAGGAAAAGCGAAATGATTCTAAGATTAAACACTGCTATAGTAATGCATTGATGCCTCTGAGGGCCGACCGGTCTGGGATTCGCTCGCGTTCGCTGACTCTCCGAAAAACCAATAAAAAAAGACCCCCCTCCGGCCAAAAGACAAGAACGCCGTCGCCTATGCAAGACCAATCGTGTCGTTAATGGTACGTGACCGCCAGCTCCATAATCCAAATGAAGAACCAAGGCGATGGGGCCTTTTTCTTTACAAGCCGGTAATTAGGTAGCTTTACAATAATGCGACACCGACGAAGATAGAAATGGCGAGGGTGAGCAGGGGTCGGGCCACCGAGTCGGTCACGGCATCCGAGGTGCTATCAAGACCACAGCATCTGCCGTTGTACGTGACATTGTTCGCAGCTGCAGCGGCGGCGAAGACGCTTCCGTTGATGTTCCCGACGTTATAATAATCGACATTGAGACGGTTTGGGGGGCGGCCCCACATATCTGCTACAAGGTTAGCGCCCCTTCCGCGTTTCAAACTTTCTCGGGTGCAGCCTTAAGTTTCATGCTTGAGCCGCAGGGGCTAACTTACTGGTGCACTGATTGACAGACAGGCCTAGCGCGCCATAATCCGTCGTGTTGGCATTCGTGAGCGTCAGGTTGACAGTGTTTGGCACTAGGATCGAGTTTCCAAGGATTGAGATTTCCGCGTTCAGATTGTGATTGATCATGTACATGCGGCTCCTGGCCTGATCGTTTGAAAGATTCGGAGGGCGTTGGACAGTGCAAGGGAAGGCCTGGTCGGTCGGGTCAAACGGTGTTTCCCACAGCTGACTGAACTCATCGAGGAGGTACGGCACGGCCGTCTGGTTAGCCTCATAATCCAAGAACATGACGACACGCTTGGAGGTGAGGATCATTTCCGAATAGGTTGGCCAGTCATCGACGCCCATGGGAATCACCGGTGGCTCGTAAAGGTATGGCTTCAGGCCTGAATCCTCGATGGGCGTGGTGAAGTTGGTAGCGGTGACATAATCGGCGTTTCCGATCAGGATAGTGACGATGTCGTAAGGGTGCTGTTGCACCCAGGTGGCCACGGTCGAAAGGTAGTCCACGAGAGTGCCAGCATTGAGAATGTCGCATGAGGTGTGGCACAGGTTAAACTTTCCGGTACCGTTGAAGTGGGCTTGCGCTTGAACTATATCAGGTCAGCACCACGCCATCCTCACCCAGACCAGGTGCAACTTACGCATTCGAATGCCATCGTTCAGCTGCGTGGTCACGTCGTAATCCTGGTTGCTCGCGGCATTGTTCTTGACAGTAAAAGGCGAATTGTGGGCGCAGACTTCAGTGACATTGGAGTATTTCCGAGAGCAAAGTTCCGTGTAGCCGTTGCATGGCTGGGTGTTTGTCGGACGAGCCGAGCTGCTTGTGCCAGACGCAGTCGAGTTGACGGGTACTGGGGTCAGAGGCCCGCCGGTGTATGTCCGAGTTCCTTCGGAGCCAGTGAGCAGGGTGATGGTCCGCTGCGTCTTCACAGTCACAGTCTTCTCCTCGCTGGTGCTGGGGCTGGAGGAGGCGCCAGCAGTCGGGGTCACGGTGCGGGTGCCTCCTGATCCATCGTCGTCGCCGCCTGTGCTCACGCGGACTGTGGACGTGTACGAAATGTAGGTGCCAGTGGGGACAGTCGCGGTGGCTCTCGTGTTGGTGCCGGTCAAAACAACAGTGCTGGCGGAGGAGCTGGAGTCGTCTCCGTTTCCTTGGGCGAGGACGCCGGCGGCGGCCAGACTAGCCAGCCAGAGGGGGGAGAGACGCATGCTGGCTCGATCAACAGCAAGTGCGGGCGGAAGGTGGAGAGGAGGGGAGCTTGACGCTCGACTGGGGAGAAAACAGAGACAGCCGGGTCGGGCCAAGACGGATTACTGTGGACGGGGAGCACTGGCACAGGCACACGGGAGGCGGGCGGTGAAGAAAAGACATGCAGCTGTGCTGGGCGAGTGCGAGGGCGACAGCGCTGGCGGGCCGGGATGACGTCTGAGACGCAGTAAATAGCAGGCAAGAAGCACAGTGCTGCATGACGGCCAGGAGGGATGACCGCAGCGCGTGGCGCCGGCCAGGCGGACGGGCAGGCATAGAGCGCTGCTAGCCAGCGTTTGGCGTGTGCCGGCGCCTGCCTCTGACATCTTCACGGCATGGGTGCGCCGAAGACGGGGCTCTTTTTTTGGGGGGGGTGGTCTGGCCGGGCACCACGGGCGTGGACGGGCAGCCGTAGGGTGCCTGGCGGGCTAGCGGGCGCACATCGCAGGGAGGCGGAGGGAGGCTGTTTCGTGGCGGCGCTGGATCGCCGCCAATGAGCGCCCGCCGAGCGCGCGCAGACCCGCTTTACGCCTCTTGCATCAACGCAGCCTGCAAGCGCTGTCCGGCCGCAGCTGCCCTGACGCGTAGCAAACACCCGTCTGAGATCATAGCACGCTGACCTGCCCGCCCGTCTCATAATGTCGGTCCTTTCCTCCAGCCAGGCGCCGCCAGACCCCGGCCCGCCCGTCCACTCACAGCCTGGTCTTCTTCTGGCCCGAAGATAACAGAGCTTTCTCTCGTCTTCCCCTCCACCCGTCCAGGCATCGTCATGCCGTCCTCTCCTCCATCCCGCGAGCCCTCCACTCGCTCAACCCGTCAAGGAGCCTCAGGCAGGACCTCGCCCACCGTCGTGACCGCGAGCCAGGATGCCGCCCGTGGCCCGCAGTTCGAGGAAACGCCCTGGAACACAACCCCAGGCGGCGGCCTCAAGCGTTCCAACACCACGCTGTCGAGGAAACAAATGAAACGGGCCACCCGCACCCGCCAGATCTTCGCTGTCATGTCATCCTTTTTCTTCTTCCTGTCCGCTCTGTTCCTGCTGCTCGTCGAGATCGGCAACACGTACAACAAGCCCGTCCTCCGCGACACCTGGTTCATGAAGCTCGATCTCAGTCACATCGTGCCGACCTCGATCCCCAATGCCGTGCTGCTCAACAGTATCGCCCAGACCCTCGGCCTCCACGATTTCTACCAGGTCGGTCTGTGGGGCTTCTGCGAAGGCTACATCAACGAGGGCGTGACCTTCTGCTCCAAGCCCAAGACGCTCTACTGGTTCAATCCAGTCGAGATCTTGCTCAACGAACTGTTCGCAGGCGCAACCAGTAAGCACATGCCAATTACGTCACGAACAAGTCGTATTATATTAACCATGCTTCACAGTTGCAATTCCCGAGGAGGCATTGAAATACCTGGACATCCTCAAGGTCGCCTCGCAGTGGATGTTCGGCTTGTTCCTGACCGGAACTTGCGTCTCGACAGTCCTCATCTTTCTCACCCCTCTTGCGATCTACACGAGGTGGGCTGCTGGTCCGATCGCCCTTCTTTCCTTTCTCACGCTTCTGTGCATTTTCGTCGCCTGCATCATTGCCACGGCAATTTTCATCGTCTTCAAGATCGCGCTCACGCAAGTTGATGACCTCAATATCGGAGCGATTCTTGGTGCTCAGATGTTCGGTTTCATGTGGACAGCCGCGGGCTGCATTCTCATCGCCTTCATCATCCAATCGAGTCTCTGCTGTTGCTGCGCCAGCAGGAGAGATGTCCGGACAGGCCGCAAGCTGGGTAGCAGGAAGGCGTACACGATGCCGCCGGATGGTGACCCGGAGAAGCAGACCTTGCGGCAGCGGCTTGGGTTCGGCCGGAGCAGGGCATAAAAAACATCACGTGGTAATGAATTTGCAAGTTGCATAGCAGGCTATCAGTCGGGTTTGAGAAAAAAGCGTCGGGCAATTCAGCGGGCGTTCTCGGTCACAGGTCTTGGGTTTGGATCTTGGATTTTGTTTCATTGATAGAACAGTAGACCGGTCGAGTCCAAAGTCTTGTTAATTTTTAGGTACATTGAAAGAGCGGATAGCAGCTTATTAATGGATGTAGAAGGAAATTCCAGATGCAATGTAGATCTGAAGCCCACTTAAATGACATCCGGCGATCAGGGCCAACGTGCGCGCTTCGCTACGAGGTGACGGTGCGCCTCAAAACATGGCATCGCGCTGAGCTAGGATTCGCCAAGGGGCAACACGAAAGCTCGGCTGGAATGTGCCTCACAAGCGCATCACCAGAGGCCGGGTCACAAAGGGGGCCCCTTTCAACTCATCCCGCCGATGAAAATGCGGTCAATTCAAGCTGCGTGCGCATCACGTGCTCACGCGTCTCCCACGCATACAGCGGTTACCTCAGAGTATGATTCATCGATACCCTTCAGGGAGGAGTAGCACAGGTCGTCGCCCCCAAATCAGTTCCCCACCGGATTGAATATGCTGTCACCGACCCGACGCGGCTAAGTATTATTGCTCATGAAATTTTTCACAGAAGCCCTCGAGACCTTCCCGATGCATTTGTGAGGGTTTGATTGGGCGTCAATGGTCCTGGTGGCGGAGATGTCATATCATGTGTACTGGGAACTGAGTTCTCCGAGTTCGTTTTAGCGAGATCTCTTATCAACGATGGATAACCCTAAATCCGTCTCGCGCTGATCTGTCTCCACGCGTGCCTCCACGACCTCCACCCGCCACTTCATCGCCCCCGGCTCACCTTACTATTGCCGCGTCATCAGCCCTTGCCTCGTACACGAGATACCACGCCCAAAGTACCACCACGGGCGCGCCTGATCCCACCTCCAACATGAGCGGTGTGGCGACACACGCGCAACCTCTGCCACAGCCACGCTCGACAGGACGCAAGCGCAAGCCCTCCTCGTGCGCCGAAGACCAGCCGGATGAATTCACGGAAGCAGCAACCAAGAAACGCCGCAGCAAGACTCTTGCAAAGACAATCTCTACCTTGGATGATGCCGCCGAAGCTTCCGCGCCCGCGAAGCAAGCCAAGCAAAAAGCCAAGGCGACCACCCCAGCTACGACTGAGAAGCGGCTCAAGCGGCAAGACCCCAATGTTGAGTTCTTGATTATGACGTAGTCGAGCTGACGATCTGCAGATTCCGCGACAAAGCACCTCAGTCTTTCTTAGCTGTCAAGGAAAGAGCATTGACACAACGGTGAGCGTGATCCACTGAGGTAGTCTCATATGATCTCTTCGACTAATACCGATCTTCAATAGCATGTTCGTTATCGACCGCGTTCGGGGGGGAACAGATGCATGTCCAGAGGAGACTGTTGAGATAGCCGGAACAACCGGCAATGTCTACACTGTCAACATCTCCCCGGCGCCTAGTTGCACATGCCCGCATGCAGTAAAGGGGAATCAATGCAAACACATCGTCTACGTATGTGACTCAGCATTCAGGATAATGCGCGCTTGCTGACAATATGTGCAGACCCTCATCCGTGTGCTCAAGGTGCCCCCGCACTTGCAATATCAGCTTGCCTTCGTCTCATCTGAGCTCCGGGAAATCTTCTCTCTGGCACCACCGATCCCGTCTGAGGACGTCGGACAGAAAGGCGGGAGGCGGAAGCCTGTCGAAGGCGACTGTCCCATCTGCTGCGAGGATTTCACCCCGGATAGTGAGGACATTGTGTACTGCAAGGCCGCTTGTGGTAACAACATCCATAAAGCTTGCTTTGAGCAGTGGGCCGCAACCAGAGGCCATCAGAGCGTATCTTGCCCTTACTGCCGGACGCCCTGGGCTGGTGATGAAGAAACGGTGAAGAATATTGCCAAAATGGGCAAGAAGAACTCCGAAGGTTATGTCAATGTTGCATCTCAGCTTGGACTGTCTGGGGAACGAGGTGAGTAGCTTTCTCACATCGTTTTTGCTTCTACTTCTGATGAACTGTGACAGATTATTCCACCTATCATCCATTATGGGTTCGCCGGGAGGCGCGGCGAGGCAACATTGATTCGTCTTGGCGTTACTTTGAGTAATAACCCATCTTTCTCATGCTAATGCGAGGTTTTGGTGGGCCTAATCCTACTTCGCTCTATTCGATAGGATTTTCCGAGAACTTCGCCGCTCGAGCGATTACGAACGCATTCAACGACTCGAGGGTCAAGCTGCTAACCGAGAGATCGACACTTTCAATATCAGGCAACCGGGCGCTTATTCCATATGGGCGACCAGGTCCATCGCCAGCCGGCAACAGGCTATTGTCTCTCAAATGACAGCTGGCTTTGGCCGCAAGTCTCGGTTCTTGCGGACGAATATGATGCATTCCGTGTTCTAGCTTCGTGTTTCCCATCACCAGCAGTCTTGGTCGAGAAGTAGAGTCCATTGACCGTGGCATTTGAGAACGGATCTGCTGCTGAACAAAAAGCGGTGCTTGAGTTATCCTTGCGTGCATTATATCGCAACATCTGCGAGATGACTATCAGCTTCCTCTGGGACATCGTCGTTTGAAATTTGCGGCCATCTGACTAAAGAGGTGTGGGGAGAATGGTTTGCATTTGCAAAGTGACAAGACTAGATCCACGGGCCGGGGATCTTCGGATCTGATGGTATCGATATCGACGCGTGTTGCCGAAATGTTATAGAAATGCCTTATCCCACGACATTGACAATGATATCTCGTCCTCAACTGACTAGTTGTGTTGGCCCCATCTCTCGAGAATGCACTCCAAGCAATCGCACTTCAATGACGCATGCGCTTTTCCTGCACAAGAAGACACTTTCTGTGTTCCCCTTAGAATTCTTTCGATCCTTTGCTCCAATTTCAAGGTCTACAACATGAATTCAAGACCACGGTAATGGCATGATGCAGTCTTTTGCCTGCCGACCCAAGACAGGCGGTAATACGAGTTTTTCTATTATGAATAAAAAAAAAAGGGGGAACGGCATGAGCACGATGGTAGAGTGAGCAATCACTGACAAGCCTTGGGATACTATCACATGCATCCATAGAAAGCAAGGGGTCGCTATCAGGCAAAGCTTCTTGATCATGACGCTAGATAAGTTACGAGTACTCCTTTGCTGCTTCGCTCGAGTTGTTGACAGGTTTTCATGGCGCAAATCTTGATTCGCTTGCAGTGTTGCTGTAGTGCCCGACTACTGATTTCGAGGCCGGATTTAGGTACTGCAACAGCATGTGAAAGGATATATATGGAATTGAAGTAATTGTCCGGGAAGAAGATTCGTTAATATGGCGCCTCTGATATAAGTGGATAGATGAGTGTTAACACTGCTTCTGGGATGGCTATGTATTTGTAAAGCCTTAGAATAAATTCGATGCTGAATTCGTCATTTATTCTTTCATACTCTCTTCTTTTGCGATACGCTGAATATCTAGTACCGTTCGAAGTACGAGGATGATTTCGTTCCAGTCTTTTGGGGCTGTTGTTCCAAGCACGACTCATTTACTTCTTTTAAGCTACCCATTAATCTTTCAACAAACGTTCGCGCCTCTCACGGCTGCTCTTCTTCCCGTTCTTCACATGTGCGCGACCTGACCGTTGAGGCTTGGGAAGGACTCTCGAGGCAACGTTGGTTGGCCATGTGACGGAGCCCAGAAGAAAGTCTGCCCATCGAAAAAATGGCTGCATAACTGTCGTTTGCAAGCGAATACAGAATAGAATCCCGAACCCAAGCTGTATGTTTCCTTCCCCACTGCTCAACACCTGTAACGTTCAAGCTATTTTGAATCATACAACGCCGGCTTTGCAGAGATTTTCCTCTAACCCCTTCTCCGGTCTGAATACGTGTTATCCCTTGTCTTTGGTTATGCTGCCTCAGCCGTTGCCGCCTGTTTCGTGGCCTTTGTTGATGTAACAGCAGGAACATCCGGCCACGGTTTCTTGATCGCGTCCTGGATCTGCACGACACAGCCCTTAGGACCAGCGACAGCACCTACATGAATGGCAATCAGCATACGCAAAAATTTCGAGTGATGTCAAAACTTGGTGCCTACGCGGCGATGACAACATACCGTTCACGACAACGATGCCGTTCTCGGCATCGACCTTGAGTACCTTGAGGTTCTGCACGGTAACGCGCTCGCCGCCCATGCGGCCAGCCATGCGTTTACCAGGCAGCACTCTCGAACCGGAGCCCTGCGAACCACCGGCAGAGCCCATGGTGCGGTGGGTGAGTGACTGACCGTGGGAGGCGGGTTGACCGCCCCAGCCCCAGCGCTTCATACCCTGTCACGCCGTAAAGGAAAAAAGCCCTCGTCGTCAGCACTCGGGCCCGCCAAACATACCCGCAGCATCGAGGGAAAGGTTTCGACTTACACCGGCAAATCCCATGCCCCTGCTATCCGCTCTCGCATCAACAAACTGGCCCTCCTTGAACCACTCCGGGCCCACGACCTCCCCGACGCCCAGGAGGCCTCTCTCGTCCCTGACGCGGAATTCTCGCACCCACCTCTTGGGGCTGACGCCCTGCGCGGCGAAGTGCCCGAGCAGCGGCCTCGTCACGTTGCTGGGGTGCTTCCAGCCGGCGCCCAGCTGGACGGCCCAGTAACCGTGGCGGTCGCGCGTCTTGTGCGCGACGACCTGGCAGCGGTCGAGCTGCAGGACGGTGCATGGCGTGCGCACGCCGGTGTCCGCGTCGTACAGCGCCGTCATGCCTTTCTTGATGGCAAGCGCGCCCGTTCGCAGCGGCGTCGTGTATTCCTTGCGCGCGAGCGCGGCCGCTGAGCCGGCGCTCAAAACGGGCAGATTCGGCCCTCGGTTGAAGCGGTCGGTGGGTGAAGGGTGGCTGACGATGGATTTGATGCCACGGACTTGTTGCTGGTGGAGGTGGCGTGGTGCGGTGGAGGCGGCGGCGTTGCGGGACGTCGAGGAGGCATTGAGTGGCGTGGCAAATGGCCGAGGCCATATAGGCAGAGCTAATTGCCCCAGTAGGAGCTGCGGTCTGGGCGGCATGGCTGTGGTGGACGCGATGAGAGAGAATTGAAGCTCGGATGCGGCCCGCGGCTTTTCTCGTCGACGTCGCGGCGATTGCGCAGGTGGCCGCTACGCCCGCCGTGCCTTAGCCCGGCCACAACCTCACGGGCTGCCGTCTTCTACACCACGCGATGACCGTCCAATTGTAGCAAATCGTGAGCACAAATGCACTGCCACACCTTTAGCCAGAATGACAACTCCGTCGTTAATTATCTAATTAAGAAGCCTAAGACACTCCCTCGTTCAGCCCCTGACTGAGAAATACCCCGTACCGTCACTCAAACTTTTTACTGTCGCCAACCACGCACATCATCCAGGCCTATGAAAATTTATCCATCCATGCCGTTACGCCTTGAAGATGCATTAATTGACCGTGATTGCCGACATACCAGGCCGACATCTAGACTCCTCACCATGAAATTTGGAATAAGCAGACCTCACACCTTACACAAAACCAAGTCACGACTTTTGGAAGCAAGCTCCCTTCACGGACATCAACCAACTCCGAGGAAATGCAGAGCGATGATGGGCTCAGAGAGCAGAAAGTGGCCATCTACTTGGCAGCCCGAGCCCCGTTGCCCGCACCGCCCCCCGAGCCCATGATGCTTGGAATCGGGTACGTGCCATTGGGATTCTGCTGCGGCGGCGGGGGCGGGGGCGGTCCAGACGGGACCCGGTTAGGGGGACCATTGGGGAACTTCTGTGTCGGTTGCATCGAGGCCGGGGGCGGAGGTTTGGGCGGAAGGTGCGAAGGCGTTCCCCATTTCGCGATGCTACTTTGACTGCCGCCTGAAGCCGATCTCTGCCCCTGATTATGAGCCGCCGATACTGGCTGCGGCAGAGGATGAGCCATACCTTGGCCCTGGTTCTTCACAAATGTTGCGTTTCCAGGCGGCGGTCGGTTGAAATGTGGCTGAGACGTTGGCTGGTTGGGACGAGGCGGCTGCTGTTGGTGCAGCGGCATGTTGAAATTGGGAAAATTCACCATATTCGGAGCTACCACACCCATCTGCGGCGATTGCCCCGGCATCCCAAAGCCTGCTCCCCCGCGCATGGCCGGTCCGGGAAAACTAGGTACGAATGTCTGACTTTGTGGGTTGAATTGCTGCCGGTTGAAGCTTCCAGGGAGCGGATGCTGGTTGCGACTGTTACCAAACTGTGGGTTAGGCAGCTGGCCATACGGGTAAGGGTTCTGGCCCGCTGACATCGGTCGGTCGCTATAGCTTTGCTGAGCAAATTGATACGGAATCTGCCCAGGCATTTGCCAAGATTGGTTCATGCCTTGTGATTGAGGCCTGTATCCGTCCGGGAACCCAGCCAAGGGTGGGTTGGACATCTTGGGCGTCTGGTTCGATGCATTGCCGGGCTGGAAAGACATTCGCTGGAAGTCCTGAGCAAGGTCGTAGTTCACCGGCATGGGAGCTCCATAAGGAGCAGCATTCATCGATCCGTTGGGGGAACCAAACTGCTGGTATTGCCAGGCAAACTGTTGCTGGGGATCCTGTTGAACCATGACAGGATAACCGTTGTTGTACGGCATGGGCGACGAACCGTTGGTGTTCATGGAAGCCGAAGGAGGCACCACATTGGTAAACGGTCCATAGTACATAGGCGGAGCTTCGCTCGAGTATCCAGGACCTCCATACTGCCCAGGGTAGTATGGGCTGAATTGGGACCTCGCTTCAAAGCCGTCATCATCGTTGTTGCGGTTCTTCTTCTTGTTCTTCCTTCCTGCAGCAGAGCTCGAACGTGACATGTCCTTGCTCTCACTGTTGTTAGCCGACTCGCCAAGGTCGCCGTCTTCAGCACTTCCGAAGATACGTTGGCGAGCCTCTTTGTACTTGGCTTCACGTTCTTCCCTAGTCAACTTTCTAGGGCCTTGGCCAGCGTCACTCCCGCTATCCGCACCCGCTTCTGAGGTCGTCTTTGATGGACCTTCAGAGTTGGTCGTTGTATTAGTTCCTGATGGAGTGCCTCCGCTCTCTCCACGGCGCATGATCTTTCGAGCAGGCACAATGATAGGAGGCGTCTCAGGGCCAGATGATAAAGAACTTGGAAGGCTAGATAGTGGTGGGGGCCTACTACAGTCAGCACACAACACGCTGTTCGTGAGAAAGACACTCACATGCGACTGTAAGGAGTCTTCGTGATCTTCACGGCGCTGGTGACCGGGTCGACAACATGGCCGAGAAGATAGTAGTCAGCAAATCGATGTGCGAGCATTCGATAAAATGCATTGCAGTTGGGGACATCTAGTTCTTTCTCGCTTGAGAGTGTATCAGTTTCTCGAATATGATGGGTACGCAGTGTCAACATACCCTGTGTTTCTCAAAAAGTCGAGCACGTCCTGTTCCAGCTTGAGGACGAACAGTCTGTCTCGGGGAGATTGTAAAGCTTCAAGAAGCTTTTCGTCAGGTACTGGCTGCGGCTGAGAAACGCCATCATTCTCCTTGATGGCACCGAGGGGTAATGGGGCGGGACGTCCAGACCCAGCAGCGGCTTCGCTACTACTCATCATATGGACATTGCGTCCGGGAACAATGCCGCGCTGGGACGAAGCACCCATAACAGAAATCTCATTGAGTTGGTCACGGAAGGCACGGCCTATACCATTGTCGGATCCAACTCGTGATCCGGCGGCGACGGAACCTGGAGGCGAGAAGACGTCCTCTCGATCTTCCTCACCAGCGCGGATGCTCGCACTGTCATCTGGGCGAATGCTTTCCTTTTCATCGAGAGCGAAAGTCGTACCAGAAGCGACGCTTTTACCGTCCACGCTCGGCGGCTTGGCCGAACTGTTGGAGGAAGACACTTGGGTTGCATCGTCATCAGCAACCACCGGCTTCACAGCACCGCCTGCCGAATGGGCCGAGTTTTCGGCATTGGAATCCGGGCTTACGCCATTTTGCGCGTGGGTATCCTTGCTGGAGCCATTGGTGTCTGGGACATGCTCCTGGTTGCGGAGTTCTTCTTTCTCTCCGTTTTCAACACGATTATCAGCTACCTGGGTCTCCGGCCCGTCTGACGGTTTCTGCAATATGACAGGCACCTGCTGGCCTTGCGCAGTGTTTGGGCCAGAAGTGACATCCTTGGAATTATGAGGCATGTAAGCTGAAGCTGCAACCTACACATTGTCAGCTTCGTCTCGCATATTGACGGTGAAGGGGGGTAAAAAGGAAGACGACAGAGGGCGGAAGGACGAAAATGCCCAGTACGATTGAGTGAGAAGCGCGCGAGTCGGAGTTGCGGGCAGAGGAGCGGGGCGAGAGAAAGGCGCAGAGCATACCTTCGCAAACGAGGGCCTCAGGTTGGCGGTCTCGCTGACGGCGGGACCTTGAGAGGACATTCTCTCTCGCTATGCTCTTATGCGGGGTATGATGGCAGTAGAATGCAGAGGGACCGTGATCGCAATCCGGGGCGTGAGAGCGTGTCGCGCACCAGGCCAGGCCCGCCAGCGAAGGGAAATGGAAAATGTCGAAAGCCAAGTGATCTCAGGAACCGGAATGCTCAAGGAAAGTCGTGAAAGCCAGGACCATAAGGCTGGACATGGTGCATTTGGTGGTCGGATCAGCAGGTTGGCGGTGATTTCATTGCGGTGCGACAGGGCGGTTGAAGTGGGCGCACGCTGCGGCGAGTGGGTCCTCTGGTCGGCGAGGCTCGAGGAGTCAGGAGCGCCGGCGCGGGAGCCCGGGAGCAGGACGGCGGCACGAAGCGCGCAGCAAGAGCGCGGAGCTGTGGGCGGAGGAAATGGGCCGAGCGAGCGTCGACAGCGGGCTTTGCTGGAGAGCTGCGAATGGCGGTGCCTGTTGGCCAAGCTGGTGTGGTGAGGGCTCTTCGTCTTCGTCGGGCGGCAGCTGTGGAGCGGGAAAACCTTGAGCTCCGTCCGCCCAGCTGCCGTCGTACCGTTGCGCTGCCGCAGCCCGGCCGCCAGCCAGCAGCACCTCGCCCGCTGCGCTGCCCGCTGCCCGCGCGCGCGTCGCCCAGCGTCGTCATTCTGCCTGAGTGAGCCGCATGCCACAACGCCGGCCCCCTGGCCCAGCCCTGCATCGCTCCTCGTCCGCGCCTCTCCTCCAAGCCAATCCAGCAACAGCAGTGCCGTCCAACAGCCATGTACCGCGGTCCTGCCTACGGCGGCCGCTCTAAGGCGACTCCGAGCACTACTTGCCAGAAGTGCCTGAAAAAAGATATGCGACCCCGACCCGCTGCTCATCACAACGGCTGACGACTCCGAACGCCACTATAGCTATGAATGCAAGGCCGCTGCTCAAGAGCGCCCGTACGTGAGCCGGCCGAGCCGAACGCAGCAGCTCTTCAATCCGAAGCTCAAACCGCAGCTGACGAGCGACGTCCCGAACGAGCTCCTCCGCAAGTACGCCGACATTGGCCAAGCTTGTGCGAGATTAATCATGCTTACAGTCTACCAGGAGGGGCGTCGCCGACGAGACGTTGGCCAAGAAGGCCGAAGAGAGAGGCCGCAAACACAGCCGCGATGACAATGACCTGTCGACCCGTCCGCGCAAGCGCTCTCGCTCCGTCTCATCCTACTCGTCTTCTTCTGTCTCGACTATATCTACCAACCGCTCTCCAACGCGCTCGCCTTCTCCACACCGACATGCTCCTTCGAAGCGTACAAGACACTCACCAGCCGGTGATGATCGCAAGCGGAGGCGCCGGTCTGTAAGCTCTTCAGCTGGCTCTTACTACTCGGACAGAGACGCAAGACCGCGTGCTAAAGAGCGTAACACTCGGCGAAGGCGAAGCTCGTTCAGCCCTGAACAGCGTGGTCGGCCTCGGAGCAGGTCTTTCGTGTCAAACCACAACGATATGTCAAGAAGCAGAAGCCGCCGCGGGAGTCGCAGTCATGACTTCGAGAGATCCATATCACCGTACAGCCAGCGTGCGAGAATTCCTCGCCTGAGTCCGGCTCGACGCCCTCGCTCGCGCAGTCCGCGCAGACGCGCTGTTCCTCCATCAAGGGAGCGAAATGCAGCTCCGAACAGACCACACCGACCACCACCAGAGACCGCGGCTTCCCCGTCCCAGAGCTTTCGAGAGAAGAGTTTGAGCCCTTATAGCAAGCGATTGGCAATGACGCAGGCAATGAATATGGGAGGAAGATGAGCTAGGCTGAGCTAGGATGTCAATGAGCTCTGATACTCCAGAGCGCTCCTCTGATCGCTACTAACACGAGGTCAATTTGTCGAACATGGCATGATGGAGGCCAGGAAGGATCACGTGGGTGGATATTGACTATTAAGCGCACTTAGTAAAACAGATGGTTGGTTTGTCCTCACGGAGACAGGATCTTGAGTAAAAGCGCTAGCTTCTAGGATTCTCATCGGGGCTGGGAAAGGGGTTTGTTGTTACAGAACCATTTCGTTCCTCTCGTAGATACCCGTAGTCCATTCCGTTTTTTTTTTTTTTTTTTAAAAAAAAAGAAGAACGAGGAAGACAAACTTTTGAGAAACCTAGGTTTACTTTGCGTCAATCGCTCACCCACAAAAGTGAGTAAGTGATCAAAATTCTACCTATCACCTTCAGATGCGCGATTGTACAGCGAAGGTTGATTTCTAATAGTGGTTTAGTATTGCACTTGATACTACTGTAGACTTAAATTTCCTTTACTGGTTTGCCTAAGGCTCGGAAAGCTTGCTCTCCTTCAACTTGTATCGCTGGCATTACCTCAATTCCTCCACTACCTCAGCCACTAAGATGGCATACACAACGTAAGTCCTTGCAGTATCCACGCCGTATTCCCGTTTCCCACGTTCGCCTAGTCCGCAAGGCAACCAAGAACCGCGTATCAAAGATATCTGCAGACGCGAATCCTTTTAAACATGCATGCAAGATATTGTGCGGCCCAAACCCGCATCTGCGTCTTACACAGAGGTCTATGCAGAAGGCCCAATGAACTGTGCTTGGCGAGATGTGGTAGCATACCGGCAGACATCTCTTAAAAGGCCCATGGTTCCATATTTTCAGCCGGCCTTGCATGATCAAGTCTACCCAAAGAGCCCATCAGGGCCGCTGGATCGCGCCACAACGCTATGGAGGCTTGATTTTCCTCCCCTTACGATCTGAGATCACACCAGCTCTTCGTCCTCTTTTTCTCTCTCTCTGTCGGCCTCATCCTCTCTTTCTCGCTCGCGCATCGCTTCAACTAGCATAGCACCTTCCATACCAACGGCCTCGCCTTCCCTATCAGCGGCCTCAACCTCACCGGCGCCCGCACCGGCTCTTTTCCTCGCCTCCTTCTGGGCCTTTTCGATCCTCTCCTTCACCAACCGTGCAATGGCGTTCTCGGTACGTACGTTCAGCACTTCCAGTTTGCGGTCCAGATCGCGCTTCAGGTCCCAGTTGGGCTTCTTGGGCTGTAGCTTGAATAAATCCAAGGGCTTATCGCCAGCTTCATCAGCCTCGGCCTCCGCCTTTGTGCGCTCCGCTAGCTCGGCGGCTTTCGCCTCCAGCGTTACCTGGCCCTCGGCCGGGTTGGCCTCGAAGCCTAGCTTGGGGCCTTTCGTTTCGGCGTCGAAGTTACGACCAGAGAGATAGAGTCTAGAAACATCGGGGGTGGAGGATTGGCCGCGGTCTTCTTGCTGGGCTGTGGTAGCGTCGGTCTCGATATCTTGCGGTTCGTCGGGCGCCTTGCGCTTGAGCGACTTGAGCTTGGCGAGGCGGGCTTTGCGCTCATCCGCGGCAGCGCTGAGGGAGGCATGCGAAGACATGCTTGGGACGCAAGTTCGCTAGTCGAGTGAAATTTGTTGCTCGGGGTGCTTCTCCCGGTCTAGAGGATAGGCGGACGAGTGTAGGCTAGCGATGGGTAGTGGTGCTTAGGAGCTTGAGACCCCTAGAGTTGCCGAGTGGCAGTTGCGCTAGTATGATGGTTCTGGCCTCGTCAGAGATAAGCAAGAGGGGAATTGCGGATCGGGGAGTTGGCGGGCAGATGCGGTCAGTGGGCGGCAGAGATGATGCGGGCGGCGGAGGAGTGACGAGGACTAAGCTCCAAAATTTCGGATCGCCGCGCGCTTCGCTCGAGCTTCTACACTCCACAACCCCTCCTCCAAACGATGGGCAGATGACGCGCGCCCCATGCCCAGCAGACTGATCGCCCATAATGCGGTGTCTTTCAGAGGCAACCTACCATCCGTGCTGCCTTTACTTGCCCCGCCTGCCTTCGAATGCGCCGCTCCAACGAGATACATGCGGAGATGGATGACCACCGACATCGCTACCGATAGACGAGGACTCCGCAACATAAACCTGAGGGCAAAGATTGTGGGAAAACAAACCCACAGAAGTTCAAGAGCAAGGAAACAAGCAAATGATGGAGCTAGGGTCCCCAATCGCACGGGATCGTTGCACCTGTGCCAGCAAACGTGCTGCCGCGATGGCAGGAGCATAGAAACTCGAGGCTTTCGCAACAGTGCTCCCACCAGGTTCCAGCCAACTCTTGCCACAAGGTCAAGTTTCTCACGGCCAAATCTTGGATCACACTACTCGAATATGTGGGCCTTTTCTCAACGTCACACACACCGTGCATATTCAACTTCCGACGATGACTACCTGGTCGAGGAAGACGAGGAGAAGATGATGTTGGGGGCACAACCGGGTGGAACACCCACAACAGACAGTAACCAGAGCATTCACGTCATGAACCCGGAGTTTAGAGCTTTACGCCGCTACGAGTTCTTGTTCAGCTCTCAGAGGATCCCGCATGCTAAAGACGTGGAGGAACTACTTGAGAGAGCTTCCTCTTTCCCTTCCCTGGATGATATTCCGCGGCAGGACTCATGGTGGATCAAGAAGTTCGCCCGACTAAATGCGATCTATGATGTCAGGTTACCAATGGAACTGCGCACATCTCACCTCGAGGTCAACGCTCTTACAGAACAGGTAGTAAAGTCGCTGCTCCGCCACGGCTCTGAGGTTAACTCCATCAGAGGCATTTGGATTACCAACATTCGCAGCAACTACTCTCCAGAAGGAAAGAGAAATGTCTGGTGTGAAATGTTACTATGGCTGCTCTATCATGATCAAAACGCCGTCTTACCTGTCCTAGAGGCTACCGGAAGAGGGCCAAAAGCACCCAGCTATATTGTAGCAGACATATTGGAGCACTTAATAAGCAAATATCTCCAGAATGTGGAAGTCGGTAACAGCTCATTACCTGCCGGTTTCCTCCGCACCCTTGCATTTCTTCTGGAACAAAACCCGTGTCTTGGCCGCACATTATCACAGAAATTCGTTCACCTGAGTCTGGTGCACAGCACGCTTGATGAAGGACTCAAGCTCTGGGACCTCCTGCGCCAACACGGCTTCAGGCCCTCCTGGCATACTTTTTATCATCTCGCCTATTTCTTCGGTAGACATGGGCAATACGAAAAGGCCCTTGAAGCTTTGAAAAGGCCAATTGAACTCGGCGCACCTCCAACCCACTGGGCTTTCTTAGCGACCTGCGCACAGGTGCTTCGAAGCAGCGCGACTAAGGCGGAAGCATATCATGCCAGCATCCACATTTTATCGAGCTTTATCCAGATGGGCGTACCTCTCAACATTTACCTCTACACCATTTTTATGCACAACGCAGTTGACCACGGTGATGTACAAACGGCGCTAGACATATTTCATCTGCTGCGAGAGAAAGAGGTTGAGCCAAATGATTACACCTTCACTGTCCTACTAAAGGGCTTGAAGGATGGTGGCAATGTGGATGTCCTTACAAACATTATCAGAGAAGCGAGACAAGCATTGCCAAAGCTCAAAAGACCGGAGGTCGTAGCAACCGACATACTTCACTGTATCTATCTGAAGCATTACGAACCAGCCTGCACCGAACGCGCGTTTGCCGATCTGGCAAAGACTTACCTTGAATATTTTGATCCATCGCCGCTGGTCAAATTGGGCATTCCCGCTCGTTTTTTCGGCAAGGTCACAGGGTCGGACGGGCTGCACATGACACCACCGTATCCGGCCATTGGCATAGTAATGGGTGCGTACCTCGAGCTCGTGTCACCAAGAGACCCTGAAGGAGTGGTTCGTCTCTACAGAACTTTCCGCCATCGGATCGAGAATCTGGAGGATCCTTTCCTACCCCAACTCGGCGACATCAACTACTTCTACAATGCTTTCCTTCTTGCCATGGGCCAGAACGCCGTTACCATTCAGCTGATACCGGAGGTCTTGCGTCAAATGACAGACAGACGTATTCATTCTGTTCCACTCACGACGAAGCACACCTGGGACATCCTGGTCAATGCGTTCATGAGGCATAAGCTGCCCGAAGCTGCGGAGCGTGTCATGCAAACGGCGAGCGCGTATGGAGCGGAGCCGAACGAGGTGACTTGGAATTCTTTAGTCAGGGGCTATGCGAGGCTGCAAGACGTCGACAAAGCTCTTGACACAATTCGCCAGATGCAATTAAAGAAGATTAGTCTAAGTCCCTTCTCATTAGCCATTCTCGGCAGGATGAAAAAGAGTGACATGTTGTCACAGGGACTTCGGGAGATGGAAGAGATAAGGCAGAGGCAGTTGGAAGAGGAAAACGACTATCTTGTGCCCGATGATTATGAGGGCCCAGCGACTGAAGAGGAGAGCGACGAAGATATTGGAGAGAAGGTTGGCAAGGAGATGGAGGAGGATGGCGGAAACGAATTTAGGGCGTCTGAGAAAGGGCCTATGGATACGAATCAGACCAAGCGCTGACACTGACAAAGAAATTTCGTGAACTTTGAGTTCATTCTCAGATCCTCTACATTCTAGGCTCTCGCGTAATACACAACGGCGAGGGCTTGCTCCGAGCAACTACTGGGCTGCCAGAAATCTCTTTGGAGAAGTGGCATGAGACACCTGCTGCACCAATTCAAGCAGCTGCCGATCAAGCCATCTTCTGGTTGAACGGTAAGAAGACGAATCATCGATGATGGAGAAGTGGAGTTCTACGCTTTGGTGTGGTCCCAGTGCTCGAGTTCTGGCTGCCGGAGCGGGCTCCTCCTGAGTTACATCCGAGACTTCAGCATGGTCTCGCCTTTTGCTTTTCTCTGCGCCATCACAACTTCGCAACTGGCTGCAGGCATCATTCTCGTGGCTTTTACCAAAAAGAGGCACGCGACGCGCTTCAGGAATTCCGGAATCCCCCCTTGACCTTTTATCGTTTGTAAGCCAGTTAACTCAGCTGAGACTCAAGTCACTCGCCACACAGTCTTCACCAGAAAGCCAACTCCGAAGAGCAGAAAGTCCGCTCCAGGAATTATCACCCTCAAAGTGTTGTGTAAGCTGGTGGCTCTGAGCCGCGAAAGCACGCAAGACCAGATCTCTTCTCTCCCGCCATCAAGGACGGCGCGCAGCTCGAGCCCTGACACTGTTCCAGCCTCATTCGTGGCAATGACGACCCTGGACAGCGCGGACTCGGGCGGTCAACCGTCTGTGCAGAGATGGCATCGACGATAGTTTTGTCGACTTGCTGGCATTGCTCTGCCTTGGTCCGAGGTTGCTGAGGTGGACAGCCCGCAGAGTCCGATGAATACCGCAGTCATATTACATCACATCATGTACATTACACACAAGCTCTTCTCACTTGATCGATCGAATCAAAGAGTGGAGAATAAATTCAACTACATGGGTGCGTATAACGTGATTGGCCGATTTTTGATTGTGGAAGAACAAACCTTCGTATCCCACGGTGCCCGCGAACCTTCTTTTGCTCCGTACGCCGCCTAGGCGCTCTGTGCATTCACGTCGCTCACCAACGTCCACCGTGAAGCTGAAGCAGACAAGCAGACCTGAAAGGCTCGGGAAATGCCCCGCCAGGAGCGACCCTCCAATCTCCTTGGTATAGAGATGACTTCCACTTTTGTCCATCTCTTTCCCGCGGCGTCGGAGGATTTATGCTAGGGGGTGTCGATCAGGTGCCGTCGAGTCGGGGCCCAGCGCGGCGGGAACGGTACCTCACCTTAGGAACCAAAATTTGAAAAATAAAAAAAAAAAAAAAGAAAGGAAGGAAGACGTACCGACTCTGTAGTCGCTCCTCTTTTCCACCTTCGAGATCCGTCGTCTTTCTTGGCTGCCGCTTCCTTCGCTCCGTTTTCGATCGTCGCCTCTGTGCGATCCGATAGAGACGTCCTTTCTAGCGTGGGGCCGGTCGTTGGTGAAGGGGGGGAAAAAAAAAAAGGACCGGTGGCGTTGGGCTCGCGCGCCAACGCCACCACCACCACCAACAACAGAGGGAAAGAAGGGGCAATCAGATTTCAGGGACAGTGGCCCCGTTCATGCCACCTTGTTACCGGAAGGATGGAAGCGAGACGTTCCGGTGGCGACTCTAGCGAGTCTGCATCGCGCCGCACAGCTCCACGCCGCGCGGCGTCGGCTGGGCTGGAGCTAGAAGACCGACGTGGGTTCCTTTTCTCTTTCCGCGGATCGCGAGGGGGAGGCAGCGCCCGCGCCGGCGCGGTGGCTGGAGAGTCGAGCCATTGAAGGTCCATTTGCACACCCCACCCCCCCCCGGTTCACCGTCCCATGCGCTCGGCTGCTGATTGATGAGCAGGGAGGGGCGGTCGGAGAGGACGAGAATGAGAATTGGGGATGGAGACTGGATCCTCATGCCCTTCAATGTCGTTCTGGAAGCCGCCCTCCTCGTGATCATTCATTTGTATCAGACGACGCCAGGGACGTGCGCACGTGGACGGCGCAAGCACGAGCAGCCGTCTCTTTCCCGCCCAAACCCACCGTCGGGGCGCTCCCAGACGTGCCTTGCGAGCTCGGGAGCCTGATCCTTTTCTTTTTGCTTTCAGCTCCGAATATGATGGCTCCGCCAAGAGCATGGATGGGAGGGCAACGAAATGTTTCTTTCGCCCTTTCCGTCCAGTGTCGGCAAACTGTCGTTTGACGGCTCGCTCGCGGAAATCGGGCCTGCGCTTGCCGCACCCACGAAGGATGAAGAAAGTTCGGGTTCCTGGAACCAACGCGGCCCGGAAAACCCCTTCGGCTAGACGGTGAAGCGCGAGGCCATACGACGGGGGCTTGCGGATACGATGACGACGGCGGCGGGGAAGCGTTGGACGTGGATTGTTCTGCTCATGCATGTGGGGTGGGAGTAGCCCGACGACGGCAGCGCCTGAACGAGCTGAGGGAGAAACCCCTTACAGGAAAGGGTAGCTGGTGAAGAGAAAAGAAGAGCTCTTGGCAATGCGGGCATTGTCTGGGGCAGCCATGCTTGTCAAAAGAGAAGTAGGGACGCGCTGCATAGTGCGAACCACGGGCTCGGATCCTATCACCTGGACTCTCCATCAACGAGCGTTCGCAGGTAATTCCTGCACCCCGGATACGATGATGAGCTTGGGCCCTCGCTCTTGGATCATCTGCGCCGCGGTTTCAGGTTGAGTCCGGATCGGGGCGGAAAGCGTTGATGAACGGGCGGAAGGGCGGGAAAGGTGGAGGGATGCGAGGAATAATGCATTGACGTCTTGCTCGCCGTCAACAAGCTACTGCGCATGGCATCACATCACCAGCATTGTAGGTATCGGGCACTGGTGTGTGTATGTTCCCATGGGAGATGCGATAATCGAACGTCTCTTCAGGTGCCTACTCTCCGTTGAGAGGCCGGGAATCAATGGCGTCGCGTGCCGTAATTCCCGCTTTCCACAAGCTTGACGCTAGAGAAGGAGAAATGCAGGGAGCAGGAGATGGAGGGTTGGGCTGAAAATGATTGAAGAATTCAATCGAGAAGAAGGACGACGGGCTACGAAGAAGACTGAAGTAAATTTGGGGTATCTCTCTCGGACAATGTCCTTCACATAGCTTAGGGAAAAGGTTTAAATACTCGACTGCTTTGCCAGACGGAAGAAATGGGGCCATAGCAGACGCGTTATTGCCGGGTTATCGTTCAGTTATATATTTACATGCAGGGACAGAATGGCAACCCCAAACGCCTGGAAGTATTAGACTTGCTTATGCGTCACTCTGCACCTCACATCGGTCAACGGTACAAGCAAATACATCGACCTGCGCTTTCGCCCTCTTTGACGTGCGCGCGGAAGTATGCTGGGACCTCTCCAGGGACTCCAGCTTTACTTTAACGCAATTGCCGACGAGAAACGTGATTGTACACACGATGCCTCATTTTCCACACCTCTGGGATATGATAGCATTCTTCATTGCCCATGTGCAGTGTACGTTTTCTGACCGGTCAGTGGAGCCATATCACAGAGTGTGCGTGATAGTTGGCAGCCTTCTTCTCTGCATCGTCTCATTGGTTGCGGTCGCGCCAGCAGGAGATCGTCATTTTCGTAGCCGCCTACTCTTCACCACCGAGGCAACACTTTCACGCCCGTCACCGAAAAAAAAAAAGAAAAAAAAGCGGTGGCGAATCCATCGTGACGTATGGATGTTTTTTTTTTTTTTTTGGAATGGAGCTGCAGGTGTTTCTGATAGCAACACGGGGCTGGTCGGTAGACGGCGTTCTCCACTGAAAGATCGTGCGTTATCGAAGGCGCTTTCCGCTTCGCTGTCCCAACGTGGACCTGAGACCCCGACCCGATGAACAGGGTCAATGAAAATTGGTCTGGAAGGAATCCATATAGCAGAATATTGACTGAGCCTGATCTTTGGCCTAGGGCATCGAGAAACACGGCACCCACGACAAGATGTTGGTTGGGGGGCCCCAGCGGCTTGTCCGGGAGCTCTTTCTCAGGCATCCCAACACGCGCGGCAGTTAGACATCTTGCAACGGGCACCCTGCTCGGCTTGCATTCATCCAATACAAGCGCTGACGCGGAATGCACGCGTCGCGGCAAATGCCCCTGGAGGACGCGATAAATGTCGTACCTGTGTACTGATCTCAGCAGCCTCCGAGTATGTGAGATGTCGGTATCAACCGAATACGACAAGGCAATCCTACCGATTCCGTGCACCTCAACGCCGCCTGAATCTAGACCTGTCCTGTCCCTCCGACGCAGCTTGGGGAGCAACTTCCGGCCCTCCCGTCCAATCTGCCTGATTGTGGGAACTGAAAGCAGCTCTTAAGAGGCAAGGTACAGAGGCTGTGCGACTAAGGCGAAGCCACAGCCGAACCCTCAGCCTTGCTCGCCGTCGTAGCTGTGTGCCGTTTCATGAAACGAAAATGCTGCGACTCGACTGGCTCGCGGTCCACGCACAAGCGCGCATTGCGCAGCAGCTCCGTAAAAGCGCGCAGAACAGGGCCGACTTGCGACAGACGCCTCCTGACCGCCTCTACCATGGCATGGTTCCCTCCCCAGAATCTGCAAATGCAAGCGATACGGATGCGCGAGAAGCGCATCGGGTCTCCGGGATAGCGGAGCTTGACCTGCGCAGGAGAATTCCCCGTTGCCAATCGCTTGCCTCAGTCGCCGTTTGGCTCTGCAGCCTCGACAGACGTTCTCGATTCGTCCCTTCGAGGAGAGTCCAAACCCCATTGGTCCAGGAGCTGGAGGCAAGAAGGGCACAGGAGCGGGTGCTTGCTAGGCCGTAGTGCTGCGGCCTTCCACCCCTGTGTTAACCGTCATTGGGTAGGCGGCCGTTGATTGCCCACGGGGAAACGGCGAAACTCTCCCAAGCTTCTCCTAGCCGTCTTGTTCATCTTGTAAAGTCAGGTGGCACACCACACGGTCGTCATTCGTTGACGGCGACATTTCGGCAGTCATCTAACCACTGCTCAGAGACGTTTTGGAGTCCATCGTTCAATTTCCCTAGGTACCGGACTGGCTAGTAAGCTGATCTGTTAGCACGTTGCTGCGGCCTGTCCCTACAGCGAACATCAAACCGATACGTAGTGGAGAAGATGAAGGAGTAAGACCAAGGTGAGAAATTTGCTATGATAATCTGAGACGGAAGAAAACAAATCTCCACGTGGTGGTGATCACCGACATCCCCGGCGCCAGGATCTCGAGCTCAGGTAAAGCGCTGTAAGAGCCGCATCTTCGGCAGGGTGGGACACGGTCTTTCGCGAGTTTGGCTCCGTGTTCGGTATGATGGTGCTAGTGGCTCGAGTAAGTCGGACTCTGGCGATCGCTAGGTACGATGCGCTTTTTCTCAGGGAAACGGCAACTGAAGAGAGTTGTGCTTGCAGCGTTCCGAAAGATCGGTCCATCGTCGTCGAATCTTAGAGCAATCGGTCCGGTATAGGGCAACGGTATGACAAAAACAAAGCGCACCAGCCCAGGCGCCAAAGTTGAGGGCGTCGGTCAGATAGCGCCATGTAAGCCGCTGCATTTGATAACGTTATCCAAGATTTGCACTGTAGAAGACAGAAGGACCTGGCCAAACGAGTAGGCGAATCAATATTGAATGTACAGTACTAGCCCTGGATCAGCGGGCGATAATGGAGACGGGCGTGCTTTTGACTCAATCTCGCAGAGTCTCGTGGACGCTCCTCGCGGGCTGTGCTCTCGCATAGTGCAGCCGTTGCACTGTGGGCCGGCCGAGCTCGGCAATGATCTCGTTGCGCTCGGTTGATGCGGAGTTCCTGAGTCGCTGATCAATGCACCCACGTGGGCTTTGTCAAATTGTGTGGAGTTCAGGCAGAGGATGGAAGTGCGACACTTGCAAAACTGTCGGGACACTGCGGCGATACTGATGGAGGGACGCCCATGACGAGATGCGGAGGAGAGATCGGAAGTGGAAAGTGTGCGCGCGAATTTACGACGTCTTGTCAGAGATGCTGCAAGTGGCAGGCAGCAAGAATTGGGGTTAGGCCAGCGGTCCCCGAGCCGTGGATTTGCTATTTGTATAGCAAATGGATGCGATGAGCTTGATGGGCAAGCTGCATCGGAAGCCCTTTTGGTCTTGACAGGCGTGACGCCTAGCTCTTGGAGTAAGGCATAGTCTCTGGCGTTCACAGGGCTGAAGGGTATTGCGACCCAAAACGTTACGGGCCTGCATATCGGTCGTCCTTGAGAAACGTCGAGGGCAGCTTGTCCGACGCTCTCGACTCGATGCAACCTCGCATGGCGGGCTGACGATCCCCTTCTTCTGAGGGACTAGCTCAGGCACGCCAGGCACATCGTCGGCCACACAATTTCCCCACTGGCGTAGCTAACGACGATGGCCTGCACGCGACTCGGCGTTAGCACCAAAGAGTCGTAGAAGGCCGGACCACATTTTCTTTGAACTATTGGCCGGCAAAATGAAGATCGCGGCCGCAGCGCAGTGTGCTGCTCTGTCGACGACGAGATAGAGACTTGCATGGGTGCCACGTGCGGCAATGGGAGCCAACGAGGATTATGGTTCTCCGAATGCCGGCATGGTCGAGTCACAGGCAGCTTCCCGTCCGGCATGATGCAATTGGAGTGATGACGGGCAGTACTCAGTTGACGAAAGGGGTGCACAGTGGCTTGAGCATCGAATAGCGATATGAAGATCAGCCAAGTACCGGATAACGCGCCGGCACAGTCGGCGCTCTGTGCGTGCCCGGGAGGCGCAGCGGAATCGCAAGGGTCGAACTCGGTGCTGAGGATGTTTTTCCGCTTTCTGGCGTAGGATGTGGCCCGTTACAAACTCAAAACTCTTTAAGGTTCAGAACCTTAAGGTTCAGATGCTCAATTCCGGCGGCAGCGCTCACTGCGATCCCCGAAAGCGTTGGCCAGGCCTCGAACGATTCCGCTTCTGCAAGCCGAGGCCAATTGCATGAGGGTTGCCGCTGTCCAGCACCTGATATGTATCCAGGGAAGCTTGACGAACTTCAGGGGTAGTCCTGGAAGCAATCACTATGGTGCAGAGCGCATTCAGGCTCGAGCATCTTCACTCCCCACCCCATCACCCCGCATCGTCATGTCCTTTTCCGGATGCCACAGACCCGCGCCTCGTGCTGTATGCCTGACGAACTGCTGCGTCATGGCTGCTCCTGTGCGGCACTGTGGCACACACCTCATGATTATGCAGGTACCTGCTCTTGATTTCCATGCCCGCAGAGACGAAGATCAATCGATTCGAAAGAGATTGCGAGCTTATTGTACCAACGCAGACTCCACGCTCGGCCGCAAGAAAGCCGAATGTCCCTTTCTGGCGGAGGGTTTCTTGGTCGAGATGAGAAGGCGCGGCATAGACGAGACGGGGTGGCGACCACAACGGAGGCCGACTAATGCCAGCTGGCTGACTGCTCAAACATCACAAGCTGTTCTTGTCGAGTGGCGACTGGCGCAATCCCGACATGTGTCGTCGCGCCGGGCCGCAATAGCTGCGACTGGCAGAGATTCAGCTTCAGGACCTAGCTCTTCCAAAAAAAAAAAAAAAAAAGGTGAACCCTCGGGCAATGGAAAAGTCATTGTTGTCACCAGATCTTGTATTGCTCGTTTGTGCCACGGAGCCAACGGCAGCAGGCGGCCGGCATCGCCAGGCCTAGGCTGGCGATCGACTCGAGCGTCCCGAGGTCAAGTTCATGGTGGAGCCCGCTTCTGGTAGTGACTCCACCGAGCTGAACGCGAGTTGGGAACGGATGACGACGTGCAACACTGGGCAGGAAAAGCAAGGCAGAGGCCTCCAGAGGCCGAGCTGCACCGGATGCAGCTCACAGCGGACAGACGACATTTGCGGCATCACGGCCGAGCACAGCAGGCAGGGCGCTGCGCATTGCGAACATCGTAGCCGTCACGGCGGAAAAGGCAATGCTGAGTGCAGCGTTTCGACATGTCGCGGGCCTTGGAGTCCATGCTCGCAGTGAGGTCCGGCGAGCGTGATAGGATGATGGGACGGGCAGGGCCAGGTTGATGGGAGCGGGCACGGGAGCTTGATGACGGGAAGCTCTGGAGGCGGCGGCCCAGGCAGATGGCAGCGGGCTTGTGCGAGTGGGGAGGGCGGGGACCATCACTGCCAAAAGCAGCTAGGGGGGGGGGGATTCCAGTACGGGCGCAGCAGTGGGTACAGGCGACAGCGACGAGATGAGGGAAGCGAGGCGCGAGGCGCGAGGCGCGAGGGGAACGGCGGCCAGGCGGCCGTTGTGCAGGCCTTGGGCCCTGGGCCTCGCGCTCGCGCTCGCGGTGACGAGCGACGACTCGCGTGCTGCTGCGCGGCTGCATGTCGCTCTTGGCGCTTGCCCAAAAGGACCGGCCTTGCGGGCGATCCGCAGCGCGTCGCCCGCTGCGAAATGACGCCGCTGCGTCTCATGCTGCAACGCCAGGAAAGTCCGTGGCCGTCTGCTGCTCGACCACCGCGCCGTGGCTGGCGTGCTCTGGCGCGGCGCGCGCGTCGCCGTCGCAACGCTGGCCCGCGCTGGGACAGAGGGCTACGTAGTGGACGGTCGGCGGGTCTAAGGGTCCTGTGCGCGCCGCGGGGGAACTGCAGGCCTGCGCGCTGGGTGCGATGGAGCCCGAGCCCGAGCCTGAGCCTGATGAGATGAGGTCTGCACTCCGGCTGCACGCTGCACGCGGCCGGCACTGTGACAGGTCGCGTCCCTGGGAGGGAGCGCCGGGCGGCTGCGCGGCTGCGGGCTCTGCTGGTTGCTGGCAGGCTGGCCGCCGCCCTTGGGGCCTGCGCCTAGCGCTGCCGAGCGCGCATGCACATTTTGCGAGATGTCCTCCGCCTGCAACCCTCTGGCCGGCCTGGCCGACTCAGGCCACGACTTGTGCACCTCTCTGCTCCTCTCCGCTCCTCCCTGCCCCGGCCCCGGCCCCGGCCCCGGCCTGCGCTGCCCGCGCCAACCCGCCGCCCCGAAGCCGCTCGATTGCAGGCGCCCAGCACCACCGCACTGCCTCTGGTCTGTCGGCCTCGCGCAAGGGCCCAACTGCGCGTCCAAGACCAGCAGCACCCGGACCAAGACCAAGGCTGCCGGTGTGCGGCCTGCGGCCTGCGGCCAGCGGCTGGGGGCGCACGGGCGGTCGCGTCTGCGGCCGCGGATATGGGTGCTTGATGAGCGCCACAGCTGCAGCGGGCCAGGGTGCTCAGAACGGCGCGCGTGCTCGGGCTGCACCCCATGCTGCGTTTACACTACGGATGCTCCGTACTCACTGCACTGCACTGCACTGCACTGCACTGCTGCTGCGTCCGGGCACGGCACCCCGGCAGCCGCACCCCGGCCGCTGCTCCAAGGCGAGGGATGCCCGCGCGCCTGCCCGCTCCCAATATCACTCCTGCTATATCTGATCGCCTGGGCCAATTCCTCGCCGGCGGAAAAGTGGGCTGACGGGCGATTCGACGCTTCGACGTTGGCCGCCCTTGACTGCCCGCGCACGCTGCCAGAGTGCCCCCCAATTGCCCCCAATTGCCCCCAGTGCCCCCGGACCCTTGCGTCGCCCGCAGGCCCATTAAAGCTCCCCTCCACCTTGCACCATTGCAACACCATTTGCGCGCGCCGAGGACCCTCCCGCCGCCTCAGTCCTGCTCTGCCCCCCGTCCACGGATCCAGCTGTAGCAGAAACCCGCAGTGTCTGGAAACCGCCCCGCGGCACATGCGTCGGACGAGCATTCCGCCTCCAGCCTGCGTCGCAGTTCCCAAGGACTACTGATCCGCCGACAGCGCGCGCGCGCGCGCCTGAACCAGCCTACACGTCTCCGCTTGCCGGCCCTCGCCCACGACCCACGCCCGCTGCGAGCCCCAGTTAAGACAGCCCCGGCCGCCTGCTGAGACCGCCTTCGATCCGTTTGCCTGGTTTTGCCGCTGCGCTCTCCTCTCGCCTGCTGGTTATGTGTCTTCCCGTTGTCAGGAGCGCATAGCTGCATTCTTCCCAAGTCTCTCTCTCTCTCTCTCTCTCTCTCTCTCTCTCTCTCTCGCCGCTGGGTAGGCGCATTCCTCACCCCAACAACAACAACGACAACAACAACAACAACAACAACACAGCTCGCTGACAACATGACAGTGCCCCGCCCCGCTGCCTCCGCTGCCGCTACCGCCGCCGCCGCCGCCGCCTGCAAACGCCGTTCTGGTCCTGGTCGGCCCCGGTCTCCAACTGGCCTCTGAACCCGCCTATCCATCGTCGCGACCCACGGTGCGGCCCATTCGATGCTGACCTGCTCGTAACGCCCCGGCGCGCTTTGCCTTTATGTTACTTTCCTCGCTGTCCGTATCAAGTATTCTGCTGGACGAGTCCGGCTCTAAGAGTACTCGCCCGCGGGAAGCCAAGCACGCGAAGAAAGACTCCAAAATGTCCGATCTCGCGCTCAGAGAGGGCATGGATCGCTCGAGCGCATGCGTCGCACCGCTTACTATTAAGAAGAAGCCTTCGACAACATGGAACAACGATGGCGCCCAGAGTGTGCACTCCTCGCCGCAAAGCAGGCGAACCACCGGCTCTGCAAGATCCCAATCCCAAATGTCTCCGCCCTTAACTCCTCGCGCCAATCTCGAGTCCGAAATGCCCTCAGCAGAACCAGAATCATTCCCCAATTACCTCCGCGCCTTCTACCACTTCCATCCTTCGTCCACCATTTCCTCCGTTGGCGATGAATGTTCTATTACCGTGCCCATCAACCAAGGAGATGTTATTCTTGTCCACTCGATACACCCCAACGGCTGGGCGGATGGTACTCTCCTAGGCTCGGGGGCCCGTGGCTGGCTTCCGACGAATTATTGTGAACCCTACGATCACCCGTCCATCACCAATCTGCTCAACGCGCTCACCCACCTCTGGGATCTTGTAAGGAGCGGGGAGAATGGCAACACTATGGTGTTTGCCAAACAAGATTACGTCAGGTCAATGATTGCGGGCGTCCGCGTTCTCTTGGTTAGTCGATACCAAGGCCACAGTCCCTTGGCTGGCAGAATCGCCCGGGTTGAATTAAGAGTACGCACTAACTTTGCCACAGGAGAAATCCGGCTGCTTGACAAGGGAATCGCAGAACGTCCAGGCTCACGTCGGCATCCGGCGGATGCGGAAAGGCCTCCTAGGGGACCTGTCGGCCCTAGTCAAAACGGCGAAACACTTGCAACAGCTCGTATCCCAGGGCGAGCCTGACGTGCCGATTTACGACCTCCTAGATGAACTCGTGCTAAAGGCCTTCAAAGTCGTGACCCGAGCAGTTCGCTTCCTCGACGTCTTCTCTCAAGAGACTCAACCCGAGCTGTCTGCACAGCCGCTTCTTGAGGCCGCCATGAATGAGGCCGAGCGGCCTCCCACGCCTCCGCATGATGTCCCCGAAAGCAACGTTGAGCAATCGCATCCAACGGAGAATGGTGCGACGGAGCCACCCGAAAACGTTACTGTTGTGTCACCTACAAGTCCCGCGACGACAAACGACGAAGCGACCGACGCAAGCAATAAGAGCATGCCCCGCTCCAACACAGACGTGACAGATTTTGTTCAAGCACAATCGCTGCCGGCGCTCTCCCCCACGAAATCAACTCCATCCAAGCGTGTCTCTGTATCGCATCGAGTGTCATACACAAGTCAGGTGAGCGGCCAACGCAGACACAACCTTGCATCGGAACGACTTTCCGCCGCCCAAGACTCTTTCTTGGGTTCAATTGGCTCCTTCATAGGGTTACACCTGCAGTCACGCTCCTCGACTGAGCTCCTCTCCACAACCCAACAATCCGTCTTCGCGTGCCGCCAACTTCTCAGCGTCGTTGAAGAGGTATGGGAACGAGACGCTCGCCGATCGGATCCTCTTTCTCAAGCAAGGGACACCATGCATGAGAAGCTGTCTGAGCTCGTGCAGGCGACGAAAGACATGTTCGCTCATGCCGAGGCCCACAGCGAGGAGGAGTTTGTGCCTGCGCAGGGCAAGGAGATCGTTATCGCTGCCACCAACTGTGTGCGCGCCGCCGGCGATTGTGTGACGAAGGCCAAGGTTGTCATCGAAAGAATCGGTGATTTCGAGTTCGAGCATTCAGGGGCCGGGATCTCTGACACGATTTTCGAGAGCCTCGACCTTACTGGCGTGTCAGATGCGACCAACGAACGCGCCTCGCAGGACGTCACCAGCAAGCCCTTACCGGCTCCACCAAAGGATGCAACTGTCCCTCCTTCGCTTGATGAGAAGCCGCTTCCCGAACCACCTGTGTCCATTCCTTCTCCCACTGGCACACAAGTTGCGAGCCTCCAAAGCCCCACTGCCTCCTCTTTCCGCTCCTCCAAGGACTCTTTGCCTTCTCTGGTCAAGGTTCCCATTCCACACCTTCCTCCTCCTCCTGGTAGCACTGCGGACAACTCCCCTAGTACGAACAGCGTCAACTTTCGTTTCGCTGGCAACAATGTTGGCACTGATAGTGTCAACGCCTCGGACTCGACGAGCACATATCCAAACAGCCTTCGCGGTGACGCAGCCAGCATAGTTTCGCACACCTCAACGCGGGCAACCACACCGGACGATGTACCCTCCAGCCCCAAGCCTGATAACATGATGAATAGTTATCCCAGTGTCTCAGAGTTACGGTCTACTGCTAGCGACGATGCATACGGCGTGGAGGCCCAAATGCTTGAAAAGACTTATGCGCACGAGCTTATCTACAAGGATGGACAGATCGCTGGCGGCTCTCTACCGGCGTTGGTTGAGCAGCTTACTACCCACGAGTCGACCCCGGATGCTATGTTTGTCACCACGTTCTACTTGACTTTTCGCCTTTTCACCACACCTGTCGAGCTGGCACAATGTTTGATTGATAGGTTCAACTATGTGGGAGACAGCAACGGAATTGCGGTACCTGTTCGGCTGCGTGTTCACAATGTTTTTAAGGGGTGGCTGGAAAGCCATTGGCAAGCGGAGACGGATGCGGAGGCACTGGGTCTCATTCTGACCTTTGCGACAGGCAAGCTGAGGAATGCTCTACCCTCAGCTGGAAAGCGCTTGGCAGAGCTTGTCACCAAAGTCAGTCAGGTAAGAGCAGGGACGCCAACGCCCCGTTTGATGTCTTCGCACGGGAAGACAAACACGTCCGCGACCATTTATTCCGCTGCGGACCCGAACGTGCCGAACCCTCTTGTTACAAAGAGCCAGCTGAACGCGCTGAGGAACGCTCGTAATGGATCCACATCCTTAAGCATATTGGACTTCGACCCGCTGGAGATGGCGCGGCAATTCACGCTCATCGAATCGAAGCTTTTCTGCGCAATCCAACCCGAGGAGCTTCTTGCCTCTGAATGGACCAAGAAGAACGGCAAGGCTGTGAATGTACGCGCTATGTCGAAACTCTCTACCGATCTTGCCAACCTAGTAGCCGACACTATCCTTCAGCTCGAGGACGCAAAAAAGCGGGCCATTATCATCAAGCAGTGGGTTAAGATCGCGGCTAAGTGCTTGGAGCTCAACAATTACGATTCTCTCATGGCCATTATCTGTTCTCTTAACTCGTCGATGGTTATGCGCCTCAAGCGGACATGGGAAGTTGTTTCGTCCAAAACGAAAGCGCGCCTCGAGGAGCTTCGTGCCATCGTCAATGTTGGCCGCAACTATGCTGTCCTTCGCAAGCGCCTCGAGAACCATGTCGCCCCTTGCATACCTTTTGTCGGTATTTACCTGACGGACTTGACTTTCGTCGACGTTGGTAACCAGACTACTCGTCAGCTTCCGGGCGACGGCGGCGCCGATTCGGGCATGAGCGTCATCAACTTCGACAAGCATATGCGCACTGCCAAGATCATCGGCCAGCTGCAGCGCTTCCAGGTTCCATACCCCCTTGCTCCTGTTCCCGAGATGCAAGAGTGGATGCAGTCGCAAATTGAGCGCGTTCGTGACAGCGACCAGAGCAATGTGCAAAGCTACTATCGCCGGTCGCTCCTCCTGGAACCCAGGGAGACCAAGCAGAACAGCCCAATTGCAGACAACGAGAGTGTAAAGCAATTCAGGGACGCAAGTGGGAGCAGTACCAGGGACAGATTTGACTTCCTGAACGCCCTGTCTACCTTCAAGTCGTCTTCAGACAACTCGTCAGGGACGCATAGGGGCAGCCTGTCATGATCACTCATGGCTGACGAAGCCCGATCGTTTTTCCGTCTTTTTTCCTGTGGAGTCCTCACGGCATCGCATCGGTCATCAATGGTGCGTTTTGGAGTTATTGTTTTCCTCGAATTTTCCCTGTTTACTTCCATGCTTTGCGCCCTCGGAGCACGGAGGCGTGTATATCACACGGGGCTTAACGAACTTTCCTATGTTTCTACGCAGCATCAGTTGCTTACGATTTGGTTTTCTACTTTCTGTACTTGATACCTCTACAGCGCTTTTTTTTTTTTCGCTTCTACAGAACGAACGGTTAAAAAGGATGGGATCTCTGTTCATGCCGGTTATGGGGTCTCATGTGGGTTAGAATATATGCGACGAGGGGGAAAGAAAGGAAAGGTGCTGGCTTACGGGTTATCTTCTGTCTCTTCGTTGGGTGCCTCCGACCAACCGCTTTCTTTCTTTTCCATACTTCTTTGCTTTCCGGTTTTGGAAAGTGTTCAACCCTTTCGGTAGAGGGGCGCCCTTTTCACTTCATGTTTCTCCCTTGTCCAATTAGTCCAACGTATCAGAAAAGGGGGTGGGGAAAGGTCAAGAAAAGGGAAGGTGTTGTTACGGCACGGTGTTCTTGCTTAATTTCTGGGACGAAAAAGCATACGACCGGAGTCTGTCGCATGGAGTGCTTGCTTCTTCCCTGATTTTTTCCGTCGGTTCGGCTGTGGCACTACTTTTGTGCCCTCTGTTGAGCATAATGCCTGGACGTAGTACATATTGAAAACACCCCTGTCGATACCGGCGAGGGCAGTGGTCCGATCTAATTCTTTGTCTTCCAAGATCATCGTGACTTGTAAATTCTTAGCTCACAGCGAGTCTCATTCAGCTCGCTTGCCCGTAAGCCCAAACCTTGCCGACGGGTATATGAACCGTGACATACCTGTCACCGGGTTGAAACAGCATCTGAGGTATGTATGGAGTGCCAAAGAGAATATGGATTCGGAGGGGTCAACCGGGCTGCCGCAGGGATGCTTCAGCTTAGACCCTATCATGAATAGCGGCGGCGATCTAGCTCTTGATTTTCGGGTGTTCCGCTCAGGCGAACCACGTTTTGCGCTGCTTAGCACTTGGGTCTTCTAGGAGAAAATCACCCGAGGCCGGATTCTACCGAGTCCTTTAACACCATACGTGAGGTATATATATGTTCGATCGAGCGGTTGAACCCTATACCACTCTTATTATGATACGCTGCTCCCACTCGCTCGCCGCTGATCTTGCGTCGGAAGTCCTCACAGCCGTCCCGCTACCATGGTTGCTGATGTTGCGGAGTTGTTCGACTCTGCGAGATACCGAGAGCTAAGCAGATGCACGTGTATGGGAAGAGCGTGATGTCGATGTTCAGCAAAAGGCTTTGGATGCCCTTGAGCCTTGAGGTGGAGACGAGCGCGTTTCAAATGCTTGTGGGCCTCTTCTCACGGAGATCACTCCGCTAAGGCCGGTACAGGGGAACCCGCCACCATGTTGATTGCTCACTTGCATGTGTACCTGTGAATATAGATCGGTTCGGTCGGCGCCAAGGCCGAGTTCGCGTAAAGTCAACAGACGGAGGAAGCTCCGCTTCGACGACATTATTCGTTGCAAGGTCCGAGAAATCTTTAGTACTCGTCTTTTTCATACGCTCGCCTCGTTCCTTTTTTTTCCCCCCCAGTAATGTTAGTCATAGAAGCAGGAGATATGGCTAAGATGGCTGATTACTTGTCGTTCTCACACGGACGTATATTCTTGAAAATTCTCCGTAACAAGTCTCTGAATGTCACTGTGCTCTGCAGCCTCTTGATTACCATATCAAGCTCTATGAGCTCATCGGGTTCTTTTCCTGCAAACGAACGTACCAGTGAAGCTTCAAAATGCTGGTCCCGGTGGCCAAGATAGGGGACGTCATTATTGCTTGAATATGCGAAAGTTAGTAAACTTGTTGATCCATGTTGACTCGTGGTAGAGGGATTGCTTAATTTTGTCAGCATTAGACGTACACTTTAGTAGCTTTAGCTAGACTAGATGAATATCATTAGCCCCAAATAGCCTTGAATTTACCAGTGAAGGTGAAACTAGGTTTCGGTATCGGGGCTACCATCGTGTTCGTTACGTTTCTCGACATAATCTCCCTGTTCTGGATCAATGGAGGGAGAGGGGAGGAAAACCTGCCCCCCGCCCTCTCCTACGAACGATACGAAACGGAGAGCCCAAAAGGACAAACGGTTCCATCCCTCCAAGCAGCGCACCGCGATGGAACCACCAATATGATACAAAAACAGTACAGAGACGTTAGAATATCACGGAATCAGTATGATGGTATCTCCGAATTGGAGGCTACCTTTCCATCGCGCAAGTTGAACATGTTTGCGTAGTTACTCTACGACTCACTAAATGTACTTGGCGAGTAAGCAACTCAAGTTTCGCTGTTAAGCTCCGGATTTCGAACTCGTCTCAACCACGCCAGGTGCAATCGTCACCTATGCAATCCTTTTAGCCGGCCAGCCAGCTGGCCAGCAAACACAGAGACCGCCACCCTTCTAAAAGCCAACTCATCCAAAAAGCCATAGGCTAACGTATGCATGCCAAGAATGCCACACGATGCCGAACTTACTCTGTCGAACCAACAACTCTTCTGGAAAGAGCAAATCAGAACCGGGCCAGTGCTTGATGCATTTCCAAGAAAGACGAGACAAAAACATCGAAAGGCTTCACATTTGGCGCTCAAGATCATGCATTTCATCGGAGTGACACTCCAAAGAAAAGATGGGGAAAAAGAAGAAAAGAGAACGGAACTGGCCATCCTCCAAGCGCGTTGTGGAAATCGAAGTGAAAAAGGCATTCCAGATACAAATGAGACAACTGAAACCCTGTGATACGCCCATGCTAACCCGAAACGATAAGCTCCCCAAGAAGGCAGGCCCGTACCAGCATGCCTCTAAAAAAAAAGACAATAAACAATAAACAAAAGGACGGTGTGCAAGCAAATATAAGCGGGTATACCGTTTTGCAAAATCTCCCAACTGCTTGCAGAGAGACGAGAATATAGAGCGCTCTGCGGAAAGATTCCTGACTTGCATATGCCGACTGCGTCAGGAAAGGGTATGCGGGCAAGCAACGGAGCATCTCCTCCTCTTTTCCCTTGCTTTCTGCCGCTGATTTTGGGTATACATGCAATTTTTTCCCCTCCTTATTGGTGCTTCCCAAGGGAAGCGTCGACGCGGTCAAAAGAAAAAAGTAGTAGAAAATGCGCAAATAGCCACGACGGAGGAGATCATGAAAGAGCTCAGAGTTATGAGGTGCAGCAGTAGCAACTAGTATCCGCAGAGAGGACTCGGAAGACTAGACATACGACCACTCGCCTACTCGACTCAAGCTCATTCTACTCATTCGCCCGGCCGCTGCCTCTTCTGCAAGCGCGTCGAGCTCCGTCAGCGCCTCCTGCAGTACGGCCTCTCGACGAATATCGTACATGCTGGCAACTCGCCGTAGGGGCGGTTGCAGGTCCATCCGCAAGCCCACGCCCACGCTCAGCCGCCGTACCAGCTCTGCCTGTCGCACCCGTACGCGCATCGAAAGCTCCACCTCCAACGTGGGGGACGGCGATGGAGTGGTAAATCGCCGTCGGAGCCCTCCAGGTCCTGAAGGCGCTAGCAAGCTGGAGTTGGACGAGTTTTGCTGTTGTTGATGATAAGGATGATCGGATTGCTGTTGCTGATTTTGTTGCGTTTGGTAATGGTCGTAGCGTTTGCTTGAGGGGGGTGGGTGATTCTTGTTATGTCGTTGCTTTTCGTTCTGTTCATTTTGTTGGTGCTGCGGATGGTTTTGGATGGCACTGCCGGAGCGGATTCGTTGCTACTCGACCCCTACGTCGTCCTGGCGACTGCCGCGCCGTGCCAGAAGCCCGGCATGGCCAATCTCCCGCATAAGATCATCTTGCCTAGAACCCCTCCTCCCGTAACCTGAGCTTGTCTGCCGGCGCCTCCGCACTGCGAGTTTCTGGCCGTGGTGATGTGGGGTCCCTATGTTAGAATGGTGCGACGAATGCGGCGTCGCGAATCCCGCAGAGCCTGGCCCACCGAAGACTTGATTCGGTGGCGTGCCAACAACAAAGCTATTCCTATCCCTGTCGCTCACGTTGCTGCCAGTGTGGGAGTGAGCATGGGTGGGAATTGGCCGAGAACTGCTGCTCGGACTATTATTACTCGCATTGCCATTTGATATGGAGTTGAGATTCTGCCGCCTGCTGCTTGGTCTGACATTGACAGGAAGGCGACTAGCTTTGCTCGAGTTGACGCTTCCACGACGGCCGTCAGGATAGGAGGAATCATTCGTAGGCGTGCTCATGGAATCATCGCCACTGACAGCCCAAAGTGTTGACGGATCACCGGCTGAAATCGATGACGAGGAAGTAGGTTTTGACAAAGTGTACTCGCGGGAGTGGCTGGAATTCGAAACAGCTGTTGAAGTGGAGCTGTTTGAACCCTCGCGAGTGTGGGGACGATATTGAGAAGCATTGCTTGACTCGCGCTGGTGGGCGTTCATGCGCTCAAGACGGTAGTCAGAGTTACCGCTTCCGTCCCTAGTACGTGGCCGGCTGTAGAGCGGAGTAGAGCTATCACCACTACCATCCCTTGTCCTTGGCCTGTTGAAGACGGAGGCGGAGCTATCGCCACTACCATCTCTCGTCTTTGGTCGATGAGGCATAGCGAACGCTGCAGCTGCGCTCTCGCTGCTTCCTTGTCGGGAAAGAGGTCGCGAATGGTTCGAACGCGAGGAGCTGGGCCGTAGTGAAGGAAGACCATTATCGAAGCTTCGGCTTCCGCCCAGGAGCAATGTACTCCTCGGGCTATCTCCAGAGCCTTCCCAAAAGCTGTTCTTCCGTCTATGTTCCACAGCTGAGAGGGGCGGTGTTGGAGGAGGCAAATTGGATGACATGCCACTTGGCAGCGGCGGAACGGGCGGCGGAAAGCCAAGTGGAGTGAATGTGACACTCTGTCTCCTGGCACTCGAGGGGCGAGATCTCGGATATTCAGCACTGCGTCGTGCCGATGTAGGAGACAGGAGTGTCTGACTTTCGCATGCCTTCACCAGCTCGTTTGCCATCTCACGGACTAGAATTGCAGGATCGGACTCGGCCAACCTTTTGATGGCATCCAGAAGACCATGGGCTTGAATAAGAGGGGCACCGCCACCAGTCTCTTCCGTAGCGTCACAGATGCTGCGGACGATACGGAGGAGATTGAGACGTACTACAGGTTTCCTGGTATGCAGTTTCTGTCCGACACGTGTGAAAAGGTCTGGGTGAGCAAGAAGCGCGGCAACAGGTGGTGAAAGACGTAGAAGCTTCTGTAATGGCTCAAGAAGGTTCTCAAATGCGTCGACCGAGGAATCCGGATTCGTGAAGCAGGAAATGATGGCACTAGGGAAGGATCCAGAGATAAGAGCCTGCTCCACACGAGCAGTCTCCTCTTGTAACCAAATAAAGATGGCGTCGAGAGCAGTGACCTGCCAGTACTTATCCGAAAGAAGAGAGATGTAAAACTGCAAACCCTTGTTCTGCCACAACACCTTCCTGCCAACCTTGCCGGAATGCGCCATGTCACAAAGGATCGGCAGAGCGAACTCCTTCAGCGGCCACTCGGTCTTGACAATGGTCTGCAGGAGGGGGATCACGCCATTGAGTGCCGCGTCCTCTTGTCTCGGCTTACTTAGCCTGCAAAGATTGTATAGAATATTGAGAATTTGGTTCGATACTTCCCGGAAATGGGGCAGCTTCATGCTCGAACTTAGGAGATCCGTGAGTACCTCGATAGCGTTCGAATTCTGCAAAGCTTCGTGTGTTGTGGTAAGCATGGAGAGGTTCTTGATAAACTTGAGCATGGTGATTTGATTGGTTGGACGCATGCGCTGCAGATCCTTGAGGACTCCTATAGATGCATTTAGTGAGCTGTTCTAAGCAGGAATGCTATATACGACTCACTCTTTAGGACCATTCGATCTGCGACGAGCTCTTTTACGTGTGTCTCCGCCTGTGAGAACAGCATGAAAATGCCTACTATGCGCTCTTCAATGAGCTCTGCGACCTCTCCATCCTCTTCAAGGACTTTACTAAGAACAAGCGAGAGAGGATAGAGAACTGAGCTGCGCGAGAAGATACGGCAGAAGTCGTTCTTAGGAGTTGGACCCTGTGACAGTCAACAAAAGTTTGGAGTTAGTGCTTCGAATACTGACCTGTAGATTGAATACACTCCAGACACCATTAACGCCAATAAGAACAAAGTCACGATCGTCCTCTAGGTCTTCTTCGAGGAACTCGACCAAGACATTCAGACCTCCACATCCAATGAACATCTGAAGAGTCAGGGTAGAAGTCTGATACATCTGCCGGACAAAAGCAGCGGCTTCCTGGCGGATCTCTGAAGGAAATTTCTTATGAGCGAATTGACTAACGATTGGTATGCCTCCCACAAAGCAGAGATTCTCCTGTATCTCCACATTGCCGAGTATAATCTATCACAAATTGTTAGCATGACGGTGAAAAAAGTTCCGCTGAAAAGAAGCGTACGATGTTCACAATCTTTAGCAAATTTAAGATAATTTCCCGATTCCGCATACTCTCCAAAATTTCCAGGATTGGCAGCATCCCATGAGAGCTGATAATTACGTTCTTAATCTCAGGCGACTCCATCAGGATTTGTAACTGCAAAAATGATTAGTTTAAGCTTCTCGCTCTTCACATTTAAGCGTTAACGTACCAGTTCATCCGAAACGTCATAAAGCACATCTTCCGGCTGCGTTGACTTAAGGGAGCTAACCCTGTTTTCAACGAGGCTACAGAGCCTAGCATACCGGTCGCGCGCAACATTAGTCTCTTGATCCATCTCGTCGAATCCCTCTTCCAGCTGCGCAAACGGATCTTCCTCATCTTCTTCGTCGCCCAGCCAAGATCCGGAGAGCTTCGAGTTCATCATCTTGAGCGTACCCCGCTCCGACCCGCTATCGCTCTCATGCTTGGGTTTCAGGGCCGGCGCGGCGCCGTCGTTTCCGAACACGTCCGAGAAATCCTCTTCTTCATGCTCCGCGTACTTCTCAATCCCAATCTGCAGGGTTGGCCGTCTAGCGGGATCCTTCACGTTGGTACTGCCACCAGAAGCGTTTCTGGGAAGACTGCCATTCTTCTTGCCGTTTTGAGCAGAGCGGGGAACACTGGTTAGGTCGGACGGGTGAAAGAGACGAGGGGTGTATTCCTTATTGTTGCGCTCTTTGAGGGATTGGAGCTTTCTCTGGAAAGCTGCATCGTCAGATGCGATAAGATCCGAATAGTCCTCTACGGAGTTTTCCCTGAAAGCTGCCGTCGGTTTTGTAAAGGAAGATATGCGGGGGTTGATGGGTGGAACCACAGCTGCTTTGGACATTCCGCGGAAGAACTGTGTCTTTGGTTCCTGGGCTCCTCTTTGGGCTCCTGAATTTGTTCGACTGCTCTTGCCACTGTCAGGTCGTTGCTTAGATGCGGATAATGGTCTTATTGTCTCCAACCCGTCCAGAGATTCTAAAGGAGGCGGGCTGTTGAACGCTCTCAAGTCATCGAAAACGTTTTCTGTGCTCGATTCTTCTGCTACTGTGTCAAAATTTGTAGCGTATGCCTTCAGCCTCTCGCTAGACAGTAGACCAGCAAAATTGTCATGAGGTCGAAGATGCGGCAACTGAAGCGCACTCGAACTAATGGAAGAGGCAAAATCATCATCCCAATTGTCGTCGTTTTCCTCCTCGGCGGATGCGAAGAGTTCCGTGGTCGGGCGTGTCTTCTTCACGCGCAACCCACCTTGAGAAGGCACGGGCGCTGTGATCGGCGGCGGCGGTTCCTTTCTTGGGGGAACGGGACTTGAAGACAGCGGTCGTGAAGCTCGGCGGAGTGTCTCATTGGTCGGAGATTTCAGGGCCTCGTTCCACTTCTGCACACTTTTGACGGCCTCGTCATATTTGGTGGGCTCCGTCGGAACTACCGAGTCTGTTCGTCGAGCGTTGACAATCCAGGGGTGCTTCAACAGTTTCCGAGCAGATACTCTTAGGTTGGGGTCTTTTTGGAAGCATTGCATTAAGAAGTCTCGCACGGCCTGGCTTGGTCAGAACGCTTCTGCAGAGAGGAGTGGGTAGAAAGTGGGAAAAGAAATGTGGAGATAGGGAACTCACCGGTGAGGCAGCCTCTGGAAGCGGTGGATGGTCATCGTTGACTATCCGAAATAGCGCCGGCATGGGCTGTAGCTTATGATATGGCGGTTTCCCTTCCAACAGCTCAATTACAGTGCAGCCTAAGCTCCATATATCCGACGCTGTGGTCGCACCCGACAGTTCTATGACCTCCGGTGCCATCCAATACGGTGTACCAACTACGCTTGAATCATTCAGGCCTGCAGTCTTGGTAGCAACGCCGAAATCTGCCAGTTTGACAAGACCCTCCTTGGTGGTGAGAATGTTGGCGCCTTTGATGTCCCGATGGATGACGCCTTGCTCGTGCAAGTACAAGAGCCCATGGAGCACCTGTGACATGTAAATGGCAACGAGGTTCTCCGGAAATTTTCCGAAGTTTTTGCAAATCGAGTGGAGGGAGCCGTTCTCGCAGTACTCAAGGATGATGTAGAGCGATTGTGTATCTTTGACGAAGCCATGGTACTTGACAATATTGGGATGATTGAGGTTCTTCAGGAGGTCGATTTCCAACATAATAACGCGCAATTCGTTCTTAGGCAGATCTGCGAGCTTGACCTGTTTTATGGCGACCGTTTCACCCGTTCCCCAGTTAAGAGCGCGGTACACAGAACCGAACGCACCCTTCCCCAGACAGTCACCGAGTTGCTAGAACATGAGTACATATCGTCAGCGTTTTACACTCCAGCGGTCTCCATTCAGACTGTCCTTGCTGTCGCGATGCTAAAGACAAATTCGGGCACAGCGACAAAGCAGTGTACGGTGATGATGAAGGGGGAGCTCTCACATAATCTTTCAAGCCGGCGACATCCTGAGCTGCACGCTGGGCCGCTCCGTCCTTGCTCGGAGGCTTCTCTCTCTCCCGATCAACCGTTGTCGCCCTAGGAGCGCGTGTGTGAGTCGAACCCGGGGTCCCTCTAGTCTGCTGGGGCAGCGACGAGCCGGGAGTGTTCTGGCCATGTGCGCCACCACGACTCTGCGGCCTCCGGCTGCCATTGGAATGTCTTTCCGCACTGTGGTGTGCCGACATGTGGGCAACCATGACTCCTCCTCAGCCCGGGTCCCGTCGGGGTTCAGGCGTGGCCGGCGATGGTCCCAGGACGGAGATGGATGGTTGACAAAGCGCGTCAGGTGGCGGCGGGTCGCAGGCGGACGAGCGAGGAGTAGGAGGAAGGAGGCGGTGGGGGACGAGGTGATCAGGTGGAGACAGCGCTCTTTCGGGGGAGGGCGGCGGGGAAGGCTGCTGCGGTGAGCGGCATGTCACCCATCCGGAAAGCGGGTGTGGGTGGTGAGAGGCCGGAGATTGCTGGAGCAGCAGTAGCTGTAGCGGCACAGGTGGTGCGCGTTGCTGACTGCTCTGGCTTGCACAGCCCGGACGGCACAGTGGTCCAAGAGGAGGCTCCAGAGGGTGTGCGGGAATTGGCACTGGGGAATTGGGCGGTGGTAGGGCTGAGATGTTAGAGAAGCCGTCAGTTGTCGCGCTAGGACAGCGCCGGTGCAGCGCCGGGCATCGAAAGCGGGTAGCGTAGCGTATGTAAACGGCCGAGCGGGCTGGACTGGCCGCGAATTGCAGTGATTGCAGGGGCAGGAGCGCGCTGCGCAGGCTGCGACACGACGACCGAGAGGGAGTGAGTGAACAGGTCGGGAGCGTCTGTTTGTTGGCACAGCAGCTGCAGGGCTCACGACAAGCCGCCGCCAGGCGATCGCCGGCCCGGGACCAAGCGATGACAGGCCCCCGGTCGTCGCCCAAACACGCGCCGCTATTTTCCTTCCGCCTCTCCCGTGCCTGAGCCACAGTACCACGCTGCGTGCCTACCAGCCCGTCCACTAATCCGCTTCACCCCAGCCCTACATCTTGTACTGTCCGACGGCGTTGGGTCAGGTGTAGGGGTTCCACATGCACGCACTCGACGCTCGAGGCTTACGCCATATTTTTCCGGCCGATGTCTCTGCCAGACTATGGACTGTGCATCTATAACTGCACTTCTATTTGGTACGCTCAACACAGGCCGCAGAGTCGAGCCCAGAGCCCGTTCTGTGGTTTTTCGTCTTTCTTTCTTTAGAAGTTTCCCCATGCTCCCCTCCCCACTTCATCTTCCCGAAACGACGTTCAGCACACCGCCATCCACCGCGAGGATCTCGCCGTTGACATACGCGTTCTTGGTCAAGAATAGCTAAAGAGCGGTCCTGTCAGCTGAGCGCCCCGTCGCGAGAACAGAAGTTTGATCTGCTACCAGCACCAGATGGCCAGCGCAGATTACCCAGAATTGCGGTACACCGGCCCATTTCGGATGGCTCACGATGAGTTGGCCACTATCAAGCCAATCGCTTCGCACCCAAAATCATTCGCAACAACACGGATCTCTGCACTGACCGGATGCTGTAGAGAATGGCATCGGATAAGAGACAAATACTCACCACAGCCTGCGCCATCTCCTCGTCGCTTCCCGGTCTCTGTGCTGGGACGTGGCCCTTGGCTTGTACACTTTCCGCTGGGAGATGGCTCTTCTGGTCCGGTCCGCTCTGCTTTGCAGTCATTTCCGATGGGAAATAGCCGGGGGCGATGCTATTGACTCTGACGCGAACTTTCTGGAACTCAGCGCTCATGAGTTTCGTCAAATGCACTGTCCCGCCTTTCGCGGCGTTATAGGAGAAATGCCCCTGTGCGTGACGCATGATACCACTCATCGAGGATATGACAATGACCGAGGCCGACAGGTGGCCGTGAGTCTCTGTGCCAGCCTGCAACAACGGCAAAAATGCGACTGTCGTGAAGTACACGGACGTGACGTCAGCGTTGTAAACCTCATTCCAAACCTCAAATGTCTCGTTGTTCCACAATTTCTCCTTGAGGTTCTGCGCCTGCTCTTCGTTCGGCTCTGCCTTGGTGCCTGCAATGCCGGCCGCGCACACTGAGCAAGGTTAGTCGAGCCGTACTTCTTTGCTTCGATTGAATTGGCTCACCCAGGAGGTTTATGTACTTCTCCTTCTCAGCAATCTCTTGATACAAGTTATCGAGGTCGTCTTTCTTAGTTACGTCGCAAGGACCACATCTACGATAAGCAGTCAGCAACACCTGGCCATTTTGTACCAACCCCTGCTAAAATCCCGGGTAGAGATAACTGCTGCAAAATGACCGACATCACACTTGAGAGGTCGATGATACTTTCGAACCGCTCAGAGCGACCAGGAAACACTCACGGAATGATCTCTCCGCCCAAGTCATCTGGGGTGTGCGACTTGGCTGCTGCCTCAATGGCTTCCTGTCCTGAACTCCTAGCTTAGCGCTACATGCATTCCTTAGCAGGTCGTGGGCGACAAACTCCTGCTCGTAATGTAGACCTTGGCACCTGCTCGAGTCAGCGGCCATTTGAGAATAAGTATGGACGGCAGACAGAGTAGCATACCGTTGGCGGCAAGTGCCTGGGCGGCCATCAAGCCAATGCCTGTACCCCCACCTGTGACGACACAAACAAAGTCCTTCACAGAGAAAAGCCGTTCAATTCTGAGGTCCTTAGTTGATGCCATTGTGTGATTCTCAATATGGTGGGGAGATGACGATTGTATAAAGTGGCACCCTAGAGCGAAATGAAGCAAAGGAAGAAAGTTGCTTGCAAGGGGCCAAAGAATTGGAGCTAGCAGATCGAATGACGCTTGGTGTGAGGTCACATAACCTGTCAAAGCACAGCAGGCACCTGTAAGCCGCATGACGTCAGGGACGGCTCTCGCTTGCGGATGCTCCCGCAACGCGTCGTGTCGATCATGATAAACTGACAGGAGACGAGCGCTAGCTGGCGCACGTTCGCAAAGGCCGCCGCCACCTTCTAAAAAGAAAAAAATATTTCTCCGCATGGGGCATCTGATTTCCGTATGTTCCAGCCACCACCCTGGTGGCTGACTTGCTGTGGCTATCCCAAAACAATGATTTTCCAATCCCGTGCCAACGCCGCCGTTTTGATCCTCTATGTTCACATCGTGGCAGTGCGGCCACTGACCCATGGTGACGTTCTCGGTGTCTTTGGTCATTATAATTCTAGCGCTCTTTGGGCCATTTTGAGCGCCCCCTCATACGTCTTGTTGCCTCCGATGAAGCCGCTAGCGTGCACGAAGACACAGCCCGGAATCCCGGACACCTCGTCTAATTTCTCATCGCGAACTCCCTTCCAAGCGTCCGGCAGGTCCCTCCTGTTCTCAAAGCCGCCGCCCTCGACAGACACGGCACGAATTCTCCACTTGCTGTCCGGCTCGTCATTCTCGGGGAAAAGGACATACAGCACCTGCGACTCCGCTGGCGTATTACTCTCTGCTTCCAATGTGTATAGGTGGTCCGCCCACGGCATCCCCTGCTTCAGCACCATGATGCGGCCCTGCGGATCGTATTGCTTGCGGTCATCGAATGCAGCCTTGACCGCAGCACGAGCAGGGAGCCAATTGCGATGCTTGTCTGTCAGCTCCATGATGAATTGCTCACCAACGAAAGCGGAGGCCTTCAGGAACCGCTCGTCTTCCTCTTGCTGTAGCTGCTCCTTGCTCTTGCCAGCGTCATCCTCGAAGTGGTAGTTATAACGATTGACCACGGACGCAATGCTAAAGCCTCGGTCCTCGAAACGCTTATCCACGCCTGCTGTCTTCAAAGCCTTTGTGTCATAGGCCGAGACGCCCGTGTCATTGGCATCGAAGGCTTCAACGAGCCCTTCATAAATCTTCTGGTACAGAATCTCGACGTCCTGGCTGTCAATGTTTAGGCCCGTTTGCTGGGCAATGATGTCTTTGCCGAAGTGCTTGTATACCAGACCAGCGGAGGACAGCTTCGTAGCGTTCTTGCCGGGGAAGTACGCATCGAACTCGCGCTGGTGGTGATCAAAGCGGTTCTTGGCGTGGTCATAGACGCCACCAACATCGACAACGGTGTGGCAGGTCTCGAGGACGGCGGGATCACGGGTGCGGACCAGCGGGCTGGAGGCGTAGGCAGGCAAGGTGCGCAGCAGGTAGACAGCCAAGGCCTCGTCGGCATGGAAGTGGCCGCTAGTGGTCGGTCAGCAACTGAAGCAGGATTTGCACGGGTGATACAGACTTGTGGGTGCCGATCAGAGGGCCAGTCATCTTGAGGCGCTTTGCCTGGGGCGATGCAGAAGTCATACGAAGATGGGGTGGTGTTGCGCCGAGTAGAGTGGTGGGCGGGCGAATGGCAGCGTGGGCGAAAACAGCAGCGTTAGGGCGGCAGATGAGGCGCATGTGCGTGGCCAGCCAGCAGACGTGGTCGGGCCGGTGTGTTTGAGCAGCACGGGGCTTGGCGAGCGGTGAAGGCGGGTGAGGTGTTGGCAGCAGATGGATAAAAACGCGACCTTGAACGCCCGCCGCGCGAAGGCTCACGCCGGCAGAAACCAGAAACCTGGCGCCAGGTCCACAGCTTCCTGATTAATGGCGCCCATTCTCGCCTGCGCACGCACAGAGACTCAGAGTCCACGGCCCGCTGCCCCTCCGCCAGCTCTGTTCCTCCTCGCTCCCTCTCTCTGCTTCACACGACCCCGCCGCCGATAGCCTGGAGGATCTAGGGCGCCGCCGGCCCTGCTGTTTTATCTGCATCTGCGTCTGTGATCGCCAGGCCGATCCCGGCCCAAAAGCACGCGACAGCCCACGGTCCGCCTGCCGCTCTGCTCTCGTCCGCTGCACCGCGCGCTCCCACCGGCCTGCGCACTGCCAGTCTGTCCTCTCCGAGCACGCCTTGAGGTGCGTGTAACGCTGTTGACCGAGCAAGAAACGTAGGTTCGGGAGCCTCAAGCGCGCACGTGAAACCGTTCTGCCAAGAACGAGCACCTCGCTGTGACGCGGAAGCCACGAGCCACATCTCGCTCCTCCGCTGGCCCCCCAGCATCCGCCTGCTCTTCGCCGCCCACCCGAAACAGCCTCCTCTGTTCCGCTCCCTGCGCCCCTTCGGCGCGTCGCCCCGGCGCGTAACGAGTTCATCTCTCCTTCGAAGTTCCAGCTGGCGCCGCCCGCAGTCCGCTAGCTTAGGCGGCGCTCCTCCGCGCCATGTGGTTCACTCGCGTCGTCTCCTCGCTGCTGTTCCTGTTCGCCATCATCTTCACAATACCACTCGCCTTTGACGTCGGGGGGAGAACCTGCGGCTTGGCCTTCTCGCTGGCCCTGTCGAGCTTCTACTTTTTCTACTCAACCCTCCGCTTATCCACTCCGGACGATTCGCGCGTAAGGAAAGCCTTCGTCAGCCTGGTCGCTCTCTCGCAGTGGCTGGTCATTCCGACGCTACTGATTTGGAGCCTTAACAAGTTCTCGGTGGATGCGGACAACAGCAGCGGTTGGGTGGAGAGGACATTCAACGGACCAAGGGCCGACTACTCTTCAGCCAGAGAGTGGCTGCTTGGCAGGGAGGGTCTGGTTGAGAGCTTGACCATCGGCGGCTGGGATAGACTTCTGCGTTGGTCCACACCAGTCTTCCAGATCAGTGAGGGTTTTTGCAGTTTGCTGGTCATTCAAGCTTTTGGCCAGATTTCAAGGTGGCTTGTCAACCGTGAGCGTGGTGACAGCTGGATGGTAGGCTTTCTCCCATGCCCTTTTCCAGCTAGGAATAGGCGGCACAAAACTGACGCGTTACAGATCGGTTTGCTGATCGTATCCGCATCCATTATCTCTAGCTCCGTATATTTTTTGTGGAGGATCACAACTTTCCCAGAAATCGGCAACGTAGATGCTATTTTGATTGGAGCTGCCATAACCTGCGCCATCTTCCTCTGTTCTTGGGGCATTGGCAGTGGTCGGGGAAACCCAGTGGAAAGCTCCCTCCTTGTAAGAAGTTCCCCATTGGCCTCATTTAGCGTGTACTGATATGTTCATTTTCCAGTTCGCCTACGTCACCCTCTGCATCTACCAGATCTTCACCGACTACCAGCCTTCGCAACAAACACAGAATGAGCCATCCGCGCAGCCGGCGCTTCCTCCTCTCCCACCTATCATTATGGCGTCTTACACAACCTTGATGCACGCCTTATCAACACTTCCATCCACCGTTCATTCCGCATTCAGCTTCATCGTTGCTGCCATCATGACAATTACCCCCTCGGTGCTTATCTCTCTTGCTTACCGCGTCTTTGTCATGTACGCGGCTGCCCGAATCATACCGGCTGTGCGGGAATCTGGCGCTCGCGCTCTTACTCAAGATCCATCTCTGGATGACGACGACGAGGCCGGCCGTGTATTGGGATTTCTCAGTTGGTTCAGCCCAAGCATCTTGATCGCCGTCTATACGAGCTTGCTTATGCAACATTTCGCCTCCACTAGTAGCAATGGTGATGCAGCTGGCGAGTGGTGGACCAGCCAAGGAGGTGATGCTGGAGGAAACCTGTGGCGATGGGTCAACCTTGCCGCAACAATGGGACTGTACGCCATCGAGCTCAATCTTGGAAGAGCAGACGACGATGGACGCTTGACGAGTCACTGGAAGTCCGACTGAGACTACTACGTGTAGCGCTCAGTGATAAAAAAAAAAAAAGGTCCGCGAGAACGAAGCAAACAGGCGGCTTAGAACGCGACAACAACAAGGAGCAAAAAAAGTACACGACGTGATATCTGATGTTGGGAATAGTGGCTGCCGTGAGATGAGCCAGCCCCTCCGACCCGGTCTTCTCCGCCATAGATAAGCAACAAGTCTATTACACTGTTGCCCTTGCGAATGCCATAGGGCATAAATTGGGAGCACATCAGGGCGTGATCTCTAGGAGATGACGTTGAGCAATGCTTCATTGAGTTGAACATTGACCATCTGCATCTTGACTCGGTCTTATCATTCCCTAATATTCTTCCTTACGCACTCCGCGTCAGACGCGGAGAAGCCCATCTTACGTCTTCATTTCTTTCAGAGTTCAGAGCGCTTAGATACCCGGCTAGCGGAACTTGCACTTCCCACGTTTGGTTTTTGTTCAAGCGTCGTGCTTGCGTTCCTAGTAATGCCTCAGCACAACTAGCATTGCGAATGGACAAAGAATGGCTAAAGAGCAGTAATGAGATAGTACACGGGTGGGTTAGGAATAGCATTTAGCAAAAATGGAGGGCGTCGAGAGTCAAAGGAAGTTTTGTCGGATCCGTGTAGATATCCTGCTTGCAATAGCATGCTTCACTGGCGTCCTTGATGGCGTCTTGATTCATTGGGTATTTATCATAAAAATGCTACATAACAACTGCCGGAGTCACTCTCCGGGCGGATAGCTACTCTACCTGATCGAGGTTCCTGTCAGCCCTCTTGACTGTGGGAAAAGGTCGTTACGGTCTGAGCGTTCATCGGGTCAGTCAGCCTAAGGTGAGTCGTTATTAGCGTGGCCCATACTTCCTATTGAATTCCTTTGAATCTTTAAATCTACTGCTCTGGGCCTGTTGAAGTTCTGCGCTTTAAGAAAGCTTTACAAGTAGAGACATCGACCTGAGCCTCTTCACATTTGCACCCTCTCTGTTCTGCCTCTTCTGCCTCTTTTGGTCAAGTCTGCCTCAACCACCAGTAGTTCCTTCCAAAGTCCCCGAGGGCAGCGGCAGCAGCCCTATTCTCGGCCTCGATATCGCTCGTCCGCCTCGCCCCCACCGGCGGCCCGCCGTGCTTTTCGCATCGTTCGTCCACCACTACGCTGTAAGGTTCGTTGATAGTTGGACAGGGCGGGAGTTCATGGTTGACGACGACGTCACAGGGATGGAGAACGGTTTCTTCACAGCTGCAGGCGTAAATGGTGTGAGTGGAGTGGCACATCTCCTTTCTATCTGTTCTTTTTTTTTTAGTCCTGGGAGATTGCGGATTTTCTGGGTTAAGTACTTTGACAGCTTTCTCCCTGTGACTTGTTTGGAGTTCGTTTGTGGAGACGGACTTAACGTTGAAAAGAAGATCGAGAAGGAAGGGAAGACGAAGCAGGAAAGAAGCCGCAGGGAATCAGGCTTATATAGATATGTTGGCCACTGAGATCCAAGATCTCAATGAGAACTGGTTAAGCCGGACTGCAGGAGATCGTTCGTGGAAATAAGTGCCGCTGGTATGCGAGAATATCTTCTATCTTGGAGTATCGATATACTTCTCCTGGGACGTAGACACTGCAGCACACGCCTAAGGGTCATTCCTAGTGTGATTTATTTTGTAGGTGAAAACCCAAGCGCTGTCAGATCACCGAAGCTTGCGAGATCCTGTCCAGTATGACTGCCAATTCGACGTCGAACAAATGGTTGTTGTGAGCTGCTCCATGCCCCGCTCCTGTTATGTGGATGCGCTGGATGGAAAGGCGCAAAACACGTATGCGAACAGAGCCTCTGTGACAAAGCGGAGATTAGTGCCACGTAGTGGATTTAGTTAACGAAAAGGATTATATTGGATTTAAGTGTTGTGAACATCATGCAAGCCTACTATCCTGCCCATTTCTCGCCATTCTTTCGCCTGTCTTTATAGTTATCTTGATGTGTACCATCAGTCTAATGCCGTTACGGACGTTCAAATTCATCATCCGAGTCCAGTACCGCCTCCGGCTCTAATATAGTCATCTCATCTGACTTGACAGAGGCTGCAGAATAAACGCTCTCGACATCATCATCCCGCAGTGAAATATTGTCATCATCGTACTTGTCGTCTAGAATGTCCGTTTTGGTTGCGGATGAGATTAGCACTGCCGAGTCCGGTTCAAAGTCAGACTGGACAGTAGAACGGCGAGGAGGCTGAGGTGGCGGAAGTTCTTCATGATTGAACGAGTTTGCTGGAGACTGACCAGGCCGTGGGGGCTTCTCAGGAGGCTTCTCAGGAGACGTCCCGTCGTTACCTGACCTGGCGGCCTCGCCGACAGGTTTTCGGCGAATACTGTTCGACTGAGATGGGTGAAGGGGCCACTCCGGTCTCCGTTCTTCGTTCAAGTGCAAGGTCTGAATCGGCTTAGCCAAGCTCTCTTGCGAAATTTGACTGCTCGCCTCGGCGGAAAGATGACCTTCCGCACTGATGCCTGTCCGCATCTCCAGGAGTTTAGCCTCTTCCTCAACAACATCCTGCAGGACTATGCGCCTTTCTTCCTGGCTTTTTCCGCCTTTCTCGATTCTCTCTTCAACTTTTTGTTCGTTCTCCTTTTCTGCCTTGCGCTCCTTCTCCTCCTCGATGCGAAGTTCCTCCTCCTCTTTCCGCACCTCCTCGTCATCAATCTCTTCTATTCCAATATTCTTCAGAATAGTCCCGGTGAGCCATCTGTACCGGGTGTGTCCATCCACCATAGCGCTGACGTCGACGTTTTCCACACCTTGAACGCCTTGGACCTCCTGGAGTCCGGCTACGCCCAGTTGGATACTACTTGTTCTGTAAAGGAACCCCAGGATATGATCATTGGAGCTGTACACGTTGACTAACCGTCCCACAACGACGGACCGCAACTTTCGCCAGGCGGCGGCGTCACTCGGCGTCGGCGCACCCATCATGACAACGTTCTCGATGAGTCCGAACGCCCGTCTCTCAGCCAATTGCAGTAAGCATGAATAGATGACCCGCGCGCCCAATGAATATCCGACCAATGTGACCGGTCGTTCGCCTTGAGCCTTGTTGATGAGGGCATCAGCCAGGACCGCGCCTGCCTTTTCGCTACGCTTTTTGGCAATGGTGAAGGGATTGTCCACAATTCGCCCGACACGTAGTAACATAAGTGGCCAAAGCCCGGCCGCAAGACTTCCCAGCACCGTGCGCTTGATTATCTCGTACTTGGCGTATCCCCATGCGGCGCTCTTGAGGACAGCAGAGAGTGATGTACCTAGCTTCAACAAGGCCTCGACTTCCCAGCGGAGCGCGAAGGTCTCCAGTTCCGGACCGAGCACAAACCATGGGGTGAAAACTTCGGTTGAGTCCGTCAGCCAACCACTGATAGCAATGGCTATCCGTAGGCGGTGATGCTCTGACGCAGGATCCACGGCTGAGGGAGAAGAGGATGATGTATCGGAGCGACTCAGAGGCTTCCAACTGCCGCGCAAGGTCTGCTTGCGGGAAAGGCCTTGGGCTTTGCGCTGCCGTTCGTACACACCGCCATCGTCGCCCCCGCGGACAGCGACGAAGCGGAAGTCGGAAACCTCGGCTGCGTACTTCTCCATCATTTTGCCGGTAATGCGGCCTCCGTACGCACCGAACAGCCCGCCTACCAACACGCTGCTCCCAGCCAGTCCACCAAGTAGACCACCGACGGCTGTTGCACCCAGGCCCACGCCGCCTAAGACAGTGCCCACGCCTGCGGCGAGGAGAGGAGCTGCCAGGCCCCCGGTGACACCAATCAACGCGGCGCCGGCGACGGTGGCAAGACCCACTTTCCATTTGCGGGAAGTGGCATTGGACGAAGCGGCGCGGGCAGTCTCCTCCTCGGCGGAGAGCTGACGAGCTGAGGTGAGGAGAGCTTTGGCAACGGCGGTCTCTTGCTGGCAAAGAAGAGCCACTGGGAGGCGGAGGCTGGAGGAGAGGTGGAGCAGGAGAAGGCGGGAATGTGCAGGGTAGTTCTGCAGGGAGAGCAGAAGTAAGAGAATGGAATTTAGTATGAGTGTGCGGGATTCCTCCGGCAGGTGGACAAGCGTGGTCGGGATTGGAGCAGGTCGGTTGGAGTGACCAGGGGGTATTTTGCTATCATCCTTGGACAGAAGATCCAACTCTTGCTGCTTCCTCGAAGACCTTTCCCGCTCCTGCTTGGCGATGGCGACCTCTTTTGAGCGTACTTTGAGGACCTCGCCCAGACGCTTGAGAACTTGAACCCTCCAGGCATTGAAGAAGCTGAGAGCAGCTCGATGGAGTTCCTGGACTTCGACAGCGGCAAGTTCTCTCTTGATCTTGCCGACGCGCTCGGCTCGCTCGGCAGCTTGCGACGCGTGAGCTTTCTGGCTTGCATCAAGCGCAATCAGATCTTCCTCGGCTGTGGGATCGTGAAAGGCGGCTGCGCTCTCAAGAGCTGGCGGCACCTGAAAAGTAGCACTCAGGTCTTGGCGGATGGCATCGGTACAAAGAACAACGAGGACTGCGAGCTCGACTCGCAGCTCGGGAGTGGGTAATATGGTCTCTAGCGAGGCTCCCTTTTCGCCGCTGGACGGAGGGTGGCGTGAAGAGGACTGGGAGTCCTTGAACATGTTGGAGAACATGTTGCACGCGAACGCGCACCAGCACGCAGCATAGGCACGGAGAGAGGCGGACGAAGAGGCGGACAGAGGTGCACGAAGGCAAAGCCAAAAACGGAGCAGCCAGATACGTGAGGTAAAGTGGAAAGAGCGGCAGTCGGTCGAGGTTGACATGTGTTCTGCCTAGCTGGCTTGCACCTCGTCGCTTGTGCCTCTTTCCGGCCCCCACAGCTCGTGGCGCTGCGGCGACGGCAATGCTGGCCCTGGATCAGTTAGTCATGACAAGTGATTTGTCTGCGATAGAAGCCGCAGCTCAATTGGCAAGCGGCGGACAGGAGCAGACACCGGCAGAGGCGTGTGTGTACTGTGTGGTGTCGCACCGTGCCGCTCCTGCTCTCAGGGCGGGCGTCATGGGCATGCCCCATCCCCCCCTGCCTTTCCTTTCCCCTGGCAACGAAACAGGCTAGCCCCGGGAACGGAGGGATCAGGCCTGCCCGCCTTTCCACAGCCCTTCTCCCCGGTTCGATCGACCGCCTTTCACACCGCACCTGTCCCCAGCAGGCGCCCTGTGATGCAGCCATCCGAACATATGGTACTACTCGCTTATGGTGCGGCATATGCACGCTGTGCCAGACTCCCAAATTACCTCTACCGATACCGATCGAGCTCCTTCGCGGGAACTGGATGTGCGGATGGCACTTGCATTTGAACCCGCGGGATGCTATCGATAGCTATGGGATACTCTCGGCCTCCTCTTGCCCGATCCGGATCCTGGCCTGGCTAAAGGCCTACGAATAGCACAGTACACAGTACAGGAATCACTCGGCACGCAGCAGCCCCTGGCTACGGCTCGGCACATTTACCTGCCAGCATTGGCATTTGAAAGGATCAAGAGACTTGAGAGTTGCTGGTGCTTCGGAGACACCACATTGCTCAATTGTAGTTCACCTTGCTTGAGAACGCATCCAGGCGCCGCCTCGACTGGCGGCTTGCAGACGGCACGGCGGAGCAGCGTCGACCGCCTCACTTCTCGCCTTCTTCACCGACCCACAATCTCAGCTGGCTCCTGCGTAGATCCAAGTGGCGAGTGCTTCGTACAGCATTCGAGGCATGCGCAGTCTGCTGCTCCTGGTCTCCTCCGCAGCCGAGTCTGCACCACTGGGAGGGTCACTACACAGCGGAAGTTGATGCGTGGGGTTGGAGGGAGAATTTCTCGGTCGCGGTGATACAGCAAGCTCTAATCAATGCCTGCAGCCACCTCCTGCTGCCCTGCAGGTGCCTCGAGCGCAGGTGGACGTGTGGTTAACATACACCGCGGCAATAGGCCGTGGGGGTAAGCCAAAGGAGAGGAGTAGCACGCGTCGAGACCGGGCCGTGGGCTGTGGCGGATGGCTTGAGGATGTTGCGGGCCCGTTGCGGCAGGGCGGGCGTGTGTCTTTCCCATAGTGGCACTGGAGCGTCTTACAGCGCGTGCGTGTGGCAGTGGATGGGCGATGGGTGACGGGCGACG